>OZ004729.1:47778524-50278524 GCA_963924685.1 Dexiosoma caninum | reverse complement strand
ATAGGAACACGATTGGGCCCAACGACGAATTTTTCTTTGGTAATTTTCGTCTTCAGAAATAAAACACATTTGTACATACGGAAATTAACACACCAGTGCCGTTGACTAATTTCGTCGTGCGTGACGTACTCTGAGATAGATTTATTTCTATTTCATACTCCGAGGAACAAATTAGTACAGGATTACCGTTTTTCATATTAGTTTTTAAATATATTAGTAAATAAAGTTAATTTTTATTTTAATAATTGTTTAATTTTGAATATACATCTTTTAATTTAAATTTACAAATATATTTATCATAAAATTCCTTTTTAATTATTTATTTATTTATTTAATATTAATAATTATAATTGAATTATAATAACTAATAACAAAAAAAAAAAAAAGAGTACTAGCATCTAAGGCTTTCGACTCTATGGTTAATATATACATTTAAATTAAGTTTTATAAACAATTTGCAGTTATGAATTTGTATATTAATTTAATATTTTTATCACACATGTGTCTAAGGTGATAACTTGGCATATTGCATCCGAAAATGCGTTTTCTGGATGATTTGTAATTAGGGCAGTCATCAAGTATATGAGCTACATTGAGGTGAGTGGTACAGGTGGGACAAACAGGTGCGTGAGTTCTATCAAGAAGATGTTGATGAGTTAGTTTGCAGTGACCGATTCTAAGGCGAACAAATATATTGATTTCACTCCTGGAACATTTTATTGGGTATAATGGTGCGTCTCCCATTGGGTTGATGTGTTTGTAACTGTGCTGGTAATCAGACCATTTTTAGACTTTTGTGGCCGTAAGAGAGACATCAATAATATTAAGGATATCACGAGCTTCCCATGTTGAATATTTTTCCAAGGGTAGCAGTTTCGCTTCTTCCGCTGAGTCCGTATACACATATACATATACGTATAAGTGTTACTACTTTTTATAAAAGAACGCACACAATGACAAATATTGAAGCTGAACATTGATCGTGTAGCATTCGCTTTAAAATTAAATGCTTAATTATTGAAAAGTCCGGTCTTGACTTAAAAGCAATAAAAGTATACGGTGTGACCAAATTAAGATATCAGGGATTAAAATTGGTGAAAAGAAAATTTTTGGGAGAGCGTCGGCATATGACTGACATAATAGAACTACAAAATATATAATAACATCCTTATGCAAACCCGAATTTTTTTAACCAATTTTAACGTCCTCTTTAACTGTAACAATTGTTTTTTACATATGGAAGTAAAACTACAGTATTCATAAACACTTTTTTTATATTAAAGGTTTTGTATAATTTATTTCAATCTCTATTGAAGGGTACATTCTTGGTTGAGAAAAACGCCTTTGCATTAATTAGTTCCCTCTAGTTTATTGTAATTCCAAATAATTGAAGAAAAAAGTTTTCCAATTATTTGTTCTAAAAATTGGTTTCAAGTTTTTACAGTTTTCTTCTTGCTATGAACTGATAATACAATTATTTGGCCCTTATGTTAAATTGAGGCAATGGCTGAAGTAGTCTGCACGTTGACTAGTTCCGAAAATCCAAACAAAACATTAGTTGAAGATCTTCTTTATTTTCCTCCGAAGACTTGTAAGACCCTCAATCCAGCACTCGGGATAAGTCCTCCTGCTGCGCGATACCGAGCATGTAGCCTTGAAGGCCATCCGATAGATTTCCTCTAAGGACCCGATCCGCTCCTACTGTGCCGTAATGAATCGTATGTAACCCGAGCACTCCCTCAACCTACTACGACTTAAAAAAGAATCATCCTGTGACCCGAGAAAGAATTATCCGTAGAAACCATCCAGTTCCTAACATTAAACGGAGATAAACAGGATTTCAGTCTTAAATCAAAAACTACTGTTCACAGATTCGACCCAGCCAACTCTGGGAAGACGTCATCTCGTTCGTTGATCTTACTACTTCCCCAACATGGTGTGCCTGGCATTAGCGTCGCAGCCCCTCAACACGACCTCCCTCCTGGAAGCCGTATATTCCATCAGGCCTGCTCCGATCGTGTGTCATATGCCTGTGTACCGATGCTTTGTGATGGAGGTTCAATCCGGACGGTCACTAGATCATCATCATTCTTATAAAAGTTTGAATATGTTGATGGAAATGCATTTGTTATACCATGTAATATATATTTGGGGTATTCACAAATATCTTATTTAGTCATATTGTCATAATATTGGTATTGTCGGTATTGTGTAGCACCGGCGAAGTAAAATAATAATGAAAATGGCTACTAAACCGAAGCTTCAGCACTGCTATGAGTATAAAAACAAAAAGAACGAGCGAAATCAGAGCTGCAAAATAATTAATTAAGCTTCACCTCGTGTCGTTTCTCCTACTATCCCTTTCCTATAGTTCCCAGCACAATGCTTCGCATGTGTAGGAGTCATCTCCTGAGTGCTGGTCCTAATATTGTATATTTTACAAAAGTTTAAAAATTTTGTTGTTGGTTCTCACACAAAAAAATCAGGAATGTTTACTGACATAAAAAATTTTGTTGAAAAATGTTCTATTTGCCAGTCAAAACCGAAAGAGCCATTGAGTATGAAGTCGGTGCCCTCATTACCGTGGGAAATTATAGCTACTGATTTATTTCATTTCAGAAACGATAATTACTTGTTAATCGTCGACAGGTATTCCGTTTTCATGGATTTTACACTCCTGGAACAATCAACGTCGTATGAAGTAATTAAACAATTAAAAATATGGTTTGCATCGCATGGAATTCCCTTGATATTAGAATCTGGCAATGGCCCACAATTCTCATCAAAAGAAGTTTTTAATTTCAGTAAGGCCTGGGACATCCAGCACCAAACATCAAGCCCACACTATCCCACATCAAATGGATTAGCCGAAAGGTACGTAGAAACAGCAAAAGGAATTTTAAAAAATTGATCAAAAGACAACAGCGACGTTTACATTGCCCTTCTAAGATCTGAAGATTTGCAATCACCAAATCAAAGATTAATGAGCAGATTAACACGAAGTATAGTACCAACATCTAACGAGATCCTAAAACACAGAGTAATATCTCAAGTACAAAGAAACATAAGTAAAATAAGAAAGAAATATAAAGATAATTTTGACTAGGTGATAGAGTAAGAGTTCAACGAGGACATCGTAATTGGATAAGCGGAACTATTGAAGGTAGCCCGAAAAATATGCCTCGCACATTCCTGGAAGGTCAGATGATGGAAAGCTTATACGAAATTCTATTCACATACAACAGATAAAAGCAACATAACGTTGTAGGACAGACACCCGAAACACCTGAACCTTCAGCACTGATGATAGAATCTAAGCCCCCATCAACTCCATCTATGCCCGTTATTATAACATCAAGATATCGACACCTGTGCGCGAATTTATCGTATGTTACACTTTTTTCCAAATCGACTTTTTTATGCAAATTGGTTCTAAATCCATTAATTCATCTGCTGATAAAGTATTATAGCGATAATTGTTATAGTTATGGAGATAACACCATGTACATTTTATCGTATGTGACAGCTAATGCTGTTAAGAAAATGAAAAAAATAGGAATAAAAACGCTCTCCTGTAAAATTTAGTTTTTGTAACATACGATAATTTCGCGCACAGGGGTCGATATGGTCGATCGATTCAACAGACAGAATTTTACAAGCCGTAACTTTCCTGAATTTTTTTTACTATATAAAAAAAAATTATAAGCATAATCTCTAACAATGACTTTAATTAATTGAATTTCTTTTTATACTTATTTTTATTTTTTTATTTACAGGGGGATGTCATAATAATATTCATCACCCTGTTTATGTATTACTCTCTTTATCATACTTTCTTATTTGTAACAATAACATTCAGTTCAGTTGATACTTAACCACCGGATTGTTCATTACATTTTCCATAACATGGAATCATAGACTCGTCAATGCTTAGGTTTTTGTCTCCAGGGTAGTATTTTAGACATCTCTCATTTCATAAGTTGGATGAACTTTGGCAAATCTATCATCTGAATCCAAATTGTTATTATCAGCAACGTGAAAATAACGTAAAAGATCACTAAATCTATTTAACGATATAGCTCATGCGACACCCTGAAAAGTACAATCTGTACTTTGTCCCCAAGTCATTCGATACCTTGCCCGACATCAACAAAATGCTAATAAATCGCTTAATTTCTTCGACAGTAACCCTGAAATTAAGATTTCCTTTTTGAATAGCATTTTATTCAGTTTCGGAGCGAATAAGCTAAAAAACTTTATCAAAAAAACGTTCAGAAAATTTTACAGAATTGTCAAAGTCTTCTAAAAAATTTGGTTGGTTGGCAACTTTGTCGGGCTTTTCAGCTATATCTACATGTTTCCATTTTCTTGTAATTATGCATCTTCTTTTGTGAGGATTTTTTGTTACTAGGGACGAACAAGCTGCTTCGATAGTGTCTGTGGTGTCGTCTGTTCGCAAGTCACTTGTGGTTTTTTCAACTACATTTATTCCACACTGGCTTGCTGAAGTTTCCCGCACTTCTGCCTCCACCAAGAGCTGGTGTTTTGACAAATTGTTTATATCGAAAGACTCTTCTTCATCACTCTTATCGAAATTATCTGGATGTGTTATATATATGTATATATGTAAGTATATCGGCAGAAAGTAAATCGTCTTCTTCTAGTTGAGAATTAATTTCATTTACAGACAATCTAAAACAAAAAAAAAGCGAAACAAGTGCAAACAATTTTTCTGAGTCAACATTTATTTTACTTTACATATGTTCCAAAAATGGAACGGTGTTTAAAACAAAAAAAACAAAGCACATAGAAATTAATTTTTAGTATTGTTTTGTAACTATTTTCTAAACCAACCAATAATTTAAGTTTTAAGAAAAAGTTTAGTTTGTATTATAACTGCACACAAAATAACTTACATACATATATTTTGCGAAGAGACATTTTTCCAAAAAAAACTTCAGCAAACAACAACGGAATGTTTACTTTAATTGACAAAAAATTCCTTAAAAGTGCAAATTTTTTAATATTTTGGCGTATTTATATCATTTTTCGCCAAAATATTAATATTAAAAAAAGAAAAAAGTGTTCGGTACGAAGTGTACGTACCAAAAAAAAAGTGCAATTTTAAATAAAAGCAGTTGAATGTGCTACTTATGTTCAATTGTAAAATTGATGAAAAAAGAGCTAGAAAGAAAAATTTAAACAAATTTAAATTTATATTAACTGAATTTATTTTGGGAATATTTATTTATACATATGATTCTAATTGTGCTTTTTCCCTTATAAACTATATGTGAAATTTATTATTACATACCCTATGATATTCTCATACAGTATGAAAAATATCATAAAGCATTTTATTACAAAAGTAACTCAAAAATTGAGGAGGAAAGCATATCCATATAGTACTATTTCGCTAACGCTTACTTAGCTCATCAGTGGATTTTTCCCAACGTCTGAATATAAACCCAAGATCTATATGTTTAAAATTCAATTAATCAAACGAGAATTGTTTGAATATTAAACATACAAACCAAAAAATCTATAAACAAAAACATAGCAATCCATGAGTTTACTTTTATAACATACTCACATTTCTATTTTTAGTTTTTTATTCTCATCTACACTAGGCTTGCCATCGGCCAGCATAACTAATGTACTTTGAATCAAATGAAAAAAATTAAAAAATGAAACAAAACAAAAGAATATCAAAATTCAATACCGTGCACATGTTGTATTTTATATTAACTGAATTTATTTTGGGAATATTTATTTATACATATGATTCTAATTGTGCTTTTTCCCTTATAAACTATATGTGAAATTTATTATTACATACCCTATGATATTCTCATACAGTATGAAAAATATCATAAAGCATTTTATTACAAAAGTAACTCAAAAATTGAGGAGGAAAGCATATCCATATAGTACTATTTCGCTAACGCTTACTTAGCTCATCAGTGGATTTTTCCCAACGTCTGAATATAAACCCAAGATCTATATGTTTAAAATTCAATTAATCAAACGAGAATTGTTTGAATATTAAACATACAAACCAAAAAATCTATAAACAAAAACATAGCACTCCATGAGTTTACTTTTATAACATACTCACATTTCTATTTTTAGTTTTTTATTCTCATCTACACTAGGCTTGCCATCGGCCAGCATAACTAATGTACTTTGAATCAAATGAAAAAATTAAAAAATGAAACAAAACAAAAGAATATCAAAATTCAATACCGTGCACATGTAGTATTTTATATTAACTGAATTTATTTTGGGAATATATATTTATACATATGATTCTAATTGTGATTTTTCCCTTATAAACTATATGTGAAATTTATTATTACATACCCTATGATATTCTCATACAGTATGAAAAATATCATAAAGCATTTTATTACAAAAGTAACTCAAAAATTGAGGAGGAAAGCATATCCATATAGTATTATTTCGCTAACGCTTACTTAGCTCATCAGTGGATTTTTGCCAACGTCTGAATATAAAAAACGTTTTGTTTTGTTTCATTTTTTAATTTTTTCATTTGATTCCAAGTACATTAGTTATGCTGGCCGATGGCAAGCCTAGTGTAGATGAGAATAAAAAACTAAAAATAGAAATGTGAGTATGTTATAAAAGTAAACTCATGGATTGCTATGTTTTTGTTTATAGATTTTTTGGTTTGTATGTTTAATATTCAAAAAATTCTCGTTTGATTAATTGAATTTTAAACATATAGATCTTGGGTTTATATTCAGACGTTGGGAAAAATCCACTGATGAGCTAAGTAAGCGTTAGCGAAATAGTACTATATGGATATGCTTTCCTCCTCAATTTTTGAGTTACTTTTGTAATAAAATGCTTTATGATATTTTTCATACTGTATGAGAATATCATAGGGTATGTAATAATAAATTTCACATATAGTTTATAAGGGAAAAAGCACAATTAGAATCATATGTATAAATTTAAATGTATATAAAAATGTTATTTAAATTACGTTAAATTATAGTAGTGGAAGCTGTATAATGGGATGTGCTCCAGGGAAGACTTTACATCATTTCCCGAAGGACGATATCAGGTAAGGCTTTTGTTTTTGACGTGTTAGAATTTTCTGAAGAAATATACTGTAGTAAAGCTGCTCCATAAAAACAATTACAATAGAATCAATTTTCTATTAGCTAAAAATCTCTGTTTAATGTGGAGCAACTTCTCTTAATTATATTTCTTCTTTCTGTGGTATTATAATTTGAGGGCTTATTGCAATACCATCATAAGCCAGCTGAATTAAAACCTGCGATTTGTTTGCTGTACTTATATAGTTTTCTTCTTATTTTATTAAATGTCTCTTTTTCGTTTAATTACATTTAAAATATAAAAACAATATTTTAAAAATGTTTTTATTTCCAATGTATTTGTACGAATGAAAAAATTCGTTCAACATCGTGGGCCAGGCAGTAAATTAAAAAACTAATTACAGTACGAGCTCGGTATGCGCAACCGAAAGGAAATCGAGGTTGTTGCTTTTACCGAAAAGTTGCAATAACCGACCACTAAAAATTTAATATAAAAACACACCATTATTTAACTTAAATTCATTCATTTTTATTACTTTAACATAAATTAAGCATAAAATTAATGTTTTATACATAAGTACATACTTAAATAAAAAGCAAAACAAAAAATAAAAATGAACTTCATATTTTATACGTTTTAACCTTTTGGGAAATCGCAGCTTCCTTCATTTCTTGAAGAGCAATTAATTTTTCATAAGGAATATCATTTTCTGTTGCCCACTCCATACAAATGTCAAGGGCTTTAATGGCATCATCTAATTTAACTTTTTGTGTTTTTTCAATTTGTACATTCTCTGCAATTTCTTCGTCTGAAAGATCTATAGCTTCGGGCTCATCTGTATAGTCTTCTCTGATCCATTCACCGATTTCACCATCTGTCAAGTTCATATCCGGTAAAATATCCTGTAACAAATTCGAAATATGGTGTAATTGAAGTCAGTTCGTATCGCAAGCTCATTTTTTTTGATTCTGCTGACTGTGGACTTGTTAACTTTGTAATCAATACAAATCTTTATAACAGATTCACCCTTTTGCAATTTGCTCAAAATTTCTAATTTTTGTTTAATTGTTAGCTTAATCACTTTTTTTTACTACTCCCATATTTTTTAAATGATGTGTACTTAACAATGATCTTCACTTAACTCATGTAAAACTTTAAACGTGCAACGCATTGCAAAGATTGAGATTATGAAAACTGTTTAAGCGCCGCTCCTGCGTGAGCACAAAAAAGTAAAGAGCATAAAATAAATAAAAAAAAAGTACCACCACTGACATGTGGAAAACATTTTTGATAAGGGTTCTTTGCTGATATCTTAAGTACTTGTTAAAACTACGTTTCTGAAGAAATAAATTCAGAGAGAAAAACGCTTAAAATTTAATAAAACAGAAAAAGTTGCACTTATCGAGACTGTTTTTTGAAAAAAGTTGCACTTATAAAGACTGTAATGTAAAAAAATTGCCTGTTGCGCTAATCGGGGTGTTGCGATAATCGGTGGTTGCACAAATCGAGCTCGCACTGTAGTTAAATTTCTTTTTTTTCATACACTGCCATTGCCGATGAACATGCCGAGGAAGGAAAACTACCACTCAACATAAATTCAATATCCAGAAATAAAAATAAAAAAATAATCAATAAGGATTTAATAATCATATTTTTTATTTGAATAAAGAAGAGAATTCGTTCTCTCATTAAAAATTAAAAATTTCTGAATACATTATTTGATTCTTTTGAAAATCTTGTGGTGAGTGAAACTTTCGGATATCCGCCGAACAGGAATGGTAAATACAGATCTATCTACGTTCTAAATTTCTTAAAATCGGTTTAGCCTATGATATTAGCACTCAATTTTTAATAACGGAACTTGAATTTAATAGCGACCACTTTAGTGTTGCCACACAACAACAATAATTGCGACTTCATTCTCGCAAAAGAAAATATTAAGACTAAACGTAACCGATCCAAAAATGTACAGATCTACAAATGTAGGATGATATGCGCTAATTACATGATGCGATGATGAATTGGAAATAACCAAAGAAATTTAAAATATTAATGAATTATTTCAAGATGATAATAATGTCTTTTGCGATATAATTTGTTAACCTTAAGTTTTTATAAATTAACTTGCAAAATATTACAATAGTTTTACAGTACAATATTTTAAAGTAAAATGCTGACTTATGAAAGGTATATATTTTCAGAAACATATTAATTTATTTTGTAACATTTAGTCCCAAATTCACAGTCATTAGTTATTTATTAGTAAAGTAAAATCATAAGAATTGTTTAACTAATACTTCATATTCACAGAGTATTGTTTAACTAACATTCTCATTATAACAAAATAATGGAAACCCCAACAATCTTTTAATTTTCAATAACGGCTACGCTGCTATAGCATATTGTTTTTGTTTACATTTGTTTTATTATTTCTTAAAAAAGGATAAAACAAGCGCGCTCATCGAACTTTACCGCGCAAGATATTGAAATAAAAATACTAATAATAATTTAGTAATCAGCTGTTGTCTAACTATATGTTAACCAATGACATTTGGCGGTTTAACTAATAGTAAACAAAAAGCTATGAATTAAATATTATTGGTTAAACTATTGCTATTAGCTAACTAATGACTGTGAATGTAAGGGATTAAAAACACTTCAATAGTCAAGGTAAGATATAACACAGAGCCTATGAGGTATAAATAAGAGCACAAAAACTATATTTTATATTAAAATTCTATAAAATTTATTGACTTTAAATTATTTATCTCATTGTAATTATTATTACTTCTAGAAGTTAATAATAATAATCAGGTATGTGATGAATATAGAATTAAAGATAAAAATATTATAAAAATGTTTTCTTTTTCACTTTTTAATATATTAATTATTAAATAAAAATGAAATGAAAAATTATTAGAAAATTTTATTTTCAACAAATTTTAATAATTTTTGACGTTTCAAATGATTTTCGCCATTGTTTAAAAACCCACCTGAGCTCTTAAGTTTAGCTGGTAGTGAATTTGCGTTCCCGGATATATTAGGTCGATTTTTTTAGTCTAAATTGGGCACCCGCGAAATTCCATTTTTACCAGAAAGCGTTTTCTTACACAACAATTGGGTAAATGAGAAAGATTTTGAGAGAGTATTGTTCTTGTTCTTCTTGCACGAAACAGCCCGTACAATGCGTCTTTAACAAGGTGGAGTTGAATGGAGTTATTGTCCAACCCGCACATGTTGACCAATCATATGACCGTCATTGCTGACCGAATTATCGGTCAGTGCGTAGAACAAAGTTTCTATCATTTTCTTAAGGGCAATATGAGAAAAATTACCGAAGTTTCTGTGTACATGTGATATTCAGCGTTAATTGATATATCGGGCAATGCTGACGGATAACCCAATTGAAATGAAACACTATTTATTTCAATTCTTTATATTGATTTTATTTCAATATTGTAATATATATGTACATATATCTATGTATATAAAGCTGCATGTGTGTTTGTTTGTTTGTGTGTTTCTACCTTCTAAGAGCCCAAACCGCTGGACCGATCTTCCTGAAATTTTCATACCATATAATTGAGACTCTTGAATGAATTATAGGCTACTTTTTTTTAATCACGCCCACCTTTACACATACTTTTTTAATTATGCTAGTCCTTCCACATGGTTTTTAACAGATTTTATAATATAAACGAGCTTAACTTCGCCGTTTGTGAACCAATCGGCATGAAATTTAGTGCACTTAGTCTGTGCAATTCCGGGAACGTTATACGGTATTACTTTTTATAACACTTGGACCAGGAGGGCGATAGGGAGGAAATTTCTGCCACCCCGAAACGTTCAAACCGATTTTAATGAAATTTAGAACATAGATAGATCTGCGCGATATGGGAAAAATTTCGTTCGGCCTCTCCAAAACTACATAGCCGATTTTGATTAACTTTATAATTTGGATGTATTTGAGTTTAAAAGACACATTGGCAGATGACAGCAGTATCTGCTATTCATAATCATTTAATCGTAGTCCGACGTCGAATATGATCGCGGTGACGAGGCAGAATATGAATAATTCGCTAAATGGTGTCCTCACGAGAATATCGGAATGGGGTCACTCGAACAGGGTCGACTTCAATGCTCAAAAGACCCAATGCCGCATGCTTACACATCGGCGCATGCCCGATTGCGCTACCTCATCTGTAATTATGGCCGGTATAAACATCCAGCAATCAGAGGCTCTTAATGTTCTTGATGCAAAATTTAAATATGTACATTATTACAAAATGTAATATATTATGCATTCGTCTTATTATAAATTATTTTAATTATTATATATTAACTGAATTTATTTTGGGAATATCTCTTTATATATGATTCTAATTGTACTTTTTCCCTTAAAAAATATATATGTCAAATTTATTATTACATACTTTATGATATTCTCATAAAGTATTTTTTACAAATTTACTTGGTAATTAATTTGCCTTGCGTTCGAAAATAAACTTCTAAAACTAGACCAAGGCGAATTAAGTTGTCAAAGTTGTATCTACTCAAAGAATGTTAATACTAAAGAGCTGTAGAAAATGGATTGAAAGTTCTGCATTCTAAAGCACACTACTTCCAAGCCGTGTATTCCAGTGTAAACATTCTCAACAAAACAAGCATAACAAAACATGACTCTCACTGAAACAAAACAAGCACCATTCGAAAAGTTTCTCTCTATAGTTTTGTTTGTGCTTGTGTGTTCAAATGAAGCAGAACATCAAAACAAAAACAGACAATGAAATAAAAAAAACGGTAAATTACACCAAAAGCATCGAGTACGCAAGAACAAACACAAAAAAGCGTAAAAAGCGTAAAAAGCACGTATATAATTTTTTCTCATAATTTCAACTTTCTGATTTTCCTGATTTCTAAATTTTAGTAATCTTAAATATATATTGAAATGGTTGCATTAAATGTAGGTGAAATTATAAATTTTTAAAAGTTTTTGCGAAATTTTAAATATTTTTCTTTAAAGAACCTTACAAACGAACCTCAAACCTAATATGAATTGTGATATTTTTATTTTATTTGTATACATTCGATTTTTTATGTTCATAAAAAATGCAAAAGTTTCTTTGCAAGTTTGTCTACGAGTTATTCATTTCTAAAAGCAAACTGTATGAAATATGTATGTGTTATAAAAAAAGTAAACTAATGGATTGTTATGTTTTTGTTTATAAATTTTTGGTTTTTTGTTTGGTATTCAACTTCAATTCTCGATTGAAATTAAACTAAATTCTGAACATAACAATCTTGAATTTGTAGTCAAAAATTGGGAAAAGTCCACTGGTGAGCTAAGGAAGCATTAGCGAAATTGTACTATATGGACATGCTTTCCTACTCAATTTTGAAGTTTGCTTTTATCAACTAAAAAATATTTTATGAGAATACCATAAAGTATGTAATAATACATTCACATATTTTTTCGGGAAAAAGCACAATTTTAAAATTAGAATCATATACATTTAAATAAAATAATTTGTACGAGGTCGGTCAATTTTGTTATGCACCTAGAACAGACCTATTACATATGACCATGTAAAATTACAAATTTTTACACTATTCTTTGTTCATTGCATTTTTGGGAAACTTTTAATTTTACTTCCTCTTCCTCAATGTGTATTATAAACCAGCTGTTTGCTTGTTCTTCACGCCCAAACAAGCCCGAAAAAAAAATACGGGCGTTCTCGTGCGTGAAGAACAAGAATATTACTCTCTCAAAATCTCTCTCTTTTACCCAATTTTTGCGGGAGAAAACGCTTTTGGGTAGAATTGGGCGCCCGCGGACCTCTTGTGTTAATAAACCTTGGCTTCACACATCAATATTCAGACATCAATTTCGCAGACGAGGTCCTTTTTTGTCAAGGCGAATTTATTATCAAGTGGATGTATCCCACAACAAAAAAACAACAGACCTTTTGTTTGTGTAAAAGAGGAATTCAACACTCGAGTTGGCAAAAACAATTGGTTGCAGTTTTTATTTTGTATCGTGGTTTCAAAGTAAGATAAGCATGAAATTAATAAAGAATATTAATATTTCAGGCCCCCATTTCTAGAACAATGGATACTTTCCCGACAGCCGCAGTAATCTTTCAATAATGCTGATGGTTCCTTTGCTAGTTGCTTCAATATGGCCATAAAAACTCATAGGCGTTCTGTTAAATTTCTCTTTCTTAATAGTTGGACGTAATCCGTAAACCTAATATTCCGGTTGATTATTTATATTCACCCCTATTCTGCATTTCGATTCGAATCGAAATTAACTTCGTGTTGCAAATTTGGTATTCTTTGTTCCATTTCCCGTGTCATTTCGATTGTAAGTATTCTGCATTATGATCATAGCTACGTTTTTGCACGTTGTTTATTTACTAATGGAATATTTTTCGATTTTTGTTTTTGCAGTTAAAAAAGTGTTCAATTAAATAAAATGTAAGTATAAAATGCCATAAATTTTTTTATTTTTTTTTTTTAATTTTATAGGTTTATAATTAATTTATTGCTAGTCGAAAAACAATACACTTGAGCAATATGAAAAGCTGCCGATTTTATTGTGTCTAATACAAAATTAAACGCGTCCTTATTTAGGCGAAAGTTTTTTGAAATCTATAACTAAACTAATTATTTCATACACGTTGAACACAAATATCTTACAATTTATCACTCATATTCATTGGATTGTAACTGTCTCTCAATTTCCGCCTTTCCATTCTTTACTCTGCATTCTGGAGCAAGTTAATCTCCCGTTCCAACAACACCGCCACTGCTATCGATTCCATTTCCTCTCGAAATTAAAATTAAATTTATTCTGATGTATAGAAAATGAAAATATCACCTCCGTCGCTACAGGATTGTTCATACTGAATTATTTCGGACACAAATAGCTCTTAATTATGTTATGGCTTTTTCTTTGTCTTTCCGTAATTAAGTTATGTGTTTATTTAATAAGCTTTATCGCAGTAATAAAGCTTTATTTATTTTATTCATCGTCTGCGCCGTGACAGGATTCTTCACACTGAATTACCTTAACTGCACTGATGTGTTTATTTAATTCTACATATAATTTAAATATTTAGTTTTTATATATTTATCAATGTTTTATTTTCACTAAATTTAACTTTTTACAATTAAGCAATTACAATGTTTACAAAATTGCTTATTTATTCTGTTCCTATTTCACACGTTTCATAGCAAAGCTGCTGGTTTAAACATACTCTTCTCTTCTTGTTTTTCTTTCGAGTAAGTTTTTTTGCAGAATACCTTTGTTCGATACGTGCGTAACTAAAACCGGGATCGTAATCGAAACGGAGAAAATGGGTGAATAAATATTGATGAACTGTTCAACCTGGAGCATTTGCCAAACCGAAGCTCTGTCTCCCACGCGAATACGCTGGAAGTTAAAAAAAAAGTTACTATATACTTTTGCTAAATATAGAAGTTTAACTCCACAAATTTCAGCCCACTTATTCCTTTCACTTTCTTCTTTGGGAGCAGAGAGCAAAGTTTTATTTTCTAGATGTGAAAATTTGCCGTATTTTTCATCTACTTTATGTTCACAATTTCGCAATTTTGAGCGCGACAATGTTACAAACATAGGTTATAGGAATCTGTGGTTACAAAACACAACAATGTGGTGTTTTGTGTTATGAAAATTATGTACTATGAAAATTAATTTTTATTTAATAAAACAAATAGATACCAAAAAATTACAAGATCACTAAAATGTTATTTTATTGGCTTATGCACAACAAATTTCTTTTTGGTAATTTTTTAGCTTCGCTATGTTTTTTTTGCTATATTAACACAAAACACGATTAAAACTTCAAAACACTATTAAAACAAGCTGCACTATGTTTTTTTTACTATAATATTAACACAATTAAAACAAAGAAAACCACAAGAAATTATAAATTTGTTCTTATGCACAAATTGTGGCTTATGTTTACATTTTTCTTTTGTTTACTTTTCATCTTTCGTGAAATTGTATATTTGTCTCTTTCTCCCCCTATTTGAAGAAAAGCTGATTTAAAATTTTTTCAGACCCCCAGCTGACACTTCTGTATATTTTGTGCAGAGCGGCTTTGCGACTATTTGTATCTATCAATTAATTAATTGCCATATGGCAGATGGCAGAAGCAAGTACGCAAATTGCCAGGGTATCCCACACAATATAAATTTAAACGACCTATGCCGTCACATAGGAAGTTAAATTATATATAAAATTCCTGAGTTTGATGGTCTCCACCAGTAACAGCAACTGATTAATAACGAAAAGCCACAACAACCGTAAATAATACAGTTAGCGGTGGCAAATCCATTAATCAGTGCGAGTGAGACGCAAAACTCTCGAAGGCCAAACAACAAAAACAGGCCTGACCGCACTTAAATAATAATTACGATGACGCGTGAGTTGTTCTTCAACCCAGAGCTGCTTTGCGACTGTGGACGAAAAATACTAATAATTTTTAAACATATGTTTAACAAAGCAATTTACATATATTGCTTCTAACCATTGCTTTGCAAATGGTATTCTTTCTCTTTTCGATTTACATAGCACAGCTGAGAAAACGCTTTTTCTAATACCACTAAAGGCCGCTTTAAACGATAAGATTTGTCGTACGTAAAATGTGAGAGAAAATAAAATGAAATTCCATCCGTATTTCAAAAAAAGCGAATAAAAATCGGATGGTTGTTTTCTGGCGTTTACACCATTGGTATGGATAAAATCAAGTAAGATGAAAACATCCTCATTTAATTTAACTACAGTTGTTTGCTTGTTTTCCCCAGGTTTGGAGTTCTTGTGCAATTGAATTTTTTTTTTTAATAACTTTGAAAAATATTTTTATTACTTTCGAATATGTTATTTTCGTGGATTGAAGTTGAATACCGAACAAAAAACCAAAAATTTATAAACAAAAACATAACAATCCATTAGTTTATTTTCTTTATAACACATACATATTTCTATTTTCAGTTTTTTCTTCTCATCTATATATATCTATATATATATATGCTTTCCTCCTCAGTTATTGAGTTTGCTTTTAGAAAAAAAAAACATGTGAGAATATCATAAAGAATGTAATAATACATTTCACATATTTTTCTGGGGAAGAGCACAATTTTAAAATTAAAATCATATATAAAGAGATATTCGATTTTATTTATTTATAACAATAACCAACCGAGCCCATAGGGCCATATATAGTTGGTGGACTACAAGTGTAACATAAGAAATATTAAATATATAGGCATCAAATAAGCTAGAAATAATGTTTATAAAAAAATAATAGTTATAATATTATTAGAGCGCTACTATATCGTTATATTGCGCATGAATTTTACTATATATATTCAGAATCTATATCAGTTCAATGGCGAGAAATGCTTATCAACAGCAATTATTAACAATTTTTGTAGAATTTTGAAATAAAATAAGGGAGTAAAATTTTTAATTTTCTGTACAAAGTTGCACGAACTTTTTCTTTGGGTAAGTTTGGTCTAGAATTAAATTATATGCCGTCTTTTATTTATATATTATACTAAGAAATTAATCAGAAAATTTGAAAAGATACGACAAAAGTTTTTAATTAAATTTTAATTTAATTTAAATTTAATTTTTTAATTTCAATTAATTTTTGTCCATATTTTACAGCCGTTGCCAACGACGCAAATGTTTTTGTTATGGTTTAACAGACCTATTATGTGGTTAATATTATGGTTTTTGCGTTTTCTTACTTTTGTACATTTTGGTCTCTTATTGAGATATATTACGGCTTACTCTCATTTACCGAACTTTACCAGAAAAGTAAACGAACAGACCTATTATGCGTTGTTCTTTGTTGTTAGTTGAGGGTGTCAAGATCTACTTCTGTTTTTGTTTTTTTGCAAATACATCGCTTATTCAGCAAGGCAAATTCATTACCTGGTAAACTCCGCGTATATTTAATAGCTATCGATGGTAGGTAGCGCGATGTGTGCACGAAGAATCGTTTGTACGCAATAAGTAAAATGCTAAAAAAATACACTTTAAGGTTTTCCGCCATTTCTAAAAAGTTTGTTAGGCTATCGCTCTTTTGTACGAAGAATCGTTTGGGTGCAATAAGTACTATACTGAAAATGTACAGTTACGTTTTTTTTTCCAAAAGTTTGGCGGGCTATAGCTTTTCTTGTACAGTCTTCTCAAGAATGATATGCATACCAATCGACGCGTATTTGTAATAGCTTTCGAACACGTGCATGAAGAACGGTTTTCAAATTATAAGCGGAAAACTACATATAAAGGCGTTGAACAGGTTATTGAATAATTGGCATATATATTCAATAAAATTTATGATCATTATAAAATTTGATTATAGGGCCTTATTCCTACATATATTCGTTTTTTATTTTTAAATTGATATACTAATGCCTGAGAAATCAATGATCGAAAATCAATAATTTTTTCACTCTTTGTTTACAATTTCCATGTGCTAGTAAACAAACCAAAACATCCGGTTTGCTAAAGTGTTTTATTTCCGGTTTGATTTATTTACACACGTATAAAATTATACACTTGCTTACAAAGGCGTCCAAAAGAAGTGGGGTTGTTAAAACAGTTGGCAATTTTTTGCTGATTCTACGTTTGTGCTTCAAACGTCAAAAACTTGTTTAACCTTTAATTAGGCACATGGGGTCAGGAGAAATTAAAATTTAAAAATTGATACGTTAAAATGTTCGGAGCGAAATTGGTTTTTCTATAGCTTCATACATTTAAAAAGAGAACATAAATTAGTTGCGATTAGATCGTACATACGTGTCGCTTTACTAATACGTGTTGACCCCATGCGACTAATAGGTGAAATTTTTTTTGATAGTGCTAAGTATTAAAGGGTGCTTTACATTGTCCCACAAGTCGTACGACATGCCAAATTTTTGTGTGGAAGAGCACAAGTCGGATCGTCTAAACGCAATATGTAATGAAACTATAAGATTTCGAGAGAAAATACGGATGAAAATTTGACAGTCGTATGGCTCTTGATTTTTTAAAATTTTTCAAAAAGCAACACACACTATTAGATCAGGGATGCATTTTTATGTAAAAAAATGCGAGAAAGCCAGGGAGGGAAAACTTCTTTCATAAATTTATACCAATTATAAAATCAAAATGTACATTTTAGACCACGGCAGCACAATTTTATAAAAATATACGTATATTTTCTAAAAGTACACTAAAAATTTTGACCACGAAAATAACATATTCGAAAGTTATAAAAATATTTTTCAAGGTTATTAAAAAAAAAATTCAATTGCACAAGAACTCCATCCCTGGGGAAACAAGGAAACAGCTGTAGTTAAATTAAATAAGAATGTTTTCATCTTACTTGATTTTATCCATACCAATGGTGTAAAAGCCAGAAAACAACCATTCGATTTTTACTCTCTTTTTTTGAAATACGGATGGAATTTCATTTTATTTTCTCTCTCATTTTACGTACGACAAATCTTATCGTCTAAAGCACCCTTTAACAGAGCAAATTCTATACGTAAGAGAGGTTCAACCATACCAGCTGAGAAACATGGAGAATTTTAGAATTGAGAAAGTACCAACAACTGCAATGCAAAGATCATTGTTTTACAAAGGCCTTCAACTTTACAACGCACTTCCAGATAATGTGAAAACGGAAAATAATCAAAACATATTTAGAAAACAAATTGTTAATTTTGTAAAAAATAATCATTGTTAGAGCTTAAAGAGAACTTTTATTGTAATACAGCTTATAATTTAATAAGATTTATAAAAGTATTTTTAATACTAATAAAAAATTTAATAATAATAATAAAAATAATATCGAGGTTTTAGAACAGCAGGCTGCGGAAGATTCTGGCCAAGATGTCATCCGTCGCGTATTTTGGGAGGATGATGGTTGGTAACTGTACGACCAGCCTCCGGGGTTCTTATGGATACCTACTTTCCGTGCAGCTAACCATTTTATTATCACGTGTAAATGGTGCGTTAGTACAGTGATTCTTGCTGAATAATAATCTGGCAAGTCGATTTGTTATTGCACTTTTGACAGCTTCTAATTTTCCTAATCAGCCGGGCCACGTAGAAAATTCAGATACCTAGTTAGTAACTAGCAGAAAATACACTTAGGATAAAGTATGTATATTTGTTTATTTATTGAAAGATATGCTAATAATTTTTATTTTTTTTTAGAATGGAATCCACACATCAGCGGTATGTATCGCCTATAAACCCGGCCGTTTTTCCTCATCTTGCCACAGTATTGTTAGTAATTGGTACATTCTTCACGGCTTGGTTTTTTATTTTTGTGGTATCGCGAACCAAGAACACCAAGGAAAAGACACTCTTCAAAGAACTTGCAATCAGTTTATGTGCTTCTGTATTTTTGGGTTTTGGTATAATGTTTCTAATGTTGGCGGTTGGTATTTATATATAAAAGATGACAAGTTTCCCTTTAACACTAAATATACGAATAGTGGTTTAACGCATTTGAAGATGTACAAAGAGTAATAGTAAGACGGAATTTAATGTTTTATGATAAACTTTAAAAATAAACAATTTTTTCGCAACATCAATTTCTGTTAAATAAAAAATATTTTGAACGAACTGTTTGTAATTTTTTATTATTCATTAAAAAAATCTAATCATGCAAATTTACATTTTATTTATTAAACATTGCAGAACTAATGTCTAATCAAAATTTCTGCAGACAAATATTAAAAAATAATACATTTTTTATTATTGGTTCACATCTTAGTAAGTCTTATTAAGCATTGTCGAAAAATCTTTATTTTAATTTTCAAACAAAGTTAACCAAATTGATCAATGTATTATTTACATACAAATTTCTTGTTGCAAACATGATTTTTTCAAAAAATCGATGTTTTCCTAAAAAAAATTTAAATACTGATTCTGACTTGTGATTCATATTAAATGTTTATTTAGATTTAATATAAAAGATAAATGTACCGTTGCAGTACAAAACTTTTCCAAATCTTGTGACAACATAAAATGGTTGTATAAAAGGCGAATAATATATTATTATTTTTAATATACAAGTATATTAATTTGGTTCTTAGAATAGATTCTGAATTACAGTTGAATATACTGTTTATTTCTTTTGTTATATAATTTGATTTGATTATATTTTAATTAAATATTTTATAATTTCAAATAGTAAATTTTTTTTCTGATCATTATTTTCATTAAACGTTATGAAATGTAATACATTTTAAGCTATCAACAGCAATGACATGAATATAAAAGCGTTCCTTTAATTTTTGTTAACGATCATCAGTTTTTTTTTTGTTATTAACCAGCTAATCCAGCCTTTTGTCTGCATTTTTGCATAATGGCTCGTAACATAAACTGCTTCCGGGATAACTGACGAACATGCTTCAAAAATGTTTCCAAATCAATGACGCCACTACGTAAAGCTTCACCTAAATAATAAATGGCATCCTCGGTGGCGGCTTCTTCAGCATATGCAGTTAGCAATCTAAAATACGAAAATTATTTAACAAAAGTAAATGAACCGCAAACGTGACCATATTTTAAACTTACTGTCTGTACAACGGTGCAGTAGTTGTAACAGCTTCATCTGGATCAATACCCTCCGAATTTTCTAAAGACTCCAGACTCTTCTCTAATTCTTGTTCCTTATCACGTAATATATTAATATTTTTCTTTAAGTCCACCTATAAGAAAAAAAAGATTAATGTCCAGTAGCGCAATTTTTGCTTCGTGTACCTCTTCCTTTTGCAAACGTGCAATAATTCCATCAATTTTACCAGTACCTTCCACAAGCTCTTGCTTGGTGCGATTAAGTGTATCAATTTCAGCCTGATATTGGTTTACTTTCTCCTGCAAACGACGCCTTAATTTATCTTCAACGGCACTGATGAGGGAAGCTTTAATATGCTCCTCGGTTATAGTGCCGGTCGAACTGGGATTTGGCGGATTCTTTAATGAATATATCTTAACTGTATTTAAAAATAATATTTAAAGTTTTTGCTCTTACGTATCCTGAGTTATAACCCGGAACTGTTGGAAAATTCATATACGGAGGGTAACTGCCACCGGCTCCAGCATTTGCTGTTGGCATAGAATTACCAGATGGCGAAGGATAGGGAGGGTATACACTGAAGTTATTAGTTGGTTGATATGGAGGGAATGCGCCGCCTGCAGTGGGATACGGTAAACGATACGAACTACCTGATGCTAATGATGTATTAATGTTATTGGTACCACCTGCTTGTGGCTTAGAATCTACATATGTATAAAAATTTGAGTTTCGTATTATTTATTATAAATATATAAATGTATGTATTTCGATGAAATTATTTTTTGAATTTAACAATCGACGTTTGATAAATAGAGAAGGCGAATTGGTACTCAATTTGGCTTCGTAGGAACATTTGAAAAAAAAAATTTTTAAGTTTCTGCCCCATATATTACGAGTATCTCAGTATTTCATAAATTATTTTACCATGTTCATTACAGTATAAAAAAAAAATAAATCGCGTTGCTACATATTCCACAAGGGAGAACCTATGTCGTTATCTGGAATGAAAAGTTCGCGGTACTATGTTCGATTCCTAGCAGACACTCTGGTTGTGTCACTACAATACGTGAAAGTTTTTTCACAACAGGTATCACAATGGGACCATAATAAATTGGACCCAAGTGGGCTGGGACCTCTCTTTACCTTTACATCCTGCCGACCTAACCTAATAAAAATACTAATACATCAATAAAAATCCATATACTATTTATGTCGAGTTTTGTTAGAGATCGTACTATACGAGTTGTAATAGATGAGGCCTCACCAAACGAGTTCGGAATATATTCAGGGGCACCGCAAGGGTCTGTACTTTCTTCTATTCTATTACTTTTAATTTTTCTTGGCGACCTCTGTGGACTTCCAATCGTATAAGTTTCACATTTCACACAACTGAAAAAACGTATATGCTAGTGTCTTTGCAGACTATATGCCTTTCTACACGCAGACTTATCTATATAAATGTGTTTTAAAGTTTATTAAAATCGCTTAAATAGTTTCCGAGACGCGGTAATTGCCCTCCATCTTCCTTTGTGGTCCTAGTTTTGAAAAAATGTATAGCTATGTTTCCTTCTGGACTCAGATCTACGTGTTCTAAATTTCATTAAAAACGGTTCTACCGCTGCAACAAAAAAAGTTACTTTCGCATATATAATATCAGTATGTATTTTGAGGTAAAAAATTAGCCCTAATTAGTAATTGGCCACTACAGCTTCACATTCATTGCCAATATATATATATATACACTTACTACTATAATTACTATTAGTATTTATTCTATTACTCACATCCTGATGGAATCGAATACACCGGTGGATGATCTCCAAAAGTAACAATCATTACTTGAATCAACGAAAGTAAATCACTTGAATGCTGCGTCAGAAAGTTTATTTTAGATAATTAATTGAAAAAATACTCTGCCCTATTACGGTTGTCCAATGATACGCCCAATTTTGCTTAAATCTATTATAAACTGTCGAGTCCATTCAACAATCGTAATAAGGATGACTGTTGTTTCTAACTTACAGGTTGCCAATCATGCAAATATGGTAAATAGATTCTGCCATTATGATCTACATACATAGATACTTTTATCAGCATGGTTGGAGTTGGTTGTACAAAGCACATAGGTGCATTCATGGGATGTGTGTCCACAAGCCAAATACAAATGGGTATGTTATATGTATTACCTGCAAAATTAGTTAATAATAGTCATAAAAAGGGAACTCATGTTGCATTATGAGCAACTAAAAGATAGATACTTTTAAACATAACAGGAATGGTGCCACACAAATTAAATAGCTCCTTGGAACTTCCATCATTGAACACTGAAAAAATCTGTTTATTCTCTGTTTAATTAAACTAAACTTTTTTTATCTTACCAAATTTTTTTAAGCTATACAACAAACCCCGATAATTTGTTAGGACATCAACTACTTCCTTTTTAGTAGCATTTATATGTTTATACTGTAAATATTATTGAAACATTAAATAAACTTGTTCAAAAAATAATATTACTTCAGAAAACAGTCAAAATACACTCCATACTTAAACATACATATTTTGGTTGAGATTTCTGCTCTAAACCTACCTTTGAGAGTAGTTTTGCAATTTGTGCTTCATCCACTTGCGCCATTTTAGTTAGTCTTAAAAATTATAAGAGGAAATACTTTAAACAGTATATAATATTACTTTAACTGCGTTTTTGGTTAATTGGATTTCTTAATAATAGTTGAGGAAAATTTCTTCGTAATTTTTTTCTTTTGTTTTGTAAGTTTTGACGTTCATTATCTTAGATGAGTAATTTAAATGTAGCTTACAGAAGATAATCTCAGTCGCACAAATGCTTAATATGTCCCTGTCCATATTGTGAAACATTTGCTGCAAAACTTTTGAGTTTGTCGACGAGAAGAGGAAGAGGAGTGGAAGTATGTACGCTGTTTCATGTACATGCAACTTTTGTTGAATTTCTTATTTGCATCTTTTGAGATGAGGTGTATTTGACGTTTCATTTTATTTCTTTTCGTTTTGTATACTGTTAAGATCATCATAATAATAGCTACCCTGTTTTAGTTTACTCGTGGTACGCAAGTTAATTTTTTGTGAAATATAATCAAAAATAAATATGTATCAAAATATATAATCAAAAATTTTAAAAAAACAAAAAAAAAATGTCGTTTAAGTGGAAGCGGGAAAGCGTAGAAAAATTAATTACATGTGTACAACAGTATACTTGTTTGTACAATGTAAAATCAAATGAGTACTTGGACAGATTGAAGAAAGCTCAAGCTATCCAGAACATATCACAAGACCTTTGCGAAAATGAGAGTACCATAGCTGTAGATGAAGTTAAGCGCAAGTGGAGGGTTTTAAGAAGTCAATTTATGAGGGAGCAAAGGCTTTTAAAAAACTCCAAAAAAGTGGTGCGGGAGTAAACGATATTTACACTCCAAAGCTATGGTGCTTCGAGCAGCTTAGTTTTCTACAAGCCCATATTGCAATGAGGGGAAGCATTGATAACACAGAACTAGAGGTAATTTTGTATTAAATAAACAAATATTATAAATTTATAAAATTCTATTTTCATTAATTTCTTTAGAACGAAGAAAATATAATACCTGACTCTGGAACCACTTCTGTCAGCAAAATACAATACAAAAAAAATGACGAAAATTCCTTAATCGAAGCGCAACCAAAAAAAAAGAAAAAGGTATTTTGATTTCAAAAATTTTAAAAAAGCAAATCTGAAAGTTCTTTATTTATCACACTTTACTTTTAGCATGGAATAATAGATTTCAAAAACGATTTAACCGAGCTGAAAAATACAATAGCCAACAAAAAACGAAAAAAATTCGCCTGGCTCGGAAATTTAGTTGCTGAAAAAATGGAAGACGTGGATCCAGAAGACCAAGATGATGCGGCTTGGGAAGTGCAATGCCTTATGAGGAGGCTAACTAACTCTAACAAAAAGCGCAATAACGCAGGTCCATCATCTTCTAAGGACATCTTACAGCTATCGATGGAAGGCTTGTTTGATGATGAAGACATGTAGACATTTTGTATATATGTATGTACATAGGTAACTAAACGCTTTTTACAGTTTTGATGAAATTAAGTAATATATGATATATTTGTGCATTGTTTTAATTTTTTTCAGCTCTGTAAAAATGTGATGAAACCTGAAACCTAGGCTGTGAATTACAATTTTAATTTTGTTTAATCTTTTTTTTAATTTTTTTTTTTTTTTTTTTGGGACCAGCACTCAGGAAGTGACTCCTACACATGCGAAGCATTGTGCTGGAACTATAGGAAAGGGATAGTAGGAGAAACGACAGGAGGTGAAGCTTAATTTATTATTTTACAGCTCTGTTTTCGCACGTTCTCTGTTTTTACATTCGTAGCAGTGCTGAAGCTTCGGTTCAGTAGCCATTTTTTTAGAGATGTTTATTTTTATTTTAAAATTTTAGTCTGAAACTGGGGTTGAACCCCAGGTCTGTTTTTTGGATTCGTAGTCAACGTTCGGACTACTATTCATCGTGCCACCGCCACCCTTGTTGTTTACTTTGTTTTTATATTTTAAGTAACTTTGTTTTTGTTATCTTTTGAATTACTTTTTTTATTATCTTTTGAATGACTTTTTTTAAATAATTAATGTGAGTTTTCTGTGATTAATTTTACTTTTACTGTGATTTTTACTTTTATTAGTTTATAAGTTTTTGATCAAATTAAGAAGAATTACAATTAATAATGAATTATATTAAAGTATTATTAATATAAATTTATTTAAATAAAATAAATAAAAAGTAATTAAAAATTTGATTTCATTTCAATGAAATTTATTTAATTGAGCTTAATGTAAATTTGAAATATATACATATATTAATTCCAGTCAAGTTTGCCTTCATTGGTGAAATATTCTGTGAATTCCTGCCTGATAGTTTCCGCTGCACCTCTTCGTGGATTGTACGTTGAATCTGAACTGCCACTCGCCTGCGGTGAAAGTTTTTCTTCAATACTATTTCTATACGTGGACTCACTATTTATTAAATAATTATGCAAGGCACAGCAGGCCAAAGTTATAATTTCCACAGTTTCCACTTTCAAGTTTATTGGGGATAGGAAAACTCTAAACCTATTTGCTAATATTCCGAAAGCATGTTCTACGACATGTCTAACACTGCCTGTGTTGTGTTTTAATTGGCAAGTATGTTGCCTTTTTGCACAAATCAATTAAACCTGAAATCATTTAATTTGTATATACATAACTATATATGTACATAAATATGTAACTAGAACATATTACTTACCAATTAGTGTATCCTCTTGTCCACTGTCCTCGGATTCAAGTTCATCAATTTCTTCTTTAATGGATTTCACTAACTCATTAATTATAAAATTTTTCTTCTTAGCGTCCATTTGGCTTCAAATTATAACTTGTGCTTCAAATGTGTATCCAAAAAAAAATATTCACACCTTCTATCACAGGGTAGTTATTTTATATTTACATTCGGTATTGAGAAATGTCAAAAAAAATTAAAGAAATAAGATAGAAGGGAGAAATAAAAAATACGAAACATGAAGCATAAGTTTCATGTATGGACACTGCAGAAGCTTCAAAAGAGAATTCAAAAAAGTTTTGCAGCAAATGTTTCACAATATGGACAGGGACTATATACATTACAGATAAGTGCCAAAGTTTGTTTATAATCTGCAGGAGTGTTGCAGCCGCAGTGACTAGCGGGACTTCCACCCAGTATCCCAAATGAGTTCCAACCCTTCCCACTAGGTACGCTGCACATAAAAAATTTATAATGTTCCTGCAAAAAAAACTCAAACACAACCACACACACACACAAATGACAACCTTTGTTCGCTTTCATTACTTTTGCCATTTCCTCCCTCAGAGGCAGATGTTCCCCTCTGACCTAGCCCACCCAACCATGTCACAATGATATTCATTCATATTTCCACCAAGTCTTGTGACCCACTTTCACTCGACTTTTCCTACCTTAACTCACCTTCATGCCTTCAACCAATTGCTTCTTAAGCACGACACATCATTTCAACGTTATAAACATATGGTATTGAATTTTATTTATTATAAGAACTTACTCTAACAAAAAAAAATTAATTCATAACATAAAATATAGATGAAAATACAAAAATAAAAAACAAATGTAAAAAAAAACAAGTAAAAAAAAATATTCTTATTTTTTTTTCTTGTTTCCAATTGGATACTAATTAAAATTTTTTTTTTTTAACAAAAATGCAAATTAATAATTAAACAAAATACTTTTTCATACAAAATCAAACAAAAAAACTTTTGCCGCTAACGGTTCTGTAATTAATGTACAGTCAAGGGTTCAAAGCAAACGCAAAACAAATCTTTTTTTTTTTTCCTAACGGATCCGAAATAGCGGATATTTATTTCACTACCCAAGTAAAACCATTTATTTTACCGGTATAACCGTATATTAAATAAGGCTGATCCTAACTAGCCTGAAGGAGCTCCCTAAGGTAAGTGTTAGTTCCTCAACCGAATTTGTTATCCTTTTTCCCTCACGGATTTAAATAAATAATTCCACCTGGCAATGATGTAGTGGAATAGCCTCCACGCTACGAATTCTTCAGCACAATCCGAGACACAAAAAAAATTCTATTATTAGGTAAATAGTCTATTTCCTCACCATTCACTGTACTATAAAAATTTAACAATTATGGCTTCGCAAAAAGATATTAATATGGTACTTAATTACTGATCAAATTCATAAGTTTTATACAGAAGTTGCACGACACAGTACAAAAAAAAATTCAAATGAAAAAAAAACTTAAAACTATAATCTGCACTCAATCATTCTTTCTGATCGCACCTTATCAGTTACACAAATAATTATATATAAATTCACCTGTTACCTTCCCTTGGTTGCGATTGTGGCATTTACTTCAACCACCCCAAAAAGCTTCAGGATCAATTACCTCCTAGATGGATGATATATGCCCTTCCACGGACGACAATCTCTGGGCTAAATATGGACTCTCCTATTCCGCTGAGGTTCACCCTGTCCACACAGATTACACGTTTTTTTCTTCCTTCAGGCTTCTCTGGCTTTTTCCTCTTCCAAAAAGGTTGACTATTTGTTTTTCTTCTCCTTTCTTTTTTTTTCTTTACTTTTTTCTTTTTTTCTTATATGTTAAAATTTTTTTTCCGGCACAACTTAAAATTTTCTTCCCTTCCTTTTTTTTTTTCTTTCCGCCAGAATTATCCTTCTGTGCGCTCAAGCCCGTGTGTCATTCCTCAATCTCCTAAAAATCTTTTTTCGCACAGTATCTACCTACAGATTTCTATGGAATTTTCCCAGGACTTCCCATTTTCCATACTTTCACCGTTTTATATTTATATATGGTTACATGCATATATATATATATATTCATATATATCTATATATATATAAACATATTATGCATATATAAATATACCGATTCCCATGCATATATAAAATATCTATAAATAATTGCCCCCTTGTTCCACCCGAGTATCATAACAGTAGCTAGTATCACCACCAGTGATCATATCAATATATCAAATTAAATTCACTAACCGAACGATTCCTACTTAATAATTAACATTCCCAACACTACCACTATGCGAACTGAACAAATCTACTGACATTATATGCAAAACAGACAAAAGACAACATAACTTAAAACAACCTATATTTATACCGAAATAATAAAAAAAATAGATAATCAGGATGAAAAACATCCCCTGGAGAACCCTGAACGCTCCTCCGCAACAGGAGTCAGCGTGTGTATGTGTTTTATATC
The DNA here is from genome assembly GCA_963924685.1 of Dexiosoma caninum. Lineage (NCBI taxonomy): Eukaryota > Metazoa > Arthropoda > Insecta > Diptera > Tachinidae > Dexiosoma > Dexiosoma caninum. The sequence goes on along the minus strand of OZ004729.1, from coordinate 50,250,004 downwards.
ACTAGGAAAAAACATATCGCTCTTTTATATCCTATTTTATAATAATGAATAAGTTACCATATATTGCAGCAACCGTCGAAACCATAGAATACCTAGAAGTGTCAGCTAGGGGTCTGAAAAAATTTAAATCAGCTTTTCTTCAAATAGGGGGAGAAAGAGACAAATATACAATTTTACGAAAGATGAAAAGTAAACAAAAGAAAAATGTAAACATAAGCCACATTTTGTGCATAAGAACAAATTTATAAATTCTTGAGGTTTTCTTTGTTTTTAATGTGTTTTGTGTTAATATTATAGTAAAAAAAACATAGTGCAGCTTGTTTTAATGGTGTTTTGTGGTTCTAATCGTGTTTTGTGTTAATATAGCACAAAAAACAGCGAAGCTAAAAAATTACCAAAATGAAATTTGTTGTACATAAGCCAATAAAAGAACATTTTAGTGATCTTGTAATTTTTTGGTATCTATTTGTTTTAGTAAATGAAATTAATTTTCATAGTACATAATTTTCATAACACAAAACACCACATTGTTGTGTTTTGTAACCACAGATTCCTATAACCTATGTTTGTAACATTGTCGTGCTAAAAATTGCGAAATTGTGAGCATAAAGTAGATGAAAAATACGGCTAATTTTCACATCTAGAAAATAAAAATCAAAACAAAACAACAATATTGAGGAATTTAGAAGAAAAAGGAATCACCGAACAGAGTTAGGGGGTAAAAGAGACAGCAAATCTCTTGATGATGTCTCTTTCTCTGCTCGTTCGCTGCTTTGAACTGACGCCTCTGTATACTTTGTGGTCGAAACTATGTTATTAATAATGTGAACGAGTCGAGACTCAATGTCTCGTCTAGTATAGCAATAAATATGTTAGTAATAAAGGGGGTGCTGATGGCGAGTAGTCAGCGTATTGGCTCTGCAACCAGAAAGACCCAGGTTCGATTCCCAGACGGGTCAAATCAGAAAAAAGTTTTTTCTGAGTTTTCTGTGCTACAGCACCCTCCTTCGTCGGTATTTGAGCAATAAAACGTCGGCGAAATAAAATAATAAATAAAATGGCTCCATTAGCTTAAAAATAATGCGTCAAAAACATCTGAGACGCCGCAACTTTGCTTTATAATTTACACGCAACTGCAGAGCTGTGCAAGAATTAAGCTCTATCTTTCTACCACTTTCTTCACCACCTGTCTGTTTCTTCCCTATCCTTCTCTCTAGTTCCAGTGCAATGCATTGCATATGTAGGGGATAGCCCCTGAGCACTGGTCCAAGATAAAAAAAAAAAAAAAATGTTGGCAGAATAACTCCGGGGTTACACGTTAAAATTTTGCCTATCTAAATTATCTCAATTTTTTACTAATACACTAATTTTTTTTTAAATTTGATGACTATTTGCTTTCAAATTCTTTAAGCAATACGATAGGAAGAGAGATGCATCACTGGACAGGGATACGATAGAGTAGGAAGAGTCCAGTAGGAACCGGGAAAGCGATGGTCCAGTGAATGCGGCAATGTCTACGCAACAGCCAGACCTGTCACCGATGAATGTGCTCAGAGCCCCATCTGCGACAGCTCCGATAAGCCGGCGAACGATGCAACCCCCAGCATGCGGAGGCGCCGGTTTCTGACCGAAAGACACTCGGAGATGAAGTGAGCCACACTTTCCTCCTCCTTCTCACCGTTGCACCCAGAGCAGACGTCGTTGTACGGCAGATCCATGCGTCTTGCATGAATCCCAATAGGCCAGTGTCCAGTCATCGTGGCGGTAAGACTCTGCATCAAACTCCTAATATCAAACGGAGGCTACAGTGTCCTCGCGATCGCGCAGGCTGGCTCTTTGTGCCACCTGCCCCGAGCTGCCCCCAAGAAGTACTCATACAAGCGCCCCCAGCACGACGCGAGAAGGAGCCCGCAAAATCCATCCACGCCGCCATCCCCGAGGCCGGCGTTCCCCTCGCCAGATCATCTGCAAACTCGTTGCGCCGCACCACGTATTCCACGTACCCACACCAGGGATACCATTGAACGCTTTGTCAACTCATTCATCGAAGACCGGCACTACCGGACAAGATCGGATGCGACATAGGCCACCGTGAGGAACCTTTTTTTTTTTTTTTCTTTTATCTGGGACCAGCACTCAGGAGATGACTCATACACATGCGAAGCATTGTGCTGGAACTATAGGAAAGGGATAGTAGGAGAAACGATTGGAGGTGAAGCTTAATTATTTTTGTAGCTCTGCTTTCGCACGTTCTTTGTTTATACTTTTTAGCAGTGCTGAAGCTTCGGTTCAGTAGCCATTTTTTTTATTATTGTTTTACTTCGCCGGTGCTACACAATACCGACGAAGGAGGGCGTTCTGATGCGATTGTGGATTGCTATCAGCTGAAGCCGGTATTGTTCAGTGACCAGTGACTATGCCTTCGCCACTGAAACCTTCGACAACAACTGACACACAAAGACACACTAATGCACATGAGAAAAATGCGAGATGGTTATTTTTATTTTAAAATTTTAGTCTGAAACTGGGGTTGAACCCAGGGCTGTTTTTGGATTCGTAGTCAACGTGCAGACTACCATCCATCATGCCATCGTCACCCACCACAACAGGCTTGCTATCCGTCATGATGATGACATCCTCATCCGATATCGCCCTGTACCACAGCCTGAGGGGTACCCCACCGATCCGCTTGGAGACGCGCCCGTCTCCCGTTGTGGACGCAATCATTCTGCACGTAAACTGATTCCCAACAAATCTGCAAGTCTATCGGTTAATATGGCTGCCAGTTCAATCTTATTGAAAGCACCCTCATAAATGCCATCAGGGTGAAGTTTGATTGCTCCAGTGAAGCCTCTATGTGGCTCACAATCGAGTGAAGAGTCGTCTCCACCGACTTACCCGTAGTATAGGCATGTTCGGCGGTAGACAGCAGGGAGCTGTCGACACCTCTCTTAATGTGCACGTCAAGCATCCTCAACACGGTCTTCAAAAGAAAAGAAGTGAAACTTATGGGCCTGTAATCCCTCACCTCAGTATGCGAAACCTCCCCCCTGTAGGATGATGATTCGCCTTGCGACAACCTTGTATTAATAAACCTGGGATTGATCTAGTGAGTTTACCTGGTAAAGGGTGCTTTACATTGTCCCACAAGTCGTACGACATGTCAAATTTTTGTGTAGAAGAGCACAACTCAACAACTCACAACAATGAAACTATAAGATTTTGAGAGAAAATACGGATGAAAATTTGACAGTAGTATGGCTCTCTTGATTTTTTAAAATTTTTCAAAGACCAACACCATGATCTAAATATATAAGGTCTGCTTGATATTGAATGACAGCTGCCATTTTTTTTTAATTTGACGTCATCGTCGGGAAATGTTTTGTTGTGGTTAAATGGAAATTTAAAACCTAGTGATTAAAATTATTATTATTACATATTTATTAAGAAAATTAAAGGATTATTTTATTGACAATTAATTAAAAATAAATGTGAACTGAGTTAGAGCAAAAAAAAAGAGTTTTTAATAAACAATTTGTGTAGAAAGTGATAAAATTTATTTGGACAATGAAATACTGTGTGGTAAAAGATTGTAAAAGCTCGAAGCAGGATGATAAAAATCTAAAATATTTTACGTTTCCAAAAGATCCAGAAATAAAGAAAGTGTGGATCAATGCATGCGGTAAAAAAAATGTTAACTGGAAATCTGGAACAATTTGTTCTAGACATTTTACGAATAATGATTGGCGTTTAAAGGATATATTATTAAACACGCCAATAAGAAAAAGATTGTTAGATGCGAAGGTTGTCCCATCTTTAAATATCCATGTAAACAGCATTTTACCAGTCGAAAGATCGAAACGATATGTAAAAAGAGCAAACAAACAAATTGTAAAGGAAGCAATTGGTGAATTTGATTTAAAGTAAATACAATTTTTTTAAAATTCACTTTTTTTAATGAAATAATATTTACAATTACTTATAGTCTGCAGAAATTACAAGAAGAAAGTATTGAAAATATTGAAAATAAAAATCCAAATAAGTCAGTTGCAGTTCAAACAGAGGGCTCTATAAACCCTGCCAAGAATTTATGGGAAACATATTAAAATTAGAAAATATATTTAAGGAAATTAATAATAATACTTTAAGTTTTCGAAATAATTATTTAAAATACCATAACATTAAATGTGATAACGTAGATGTGCCTGAAAATGTAAAATCGTTATTTTTTAAAAGTCGTTTATATTTTAGAATAAGAAATTTAAACAAAATATTAATACAAGAAAAAAACGAATAAAGAAAATTAAAAAAGACTATAACATAACAATTTAATTTGTTTTATTTATTTTACCTTTAAAATTGCAAAATATTTCAACAAAAAAACAAACCCCATACATATTAAAAACAAATCTCGACGGTGACGTCACAGTAAAAATAATTTGAACTGTCAAGCAGCCCTTATATATTTGGATCATGGACCAACACACACCATTAGATCAGGGATGCATTTTTATGTAAACAAATGTGAGAAAGCCAAGGAGGGAAAACTTCTTTCATAAATTTATACCAATTATAAAATCAAAATGTACATTTTAGACCACGGCAGCACAATTTTATAAAAATATACGTATATTTTCTAAAAGTACACTAAAAATTTTGACCACGAAAATAACATATTCGAAAGTTATAAAAATATTTTTCAAGGTTATTAAAAAAAAAATTCAATTGCACAAGAACTCCATCCCTGGGGAAAACAAGTTAACAGCTGTAGCTAAATTAAATGAGAATGTTTTCATCTTACTTGATTTTATCCATACCAATGGTATAAACGCCAGAAAACAACCATCCGATTTTTACTAATTTTTTTAAATACGGATGGAATTTCATTTTATTTTTTCTCATATTTTACGTACGACAAATCTTAAGGCACAACTATAATGTGCGTACGCTAGCTTAAGCTACTGTCACAATTGAACGAAAAGGCTGTCAAATGCTTAAGTAAATCAGAAGAGACTTTTAGGTGGCTACAATATGCTTACATGAACTTAGAAATTTCGTCACAGTTGCATATCGGTACGATATTCGTAGTTTTGAAAATATTTTATTTCCTTTCACATTTCCTATATAAATGAAATTTTTTTCACAAAAAGTTATTAAATATCCATAATATACATATTACATACATATATCATAACATAAATATGCAAATTTATAATTATTTTTATTAATTTTAAGAGGAATTTTAAAGTAAAAATAGGTCTGTACGTTTACTTTCTGGGAAAGTTCGGTAAAATGAGAGTAAGCTATAATTACTCTCAATAAGAGAGCAAAATATATAAAAGTAAGGAAACGAAAAAAACCATAAAATTTACCAGAAGAAAAGAAATGTCAATTTTTTACAGCTCTGTTTATATCGGAGATGATATTTGACAATTTTAAAATTGTACTTTTTTGACCCCAAATGTACTAAAAACATAAAAGTCGTGTTAAGTTTTACTATTATTAACTATTAGTAACAGAAAGATAAAATAAAATGAGTTCTTGTATATTGAGAATTTGTTTCGAAATCAATCAAATTAAAGTAATACTGAAGGAGAGACCACCTCGTTGCGAGACAACCAACGTGTTGTCGAATAGTTAAAAATTAATGCAGTTCATTACAAAAGTATTCTTGAATTTTCGCAAATTCATCCATTTTACAGAAATGATCATTTTACTCGTTTATAAACTTTTAATTCGGACTATAGTTTTTGAAGCTCCGTACGACTGAGTTTAGACGAGAAAACATTTAGTTTGGTAGCATGTTACGGGTGTGGAAGAGAGCATCGTTTTTGTGTTCGGTATTCGGCGACCACAAATTTTTTAACAACGACATATGTTGTCTTTGCTGATGGATAGAATTAATTTTTATGCGAATCCCTGAATAGTTTGTTTTAATATTTGTATATTTTAAGTAATTGTGGGCAATTATATTAAGAAAAAATTCCACAACTTTTTCATGAACTTTGACGTTTGGCCTGTTGAATGAAGTGACCAGCGAAATAGCTAATAAGTTTAGCTGCCCTACAAGAACATTGACGGTCATTTGACCGGTGATATGACCGTCATTGCTGACAGAATTATCGGTCATTGCGTAGAACAAAGTTTATATCATTTTCTTAAGGGCAATATGAGAAAAATTACCGAAACTTCTGCGTGCATGTGATAGTCAGCGTTGATGCATATATATCGCTCACTGTACGCGGATATCCTAATTGAAATGAAACACTATTTATTTCAATTCTTTAAGTTGATTTTATTTCAATATTCTTATATGTACATATGTATATAAAAAAAAAGAAATGTAATATAATATAAAATAGAAACATCCACCAGAACCTTGGAGTGGGCCATCATCTGCGATATTTTTTAAATATCCGTAATATACATTTTATATACATATATCATAACATTAATTTTCTGGTAAAGTTCGGTAAAATGAGAGTAAGCCATAATTTATCTCAATAAGAGACCAAAATGTACTAAAGTAAGAAAATGGAAACGATAATATTTACCACATAATAGGTCTGTTCAACGTGCATAACAAAAACATTTGCATCGTTGGCAACGGCTGTGGACAGAAATAAATTTAAAAAAAAGTTAAAGCCATTTTTTTATTAAATAAAGTGATAAATATGCACAAATTACATTTTGAAATTTATTTAAAAAATCTTCTTTTTTAAATTAAAAACTTTTGTCGTTTCTTTGCAAATTTTCTGATTAATTTCTTAGTATCATATATAAATAAAACACAGCCTATAATTTAATTCTATACCGAACTTACCCAAAGCAAAAGTTCGTTCAACTTTGTACAGAAAATTCAAAATTTTACTCTCTAATTTTATTTCAAAATTGTACAAAATTGTTAATAATTGCTGGCACGCTTTTGGGTAAATTTAGAGGATTCCATCTTACACGTACTTCACTTATTGATAAGCATTTCTCGCAATTGAACTGATCTATATTCTGAATATATATATAGTCAAATTCATGCGCAATATAACTTCCAATTTATATTGTAGCGCTCTAATAATATTAATCCTATTATTTTTTAATAAACATTATTTCTAGCTTATTTGTTGCCTACATATTTAATAATTCTTATATTACAGTTGTAGTCCACCAACTATGTATGGCCCTATGGGCTCGGTTGGTTATTTTTTTTTTTTTTATCTAGGACCAGCACTCAGGAGATGACTCCTACACATGCGAAGCATTGTGCTGGGAACTATAAGAAAGGGATAGTAGGAGAAACGACAGGAGGTGAAGCTTAATTAATTATTTTGCAGCTCTGCTTTCGCACGTTCTTTTGTTTTTATACTCGTAGCAGTGCTGAAGCTTCGGTTTAGTAGCTATTTTTATTATTATTTTACTTCGCCGGTGCTACACAATACCGACGAAGGAGGGCGTTCTGATGTGATTGTGGATTGCTATCAGCTGAATCCGGTATTGTTCAGTGACCAGTGACTATGCCTTCGCCACTGAAACCTTCCGACAACAACTGACACACAAAAACACACTAATGCACATCAGAAAAATGCGAGATGTTTATTTTTATTTAAAAATTTTTTTTTGTCTGAAACTGGGGTTGAACCAGTTGGTTGTGTAGTCAACGTGCAGACTACAATCCATCGTGCCATCGCCACCCTCAATAAATAAATAAAATAGAATATCTCTTTATATATGATTCTAATTTTAAAATTGTGCTTTTTCCCGAAAAAATATGTGAAATGTATTATTATATACGTTATGATGTTCTCAGAAAGTATTTTTTCTAAAAGCAAACTCAACAAGTGAGGAGGAAAACATATATATATATATAGATGAGAAGAAAAATTTAAAAATAGAAATATGTATGTGTTATAAAAAAAGTAAACTAACGAATTGTTATGTTGTTTATAAATTTTCGGTTTTTTGTTCGGTATTCAATTTTAATTCTCGATTGATTAGTTGAATTTTGAACATAAGAATCTTGAATTTGTAGTAAAAAATTTTGAAAAGGCCACTGCTGAGCTAAGTAGGTATTAGCGAAATATTTCTATATGGATATGCTTTCCTCCTCAATTTTTGAGTTTGCTTTTATATAAAAAAATACTTTATGAGAATACCATATAGTATGTAATAATACATTCACATATTTTTTCGGGAAAAAGCACAATTTTAAAATTAGAATCATATACATATAAATAAAATAATTTGTGCGAGTTCGGTAAATTTTGTTATGCACCTAGAACAGACCTAATATATATATATATGGTCATATGACCATGCACAATTACAAATCTTCACACATGAATACATCCATAATACAATACTTTGGCTTATACATGTTATTTAAAGAAACCCCAAATAATTTTTAACTAAATCATGAAAGAAAATTAACTATTATTTGTTCATTGCATTTTTGGGAAACTTTTAATTTTATACCACGTTCACAATTATGTTTCTAAAGGGTGCTTTACAATGTCCCACAAGTCGTACGACATGCCAAATTTTTGTGTGGAAGAGCACAAGTCGGATCGTCTAAACGCAATATGTAATGAAACTATAAGATTTTGAGAGAAAATACGGATGAAAATTTGACAGTCGTATGGCTCTCTTGATTTTTTAAAATTTTTCTAAAAGCAACACACACTATTAGATCAGGGATGCATTTTTATGTAAACAAATGCGAGAAAGCCAGGGAGGGAAAACTGCTTTCATAAATTTATACCAATTATAAAATCAAAATGTACATTTTAGACCACGACAGCACAATTTTATAAAATTATACGTATATTTTCTAAAAGTACACTAAAAATTTTGACCACGAAAATAACATATTCGAAAGTTATAAAAATATTTTTCAAGATTATTAAAAAAAAAAATTCAATTGCACAAGAACTCCATCCCTGGGGAAACAAGCAAACAGCTGTAGTTAAATTAAATGAGAATGTTTTCATCTTACTTGATTTTATCCATACCAATGGTGTAAAAGCCGGTGGTCAGGTGTGGGTCCATAGGGTAAAGTCAGAGTACGATCCTTATGGAGAAACACACAAGAAGACTTACTGCCTCCACGCGGCGGCCACCGTTAACATGCTCGGGTTTGGGTCTTTCTAGGAAACCTCGTTCACCCTACACTGTGGATTGTCCTTGTGTGGTGGGAAGCGTTTTTTCCTTCCTGGAGACCAATACTTGGTCATGGCTAAAGTAAGCAACGATATGGGGGCCGGATCATGGTGTGATGCGACCCGTGCCTGGGATCAGCTTGGCTAGAGGCTCCTTCAGAAAATAGTCTAGTCGCAAACGGAGCTTCACCGATAACTGGCCACCTCAGTGAATAATGTTTTGGCCTTGCTGGGTTATCGGGGGCTATGGCCCGGCCGACCTACTTTCCCCCACACTCGTGGGAATTACATATATACAAATAAAAAAAACAATAACGATGATGAGAAGAAAGACGGAGACCAAAAGCTCGACCCACAAGGGGGCTTATTGGCTCCACTCCAAAGGCCGACCCTCAAAAGTGGCCTACAGCTTCGGTTGGGACGCCACTAGTGGGCCGACCCGACTCTTTAGCGGACGCCAAAGGAAAAAAGCTCGACCCACAAGGGGGGCTTGTTGGCTCCACTCCAAGGGCCGACCATCAAAGGGGGCCAACAGTTTCGGTTGGGACGCCACTAGTTGGGCGACCCGACTCTTTTGCGGACCTCGCTGCTGCGGGCGCGATGTGTAGCGGTGCCCAGGACTCCTCCACTTCCCGGCGCGGGGTGATTTCCGGAACCACCGGAGGTGGGGGGGGCGATGCGATCTTCAGGAGGAGCGGCCTGGTGCTGAGGTCGCCCCCTGTGAGATGGCCCCCGCCCCCGGTGGTGACCACGGATGGGGCGGCTTCTGCCTCGCCTGTGGATGCGACATCTTTGGAGGATATTGTCTGCCCGACGACCAACGGGGTCGGGGGCGGTGACGCGCCGCGTGCAGGTGTGTCGGGCCTGGGGGAGGGGGATCGCCGCGACTGGGACGTATCCGCGATATGAGGGCGAGGGAGGAGGATGCGATCGCTCAATGCAGGGCTGTGTTGAGCGGGATGCGGGAAGCCTGATGTTACGGTGAGGTGAAGGGATGCGTGGCCAAAATGGCAGAGCTTCTTGATGTCGCGCTCGATTGTAGGCGTGCGTGGAGGGCAGCTGAGGGGAACGGGGCGCTTCCGGGTCCCCACTGGCGGGCTGCGACTCTGCTTGGGGGGATACTGCTGCACCTGCTGCTGCGGCGGCTCCCACAAGACGGTCGGTGGGTGGTCCGGCTGCCCCCGCCCAACGAGCTAACGGCCCGACTGCGCCCGCCAAACGGGCAGATGGCCCGGTTGCCCCCGCCAAACTGGCAGATGGCCCGGTTGCCCCCGCCAAACCGGCTAACGGCCCGAGTGCCCCCGCCGGACGGCATAGGGGCCCGGCTGCCACCGCCGGACGGCCTAGGGACCCGGCTGCCAAGCGGGCGGCTGCCAGCCCGGCTGCCACTGGCGAATCTGAGAGGGCCAGGGCGGAGGGGCCGGATCGGACCCTCGGGGCAACTGCTGCGACCGGGGATGATGACTGGAGTCATCAGTCACCTCGGGGAGAAGGAGGAAGAGACGGGGTTTGGGGACCCCGGCGGTGGACGATGGAAGGGCACCGCCCCCGGTCCGTCGGTTGCAACCACGGCGCGCGAAGCCTGAGGCGGTGCTCATTAAGCCCGCGGTGAGGCACACCTATGCGGGGGTGCTGAAGGATTTGCGTGGCAGCGTGACGGGCGACGCGAAGGGGGTACGGTCCGTCAGGAGGACGGGGGCCGGTGACATCCTGTTGGAGCTTGGGAGGGGGGACAGGATTGACCCGGAGTTTGTACGGCGTCTGAGGGACGCTGTCCGCGAGACAGCGTCGGTCGCGGAATTAGACCGAGCGCGACCGTGGAGATGCGGGGTCTTGACTCCTTGACGGTCGTGGAGGAGGTGGAGATGGCGGTCCGTGGTCTGCTCGCCGGGCGCGAAGAGCAGCTACGCGTGAGGGTGACGGCACCGGACGTGCGCGAACAGGTTCGGGCGTACGTGACTTTGTCGGTGGAGGGCGCCGCGAAACTGTTAGATATTGGCTACATGCGTGTATGGTGGATCAGGGCTGCGATACGGATGTCCGAGAGTGTCGGTAGGTGTTATCGATGCTTTGGGGCTGGACACACCCAGGCAAAGTGTACTGCGACAGACAGGAGGCAACTGTGTATCAGGTGCGGAGGAGCTGGACATAAGATGAGGGACTGCAGAGCGGTCCCCAAGTGCGTTCTGTGCTCGGGGGCGGGCGCGGTAGGACTGACCACGTGCCGGGCTCGAAGGGCGGGTACGGCGGCGCTCTGGCTACCTGGCGGCGGTGAACTCGCGGTTGCGCGGTACGGGATCGGCTGCGGCTATGCGTGGGCTCGGATCGGCGGTTTTGTGCTGGTGAGCTGTTACCTCACTCCTAGCGATAGTGTGGCGCGATTTAGGGCGAAGATGGCCGCTATCGAGGACGCTATGGCGGGTATGGCCGGACCCTTTGTGGTGGCCGGTGATTTCAATGCCAGGGCTGTGAAGTGGGGTGATCCGGTGACGAGCACGAGAGGGAGGTGCGTCCTGGATATGGCGGCCAGGTTGGGCCTGGCCGATGGGCTGATGTTCTAGAGGCGCTACGGGGGAGGTTACGTATTCCCGGATACTTGTATAGAATTTTCCGTAGTTATCTGGACGATCGGGTACTGCTGTACGATACGCCGACGGGGCGGAAGAGCAGGACGATCACGTCCGGCGCGGCCCAGGGATCTGTGCTGGGCCCGGACCTATTGAATCTGACCTACGATGAGATCTTTGGGGTGGAAATGCCCGAGGATGTGAGCATCGTGGGATACACGGATGATATAGCGGCAGTGATCTTGGCGCGGGATATGGATGACGCCAGGGGGAAGCTGAACCGGGTCATGATTAGGACCCGGATGTGGCTTGAGGACCACGGCTTGGAATTGGCCGGGGAGAAGACCGAGGTGATGTTCATGACGCGGGCACACATACCACTCGGCGTCGGCATGCGGATAGGGAATGTGTCTCTGGTTACCCTGAGTGCCATAAGTTATTTGGGCGTCAGACTCGACTGTAGGCTGACTTACTGGGCCCAAATACGGCATGTGGCGACTAGGGCGGCGAAGATGACTGGCATGTTGAGCAGACTCATGGCGAATGTCGGAGGCCCGACACAGAGCAAGAGGAGGCTGATTATGGCGGTCACGAAGTCGATCTTGCTGCATGGGAGCGAGATTTGGGGAAATGTACTGGGTGAGAGAACCAAAAGCAGGGTGCTCGAGGCGGTACAGCGGACGGCGGCCCTTAGGGTTGCTTCGGCTTACCGCACGGTCTCGGGCGCTGCGGTCCTGGTGATATGTGGGGAAATACCCATAGACCTCTTGGCGCGCGAGCGGTGGGAGGCTTGGAACTCGAGGGGGAGGGCCCTGGTTTTGGTGCTATTGGTCTGAGACCCCAAACTGTCCGGCGATGGCAGGACAGGTGGACCGCGGACACGGTCGGCAGGTGGACGGCGAGGCTCATACGTATCCCACGTACTGCGCCACAGCGTCCCAATTGTCCTCGCAATCGAGCATCCTCCCTATCACGGTGGCAAGAGCGAACCCGCCAACCCGCTGCGCCATTGCACCTCTCTCAGTATGCCACCTGGTGCAATCGAAGAAAGTGTGTTCTGCATCATCATCCGTAATACCACAGTAAATGCAGTCGGGACCATCTGCCCTGCCCATCCGGTACAGATACTTTCGGAAGTATCCGTGGCCCGAGAGGAATTGTGTCAGGAAGTAGTTAACTTTCCCAAATTTCCTCCGAATCCATACTTCCACGCAGGGAATGAGCCTCGCCGTCCACCTGCCGACCGTGTCCGCGGTCCACCTGTCCTGCCATCGCCGGACAGTTTGGGGTCTCAGACCAATAGCTACAACACCAGGGCTCTCCCCCCTCGAGTTCCAAGCCACCCACCGCTCGCCGGTGAGCCGAAGCAACCCTAAGGGCCGCCGGCCGCTGTACCGCCTCGAGCACCGTCCGTTTGGTTCTCTCACCCAGTACATTTCCCAAATCTCGCTCCCATGCAGCGTGACCGCCATAATCAGCCTCCTCTTGGTCTGTGTCGCGCCTCCGACATTCGCCATGAGTCTGCTCAACATGCCAGTCATCTTCGCCGCCCTAGTCGCCACATGCCGTATTTGGGCCCAGTAAGTCAGCCTACAGTCGAGTCTGACGCCCAAATACCTTATCGCACTCTGGGTAACCAAAGACACACATCCCCTATCCGCATGCCGACGCCGAGTGGTATGTGTGCCCGCGTCATCAACATCACCTCGGTCTTCTCCCCGGCCAATTCCAAGTCGTGGTCCTCAAGCCACATCCGGGTCCTAATCATGACCCGGTTCAGCTTCCCCCTGGCGTCATCCATATCGCGCGCCAAGATCACCGCCGCTTTATCATCCGCGTATCCCACGAGCTGAGCATCCTCGGGCATTTCCACCCCAAAGATCCCATCGTAGGTAGAATTCCATTGGTCCGGGCCAAGCACAGATCCCTGGGCCGCGCCGGACGTGATCGTCATGCTTCTCCGCCCCGTCGGCGTATCGTACAACAGCACCCGATCGTCCAGATAACTACGGAGAATTCTATACAAGTATCCGGGAATACGGAACCTCCCCCGTAGCGCCTCTAGAATATCAGCCCATCGTAGGCTGTTGAAGGCATTCCGAACGTCGAGTGTTGCCAGGACAACTATGCGCTTCGGATAATAGCGCCTCTCACTCTGAGCGCGCTCGAAGCACCCAACCATATCAGCAATCGCTTCGAGCGTTGACCTGCCAGGTCTGAAGCCATGCTGTCTATCCGACAGCCCCCCTTTTTTGCAGTAGCTTCTCCAGCAGCTTGCCGGCACCATCCAACATGCAAAGTGGCCGATAAGCCGATGGCTGAGTCGGATCGCCCCTGCCCTTGCTAACAAGCACGAGCCGCTGTGTCTTCCAGCGACTTGGGAAGATGCCCTGGACTAAACAAGCATCATATAGCGGAAGCAATGCTTCCGGCCTGCTTTCAGCCAGGATCTTCAGCACCTCCGACGGTACCCCATCCGGGCCAGGGGCTTTCCCCGTCCTAAGAGCCCCGGCGGCGATCCTCAGCTCCCCTCCGGTAAAGGGCGGTGGCACCTCATCGTCGTAGGACCCACGTTCGCCGACCAGCGAAGGGTGTGGGGGAACAGGCCCCCAAATTCGCATCGATCCGCGCGCCGTCCAATTGCACCCCAGCGCGGTTCGCGCCCAAAAAATGGAATTGTCCATGCGCCCGCGGGCGCCCAATCTTACCCAAAAGCGTTTTCTTACGCAAAAATTAAGTAAATGAGAGAGGTTTTGAGAGAGTAATGCTCTTGTTCTTCTCGCACGAGAATGCGAAATAACAAAGCAAAATTACAAATGTTGCAAACAGCTGACAGACATTAAAAAAGTTGTGTTAAAAATTTTTCTTAACAATAATTAATTACAAACATTATTGTTATTTATACCATAAATTTTTAAAAACTTTTCATAAAAAATACCATTTTTTTTAATAAATATTTTTGTTAATACAAATAATTATTTCCTAACCTATTTGGTAGCGAAATATTAAAAAATAAATAATTGTTAAAAACTTTTCATAAAAAAGACCATCGCTGAAAAATAAATATAATTAAATAAATTCTTTCAAAACTTGTTTTTTTAAATAAATTCTTTCACAAATAGTTTTTTTTCGGTAAACTGTCATCAATCACATTAAACTTTCAATGAAAATCAGGGATAATCAAGCTCGTACAATTGTACTTTTTTCAGTACAATTTGCATTGCAAAAGTACTACTTTACTCCACTAAATATTAAGTACCAAGGTATATTCATATGATTATACGTTGTTCAGTAATTTAAATTAATTATAGCAAAAATATATTTTCGATTTTTCTTAATATAATATTTAATTATTAAATTATTCACAACCACTTTCCACAACTTTTTCATAAACTTTGACGTTTGGCCTGTTTAATGAAGTGACCAGCGAAATAGCTAATAAGTTTAGCTGATGATGCATATATGTATATCGCTCACTGTAGACGGATATCCCAATAGAAATGAAACACTATTTATTTCAATTGTTTACGTAGATTTTATTTCAATATTCTTATATGTACATATGTATATAAAAAAAAATGTAATATAATATAAAATAGAAATATCCATTAGAACCTTCGAGTGGGCCATCATCTATAAATTTTTTCTTAATATAATTGACTACAATTATTTAAAATATACAAATATTATAAAAAACTATTCACAGATTCGCATCCCATCAGCAAAGACAACATATGTTGTTGTTAAAACGTGTCGCCGAGTGCCGAAAACAAAAACGATTCTCTCTTCCAAACCCGTAATATGCTACCAAACTAAATGTTTTCTCGTCTAAACTCAGTCGTACGGAGCTTCAAAAACTATAGTCCGAATTATAAGTTTACAAACGAGTAAAATTATCATTTCTGTAAAATTTATGAATTTGCGAAAATTCAAGAATACTTTTGTAATGAACTGCATTAAATTTTAACTATTCGACAACACGTTGGTTGTCTCGCAACGAGGTGGTCTCTCGAGTAATAGGAACTCCTTCATTATTACTTTAGTTTGATTGATTTCGAAACAAATTCTCAATATACAAGAACTCATTTTATTTTACCTTTCTGTTACTAATAGTTAATAATAGTAAAACTTAACACAACTTTTATGTTTTTAGTACATTTGGGGCCAAATAAGTACAATTTTAAAATTGTCATTATCATCTCCGATATAAACAGAGCTGTAAAAAATTGACATTTCTTTTTTTCTGGTAAATTTTATGGTTTTTGCGTTTTCTTACTTTTGTACATTTTGCTCTCTTATTGAGAGTAATTATAGCTTGCTCTCATTTTACCGAACTTCCCAGAAAGTAAACGTACAAACCTATAGTGTGAATGGTTATGTTTAGTTATTAAAACCACAAAATATACAGAAGTGTCAGCTGGGGGTCTGAAAAAATTTTAAATTAGCTTTTCTTCAAATAGGGGGAGAAAGAGACAAAAATACAATTTCACGAAAGATGAAAAGTAAACAAAAGAAAAATGTAAACATAAGCCACAATTTGTGCATAAGAACAAATTTATAATTTCTTGTGGTTTTATTTGTTTTAATTGTATTTTGTGTTAATATTATAGGTAAAAACATAGTGAAGCTTGTTTTAATAGTGTTTTGTGTTAATATAGTAAAAAAAAACATAGCGAAGCTAAAAATTTACCAAAAAGAAATTTGTCAGTATTTTGGTGGTTTGTGGTGAAAAATTTTGTTAACATAGCCACAATTTGTGCATAAGAACTAACTTATAATTTCTTGTGGTTTTCTTTGTTTTAATTGTGTTTTGTGTTAATATTATAGTAAAAAAAAACATAGTGCAGCTTGTTTTAATGGTGTTTTGTGGTTTTAATCGTGTTTTGTGTTAATATAGCAAAAAAGAAACATATCGAAGCTAAAAAATTACCAAAAAGAAATTTGTTGTGCATAAGCCAATAAAATAACATTTTAGTGATCTTGTGATTTTTTGGTATCTATTTGTTTTATTAAATGAAATTAATTTTCATAGTACATAATTTTCATAACACAAAACACACATTGTTGTGTTTTGTAACCACAGATTCCTATAACCTATGTTTATAACATGTCGTGCTAAAAAGTGCGAACTTGTGAGAATAAAGTAGATGAAAAATACGGCAAATTTTCACATCTAGAAATCTAAAAATCAAAACAAAACAACAATATTGAAGAATTTAGAAGAAAAAGGAATCACCGAACTAAGTTAGGGGGTAAAAGAGACAGCAAATCTCTTGATGATGTCTCTTTCTCTGCTCGTTCGCTGCTTTGAACTGACACTTCTGTATATTTTGTGATTAAAACACTTTGCTTAAACGCGTTTAAAAACATAAGTGTGAACGTGGTATTAGAGTAAACGAACAGACTTATTGTGATATTTGTGTGTGTTCTTTAAAAACTTCATCGGTAACACTGAACACATGAGAGCTCAAGTTAGTAAATTGCGGAGAATATATTCAGATTTAATTTCTTTGTGAAATTTTTCAAAAGAAATACAATCGAGATATACTATATGTAAAAGATTTTGCCAATATATGCAAAAAAGAAATAGAATATAACATGGACGAAGTAAGTATATCCGTAAATAAACAATATCGAAAAATAATTCCTAAATATAAAGAAATATTTCAATAAAACAGGTTGATATTGACAATGTGGATGATATCAATGAACTGGAGTCACGTTTATACGCCCAAATACATCATGAAAACACGGATGAACAAAATATGGAAAAGTTAATCCAAAAACAATATAGACAAGTGTATGAAACAAGTATTCTTAATGCTACTGATGCTCAACAATTTTACAAAACTTCATCACGTACTGACAGAATTTTGTCGCAACGTTATTGGGCCAGCTCTAAGAATGTTGCTAAACAACTTCAACACTTAACACAGCCCTCCAAGGAACGCACTCCCTGCAAAACACCACATGGCAATAATACACAGAAGCAAAATGTATCATGCCCGAATAAATCTACAAGCACGTTACAGAAGAATAATGAATCTACTCCAGGTATGCAATAACAATTAAAATGTTCATGTAGAATAAGTATAATCAAAACAAATTCATACAAATTCGATTCGAAGCGAAATTTCAAAAAAAAAATTTACTTAAGCATAGAATGGCGTCAATGTGGGTATCATTTTCTGGTGAAGATTTTAGTTTTAAATCCCAGAAAAGAAAAAAAGGCTTTAATCTAGTTTATGAAAGAATAAGAATAGATAGGGCGAAAAAAAATTCCAAAATAAGAAAATATAAAGTGAAAAAAGGCCCGACAACGGAAGTTTTCATATAGAAATGATGTTTGCCACTATATTTCTGACGGTATATGGCAAATATTGGTCTCATTTGAAAGGTTTTAAAAATATCTTCCTATATGTTTAAAATTTATTTATGTATATATTCTCAACGCTTTAAGTGACAATATAGTTTTTAAATAATTTTACATCAAAATGTTACCAAAGTGCAGTATCTTCAGCTTATTGGTTTGGCGCGTATGCCACAAAATCTGAATGGAGAAAAACGGCAAAGAAGGTTTACATAACGTTTCTCACTGCCTCTGGCACAAGTTGTGAACAAAAATGTAAATTTTAATGAAATTACATCCATTTAAAAAAAAGTTAATACCCTGTTATTGAAAATGAAAAATCTTGTTTTGTGATTGATATCCAAATTTTTTTCGAAAGTAGATTTTCTTGCTCCATATCCATAGAAAAAGGTGTTAAATTTTTAAGTTCTGAGCTGATTTGTAAATTTAATTTTTCATTCGATTGGGTTTGCTCAACTTTTTTTCCATTATTTTATATTTGGAAAATAGACAGTGCCACGCTCCCTAAAAATTGTTTATCCCTTTTCCACCAGTTTTTTTTTTAATTTTTATATATTTGCAAATATTACCTTGACTATCCTGTTTGTTTGTTTGTAGTTATCAATTGCCATATGGCAGATGGCAGAAGCAAGTACGCAAATTGCCAGGGTATCCCACACAATATATATTTAAACGACATATGCCTTCTTGAGTATGATGGTCTCCACCAGTAACAGCCACGTGATTAATAACGAAAAGCCACAACAACCGTAAATGATACAGGTAGCCGTGGCAAATCCATTAACCACTGCGAGTGAGACGCAAAACTCTCGAAGGCCAAACAATAAAACAGGCCTGACCGCACTTAAATAATAATTACGATGACGCGTGAGTTGTTCTTCAACCCAGAGCTGCTTTACGACCCCAAAATATGCAGAAGTGTCAGTTCAGAGCAGCGAACGAGCAGAGAAAGAGACATCATCAAGAGATATGCTGTCTCTTTTACCCCCTAACTCTGTTCGGTGATTCCTTCAATTCATCAATATTGTTGTTTTGTTTTGATTTTTATTTTCTAGATGTGAAAATTAGCCGTATTTTTCATCTACTTTATGCTCACAATTTCGCAATTTTTAGCACGACAATGTTACAAACATAGGTTATAGGAATCTGTGGTTACAAAACACAACAATGTGGTGTTTTGTGTTATGAAAATTAGGTACTATGAAAATTAATTTCATTTACTAAAACAAATAGATACCAAAAAATTACAAGATCACTAAAATGTTCTTTTATTGGCTTATGTACAACAAATTTCATTTTGGTAATTTTTTAGCTTCGCTATGTTTTTTTTGCTATATTAACACAAAACACGATTAGAACCACAAAACACCATTAAAACAAGCTTCACTATGTTTTTACCTATAATATTAACAGAAAGCACAATTAAAACCAATAAAACCACAAGAAATTATAAATTTGTTCTTATGCACAAAATGTGGCTTATGTTTACATTTTTCTTTTGTTTACTTTTCATCTTTCGTGAAATTGTATATTTGTCTCTTTCTCCCCCTATTTGAAGAAAAGCTGATCTAAAATTTTTTCAGACCCCGAACTGACGCTTCTGTATATTTTGTGTTTACGACTGCTTGACTATCCTTAGCAGAAAACAATTTTAAAAGTAGACATCAGTCTTGACATATATGAAAAATTATACTTTTAGTTTTTAATCAATTCTTTTGAAATTTTGCTCTCACATTGATTGATTGTATATATCAAAAAGAAATTTTAAAACACTGCCGTACTTTTCAAACATAATATTTCCTGGACGCACTAAAGTGCATGTTACACGCATCAATATTCTCCTTCAATATTTGTCTTGGGTTAGTATATATATTGAAGCCTCTGACACACTACGTCAACATATCAATATTAATTTTTTTGGGTTTTTTTCAAGTGTAAACAAATAGAAGTTACCGTCGGCAATCAAATTTCATTGGATTTGCTAAATAGGAAAAATATTTTGTCCATGATGTCTACTTTTCAAAATTTTTTT
Source organism: Dexiosoma caninum (assembly GCA_963924685.1). Taxonomy (NCBI): domain Eukaryota; kingdom Metazoa; phylum Arthropoda; class Insecta; order Diptera; family Tachinidae; genus Dexiosoma; species Dexiosoma caninum. The sequence goes on along the minus strand of OZ004729.1, from coordinate 50,229,886 downwards.
TGTTGCTATAAGCAGTATTAGTGCAACATTTTCAACAAATAGTATAAAAACGAAAAATATATTTTTCTCATATGTACATTTGTATCTATATGGCAACACCGCTGTCCACTTTTCAAATTTTTTCTGCTAGATGTAGTCAAGGAATCCCAGGGTATTTGCAAATGTATAGAAAATTTAATTAAAAAAACGAAGAAAAAGAAATAAATAAGGAAATGAACAAATGACAACGGATTATTAGGAGTGTGGCACTGCTCATTTTCCTAAACTGAAAAAATGGAACCCAGTCGAATGGAAAAAAATTCCAAATCGGTTCGTAGATGTCCGAGTTCTGCAGTAACAAATTCACAGAAATAGAAAAAGGTACCAAAAGTACACATTTATATTAATTTTTACCCCCAAAAATTAACTTATCTTAATCCAGGCTATAAGTTACATATCTACATAGCAAATTTCATTTAAATCGACATTTATAAGTTACAGAAAACCAAATATTCAAACATATGTATTTACAAACTGGAGTATACCGCAAATGGTGGCTGTGAAGGAAACCAATGCTCATTGGACTCTTAATGCTGATATGAAGCAAACTCGAAGGTTGATATTTCAAAATATATAAATTTTTTTTTTCTGTCTTGGACCAGCACTCACGGGATGACCCCTACACATGCCATGCATTGTGCTGGAACTAGGAAATTAGGTTATGGGAAGGAGGATAGAGGGAGTAGTGTTTATGGACATTTAATTTGAATTTTCCCACGTCATACGGGACAATGGTGTTCAAGATTAACGTCAGCACCTGCCCATGGGGCCTTATCTGACGGTGGTCTTAATACCGAGTAAATTTTTGAAACGATTCACTAGCGCCCCCAGAGCACTGATAAGCAAATGAGCCCGTAGGCCACCTACTTCCAGAGTTGGGTAGCAAATCATGTAAAGTTATCCCTGAATTCTATAATGCACCTTGTTGAGGTGTTCGAGCGGTCTAAACTCTTGTCACATCAGAATGTTTTTATGTCAAGACCCATTTAACAGTAATACTGTTGGTTCGAAACACATTCCGGCGACTACTGTTGAATGGCAACAGCACCTAGTAGAGTAAAAATCATATCATTAATATGTGTGTTACGACTCACACATATTTCCGATTAGACCAAAAACTCCACTCCCTGCGTAACTTTAGGTTACAACCATTACGAGTCCTTACCCATACCAGCGCACACAAGCCAACTCTTCGGGGTAGATACGAAGTCCTCGACTCGAAGTACAATGTACTTAACAAGAAAGACATCAGTCCTTAAACCCGTACTTTAGTTGGTAGTGTGGGGCCTAGGTGGTCCCGTAGTGCTAGATTCGAATCTAACTGGTATTAAGCAGTCCTTCATCAATCTCTAGTCAGATTTTGAAGAGTCACCTTTTCTATCATTTTCGATCCTCAGGGAGGAACAAGGTAATGCTGCACCTTGAGCTCGGGTACCGCGGGCTCGCTCAGACACCCGTAGGTTCCGAAATTCAAGATTCCAGAACCCCCCTGCGGGGCGTCATACGGGACAATGGTGTTCTAGATTTACGTCAGCACCTGCCCATGGGGCCTTATCTGACGGTGGTCTTAACACCGAGTAAATTTCTGTAACGATTCACTAGCGCCCCCAGAGCACTGATAAGCAAATGAGCCCGTAGGCCACCTACCTCCAGAGTTGGGTAGCAAATCATGTATAGTTATCTCTGACTTCTATAATGCACCTTGTTGAGGTGTTCGAGCGGTCTAAACTCCTGTCACATCAGAATGTTTTTATGTCAAGACCCATTTAACAGTAATACTGTTGGTTCGAAACACATTCCGGTGACTACTGTCGAATGGCAACAGCACCTAGTAGAGTAAAGGTCATATCATTAATATGCGTGTTACGACTTTCACATATTTACGATTAGACCAAAAACTCCACTTCCCGCGTATCTTTGGGTTGCAACCACAGCCACTACGAATCCAAACCCATACCAGCACACACCAGCCAACCCTTCGGGGTAGACACGAAGTCCTCGACTCGAAGTACCCGAAGTACTTAACAAGGAAGACATCAGTCCTTAAACCCGTACTTTCGTCAGCAGTGTGGGGCCAAGCTGGTCCCGTAGTACTAGATTAGAATCTAACTGGTGTTAAGCAGTCCTTCATCAATCTCTAGTGAGATTTCGAAAAGTCACCTCTTCTATCATTTTCGAACTTCAGAGAGGAACAAGGTAATGCTGCACCTTGAGCTCGGGACCGCGGGCTCGCTCAGACCACCCGTAGGTTCCGGAATACAAGATTCACAAGTTTCCAGAACCCCCCTGCGGGTCGTCATACGGGACAGGAAAGACCTCGGCAGGGAGTTTGTTCCACATACGCGATGTTCGGCCGAAAAATGAGTTCTCCCTGTAATGCGTAGTGCGGTTCGCTGCCAAGTTGACCACAAATGGATGCGCTCTTAATGATGAACGCGTCGTGCGCGTGAATGATCGGGTTTCGGGAACAAGTTCCCTGATTTCATCAGAACACCTTCCATTATAGTATCGATAGAACAACGAAAAGCACCCCACGTTGCGACGATGCTCAAGAGAGTCAATAGAGTTGGCTACCCTACTGTCTCCTATGAGATTCTTCGCTCTCTCCTGGACCCGGTCGAGTAACTTCAAAATAGTCTTTGAAGCACCGACCCAAACATGAGAGTTGTATTCCAAATCGGTCGGATGTAGGCGGTATAAATAGTGAGGAGATCAGATGGGGTGAAGTATGTCTTGCACCGTCTTAAAAAACCGAGGCACTTGAATGCCTGAGACCTGAAAAATGTGCTCAGTCCATCGAACATCGCACTGAATTTTCATGCCAAGAACATCAAGAGCTTCTGATTCCTCGATGTTTATACCGCGCATAATTACAGATGACGCAGCGTCATCGGGCATGCGTGGATGTGTAAGCATGCTGCATTGGGTCTTTTGAGCATTGAAATCGACCCTGTTTGCCTGACCGCATTGCGATATTTTCATGAGGTCACAATTCAATGAAGAATTACACAATTTTTCCGAGAGGAAGGCTAGTAAGTCGCCCGTAGAGCGCCCTCGACGGAAGCCGTATTTACGGTCGTTCAGTAAATTGTTGGACTCTAAATATTTCATTATGTGAAAGTTCACCATACTTTCCATCACTTTGGAAATCGCTGAACAGTTTGCGATTGGGCGGTAATTTTCAGGTTTGCTTGCCTCACCCTTTTTTGGGATCGGCGTTACATTTGCAGCCTTCCAGCACGATGGGAATTGACCTGTATAGTACAGAGTGCTGAAAAGGATTGCCAAAGGACGTGATAACGTCGAAGAACACTGCTTCAGGACCAGTGCAGGAATTCCATCCGCCCCAGGAGACTTGTTTATGTTGAGGTTCGTTCAAACCCTTTTAACTGCACGAGCTCGAAAGTAAATTTTTGGCATAGTTACGGATACACGCTCAGGTGCGGGCAGTGGTTGATTGCTTTCCTGCAGGTGAGAATTACCTGCAAACATTTCAGCTAGGAGGTTAGCTTTTTTAACCGGGTCAGTGAATATTTGATCATCCTTCAAAAGAGCCGGAATAGAAGAACTAGCATTTTCCTTCACTCTTTCTACGAAAGACCAAAAGCCTTTACTGACCCGTTGGGATCTCCGATATAGTGTCGGAAAGGGCCTCGAAGTTGTATATAGTTTTATACCCTTCCATATTTGGGCTTCTGTAAAGAAACCCGAAGTGCAAAAGATACACATATACACAATTTCCTAAAATGGATTTTGGAATATATAATATATAAAATATATTAAGCTAATCCTATGTAAATACATAGCGCTGCCTAAGACTGGCTACGCAGAAAATCTTTTTTAGACGTTTAACAGAATCTACAGGGTGGCACAAAAGGAGCTATATGGTTTAAATGGTTTATAACTTTTTTATTTATGCGATTTTCATAATTTTTTTTAAATACTGTATATTATTGGGGAATTTTTTGCAATTAGCTTTGAAAAATTATATCCTGTAAGTGATGTCCATTTTCTGTTTTGCGCACATACGTGCTATTTTTAGCATATTTTCGAATGTTTCATAAACAATTCCCCAAGTCTTCTTCACAAAATACCGGAAAAAAACAAAGAAAAAATAATTAAAAAAGTTATAAAGAATTCAAACCATATAGCTCATTCTGCGCTACCCTGTATATACGTGGCCTTTTTAAAAAAGTTATAAAGAATTCAAACCATATAGCTCCTTTTGTGCTACCCTGTATAACGTGTTGTTTCCAGGACATGTCCCAAAATAGTTGGAACATTTATTTTCGGACGCGCTCTGTAAAAGCTGAGCAGCGCTTTTTTCACAGAAGCGCTACAAACAACGTTCTTCAATTATTTTTGCAGTCTTTTTTTGAGAAACTCCTTTTTTCGGATGCACTGGCATTTTCTTTATCTTTCATATTTATCATATATTTCGGCCATAAGATCGATGTTAGGGAATAACCAACACATACATATACATATATACAATATTTTATTGCTCGGCCAATCTGAGATCAATGATCGACCGAGATCATATAAATATATCCACAATATAATTAAAACAAAGATTCATGAAAACGCTCGTACAAAAATAAAATCAATAAACATATGCACTTGCATTTTTTATAATCAATTACACGTTTCGACAACTAGTATATCATACGGCATTTTGTGTTATTTGACCATTGTCTATGTCCCTTATAATGTACCGATCATTTGCTAATACTACCTTAAAATTTGACAATAATTTCTTATTTACTTCTACTGATGTATCGGCATTCTTACTCAAAATAAAATTACTTTCCTTCAATACACTAATGGTCCCGTCCCATTCTTCTTTATTTTGTAGGCCATATCGTAATTCTGGGCTTCCCAAATATTCTCACTCGCCTTTATTCTTAATATATCTAAATTCCTAACCGGACTCGACCCACCAGATTACCTTTTAACTTTGAGTCATTCCAATAAACCAATTAACTGTATTGTTAATGGCATTTTGCACTCCCGGTCGTCAGGCGACGGCTCGAAAGATAGTTTGTATTGTCATCACATATATGTATGCGTAATGAATTCAAACTTCGGTATCAATATCAGCACATTATAGTTAATACGCCATTAAATTTTTGCCATCTTCTATATTGTTAAAATCGCACGAAACTTTACTTGACTTCTGCGCCTCCAACAGCCCAACTTTTTTCTGCAATTTCAAGACGCGAATACGTTGTAAGAGCCTTGCTATAGTTTAGTCAAAGATTTGCGTCATATTAAAATTAGTATTTAAGTATTGCTTGCTTCTATAGCAACAACAACTTTAGTTGCTAACTCTTCTGTAGAATCTCGGCATTCTCTTCTGCAGACTCTTGACTCTCTCTAGCTTTTCAATTAAATGGCCAAAAACGTTATTTCCTTTCTTAATAAAAATAAAAGTCGTCCTTCAATGTTCAAATGTATATATCAATTAATTTATTTGACAAATCTACAAAAAATAATTTTAATATTTTTCAGAGTGAAAATTTATAAAGCAATGGTAACTAGATAGTTTTTGTTGAACATAAAAATAGGTATATTAAATATTTTAAAAAACATATAAATGAAGATTTCCAACACAACGCTAAAACGGGCACGGCTTCTTCAATAAAACCATAACTATAAAAATGGCTCATAACACAAACCTTCAAAATTCAAGTGTTTTTTTTTTGAGAATTTGTGACTCACGTGGCGATGACTGATGTAATTAGCACGTTGAACTTTAAATCTCAACTTACTCTTACTACACTCTTACAATGAATTTTTGCGTTTTTGGCCACTTTTTGGATCAAATACTCCTCTGTCGGTGATATAAACGAATTATTTATAAAATTTTTCAAAAATACAAATATCGATCTTTAATAATTTATTAATTATATACTTTATTATTATTCTGAAAAAAGAAGGCTTTGATTTTTAAATCGAACGGACGTCTTTCTTTTGAAAAATTATTAAAAATTTTTGTTTTTTGAATTTAAAAAAAAGGAAAAATTATATATATATTAGGGCGGGTCGATTTAAAAATCGCTCAAATTATAAGAAAAATCGTATTCTAGGGATCAAAATACGAAGCTTTGCCGAAGGAACCATACCTCTACAATGTATTTTGATGTGCTGACTTTTGACCCGAAGGGTAAAATTTTGAAAATTCTCACTTTGAGCCAATCGAGTCAAAATGTATGACCGACCTGTTTGCGTGCCAAGGCATAAAAGTCGTTGTATAATAAAAGACAATTTTATTTGGTTTAGTTTTCAATAATTTTATTTCATGTATATTACTGTACCTTTATTCAACGGTAAAAAATATCACAAGTGACGAAAAACTCAAGCCAAAGTATATAACCAGAACAAATGAAGATGACAAAAACAATGTTTAATAAGACCGTTAACGGTTCACTTGGGCAATAAACGACAGAACCACTCCTAAATAGCAAGGGTGCTAATAACAGGAGTAAATTCCAAAGTTAACCAAGCTAGTTAATCGCTCAAGCCATACACATCGCCCAAAAACAGAAAAAGACGAAAGTTTAAGCTCGAGATTAAACATTGCCGGCCACCTTGCATTAACAAAGTTATATGCAATAAAATATAATGACATTAAATAATATAAAATTCATTATCAAAATCATGTATTTTGATAAGCAATACAAATGGTTTTTACTACAGATCCATTAACTGAGAATAAATATAATTCAAAACGGTGATTGACCAGATAACTCCACGGTTCCGTTCGATTCCTCGAAAATCATTTCCTCAACCATATTAATTTGATCGGCCATTATACTAGGAAACAATAAAGGTTAATAGACATATATATAACTATAAATAACTTAATTGGTCAAAATTACCAATTTAGTGATTGGTCGTTTCACAACCCCATTTTCAGTGCGTATATCGACAACTCTAACGTGACCGTCACTTCCCGGATACGTTTTCGACACACGCCCCAATTTCCAAGAAGTTGGAGAAAATTGTTCATGTCGAAAAGCTACCAAGTCATTTATTGCGATTTCTCGCTCAGGAAACTTCCACTTATAGTGCTTATGTAAATTTTGCAAATACTCTTCTTTCCATCGTCGACAGAAATCATGACTAAGTGCCTTGATCTTGCGATAACGATTCAGTAAACCTATGGGGACTCAAATATAGATGGCTCTGGCGGTGCCAATATTGGTCCTCCTATCAAAAAATTACCAGGAGTAAGAGCCACGGTCTCATCGGGATTATCCGACATAGGGCACAATGGACGTGAATTCAAACACGCCTCGATTCTTGCGAGCACAGTAGAGAGCTCCTCGAAGGTATATTTCACAGATTGAGCTTCCTTTCGAAAGTGCTGTTTAAAGCTTCTAACAGCAGCTTCCCAAAGTCCGCCCATATGAGGGGCTCCGGCTGGAATAAAACGCCACACAAGGCCCTGAACCCCAAATGTTGAACATAATCGAGCCTCATATTCCTTAAGAAAAATACGGAACTCTTTCTCAATTTCACGCGAAGCTCCTACAAAGTTAGAACCATTGTCAGAAAATACCGTCAGAGGGCAGCCCCGTCTCGCTATAAAACGATGAAATGCAGCCAAGAAAGCATCCGTCGACAAATTGGTCGTAGCTTCCAAATGCACTGCTTTGGTAGAAAAACAAACAAAAATGCACACGTACCCCTTCGTTATCTTACAGGACCTACCCGTGAAACTCCTCATATCAAACGGACCGGCGAAATCAACCTCAGTGGTGGTAAAAGCTCGATCCAAGGTTGTTCGTTTGGGGGGTAATGCAGCCATGATCTGCCTACATGAGCGCTTCTTGTCCAACATGCAACGTTTGCAGCGATTTCCACTGCTCGAACCAAAACCTTAAGGCGAGGTACCCAATATTCAATACGTAGGATTCTCAACATCAGCTGATTCCCGCCATGCATAGAAATCATATGTACGAATTCAGCGAACAATAAAGTAAACCGACATGAGTAAGGCAAAATAATAGGGTGCTTCTCCGTGTAAGACAGCGAGGGAGACTTCACCAAGCGACCATTCAGCCTCATAACTCCACAGTCATCTAAAAACGGATTAAGGGCCAGTAGTGAACTTTTAGAAGAAATAGGTTTTTTCGACAATAAGGATCGAAATTCTTCCCCAAAGTGAACCTTCTGTGCCAAAATCGCTAAACGTAACTTGACGCCTTTTATTTCCTCGCTCGAGATTGTCGATGATGTAAAGGAATATTTACTCCTCTGGGAAGGACAAGTCCTGTAGTAGAAACGAAGTAAATAGCATATGACCCTCAGAGCACGATCAAGACGCGAAAACCTCTCGAGAATATCCTGGTAGTCGGAAAAGAAAACCGCATGCGACCTAGTAGCCCTAATTTCAACGTCGGTATCCATTGGGGAGAGGTCCTTCATCCTCCAAGTAGTTTTGGGTTGCCTAAGCCAACCGGGACCATGCCACCAAAGGTCACTATCCATAAGTTCCGAAGGAGGAAGTCCCCTGCTACCCAAATCCGCGGGATTTTCCTCAGACCTAATATGACACCAACTGTGACTGCCTACATTCTCCTGTATGCGACAAACGCGATTGACCACAAACGTCGTCCACGTGTTCGGTGTCTTCCTCAACCAACATAACACTATCGTCGAATCCGTCCAGCAATACACGCGTGCCACTGGAATTTCGATTTCCGAAGCCACGATTCTCAATAGCTCCGAAGCCAGTACAGCACCACAAAGCTCGAGCCGAGGCAAAGAAATCGATTTAATTGGAGCAACCCTAGTCTTGCATGAAAGCAGCATAGTAAAAACGGGACCTTGGGATTCAATCCTAATATAAACTGCCCCCGCGTATGCTTTCTCCGAAGCATCTGAAAAAACATGAAGTTCGGCAGAAGAGCCCGGAGCATATCCTACCCATCTAGGAATCCGTATATTATTCACTTCCTAATAAAAACCAACAAATTTCCTCCATTCATTCAAAGTCGAAGTAAGCAAACATTCATCCCATCCGATATTATCAAGCCAAATCTTCTGCATTATAATCTTCGGAACAATAATCACGGGACCTAACCACCCCACAGGATTAAATAGCTTCGCTACTGCAGATAAAACTTCCCTTTTCGTATAGTTCGACTTCTGAGCAATAGGTTCTACCCTGAAGTAAAATGAGTCCAATTGGGCATTCCATTGTATGCCCAATGTTTTGGAACTGCTAGATTCTACAAAGGTCAGAAGCTTGGAGTCTACCAGATGCCCCGTAGGAAGGTCTTTCAGAATGGCAAACTCATTAGATGTCCACTTCGTCAATTCAAACCCCGCTGAGGCCAATACAGAGCGCAATTGATCGCGCGCCTCCAGATCAGAAGAAAGATCATGAGCACCCGACAATACGTCGTCAACGTACATAGACTTGCGCAGAATCCTGGCCGCAAGTGGGTAATTCACACCAAACGTCACAGTCTGCAATTCTTATGCCCTAACTTCCTCCGTAGGCGATGAACGAAATAATATGCGCTGATATTGGGTATGAGATGGATCAAGTCGAATCTGCCGATACATCTGAGTAATATCACAATTAAATACATATCTAAACAATCTCCAACGCAAAATTAGTAGAACCAAATCACTCTGCAGAGGGGGTCCCACATACAAGCAATCGTTCAAACTATACCCAGTGGAAGTTTTATTCGAAGCATTGAATACAACACGCAATCTTGTAGTCTTGCTATCAGGTTTCATCACAGAATGATGAGGTAGATAACAAGCGAGACAATGATCAACACTTTCACACAACACGGGCCTCATGTGATCTAATCTCAAATATTCCCTGACGACCTCATCGTATAACGCATTAACATCTGGTTTTCGCAGAAGAAAGGCTTCATTCCGCAAAAATTGTGCCCCCACACCCGCAAAGGACACACCTATCCCAATAGAATGAAGAAATTCAGGCCTAAAAGGTAGCGTCACTACATAACGGCCCGCAGAGTCGCGTCGCGTTGTCTTCTTATAATTTTCCTCACAATATCGATCAGACTCAGATAACACCTTTTTTCTAGGGGTTTCCTCCAGTTCCCAAAACCGCAGAAGATTCCTATTCAAATCATCCTCAGCTGAAGACTCCACGGTAGTCGAAAACAACTTAATATCCTGCCCTTGTACCGTTCCAGTTATTATCCATCCGAAAATGGTCCTCTGAGCCACATATTTGCCCAAGGTATCACGACGAATTTCAGGCAAAATCACCCGAGGATATAAATCGGCCCCCAGAAGCAAATCAACCGACCTAGATTGTAAAAAAATTAGGATCGGCCAAGCGCAGATCCGTAAAGTCGCCAAGAATATCAGGGCCAATGGTAAAAGAGGGTAAATTGCCAGAAATGTTAGGTAAAACCAAAGCCATTGTTTCCAGAAGAATAGTCGGTTGCACAGGAGAATTAATCTTCAAAGCGCAAATTTTCCTCGTCATAGCGGAAACGGTTTGATTGACCCCAGAAACTCTGACATTCGTCGACTGTGCAGGCAGTTTCAAACGATTCTGTAAATTTTCAGAGATAAAGGAAGACTCCGAAGCGGGATCGATAAGAGCCCGCGCAGGGTACGTCATACCCTGATGAATAATATTGACCATGGCTGTTCCCAGAAGCACCTTGCGGTTCTGAGAGACATAAAAAACCTGTCGAGGTGTAGAAGGTGGAGATGAATTCGCGACAATGCCCGAAGAAGTATTACCCGTGACTGCAGCCGAAATATTCGTAGCCCTATTGCCCGTACCAGATGCATCACGATGTAACATCGTATGATGCCTCTTATTACACACACTGCAACTAAAGGCACTCTTACACTCCTTCACCCCATGTTTACGAGACAAACAGTTAATACAACAGTGAAGCATTTTCACGGTCGAAAACCTCTCCAAAATTGATAGATTTTTGAAACGCTTACAACCCCTCAAAAAATGACCAGAAGCATGACACAAAACGCAAGTATTCGAATTACCATTGACAACATGGACATTAACCTTATGTCCCGATGTTCTGCCTGAATGTGGTGTGTCTTTAAGATCACTAACGCATTCCAGAGTCCGAATCCTTTCCGTCAGAAAAGAATCAAACTCCTTCCAGGTCGATAGGACCGTTTTATTCTTAACACCCTGTTCCCATAAACCAACAGTCGACATAGGCACACGTTGAATACAAATAAAAATTAAAATCGGATCCCAATTATCCGTCGCAACCTTATAGACAGAAAGTGAATTTAAACAATTATTAACACCACGCCGCAAATTTTTCAACTCCGCACTAGTCTCCTTACCAACCACCGGAAGATTAAATAAAATCTTCAACTGATTATTAACTAGCATACGGGGGTTCTCATACGCATCCCTAAGCCCACACCATTTCATCTCAAATCCCTCATTACTCAAAGGGCACTTAGACACGATTTCATTCGCCTCACCGGTAGTTTTACGTATTAAGTGACATAGGCGTTCGACATTACTTAGGCGTGAACTGTTTATATATATGGCCGTAAATAAATCCCTAAAGGCGGGCCATGATATATAGTCACCCTCAAAAGTTTTAATATCACACGGGGGTAGGTTGAGGTTATGTTCAGATGTGGACTGTGACTTTTCCATAGAAGACTCATTAAATTTAGGTTCTGCTCTATAACGCTGTATCTTTCTGTATCGGTATATGTAACCTGGTATTTAGCAGTAGCGACATTCGCCTCATCCGGATCTGCTTTTACATTGCCATCTATGGAATCTAAACAGTCCTCATGTACCGACTGAACTTTCTCCCACAACCTCTTTAATTCCTCACGTTGATTTTCCAAAGTATAAATAGTATGCTTTTCCTAACGTAAATCATTAAATCGCGCCTCAAAGGTGATAAGAGCATCTGATACTCGAATAAATTTATTTAAATATACAGCCGGCATTTTATACGTTATTTTTTTTTTATTTTTTTTATTTTTTTTTTTTTATTTTTTTTAGCTTGCCAAAATTTTGCAATTATACAAAGATATTAAATTGCTATTAAAATTTTTACAAAAATTATTGTAAATTTACTGACAAGCGCAATGACGACCAAAGTGACCGACCGTAGGGTACTAGAAATTTTAATCTTTACTTAAAGAGAAAACACACAAACAACAACAAAAAAGAAACAGTAATGTTTTTCAACCCTAAATTTATTGAAATATCCACTCTCAATAGCACTAATAAATTAATAAAATTGCTAAACAATAAATCTTAGCGGGACTCAATAGCATACAATTTAGTTTATACCTGTTTGGAAACGCGAATTATTTTAATTTAATTATTAATTCCGTCCGTCCGATACAAACACAAAGTTGGTTTTTTTTGTAGCAAAAACCAAAACGTCAAAACGGCCTGTAACACGATCAATCACAAGAATTATAAATGTACATAGATAATATATATACTATGTACATATGTACATGAAATATACACGAATTAAAATGTATGTTATATTAAGTTATATACTCTGTTTTTATTATAATATTTTCTTACACCTTAACACTGATATTGAACTGGTGATACCACAAATTATTTTAAATCCAAATAATTGTACGCACCTTTGATGTTTGGTATAAAAATATATGTATGTATCCAAGTGTATGATTTTTACAAACTGGTGTTTGGTAGATCTTTCCAAGATCCGGCTCGAAGGACCAAATGTTTGCGTGCCAAGGCATAAAAGTCGTTGTATTGTAAAAGACAATTTTATTTGGTTTAGTTTTCAATAATTTTATTTCATGTATATTACTGTACCTTTATTCAACGGTAAAAAATATCACAAGTGACGAAAAACTCAAGCCAAAGTATATAACCAGAACAAATGAAGATGACAAAAACAATGTTTAATAAGACCGTTAACGGTTCACTTGGGCAATAAAAGACAGAACCACTCCTAAATAGCAAGGGTGCTAATAACAGGAGTAAATTCCAAAGTTAACCAAGTTAGTTAATCGCTCAAGCCATACACATCGCCCAAAAACAGAAAAAGACAAAAGCTTAAGCTCGAGATTAAACACGACCCCCACTAACTTTGGAGGGCCGACCAACCTATGCCAGTGGCACACCCCCTGGAACCACCCCTGGGGGGTTCCCCATACAAACATTTCAAAAAATCACAATTTTTGGCACTTTACAATAAAAATCAGCGAAATGGTTATGTTTTTTTATTTTTGGAGTTTATTTTACTCTTTAGAAATTTATTTAGTCAGAATGAAATGAAAAAATTAGTTTTACTTAGTAATAGAAAAGGAAATAAAAAAAAATTATTGTTTAAGTCTTTTTTGCTTTCAAGTCTGGGCAATTTCGCACGGCTCTCTAATGTCGTCGCCATAACAGCCTCTATATTTCCCGGAATGACTCGTTTGGAGACGCTAGCTAGCAATTGAACGTGTCGTTCCGTTCCTTGTATGTGTGATGGAATTTTTGGATCAAAAAACGGTGGATCATCTTGATTTAAATATTCTTTCAATGTATCGTACGGAAAGCTTCGCGTGAATGGTGGTTCAATTACGTTATTTATATCATTCAAATTGATCATTTCCATGTAACTTGTGCAATTAAAATTTATATCTGGTTTTTTATAAACTCTAACTTCCGTTGGGTCTTCAACATCGGTTCGATAGCGTAGAATTTTCTTTATAGCGCAGTCTCGCTTTTCTTTGCTTTTATCAAACAACATTGATAGCAAGATATTTTCCGAATGCGCATAATATGAATTATCTTTAATTACACATATGATTCTAATTGTGCTTTTTCCCTTATAAACTATATGTGAAATTTATTATTACATACTTTATGATATTCTCATACAGTATGAAAAATATCATAAAGCATTTTATTACAAAAGTAACTCAAAAATTGAGGAGGAAAGCATATCCATATAGTACTATTTCGCTAACGCTTACTTAGCTCATCAGTGGATTTTTCCCAACTTCTGAATATAAACCCAAGATCTATATGTTTAAAATTCAATTAATCAAACGAGAATTGTTTGAATATTAAACATACAAACCAAAAAATCTATAAACAAAAACATAACAATCCATGAGTTTACTTTTATAACATACTCACATTTCTATTTTTAGTTTTTTATTCTCATCATAGATCATAGATTTTCCCTTGTTTGATGTTAGCCAGATCCACCGAAACCACGCCGCTAGAAATTGCATGAGCCAAGTCGTATAAGTACTTCGAATCGGTGGAAAATTAAATTTTTTCTGAAGCAGGGGGCATATTTTTCAACTCAATTTTCTGAAAGTCGTCCACCACCTGAAATATATAATAATAACATAATAAAAAACGGTTGACAATTATAATAAATGAGTGATAGCAATAACTTACCGGAAGAGTTTCACAAGTTTCGATTTGAGGGCTCAGTTTTCCGCTTGCCGATCTTGGTCCAGTGCTGGTGGATTTATCTAAAGCTTCAAACAAATGCCGAAACGGAAGTTCGTTGAAGTGTAGAAGGCAGACGAACCAATGCAATGGTATTTTTAACAGCAATTCGAATCGTCGTATAATTCCAAGGTGTGGGCCAGTGTTTGTTGGCTCACCGTCAGTGCATATGCCAATAATGCATCCAGTGATATATTTTTATCGTTGAAAAATCATTTAATTTGGTTGTATTGTATTCAGCGGTTTCATGTTCCAGTCTTACGTAACCAATCAATTCAGAATTCGGTTCTCTCAAAATAACAATATGAGGTTCTTTTACCATCCTAGTATGATACTTCTCATCAATTTTATGTCTCGTTAAAGTATCATCTTTTCTGCCATCGAATGAAAACGTTAACAAATTGGTATCATCTAACCGTTTGCGAAGCACTTGTTGTCTGCATTCTCTTTTTCTCTGTGAACTTTCGCTTTATCCATGATGAGAGGTTCGCCATGCTTATCTTTCATTTTTAATTCTTGGAAAAGAGCGGTTCCTAATGCTGATGCTACTCTATCAGGCACACCAAATCTGTCACATATCAAGGCAAAGTTAAAACAATCGTATCTTTCTGTGTATTGTGAACTTGTGCTTCTATTCATATCTTCTTGAACCGATGGGTGTGTGTATGTTGAATCATCGGGATCTTGGTATGTTGGCATTGATGACATAGACGTTGCTCCTTGCTCTTTAATTTCCATCATAAATGCAGCCACTGTTAGTCTTCTCTGATTATGTTGATCGTGCATAAACTCTTTGAGGCGTTCTGGAACCAAGCCGCATGCACATGGAGCTGCTTTCAAATCGCATTTACATGTTCCAATATAAAAAATTGTTTCCAGAGATTTTAGAAACTGTGGAAATTTTGTGTTTTTCTTTTTGCTCTTGATTTGTTCTTCATATTTGTCAAGCAATCTATTCAATTTAATATATCGACAATTTTTCGCGATTATTTCCATACCAAGTTTTTCCGAAATTTCAATCAACTTATTTTGTACTTCAATAGTGAATGATTTATAAGAAAACTTTTTTTGGTCTGTTTTAGCACGTTCGCTCAAGTAAAAATAATATCTCAAGATATCCAGATGGGTAGGTAAATCAAGATCACTCAAATTAGTAGACACACCAAAAACAGTAACATCATGCTTGGGTATATGACTCATTGCGTTTTCGATAGTTGGTGTGGCTTCATCTTGCGGTGTACAGGATGGTGGATTCATTGTAATATGATGATTGTTTAAATAATAAACTATGTAGCTTACGCTTTGAGTAGTTGTAAAATACTGAATTTTTATTATAAAAATTGGACTTAAATACTAAAAAAGAGAACCTTAAAACTAAATAGTACATATGCGTACCTAATTTTAGGCATGCTCTTTACTGCATACAGCTACATATTGTAAACACATGGAAGATATATTTTATTACCTTGCTATCAGGGATTATCAGTATTTAACCCAAAAATAACACAAGATTCTTGTTTCATTTACATATGTTTTGCCTAATTAAATAAATTTCTAAAGAGAAAAGTTAACTCCAAAAATAAAAAAACATAGCCTTTTCGCTGATTTTTTCTTGTAGTGCCAAAAATGGGGGTTTTTGAAATGTTTGTATGGGGAACCCCCCAGGGGTGGTTCCAGGGGGTGTGCCACTGGCATAGGTGGGTCGGCCCTCCAAAGTTAGTGGGGGCCGGTCATACATTTTGACTCGATTGAGGCACTCTAAATGGCTCAAAGTGAGATTTTTTAAAATTTGACCCTTCGGGTCAAAAGTCGGAACGTCAAAATACATTGTAGAGGTATAGTTCCTTCGGCAAAGTTTCTTATTTTGATCCCTAGAATACGATTTTTCAAGGGTGGTTAAATTTCAAGGGCCGATGTTGATTTTGAATAAAACACAAACTATTTAGGAAATTATTGTAATTTTATTTTATTATGATATATTGGTATTACTCAATTATGTATGGAACAAAATATCGGCCAAATGGGCGCCGCGACCACGGCGGCACACCTCCATCCGATGGTCCAAATTTTCGATGACGCTGAGGCATAATTGCGGTTCTATGCCGTTAATGTGCCGAATTATCTCATCCTTTAGCTCTTGAATTGTTGCTGGCTTATCGACGTACACCTTTTCTTTCAAATAACTCCAAAGAAAAAAGTCCAACGGTGTCAAATCACATGATCTTGGCGGCCAATTGACATCGCCATTACGTGAGATAACACGGCCATTGAATTTGTTGCGCAAAAGAGCCATTATTTCGTTAGCTGTGTGGAAAGTGGCACCGTCCTGCTGAAACCACATATCGTCCACATCCATATCTTCCAATTCGGGCCATAAAAAGTTCGTTATCATCTCACGATAGCGAACACCATTCACAGTAACTGCCTGACCGGCCTCATTTTGGAAAAAATACGGCCCGATGATGCCGCCAGCCCATAAACCGCACCAAACAGTTACTCTTTGTGGGTGCATTGGTTTTTCGACAATCACTCTTGGATTCTCATTCGCCCAAATGCGGCAATTCTGTTTATTGACGAATCCACTGAGGTGAAAATGTGCCTCATCACTGAAGATGATTTTCTTCGAAAATTGATCATCCACTGTTGCCATTTCTTGCCACCATTCTGCCCATTCACGACGTTTGGAATGGTCAAGAGGCTTTAGTTCTTGAGCCAATTGCACCTTGTAAGCGTGTAAATGCAAGTCTTTATGCATAATGTTCATCAACGACGAGCGTGAGAGGTGCAATTGTTGGGCACGACGACGAGTTGAGGTGGACGGCTCTTCAGCCACACTATCGCGAACAGCAGCAATATTTTCTGCAGTACGAGCTGTACGAGCATGCACTGGTGTTCTCACATCTTCTACGACCCGGTTTGCTCGAATTTTTCCACGATTTTTGCGATTGTACGCACATTTGGACGATCAAATTGACCAAAAAAATCACGAAGTGCACGATATGCATTTTGATTTGAACGCCCATTTTCATAATAAGTCTGGATAACTTTAACACGTTGTTGGATTGTGTATCTCTCCATGGTTCAAATTGAGTAAGTCTGAAATAGAGAAATGTCAAATAAAATTCGGAAAAAAGCTTGGCGTTTAGGTGTGGTTCACATTCAACATCGGCCCTTACAATTTAACCACCCGATACATATATAGAAATATAAAAAAATAACTAAAATAAAATAGAAATTCTATATAATTACATACATATACATTGAGACGTCTTTTATTATGGATAATAATAATCCCAAATTTTTTTAAAAATTACCTCCCGATAAACCTGGTAATTCACCATCTGTACAGAAATTGATAAATGACGTCTGTTTCTGTGATGAACTCTCGATAAGAAGCAATGATTTGCCTTGCTCCTCCTGCGTTGTGTTAAAGTCAAGAAATTATATACTGGTAACGATGCGCAATCAAAATTCCCAGAGGATCATTCTCATTTCAATAAAGATAATTTAACCATCACTCAAGAGTCAAGATGCAAATGTATGGATTTCCAAGAAAGTACCACACAAAGTTATATTAAAAGAAAAAGGTCACATGATATCCAGGTAGATTTATCTGAATTTTCGTTTGTCAATAAAACACAACCGAGAACAAATGTTAATACACAAAATAGGTTTTCTATTCTTGGAGAATTAGAAACAGAAGGGGAACGCAATAATAGTGTTAATAGAAATGATAAAGTAGCACAGCCTACGAGAAATTACTTTTGTCCTCCAATTTTCTTATTTAACGTTAACATTAAGAACTAGTTGATCAGCTTAATGAAAAAAAAATAGTGTATAAGATTGTTAACATAAATAGACATAAAAGTAAATTGTATTTAAAATATGCTGCAGCAGATTCTTATTCTTATACTCTTAAGGAACTAAAACGTTCTAGTGTAGTATTACGAGAACTTTATTATAAAACAGAATTGTCTGAAATTAAAAGTGAAATTGATTGGTTGGTTCCCAACACAGTTGATACGGTATCCAAATTTTCTACAAATTATTCTAAGAAAAATAATTTGGAAACTGGTTTATTTTTAATGACCCTAATTTCCGGCAGGAAAATAAATGAGATTACGGGATTACATTATTTGTTAAATCAAAGGGTTACTTGGGAGTCCCTAAAAGCAAATTTAAAGGAAGTTCAATGTTGGCGTTGCCAAAAATGGGGTCACATGTTTCGAAATTGTAACAGACCTTACAAATGTGTCAAATGTCAGGAGGGTCGTGCACCAGGTGAATGTAAATTTATTTCTTCTCAGGAAAATTTGCCATATTGTGTTAACTGTAATAAATATGGCCATCTTTCAAATTTTAGAGGTTGATCAGAATATAAAAACTATATTAACAGAAAGGAAAACATTAGGATATCGGCTAGACAAAATAAAGAAAAGGTTTTAAATAAAGTTGCTAGTGATATAAATTCTTCAAATTTTGTTAAAAAAGAATATCATATTCTAGTTTATTTCGAAATACTATTTCGAAAAGCTCTGAATCACACAATAAATTGCCTTCTTTTATTCAGGAGTTCTTGAAAATTGCAGAATCTTTATGTCAACCTGAACCTTTAACATTGGACGGAAAAATTGGGAAATTCATGAATAATTACAAATCATTATCAAGAGAGGTAGCTAGAAATCCAATGTATGAGTTTAATGGATGAAATAAACATGACTTATGGTCCGTAAATTATTAAATTTGGTAACATTTAATGTTAGATCCCTCATCGAGGTGAGTCGTAGAGTAGATCTGTTAAATATGTTAGAATGCAATAGTATTGATATAGCATTTATTCAAGAAACTCACTTAAGGACAAATCAAAACTTAAGATTAGAAGGTTATTCCTTTTTTAGAGACAACAGCTCTCAAGGTGTTGGAATTACATTAAATAATCGTTACGATTGTTCGAGAATTTACATATCAGACATTGAATTTCCAAATGTTTTACTTAGTATAAAAATTTCAGTTAATAATTCTCCAAAGAATTTTTTATTTGGTTCAGTTTATATTCCATGCAATTTTGATCAATCAAAGATTTACAATGGTCTTTCTATCTTGGCAAGTAATTATCCAAATTATGACGGAGTATTTATTGGTGGTGATTTTAATGCAAAAAATTTTATTTGGGAAGATCTTTGTAATAATACAAATGGCGTAGTATTTCACAATTGGCTTCAAAATTTTTCTTTAGACTTTGTTAGAATTTGCAACACTTTCCCTTCTTTTCCGAATGGATTTCTTTTCTTGATCATTTTCTTTTAAGCACAAATCTTGTTGATTCATCAAATCCAAATTACCAAATTCATAGTCTTTCCACTTTCTTCAGACCATTAAATAAATAAAATTGATTAATTGAATTTTAAACATATAGATCTTGGGTTTGTATTCAAAAATTAGGAAAAATCCACTGATGAGCTAAGTAAGCATTAGCGAAATAGTACTATATGGATATGCTTTCCTCCTCAATTATTGAGTTGCTTTTGTAATAAAATGCTTTATGATATTTTTCATACTGTATGAGAATATCATAAGGTATGTAATAATAAATTTCACATATAGTTCATAAGGGAAAAAGCACAATTAGAATCATATATATAAATGAATATTCCCAAAAAAAAATTCAGTTAATATAATATATGGAAGATATCTAAAATAATTCCTATTAGAAAAAAACCTAATAATACAGATATCAATAACTTGAGACCAATATCATTACTTTCAAATATTGGAAAGCTCTTTGAAGGAATCTTACGTAAGAAAACGGATATTGACGTATTTGGTTCTTATATTCCTGATTTACAGTTTGGTTTTAAGAATGGTCATTCAACTACTGATGCATTACTTAAATTTCAGGATGACATTGTAAATACATTAATACATTCGTATTAAAAATTGTACAGTAGCGGTTTCACTAGATGTTGAAAAAGCTTTCGATCATGCTTACCACAATGGAATTATTTATAAAATGATTCAATTGGCTTTTGATCCTTTTTGAGACCAATAATCCTTTATGCTTTCCCTATCTGGTTTCATGTTTCTCCGGTCATTATTAAGGAAATTGAAAATTTTGAGAGAAAAATTATACGTAGCTGTTTTGGGAAACATTTTGAATCTTTCTGTATACGTTATTCAAATACTTTTATTTATAAGAACTCTAAAATAACACCCATTGGTCTTCATTTTTGTGACATTATTCGAAGATTTATATTAAGAGCTTCCTATCATGAAAATAAATTAATATCAGATATTTATGAAAATCAAAAATGTTTTAGTTGGTCAAATGTAAATTATTTATCCCCCATTGCTTATTTGAATGAGACTGCACCATCGTTTCATGTATCCAATTCCTTGAGACATACTTTTTTCTTAAAAACTATACAAGGCATACATAGAGGTTAGTTAGATTAATTAAACGTTTTATTATATCATTTTATTATTATTATTTGTTTTTTATTTATATTTAATTTTTTTTTTTTTAAGTAGGTAATTGTTTTTTTTAATTTATTTTAATTAGGAGATTACATTCTAGTCCTAAGTTTTAAATTTTATGTTAAAAAAAAAATGTATGTATACTAACAACTTTTATTTCAAAGACTCAATAAATTATAAATTAAAAAAAAACAAAATTTATTATTATTCTACTTGCGCAGAAAAACATATATATAATAAAATTATAAGAAAGACAACGCGATGTATCTCGGAGCCTGGTGTGGAAACTGATGCGCTCAAACCAACACCAAATAGTAGGAATAAAGGAAGTAGAAATACTAATGCTGATGAACAAAACTCGCGACAAAAGTTACCAGCTGAGGAATCGAATTTAAAATTAAATCCTGTAGCTGATTGGGTGAAACGAAAAAAGAATCAACTTAATAGAAAAGATAATGGTAAAAATAGCATTGTAAATGGCAAAAATTCAAAGAATGCTTCTACAAATATAAAACAGGGACTCTTCGCTAGACAACAACGGAAACTAGAAAAAGCTAAACGTATAGAGGAAAAAAAGCAAAAATCAAAAAAGGCGAAAATATTATCCGCTGCAATAGCAAATAAAATGAAGCCAACAGAAATAATTATTTTAGATTCGGATTGCGAATCGGAAAGTAGCGATATTATAATAATTCCACCAATATCGCCACCCATATTTACTGTAGACGATAGTAGTGACGAATATCACAAAGACAATAAAGTGATTGTTGCAATGGAAAATGAAGAGAATGCTTTGGATTCAACTGATGTGCAAATGTCTTCAACAACAGCCAGTTTTATAAAACCGCAAAACATTATTTCACAACTTTTAGCAACTGCAGATGACGCTGAGAAACAGTTAGAGAATTCATCACGTTGTGCGTCTCCTTCTTCTATTCAGTCATCAGATGATTTTATAGGACAAACAGATCGTTGTCGTTTATTAGCAGGAGCCAGTGGTATGGCCGATGATGATCTGCTCGTTCTTACTTCTGATATGAGCAGTTTGCAAGAAGTTCCCGACAATTCTAAGATTTTTGATGGTAAAATTTTGTTGCCGAAAGATTCTAGCGCCCCACCGGCACAGGAACAAAATATTAAAACTACTAATTCCTCTGAGCTCGCTGCGTCCAAACCAAGTAAATGGCAACCACGACCACGAGACTATCGTGTTGATCAAGACCAATTTATGTCTTTAGATGTTTATGAAAGCGAGTCGGATATAACTGATAGTGTGTACTCAAAAGGAGGTAACAAATCAACTGTAATACGGCAAATCGATACAAGTTCAGATGAAGTGGAAGACATTAGTAAATGTAGTCAAAAGACCAAGCGCTTGCAAAAACGTCGAGGTTCTAGTAGCAATAAGGACTCGGAGCCCAATCAGAAAAATTCATCTTCCACTTCCACTTCCGAAAACGAAGATGAGGTAGATGATAACGAAGCATTGCGTACCGCCATACCATTTATAGCAAAGGGTATAGCAGTGGAACGCTACAAGTCACGAAAACGTTCTCGAACTCTATCTGCTTGTTCTCCCGTAATCCAAAAACGCAATAAAAAACCTACAACAGATTACATGTCTGATAATGAATTTATAGCAACCTTAAATAATTTGGCCCAAGGTCAAGATGGTGAGGAGGAAAATCATTTTTCAAGAGATATGGAAGAAAGTGAAACAGAAACCGTTCCCACAGCGCGGGAAATTGCTGAAAAAATTTTGGCTAAACATAATGGAAGAGGAAAAAACAGTTCTGGTACAGATGACGTAGCCTTACCTAAAGATATAATAAATGAATTGGAAAAAGTTTTTGAAACCATTGATCAGTTTGATAAAGAAGACACAAATCAAATGTCCAAGGCCGACGATATTTTAAAAATCTCCGATTCATCTGACAGTGACAGAGAAAAACAATTCGTCTACAAATCCTTACCCGACGAAGAGGCAGCACAAATTATTGAGTACTCCCCAAAAGCTTCGAATCCTCACAAACCCGTAGCACGAACACATACTGCAAGAGGTTCACCCATTTATAATATAATTTATACTCGTGGCATACGAAAACCGGGTGGTATTGGTTGGAATAAAGAAATGCGACAGTTTTATAATGAATCATGGAATGGAGAAAATTTCTTTGTAAGCAAAATCTTACAACAAATGAATCGTAAGTAATTCGGAATTGGAAGAACTTTTCTAAATTACGAAACAAAATATTACGCTTTCTTTACAGCTGATAAAGCACTGTGGAAAATATATACGTCAGATAGATTTCCAAAAACTAGTAGATATAGCAACATTAAATGCATGAATTGCTGTGAATTTGGACACATGCGTTCTAAGTGCAAAAGGCCTAGGAAACCAATGGTATGCTATATGTGCGGGCAAACTGGACATAAGGAACCACGTTGTCCAAATACTATATGCATGAGGGTTAGTAAGCATTTAATGTAAATATTAATTTATCTTTTTTTCACATTTTCTTTCTGTGCACAGTGCGGTAATAAGACTCGAGTATTTACGAAATCCTGTAACGCTTGCAGTTATCAAAATCGTCTCACATGCCCTCTTTGTAAAATGCGTGGACATTCCTTGGATCACTGTCCCGATAAATGGCGTAGATATCACTCTACAGTAAGTTTTTTTTCGTATTGAGAACTATACATTTTATTTCAATTCAAAATATATTCTACTACCAATCTTAGACGGAAGGAAACGTTCATCCGAATAATAAAATTGATTACAATCCTCGCAAATATTGTTGCATTTGCGGTGCGCGTGGACATATATCTGATAACTGTCGCAGTGCTGTACGTTTATTGGAGTACCCAGCCGTTTCTAGTACCATTAAATCACATCAAAAATGCTATAACGATGTAATCATTCGAACACCAAGCAACGGCATTGCCATGAATTTAATGTATAAACCTTATCAGGATTATAAATTCGACTTGGTTGAACAAACTTCGTATGATAAATATTATGGTCGCTTTTTAAAAGCCGCCGGACTAGATTATTTGTTTAACAGGAAACGTCAATTAAATACCATGTCATTAGCAGTTGTTGACTCTTTCGCGAAAAAGTCTAAGCGAATTGCTCAGAAATATGAAGCAAATCCATATCTAAAAATTGGAACAAGCAATAGGGAAATGCAAAATGCTCCAAATCAGGTAAGTTTTGATTAAAAATCTTTTCTCACAATTCAACACATGTTTCAGGTCTCAAAGGAAGCATTCAAGTGTCTCGCCTCTTTAAGACGGTGCAAGACAACTTCACCCCATCTGATCTCCTTACCATTTATACCGCTTACATCCGACCTAAAAAACAACTCTCATGTATGGGCCGATGCTTTAAAGACTATTTTGATGATACTCGACCGCTTAGAGGAGAGAGCGAAGAAACTCATTGGGACGGTAGGGTAGCAAACTCTATTGACTCCCTTGAGCATCGCCGCAATGTGATTTGTATTTCGTTGTTTTATCGCTACTACAATGGAATGTGGTCTAAATAAATCAGGGAACTTGTTGCTGAAACCGTTCGTTCCTGCGCACTACACGTTCATCATTAAGGCCTCATCCATTTGTGGTCGATTTGGCAGCGAATCGCATGTACAGAGAGAACTCGTTTTTCGGCCGAACAGCGCGTATGTGGAAAAAACTTCCTGCAGAGGTCTTTCCTGTCATCATTGATGTAGGAAAATTCAAATCAAATGTCCAAAAACATTAATTCTTCTTCCCATAACCTCATTTGCTACTTCCAGCACAATGCATAGCATAGGGGTCTACCCCTGACTGCTAGTCCAAGATGAAAAGAAAATATTGCCATAAATTAAGACGTACATACGTATCGTGGAAGGTATCAAGAAGCTTTTGCGTTAATCCATGTTCGATATTCGACGATTCGACTCTATTACGAGTCGAGCGTCGAATTTTTTATCCAACAAAATTTTGTTTTCAATGCGTGTATCTAAATTGTCTAAAATGTATTATTTTTGTCATACATATGTAAATTAAAAATTTTTTTTATTATTATAACATACATACTAGATTAACCCGTGGTTTTTTTCTGTATTTTTTTCCACAAAGTACGTTTCCCAAAGCGAGAAATTTGCCAAAGAGTAAATTTTTTAAAATTTGCTTTTTAAAAAAGTATATTTTCATAAAGTTTTATATAAAAATTGTCTTTTTCAAAGTGCCGTATTGCTTAAAAGTATGCATTCCACTTAATTTTGAAGTTTTCTTCTCCAAAATCCCTTTCAGAGGACATACATAATAAAGGGTGGTTAAATTTCAAGGGCCGATGTTGATTTTGAATAAAACACAAACTATTTAGGAAATTATTGTAATTTTATTTTATTATGATATATTGGTATTACTCAATTATGTATGGAACAAAATATCGGCCAAATGGGCGCCGCGACCACGGCAACAGTGGATGATCAATTTTCGAAGAAAATCATCTTCAGTGATGAGTCACATTTTCACCTCAGTGGATTCGTCAATAAACAGAATTGCCGCATTTGGGCGAATGAGAATCCAAGAGTGATTGTCGAAAAACCAATGCACCCACAAAGAGTAACTGTTTGGTGCGGTTTATGGGCTGGCGGCATCATCGGGCCGTATTTTTTCCAAAATGAGGCCGGTCAGGCAGTTACTGTGAATGGTGTTCGCTATCGTGAAATGATAACGAACTTTTTATGGCCCGAATTGGAAGATATGGATGTGGACGATATGTGGTTTCAGCAGGACGGTGCCACTTTCCACACAGCTAACGAAACAATGGCTCTTTTGCGCAACAAATTCAATGGCCGTGTTATCTCACGTAATGGCGATGTCAATTGGCCGCCAAGATCATGTGATTTGACACCGTTGGACTTTTTTCTTTGGAGTTATTTGAAAGAAAAGGTGTACGTCGATAAGCCAGCAACAATTCAAGAGCTAAAGGATGAGATAATTCGGCACATTAACGGCATAGAACCTCCATTATGCCTCAGGGTCATCGAAAATTTGGACCATCGGATGGAGGTGTGCCGCCGTGGTCGCGGCGCCCATTTGGCCGATATGTTGTTCCATACATAATTGAGTAATACCAATATATCATAATAAAATAAAATTACAATAATTTCCTAAATAGTTTGTGTTTTATTCAAAATCAACATCGGCCCTTGAAATTTAACCACCCTTTAGAATGGGAGTGTACAAATCTGAAAGCCAATCAATTTCAGTTATTCGAAGAAATTCTGCACCTTTAAACTAGAATATCGAGCTTAACTCGTTGCCAAGGTAAGCCCGAAACATAACGTCTACTGGATTTTGTTTAGAGGGACCATAACGCCAAGGCATACTGTTATTGGTACTCTAAATTTTGGAAACTATTAGCGACGAAGCTTACATTGATGATGAATAATTTTTATGCAACCTTCAAACTATTTTCTAATCTGTCTAGGAAAATATGCGAAACGCATGATGATTTTGAAATTGATTCTTAAATTTTGTCCATGTCTTACGTAATAATAATGCAGGGCAAAGCTCTAGCCTGGCCAACGACTGTAGACCTACTGGTGCTACCTTTGATTTTGCAATGACTAAACATACTTAAAATTCGTTTGGGTCGAACATAAAGACCACAATCCTATGCTAACTGCGGCGCGTTGAAAATCCATGGATTGTAAACTCGACATCTGGGACAATTAAAAAAATGGAAAAACGCGTTCCTTTCATTACTCTCTTTAGTTTTGGGAATAGAAAAAAGTCGCAGGGATCCAAATCTGGTGAATCAGGTAGTTGAGGCATGATTAGGGTTTTGTTTTTGCCAAAAAAATCATGAACAAGCATTGATGTGTGAGCTGGTGCATTATCGTGATGTAGAATCCATGATACCAATTGGCCCTTGTGCAGACAATTATTGCAAAACTTGTTGACCTTAATAAATTCGAAACGTCGAGGTACAGGTAGTGATATATATAAAGCACAACTGGGTATAGTATGCTCCTTACTTTTTTTTTTTTTTTTTTTTTTTATCTTGGACCAGTGCTCAGGGGCTATCCCCTACATATGCAATGCATTGCACTGGAACTAGAGAGAAGGATAGGGAAGAAATAGACAGGTGGTGAAAGTGGTAGGAAGATAGAGCTTAATTATTGCACAACTCTGCAGTTGTGTGTAAATTATAAAGCAAAGTTGCGGCGTCTCTGATGTTTTTTGGCGCATTATTTTTAAGCTAATGGAGCCATTTTATTTATTATTTTACTTCGTCGACGTTTTATTGCTCAAATACCAACGAAGGAGGGTGCTGTAGCACAGAAAAATCAGAAAAAACTTTTTTCTGATTTGACCCGGCTGGGAATCGAACCTGGGTCTTTCTGGTTGCAGAGCCAACACTCTGACTACTCGCCATCAGCACCCTTTGCAAGGAATTGACAGCGACGACTTAGATTATAATAGAATTTATCCCAAGAGGGCAACTTATTAAAGTCTTGCGTATCATCGTACACACCTTTAGAATCTGAATCGATCTTCGAAAAAATAATGTGTATTATAATAGCGTTCGCTAAGAATCGAAGACTTATCGTCACATCGATATTTTAAGCAATCCAAAGCCTTTCGATAATTTTATTCTACAATTGGAAGTGGTTCAATCATTGCTAAGGACTGCCCATCTCAGCAGTTTTATAAATAGTTAAATTAATCAATAATAGGAATGCATAGTTCATCGTGAACTCACATCCAAGAGAGACTTCCGAACTTTGACAGTTCATAACGGCCATCTTGTTGAAGCTACATCTGTCCTATTATTTTTTTTTTATCTGGGACCAACACTCAGGAGAAGACTCCTACACATGCGAAGCATTGTGCTGGAACTATAGGAAAGGTATAGTAGGAGAAACGACATGAGGTGAAGCTTAATTAATTATTTTACAGCTCTGCTTTCGCACGTTCTTTGTTTTGTTTATACCCAAGCAGTGCTGAAGCTTCGGTTTAGTAGCCATTTTTATTATTATTTTACTTCGCCTGTGCTACACAATACGGACGAAGGAGGGCGTTCTGATGCGATTGTGGATTGCTTTCAGCTGAAGCCGGTATTGTTCAGTGACCAGTGAATATGCCTTCGCCACTGAAACCTTACGACAACAACTGACGCACAAAGACACACTAATGCACATCAGAAAAATGGGAGATGTTTATTTTTCTTTTAAAATTTTAGTCTGAAACTGGAGTTGAACCCAGGTATGTTTTTTTTTTTGGTTGTGTAGTCAACGTACAGACCATCGTGCCATCGCCACGATTTGATTTGCCGAATCAGCATGCACGGATACAGTATTCAACAACACGTGCAAATAATAAAATTGTTTTATAAAAACGGGTGTTCTGTTCCTTCAACGTACCGCGCGCTTCGCCCATTTTACGGTCGCCATAATCGCCCTACCGAGAGAACTATTCGGAATGTGGTGGATAAATTTGAGAGCACTGGTTCAGTAAATGATCGACCAAAACCTGATTGTCGATGAACGCAAGCTCTGCCGAAAACATCGTCGCTGTCTCAGAATCCGAGGCAGTCCATTTCGTGTCTCGTGCAAGAACTCGGCCTTTTGCAGACCACAGCTTAGCGAAGTTTGCGTCGTAACTTTGGCCTGCATCCGTAAACATTCAACTGCTCCAGGAACTGAAGGTAAAGGACCATAGACAATGACGTGTGTTCGCTGAATGCGTTGTGCAGTAGTTGGCAACTAACCCTAATCGAAAAATCATCATCAGCGATGAGGCCCATTTCTGAATGAATGGGTATGTGAAGAAACAAAATTGTCGAATTTGGGACGATACCAATTCACTTGAGATCCAAGAGCGTCCAATGCACCCCTAAAAAGTCACTCACCCTTATCGTGTTTGTTGTTTTCGTAGCAAAAACTCAACGTTTTTATTAAATGGTATAGTGGTTAGCAAAAAACGCCATATATACGACACTGCATAAAGATCTATTACAAGAAATCCGTTACAACGGCATCGTATTTGGCGATTTTGCCTGTCAAAATTTGCTAAAAACAGTCGTTAGAAATTTTTATCACGACACAAACGTTACTAAAGTTAAAATTAATTAAAATGGAGGGAAATAAAGTGTAAGTCTGCAACAAATTTATCTTAATAATTTTGTTACAATAATCATTCTTAAACATTTTAGAATAAAGGTCACAACTGCCCCACAATTCCCAAAGTTGGTGGAATTAATGGAGGAAAAACCATATTTGGCAAACGGTTTTTACAAAGGCGACCAAAAAATTAACATTAAAGAAGAATGGAATAACATATCCGAACACTTAAATTGCATTGGAACTCCCTTCCGTTCAGGTGAAGGATGGATGAAGGTGTGGGCAGACTTCAAATTTAAAAAAAAAACACACACACAACAAAGCTGAAAGCCATACAACAGGTGGAGGCACTTATAAGCAATTTACTTTATCACCAGTTGAGAAAGGAGCAGTTAATTTATTGCATATGAATTTGATTATTGAACATAAAGGTGCTTTTGGAATAAAAAGACCAAGGGTTGTATCCCCAGATCCTGTGCCAAATAAAATCTCAAATGACAGCCTGGAAGAAATTGATCAACCATGTACTTCGTTTGCGCCCGTATATAAGAGAAAGAATAAGAATCAAGAAAAGGTAACTCTTTTAGAACAGCAAGAGGAAACTCAAAAAGAGTTATTATTGGAATTACAAACCTAACTTTCTGAAATAGAAAGGTACAACAGAAAAAATTTCAAGTTAAAAGAAAAAAACTTAAACTTATATAAAAAAGAACTGAAAAAGAAGGATGACCAAAAAAAAAAAGAAGGATGCTCTTTTAGAAATTCGAAAATCTGAACTAGAAATAAAAGCAAAAAATTTGGAGCTAGAGGAGTTACGAGTAAGGGGTTTATCGAAAAATTGAGTGTTGGTTACATTTATATGACGAGAAAGATTATTTTGTTTTAAAAAATGGATTTTTGTTTGTTTTTTGTTTAATTTATAGTTTTGATAAATAAAAAATACAAAGTTTTAAAAACTAAAGAAGTCCTTGCATAATTTTCAATCTAATATTTGTTGCATTTAAATTATCTTCATCAATGCAATCTGGTCTTAAAACTTCATTGCTTATATCGGTGTCGGGCCAGTCTATATTAAAATGAATACAGATGTTATGGAGAGCGGCGCAAACGGCTGTAATTTTTCCAGCAAATTCCGGACAATAATGTAATTGCCTGGCCACTAGTAAACATCGGAATCTGTTTTTCAAAACTGCTATGGCTCGTTCAACTGCATTTCTAGTTCGGGAATGTATTTGGTTGAAACGGTTTTCAGGGGTTCCGTCGTGTGCTGATCGAAATTGAGTGATTAAATAGGGTTCCAACGGATAACCGGCATCTCCTGGAAATTAAAAAAATGTTTTATTAAAACAATGTATACATACATACATACTTTTTCGTATATATACATACATTCATACATACAAATGTATATGTATTTGTACTTACCTAAAAACCAAGTATTTTTTTCTCCATTTTCGTATTTTTCCTTTAAAAAGTGCTTTAAATCACTAACATTCCAAATGAGAGAATCATAGCTCGAGCCAAGAGAATGAGTCTGAATATACCTAATTCGAAGTTTGTGATCACATACCTAAAAATTTTGAAGAATTATAAAAGTGTTTTTTATTAGGATTACACACAGTCTAGACTTACCAGCATGACGTTCAGGCTAAAAAATCCTTTTCTGTTCAGGTATTTAAAACGATCATCAACTGATGGCGGTATAATTGAAACATGAGTTCCGTCAATACAACCAATTATACTAGGGAATCCTGTTTTTTGAAAGAAATGCATCTTGATTTCGTTTTTTTTCTGAATCATCCATTTCAAAGGAGATCCACCTTGGACAAAGTTCATCGTACATTGCTTCAATGCACTCATGGAAGAATTCGCTTACTTTTGACTGACAAATGTTTACAGCATAATCATTCCCAGCTACTTTCTGATAGCTTCCTTCCGCGAGTAGCCTCATTGTTACCGTGAGTTTTATTAATTTTGATATACTCCTCCTTTTTTGATCTTTAATTTTATGGTGATATTTTTTTTAAAACATATCTAAAAGCATCCTTGTTGAGTCTGAAATATCCAATAAATCTAAAACGACGCACATACTTGTTTATGTAAATGTTATTATACTTTGTTGAAAAATTTTAATTTTTTACTTACTTTTTACTAGGAAGGGTAAATATATTTGTTTGCTGTCTCAAAATTTTTCTTACAATGTTCATTTCTTGTGCATTGCATTCATCTTCGTCTTCAGAGGAAGAATAAAAACCCACACTCAACATTTTAGTTAATAAAAATTTGTAATAAATTAAATGAATAAAAAATTCGCCCACAGATTTCATTTGTTTATTTTGACAGTTTTGATAACAGGCTGTATCATAATAATTTAAAAATGTTTAATCTTTTACATTATGATTCTATTACAAAATTATCTTAGGCGAAAATTTTACACGGTACCATTGACTTTTAAATTCGACTACAAATACGTCCGTAGTCGAAACACGCCTACGCCAAACACGATAAGGGTGACTGTTTGGTGTGGATTTTGGGCCGGCGGCGTCAACGGACCATATTTCTGGACACCAACGACATGTGGTCTCAAAACGACAGCGCTACGTGCCACACAGATCATGCCACATTGAATATTCCGCACGAGCGATTTGACGGCATGGTCATCTCACGTGGAGGTCATGCAAACTGGCCACCGAGATCGTGCGATTTTACGACGTGTATGCGAATAAGCCACAAACCACAGCGGTCTTCAAAGCCAATACAACATATGGCATCGGCCAAATTCAGTCGGCGGTTACTCTATTGCAATGCGTAAGAAAAATGTTACGAAATCGAACGACTGCTACTTTCTAATCCGTTTGCGCATTTGCCTTTCTCATCTATTATTTTCCCTTTTACAAGCCAGGTATCACCGCACTGTCAAATTTGATTTTAGTAGCTTTTTTCAATAATATTTGAGACAATTCTTCTTCTTCTGTTTCCGAACTCTGGACGATCTGCGCAACGGAATCTGCTCATCCAAGTCCACAGTGTTCGGCTGAATTGTTACTTCTTCTGGTTCACTAATAGTTCCCGCTTCGTCGTTCCTCTCATTCTGTTCATCTGCCCCTATACTTCTATTATCCCCTCTTGAAGAATTACAGCCATAAAAGCTCGTTTGTGGGGTGGAGAGAGCAAGTGGGGATGTATCATGGCCAATAAAATCGGGTTGAGATGTCGCCTTTTCTTCCGGCACCACCCTTTTTGGACTGTCACTCTGGTGTTCGAGGTAACGCCGTCGATGTGGTCTCACTTCCGGTTTCTCTGTAGGTAGAATCTTCTCTGCACCGTTTGATATACCTTTACCTGGAATCTGGTCTATGTGGCGCCTCACTCGTTTGCCATTATATAGAATTTCGTAGTGTAAATTCCCAAGACGACTCAACACCAATCCGGGCACCCATTTGTCCATTCGGCTATTATTCGAGCGAAAGTACACATCTTGCATTACTTCCACCGATCGAAAATTTGGAGCAAATAGCATATACTGTTTGTCTGCCATTTTTGATGTCCAGTCTTGACGAAAAACCAAATTCAGACGAGTACGCAGCATACGACCTAGAAACAAAAACGCAGGCGATTTTCCAGTTGTGGAATGTCGAGCAATCCTGTATTGCCGCAAAAATATATTTAGGTGTTTCTGTAGATTATTTCTGTTTGATCCCAGCGCTTTAAGCGCTCTCTTCACCGTTTGTACGGATCTCTCAGCTTGGCCATTACTGGCCGGATGATACGGCGCTGTAAACTTATGATATTTAACGCCAATATTCGTAAGGAATTCCTTGAATTCTGCTGAGGCGAAACAGGTCCCATTATCCGAAACCACTGTCGTCGGCACTCCATAACTGGCAAATAATTCATCAAGTAAGCCAATCGTGATTGCTGCGGTGCTTGAAGTAGTTATCTTTACCTCGATACACTTACTGTACGCGTCTGTAACCACAAGTAGCATTGTCCCCATGAATGGTCCGGCGTAATCAACATGGATGCGATCCCAAGGGCATTTTGGATATTGCCAGTGGTGATTGCCAAACTTGGGGGGATTATTGGCCCCCTGGCACAGTCCACACAATTTTTCGCAATAGCTTCGATATCTCCATCGATTCCCGGCCAATGGTGCGGCGAACACACACTTAGCGCGATTCAAGGTTAAACCTTTCTTCCTAAAACGTTCAAGTGTATTCTTTAATACTGCCAGCAAGTTCACAAAGTTATCGGCATATATCAAAAGTCGTCGAAGAAGTTGCAGACGTTCGGAATGTCTTGCAGCACTGTTTCCATTGTTCGCTGCCATATAGCCGGTATGTTCGCAGCTCCATATATTGCGCGTGTGGGTCGAATTAGGCCGTGAGTGGGGGTGTTCAACGTTAGTGCATGTGCTAACTCACTATCAATCTGTAAGTGCGAATAAGCATCTGTTATGTCAAGGTGGCAGAAAAGTTTTGCCCCACTCATTTTATTAAATATATGTTCCGCTTTCGGTATCGGGTGTTCGTCCACAATAATCCTCTGATTCACAGTCGGTTTGTAATTTCCAGTTATTTATATTCTGCCATCTTTATTAGAAACGACGTGTGTTGTCGATGCCCATGTGGAGAAATCGACCCTCTTATAAAAACCTGCTATAATCTTTTTATCAATTTCAGACGCGTATGCCTCTCTTAGCGCCAACGGTACTTCCCTGGCTTTGGCAAATACTGGTGTAGCATCCCGTTTTAAATGAAGTTTAATAGGTGGAAAATCTAACTTACCGGCAGTGTCACTGAAAATGTCCTCAAACTGGCTCAGTAATTCCTGTAGCATCAGCGATTCGGCTGCCGATAAGTGCGGTGTGGTCATCTTCAATGTTTTCACCGGTTCTGCTGTAGAAAATATATCACTAAAATTAATTTCATGAACTAATTGTGCGATCCACTCTCTGCCAAACAACGAGTCAACGTTGCCATCGACAATGTACAAATTAAGCTTACGAGTCGTCGCGCCAACTCTCACATTTACCACCACTCGTCCAATGCAATTAATTTTGTGGCCAGTGTAACTAGTGAATCTTCTATCTGTTTTGATAATTTGTTGTTTGCCTATGCATGACTTCAGTGTCGTGTTACTCATTATTCCACAAGGGGCGCCTGTGTCTAGTTCCATGTTCAATCTGATGCCATTTATAAACACATCAATTTTGTGCTTATTTAACATTTCCTTTTTGCTTCCGCTCACCCTGTTTAAGCACTGAATACTGTTACTTACATCATCACCATAGTCCGCAATTCGCGCCGTTTTTGATTTGCATACTCGCGCAATATGTCCCGTCTTATTGCACACATAACAAGTTGCCTTTCGAAACTTACACTCAGTTCTCAAGTGGTTCCCACCACAGCCATAGCAATTGGTTTCATTCGTATTTTCACCGCGACCCTCCTTCTTAGGTGATCGTGTCGCCCTCTGCTTCATTGTGTTCTTAAATTTCGTAGCCTCATACCCCACCTTAAAAGTAGCCTCTGCTGCGGACGTATACCCACTTACACTACTTCTCATCTCCGTGGCGCATTTGTGGGAGGCTTCTAAACGTTGTGCTATTTCATAAGCACTTTTAAAATCAGTTGGCTCCTTCGCGATTATTTCATCACACGTATTTCTTGACTCTAAGCCAAATAGGAGCTGCTCGGTAAGCATTCTGTCCAAGAAACTACCGTAGTCGCAGTTTGTGGCAGCTTGTCTGAGACGCAATATAAAGCTGGACAGGGTTTCCTCTTTTTCCTGTACGATTTGCCAAATTTTATACTTTCTGCATATTTATTTTTTTCTCTTGTCGAAATGAGTAATCAATATGGTCTTAATTTCATTGTATGATAAGTCTTCTGAAGGCTTTGGATTAATCAAAGTGCATTATTTAATTCCATACCCATATGTACCAGAATGTAGCCTTTGTATTGTTCTTCTTTAATTTTGCTAAGGTGGAACGCCCATTCGCATCTTGTGAAATAATCTTCGACAGACGTAGCATCTGTCGCTTTGTACGCCGATATAGACACTGGTGGTACTGATGGTCTTGGCTCTACCGCCCGCCCTGAATTACTGGCTGCTACAATTGCCGTCTGTGCTGCGGAATGTTCCAGCGCCTTAGCAAAAATATCCGTAATGGTGCGTAGGTCTTCTGCGTCCAATGGCATCTTGTTGGATCCCACTTCTGACACCACTGATGTGTATTGATTTTAAACGATTAGGTTCTAATCTGAATAACTCTTTATTTCCCAGTTATAAAACGTGTGTACAATTCATGTATATAGAACAACCAAAAAAAAATAAAATATTACCAGACTTTAACTCTATTAATCTGACAAGTATGACGATGCCAGATTCATACACAACAATATTGTTTATATTTTAAAGTTCAAGAGTTTGAGATTGGCTTAAAAATGATTTTCTAATTCGATCGGAATTTATCACACCTTTTCAAAAAAAATAGTTGGAATTGCTGTCAATCTCCTTGAAACTTTTAGCTCGTGTTGAATAGCGTTTAGAACATTTTTTTTATATTGGACCAGCACTCAAGAGATGACTCCTACACATGCGGTGCATTGTGCTGGAACTAGAGCAAAGGGATAGTAGGAGAACTGTTAGGAGGTGAAGCTTCACTACTTTATAACACTGCTCTTTGCACGTTATTTGTTCTTATAGAAGTGTTGTACCCTGTCTGATGTCAAGGAGACGTATTAAATTTTGAAACTTCGTTTGAGTAGCCATTTTTAGTAATTATTTTACTCCGCCGGTGCTACAAAATACCGACGAAGGAGGGAGTTCTGATATACATGTGGATTGGTTACAGCTGAATCTGTTCAGTGACCAGTGACTATGCCTTCGCCACTAAAACTTTCCGACAACAACTGACGCAATGGCACATCAGAAAAATGCGCGATGTTTTAATGAGTTTGAAACTGGGGTTGAACCCAGGAAAACTTCGTTGTGTAGTCAACGTACAGACTACTTCGAGCCTCCACTTACTGAAATGCCTCCTTATTCAAACCGAAATTTTGTATAAAGCTAAAATAAAGCATTATGTATTTGATAACATACTCCGCTACAGATTTTTTTTCTTATATGCGGTCATTATATTATATTCGTTCTACACGGTCGTTTTCGTCATCAAACCATAACGCTCAGAATGCATCACTTTATTTTATTTTTAATTAAAAACTGTTACACTTCCCTTTTTCTTAACTTTCCTTTTTTTTAAACTATGTATTTTAAATATTATAACAATTGAGTACTATCAATCTATGCCATATTTTCTTTTACAATGTCAGTGCTGCCACTTTTTCAAAAAATTTGCGGAAGTAATTGTACCAAATTGCCATCTCAACCCATTTAGCTTTCTCATCGCTTCTTTTGTTTTTTTTTTTTTTGTCTTGGACCGGCACTCAGGGGATGACCTCTACTCATGCGATGCATTTATAGGAAATACAGAGACAATTTTGACTCGATTAGGTCTTTTGGTATATGTACACATACTCAGAACTTTAACGTTTTCATTGAATCATCATTTAATAAAACTATGGGGTTTTCCTGCGAAACTGGTTCAGTCTTACATATTGAGGAATTTCAATTTGTTTACTACAGATGCTTCTGTAACCGGCCGCTGACCTGGATGTACAGTTTTGAATATCCTTACTAGTTGTTTTTTTCTGCACAGTTTATCTCGACGCCATTCTTCACTTTCTTGGGAACTTATTAACTTATTGCCGTTAAGAGAAGTGTTGATTTTGTCATTGAGGATGTGTATATAGGCTTGCTATTTACACTGATAGTAGAAATGGTTTTATTTTATTGAAAGGTTATCTTTCGAACTATTTCCTAGTATCGGACATTTTGAACTCTATTAGGAATTCTACTGTTCATGAGGTACATGAGGTATGGGTTCCGCCTAATTCCGATGTCAGTCTCAATGAAAAGGTGGCTAGCAGGCTAAACAGGCTGTTCCTATTGAGGCCGTTTTGAAAGTTGTGCTCCCTTATGGTGATGGTATTCAGAGAATTACCAATTGCTGATAATAAGAGTGTTCTGAATTCCATCAGGCTAGTCTCAAGTTTAAAGTCTTTTCTCTTTTTCCCTTTTTCCGAGTGGTACAGAAATGTTGAGTTTGATCCAGTGATATGAAGAAGACTTATGTGGCCACTGCTATAGTGGTGTTTATCATCACATGATTCGCAAAAAAAAACAATATATTTGCAACTTGATTGACAATTCTGATAATATCATTTTTCATTGTCCCGAATTTAGGCATATAAGGTCGAAGATATCGACATATATCATCAGCTCTAAAATAGAGCCACCCTTATAACACTTTTAGATATCAACCGTTAGTCACATTGTGATTAAACTGAAAAGGAATTGGATTTTATATTAATTAAATTGTGTGGGATACCCTTATATTTTACGTACTTGCTTCTGCCATAAGGCAATTTTATAACAACAAACTCTAGTATAGCACATACGTTTATATATATACTTGGAAGTATATACATACATAAGCTGACTTCCAAAATATCAATTGCTTTGTATTCGAACAAAGTATAGTGTTTCATAGCCGTAGTACAAAAAATTTACAATGCATACATTTTCAAAACGTCACAGACAAATATTAGAAACGCAGCAAAAAAGCATTTAGCGCATCAGTTTCAAAGTTGCTGCCTCGAAATTTTATTCCTGGCCTTTGTTAATTTATTATAATTATAAAAAAAATATAATAAAGAAAATAATATTGTTAACAAGAAAACACATTTTGTTTCGCAACTTTGTATATCTAAGTTGTCTAAATAGTGCATCAGAACTGTATACAAACTTTGTATAGATACATTTTGGAAGTCAGCCATACATACTTACATACCATAGTTTTATTTTTAAATTTTTATTTTGTTTTTAACTTGGAGTATTTATATTTATTTAAAGGTTCAAGAAATTACAGAAAGTGGTAACAACGATCAACAAAACTATGAGCCACATATAGATAAGTGTGGCAAAAATAGAGAAGACAAAAGTAGCAATGAAGTGCAATTGATTGATTGCACAGTGGGAGATGATGATAACCATGCGGAAAATATAGCATTAAACACAAAAACTTATAATGAGAAACATTACGATGAAAGCTTTAAATCACCAAAGCATGTGACATCAACTACAGTAGAAACAGGACGTAAATCTCAAACGGAGTCTGCTTTACCGTTGGATTCCGATTCGAATTATAGTTTCTCAGAGCATTTTGGTGTACTCCCAACTTCCGCCAATATTGCAACAGAAACATTAACTACAAAAGAAGGTTCAACTTGGACAGAGTTATCAAATGAACACGACCAGGAGAAGCTGCCTACAGTGATGACGGGAAGTTCAACATCAGAACCTCGCCAAATGGAATTTTTACCAGATTTTATACCCCTTAGCGATTCAACTGCACATCACAATGAACAACTTGATGCTTATGATAATTGTTCTGCCGGCATATCGAGGAGATTTGAAGCTGCTTATTCAGATGAAGATAATGATGAAATGGTGGAGAATCCTCGAAGTTTGAGTCCTTTGCCTGATCTACCCTGTGAAGCTAAAATATATTTAACTCATTTTAGTAGCAAATACTTGCTTTCTCCCCAAGGTAACGCATTTTTGGTAAAAACTTCACGAGCTTATAAGTTAAATGCTCGTCTTGACTTTACCTCCGTTGGACATGTTTTGGTAATTTTTGGTTTACCTTCCCACCAAGACCAATTCCAGAGAGAATTGCTTCTGAAATATCGCGAACTGGAAGACGAAAGAAATGGAAAAATAATCCAAACTAATCTCAATGTGCCGAAACGTACTCTTGTTTTAATAAGGTTTCTACGTGACAATATTACTCAATTGATGACTAATTTAGGCAATGTCAACTATTTGCTCAGTCGTTTGGAATTCTTCGAAAGACAAAAAACAAAAAATGGTTTTAAAATAGCTGAAAAAGTACGAAAGTCATTAAATATGATACTTGTAGGTCAAGCAGGCTTACAGGATGGCGCTATGCACTTGGAGAAACTTTTAATAAGTTTAAAAAAATTGTTAAATGATGTAAGTGACGATATAGCGCCACCAGAACTACGTTCTGAAATTGTTGATCACTGGAAGGTTATATTTACGGCTTATCGCCATGAAAACTATCAGAAATTGGTAAATACGTATAATAAATTGGTATCGAAGAATCGTATACCTCTGTTAAACATTGACCCTGCACTTTTAGGTCAAAAAGTTTTCAACAGCGCTTTATCGCACGCGGAAAAAGAAAAGCTAAATGAACTCAATGGATTTGCATTGCCTGATACGACTAAAATAAATACTGTAACATGTAAACAAATTGTGGTTAATCCTTTCAACAAAAACCACATGAAACATGGAGATACAACTAATGCACCTGATCGCACAGCATGTGCAATGCAAACAGAAAATATCTATTCGAAAATAAAGTCAAACTCCAGCTGCACACCTGCATTATTTAAATCTAATAAATCTTCTGCCAGCACATTGACATCCGCTAAAACAAAAACCTCTTTAACTGCGACTCCAAATAAATCAAAACAATCTACCAGTACAAAAAATGTAACACCTCCAACCTCAACAACTAACACCTATGTAAATTCCAAGAAACAAAATTCAAAAATATGGAATCCCGAAAAACTTTCCACTGTTAGTTGCAAAATACAGGAGGTGGCCAGTAACTGGAAAAGTAATTGCGATATTTTGCTAGACGAAATAAGTTCTGAAAATCACATCGCAAATAAAAACTTCGACAGTAAAGTTCGTGACTCTAAACTACCATCAACATTTTGGTCGCGCGAAAGCATGCGCTATTTAGACGACTGCGTTTTTTTAGCTACAGCAATGCCACATGTTGTCGAAAAACTACAGCGTGTACAAAATAAATCTAAAAATGGACAGCTCTCCTACAATGACTACGCAGCTGTAATAAAACTGCATACAGCGCTAAGTGGAAAATGAAACACATACATACAAACTGTAAATAGTAAATATTTATGATTTTGATATGTTATGCAATTAGAAATCTTTCTTATCTTCATAATAACGACAAATTAACAATTCTTCTATAATTTTATACAAATACACTATTAAAATAAACAAGCAAATAATATACATTGATAGTAATTTAAAAACAAATGGCTATGTAAATAAACCATTAAAAAAGATTTTATATAAATTCAGTCATTTTATAATACATATTGTTTCTCTCATGTAGAAAGGCCCTAACTAACACAATTGTAACTTTACAGGAGAAGGAAAAAACATAATAATGCAATTATCAAAATGTAAATGCTCGAAAACCGTTATTTTTGAGACTATCACACTTAATTTTTGATTAAGTGTATTTCTGTGAAATGAATAAGAGTCAAAAAAAGTCAAATTCGAATATTGAAATATGTTTTACAAATATATTTATGAAATATGCAAAGAAAAGGGCAGCGTAACTTCCCCATATTTCGCGTAACTTTTGTACAAAATATTAATTCAGGTATAAAAAAAAGAATAAAAAATAATATATATGTATTATATATAATCGATTTTTTTTATCTTGGACCAACACTGAGGTGATGAAGTCTACACATGCGGTGCATTGTGCTAGAACTAGAGGAAAGGGATAGTAGGAGAAATGATAGGAAGTGAAGCTTCACTATCTTACGAAACACTGTTTTTTGCACGTTATTTGTTTTTCTAGCAGTGTTGTAACGTCTCTGATGTATTAAATTTTGAAGCTTCGTTTTTTAGTAGCCATTTTTGTTGTATAAACAAAATTTTTGAAGAAGCTATTTGGTTTGTTTTGTTTGTATATTTCGTAATTTTCAAATATTTTTTGGGAGTTGTTGTATAAACACGTGAAACTTCTTAGCCTTTTTCAAGAATTTGGTTAAAGTTTTGATATTAGCACAAATTAAATGCTGCTTATAAACCAGCTAAACCATATAACAAACATAGATAAATTGTGAACTTATTAATGGATTTTAATGAAATGTGACTCATTTTATTTATGACATATGCAAGCACCAAAATTGACAAATTTCATTTATTTTACATTTTTAATAAACTTTTTAAAAGAAATTTTCTTTAAATTTTCTTGAAAAAGAGTTTTCTCAAAACATTCTGAATACCTCCTAAACTAAAAGGATTTGAGAAAAATGTATAATAATTTCATAATTTAAAGGTTATTTTATTCTCGATCTTTTCGTGCTCTCTCGAAGAGCTAGTTCTCGAATTATTGCAAATTAAGTGACCTCCGCTGTTTTCTATATAACGGTAAATCTCGAGAACCAGAGTCAATCCAAAAGAAGTAATTTATAGACATTGAGTCGGAGTACCATGTGTATTCAAATTGACTCCTTTACACTTCTCATTATATTTATTATATAGTTTCTTCGGCACCTCAATCTTCATCTACGAGCAGGTGTAGTATATCAGATTTTCTAAAAGTGTTAAATGATACAGGGTGTCTGGTAGCAGATTTATATTTTCAAACTTAAATAATAAACGTAATAATTGATACAAAGTTTTATTAAGAATGGAAATGCGGATTTTATTTTTTAAAGGTATTCATCCAAATCCTTCAGATCCTTTTTTAAAATTTCATGAATAATCGCTCTATGAAGTCCCAGTGAAGCTGCTCTTTTCCGTATTTAAAGTCGCGTATTTTCACGTAAACTGCTTTCAACCAGTTCAATGTTTTCGGGAGTCCTTGAAGATCGACTGGGCCCTGGCCGTGGGGCATTCATAGCCGAATCAGTTGTGCGGAATCTCTGCACCAACAAACGAATTAAATTTACACTCGGTCCATCACTTATTCGTCGAATACCAAACTTTGAATAAAATTGTCGACGAGCAATTACGCAAGAATCATTACTTCTACAAAATGGTTCCACAGCGAACGCGCGATGCTCACGACCACTGCGACATCGTGACTGACAAATCCGCACAATCGATACTGCCAACGGCGCCACCCTCCCTCCGCACCGTTTATTACTTTTTGAAATAATCGTATTTAAAAATATAAATTTGCCACCAGACCTCAAATTTACAACAACAAAAAACCTGGAATCACACTTTAGCGATCGAAATTTCTTAGAGAATTATGCTAAGTCAACGGCGTACCGGAAACGATGCTAATGTGATACAAACGAAGATAATAAGTATGTTTTTTTACTCTAAATTGGGGAAGGTTCAGATAATACAGACATCAAACATACAGCGTACTGTTCAAAATCAACCAACACATATGTTTATTTTCATAACATTTATGTGTGCTTCTAACTTCCCTGAAGGAAGCCTGGGGTTAAGTGTCTCAAAGTCAACAGTTTAGTCAATATTTATGGTGTCTTATTGTCGACATTGTCAACAAAGCGTCTACCATTTAAACTTTACCTTTTAGTTTGCCGGCGACAGTAGAAGGGCTTCGGCTTCGTTCAGTAACTGTAAGAATACGCTCCTTTTTGTTTTCTTTTGCAGTATAATTTAGTTTAGTGAAAAAAAAACAGTTGTTGAGTGGTGCAATTAAAGAAAAAGTAAAAATAAAAATTAAT
This sequence comes from Dexiosoma caninum, assembly GCA_963924685.1. NCBI lineage: Eukaryota > Metazoa > Arthropoda > Insecta > Diptera > Tachinidae > Dexiosoma > Dexiosoma caninum. The sequence goes on along the minus strand of OZ004729.1, from coordinate 50,187,161 downwards.
CAGGTATGTGATGAAAATCGTTTTCGTCGTTAAAACGTTTTGAAATCGACAAATAGTGTGATGAATTTATATGTGACGATTTCATATTCCATCTTGTTTCATTGAAAAAAAGACGTTTTTAACATATGACGCATTTCGATAATGCCAGTTTAAATCCGTTTTCAAATCGTTTAATTTTACTTGAACAAAATGTAATGAAATATACAAAAAAAAAGTAAAAAAATAAATAAAAAATGATTATAAATCCGTCCTTATTTAAACAAAAATATTCAACAAATCTATTTAAATAAATACTAGTTAATATACAACTGAAATTTAAAAATTTAAATACCCACATTTCATTTCGCAAATTTAAAGGATCCTATTTGTCTCTTAAACGTTTTCTTAGAATATTTTCGCTATTAATCCTATTATTTTCTTCCAAGAGAATTAGCGAAACCGCAGCAAAAAAAGGCATTTTATAAATAATAATTATAACATATGTTAATATAAATTTTATTTTGTTTAAATATTTTACAAACGTCACTCACATACACATATGTTTACATATTTTACAGTTTTATTATTAGATTTTATACAGTTGTATTTAGATAAGATATGTGGAAACGAAACAAATATGGAATATGAAATCGATCGAAATTCATCACACTACTGTCGATTTCAAAAGACGATTTACTTTTCAAATCGATGAATTTCCATCACATACTTGAATATAATTAAAAAATTCAAGTTGAAAGGTAAATATACATATTTTAAAATATTTTAATTAATATAAGTATGTATGTATAATAAAATTTGTATATGAATGTAGCATGAGCAAGAGAAATTATAAAAGACTGGTGAAGAAGCAGTCAGTTTTGTACAGAAATAGAATAAGCGAGCAGGATGAAGTTCATGATAGTGAAGTTTCAACGTTTAGAAATTCTATAGAGCCCGTAGAATATATTGTGCATTCTTTTGAAGATTCTCATATACAAAAGTTTCGCTTGCGCGACAAATTAAAGAAATTGTGCTATGAGACATCTCCTTCAAGAACATCTTTGGAAATGCTACCGGCTATTTTACAGGAAGAAGGCCTCGATGTTCAACTATCAGCATCAGCTTTATTGGGCAAAAGGCGACAAGTTTCAATAAGAAAAGTGTTTCCCGGAAGTTATTGCCACATAGGTATTCAAAGTCAGTTTGAAAAATTAGCGGACGTTTTAAAAAACTATGGTGAAGTTCAAGTAGATTTAAATGTTGATGGAAACCCCGTTATTTAAAAGCTCCAGAATTCAGTTGTTGCCGATTCTCCTGAAAATAATAAATTTGTAAGTACATACCTTTGTGTAAGACTTCACCGCTAAATAAAATCAACAAACAATATATTTTTATTTTGCAGATTCGAAAATTCAAGCTACTTCTTGGGGGTAATGTTGAACGTAACTTACAACAAATTTTCGGCCCCGATATCATTATGAATTTTAACGTTGATGGGTTTTTCGATGAAAAGCGGTTAAAAGATTACGGCAACTGTGATAGATAATATTTATTCTTGAGTTTTGTAATAATATTTTTATTCAAAATCTCATATAGTTTAATACGCAGATGTGATATCAGTTTTTAATAATGGGTCAGCTTATAAAATAATAAGAGAAGCCTTTCAACGACAGAAAAAAAATTTGTAAACAAGCAAGTCGCAACAAGGCTAAAAATAATAAAGATGACGACTCTTCCGAATAGGAGTAATTTGGCCATGAGTTAACCAATTAATTTCAGAAAGGTTTAGCCAGCCTTGGATAAATGTGCTTTCAAATGATTTAAAAAATAATATATTTTAACAATGAAGTAATATGTGATATAACAAATAATTTCGTTTATAAGTTTTTAGTTAATTTATATAACAATAAAAGGTTTAGCTAGTCTTGGAGGAATAAGCCAAAATGTAGACAATAGTACAAAAGTTTAACTAGTCTGTATAATCAAAACATAAAAATTTCATCCAAAAAGCCTTATAAGTACCTTTTTTTACATATACAAATAAAATATTAAATACTAGTGAATCTCTGGTTTCAATGTCTGCATATGTCCCCAAGTGGAGTACCTAGTCAGTAGTACATATAATACTAGTGCATTCTCAATGACACGCACTTGCTAAATGTGCAAATAACATTGTAAAGGTATAATAAGTCAGTAGTGTCTACATATGTCCCCAAAAGAAGTACCTAGCCAGTAGTACATAAAGTCCTAGTGCACTTTCAATGACACGTGTTAAATACCTATAGCACAGAACATTGTAAAGGGTATAATAAGTCAATACTGTTTCACTATTGACAATTCCTACAGGGTTTTGTTCGGTGCCAAACACTATCATGCATTAACGATATGAAGATTCTCGTGTGGGTGAATTTTAAGTAAATGTTTCTGTGTGGATAAAGTACGTGAACGCTAATAATACGTACATTTATGTACGAACATTTTTGCAGTTGCAATTGGAAACATTTACTAAACGCAAATAAAAGCGAAAGCAATTACATTCAATAAAATTTATTTTTAAAAATGAGAATGCATATGTATGTAATTCATTGGCGTAAACAAATCAAGTGTTGGCATTTTGGTGCTTTTTGCCTCTATATAAATGCGAAATGTTGCTAAATACACGCTTTAAAAAAACATGTATTTACAGTGTTCTGTAAAAATTTTTACAGTGCCTTTTTAATTCATATACGCTAACAACATCATGGAATTTATTTAATTTGTTTCACTAATTAACAGGGCTGGCAACCGTTACCGCTAAAATACCCTTTCAGCTTGACTACCGTTACCGTTATAATCTAAAATACCGTTACTACTGACTTCAAGTGTAATTCAACACTTGAAATTTGAATGTTTGGCTTTAATTGCACTTGATTTACAGTTGAATTTTATGATATACTTTTTGGGCACTTATACAGTGCTAAAAGCTCTGAGTTGACAGCGCTGCTTATATAGGGTTCACAGAAAAACCAACGGTCACAACTACACAGCAGCACGCTACGAGTTTCGAGTGTATCTATATTTTAAGCACCTAAAAATTTGAGCAGTATCAACTGAAAAATCTGATAAACGTAAATAAAAATAACAGCAATTATTTCAATAACATTTATTTTTTAAAATGAAAATATGTATATAATATATATGTATATATGTACATATATAATATATGGCAGCAACAAATAAAAAAATTAAATTAAACTGTTATTAATTTTTTCTATTTTAAAAGCTGAGCAAGCAAGTCAAAATTTAATTTTGTAATTAAAATGTTTGAAATTCACTTCTTTGAGGGCTTAAACCTTAACTTGGTCAAGACTGTAGCAAGTGCACTAAACGCACGTTCTACAGAAACTTGTGTTGCAGGTACAGCAAGTACCACTTCGGCAAGCTTACTTAGTTTTAAATTATACTGTGACATTTTTCTCCAGTACTCTAATACGTTAATTTCTAACGGCTCCATTTTTTTTTCACTTATAGCAAGTAATTCTGTTTTTATGTGACAATTTTGATTTATTGGATTTAAATTTGCTGTATTTACGAGTATATTTATGTGTTGTGCTAGCTTAGAATGTGCGGTATTTGATGTGCTCTAATGTATACTCTGAAAATGAAATATTGGCATTTTCGTCTTGTGGAGATTACGAATGCGATATGTGATTAAGCATTTCATATGTCTTATTAAATTATCCTAAAAAAATTATATATATTATTATTATATATTAACTGAATTTATTTTGGGAATATTCGTTTATATATATGATTCTAATTGTGTTTTTTCCCTTATAAACTATATGTGAAATTCATTATTACATACTTTAATATAAAATACTACATGTGCACGGTATTAAATTTTGATATTCTTTTGTTTTGTTTAATTTTTTCATTTTTTCATTTGATTCAAAATACATTAGTTATGCTGGCCGATGGCAAGCCTAGTGTAGATGAGAATAAAAAACTAAAAATAGAAATGTGTGTGTGTGTGTTTTAAAAGTAAACTCATGGATTGTTATGTTTTTGTTTATAGATTTTTTGGTTTGTATGTTTAATATTCAAACAATTCTCGTTTGATTAATTGAAATTTAAACATATAGATCTTGGGTTTGTATTCAGAAATTAGGAAAATCCACTGATGAGCTAAGTAAGCGTTAGCGAAATAGTACTATATGGATATGCTTTCCTCCTCAATTATTGAGTTGCTTTTGTAATAAAATGCTTTATGATATTTTTCATACTGTATGAGAATATCATAAAGTATGTAATAATGAATTTCACATATAGTTTATAAGGGAAAAAGCACAATTAGAATCATATATATAAATGAATATTCCCAAAATAAATTCAGTTAATATAAAATACTACATGTGCACGGTATTCAATTTTGATATGCTTTTGTTTTGTTTAATTTTTTCATTTGATTCAAAATACATTAGTTATGCTGGCCGATGGCAAGCCTAGTGTAGATGAGAATAAAAAACTAAAAATAGAAATGTGTGTGTGTGTTATAAAAGTAAACTCATGGATTGTTGTTTTTGTTTATAGATTTTTTGGTTTGTATGTTTAATATTCATACAATTCTCGTTTGATTAATTGAAATTTAAACATATAGATCTTGGGTTTGTATTCAGAAATTAGGAAAATCCACTGATGAGCTAAGTAAGCGTTAGCGAAATAGTACTATATGTATATGCTTTCCTCCTCAATTATTGAGTTGCTTTTGTAATAAAATGCTTTATAATATTTTTCATACTGTATGAGAATATCATAAAGTATGTAATAATGAATTTCACATATAGTTTATAAGGGAAAAAGCACAATTAGAATCATATATATATTATTATTTTTTTTTTTAAGTTAAAATTAAAACCTACCACTGCAGTTTGTTTTTGGTCGTTGGTTGGAGCTCCTTGAAAATTATAGCGAGGATCTAAATACAATGCTGAGATAAAAGCATCGTTTTCAAGAAGTTTACGTTTTCTTCTTGTCATTGCCTCCGCATATGGATTGGTTTGAACAATATCAATATCAGTCGCGAAAAAAATCTCCAATAATATATTGCTCTTTTTGCATATGTATTGTACATTCAGCCAATGGTTTAAAGGCAGTAGCAAAACTTTCTACAAATATCCAATTGACGGATATATTTGTAGAGTCATCGAGTTCATTAATATACTCTTTGAGACCTAACATCGAAATAATCAGATCATATGTAGAATTCCATCTAGTCGCATTATCTAAACATGGCAGGCTTAAATTTGTCCTTAAAATTGTTCAAATTTTTTTTGTAACATATCGGACATCTTTGATTTCCGCTTCCAGACTTATAACATCATATGCCGCTAATTGTATAGTGTGTGCTGAACAACGAACCACAGAAAATACTGAGGAAAGTTGGGCCTCAATTGCATCATATGTTTTTGTGTTATATTCACTATCTTCTGCCATTGCTAGGTTATCATCCTGCAATTCTTGTAGTAGCTTTGAAACTTTATCGGTAGTATTACAATAAATTTGCTTTTTATCAATATTATATTCTTCAAGGCATTTCATTACTTCCTCTTTGAAATATTGGGCTGTGTTTTTTATTCAGTTGAACCATCATGTGTGCGAAATTTATTTATAATTAAAGCAAAACTAACTAGCTAAAATCCTATGAGATGAAACATACCTATGGTATTTATACAAATTTTAAAATCACGTACATATGTACATACATATGTATATATTGAATGTTAACTCCTAAAACGTGCTTGTCTTGCCGACTGACCACATCAATTTTTAAACAAATCATTTTGTTTTCGATTATCGTCGCTATGGCTCTCTTTATTTGTTGACTGGTATCACCAAGAATATTTGAGATATTTTGCGAATTTAAAGTTATTTAAAAATTTGTTTCATAGGGCTCTATTATTTTTTTAAAAAAATCTTTGTCCTCAAAAATTCGGAATGGCAATTTTTATTTTGACACTAGTCCAATGCAACATTTCAAAAAATCTTCTTTGTTTAATGTAGTATTTAACTTAGTTATTGCTGTTTTTTTCAATGCTCTTTGGAAGTGTGTCCCCTCCATCAACAGCAATGTTATGCACCAGTTTATAGTGGCGTTTTAGATTTGCTGTATTTGCTGCACTTATGTAGTTCTTTTTTGCAGGTTTCAACAAGCCATGTAAATTTTTTTCTGTCATTAAAATTTGCGCAATTTTCAAAACAAAATTTTTTTCTTTTAGTTTTCCATGTTTATTTAAAGAATTATTTGCAACTCAAGGCTTTTGTCCCCGTCCATATTGTGAAACATTTGCTGCAAAACTTTTTTGAATTCTCTTTTGAAGCTTCAGCAGTGTCCATACATGAAACTTTTGCTTCATGTTTAGTATTTTTTATTCCTCCCTTCTATCTTCTTTCTTTATTTTTTTTTGACATTTCTCAATACCGAATGTAAATATAAAATAACTACCCTGTGATAGGTGTGAATATTTTTTTTTGGATACACATTTGAAGCACTAGGTATAATTTGAAGCAAAATGGACGCTAAGAAGAAAAATTATATAATAATTTTTATATAATTTTATATTTTTTTTTTAAATTTATGATTATATTTCACAAAAAATTAACAATAAAACAGGGTAGCTATTATTATTATAGAAGTTAACAGTATACCAAACGAAAAGAAATAAAATGAAACGTCAAATACACCTCATCTCAAAAGATGCAAATAAGAAATTCAACAAAAGCTGCATGTACATGAAACAGCGTACATACTTCCACTCCTCTTCCCCTTCTCGTCTACAAACTCAAAAGTTTTGCAGCAAATGTTTCACAATATGGACGGGGACTTATTAGTTTCTATTTTCTTTGCAGTTTTATCCCGTAGCGTACTGCTGTATAGTTTTTACCGTTAGTTTTTCTCTGGATACTCAAACATAGTTGCCTGCAAAAATGTTCGTAAATAAATGTACGTATTATTAGCGTTCATGTACTTTTTCCACACACAAACATTTACTTAAAATTCAGCCAAACGAGAATCTTCATATCGTTCATTTATTTTTCTTGTCGTACACATAATAATCAATATAATGTATAGGCAGACTCGAATCTGTCTATCGTACAAGTACTTTGTTGTCGCATACATACACGAACTTAAAATATTGGTACTCTCGAACCTGTTTGTTTGAACAGCACGTGAACTACTTATGATCGTTTACAAAATTAAATATTAAAACGAAACACATGTATGCTAGGGTTTGGCACCGAACAAAAGTTAGAAGCACAAATAAATGTTATGAAAAAAAAATATGTGTTGGTTGCTTTGAGCTGTGTTCGTTTACATTTATGTACAACATTTTTATACGGTGTGTGTACTTTTCTTAACTCTGAAATTGAGCACCCGCGACCGCCAATGTTACCAGAAAACGTTTTCTTACACAAAAATTGGGTAAATGAGAAACGTTTTTAGAGAGAATATAATTTTTGTTCTTCTTGCACGAACAGCCCGTACTTTTACTTCGGGCTAGGTTGGTTTATAAGTAAACAATATTGAAGTAAAATTAAAAGCACAGAGATCTATGACCCTAATATTAAACGTTTCCCAACAATGCACAGTGGTTCAAGGAAGGCGGTCATACGTAGTTTACTCAGCCATAGTCATCAAAATTAATATGAATATTTATGTTTACGGTATTTATGGGCCAATTAGAGTAAAATAAGATAAAAAAAAATCTTTAAATATAATATTATAATAATTTATTTACCAAAAATGTTAGTTATTAATTAAAGAAAAAATAATAAATTTTATAACGGCAATTTAATACAACATTTGTACATTATTTTCAAAAACTTAACATACGATAAGCCTCAGCTGATAGCATAGACTTCTTCTTTTGTGGTAATTTACGTAAAGAAGAAATCAACGGATCGGAATTTAGAAGAAGTCTATGCAAAAGATAAGTGTTAGTGACAACACGAGACATTTTTCGCCACTTTGAGCTTTGTCGACAATTAAACTTAATCGTGTTCTAAACTGCTGCTGAACATATAGTTTTTTCTGTGCAAGAAGCTCCTTTTCATCTGTTGAACGAGCCTGGCACTTTTTAAAATCTAATCGGTAAGATAAATGTATAAAATATTCGAAAAATCTTATCCATGAATGCAGAGGAGGTAACCCAAACTGATATCTAGTAGTATCAATAACGGGTTTACACATGTCAATATCATTCATTTCTTTCGGTGTTGCACCACAAATATAGCATCTACTACACGCTGTGTTACTTAAAACACTACTAACAGAAACATCTTTTGTTTCTTTAGCAAACTGAAATCGAATAGGTCTACAAAACCTAGTGGAAGAAGGGCGTGGTTTTTCCATATACTTTGGTCCGGATTGGAAGTATTTGATTTACATATTAATATTAATGAATACAACTATTTATTATGTTTGATTTTTAGTTTCAATTTTATCGGAGAGACGAAGACCCTCTGTACCATGCACATTCGCAAACAAAAGCAGATAAATTCTTTTTAAATAAAAAGTACAGATATAGAGTAACATTTTGATATGTAACTTGAAGGCGGCATAAGAAGGCAACATAGTTAATACCTTAAGTAAAAAAAAACGTCGTAAAAAATTTACGTGAAAATTGATTTTTCGTGAAACCGCTTTCCGCAAAATACGTTTTGGTTAACAACTTATTAAATACATAATAATAACGGTAAACACCTTCAACTTAAATATCCATTGAAAACAATAAGTCAAAAATGTTTTTTTCTTTGAAAAACACGCACTAGAAATTAACTTTATTAGCACTGCTGAAAAAGAGAAGGAAAGTTGTTTTGATTTGTTCACTTCCGATGCACAAAAGTAAATGTAAAAACAACTGATTGCAAATCTTTTTGCATGTTTTAGTAGTACCACTAATAGTGAGTATTAGAGCGAACTAAAGGTGAAAAAATCGAACATCGTCATTTGACCACTATGTCCCACTACTGAACCACTGTGCAATGCAACAAATAATAGTTAATTTTATTTCATGATATACTTAAAAATTATTTGGGGTTTCTTTAATTAACATGTATAAGCCAAATTATTGTGTTTTTATGGATGTATGCATGTGTGTAGATTTGTAATTGGACATGGTCATATACATTAGGTCTGTTCCAGGTGCATAAAAAAATTGCCCGAACTCACACAAATTTATTTTATTTATATATGATTCTAATTTTAAAATTGTGCTCTTTCCCGAAAAAATATGTGAATGTATTATTACATACTTTATAGTATTCTCATGAAATATTTTTTATAAAAGCAAACTCAAATATTGAGGATGAAAGCATATCCATTTGAAAGCATATTTCGCTAATGCTTACTTAGGTCATCAGTGGATTTTATCTAATTTCTGACTACAAATTCAAGATTCTTATGTTCAAAATTCAACTAATCAATCGAGAATTGACTTTGAATACCGAACAAAAAACCAAAAATCTATATTTGTTTATAGTCAATCCATGAGTTTACTTTTTTTTATTACACATACATATTTCTATTTTAGATTTTTCTTCTCATCTAGGCAACAAATAAGCTAGAAATATTGTTCATGAAAAACATAATAGCTATAATATTAAATAAGGCTACTATATAAATTGCAAGTTATATTGCGCATGACTTTGATTATATACGAGTATATTCAGAATCTAGATCCCTTCAATTGCGAGAAATGTTAAACAAGCTTATCTTTGAGTGAATTATGTGTAAAAAGGAATGCTCTAAATTTATCCAAAAGCGTTCAAGATAAAAATTTTAGTGCAATTTTGAGAGAAAATTAGAGAGTAAAATTTTTCATTTTCTGTACAAAATTGCACGAACTTTTTCTTTGGGTAAGTTCGGTTTAGAATTAAATCGGCTGTTTTTTATTTAATTAATTAAATTAAATTAGTCAGAAAATTTGCAAAGAAACGGCAAAAGTTTTTATTTAAAAATTTATTTTTTAAGGGAAAAAGCACAATTATACTCATATATAAAGAGATATTCCCAAAATAAATTCAGTTAATTTAAAAAAGAAGATTTCTCAAATAAAGAAGTTGTAAGTACATATATTTGAGCATATTTATCACTTTATTTTTTATTTTTTTTATCTGGGACCAGCACTCAGGAGATGACTCCTACACATACGAAGCATTGTGATGGAACTATAAGAAAGGGATAGTAGAAGAAACGACAGGTGAGCTTAATTATGATTTTACAGCTCTGCTTTTGCACGTTCTTTGTTTATACTCGCAGCAGTGCTGAAGCTTCGGTTTAGTAGCCATTTTTATTATTATTTTTTTTTTATCTTGGACCAGTGCTCAGGGGCTATCCCCTACATATGCAATGCATTGCACTGAAACTAGAGAGAGGGATAGGGTAGAGAATAGACAGGTGGTGAAAGTGATAGGAAGATAGAGCTTAATTCTTGCACAACTCTGCAGTTGCGTGTTAATTATAAAGGAAAGTTGCGGCGTCTCTGATGTTTTTTTTTACCCATTATTTTTTAGCTAATGGAGCCATTTTATTTATTATTTTACTTCGCCGACGTTTTGTTGCTAAATACCGCCGGTGCGACACAATACCGACGAAGGAGGGCGTTCTGATGTGATTGTAGATTGCTATCAGCTGAATGTAAAAATACATTTTTTTACATTCTCATTTGGACATTTTTGGTGCCGTAAGTGCCGAGCGTGGTGAACTATTCCACCAACAACTTAATTTTAATATAATTTAATACAGCCAAATAGTTTACAATATTCTTACAGGCTAGCAATATATGTAAATTTTACATTACTAAAATAAATGTCAAATAGGTAACGGTGCTTTTGTAGTGACGCGTTGAAATTAAACTTTGTGAGAGAAAACAGCAAAAATAGGCAGAAAAAAGCTAAAAACTTTGTGTAATTAAATCATATTTGGATCAAGTAATTTTGAAAAAGTAATAAATCTAACAATGGAACCATCAAGCCCGGTATTTATTGAAATGTTTTGCTTAAATTTGTAAAAATAATTATTTGTGGAAGTGCTTTTGTTTTTAATGTTTAAGTTGGAAATGCAAAACATGGATTTTTGTCGGTTTAAGTGGACATAAAATTATTAATTGGGCTCAATTAGGCAGAGATTTTAATTTTATTTTATCGTAGAGACTTGAAGTTACGTATGAAATAGTAATAGCCTCACGCGTAGAGTTTACCAACAAAATAATTTTTTTAATAAAACTACATCTATTTTTCCTTGAAAACTACTTATTTTGATTAATTCTAAATTTATTAAAAACGATCTGATACTATATGCACATTTACATAATCCGTACACGAAGTTATTCAATGCCAGGTAATTCAGCGTGTCTATTAATTAATACTTGATTGGCGGTACCCGTCTTCCCCATTCTATACCACCAAGAATTCTTTGGAACTTTCCGTTTGTTTTAAGAACTCACATCAAATTTAGTATGCCTATATAAAATTGTGGATATATAAATTAATTCGCAAAATTATGGCTTTTGGCCCTAAAAAAAGAAACATAGAACATGTGTTTTCGTATGTGTATATATATGAGTTTTATGCTGCTAAAGCGGGGTTGTAGCTGGTTGAAAAATTATGCCAACTTCACCGCATTTGCTTACATTTACTCGTGTGAATTGGTTCATTAAATTTAAAAATTCTTAACAGTTCCTTCCAATAAATGCACGTGCAGAATACGTTTTAGAGATTATATAATCAAGATGTGAATTAAAATTTAATTCACAATTAAGCACAATGACAAGATCTAGATCTGAGTGACAATCTTAAAATTTTCATTAAGTAACTTGTATTGAAAAAACACAATTACGCAAATTAGATCTACTACAGGTCATCTGGTAACATTTATTTATAGTTGTGTTCATTTACTATCGTGATTTCTGACGAATGATCTGGCATCACGTTATTCTTGACGGAAAATTAGTTAGTTGTTAGTTTTACATATTTATATAGATATACAGAAATAAATGGATTAAAAAGCAAACGCATCATTTCGAGATTTTATTATAAAGGATACAATAATTTGGTGACGAGGAGAAAGCAGGGCAGTAATTGGTTCAAAAACGGATCTTAACAGAGACTAATAATTCGAATTCGCATTTCAAAATGGACGCCGTGCAATTTTCACAATTTGTGGAAATGCAGAGGAAAATTGTAGAAAGAGTTACCGGCAACACACCGTTGACATCGCAAGGGCAAGCGAATTTGGGTCCAAATATTACGTTGGTACCAAACTTCGAAATGCTAGATACGGCAAAGGAATCGTTCGACATGTATAGGCAACGTTTTGAAAATTATACAAGCATGAAAAATGTTTACGACAATAAGGGATACTGTGCAAAGCTGTTACTAAATTCAATTGGAGCCAAAATGTTCAACACAGTCACAGCTCTCGCAGCCCCGAAAAACTTAAATGAGTTAAAATATGATGAAGTGATTGAACTTCTGCAAACTCATTTATCACCAAAACGCAATGTTTTGGTAACACAATATCAGTTTTTATCAGGATACCAGACGGATGGTCAATCGATTGCTGAATACATTGCAAGTTTAAGGTCAAGTATTGGCGACTGTGAGTTCTACTGCCAGTGTAAGAGGTCAATTGCGGATATCTTCCTACGCGCCCAATTTATACGTGGGGTAAGAAACAATGATATTCGCGAGCAATTATCACAATCGAAATCTCTGGATTTTTCGGAAATCGTTGCAAAAGCTATTGCCATCGAAGCTGCTAAAGTGGACTCTAGAGAACTTGCGACTAATTCAAGCCAGCCAGTATTAATCGATACGAATAAGATAGTAAAAAAAGGGGAACCCAGCAGGGGTAATTACAAGAAATCACATCAGAATAAATCTAGGAACAAACCAGAAATCGATTATAAATTGTTGGGCCTGGAAGGGTTATGCTTAAGATGTGGTAGGAACAACCATTATGCGAAGGATTGCCGCAGCGACAGAAACAATTTAAGGTGTTCTGAATGTAGGAAAACTGGACATGTAGTAAAGGTATGTATAAAGGCTAGGATGAAAGATAGATTCAAACAGGAAACCACAAATAAAATCAGAAACAGCCAGCAGTATGGAATTTTAAAGGTTGTGGACATTAATCACAATAATTCAAGAAACGTAGGGAAATTTTGTATAGACGTTACAGTTCAAGGTAGATCTGTAAATTTTGAAATCGATACAGGATCCGGCTACACCTTTTTACCAAGGGATAAATTTTGAAATTACAACTAAATGTTCCGTTGGTGCCAACAAACATGCTATTTCGATCGTATACAAAAAACGTATTTATTCCGGATGGTAAAATTCAAGTGAAAGCAGAGCACAACGGTACAACGATTGTAGGTGAAATCTTTATTGTTCCAGAGGAGTTTACGGCTCTTCTGGGTCGGGATTGGATCCGGAAATTAAAAATTAATTTAAATAAAATCAACTCTGTGCATCAACTAAATAGGGAAGAGTGCAGCGAAGTTGAAAATTTGGGAGGAGAATTTTCGGAAATATTTAAGCCGAAGATTGGTTGTGTAAAACAGTTTACCATATCCTTAAAGCTACGAGACAATGTTACTCCTATATTTACTAAAGACCGCGAAATACCTTAGCCATTAGTCACGAAGGTAAACGATGAACTTGATCAATTGGAATCAGCAGGAATAATATCAAAAACTGAAATCAGTGATTGGGTTCCCCCTTGGTCGTTATACCGAAGGCTGACGGCAGTTTACGCTTATGCGTTGACTATAAAGTCGGAGTAAACAAACGCCTTGTTGATGCACATAGTCCAATAAGGAAAATCAAAGACATATTCAATTGCATGCGTAATTCGAAATACTTTTGTAAACTTGATCTATACAAAGCTTATTTGCACATACCGGTAGACGAAAATTCAAGCCGCATTCGGACCATATCAACACATCGTGGCACTTACAAGATGAACCGGTTATCATTTGGGATTAAGACGGCGCCATCGGAGTTCCATCGCATAATAAATCAAATTTTGCAAAACGTTCCCAAAACCGAAGTATACTTCGACGACATTATTGTGCATGGTTCAACAAAAGGAGAGTGCAAACAAAACTTACATGAATGTTTAACCAAATTACAGGAATACGATTTGCACTTAAATAAGGATAAGTGTTTTTTTTTCAAGAGGAGATCGAATTTTTGGGCCATAACATTCAACATAATAAGATTTTAAAATCAAGGACCAAAATGGCTGCTATAACGGAGCTTCCAAAACCGGAATCATCTGATGACGTAAGACGTTTGTTAGGCATGGTGACCTATTATTCTCGGTTTATTCCGAATTGTTCCACAATGACGGCCCCCTTGCGTAGCCTCCTAAAAAAGAATGCAAAATTCAAATGGACAACTGAATGCGACAGAGCCTTCGAAAAAATTAAAATAGAAATTGCTAGCGACCGGGTACTTGTTCCATACAATCCCAGATACCCTGTAGTAGTGGCATGTGACGCTAGTCCGACCGGAGTTGCAGGAGTGCTTTCTCATATAATAGAAGGCGAAGAAAGACCGATCTCATTCGCGTCAAGATCCCTTACGGAATCAGAAAGAAACTATTCACAAATTGATCGGGAAGCGCTAGCGATTGTGTTTTCGTTTGACCATTTCTATCAATATTTGCTTGAAAGATTCTTTACACTCATTACCGATAATCAGCCACTCGTACGAATTTTTCATGAGAATGCAAAACTACCCCGAATGACGTTTTCACGTTTACAGCGATACGCCGCGTTCTTGGCAGGGTTCAACTATCGTGTTGTTTATAAAAAGGGCATCGACAACGTCAATGCCGACTGTTTATCCAGAGCTCCTGTCAAATCACAATCTTTAACAGACAAATCAATTAATGAAGAAGTAAAGCAAATCTGCGAAGCATCCATACAACACATTTCACCAGTCAATCTAAATTTCAAAACTCTTCGAGTCGAAACGAACAAAGATAAAAATCTTTCAACGCTGTTACGAAACCTAAAAAACAATCGTGTCGAAAATACATTGTTCACAATTAATGATGGTATTATATTCAGGGGTCAGCGTGTGGTAATACCGTATACATTACAAGAGGCCGTGTTAAAAGAATTGCACCAAACCCATTTGGGAATGACGAAAATGAAGCAATTGGCACGCAAATATGTCTATTGGCCATCTATCGATAAAGAAATCGAACGTCTAGTACGAGAATGTTTACCCTGTGGCTATGTCAACACAACTCCCCCTAAGGCTAAAGTACATACATGGGAGCAACCAGAGAATAACTGGCAGCGTATTCATATTGATTACGCTGGTATCTTTGAAGACCATTACTACCTTATCGTTATCGATGCAAAATCGAAATGGCTCGAGATCGGCATAACGCGTTCTGCCCCCACGTCAAGCTCTACAATAGAGATGCTTCTTGAGCTGTTTTCTAGACATGGATATCCAGACGTAATCGTGTCAGATAATGCAAGAATATTCACAAGTGATGAATTCCAAGCGTTTTGTGTAAATGCGGGTATATTTCAAAAGCTAATAGCACCAGGGCACCCGGCTACAAATGGCCTAGCCGAACGCAATGTTCAAACGATCAAAAACAAATTGAAAGCAATGACACACGACCCTCGTAGCATTCGTGAAAAAGTAAGGGACATATTGTTTCGATACCGAGCAACGCAATGGGAAGACACCCTCGGAGCAATACCTCAATAGGCAAATTCGGATACAATTGGATGCTTTGAAACCACCTAAAGTCTGCATACGTAAGTCCATAGATCAATGTCAAGCACGTCAACTGAGTGAGGGTTACAGAGTATATGCCCGATACTATTCAAATAATAAAAACTTGTGGAAACTGGGTTCCGTCATCAAAAAGTATGGACATCTTCATTACCTCGTTGAACTGGATGACGGCTATACCTTAAAGCGATACATTAACCAATTGAAATTAACAAGAATTGGGAAGCAGATAACTTACTCACGTGAAAAACCTGCCACGGATGATATTCAGCAGGATGTCATACCATGTTAGATTTCCAGGACGTGATTCAACTACCAAATACTACTGAAACAATTCCTGAATTGAACAGGGAAGAGCCTCTTGCTACTGTCGTACAACCACCGCAACATATGCTTATACGTACATCCACTCGGAGACGTCGTGAACCGGCTTACTTGAGAGAATATGTTCTAGACCCAGACCAATAGCGTGGGAGAACTATCGTGATTTCTGACGAATGATCTGGCATCACGTTATTCTTGCCGGAAAATTAGTTAGTTGTTAGTTTTACATGTTTATATAGATATACAGAAATAAATGGATTAAAAAGCAAACGCATCATTTCGAGATTTTATTATAAAGAATACAATATTTACTAAAAATTTTTATCTATATATATATATATGCTTTCCTTCTCAGTTGTAGAGAGATGAGAAGAAAAATCTAAAAATAGAAATATGTATGTGTTATAAAAAAAAGTAAACTAATGGATTGTTATGTTTTTGTTTAGAAATTTTTGGTTTTTGTTCGGTATTCAACTTCAATTCTCGATTGATTAGTTGAATTTTGAACATAAGAATATTGAATTTGTAGTCAAAAATTGGGAAAAGTCCACTGCTGAGCTAAGTAGGCATTAGCGAAATAGTACTATATGGATATGCTTTCTTCCTCAATTTTTGAATTTGCTTTTATATAAAAAAATACTTTATGAGAATACCATAAAGTATGTAATAATACATTCACATATTTTTTCGGCAAAAAGCACAATTTTAAAATTAGAATCATATACATATAAATAAAAAATTTGTGCGAGTTCGGTCAATTTTGTTATGCACCTAGAACAGACCTAATATATATGACCATTTAAAATTACAAATCTTCACACATGCCTACATCCATAAAAACACGATATTTTGCTTATACATGATATTTAAAGAAACCCCAAATAATTTTGAACTAAATCATGAAATAAAATTAACTATTCTTTGTTCATTGCATTTTTGGGAAACTTTTAATTTTACTTCCTTTGTTATTTTCAATGTTTATTATAAACCAGCTGATTGCTTGTTCTTCTCGCCCAAACTAGCCCGAAGAAAAAATACGGGCGTTCTCGTGCGTGAAGAACAAGAATATTACTCTCTCAAAATCTCTCTCATTTACCCAATTTTTGAGTAAGAAAACGCCTTTTTGTAAGATTGGAGTAAACGAACACACCTAATATCAAATAATATTTTCATCATATACATTGTAAATTAAAAATGAATAAACAAAATTTGAAAATTTGCATGAATTTCAAAAAAACTTATTTCTGAAGCTAAAAATTTAAAAACTTTAATTTCAAAAACCTTGAAAAATAAGGGAAAACTTGACAAATGGTAACGCTGCTGTAACATTATCTCTAAATGGCGGGGCACTTAGAATCCGTCATCCGTCATACTTTGATTTTTTCAAATAACATTAACGTACAAGGCATACTTTGGCACAAGCAGTACTTTGCTGACGGATATCAATTCATAGCCAGCGTTACCACGTTAAAAAGTTAAAAAATAAAAAATAATACCAGAATATGTTTTACTTTATGAAACTAAGTCTTCAATTTCTTTTATACTAGTCATAATTTTAAAAAAAAATTATATAAAAACATTATATACAAACACCATTTCAATTGACAAACCCGTGCAAATAATTTCCTATCTACTTTGAACTTAAATGCTATGCTCTTATTTTTTTGTTTCTGCTGCAGCAGTTTTAAATTTTTTATTACAACAGAAACGATTTTTAATAAAACAAAAGTGTGTTAACAACGTCTCGCAATATAAAACATGATTTTAAAACTTATTGAGTAAAATTTACGTGTTACTTAGAATAGATAAAGTAAACAAAATGCAAAAAATACTCACTTCTCCACACTAAAAAAAATTTAACCAATTTTGCTCGGAAAAAAGCTACAACGGCAACGTTGTTCATAGCTGTCAAAGTACTAAACGTATGTAAAAAGTTAAAAGTTGGCCAACTTTCGTTCTTTGCTTTGACGAAGACTTTCTGAATGTGACAAGTCTCATAAGAAACCATGTATTTTAACTTATCTGTCAGTTGAAAAAGTCAAAGTATGACGGATGACGGATTCTATGTGCCTCGGCCTTTATTCAAAATGACGTGTCTGAACCAGAGGTTAGCAATGAGTACTGAGTTCAATCATGATTAAAAATTTCTTCTACTTACGTATTCTTAATTTAAAGTGCGAAGTACTGATTGTACTCATATATTGTCAAAGAAAATGCAAGAAACCCTATCTAAATTTTTAAAAATACAAAATGACTTATTAGTTCTCGTCTCTTATGCCCAAATAATCCACCTTTCTTTCCTTTGTTTCCAAAAAATAATTCGTTGATCCACTTAGCAGTCAGGTGTGGTTTATATAAAAATTTTTTTTATGAAAATTACTCGAAATTTTCAGTAATGTACATTTTTTAAGACAAGTATTACTTGTATTATAGAAACTATACCTCTCTCTCTCTCTTTTCTTTTTTTTTTTTTCTATCTTGGACCAGCACTCAGGGGATGACCCCTACACATGCGATGCATTGTGCTGGAACTAGGAAATCGGGTTATGGAAAGGAGGATAGAGGGAGTAGTGTGAATGGACATTTGATTTGAATTTTCCCACGCCATAAGTGACAGGAAAGACCTCGGCAGGGAGTTTGTTCCACATACGCGATGTTCGGCCGAAAAATGAGTTCTCCCTGTAATGCGTAGTGCGGTTCGCTGCCAAGTTGACCACAAATGGATGTGCTCTTAATGATGAACGCGTCGTGCGTGTGAATGATCGGGTTTCGGGAACAAGTTCCCTGATTTCATCAGAACACATCCCATTATAGTAACGATAGAACAACGAAACGCACCCCACGTTGCGACGATGCTCAAGAGAGTTAATAGAGTTGGCTACCCTACTGTCTCCTATGAGTTTCTTCGCTCTCTCCTGGACCCGGTCGAGTAACTTCAAAATAGTCTTTGAAGCACCGGCGCAAACATGAGAATTGTATTCCATTTTCGGTCGGATGTAGGCGGTATAAATGGTGAGGAGATCAGATGGGGTGAAGTATGTCTTGCACCGTCTTAAAAAACCGAGGCACTTGAATGCTTCTTTTGAGACCTGAAAAATGTGCTCAGTCCATCGAACATCGCACTGAATTTTCACCCCAAGAACATCAAGAGCTTCTGATTCCTCGATGTTTATACCGCACATAATTACAGATGACGCAGCGTCATCGGGCATGCGTCGATGTGTAAGCATGCTGCATTGGGTCTTTTGAGCATTGAAATCGACCCTGTTTGCCTGACCCCATTGCGATATTTTCATGAGGTCACAATTCAATGAGTCACTCATATTCTGCCTCAGCGAAGTGATCATAGTCGATGTTGGTCTACGACTAAATGAATATGAGTGAGAAAGGCTGCTGTCATCTGCGAAAGAGTGGATAGGGTTGGAAGTTTGACATAGGAGGTCATTTAGAAAGACTAGAAATAGGGTAGGAGAAAGAGTGGAGCCTTGCGGTACCCCTGAATTTATCTTATACTCATTAGATGAGATCGCGTCTATAACAACTCTTATAGCGCGATCCCTGAGAAAACTCGATATAAATCGAGAGAAGATATCACCGACACCAAAAGCAATAAGTTTGGACAGAAGTGCCCCATGCCACACTCTATCAAATGCTTTAGAAATATCCAGAGCCACGACTTTACTTTCGCCGAACTGGTGAATAGAATCACACCATTTTTCCGAGAGGAAGGCTAGTAAGTCGCCCGTAGAGCGCCCTCGACGGAAGCCGTATTGACGGTCGTTCAGTAAATTGTTGGACTCTAAATATTTCATTAGGTGAAAGTTCACCATACTTTCCATCACTTTGGAAATCGCGGAACAGATTGCGATTGGGCGGTAATTTTCAGGTGACGTGATAACGTCGAAGAACACTGCTTCAGGACCAGTGCAGGAATTCCATCCGGCCCAGGAGACTTGTTTATGTTGAGGTTCGTTAGAACCCTTTTAACTGCACGAGCTCGAAAGTATATCTTTGGCATAGTTACGGATACACGCTCGGGTGCGGGCAGTGGTTGATTGCTTTCCGGCAGGTGAGAATTACCTGCAAACATTTCAGCTAGGAGGTTAGCTTTTTCAACCGGGTCAGTGAATATTTGATCATCCTTCAAAAGAGCCGGAATAGAAGAACTAGCATTTTCCTTCACTCTTTTTACGAAAGACCAAAAGCTTTTACTGCCCCGTTGGGCAGTAAGAACTTTGGTGCGAATACGCTGCTCGTACAAAGCTTTTTCACGTCTTAGCACTGGCACACGAAGATCTCGCCCTTTTGCGCATCGCATCAGTATCCGAGTTTTTGTCATTCCGCCAGATACTAAATGCTTCCTCTCTGGATCTGACTGCAAGTCTGCACGTCTAATTAAACCATGACTTCGGTCTGGGTTTAATCGAAATTTGCTTCGATGGTATGAACATTTTCATACCGAGCAATATTATATTTTCAACCATTTCTGCCATGGCATTGACGTCATTGTCAAGGAAGCAGAGCTTCCAATTGAAATGCCGAAAGAAATCGTTGAGCTCAGCCCAACGTGCCTTTTCAAAAATATATTTTAAACGTTTCGTAGCTGGCCGTGAAACGTTAAGAAGTTCCGCAAACGAAAAGGAGGCAGAAATGGTGCAATGATCCGAATTTCCAAGAGGGGCGCTAGTGTTCATTTCATACTTGTCAGGGTGTGAAGTGAGAAAAAGGTCGAGGGTGTTGTGTTGGTGCCCGTCAACACACGGAATATGTGTTGGTTCATTCACCAATTGCGCAAGGTGGTTGTGCGCTGCGAATAGCTCAACATATTGGCCTTCTGGAGTCGTATGGCTCGAATGGCGGAGCCACGATACGTTATGGACATTGAAATCACCAGCAATAACGATTTCACTGTTCGGGTAATTTTTGAGGATCTCCGATATAGTGTCGGAAAGGGCATCGAAGTTGTATATAGTTTTATCCCTTTCCATATTTGGGCTTCTGTAAAGAAACCCGAATTGCAAAAGATGTGCCCTGATTTTAAATTTAACCCATAGACAGCTAAATTCAGGATCATTCGTGCCTAAGGATTGCTGGCACTGGTACTCAACTTCATTGCGTACATATATTGCAAGGCCCCTATGGAGAATAAAGAGGGATAGTAGGTGATACCCAGGTATGTGAAAATCCTGTGGATCAGCATCCCCAGACACCTGGGTTTCACTTAAGGCGAAAACATCCGGCCGATGGAGACAAACGTGGGCATATACAGAGAAAAAATTTGCCCTTAAACCACGTATGTTGCAGAAGTCAATTCTGAAACGGCCTGTCATAGTTTACGCAAAAAAAAAATCAAATCAATTGTCTATTTTCTATTTTTCATATTGTCGACACCAATGAGCTAGTTGCCGCCTGAGAGATTGCTCGGTGATCAGTGCTACGCCTTCATCACCAAACAGTCCAACAGCAACTATCCCACTGGTATCCACAATATAAAAAATTTTATATTTTGCCTTCGATAGGAGTCTTCAGCACAATGACGCGAAAAAAGGCCATAAAAGCCCTGATCCGGTCACCGTGACCCGAAGTGACAACAGTGGTTGGTGGTGTCAACACTAATTAATTTCGTTCGCCCGTCATTGGTACAGCGGATTTTTTGTTTTTCCCTTTCTTTTTTCTTTTTGTTAGAACGCCGTTAAATTTTTATTGTTTTTTGTTGTTTTCAGGTATATTGATTCTTTTTTTTTTTTTTTTTTTTTTTTATTGTAATTATAATTTTGTTATTTTTTAATTTTTATTATCTTTATTATTTGTTGTTGTATTGTTGTTGCGTTTAATTGTTCCTTTGTTTGGCACTATGTTATGATTTATTTTCTATTTTTTCCACTTGTAATTTTTATTTTTTCCTTTTAATTTATTTATATTTTAACTATTTGTAACTATTTAAATTATATTTATTGCGAAACCGAACGGCGGACCAAAGGAAGACACGTGTCTACCAGTCGAACGAATAAACACTACTCCTCATTTTGATGAGTAAATCCTGTATAACGAATCCACTGAGACTGTGTACCAAATGTAATCTCAAAAATTTGCAATAAATTTAATAAATTAAAAACTATAAAACATTTGTTCTTGCAATAAAATCTATTAATTTATTTTTTAACATTTGTGAAAATAAATGTTTCACTTAAAATAAAAAGAACTACAAATAATATTAAATAACGACATAAGTATATTGTATATATAATATGTATATTTTTAATATATACACATTTTAGTATTTACCAGAGCTGTAAAATATGATTTCCGTCTGTAATTTTCTATCAAATTGTATTAATTAATTAATTTAAACTCACTGCATTTTAATCATGATAAATTCAATTTATATTGTATTCGAGAATAATAAATTATAATAAATTCATTAAAATTTTAATTTACTTCATATTTTTGGTAAGTTAAATGCATTTAATTTCTTTTGCATTCACGGTGTCTTCAAAATCAAATAGGTATGAATCATTCATTTACAGCCCATTCGTTTTCATGCGTACTTATTGTAAAAAAAGTACATACACGGTGTCTGGTAGCAGATTTATATTTTCAAACTTAAATAAAAAACGTAATAATTGACACAAAGTTTTATTAAAAGCATTGAACGATAGAATGGAAATGCGGATTTTATTTTATAAAGAGTATTCATCCCGATCCTTCAGATCCTTTTTTAAAATTTCATGAATAATCGCTCTTGGAAGTCCCAGTGAAGATGCTCTTTTCCGTATTGAAAGTCGCGGATTTTTACGTAAACTGCTTTCAACCAATTCAATGTTTTCGGGAGTCCTTGAAGATCGACTGGGCCCTGGCCGTGGAGCATTGCAGTTGCGCGGAATCTCTGTACCCACGGACGAATTAAATTTACAATCGTCCATCACTTATTCCCCGAATACCGAATTTTAAACAAAATTGTCGACGTGCAATTACGCAGGAATCATTGCTCTTAAAAAATGTCTCCACAGCGAACGCGCGATGCTCACTGAACCACTGCGATATCGTGACTGACAAATCCGTATAATTAATAATTCCAAAGGCGTCGGCCTCCCTTCGCACCGTTTATTACTTTTTGAAATAATCCTATTTAAAAATATAAATTTCCCACCAGACATCTTTTATAATGTACATATGTATGTATACATACATACATATGTATGTGTATTTGAAAACTATTGGTGATTTCGATCCCGGAAAGTTCCACAGCACTTTTCATTTATTTATTAAAAACATTTGCACTTTATTGTTCGGCTATAAAACCACTTAATAGCACTTTGAACGATAATATTAAGTTTAATAAATAAAGTGCACCTCTCTGCATGGAAATCACGATAGAAGTTTCATAAAATATAGTGCTTTCATAATTATAACAACCCTTAATTATAGGATTTCTAAAAAAGCACATTTTCATTGCTATGAGCAATACATACATAAGTAAAAATTTTTTTAAATGACGATAATTATTTCTTAACAAACAGCATCAGCATTTGGTATATTTTGGAATGAAAGTTCCACAGCATTTAAAAAATTTTAACCCAAAATAAAAACCATAAAGATTTAAGTTTAAAACAGTTGGTTTACTAACCAAAATTTTTTAGTGTGTCTTCCACTGATAATTTTTTAAATTGATTAGCTTTTGCTAATCATCTGTTCATGATGATCATTTCATTGTTTGAGAAAAAAACTTCAATAATGAAAAAGTTTTTAGTAAATTTATTTAAAATTAATGAACATTTTCTGTCGTGTTCAAGTTCACAGTTAATTTATTACATTATTGTGAAGAAATTACATATTTGATTAGAATAAGGGAAAAAAGAACAATTAATCTCCAACACCAGTTGAGTATAATACGTATTTTCTATGCCACTACACACGTCATGAGTACTTTTTGTGTCAACAAGGAGGTAGTTGTAAAGTCATTTATATTATCTATTGAAACCGTCAAAGCTTAGGAAAAATTTATTTAGATAATATAAGTGATGTGAAATTATGTAATCTACATAGAAAAGCATACATCATACTAAACGTAAGAACGTGTAAAAATTGTTCGGGATCTCATAATGAGCGATGTAGTGCATTTTAATTTAATAAAAAGAAACTACCGAGTTTGGGGTATCCAAATCCTAGAGTATTTCATAAGCGACAATTACATCCTCTCAGATGCATTGGTGCCTCGGTGGCCTACTCCGTGACCATTTGTCTATCAGCATCCTTCAGGCGGGTTCGATTCCCGCCTAGACCCATGCGTGTTTCTGCAGACAAGCTTTTATTAAGAGATTAGCAGACAGTTAGTGTGTTGCTTAAAAGTACATCTAATAAATAAAAAGTGCACGCACCTTGTTGGAGAATTTTTTACCACAGGTAGTTCTCAATAATGCTGACATATGGTTCCAGCAATATGGAGCTATATATCATACTGCGAGAGACACAATGGCGATTCTGTGAGAATCTGTCAGTCGAAGTTGACCTCCCTGTATATGCGTTTAATTGCTCAAAATATATTGTTTTAAGAGAAGTAACACTCAGGCAACATTTGTCTACTACTAGGTGTAAGCTTCGAGGAATAGAGTAGTGATAGAGATTACAGGTGATAAAGGGATATATAGAAGAAAGCTTCATTATTTTTACAATACTGCTTTTGCAAGTCTTTTTGTTTTATAGCAGTGTTGCATCGCCTCTGATATTAAGGAAACGCATCAAATTTTTGAAGCTGTATTTGGTAGAATTTTTTAAAATTAATTTACTTCTCCGATGATGCTACACAATACCGACGAAGGACCAGCCGCTGCTCCCAATAAACCCGCTCAGCTTCCTGAGCCCAACCTCCGACAGGCTGTCGAACTATGCAGCCCCCAGCAGGCGGAGGCACTTACTTATATAAAATTTACTTACTATATAAAAAAATAGATACATATTGCCAATTAGAAATATTTACCACTATTTTTTCTTGTACGTTAACTTCGGGGGTGCTGATGGCGAGTAGTCAGCGTGTTGGCTCTGCAACCAGAAAGACCCAGGTTCGATTCCCAGCCGGGTCAAATCAGAGAGTCGGTATTTGAGCAATAAAACGTCGGCGAAGTAAAATAATAAATAAAATGGCTCCATTTAGCTTAAAAATAATGCGTCAAAAAACATCAGAGACGCCGCAACTTTGCTTTATAAATTTACACGCAACTGCAGAGTTGTGCAAGAATTAAGCTATATCTTCCTACCACTTTCACCACCTGCCTATTTCTTCCCTATCCTTCTCTCTAGTTCCAGTGCAATGCATTGCATATGTAGGGGATAGCCCCTGAGCACTGGTCCAAGATAAAAAAAAAAAAAACTCTACCGACTATGAACTTTTGTGTTGTTGTTATTAGCCTTTTTAAAAATCCAAAAATTAGTGTGGTACTATAATTATGAAAAGCGCCTTATGACTTAAAAATATCACATTTCAAAATTGCCATTTTACCGATTATATCAGAAGCAGTCCATAATACATTTCAAATTAAAGTCAATCAGCCACTGAATATTAATATTTTAAATACGAAAACCAAATACGCGTAGTAGTCGTCATCAGTAATCCAGTTAATCACTATTTACTACATTATATTTATAAATTTATACCAATTTAAGTTAAATCATAAAATAAATTAATTCGTGTAAAAAAATTTATTGCTCTAAGTCGCTGTAGTTTGCTGCTGACTTTGTTCTTGTTGTTGTGTCGTGCTTATTGTCGAAGCTGTACTCGAAGCTTCGGCTGCTTTTTCATTTATGGCCAACCAAGGCAAACGTTTTTGTAATTCCAAACGGTATTTGGGATGACTTATTGCATATACGAACGGATCGATGCAAGCTACCATTTTACAAGCACAAGCAGGTATCATTGTTACGCCGGGTGTTAACAGGCTTTTATCGCCAAATGCTCCAATTAACGACATCACACCATATGGAGTCCACGAAACGAAAAATAGAAAACATATTGTTATAGCCGCTTTGGCAATTCGAATTTCGGCTGTATCTTTACTTGCATCAACATTCGATCGTAATGATTCAACATTCATTTTTTTTGCTTGTTCTCTGAGCGCTTTCTCGTGGCTAAAGACATGTCCCACAATTTGGCTGTAGTAGTATATGATCATAGTGGTGGGACATACGAAGCTAAAGAAGAAAATTGTACCTACGAAGAGACGTGTATCGAAGTTATCTGTAAGGTAATCGAATGTGCAGGATGTTAAATATCCCTCTGAAATTATATAGAAAAAATTTTTTAAATATGTAAAAATTATATTTATATATATACATATTGTGCATATTAACAAAATGTTAAAAAACAATTACTGCATAATATTTACAAGCTTCGCGACAAACCAAAATGTATCGAAGGACCAGTTAAATTTTTTTTTTATTTGGGACCAGCACTCAGGAGATGACTCCTACAGCTCTGCTTTCGTACGTTCTTT
This sequence comes from Dexiosoma caninum, assembly GCA_963924685.1. Lineage (NCBI taxonomy): Eukaryota > Metazoa > Arthropoda > Insecta > Diptera > Tachinidae > Dexiosoma > Dexiosoma caninum. The sequence continues at coordinate 50,160,561 of OZ004729.1, read as the reverse complement.
GTTTATACTCGTAGCAGTGCTAAAGCTTCGGTTTAGTAGCGTTCTGATGTGATTGTGGATTGCTATCAGCTGAAGCCGGTATTGTTCAGTGACCAGTGACTATGCCTTCGCCACTGAAACATTCCGACAACTGACACACAAAGACACACTAATGCACATCAGAAAAATGCGAGATGTTTATTTTTATTTTAAAATTTTAGTCTGAAACTGGGGTTGAACCAAGGTCTGTTTTTGGTTTAGTTGTCAACGTGCAGACTACCATCCATCGTGCCATCGCCACGATAGAATAGGTGTGCTTTTGTAATCTAAATTGGGCACCCGCAGGATCCCAATTTTATCAGAAAGCGTTTTCTTACACAAAAATTGGGTAAATGAGAAGGATTTTGTGAGAATAATGTTATTGTTCTTCTTCCTTTGTGTAAGTATCTCTAACCGAAGCCATACTGATAGAGTATGTTTACCTATGTTTTGTACTTGTTAATTCTTTTAAATTCTTTTAGTTGTTAACAAAACAGCAAGAATCACCAATAGAATTCATAAGTAAAAGAAACCCCTTATTTGTTTACGCTCACATATTGTTTACGTTTTATTAAAAATGAAAACGTGAGAATTAAGGTGTGAGCGCGATTTTAATTTGCAAAATATTATGTGCAATTCAATACTTTACTTTAATTTGCTTCAACTAAATTGTGGGAAAGAAATGTTTCACAAAGCGTCAGCATATTTTTGAACGGTTTTCGGCCAGTACTAAATAAGTTTTAATTTACAAATGTTTACCTTTTTTAGTGTTTTACTACGAGGGCGAACCAATAATACCCTGATTTTTTGAACTTCCCTCGTAGTTATATGAAATGCAACACTGTTCCCATCAAGTACCACCTGTTAATAGACTACTGTAAAATTTTGAGCAAGTGTCGTCAATTACTTTGCGTTTAACAGCTGTTCAAAACATACAACCTCGTGTATTTTTGTAAAAATTTAAAAAAGTGAATTTCGAGTGCTCATTAAACATTATTTTTGAGAAAAAAAACCGTCAATAAAACCAAGGAAAATCTTGATAAATACTATGGGGACTCTGCACCATCGATTTCAATAGTAAAAAAAGTGGTTTCCTGACTTTCGTTGTGGTCGCACAAGTACAAATGACGCTGAACGTTCTGGACGGCCAATTGAGGTCAGTACACCCGAAAATGTCGAAAAAATCTACAATATGGTGTTGGCCGATCGAAGAGTAAAAGTGTGTGAGATTGTTGATGCCATAGGCATTTCATATGGCAGTGTGGTTTCGATTTTAAATGATCACCTGGGTTTAAGAAAGATGTCTACAAGATGTGTGCCGCATTGGCCATAAACTTACACGTTTACAAGTGTGACAACTTCAAAGGATTGTTTGGAGTTGTTTAACCCTTTAAGGGTGCTTTAGACCAAAAGATTTGTCGTACGTAAAATGAGCGAGAAAATAAAATGAAATTGCATCCGTATTTCAAAAAAAGAGAGTAAAAATCGAATGGTTGTTTTCTGGCTTTTACACCATTGGTATGTATAAAATCAAGTAAGATGAAAACATTCTCATTTAATTTAACTACATCTGTTTGCTTGTTTTCCCAGGGATGGAGTTCTTGTGCAAATGAATTTTTGTTTTAATAACCGAACCATTTTCAGCAGCAATTCAATATCTTGCGCGGTAAAGTTCGATGAACGCGCGCTTGTTTTATCCATTTTTAAGAAATAATATAGCAAATGTAAACAAAAATCAGTGTAGCCAATATTGAAATTTAAAAGATTGTTAGTGTTACCATTCTTTGGTTATACTGAGAATGTTAGTTAAACAATACACTGTGAATATGAAGTATTAGTTACACAATAGTTATAATTTCAGTTTACTAATAGTTAACTAATGACTGTGAATTTGGGCCTTAATATTCAGCGTACATTATCTTCATATCGTTATGGTGTGGCAGCCCTTAACTTGTAAAATATTGAAGACTTAAAATCTGGCAGCTCGATCAAGAAGCAAGATAGGAGAAAACAGAAAATTTATATCCGTGATTAAATCAAACCGGAAATAAAAAACTTTAGAAAACCGGATGTTTTGGTTTGTTGCTTAGCACATGGAAATTGTAAACAAAGAGTAAAAAAAATTATTGATATTGGTTCATTGATTTCTCAGGCATTAGTATACCAATTTAAAAATAAAAAACGAATATATGTAGGAATAAGGCCCTAGAATCTAATTTTATAATGTTCATAAATTATATTGATGATATATGCCAATTATTCAATGACCTGTTCAACGCCTTTATATGTAGTTATCCGCTTATAATTTGAAAACCGTTCTTCGTGCACATATGGCACTACCCGTTAATCATCGTTTTCATAATTTTTAAAAGTTTGTTGGCCTATAGCTCTTATCATACAGTCTCCCCAAAACCAGTGCATATATCAATCGACGCGTGTATTTAATAGCTATCGTTGGCGGGTAGCGCGATGTGTGCACGAAGAAGCGTTTGGGCGCAATAAGAGAAATACTGAAAAAGTACACTCTAGCTTTTATAAAAAGTTTGTTGGCTATAGCTCTTCTCGTACAGTCTCCCCAAAAACAGTGGATATATCAATCGACGCGTATATTTAATAGCTATCGATGGTAGGTAGCGCGATATGTGCACGAAGAATCGTTTGTACGCAATAAGTGAAATGCTAAAAAAATACACTTTATAGTTTTTCGCCATTTCTAAAAAGTTTGTTGGGCTATAGCTCTTCTCGTACAGTCTCCCCAAAAATGACGCACATACCAATCGACGCGTATTTTTAATAGCTATTGATGGCAGGTAGCGCCATGTGTGCACAAAGAATCGTTTGGGTGCAATAATGTTCAAATACTAAAAAGTACACTCTAGCGTTTCTCGCCATTTTTAAGAAGTTTGTTGGGCAATAGCTCTTCTCATACAGTCTCCCCAAAAACAGTGCATATATCAATCGACGCGTATATTTAATAGCTATCGATGGTAGGTAGCGCCATGTGTGCACGAAGAATCGTTTGGGTGCAATAAGTGATATACTAAAAATGTTCAGTTACGTTTTTTTTTCCAAAAGTTTGGCGGGCTATAGCTTTTCTTGTACAGTCTCCTCAAGAATTATATGCATACAAATCGCGTATTTGTAATAGCTTTCGAACGCGGGTAGTGCCATATGTGCACGAAGAACGGTTTTCAAATTCTAAGCGGATAACTACATATAAAGGCGTTGAACAGGTCATTGAATAATTGGCATATATCATCAATATAATTTATGAACATTATAAAATTAGATTCTAGGGCCTTATTCCTACATATATTCGTTTTTTATTTTTAAATTGATATACTAATGCCTGAGAAATCAATGAACCACTATCAATAATTTTTTTCACTCTTTGTTTACAATTTCCATGTGCTAAGCAACAAACCAAAACATCCGATTTGCAAAATTTTTTATTTCCGGTTTGATTTATTCACGGCTATAGAAAATATTTCCTCCTGTGGGTTTTGCTGCTACAGCTGTAGAAAGTTCGATTCAACAATAAATTAAACAATTATATTTTAGAATCTTACTTAAATAAATAAAAATAAAATAAAAATTGTTTCTAGTAATATATTTCCTATTTGAATTGTTTCGAAATCAGCTGCAAAAAATTTAGCGATGAACAGAAGTTATCGCTTGAAGTAATGATACTTTTTGTGTGCGACCATGTTTATATGGTCCCAATTTAAGCAACCAAATGTATTTAATGGCATTATCAAAAAAAAATATCATTGCAAGGTGGACGATACAGTTTTCGTAAAAAAGTGGAAAAAAGTTATTAATATGACTTAGAAATATTAGTAAAAAAAGAAATTTTAAAAAATTACAATTCAATAAGTTGTATATAAAAATATATTTTAGACGATAAGGCAAAGCAACTTCAATTACGAAAAAATCCTGAACCAACATTAACACGATTAACTACGACCAAGTATTAAAAATACGAAGAAATTGAAATAATGCAAAAATTTTTGCTGGTTTATTTTTGATGCAGGACATAATTGCCAAAACTATTTTTCCTGATAAAAGATAAATTTTATGTTTGAATTCATTAAATGTCAATAGTGTGGTTGAATTACAATTTGTTATTTATTAATTGAATATTTATGGAAAATTTGTTCTAAGGACAGCAGCCGAATTGCATTTACTGAGCAGCGACGTCGGCGTTGTATTAAAAAACTAATGAATATAATACTACCCCAATATAAAATTCAAAATCAGTAATTTGTGACAAGAAACTAGATTATGGTGTTTAGTATAAAAAAAAATTCTTAGAATCAAATGTGTTCTTTAAACAATTTACTACTCGCACATAAATATATATATATTTATATATATGTACATCTTACACTTACGTATATACTATTTTAAAGGTCAATTGCGAACGTATTGTTTTATTTGATTCGAATCTTTGATTTCCTTACTGCTACCACTATCATTAACAAACATTCAGTGCAATGTTTGTGACTGTTTTTGTTTGATAAGTTCACACAAACAGGGTAAGGTAGTCAACTGAAGAATAAACATTAATAAAAATTTAAAGCGATTGCAAAGCTTTACCAACCACTTGAATTCCATAAAACTGAACATACAAATGAAAAATTAAATAAATAAAAATGTTAATGTTAAAGCCAACCAATTTCTGTCGCTGTAAATAATGTGTAAGTTTTCCATTTTTTTCATCGCAACAAAAATATATTCTTATCCATACATATTAATTTAATTTATTTTTATACGAAGCAAAATCATGAACGTTTAGTTTTACAGATCGCACAGTTACGTAGATTTTTTATATTTATTAGGGGAGATTAATAGTTATGCAGATACAAAAGTTGATTTATGTATTTATTATATTACATTATAAATTTTGTTTTATTTTTAATTTTTTTTCAAATTAAATACATACAGTTTGTAAAAAAAATGTTTTCAAAACAAAAATTTTTTAAGAATTTAAATAAATATTTACAACAACAATATCATTATATTTGTGAATTTTTGGCTTAAATCTAGTTTAGTGAAGCCGCTCCGAATTTAAAAAAGGTAACTTATCTGATAGAAAATTTAATTTTAAGAAAAAAAAGTTTAGTGCAAAAACCTTCGGCAACGCATATTTTCCGAGTTATGGGCCTCGGAAGTTTTACAATAAAAATGTCTTGTGTTCAATATTTCTTAGCTTATTGGGTCAATATGGGTATCATTGGAAAGCTTGTGAAAATGCCGATCACATGATGGTAACATTTTACATTTTAGGATGATAAAATGTGTAGAGGTGAAAATTCTTAGGCGCCGTCAAAGGCCGGTTATGCAGAAAATCTTTAGTTAGCGAAGCCTGTGTGTGTTATACCATAGAGGAGAACATCGTTATACCCGGCCGAAGGCCGGCTATGCAGAAAACCTTTACTTAGCGAAGCCGGTGTATGTTATACCATAGAGGAGAAAATTCTTAAGCCCGGCCGAAGGCCGGCTATGCAGGAAACCTTTAGTTAGCGAAGCCGGTGTGTGTTATACCATAGAGGAGAACAGCCTTATACCCGCCCGAAGGCCGGCTATGCAGAAAACCTTTACTTAGCGAAGCCGGTGTGTGTTATACCATAGAGGAGAACAGCCTTATACCCGCCCGAAGGCCGGCTATGCAGAAAACCTTTACTTAGCGAAGCCGGTGTGTGTTATACCATAGAGGAGAAAATCCTTAAGACCGGCCGAAGGGCGGGTATGCAGAAAACCTTTACTTAGCGAAGCCGGTGTATGTTATACCATAGAGGAGAAAATTCTTAAGCCCGGCCGAAGGCCGAATATGCAGGAAGCCGGTGTGTGTTATACCATAGAGGAGAACAGCCATATATCCGGCCGAAGGCCGGCTATGCCGAAAACCTTTACTTAGCGAAGCCTTCTTTTGGAATTAATTCCCAATCTACCAAAATGGGAATTACCTCTATAGGAATAGGCCCCTCTAAATTGTTATTAAAAATTTAAAAAATTTTGGTAGATCTTGTAATCTCCATATTTACGTTACAAATGATCATGTCATACACATTTGCATACATATGTATACATACATATATACATATAATATAAGCATGTTTTTGTGTTTTGCTCTCATTTTTAATAAAAATACCGTTAATTTACTCATATACTATGTAATAAAATATTTTCTTTTGTAATGAATCAAAGACTTACAATGAAAATGGCAAAATATATCGACGACTTTGTAGGTCCGTAACTCCCAAACTATGCGTTGCCGAGGACTTTTGCACTAAACTTTTTCTTAGAATTCAATTTTCTATAACCTAAGATAATTTTTTTTTAATTTGGAGCGGCTTCACTAAAGTAGATTTGTTCCGAATTTTTTTTTTTACAACTGTTGTTTTGTATGTTGTCGACAAGCAGGCGTCGAAACTTTGACAAATTTATGAACATATTACAACAACAACGCTACAAAATAATTTTGCATACTTTAAACAGTGTAAAAAAAATGTTTTCAAAAATGCAAAGCCAAGAAAGAACAGTTCGTTTTTTGCATATGTATTGCGTATAATTTTTTTTTTTTTTTTTTTTTTTTTTTTTTTATCTAGGACCAGCACTCAGGAGATAACTCCTACACATGCGAAGCATTGTGCTGGAACTATAGAAAAGGGATAGTAGGAGAAACGACAGGAGGTGAAGGTGAAATATAATAGTTTTATACGGACGCTAAGAGTAGCAGTTGTCTTTTATTCATTAAATTAAGCTCATAGAATAAACAAATGATTACCCAATTATATATAAACTATGCCAGGAAAGCGACTGAACAAAGACATTACCCAACTGGTGTATTTTAATTACTATAAAGGAAAATCTCACAGAGAAATTGCTAAAATGTTCTCTCTTAACCTAAGGACTGTATATAATGTTATTAACCGTGCTGAAAAAGAAGGAAGACTGGAACCAAAAGAAACACCAGGCAGACCAAAAAAATTAACTCGGCGATTTGAAAAAAACATTTTGAAAATGATTGATGAGAATCCACTAGAGGAATTGCACTTAACATCAGTAATGAATGTGGAGTAAGTATCCCTCTCAGACTGTTAGAAATGTGCTACAAAACCATAAATACTCTTCAAGAGTTGCGAGGAAAAAACCTTTGCTATCCGCGGTAAACATTGAAAAAAGGTATAAGTTTGCCATTGAACACATTTCTTTTCCTTCGGAGCACTGGGATGATGTTATTTTTTGTGACGAAACGAAAGTGATGCTGTACTACCATGATGGACCTCAAAAAGTTTGGCGAAAACACCTGACGGCTTTAGAAAATAAAAATATAATACCCACTGTAAAGTTCGGTAAACTATCCGTTATGGTGTGGGGTTGTATTTCGAGCAAGGGTGTTGGCGAAATAAGAATATTAGTGGATATAATGACCAAGGAAGTCTATCTAAACATTTTAAAAAAGCAATTGAGTGCAAGTGCTCGGAACTTCGGTTTTGTTGACCCAGAAAAGCTCAAGGATAAATTTTAGCAGGATAATGACCCGAAGCATAAGGCATATACATATTTGTAGATCCTGGTTGTTATATAATTGTACAAAAGTGATCGATAGCCCAGCACAAAGCCCAGACTTAAACCCTATAGAAAATTCATGGGTCCACCCAAAGAAAAAAGTCGGAAAAAGGTCACCAAAAAACAAATAACATGTATTAAAGAAGAATGGGAAAAAATACCTGAAAATTATGATATACCAAAGCTTATCCATTCAATGTCTAGACGCTTAGAAGTTGTAATTAAAGCTAAAGGAGGGCACACCAAGTATTAGCACCCTCAAATCTTTTTTTTACCATTTAGAATAAATTTAACACAATTTTGAAAACATTTATTTTACAGCGTAGAAACTGGAAGTATTTTTTAAGTTACGATTATTATTATGTTATTTAAATTAATTTTGTTTTTTTTTTGTGCAAAGTGTTTATAAACATCTTCAATTGAATACATGAAAAAAAAAATTTAATAAAAGTTATATAATTTACTTGCAAATAAGAGTTTCTCTTAAACTTTTTAATTTTTCTAAGTTTTGAAAAGATTTTTTTTACAAACTGTACATGGTGGGGTGCTCCGGTAGTCTAGGACTGCATTTAGCCGAGGCAACGTTTAGTTTGATAGCGAATTACAGGCAGAAAAGAGAGCATTGGTTTTGTGTTCGGTACTCGGCAAAACGTTTTGTTCTCATTTTCGTTGCTTAGGCTGTGTTTAGACCAGTGGTGTTCAAAAATAAAATGAACATGTTTTGGTGAGAGAATTTGCCCAGCAAACATAATGTCAAACGTTTAAAATAAGAAAGCAAATGCCAGCTATATACAACTTATTAAATGAATGTAATTTAAATTTAAAAAAAAAGATAAATAGCAGTTATCAATTTTAATAACACTTATTTAGAACACTTATTTGGGAGGAAAAAAAACAAAAATAAATTCATATAAAACAGTTTTTTGGGCTTAAATATTAGACTAAAAAGTTTAACCATCTGTCATTCCTCATTATAATTTTTAAAATCGCTTTGAAAATTTTAAAGTAAATATTCCATGTTAATACTTGCATGGCAATTGTGAATTAGTAAAATATTTTTTAAATTCAACGAGGTCATTTTATTTCGCTGCTTGGAACAAACGTTTTTCATATCTGAAAATATTTGTTCGCATAAGTAGTGGAAAAAAATTATAAATATTTTAAATACATTTTTTTGAGCTGGCGACATATCGCAACATCTAAATTTTTCTAAAACTCTAGAGTTCTAATTTTATCGAAATCTTTTACCTCAAATCTAAGTATTATTAGCTCTGATTGAAACGTGTTCATTATCCGCTTTTAATGTTTTGTAACATAAAAGGCATTGAATGTTTTGAAAAGCATCGTTAACCATAAAATACTTTTCACATTTCATTTTGTGAACTTTTATTATTTTTTAATTTTTTTCGTATTCAATTCTAATTGAATCGCGTGTGTTTATTGTGCTTCGTCCAAAAAGGAACAACAACAATGCTTAATAAATTTCTGAAAAAATGACAACAACCATACGCATGTGTATTCATCGCTTGCTCAACGACGACTGAATGAAAGTTTTTAAAAGAGAATAACAACTGTCTGTGTAAATTTTTCAACAAATGTATGTGCCGAACATCACTGGTTTAGACGAGAAAACATTTAGAATGAAAACATTTAGTTTGTGGGCATATTACGGGTGGGGAAGAGAGTATGGGACAATATTAACAATCAGCGTTGCCGTTTTGGTTACTTTTTTCTCCAATGTGTACCTGCAGGGCCCGAATATCGCTCATCATACATTTATCTTTATTACTACTGCGATAAGACAATATATAGATAGAATTTAAAGATTACAATAATACTGATATTTCATTGCTTGAACATCATTTTCTGCAATTTGATTTCTATAGATTTTATAAAAGTATCGATTTGAACTTTCAATTATCAGAGTTCATGAACTGTTTGAATTACCTACATTCCATGGATCCAATGAAGAGACTCGCCATCTTTCCGCATCATCTCTCACTTAGAGACCTGTCTTTTCGTGAATTTCGTAGGCATCCTTCCATCCGAAAAAGGAATACATGCACGGCAACAAGTGGCAAGATCAAAAATAAAATTTAAAAAACGTATTCTTCGTCAGAAATAAATGAAACAAAAAGAATCATGGATATTGCCGTTGATCTATATTTTTTTCAACATATTTATTGCTTTAATTCATCGCATACATAACATTAAAAAATAATATTTCATACATTATAAAAAACGTCAAAATCTATTCATATAAAAAGAGAACAAATCACAAAATTTATATAAACTAAAGACAAAAAATTCTTAGACTAGACAAAAAGTTTATAATATAAATATACTTAGTATATACACATCACATTTCTTTTATTTTTTTCTTAGTTATTTCTAATTAGGCGTTTATCAATTTTATTTAAAAATCTGCCTTCTTTTTTTATTTTGGAGATTTCTTTATTGATTTGATCATTTTTATAAGAATTGCTCTCTTCCGCCCCATCGGTATCTTCCTGAGTTGTAAAGCCCATTGCAGAACCAATTGGGTTGACTTGTGTTTGCATTGACACAAGTTCCACAGTACTCTTTTCCAATGGGGTCAAGCTCAGTAGCTTAAAAATTTCTCTTGTTAGCAGCAATAAAATTTTCTTTTTAAATTGGCTTTATAGTGAGCTATACATGTCATTAAATACACATAATTTTAGGTAGTATAATACAGGGTGTCTGGTAGCAGATTTATATTTTCAAACTTAAATAAAATGCGTAATAATTGACACAAAGTTTTATTAAGAGCATTGAACGATAGAATTGAAATGCGGATTTTATTTTTTAAAGAGTATGTCATCCAGATCCTTCAGATCCTTTTTTAAAATTTCATGAATAATCGCTCTTGGAAGTCCCAGTGAGGCTGCTCTTTTCCGTATGTAATGTCGCGGATTTTCACGTAAACTGCTTTCAACCAGTTCAATGTTTTCGGAAGTCCTTGAAGATCGACTGGTCCCTGGCCGTGGGGCATTCTTAGCCGAAGCATTTGCGCGGAATCTCTGCACCCACAAACGAATTAAATTTACACTCGGTCTATCACTTATTCGCTGAATACCGAACTTTGAATATAATTGTCGACGAGCAATTACGTATGAATCATTACTCTTAAAAATTGCGAACGCACGATGCTCATTCGACCACTGCGACATAGTGACTGACAAATCCGCACAATCGATACTTCCAACGGCGCCAACCTCCCTCCGCACCGTTTATTACTTTTTGAAATAATCGGATTTAAAAATATAAATTTGCCACCAGACACCCTGTATATAAATTGTTGTCTAGTAAAACCAAAAAGGATGGTGAGTCTTTTCACGATTATGTTTCACAAATAAAAAAAGTCGCAGCACTAGGTAATATCGAAGAAATTTCCGTAATATCGTTAATGGACAGAAAATCAAAAATGAACCCGCAACCCTCGATAGAAACATCAAAAACCATTGTATTGCCCCAGGCTAACTGTTTGGTGTGCCTTATCCACGGATGAGATAATTTACTACTTTTTGAAATAATCGTATTTCAAAATACAGGGTGGTACCCTGTATAAATTATGTTGTACAGCTAATTAGCTGTTGTACGTTTTTGCCCGTAATGACAACACATAAATACATATGTTGTTTAGTTTTACGAATTGTGAATGCAAAATTTTCATAATTTTTGTAGTGAATTTTAAAAATTTCAATGCGTTGTTCTATTGTTATTAATGGCGGCCTATTCGTAACGTTTTATTGGAACACTAGTTTCATAAAACTTTTGGTTACGTTATCTCATTTGGTTACTATTTTTCAACATTTTGGTTACAAAAATTATTTGGTCGTGGCAACTCTGTTAACAATAATAATGGAATGTCGCCGGAAACATTTCCATCTGTGTGACCGCGAATGAAAAAACCAAAGGAAAATTTTTTATTTTTTGTCTGTGTTCATACGATTCATGTTTTTTTTTATCTGGGACCAGCACTCAGGAGATGACTCCTACACATGCGAAGCATTGTGTTAGAACTATAGAAAAGGGATAGTAGGAGAAACGACAGGAGGTGAAGCTTAATTAATTATTTTACAGCTCTGCTTTTGCACGTTTTTTGTTTATACTCGTAGCAGTGCTGAAGCTTCGGTTTAGTAGCTATTTTTTTTATTATTTTACTTCGTCGGTGCTACACAATACCGACGAAGGAGGGCGTTCTGATGTGTTTTATTGACATAATTGCTACTTTATAGGCGAGAGTAACGAAGGGAAAAGTAACTAGAACTCATGTTCATGTCGTATCAACACAGACTTTTCTTCGAAATGTTTTCTCATCTAAACTCAGTCTAGCGAGTAGTGTGCTCGTTTATCAGTTGGGGGTTATAGGTTAAATTCCTAGCAGAGAATCTGGTGACAGAACCAAGCCGAACCCCTTTCATCGGCTGCGGCGGAGGCTGTAATATGTGCCGGCGACGGCGTCTAAAATATCGGCTTATTCTAATAAACTATCAGCTAAATTTATGAATAATTCTGGGGGAATTTTTTCTTTTCCATTCTCATTCTATGGGAGGAGGAAAAAATTTAATTATTATTTAAGATTGGGTTAATACAACAATTTTTTAAATATGAAGAAAAACAATAATATCTAGCAATTCTTGTTAAAAAAACGTTTAAAATAGGAATTGTACCACATATAAAACACATAAAATAGAAAATATGTAGTGGTGAAAAGCAAGATATTTTCCTAAGCTAAGTGGTGAATTCGTCATGCAATAACCTTGTATTATTGAGCCCATTAAAAAAAATACTTCAAAAAGTTAACGACACTTGCCAAGGTATATTGACAAGGTAGTGCTGAAAACGCAGTTGAGCTATTTTTTTCACAAATCCAAGTTGGCCGGAAACTTCACAAATGAAATGAAACATCAGGAAATTTTTTAACGTGAAAAAAGGATTTCTTTTTTTTTAAACGTGTTTTTTAATTTAAATTTTACAGTAATACAGTAAATTTTCAGACTGGAACGTTTGGTTTTTTTTTTCTTGGATCGGCACTCAGGGGATGACCCCCTGCGGTACATTACGCCGGAACTAGGAAATAAGGTTTTGGAAGAGAGGGTAGAGGGAGTAGTATTTATTGACATTCGATTTGAATTTTCCCACGTTAAAAGTGACAGGAAAGATCTCTGCGGGTAGTCCATTCCACATACGTGCCGTTAGGCCAAAAAATTAGTTTTCTCTGTAATGCGTAGTGCGAGTCTCCGCCTAATCGACCACAAATGGATGCGCTCTTCATGATGATCGCGTCGTGCGTGCGAATGACCGGGTTTCGGGAACAAGTTTCCAGATTTCGTCAGAACACATCCCATTGTAGTAACGATAGAACAACAAAACGCACCCCACGTGGCGACGATGCTCAAGAAAGTCAATAGAGTTGGCTACCCTACTGTCTCCTATGAGTTTCTTCGCCCTTTCTTGTACACGGTCGAGTAACTTCAAAATAGTCTTTGAAGCACCGGCCCACACATAAGAGTTGTATTCCATTTTCGGTCAGATGTAGGCGGTATAAATAGTAAGATCAGATGGGGTGAAGTATGTCTTACACCCCCTTAAAAAGGCTAGGCACTTGAATGCTTCCTTTGAGACCTGAAAAATGTGCTCAGTCCATCGGTCATCACACTGAATTTTCATACCAAGAACATCAAGAGCTTCTGATTCCTCAATGTTTATGCCACCCATAATTATAGATGAGGTAGCGCATTCCGATATTCTCCTGAGGTCAGCATTTAGCGAATTATTCATATTCTGCCTCGTCGCTGCGATCATATTCGACGTAGGCCTACGATTAAATGAATATGAATAGCAGATATGCTGTCATCTGCAAAATAGTGGATAGGGTTGGAAGTTTGACATAGAAGGTCATTAAAAAGATAAGAAATAGGGTAGGTGAAAGAATGGAGCTTTGCGGTACCCCTGAATTTATCTTGAACTCGTTAGATGAGATCCCGTCTATAACAACTCTTATAGCGCGATCCCTTGGAAAGCTCGATATAAATCGAGAGAAGATATCACCGACACAAAAAGCAATAATTTTGACCAAAAGTGCTCCATGACACTCTGTCAAATGCTTTGGACATATCTAGAGCCACTACCTTACTTTCACAAAATGGTGAATGGAGCGACACCATTTTTCTGAGAGGAAGGCAAATAAATCTCCCGTGGAACGTCGTCCAAGGAATCCAGATATTTCACCAGATGGAAATTCAGCATACTCTCCATTACTTTAGAAATGGTAGAACATATTGCGATTGGGCGATAATTTTCAGGGTTGCTTGCCTCTCCCTTCTTGGGGATCGGCGTTACATTTGCAACTTTCCAGCATGGTAAAGGGTGCTGAAAAGGATTGCCAGAGGACGTGATAACGTCGAAGAACACTGCTTCAAGACCAGTGCCTGAATTCCATCCGGCCCAGGAGAATTGCACGAGCTCGAAAATATATCCTTGGCGTAGTCTTGAGTGCGGGTAGTGATTGATTGCTTTCTGGCAAGTGAGAATGTCTTGCAAACATTCCAGCTAGGAGGTTAGCTTTATCAACCGGGTCAGTGAATATTTGATCGTCCTTTAAAAGAGGCGGAATAGAAGAACACATTTTCCTTAACTCTTTTAATGAATGACCAAAAGCTTTTACTACCCCTTGGAGATGTAAGAACTTAAGCGCGAAGACGCTGCTCGTACAAAGCTTTTACGCGTCTTAATACTTTGGCACAAGAAGATCTTGCCTTTTTGCGCATTGAATCACTATCTGCGTTTTTGATGTGTGTGAAGATAAATTTAAATTTAAAACCCAAGACACACACCATTTTTTTTAGCGGAGCTCTTTTTCTACTTAGCAGAGCACTGTTAAGCACTTAACAGCGGTACTACATTCGATGAAAGTGTGATAATAATTGTTTATTCCGGAAATGTGGTGACATCCAGATGTATCCCACTATATACAAATGGTGCATCAGTGGGTCCTGTAACGTGCAGAAAAGGTCGTATTACCCAAATAATTTTGGGAGTTTAGAAAAATGAGCTTGAATAAAGTGATTTTTTGAACTGAATTTCTTCAGAAGATTAGTGGCCAATGTGGAAAAATGGACAATACTACACATATCCCACTATATACAAATGGTGCATCAGTGGGTCCTGTAACGTGCAGAAAATGTCGTATTACCCAAATAATTTTGGGAGTTTAGAAAAATGAGCTTGAATAAAGTAATTTTTTGAACTGAATTTCTTCAGGGGATTAGTGGCCATTGTGGAAAAATGGACGATACTACACATATCCCACTATATACAAATGGTGCATCAGTGGGTCCTGTAACGTGCAGAAAAGGTCGTATTACCCAAATAATTTTGGGAGTTTAGAAAAATGAGCTTGAAAAAAGTGATTTTTTGAACTGAATTTCTTCAGGGGATTAGTGGCCCTTGTTGAAAAATGGACAATACTACAAATATCCCACTATATACAAATGGTGCATCAGTGGGTCCTGTAACGTGCAGAAAAGGTCGTATTACCCAAATAATTTTGGGAGTTTAGAAAAATGAGCTTGAAAAAAGTGAATTTTTGAACTGAATTTCTTCATGGGATTAGTGGCCATTGTGGAAAAATGGACAATACTACACATATCCCACTATATACAAATGGTCCATCAGTGGGTCCTGTAACGTGCAGAAAAGGTCGTATTACCCAAATAATTTTGGGAGTTTAGAAAAATGAGCTTGAAAAAAGTGAATTTTTGAACTGAATTTCTTCAGGGGATTAGTGGCCATTGTGGAAAAATGGACAATACTACACATATCCCACTCTATACAAATGGTCCATCAGTGGGTCCTGTAACGTGCAGAAAAGGTCGTATTACCCAAATAATTTTGGGAGTTTAGAAAAATGAGCTTGAAAAAAGTGATTTTTTGAACTGAATTTCTTCAGGGGATTAGTGGCCATTGTGGAAAAATGAACAATACTACACATATCCCACTATATACAAATGGTGCATCAGTGGGTCCTGTAACGTGCAGAAAAGGTCGTATTACCCAAATAATTTTGGGAGTTTAGAAAAATGAGCTTGAAAAAAGTGATTTTTTGAACTGAATTTCTTCAGGGGATTAGTGGCCATTGTGGAAAAATGAACAATACTACACATATCCCACTATATACAAATGGTGCATCAGTGGGTCCTGTAACGTGCAGAAAAGGTCGTATTACCCAAATAATTTTGGGAGTTTAGAAAAATGAGCTTGAATAAAGTGATTTTTTGAACGTTACAGGACCCATTGATGCACCATTTGTATATAGTGGGATATGTGTAGTATTGTCCATTTTTCCACAATGGCCACTAATCCCCTGAAGAAATTCAGTTCAAAAAATCACTTTTTTCAAGCTCATTTTTCTAAACTCCCAAAATTATTTGGGTAATACGACCTTTTCTGCACGTTACAGGACCCACTGATGCACCATTTGTATATAGTGGGATATGTGTAGTATTGTCCATTTTTCCACAATGGCCACTAATCCCCTGAAGAAATTCAGTTCAAAAAATCACTTTTTTCAAGCTCATTTTTCTAAACTCCCAAAATTATTTGGGTAATACGACCTTTTCTGCACGTTACAGGACCCACTGGTGTACCATTTGTATATAGTGGGATACATCTGGATGTCACCACATTTCCGGAATAAACAATTATTATCACACTTTCATCGAATGTAGTACCGCTGTTAAGTGCTTAACAGTGCTCTGCTAAGTAGAAAAAGAGCTCCGCTAAAAAAAATGGTGTGTGTCTTGGGTTTTAAATTTAAATTTATCTTCACACACATGCGTTTTTGCTATTCCGCCAAATACTAAATGCTTCCTCTCTGGATCTGACTGCAAGTCTGCATGTCTGATTAAACCATGACTTTTCGTCAAGGCTTAATCGAAATTTGCTTCGATGGTATGAACGTTTTCATTACAACCATTTTTGCCATGGCATTGACGTTATTGTCAAGAAAGCAAAGCTTCCAATTGAAATGCCGGAAAAAATCGTTGAGCTCAGCCCAACGTGCCTTTTTATCGATGTATTTTAAACGTTTCGTAGAAGGCCGTGAAACGTTTCGAAGTTCCGCAATCGAAAAGGAGGCAGAAATGGTGCAATGATGCGAATTTCCAAGAGGTGCGCTAATATTAATTTCATACTTGTCAGGGTGTGAAGTGAGAAAAAGCTCGAGGGTGTTGTGTTGGTGCCCGTCAACACACGGAATATATGTTGGTTCATTCACTAATTGCGCAAGGTGGTTGTGCGTTGCGAATAGATCAACATATTGGCCATCTGGAGTCGTATGGCTCGAATGGCGGAGCCACGATAAATTATGAACATTGAAATCACCAGCAATAACGATTTCACTGTTCGGGTAATTTTCGAGGATCTCCGATATAGTGTCGGAAGGGACATCGAAGTTGTATATAGTTTTCTCCCTTTCCGTATTTGGGCTTCTGTAAACAAACCCGAATTGCAAAAGATGTGCCCTGATTTTGAATTTAATCCAAAGACAGCTAAATTCGGGATCATGCGTGCCTAAACATTGCAAGTCCCCTTTGTAGATGAAAAAGAGATAGGAGGTGATACCCAGGTATGTGAAAATCCTGTGGGTCAGCATCCTCAGACACCTGGGTTTCACTTAAGGCGAAAACATCCGGCCGATGGAGACAAACGTGTATTGCAGTTGCCACTGAGCTAATCGCTGCTTGAACGACTGGCGGTGATCAGTGTTACTCCTTCATCACAAACAGTCTAGCAGTAACCAACACAATGGCACCAACAATGCAAAAAATTTAGTCGGGTAAAGGGAATTAGCACAATGACACGAAAAAAGGCCATAAAAGACCTGATCCGGTCACCGTGACCCGAAGTGACAGCACTGGGTGGTAGTGTCAGCACTGATTTTTATTTCTCGCCCGTCACTGGTATAGCGGTTTTCTCTTTTTTTTTTTTTCTCAGTTATTCCACCGTTTAATTTGCTATTGTTTTTTGTATTTTATTTGTTATATTAAAGTTTATTGTTTTTTTATTTGTTAATGTAAGTTGATAAAATTTTTTTTTTTTTAAGTTTATTTTGTTTCGTTGTTTGTCACTAAGTTGTTTGTTTTTTTTTTATTTTCTCTTTTCTATTTTCTATTTTTTTCCACTTGTATTTGTTTTTTTTTTTAAATTTATTTCTGTTGTAAGGAAGATACGTGTATACCGGTAGAACTACTCGACTACTACACTAATCCACACTACAAAAAATAAATTTGGTGTATTCACAAGGTGTGCTATTAAATCGATTGTCATAATGTCTTAATATCAATATTTCGATTATTGGTTTGTCATAAAATAACAGTAGAAATCTGAGTCATTCGCTAAAACTTTTTAGTCGAGCCGGCGATAAAATTTACATTCCATATAAAAATTTTTTTAAAAAGCATTCACTCTTTTATACTTTTACATTAAAATACATTTTTATAACATAAAAGTAAGTAAGACAGAAAAAATCACAGCAGCGAACAATATACAATATATTTTGGTTGTGTAATTTATCTAGCCGCCGTCCAAAAAAAGGCAGCTATCACCGACAACAGCTGTTTTTGATTATATTTCTTTCAACAATTTTGTGGGCCAAAATAATAATTTAATATGAACTTATACAAGATTTACGGGTAATTTATTATTTAAAGCCCTTTCAGGCTATAATACAAGTCGTACGACTTTCATAAGACTTTGTGAGAAAGAAATCTAAAGAAATCTATCACACCTCAAATAAAATCATGAGTAAGTAAATGCTTTTTTTCTAATTTTGTTATTTTCTTTTGTAATATTTGGTGAAATTGCTTACCATAAGAATGAAAACAGAAGATGAAGACCGCGGTAAAAACATTATTACAGTTGATAATTTCGCCAAAATAATTCCTGATTTTCATGGGTCAACAATCAGTTCAATGTTTTCAGGAGTCCTTGAAGATCGACTGGGTCCTGGCCGTGGGGCATTCATAGCCGAAGCAGTTGCGCGGAATCTGCACCCACGAACGAATTAAATTTACACTCGGTCCATCACTTATTCGCCGAATACCGAATTTTAAACAAAATTATCGACGAGCAATTACGTAAGAATCATTACTCTTAAAAATTGCGAACGCACGATGCTCATTCGACCACTGCGACATCGTGACTGACAAATCCGTACAATCAATAATTCCAACGGCGTCACCCTCCCTCCGCACCGTTTAATACTTTTTGAAATAATCATATTTAAAAATATAAATTTGGTACCAGACACTCTGTATATAAATTGTTGTCTAGCAATTCAAAAAGGATGGTGAGTCTTTTCACGATATGTTTCACAAATAAAAAGTCGCAGCACTAGGTAATATCGAAGAAATTTCCGTAATACTTTATATCGTTAATGGACTGAATATCAAAAATTAACCCGCAACGCTCGATTGAAACATCAAAAACCATTGCATTACCCCAGGCTAACTGTTTGATGTGTCTTATCCACGCATGAGATAATTTGTCCATTGTTATTCCAAAATTCTCGAGGCCAGGCGACGAATGTCAATGGTGAAAGGGCGACTGCACACACAGACAGAGCTTCGAAGAATTTGCTTCGGGAAAATTTCCCCCAAGAGCTGATCAGTCGTTTTGGGGACATCCCATGGCTACCGAAGTCGCCCGATCTAACTCGCATGCTTTTTTTTTACGGGGATACCTCAGAGAGAGGGAATATAATGACAATCCCCAATATGTTGTGGCTTTAAAGGAAAGTATTCGTAGAGAAATCAGCTCAATTGAACCAAGTTTACTGCAGCGTGTGACGCAGCACAGTGTGTTCAACTCGACGGAAGACAACTGGATGACATAATTTTTAAAAAATAAAATCCGCATTTCCATTTTAGCGTTCAATGCTCTTAATAAAACTTTGTGTCAATTATTACGTTTTTATTTAAGTTTGACAATATAAATCTGCTACCAGACACCCTGTATTTCAGGAATAGCAAATAATTACAAAAATCTTTAAATGAAAATTGCTTTATTGTTTTATATTCCCCTTGATGATCAATACACTTTTGCATTCGTTCAAACATTTTGTCATAGCAGTTTTTCCATTCCTCATCAGACACTTCTAAAACATGGTTTTTGAACGCTTCAACTGCTCCTTCGGCGGTCGTAAATCGTTTACCTCGCAGTTTACCTTATATATTCGGGAACACGAAGAAGTTAATGGGTGCCAAATCAGGAGTGTACGGGGGATGAGTCATCAATTCGATGTTTTGATTGCTCACAAATTCAACCGTTCACCGTTGCTCAAGCGGAACACTGGCCACATGACGCATTCGGCCGAAGAAACGGGCGACCATTTGGTTCGCTGTACTTCTTCAACGAACAACTTCTGTTGGATTTAGCTCGTCTAGAAACACACACATGGTCGATTGCTGTTTTGTTTCCGGGTCATACGCATATATCCATGAATCGTCACCTGTCACGATTTTATACACGCCTTGTGAAACACTACGGTCATTTCCTTTTTTTTTTATCTTGGACCAGCACTCAGGAGATGACCCCTACACATGCGGTGCATTGTGCTGGAACTAGAGGAAAGGCATTGTAAAAGAAATGATAGGAGGTCAAGCTTTACTATCTTACAACAGTGCTATTTGCACGCTATTTGTTTTTATAGCAGTGTTGTAACGTCTCTGATGTCAAGGAGACGTATTAAATTTTGAAGCTTTGTTTTTAGTAGCTATTTTTAGTAATTATTTTACTTCGCCGATGCTTCACAATACCGACGAAGGAGGACGTTCTGATGTGCCTGTGGATTGGATACAGTTGAAGCCATTACTGTTCCGTGACCAGTGTCTATGGCTTCGCCAATGAAACCTTCCGACAACAACTGACACAAAACCACACAAATGCACAACAGTCATAAACTGGGGTTGAATTCACGAACAATTTTTCGTTTTGGTAGTCAACGTGCAGACTACTTCGACCATCGCCACTCTCCTTGCACCAATTGACGCAAGGCTTTTTTATAGCGATTGATGAATTATGGGGTATCCAACGAGAGCAAATTTTTTTTTACAACTAAGTGTTCATGCAAAATTGAATGTATTGAAGTGGAACTAATGTGCAAGGATGCCTCTATCTCATAATATGTCACATGATGATCTTGCATTATCATCAGTTCATACACTGGCACAACAACCGACTTTGGACGACCTTCAGAGAATTCGTCGGCGAATGAACAACGACTACGATTGAATTCACTATACCAGCGATATACTGTGGTTTTTGATAGTGCTTTATCGCCATACAAGGAACTGAGTTCATCGACACATTCTTGTTGATATAATCCACGTCGAAAGTGGTAAAAATAATCCAACGAAAACCTCTTAAAATTTAAATTTTTTGGTCAAATTCATTTTATTAACTCACTGTAAACAAAACAAATAGCACTTGTATATCAAAACGTTGTGAGTATGTTTATACTAAAATGTCAAACTTTGTTATGGTGTTGCCAGATATTAGCTATTAACATTAGTGTTGCCAGCTCCCGAAATATAAATAGTACCCCTCGTATAGCAAATAAAAAAGTTTAAAGCCTTATGCAGTACTTCTATTTAAATACATTTCTCTACGAATTTATGATCACAAAAATGGATTGTATGAAATACCAAAAACGTGTATATACTATGTAGTAGTCAACACATCTCATACTTTTACAACATTATGGTTTTTACTGATCAGCTGTTTTGATTAATGTAAAAATTCTGTTGTATTAGAGACATTTTAGAGAGTAAACTTTTTATATTAAATAAAATTCACTCATCTACATATTTCACTGGGAAAGAAAACGAATGGACCTAATGGTAGAAATTAATTTTGAATTTGTCAAAAAAAAAACCGTGCATTTAAATATATTGAAAATGTTAGAAACGCCTATTTAAGCAATTAACTTTAGCTAATATATTAAGACTGTTTGTTTTATCTGTTTTTTTTCTTTTTAGATTCTTCGTACAACACTATTTAAATGCAAAAGCTACTTAATTACTAATTAGGTAACAAGAGTTTAATTTAAAGTGTAATTTTTGTATGCAGCCAGCAAACAAGGAACTATAAGGAGATTTAAAAACATACTGCCAATAACGTTCGTTGGAACTCTTTTAATATTCCAGCGTAACTTCTATTAATAATAAATCAAAAATAGTCGGAATAATTAACCGCCAAAATATCATAGTCCAATGTCTAATAAAATAAATCCTAAACGTCGTGAAACTCCCACTGGTACTGCTACAGGCAATTCAAGTACTGGAAATACCTCAGCCAATACATCATCATCGTCTAGTTCATCGCTATCGTCTGCCGGAGGTGGTGATGTCGGTATGTCAACCGATCTAACATCGTTGTTTGAATGCCCAGTGTGCTTCGACTATGTCTTGCCACCGATACTACAATGCTCTAGTGGACATTTAGTGTGTGTATCATGTCGTTCGAAGCTCACCTGCTGTCCGACGTGTCGTGGTCCCTTGGCCAATATACGCAACTTGGCAATGGAAAAAGTAGCTTCGAATGTAAAATTTCCATGTAAACATTCGGGTTACGGCTGTACAGCATCATTATTGTATACTGAAAAAACAGAACATGAAGAAACCTGCGAATGTCGACCTTATTTGTGCCCTTGTCCAGGTGCCTCCTGCAAATGGCAGGGACCCCTCGATCTAGTCATGCAACATTTAATGATGTCACACAAAAGTATAACAACCCTACAAGGTGAAGACATAGTGTTCTTAGCTACAGATATAAATTTACCCGGTGCTGTTGATTGGGTCATGATGCAATCATGTTTTGGCCATCATTTTATGTTGGTGCTAGAGAAGCAAGAAAAGTATGATGGTCATCAGCAATTTTTTGCCATTGTCCAGCTTATAGGATCCCGCAAAGAGGCAGAAAATTTTGTCTATCGTTTGGAGTTGAATGGCAATCGTAGACGTTTAACTTGGGAAGCTATGCCACGCTCCATACACGAAGGTGTTGCCTCGGCCATACACAATTCCGACTGTCTGGTATTTGATACATCTATTGCTCAGCTCTTTGCCGACAACGGAAATTTAGGTATCAATGTTACAATTTCAATTGTATAATAGCCAACATGAAATAATTTGGCAAATTTTTAAAAAATTGAAAAAATAAGAACTGGAGAGAGAAAAATGAGAAGTACATGCTTAGAAAAAGTTACACCAATAATTATGTTTCATGTTTGGATCATGGTTTAATTGTATGTACCTATAAGATATTAAAACTTATATTTGTAAAATTTTTAATTAAGAAATACAAACAAGAAAATCAATCATCATTTCACTTAGTAAAAATTTTATATACTCTGCTTATTTTATGTTTACGTATGTTTGTATATGCGAAAAAAGCTTATTGAAACATTTCTCCCCTTTTTTCTATGTTATATTTCCATGGATATTTTTAATAACATTTTATTTTTATTTAAAACTCAACGAATGTACGACACTATGATAATACGCGATTGGTCTTTTATCAACCATCGATAATTTTCGATTGTGCTTTCCGTATACTACATACATAAATACATATCTGTGTACTTTTGGCAAAACATCATAACTAACATTTTAAAATTTTCAGGAGAGCGAAAGAACTATTTAAGTAGTCTTTTTTACGTTATTTATAAATTTAGTATAATATAGCTAACTTTTCTGTAATTTTGCTTTCTACAGAAATCTATTAAAATCAAGCTTACGGATTAAAGAAACAACAAGTGCAGATTTTTTGATTACTTTTTGTGTCATATCTAAAAAACTATTCAAAAAATGCTGATTATTGTAGACAAAGCGTCTTTTGAAGATTCCTTTATGATTAAATTGCTATGAAATTTTGTTATCTCGGCTTATGAGCTCTTGTCAAAAGTCCACAGATATGTTATATACATACATACATAAGAAAAATATTTCCTATAAAATCAGTAAATTTATTAATAAGCTGCCAATACACGACTGATTTATGCGTCATTTGTTCGCGAAGCATTTCTACGCACACGAAGAACAAATGACAATAATCTTAAACGTCAAAAGGAACACGAATTGCAACTCAAGCACAATAAAAGATTTTTACGTATGGACGACAGTACATATTTCCTGAAGGATCATCCTCTTAATTATAGTGTCTCAGATAACCGATGTATTTTTGTATGTTTCCATAACTTTTATGCATTGCTGATGTATGCTTCTTTTTTATCTCGGAAAAATTTTTCAAATTGTGCGCCGGTGGAAACTGTTTTATGTTTGCATCAATCACTTCGATTTGAAGCAAACTTAGATCTTTAAATTTTTTAACAATTTCTGAATCATTTTGGTCGTTTATTATGATTACTTTACTAAGTTATCTTATTGAATGGTAAACAAGATCAATTGTCCGATATGTTTCTCCTTCCAAAAGTTTCCAAGCTGCCTCAAATGGTTTAGCAATCTCAATTATATCATTAATCTTGATTATATATTTTACTTTTGTTTAGCTTGCTTTTATTCACTGAAATAAAAACACATTTAAATTCTTATTTCATTTATATATTTCGAACCATTAGGTTCATCATCAGGACCTGTGTAGGTATGTAACTTGACTTTGAGTATAAGATAATAAAATATTGGTTATATTAAAATTTGTTAATCTAGTAGTCTCCTGTTTTTCTTGAAGTATCTGTCTTATATGAACCCCGTTTAATTGTATCGAGTTTCATAAATAGAAACAAGTGTTCCACAGATTTGGCGTATAGCCTTTTAACGTGGTGTTTAGAGAACTATTATCCCCATATTTCTTGAAATATTCAAATAGATCGTTGCAAGATTCTACAATTGCGTTTGTTTCAGCAGCAGCAGTTTGATACAGAAAATATTTTCATCGAAATGAAACGTTACTTTCTTTCGTACTATATCCTCTGCCAGTTATTACCGTGATCCTTTCGTTAAATTTACAGTCGAATTCTTTAAGTAAACATTGAGATTTATTTCTAATAATAATACGTTTAATAATTTAATGAACACTTTACTTTCCATTCCTATCATTCCCAGAATTTTATTAACAAAATTTATTTATATATTAAATTCATTTGTAATACAAATAGCCTATTGGCCAATTTACTTTGTATGAACTGAACCGTAAAGGTGAGTAAAAATAACACACTGAAATATCTCAACAAATCCCGAACAACATATATTAGAAAGTAAAAGAAAACGAAGAATAAAAAAGCCAAACCATTAGCGATTACAGTTCAGGTTATCCAGAAATTCAATCAGTTTGCGTTAAATGTTAATGGAGACATAGAGAAAGATCGCAGTTGTTGCTGATCATGTGAAAAATATCGTGAATAAAGTAATTATCAGAATAGTTTTTCTTTAGTGCAAGAATTCTACTTTTGGTATCCATTAAAATAGTAATCTTCGAGGCGTTTATTTCTATTGCGAACTCAATACATTTTTTAATGGCCAGTAGTTCAGCAGACATGGATGAAAGTCGTATATCAGTATAGAAGCTATGTGTAGTATCAGTATTTATATGAATATATGCAGCTCCAGAAGTATTGTTTCTCACTGAACCATCAGTAAAGAAAATTTCGATTTTGTTTGATAGCAATTCGTTGACCTTCTCTGATAACAGTATCCTTATGTTAGGGGTTGATTTAAATGAGCCTCGGTAAAAATCTTCATGGAAAGATAATTTGGTTGAGAATAAACGAAAGTTGTTACATGGATGAATTTTCCTACAAATATGGTCATAATTTCGAAAAATTGTTGTATAGCCGGTGTTAAAACTGAGATTGTCATTATTAAATAATGCCCTTGCCGGTAGATTAAAAGCAAATATTTTAACCAGTTCTTTAGCTGCAGATAATTGTGTTCTATATTCGGGTGGCAGTACTGCAGCTAGTTGATATATTAGATGAACAGGGGTTGAACGGATCAGCCCCTAAGGTTAGAATTGTTGCCGTTCTGATCCTATTTAGAGCATATGAAGATAAGTTGGCAAAAGAGAATGCTGCATATTCCAATTTAAACCGACTAAAAGATTTGAAAAATTGCAACGCTCTGGCTGGATGAATACCAAAACTGCATCCACTCAAAATACCTAGAAAATTGCAGGTCCTATTAATTTTAGTTATGATGTAATCAACGTGAGGTTTAATCGAATTTTTTGAAGAGATGATTCGTCCCAAATATTTCAGTTCTTTTACTTCGGTTAGATGTATGTTATTTATTGTCATGTGTAAACTTGGTGTGTTTGAGTTGAAACATAATATATTCGTTTTCTCATGATTTATGCGTTGACCAATGTCCGTGCAGATTTCCGTGAAGTGTAATATTTTCCTCTGAAGGAGTTTCTTTGAGTCCAAGAAGGTATTGCCATGTACAATCAAGAAAAAATCGTCTGCAAATTGAAACAATGTACATTTCTCTTCGGCCAATTTTTGAATTTGTGCGGTAAATAAATTAAACAGAATTGGATTAATCTCTCTTTTGAGACAATTAATGCATTCCCTAAAAGTAGAGTGCGGCTGCTGAGGTATGAATAAATTCAATTTATTATGTGAGCATTGAATTTAATTTTTTCCAATGAGGCACACATTAGTTCAATATTCGTAAGGTCAAACAAGCTGCAATAACAAATAATCCTTTTGACTGTAAAAAACAAACCGTATTGATCACGTCATTAATGCATTGTGCTGTTGACAGATTTTTCCGAAGAGCATATGGCCTTTCAGGAAGAAGAGAATTTTTCATAATGTGATAAATAAATTTAATCATTCCCTCAATAATTTTATAAAAACATTGCAAAAGGCTTATAGGCCTGTAATTATGTATTCCCGATTGGTTTAGGTTTCGTTTAGGAATGGGTATAATCTTAACCTTTCTCCATCTTTCGGGGATGATGCCACTGATCCAGATTTGTTGTAATGTTTTAAATAATTTAATTTTATCCTTAAGTTGCAGCGAGTTGACCATTCTGTAAGAAATTCCATCAATACCTGGTGCAGAATCTCGACTTCTGGAATTCAAAAAATCCAAATAATCTTTCAGATATAGTTCAGGAACAGGTTGATATAGGCGTAATGAAGCACTCGGTGGATGTTAAAGTGTTATTCGATATGTACTTTAAATATTCATGTTGTTACTAACCCATATTTTTTAAGATTTTTTAACTTTTTCAACATTTGCTGACAGAAGGAGGGTTATTAAGGTCATTGACAACTTGAGAAAATTTTTCTCTTTCTTTCGCTTATATGTCTAATGAAGTTATGTTCAGTTGTATCAAGAGCTCTGAGGTTAATAATATTTCTATATTACCGGTATTTCTTCCTTAGAGCATTTCTTATCCGAAAGAGTTTAAGAGATTCTGCGGACCACCAACTTTTAGGTATGCACGTATTTATTATCTGCCGTAATTTCAGCAGTATTTCTTGTTTTAGTAAAATTGAAAGAATTGGTAATATTATCGATATTTTCGTCCAGAACAAATAAACCAATATCGCTGCATAGTTTAGATTTATTAAGGTAAACAGTTTTCCCTGGTTTGCAATAAATGTTGGATAAGTCTATTTCAATTGGGTAGTGGTTGCTGTTAGAAATTTTGATGTCCAAAGCTGACCAAGACGAATGATATGGGATATTTTTGGCAAAGGAGATATCAATAGCAGATTGGTAGTAGTTGCACCGATATGTTGATTGACCGTTATTCAAATATGAGAAACCATTAGCCACCGAGATGTTCTCCAAGATTAGACCTTTCGAATCGGTTGCTTGACAGCCCCAGCTAGTAGACTTAGCATTGAAATCTCCGCATCTTAAGGTGGGAGTATTTGAATTATTGAATAGAGAGAAAATTTTTTCAATTTCAGTTGGAAAAGTATTTCTTGAGATGTTAGGTGGAGTATATATCCATGATAAGTTAATGTTAAGTTGCAAGTTTAGGGTTGATATTGCAATGGCCTCAATATTAGATACAAATTCCAAAAATTTAAATTTACTATTTTTTTTTAATGTAAATACCAACTCCTCCAAAGCCGTCAGGGCGATTTTTGCAAACAAAGTTAAAGCTTGCTAAACTAGTTGATGAATTGTCCATTAGCCATGTCTCGCATATCATACAAAAAGAAAAGTTATATTTATTAAGAACCATTTCCAAAGTTTCTTTGTTACCAGGTTTTTTCAAACTTTGTATATTAAATTGCAGAATTTTCATGGATATTGATGGAAAACTATATAGAAAAAATGAAGTCTACGGTGTAAAAGCCGTATTATCTAATGTAATTTTGGAAGACTTCTTAGAAACTCCTTCCGGTCTACAGTTAAGTTAGAATTTACCCATCCAGTTAGAAAGTCATTTAATCTTGAAATTATATCGGTCAGTGTTTCTTCCACATTTAAGGAATTCGATTGCGATGAACTATTAACTGTTGCATTATTGGGATTAATTTGCTTAGAAATTCTTTCCGCATCGGATAATTTGTGAGGATTAGTTATCTGTGTATTGGGTTTGTTGTTTAAGTGATTTGAATCTTGCGTTAATCGACGCCATTGATTCATAATTTGTCTAGCGTTGTTGAGTTCTCTTTCACGATTCATATTTTTGCGCACTACCTTACAGAAAAGCATTATGCTATGCATAGACATCGCGGCCTCCCTGTTATTGTCTAATATCTTCGGATTAGTCTTGCTGATTAGAGGGGGGAAATATTCCTCTTCATTATCCATTAAATCCGAAAAACGATTTCCAAATGCACCAGAGTATTTTGTTCTTGCCTCACGAATGGAAAGGTTCTCTAAGGTCATGATTTTTTTTAATTGTGTATGCTTTGATTCTAGCGGGGCTTAATTTTGAGGTGGGATGATGGTCATTCTTACAATTGGTACATATAATTGGACCACAGGCTACAGACTGTTCATGATTTCCGAAACAATTTTTGCAGATTTCATCCTGCTGCTTACAATGCTGTGCAAAGTGATTGAATCTAAAGCAACGATAACATTGTGCAAACGAAATGTAATGTTTAACCCTAATTTTCGTAAATTCGTAGCAAATCTCCCTTGGTTTTTCAAGACCATCCAAAATTATTTTCACCCTACCGATTGGAATCCTAGATTCAGAGTCAATAGGATCCTTTCTCTCAATTCGAATGTATTTCAGAATTGTTATTGGTGAAACTATATACATCTGAAATTCGTCCATTGATAATTCCGTGGGTATATCAAAAACCAGTCCAATTTTAGACACAAAATGTGCAAATATTTTTGGAAAGTAACCATTTTCCTTAAGTCTTGAAGGTCACTTTGCATCGTCTATAACCTATTTTTGAAATCTCCGTTATGCCTTCGATTGCCAAATTTCTAATTATCCTATTCAGCGATATGGCGTTAATAGATTTACGTGAACCAGAGGAATCAATAGCATCCACGTAGACAATAAAAGGGCCACGGTGTCCGAGATCATATTTGTAATTTATACTTATCTTATCTCCCAAGGTTACTGCCGAATCTGTTAGAATTTTCAGATTGTCGTCATCAATAGCAATGCGCTTCCGTCTGGATCCATTAGAAGAGCTACTGCGGCTTCGGCTCCTATCACCAGCAGTAGTTTTTCCCCTTCCTTTGCGCTGCCCAAGAAGAGGGCCAGTGCCCCCATCTCCTGACACGTCCAGTTTCACAGATTTTATTTATTTATTTATTACAAGAAAAATATTTTTTGTACGATGAAGTGAGAAAACTATATATTAAATAACCTTAATATCGGTTTTAATTAATTTTTTTTTTCCTTTTCACCGTTTGAATTAACCATTTGAGAAAAAAAAACACTAAAACTAAATCCGTTATGGATTTTATAAAATTGTTAGTGAGGAAAATGTTTTATTGTAATTAACAGCGTTGCCATCTCGAATAAATATTTTATGTAATATAAAAAATGTAGCTAATGTCTTTGAATTAATTTTAGAATTTCAACATTCCTTGTAAGAACAGATATGTCCTTCATCATCATCTTTAAAAAGGCTGGCTTCTATTGTCAATTGGAAAAAAATCGCCAATCGATGTTTATCACAATATGTGGCAGTTATTTTAATAGCTCTGGTACCTTAGATTTTACTCCTTGATCAATTTCTGCTATAACTTTTCCATTCAAGTGGGCAGGGAAACCATTTTATAATTTGGATTTAGTTTTTTCACTAATCGTTGGAAGCCTATTTGATTCACTAAATCAAACGGTTGCATATCAACATATTTCCTCAGCAATAGCGCTAGTTATTTCTTTTGCCTGAATATCATTATTGTTATAAGTCGATCTCTCCTCAATTGTTGTCATCCTCACATTTTGGATTTGTAATAGGTTTTTTCGTCCTTGAATGATGTCTCTTCATGTGAGCCCATAAATCAGATGTGCTATACCTTTTGAAATTTGAATATATTTTGAATTTTCTAATGTAGACAATTCCAAAGCATATGCTCCGTCTAAACCATTAGGACGTGTTATTCGTTCCATCATATTGTTTTTAATTATAATTTTTAATTTCTTAATATTTTTAAGTCGAAAAAACGTCGACAAGTAAAGTTGAGTTTGCTAGCCGCAGGAGAAAAGTGGTCGTTCAAACACACACGACTATCAATGTTACAATGCACTAAATTGCTTAATATGAATTGTCGTGTTTTCACATATTCCTTCATGATACTATCTCTCACGAACACACTGTTTAACTTTATCACTAAGGCCTTCCGATTATACATATACCCGACATGATAAATATCACTGAGTGAGATGTTAACGCTATAGTAGGAGCAAATTTTAGTGACTATATTAGATAGGTTGCCAAGACTATCCCGAAAACAATTTACTAATACATCAGCAGGGTGTTCGTCGGGTATGAAGGAAGTTGTTCTCATCAAGTGCAATTCTTTTTAGTGTGGTAGAAATGATTGGAGAATGGAGATTATCAAGACATTGCTCACATAAGAAGAAAACAGATTTAAACTCCTTAAATATTTTAAGTTCATCTGCATTGATCTTTGCACATTCAATATGGTGCCACTGCTCACAGAATTTGTATAGAATACTACGTTGCGATTTGCCCGTCACAAGGGCACATGTTCCACATTTGAAACATTTGTTTGGAGCCATTTCAGATTATGAAATTAAGTACAATGTTTGGAAATTATTCCTTTGTGTTTATATGGCTTTATGCAAAGCAAAACAATTTAAATAAGAGTATGTTGGTAAGTATAAAGACACGTTATCAATTTATTTAACAAATGTATTTAGAGTTTATTTACACTCCAGATATGTATATTAATCTATTAATTAATTACCGGTTAGCGACAGTTGAAATAAACCAGACGGTGTGTTTTTTTTAACACGAGTTTGGGTGC
The DNA here is from genome assembly GCA_963924685.1 of Dexiosoma caninum. Classification (NCBI taxonomy): domain Eukaryota; kingdom Metazoa; phylum Arthropoda; class Insecta; order Diptera; family Tachinidae; genus Dexiosoma; species Dexiosoma caninum. The sequence continues at coordinate 50,129,485 of OZ004729.1, read as the reverse complement.
TGTTTATTTCACTAATAATATAAAAACAATGTTATTTAAAGAATACTAAAATATAATATAAAATAGTTACATTCTGTATTTCTTCCTTTTACACTTTCTATGTACACTGGTAGATGTGTAAAAAGACGAGCGTTTACCACAAGCAGTGTTGTAAGATAGTGAAGCTTCACCTCCTATCATTTCTCCTACTATATCTTTCCCCTAGTTCCAGCACAATGCACCGCATGTGTAGGGGTCATCTCCTGCGTGCTGGTCCAATATAAAAAAGTGTTGTTTCCACTTGGTCGTCCTCTTTTCCTTTGGACTAAACTCGAGGACTGTGGTGCAGCATTAAGCAACTCATTTGCTATTTCCATTTGGAACTTTATTAGCGGCATATACTTTGCATTCTGCTCTACTATTGTTTTTTACAAGTGTTTGCGATATAAAAGCCAAGAATTAGTTACTTCAGTTCCTAAGGCCCAGTAAAATATCCGCATATATCATTTAGCAGAGCGATGATTAATTTTGTACAATTACAATTACGAATATCATCGCGGCGACGAGGCAGAATATGAATAATTCGCTAAATGGTGACCTCTCAAGAATATCGGAATCGGGTCACGCAAACATGGACGATTTCAATGCTCAAAAGACCCAATGCAGCATGCCCGACTGCGCTACGTCATCTGTAATTATGGGCGGTATAAACATCCAGGAATCAGAAGCTTTTGATGTTCTTGGCATAAAAATTCAGTTGGATGTTCGATGGACTGAGCACATTTTTCAGGTCTCAAAGGAAGCATTCAAGTGCCTCGGTTTTTTAAGACGTTGTAAGACATACTTCACCCCATCTGTTCTCCTCGACCGTGTACAGGAAAGAGCGAAGAAACTCATAGGAAACAGTAGGGTAGCCAACTCTATTGACTCTTGAGCATCGTCGTAACGTGGCGTGTGTTTCCTTGTTCTATCGTTACTATAATGGGATGTGTTCTGATGAAAGCAGGGAACTTGTTCCCGAAACAAAGTCATTCACTCGCGCGACGCGTTCATCATTAAGAGCGCAGCCATTTGTGGTCAACTTAGCAGCGAACCGTACTACCCATTACAGAAAAAATTGGTTTTTTGGCGGAACAGCACGTATGCAAGATGGACCACCCGCAGAGGTCTTTCCTGTCACTTTTGACGTGGGAAAATTTAAATCAATAAACACTACTCCCTCTATCTTCCCTCCCATAACCTAATTTCCTAGTTCCAGCACAATGCATCGCATGTGTAGGGGTCATACCCTGAGTGCCGGTCCAAGAAAAAAAAAATGTCAGAGAGATCAACTCCTTCCATTTGCTGCAGGTCTTGCGACAACGAAAAATTTTTTTTCCTTTGCGCTCGAACGACGACACTTTCCAATTGGATCATCTGCAATATATGTAGAAAGCATTTGTACTGCCTTGTTGTTGCACCAACGAACTGTGGCAATTTCATAGTTGCTTTCGCATTTCATACCGCAGTATCCTCTACGAATCTTTTTTAGGTCAGAATTAGACTGTCAGTCGCAATTGCTCATCCGGTAGCTTTAAGCATCTATAAACGGGACTTTTTTGGCAGCTTATCAGAAGTAGCATAACCTATTTTCGGTTGCTTCGACTTGTCAGAGAAATTAAGAAATTTCTTTATTTATTCAAATTTGTTGACGTTTTGAAAAAATTCGTGTAATAATTAATTTTAATGATACAACTAAAAAGCCTGCTCAAGATGATCCTAATCGCGACAGACTTTATCTAATGCGACCACTTATTGAAACTCTCAACAAAGCATTTGGCTCCATTCCAAAGTTGAACAGGCTATGTGTAGACGAACAAATGTGCTCTACCAAAGTCGCAAGTAATATGAACCTATACTTGCCTAATAAGCCAAAAAAATGGGGCTTTAAACTTTTTGTACTCTGCGGTACCATGGGTTATGGTTACAAATTTGAAGTATATAGTGGATCATCTGAAACACGTGTCGAAGGAGAACCTGACATTCAGGCTTCTGCGAACATAGTTGTTCGATTGCTTCGGGAAGTGCCAAGATTTAAAAACTATATCGTATACTCATACTTTGCCAATTTTTATACAACAATGTCATTGTTAGTATATTTGCGCACACAAGGAATTTTTGCTGTAGGCACTACCGGCGAAACCGAATCATAAATTGTAAGCTACCTGAAGAGAAAGTAATGATGAAATATGAAAGGGGTACCAGCCAGGAGTTTACTGTAGTATTCATGCTGTCTTGGAAAGATAACAGAGTAGTTAACCTGGTTTCGACTTACGTTGGCACTAAACCCATATTAGCGAATAAAAACGGATAAGAACAACGGTTTTTCCATATGCTTTTTTTTATTATTATCACCATGCATTTTCCCATAAATATCTTCAAATTTGTTAAAAAAAAAACTTAATACTCAATTTATAGTTTGTAGTAACACTTATAACAAAAAATATATTTTATTTAATATGAAATAATGAAATTTTAACAATATTTATGATATTTTTTTTTTACTGAATAGGCCGTTAGAGCTGTGCTTAATTTAAAGTCCTCATCACAGAAAATCGAATGCATCATTCTGATACCTGGAATATTCGGGATATCATTAAATTTTTCATGTAAAGTTAGGGACATCTTATCAATTGTATCACCTCCAATGTATATTATATTAATTCTAGTAATGTGGTGATAGACACAGTTGTAAAAAGACAATGCATCATTTAAAACAATGTTTTTTGTTTTAGTTATTTGGAAAACCATTCTCTTTACAACGCCATCGACTGCACCTTTCCCATGTGATGTTGCAAAGAAATTCCACTCAAGTGTTTTACAAGCGAATTTAGCCATTAAGTCGGGTTAGCTCCAAAAAATAAATTTATTTTTGAATTGACAGCTACTTCCGTCCGAGAAAATCAATATGTTTTGAAATTTGCCATGTTGGCAAATGATGTAGATGCATCTCTTACACAATTGGACGAAAGTCTCAAGCTGGCGGCACAGCACGCTATTATTAATTCACGCAAAATTAGGCAAGAAAAAATTTGCTCCACAGACATCGAATTATTATTAACTGAAAAAAGAAGAGCTCGAAGAGAGTGGCAGCTTCATAGATCCCCTCAACTCAAAAGAAAACTAATAGAGTGTACCAAAAGTATCTTAGAGGTCTTGATGCAACACCGCAATCCGATCATTCACTATGGCGTGCTACCAGATATCTCAAAAGACCGGTTATTCGTAAACCTCCATTTCGAACCCCAACTCGGCTAAAAAACGAATTTTCCCTGTAATGCGTAGTGCGAGTCGCCGTCAAATCGACCACAAATGGATGCGCTCTTAATGATGATCGCGTCGTGCGCGCGAATACCCGGGTTTCGGTAACAAGTTTCCTGATTTCATTAGAACACCTCCCATTATAGTAACAATAGAACAACGAAACGCAGCCCACGTTGCGACGATGCTCAAGAGAGTCAATAGAGTTGGCTACCCTACTGTCTCCTATGAGTTTCTTCGCCCTTTCTTGTACACGGTCGAGTAACTTCAAAATAGTCTTTGAAGCACCGGCCCACACATGAGAGTTGTATTCCATTTTCGGTCGGATGTAGGAGAAAGGATAGAGTGAGTAGTGTTTATTGACATTCGATTTGAATCTTTCTATGTCAAAAGTGACAGGAAAGATCTCTGCGGGTAGTCCATTCCACATACATGCTGTTCGGCCAAAAAAAGAATTTTCTCTGTAATGCGTAGTGCGATTCGCTGCTAAGTCGATCTCAAATGGATACGCTCTTACGGTCCCTTGTGAGCTTCTTCGCTCTTTCCTGTACACGGTCGAGTAACTTCAAAATAGTCTTTGAAGCACCGGACCATACATGAGAGTTGTATTCTATTTTCGGTCGGATGTAAGTGGTATAAATAGTGAGGAGATCAGATGAGGTGAAGTATGTCTTACACCGCCTTAAAAAGCCTAGACACTTGAATGCTTCCTTTGAGACCTGAAAAATGTGCTCAGTCCATCGGACATCACACTGAATTTTCATGCCAAGAACATCAAGAGCTTCTGATTCCTCAATGTTTATGCCACCCATTTTTACAGATGAGGCAGCGTGATCGTGCATACGGCGGTGTGTTAGCATGCAGCATTGGGTCTTTTGGGAATTGAAATCGACCCTGTTAGCGAATCATTCATATTCTGCCGCGTCGCCGCGATCATAGTTGATGTCGGCCTACGATCAAATGAATATGAATGGCAGATACTGCTGTCATCTGCGAAAGAGTGGATAGGGTTTGAGGTATGACATAGGAGGTCATTAAGAAAAATAAGAAATAGGGTAGGAGAAAGAATGGAGCCTTGTGGTACCCCTGAATTGATCTTGAACTCGTTAGATGAGATCCCGTCTATAACAACTCTTATAGCGCGATCCCTGAGAAAGCTCGATATAAATCGAGAGAAGATATCGCCGACACCAAAAGCAATAAGTTTGGACAAGAGTGCTCCATGCCACACTCTGTCAAATGCTTTTGAAATATCTAGAGCCGCTACCTTACTTTCGCCAAAATGGTGGATGGATCGACACCATTTTTCCGAGAGGAAGGCTAATAAATCACCCGTGAAACGTCCTTCACGGAATCCATATTGCCGGTCGTTAAGTAAGCTATTGGACTCTAGGTATTTCATAAGATGGAAATTTAGCATACTCTCCATTACTTTAGAAATGGTAGAGCATATTGCGATTGGGCGATAATTTTCAGGGTTGCTTGCCTCTCCCTTCTTGGGGATCGGCGTAACATTTGCAACTTTCCAGCACGACGGAACTTCGCCTGCATGATATAGGTGCTGAAAAGGATTGCCAGAGGACGCGATAACGTCGAAGAGCACTGCTTCAAGACCAGTGCCGGAATTCCATCCGGGCCAGGTGACTTATTTATGTTAAGGTCCGATAAAACCCTTTCTACAGCAAGAGCCCGAAAGTATATCTTTGGCATAGCTACGGATACACGTTCGGATGCGGGCAGTGGTTGATTGCTTTCCGGCAGGTGAGAATTACCTGCAAACATTTCAGCTAGGAGGTTAGCTTTTTCAACCGGGTCAGTGAATATTTGGTCAGCCTTTAAAAGAGACGGAATAGAAGAACTAGCATTTCCCCTAACTCTTTTAACGAATGACCAAAAGCTTTTACTTCCCCGTGGGGCAGTAAGAACTTTAGCGCGAAGACTCTGCTCGTACAAAGCTTTTGCAAGTCTTAGCACTTTGGCACACGAAGATCTCGCCCTTTTGCGCATCATATCAGTATCTGCGTTTTTATCATTCCGCCAGACACTAAATGCTTCCTCTCTGGATCTGACTGCAAGTCTGCACGTCTGATTAAACCAAGACTTTGGTCTAGGCCTAATCGAAATTTGCTTCCATGGTATGAACGTTTTCATACCAAGCAATATTATGTTTTGGACCATTTTAGCCATGGCATTGACATCATTGTCTAGGAAGCAGAGCCTCCAATTGAAATGCCGAAAGAAATCGTTGAGCTCTGCCCAACGTGCCTTTTCGTAAATATATTTCGAACGTTTCGTAGCTGGCGGTGAAACGCCTCGAAGTTCCGCAAACGGAAAGGAGGCAGAAATGGTGCAATGATCCTAATTACCGAGAGGTGCGCTAATGTTCATTTCATACTTTTCAGGGTGTGAAGTGAGAAATAGGTCGAGGGTGTTGGTGCCCGTCAACACATGAAATATGTGTTGGTTCATTCACTAATTGCGCAAGGTGATTGTGCGCTGCGAATAGCTCAGCATATTGGCCTTCTGGAGTTGTATTGCTCGAATGGCGGAGCCACGATAAATTATGGACATTGAAATCACCAGCAATAACGATTTCACTGTTCGGGTAATTTTCGAGGATCCCCGATATAATGTCGGAAAGGGCATCGAAGTTTTGTATAGTTTTCTCCCTTTCCGTGTTTGGGCTTCTGTAAAGAAACCCGAAATGCAGAAGATGTGCCCTGATTTTGAATTTAACCCAAAGACAGCTAAATTCGGGATCATGCTTGTCTAAAGATTGCTGGCACTGGTACACAACTTCATTGCGTATATAAATTGCAAGGCCCCTGTGTAGATAAAAAAGAGATAGGAGGTGATACCCAGGTATGTTAAAATCCTGTGGGTCAGCATCCTCAGACACCTGGGTTTCACTTAAGGCGAAAACATCCGGCCGATGGAGACAAACGTGAGCATAGACAGAGAAGAAATTTGCCCTTAGACTACGTATATTGCAGAAGTCAATTCTAAATCGGCCTGTCATGATTAACGCGAGAAAACCTAAATAAAATGTCTATCTTTTGTATTGTAGTTGCCACTGAGCTAATCGCTGCTTGAACGACTGCCGGTGATCAGTGTTACTTCTTCATCACCAAACAGTCTAGCAGTAACCAACACAAGGCACCAACAATGCAAAAGATTTAGTCGGGTATGGTAAAGGGAATTAGCACAATGCCACGAAAAAAGGCCATGAAAGACCTCATCCGGTCACCGTGACCCGAAGTGACAACAGTGTTTGGTGGTGTCAACACTGTCCAATATCGTTCGCCCGTCACTGGTATAACGGTTTTCCCTTTTTTTGTTTTTTTTTCTCCTAATTATTTCACTGTTCAACTGTTATTGTTTGTTGTATTTTATTTAAGTTTATTGATTTTTGTTATTTGTTGGTGTATAAGTAAGTTATTTAAGATTTTTTTTTTTTAAGTTTATTTTGTTTCTCTATTTGTTACTGTTTATTTATTTTAAAGTGCGCGCTTTGAACTTCATTTTGGCAGACCAGCCTATAATTTTCCGCGAAGTCAATTTGTAACACAAGTTCTCTGGGCTTGATATTTTTCCTTTTGGCTTCAAAATAATTTTGTTGGTCTCGCTTTACAAAGAAGTGTCTTTTAAAAAGAGGCAGCTGAACTTCTAACTCATGAAATAAATCTGAAAGCGGAGCAACAGAGTAAGTGAAACTTATTCTATCGTCTACTTTCCGCCAGTGTTGCCAATTTACGATTTCATCCATTTTTGTTAAATATTTTACTGAAACAATAGATTCCACATCTTTTGTACAGTTTTCACAATCGTTGGTCATACAGCTTTCATTCTTAATATCTTAATCGACATACTTCTTAAATAGCTCTTTGATAACTTAAATTTTTTTTTTAAATCACTTGGTAATGCCCTTTCAGCCTTTTTCATTGCTTTTCCCAGAGTTTGTTTACACGAATACGCTTTATGTTTTTCTTCTTGTCGAGCTTAATTTTTCTTCATTTGTCGGTATTCTTTCAATCTTGCGCGTTCTTTTTACTGCATTTGTCCTAAAACCTTTTTATTTTTTGTTAATCCTCGTTTTCGCATCCTCTCAGCAGCTTTTTCACGTAAAATTTTTAGTTTTTGTGGATCGTTTTTAATTTTGTTAATATAACGCTTTTGTTTTTCATTTTGCGATGTATCACATGTTTTACCCATCTACGAAAGTATATTTGCGTGTTAAGAAAATAAATGCATTGCTTATGAAAAAAAATATACTTACGGTCGCGAACGTACGAAATTTTGCAATTAAAAAAAACTTTATTTAATTGTAACCCAGACGTTTTTTTTTTATCTACAATTAGTGACACCGAACTTAATTTAAATGTGTTATGTCCGGCACCTGTTGACGTTTAATGCAAACCAATTACAATGAAATTATGTTTTCGGTCGCGAACGTACGATTCAAACATAGATAAGAAACAAAGTAAAAATTAACCGTTAATCGAACTTTTTTTGTTCTCCTTAATCTTTTTTCTTCTTAATTGATTTTTATAGAAAGATTTTGAAGAAAGAGTGCAAATATAACATATTTTTTGCATGTAAAATAATTAAATATAAAAATGTCTTTAGAAGTAGCTTAAAAAGAAAATATTAAATTTTTCAGTTTCCAGCCCAATTTCCTCAAGTAAAACAGCTGAGATGTGCTATGAAACCATTCTATTATAAAAATATAGACTTTTTTTATAATTATAAACAATAAAACACTATGATTATCAACATTTTATTTTTCGATTCTGGTTGACCATTGGGAGGAAATGCCCATATGCGTTTTGTAATTATTTTACTTCGCCGGTGCTACACAATACCGACGAAGGAGGGCGTTCTGATGTGTGTGTAGATTCGTTACAGCTGAAGCCGTTACTGTTCAGTGATCAGTGATTATGCCTTCGTCACTGAAACCTTGCGACAACAACTCACACAAAAGCACATCAGAAACAATGCGAGATGTTTTTATGATTTCGACTGAAAATGGGTTTGAAGCCAGGAATTTTTGGTTTTGTAGTCACGTGCAGACTACTACAGCCATCCCCACCCTGTTGCGCTTCTTCCAATGGAATTTCGCTTTTAATGTACCATTGTATTGTGTCTTAGAGCAATGAAACGCAAATGGTTTGTACTTTACTTTAATTACGACTTTATTCTTCAAACTCTAATTTAACAATGTGGTATTTATTTCCCGCTTAAGTTTTATTAAGAAAACTGAGTTCCCAACGTGTTTATGAAAAACAGTGATGTTTACTTAAAAACCCCACACATTGCAATACATGTACTGATAATATTTTTATTTTCAGTTTCTACGCGAACATAGATTTATAACAGCCGTGTAAATGCCATCAAAGTCATCAGGCAAGCCAGTTATTTCAATGTCAGCTCTATTTAAGCGATGTTGAAGAACATGATTTTGCATATCAATTTAATAAAATTTGCTCTTATATCACACATCAATAACGGTTTTGCAATTTTCCAGCTGAACTCGTTTATCTTAAGTTTTTTGGTAATTCAGAGTGAACCTCACTCAATCGTTGTTTTGATTCCATTCTGATTTAATTCTTGCGCATTTATTGATGTACTCTGAAAGAAACTTTTCTGCTCCGTGCTCATTGATATCATGTGATGTTGCAAAAATGGTCACTCTAGGGTACATTTTGCATTTTTTACCTTTCACAAAATGAAAACTACCTCGACTTCAAATTAAAAAATTAAAATTAAATAATAAATAATAAATAACAAAAATTCGGAATTCTTCGGAAAAATATGGCCTCAAAATTCTTGTTGCTGTTTTCAAAAAGCAATTATTGAGTTTAACGTGTATTTGCCGGCATATTTACAAGGTGGGCCAAAAGAAGTCATCCGATGTTGTTTGGCTCTCATTTTTTTTCTAAATGAAAAACTTCGATTCTGTTTTTTGATTATGTTTATCTGAACCTTTAGAATTTTATTGGTCGAGTCGAGAAGATGATATCGGCCAAATGGGCGCCGTCACAATTGATTGCTATACGGGCTCGTTTTATGGCATTTTTCATCATTTCGGCGAGAACTTCGGGCGACAGATTCTCGCACTCGTGTCGAATGTTGTCCTTGAGGGCTTCCAAGGCTCGGGATTGTTCACGTAACCATGGAACGGTTAAATCTGGCGATCTTGCGGGCCAGGGCAAATCGCCAAAACGAGAGATGAGGCGACCCGGGAACGCCGCCTTCAGAAGATCGGTTTTGGCTCGCGACGTGTGTGCCGTTGCTCCATCCTGTTGTCCTCCAGTCCTAATTCGTTCAATTGTGGCAGAAAAAAATCTGTTAACATGGCCCTATAGCGCGCACCGCCACTGTTGTCGTTTGACCAGCGGCGTTCTCGAAAAAAATAGCCCGATGACTCCTCCAGCGTGAACAGCGCACCATGCAGTCACTTTGAACGGCTGTAATGGCTCCTCGTGCATCACTCGTGGATTTTCGGTGCCCCAAAAGCGATAGTTTTGCTTGTTCACGTACCCGTGTCTAGTTTTCAAATGACAAAACAGATTTGACATTGGCCGCCATTTGCAAAAATAAGAGCATCTTCCAATAGGGTGATTTCTTTTGGCTGAAATTAACTTCCTTTTTTGCTTTTCATCCTTTTTTTTAACTTGTGCGTTGAGAGTTTGAAATGTATAATAAAAATGTCTGTGCTGTAGGTATAGCTCTCCTTTTATTTATTTTAAATATCAGAATAACTACATTTATTTTTTATTTGTTTTTATATTATTGTATTTTATCAAAAAAAATTTCTTCCTTTAACTAATGGAAATGGTGTAACTAATTTTCGTTATTCGCAAAAATTGCCTTATCCTAAAGTTTCTTCTTCACGTAAATGAAATGATATTCTCTTTAAGTTACAACGCCTTTCAGTTCCTCTATTTATATTAAATAATACTTTATTATATTATTGGCTTATTTGAAATCAATAATAGAGAAAATTTGATAATTTTTCTAGTTTTTTGACCTCTTTTTATATTAATAACACTAATTATTTAAGCTTAAGGTCTTTGTAATATATTTAATATTTATTCTGATTCGATATTTCGCTACTCCTTTGTGTAGCTTCTTCAAGAAAATTGGTTTTTTTTTATTTATAAATATTTATTTATATTATATTATATTTATAAATAAAAAAAAAAAAAAAAAAAAAAACAAATTTTCCTGAAGAAGCTACACAAAGGAGTAGCGAAATATCGAATCAGAATAAATATTAAATATATTAAAAAGACCTTAAGCTTAAATAATTAGTGTTATTAAAATAGAGAAAATTATTTGTTTATTAGATTTTAAATTTTTTAATGCGCATTCTCGAATATACAAAAAATTAAGAAAAATACTATTTTAATATTAAATATGAAAAAAAAATTATTTTTATATAAATTAACGAATATGTTTGTAAAACAATTAATAATAATATTAATAATTATAAAAATAATACAAAAATTTTTTAAAAAGCAATTCATATTTACTTGTTCATAATTACGACGGCGGATCAATAAGTTCGTGACTTTTCGAACTTCTCTCGTAGTTATATGAAATGCAACACTGTTCCTATGAAGTACAACCTGTTAATATACTACTGTTAAATTTTAACAGCTGTTCAAAAGATACAACCTCCTGTATTTTTCAGTACACCCGAAAATGTCTAAAAAATCCACGATATGGTGTTGTTCGATCGAAGAGTAAAAGTGCGTGAAATTGTTGATGCCATAAGCATTTCATATGGCATTTCGATTTTAAATAATCAGCTGGGTTTCAGAAAGTTGTCTGCAATATGTGTGCCGCGTTTGCTCTCAATTTACCATAAACGTAAACGTGTGACAACTTTAAAGGATTCTTTGGAGTTGTTTAACCTCAATCCGAATGAGTTTTTTAACCGTGTAAGAAACATGGATCCATTACTGTACTCCAAGCAGCAGTCTAAACAATGGGTTTCTCCGGGTGAACCTACTCCGAAGAAGGCCAAGGTAAGTTTGTCGGCCAATAAGGTGATGGCAATAGTTTTTTGGGAAGCACGTGGGATAATCCACATCAAAAGGGAAAAACAATAAACGGCGAATATTATGCTAATTAGACCGATTTAATGAGAATTTAAAAAGAAAACGACCACAGATGGCCAAGAAAAAGTTCTTTTTCATCAAGATAATGCACGGGTGCACACGTGTGCAGTCTCAAAGGCAAAACTCTATGAATTGGGCTACGAATTGGTACCTCATCCGCATATTCTCCGGATTTAGCCCCTATTGACTACTTTCTATTTCCAAACCTAAAGAAATGGCTCGGTGGAAAGAGATTTAGCTCCAATGATGAAATTATTTACCAAACAAATGCCTATATATATATAATGCTGTTAAACACAAAGTAAATGACGAAACTTACTCAAAATTTGACGGTCAACAGACACTTCAAGGATTGAATTAAATTTAGAATTAATGCAAGCACTTTAAAGAATAAATAATAATACTATGTATTAACAAATATGTAATACATAAATTTATAGTAAGAAAATTTAAATTTATCTATGTATACTACATACATACATATGTATGTACATACATAAAAGCTTTAAGAAAAACTCCCTACATACTAAATATTAAAAAAATATACTACCAGATATGTATGTATGTATGTACAATGTATCTATATGCATGTGTTTTATTTCGGTTAGTTTCTAAGCAATGCAATGATAAATAAAGTAAATAAAAAGTACACTATATCTATTAATTTCTGTTTTATTTTACGATTTTTATGGTAACTTTATATAATTAAAAATGCTTCCTAGGGATATGATGCTTCTGGAACAATTATTTCAATCAACCCTGTATTAGTTATGGGGACTAACCTGTGACGGAATTTTTGCTTGACAAAATTGCAAGGCCCCCCTTGGAATCTATCGTTTCTGTAATAGTAAAATGCGTTGTTTTAAATGGACACTTCATGTGTTTATAATGTTTCTGATACTAAACAAATTTCTATTTGATTATTAATCATAAAATCAATCAATTCGTGTTTTTTATGACTGATGCCTCTAGCGTTCCAAATGATTATTTTTGTTGATCTTCTTTGAGCCATTATAGTGACAGGAATCTGCTAGCAATGCTTGACACGACCTCCAATTGGTCTAAATAGGTTTTGATCTTTCTTAGTTTATGTATCAGTTCAAACGTTATATTTTTGATTTCGTCAAATGAAAATAGTTTGCTACTATTATTATAGTAAATATAAAACCGAACGTACAAAACAACAGTTTGCAAAATGCCGAAAGAAAAAAAATATCGAAAAAGAAATGGAAGCATTTTTAGGAAGCAATGCCATAGTTTTTTCAATAATCCAATATATAGTTCATATGTACATACATATACAGGGTGGCGAAGAATGACCTATATGATTTGAGTTCTTTATAACTTTTCAATTATTATTTTTTCTTTGTTTTTTTTCAGCATTTTATGAAGAAGACTTGGGGAATTAATTATGAATCATTACACGATCGAACACAGCACAAAATGCATGTGCCTCAATGGCTTTGTTAAGGGACATATTCGGGGAACGCATTATTTCACTTACAAGCGATTTTAACTGGCCTCCACGTTCACCAGATTTAACAGCTTCTGACAGTTTTCTTTGGGGATATTTGAAAGAATGAGTGTATGTTAACAAACCAAGAGCCATACTCAAACTAAAAACCAACTTTCGAAATGAAATCATGGCCATTACACCCGAAATTTTGCGAAAAGTTATGGAAAATATGCTAAAAGAAGCACGTATGTGCGAAGCAGAATATGGACATCACTTACAGGATATCATTTTTCAAAGCTAATTGCAAAAAATTCCCCAATAATATACTGTATTTTAAAAAAAAAAAATTATAATAATCGCATAAATAACAAAGTTATAAACCATATAGCTCATTCTGCGCCACCCTGTATATACGAGTATATTACCAATCCTGTAAGCTTACAGAGGGGCACATGCCCGATCACGCTGCTTCATCTGTAATTTGTGTAGTATAAATATGCATTGAGAAATCAGAAGCTCTTGATGTTCTTGGTAGGATTCAAAAGAAGGCTTTTTAAGACGGTGTAAGATGTCCTGCATCCCCAACTATTTATACATCCGACCGAATACGGAATACAACCATAGCCCATTTATCAAGTAGACTCAATTAATTAGGTGACTTTTTTTCGATTATGTTTTAAACAACGTGAAAAGGTTAATTTTCTGACATTAGGGTGGAAGAAACAAAGTTCTCGTGGATAAATACTAGAACGGGAGACTTGAGGACAATGGCCATTGATTGGGCTCGATATTGGACTTCTCGGGGCACCAACATTGATATATCATTCTTTAAGATCCGACTGCAAATGCCATAGATATAAAGAAACATTTTAAAAAGGCAACCCTTACCTTGGGCAAAAGAACAATTTTTATATTTTCGAAAATGACGTCCAAAATTACTTTGTATTATAGTAATTTTTTGTTCTTGAATTATGAGGGCCCTAATATTTAAAAAATTTTTTTTGGTAACAGTAGTCTCGTAAGCTCTTTACAACAAATCTAAATTGGCTTCTGTAGCTCCAATAGATATTCAATTTAGAAGTTGAAAGGTGTAATGAAATGTGAATTGTGAAGCCTCTCGGCGGAAGCTAGCTTTTGATGTTATACCCACACTTTCTTCTGGTAATTTTCTTAGAATTTTGTTCAGATTTCGATCTTTCTATACGCCTGTTGACTAAAAAATTGTCCCACCCGACTATATACTCTTTTGCAGATGACATACGGTATGACATACTACTTCCTCCAAGTGATCTGATCATTATTTATATTTGTAGTCGATTTGGCAACGAATTACACTGCGCAGTATAGAGTAAACTTTCTGTCCCTTTTGACGTGGGAAAATTCAAATCGTATGTCCATAAACACTACTCCCTCTATCCCCCTCCCATAATCCCATTTCCTAGTTCCAACCCAATGCATTGCATGTGAAGAGGTCATCCCCTGAGTGGCGCCCAAGAAAAAAAAAAACAGGCGGAATTGATAAGAAAGTTAATACATCGTGCTACTTTGGAAATTTAAAGAATAAATTTCATTCGATGTCTTCACTTTAGCTCTTTCTAGATTAAATGTCGCTCTGCTACTTCTTAATAGATTCAAAACCCGATACGTGAAAAAGATTCTCTTGGGCTCCACCACGTTTAATACAATTTTTAAATTCTGAGCTACATTTCAGCCACAATGCACATTCTTTTTGAGATTTTTTTTATCAAGAAGTCAAAGTCATCTAATCAGAGTTTCGAACCGGAACCGAACCGAAAACCGATATTATATTATTATTATATTTAGATATTAGCACCAAATGAAATGTACATACACTCCAGCTAAACCATAAAAAATTATAGTATTTTTAATTCTTTTTCTTGTTTAAGGAACGACAAAAAAACCGAAATGAAAGTTCGTTCCGGTTAAGGTTACGATTTTTTGTATTTAAAATATTTGGGTTCGGTTACTGTTTGGTTATAAATTCTACTTTTTTCCGGTTTTCGGTTCGGTACCGGTTCGACGCTTTTGCTTACGCTCTGTTCGTTATAAACGAGAATTCGTTATAACCACAGTTCGCTATAACCGAATATAGCTTAAGAAGCAAAGAAATTCTGAAACACACAAATCTTGCGTTATCGATCTTGCTTAAATGTAATTCAAATTATATATACATATATATTTGTGACTTAAATATTAAGATCATAGTGAAAGAAAAAATGTAATAAAGAAAAGAATATTTTTCTACTTACCCGGCACAAAACGTCCCCAACTTTCGGTGGCACAGGCAACAATAAACGGTGTGGCATACATGTAAATAAAAATTATCATGACAATTGCCTTGCCGTGCGTCATCTTACCCTCTAATGGCCGTGTTATAACATTAAAACGATCATAAGCAATAAAAGCGTTTGTGGTAGATGCCCCTATGCCGGTATATGAACCTACAATAGCAAATATCTGACATCCCAAATTACCTAAAGCAAAGCCGCGTTTAAAACTATTATAAATGAAAATAGGTGCTTTGGCCATCATGAAAAAGTCACAAAAAGCTAAATTTATCACCAATATATTGGAGGGAGTGCGTAAAGATTTGGCTCTGAAAAGTGAGAGTGAGAGAGACAAAATATATATAGAATATTTACATTGTTGATATACGTATTGCATGGAACTTACGCTGTAAACACCCATATGACTAGCCCATTACCTATTAACGACATGATGGTAAAAAATATGTATAACATTGCCAAAAGGTAATGCATCGACTCAGGAGGTTCTGGAAACTGGAGCCAATGTTCGGGTATGTGGCGTATTTCATCTGGTGGTACATCCCAGCCCAAGAAACGCCCTTCTGCTGAAAGTCTAAAATTGGAATTGGATTATTAAATTTTTGTTTATAAGTACAAGTTTATATCCTCATATATCGCACTGGTTCATCTACAGTCATTTCAAAATTTTAATCATTTTTAGTAGAGGCAAAAAACTTTTTTTTTATTAACGTTAAATATTAGAAACAATTATGTATATCATTTGTAAAGAAATAGAAATTAGAAGTATGCAACCGCAGTTGTTTTTGCAAATTTTCCTGTGATTATCGGAACATTTTTTGCGTTGTTCCCCTTTATGTGAAATCTGTTAATTTATTTGTGCAGTATTGCTAGACTCTGCTGGGCCAACCTGAATAAGAAGAGGACTAAATGTCTTCTTTCCTTTAATAACATGAACATCAATTGCACTGGTGCGGTTGTCACGGGTCATTGCACCATTTCTCTTTAGTTGAATTAAAACTGATATGATTGAGTTTACATTTGGGAAAGAATGGAAGAAATTTCTATCAGTCTTGCATTTAGAACTCATTCCATATACATATGAGAATTTTCACTGAGTCAGGCTTGTAATAAATGTGACAAAACACAATTGAAATATGTATTCTCTAAACTCAGTTCCTTTTTTCGTAATTAATTCGTACAGTATTAATGATTAAATTCAAGTAAAGCCATTTATTAAAATTCAGTACGAAATTCTTACAATATAAACAGAAAAAATCGCATGCGATATTTTTCATGTACAGTGGAAGGTCGGTATGAAAACGTTCATACCATCGAAGCAAATATCCATTAAGCCTAGAACGAAGTATTGGTTTAATAAGACGTTTAGCATTTAGCATATGGCGGAATAACAAAAACGCGGAAACTGATTTGATGCGCAAAAGGGCGAGATCTTCGTGTGCCAATGTGCTAAGACGCGAAAAAGCACTGCACGAGCAACGTCTTCGCGCTAAAGTTCTTACTGCCCCACGGGGAAGTAACAGCTTTTGGCCATTCTTTAAAAGAGTAAAGAAAAATGTTAATTCTTCTATTCCGCATCTTTTAAAAGATGATCAAATATTCACTGACTCGGTTAATAAAGCTAACCTCCTAGCTAGAATGTTTGTAGGTAATTCTCACCTGCCGGAAAGCAATCAACCACTTCCCGCTCTCGAGAGTGTATCCGTAACTAAGACAAAGATATACTTTCACGCTCGTGCAGTTTTATCTTGAACCTGCGCTCAGCTGGAACTACAGGAAAAGGATAGTTAGAGTGATGACAGGAGGTGAAGCTTCACTATCTTACAACCCTTCACTTGCAAATTCTCTGCTTTTATAGCAATATTGATGCGTCTCTGATGTCAAGAATACGTATTAAATTTTTGAAGCTCCGTTTCGGTAGCCTTTTTTAGTAATTATTTTACTTCGCCGGTGCTACACAATACTGATGTGTCTGTGGATTGGTTACAGCTGAAGCCGTTAATGTTCAGTGACCAGTGACACGCCTTCGCCACTGAAACCTTCCGACAACAACAGACACACAAATGCACATCAGAAAAAAGGCGAGATATTTTGATCAGATTGAAACTTAAGTCGAACCCAAAAAAATTTTCGTTTTGTAGTCAACGTGATGAAGTAGTTCAGCCATCGCCGCCTTGACTAATTTTAACTGAAAAAAATGTTGAAACAGTGTTGCCAGATATACAAAAGACACTTTTAGTTTTTATACTATATTTACACCTGATCGGAAATTAGTACTAACAATATTTCGTGCAAATCTAGATTTCCCATACAAAACGTAATCTACTTTTGACGAAATCTTCTCAAATCTAGTAGTACTTTGAAGTGTTACTATGGTTTTTTTACAAATTATACAAAAAAAAAATAGAACTATTTAGGGTAAATATGTATGTATGTATATTAATGCAATTGCGTACCTGATACATGTGGTTTGTTCGAACCAAATGTCAAATACTATACTGAAAAATTTGTGTCATAAAATCTATCTAAATGTCAAAAAGTGCGC
This sequence comes from Dexiosoma caninum, assembly GCA_963924685.1. Lineage (NCBI taxonomy): Eukaryota > Metazoa > Arthropoda > Insecta > Diptera > Tachinidae > Dexiosoma > Dexiosoma caninum. The sequence continues at coordinate 50,111,773 of OZ004729.1, read as the reverse complement.
TGTAAACGGTCTAGATTTTGAGATGGATTTCAAATCAAATCTACTAGAGTTCAATTCAGTGTAAATGTACTATGAGAAAATTTATATCATATGGGCTCCCTTGACTCAATATTCGTTTGTATCAGCGTCTGCGTAAACTGTTACAGGACTCTTACTCTTTTTGATTACATCTCTTTCATAAATATTCGCCTCAGCTCTAAACAAAAAGTAACACACAGTAAATCTTCTAGTGTTTACGAGTTACCAGCAACTGCTTTTGGTAAAGAGAAAATCCAATTGAAACATACAAAAAGTAAAAATAATGTATATGGCCACAAAAGGGAGAAAATTCAAAATTACAATCTCGATTTTGAAATCTTTGTCACATACATGGCTTTACGTTTCATGTGAAATTGAATAATACATTGTTATTCCAGTGTTGGGCGCTATCGAAACACTCCACCACTAAATCGGATCCCTTTTCGATCATACTCCGTGTCCAAGTGATTGCCAGTCCTTCCAATAGATGGTATACTTATGAACCATTTCTTTTCTCGAATTTTCCTAAAATTTTTCATGGACTCTATTGACTTCTGTTTGGCAAATGGTATTTCTCGACTGGCAGTAACTAACTAAGTAACTAGCGCACTACTCATAAAAATTATATAATAATATATATTAATATAAATTCTTTTTTTTTTTTTCTGATATATATTTATTAAGCCTGAGGTCTTTTTTTTATCTTATTTTATTTTTTATTATTCGATATTTCGTTAACAGCTTGTTAACATCATCAGGAATAATAGGAAATTATAATTCTTTGAAATATAAAAATATTTTTGAAACATGTCACAAAATTTTTGTTATAAAATTTGATTGAAAATTAAAAAATGTGTAGTAGTAATATAGGCGCATATAAATATAACGAATTTTAAACCTAAATAAATATATATACATATATACATACACATATATATATATACATACACACATACACACATACAATATAGACCGAATAACATGTATATATATAAACATATATGCACATACGCACACATATATAGATACATACACAAATATAAACTTTCTTAACAAGCTCATACAAATATATATATATAAAAACATACATACAATGCACACACACGTATACATATACATATGTATATACATACATAAATATGCACACATGTACAAATATACATATATAAATACATACATAAACACATAAAAATGCATATACAAACATACACACAAGCATATTCATATGTACACACTTGCATATCCATACATACACACGCATACATACATATACTCATAGATATACGAATGTACGTACACACATGCAAACATACAGTCATAAACATATACATATGCAGTCACAAATACATGTACATGTACACATACATATATATATGTATATATTAAAAAATTATTAAATAACAATAATTATAAATAAAAAGTTTTTAACAATTAAATGCATAAAATAAAATGTATATAATAAAAAAGTGTGCTTTGTTTAACAATTTTTAATATAAATATTTACATATGCAAAAATATTAAAAATATTACATAATAACAATTATAAAGAACTAATAAATGAGATATATATATATGTGAATTTTTACAAGAAATGTTCAATAAAAATAAATATATATATGAATTTTTAACAATTTTAAGCAAATAATAAATTATAACTAACAAATAATCATTATCCTAAGAAATAAACATTAACCTAACAAATATTACGTAAATTTTTACTAACTAAATATCTATAATTCTGTGCTAAGTTATCCGTGTCTGCCTTAAAATTTATTCTACGTGTTAATGGTGTATTAATAATTTCTAACATTTCTAACATTAAGCGCCGTTTATAATTATTTTCTGTGTTTAATATTGAAACATTCTCAAAATCAGGAAAATGATATAAATCAGAACAATGGGAAGATAAAGCGGTTTTTTGTGAATTTATGTGTCTATATTTTTGATCCGATTTGTGACCTGCTATTCTAGTCTTCAATTTATTCTTGGTCGTGCCAATATATACTTTATTACAATTATCCTCATCATTTCCCCTACAGGGTATTTTATAAATTACATTCGATTTATCCCATTTTTCAATCCCATCCTTTGGTTTACTAAATAATCTATTTAAAGTATTAAATGATTTATGAGCTATTCTATATCTGTCCGTATTATAAATTTTAGATTTAGCCAATCTTTCCGATTGGATATATAAGTCACAGATTTGTATATCCTATGATCCGTAACATTATTCATACACCTATTCTATCATTTCTATAATATTGACCTATTAATGTATCAATTAAATACTTGGGAAAATTATTATCTTCTAACATGTTTCTAATCTTAACTTTATTTCTATTGTGAAATTGATTGTCACTAATGTTAAGAACTCTTTCTATGAAATTTTTAGCAGTGTTTATAATAATATGTCTGCTATGTTTGGAATAATAATTAATCATTCGGCCCGAAGCTGTAGGTTTCTGATACCAATCTATTACTAATCTATTACCTTTTCTAATAATAAGAGTATCTAAATAAGAGAGTTTTGAGTCACATTCTCTTTCGACAGTAAATTCTATACTGGAATTGAATTCATTAAATATCTTTAATATATTTTCTACCTCACATCTAGGAATAATGCAAAATAAATCATCCACATATTTGGTCATTATTCTAGGAACCATATTAAGTTTCCGAATTGATATATCCAATAATTCTTCCATTACAATATCCGCTATGATTGGAGATGCAGGAGATCCCATTGGAAGACCATTTTGTTGAATATATATATTACCATTATATCGAAAATATCTGTTATCATCTATGCAAAATTTTAAAATACGTAAAAATAAACACTTGTCTATTCTAGTATACTCCTTAATCATATTCCATTTTCCCCCGATTGTATCTATTGCGAAATCAATAGGTATACTTGGAAATAGAGAAACTACATCAAAAGAAATTAAAATCTCATTATCCAATATATTTTGATTCCTAATTCTGTTCACAAATTCCATAGAGTTTTTTATATTATATTTTGAATGTTTAGTAACATTTTTCAAAATATTTGTAATGTATTTACATAACTCATATGAAGGAGAATTAATGAAAGAACATATTGGTCTTAATGGAAAATCTTCCTTATGAATTTTCGGTAGTCCATATAAACGAGGGGCTATCGCCACGTTTGTCCTAAGTCTATTCTTCTCCATAGATGTTATAATTTCCTTCTTAAATAATTCATCAACTATGTTATTGTTTATTTTATGCAATTTACTTGTTGGGTCTCTATTAATTAAATTATATTTTGTAATATCTCCTACAATATTATTGATTCTAAGATCATAATCCTGTTTTTTAATCGCTACAGTAACATTACCCTTGTCTGCATCTACAATAAATATATCCTTATTTTTCCCTAAGAAAATATTAGCTTCTTTGCTTTCTCTAATATAAATTTATCTCTATTAGTTAATATAATCTTATTTAAATGGTTTTCAATAACTGCAATCATAATCCTGTTTTTTAATCGCTACAGTAACATTACCCTTGTCTGCATCTACAATAAATATATCCTTATTTTTCCCTAATAAAATATTAGCTTCTTTGCTTTCTCTAATATAAATTTATCTCTATTAGTTAATATAATCTTATTTAAATGGTTTTCAATAACTGCAGTCATTCTATTTCTAGCTATCTCTTGTTCTTCTTTCTTATTAAAAGTCTGTACTAAATCTTCTCCTTCTGATATAACTTTCAAAATAGGGATTTCATCTTTCCTAGTAGGTAAAGCGTGTTTTTTTCCGAGTGAAAGGATCCATTGAATGTCCTCTGGTATGTCAGTGTTAGTCGTGTTTATGAACCACTTTCTATTCAATTTAATATTTAATTCCTGTAGTTGTAATTCTTTTAGCTTATCAAATTTATTTTTATGAATCATATTTACTTTTTTACTATATGAAAGAGTTAAGTGGTCCTCAAAATATAAAAATTCAACCATTTCTTCCAAAGTAAAATTTCGTTCCAAATTTCTCAATATTACTTCCCTTTTTCTTTGAAAATGTTTCAATACCTGATGTTTTTCCTTTATTGCTAATCTTAAGATTTTGTTGTGTAAGAAATTTATAAATTCTTTAATTTTTAAGTTTCGCATTTTTTAGCTCTTTTTGTCTGCTCAGTTGTCACGTTTTGTATAGTTGGTATCTCCGTTGAGCAGTGTGAAAATATGTTATGTGAAGGTAAATAACTTGGCACAAGGTTAAAATATTTACAACCATATTCTTTAGATTTTCCTCTTACTAAACATTTCCACTTTATATCCTTTTAACTCACCTTGGCTCTGGTCGCAATACAGTGGAAACATTTCTAAAAGGCTTTGCGGGACTGTATGTTAAATTTTCCATATTCCAATCGTGAGAACGACAAACTAACACTTCCGCTTAAATTTCGTATTTCTTTCCCGAATTTGTTAAACGTCTTTTTTACAATACCGGTCATTTGAAACAAGTTTACAGTAACACCAGTGAGCGCTTTTTATAGTTGGAATTTGTTGACGAGTTTTGCAATTATTTTAAATGCAAAAACGAACAAAGTAAATTTATTTTGGATAGAAAGCATGGGATTAAACACTGATTGAATTGTTTAACATTGGATTTTGCAGCGCATTAGAAATAATTAATTGTGCATTGATTTCCATTTCATTCGAATCTATGCAGAGAAATGTTCTTGAACTACTTATGTATGTATGTATGTATGTACATGCATATGCATGTAGTTGAAAATGAACAGGGACGTAATAAATAAAATTTACAATGGGGACGAAATTGTAAATGTCTGATGGATTAATTGATTTCTTCTTTGGGCTAAATTTGTCAATTGTTAAAGTCTGTTATAAATCGAACGTTATATTGCGATTCCTATAAAATATGGTGCGTGTTATTTGAAAATATCTTTAAAAAACCAGTTGAATTTTTTTCGAAAATTACTGATGTCAAAATTATAGATATAGGCAGTGTTTAAAAAATTCAAGTCGTAAAATTTGTACTTGCTGCTTTAACTCCTTTCAGCTGTTTAAAACTGAACCAATGATTCTGCTTGTGTTATGAAGAAGACGACAGTCGCCATCGAAGCCGAAACAGAATGCAAATTTTTAATACTTTTACAGAAATTTTTTTATCTGGACCAGCACTTATGTGTGAACCCCTACACATGCGATGCATTGTGCTGGAACTAGAGGAAAAGGATAGTGAGAGAGATGACAGGTGGTGAAGCTTCACTATCATACAACTCTGCTTTTGCACGTTTTTTATTAATAGCACTGTTGAAGCTGAGTTTTAGTAGCCAATTTTTTAGTAATTATTTTACTTCGGTGGTGCTATACAACACCTGCGAAGTAGGGCGTTTTAATGTACATGGTATCACTTGAAGCTGGTACTGTTAAGTGATCAGTGACTATTCCTTTATGACTGAAACCTTTCGACAGCAGCTAACATAGAGACACACTAAGGTTAGATAAGAAAGAGTGGTGCATCGGAACAAAGAAAAAGAAGTAGAGAGAAGGAAAAACAAAGGTTAGAATAGAAAAGAGAAGAGGAAGTTAGATCCCGCCCATAGCGAACATCTCATAGCCAGCCTGTTATGAAGCCCCTGTTATCACCGACATCACGACCCGATAAATCCCCCGGATCCATCAAGAATCTTCTGCCCAGCGTTGGAAATCGGGGCAGTGACAGAAGACGTGTTCTATAGTCTCCTCCTGTTCCTTGCTCAGCCTGCAAACATCGGAGGCTTCTCTTAGCCATCTGCTGATCATCACCCCGATGAAGCAGTGACCAGTTAAAGCTCCTATCACAACTCTTAAAACCCTTCTGCGCATTCCCAGTAGGCGTGTAGACAGACTAATCGACATCAGATAAAATGCTAAGTGCTTTTATGACTTAGTCCGGGTTGGAACCCAGAGCATACGGTTTCAACGTCCTAACTACTTGCTTCTGTTTTCGACCAGTAATAAAAGCAAAAGTGCAAGCAATCTCTGCTTTTACAAGTTGTGAGAAATTTTTAAATGTTTGTGCTATTTCTGTGAGAAATACTTATTTTTGGGTACATACATACATAATTATGTACTTACTTATGTTTGTATGTATATACATAAGCATGGACATATATAAATATACATATAATACATTTGATTGTGATTGCCTACGATTTGCAGAAGCAACATACTTTTTGCTTTTTCAACTTCGACTATTGACGACCTGCGAAAGCTAATCTATAGCTTCTCCTTTTTCTTGCCAGCAGTAGAAAAGCAAATTTGCAAAAAGAAGACTGCCGAAGATCCTGCTCATTTGTTTGTGGTTTTTTTTTTTTTTTTTTTTATCTGGGACCAGCACTCAGGAGATGACCCCTACACATGAGATGCATTGTGCTGGAACTATAGGAAAGGGATAGTTAGAGAAACGACAGAAGGTGAAGCTTAATTAATTATTTTACAGCTGTTGCTTTGCTTGGGTGAAGCATAAGCTGAAGCCCTCAGTGTCACAGGGCAGTTTTCACAAGAACGCATGTACATACATGTATCACATTTATGATGATGTAGTTGGCCACATCTTTAAACACCGACTGGCAGTAAGAGAGTATTTTAATTCCAACTCTCTAGTTTCTCCTTTTTGATATGATATCCACAGCCCCCAATATGGCATATAGGCCCGCGTGAAAAATTGTGCTATCCTTACTTCTGGCCTTGTGCGTGCTTGGTTTTACTAGTACCGTTCGCAGAAAGTACTGATTTATTTCCAAAATATTTTGCATTTGAACAAATTGATTAGTGCATGAAATGATTGAAAAATTACCTTGAGGAATTTGCTTAAGAGACACTTAAATTGGGAGCCCAATACATTACCTTCTATATGTTTTATATTATATCTATATGGGATATTTTCGTAAATTTGAATTTGTTTCTACCTTCCACACACACAGCTAAGTTTTCTATTAAATTTCTTTTATATGTTTACACTTGTGGACAGATTATTTGGTCGCAGCGATCAATATTCTGTTAGTACCCCATGGATGAGTTCGTAGTTGTAGAATAATTTTTACACTTTCCTAACGCCTCTGCTTTACTCATTTAATCGGATTATCAAAAGTCAATATCCAAATCTCGATACTAAACCGTTTTATTAGTGTAGAAATGCTTGCTCAGATATTTTAACACCCTACATTTGGTATAAATTTATCAAAACTATTAGATCAATTTATGGAAACTTATTATTTATTTTAATTGAATTCCAACAGTCATGTTAGACTAGATTGCGACAGATTTGATAGTATTAACATCAGCTCACTTCTTTTCAGCAAATTCCGTTGTATGATGATCCAAAACTTTTCAATTTGTAATTCATAGTAGATTGTGTAACATTTAGTAATCTTGTTATCATTATAACATACGAGTACATATTTCGTTTCCAAAGATAAAAGCAGCGCGAGTAGTGTCAACGAAGAATAAGTAATGCTGGGAACACAATTGGGACGAACAACGAATATTTCGTTGCCAACTTTCGTCTTCAGAAATAATATGCATTTGATGATATGAAAATTAACACAATTCCGCCGTCGAACGAATTTCGTCGTGCTTAACGAACTCTGCGATAGATTTATTTCTATTTCATACGCCAACGAAGGACGAACTAATTAGTACAATATGCATAAAATAGATTTTTAATTGTTTTTGTTACTGCTAAATTTTTTCAAGTATTTTTTATACGGTAATACTATCGACGGTAACACTGCAATTTTTTCGTCGCAATGCTGCGAATTTACGCAACGAACTTTTGTGCATATATGCATAAGTATGCATATTTTATTGATTTCAAACAAAGTTGATAACACATTTGTTTTTGAAAGCTGGTAATATATTTTGAACCACAGTCGTAAAGGAGCTAATGCGTCATCATAATTATTTCTCAAGTGCGGTCATGCCTATTTCTGTTGTTTGGCCTTCGATAGTTGTGCATCTCACTCGCACTGTTTGACGGGTCTGACACAATTAACTGTGTCGTCTTGCGGTTCTTTGTGTCATTTTCTCTGTTGACAATGTTGCTATTTCCTATGTGAAGGCATAGATCATTTACAAGTTGTCACAGAAGTAATTTTTATAATACTGTTAATAACATCTTGGCCATATGTCTAGTCGTCCGCCCACATCTGTGCAGTTATATTTTATAAAATATACATACATACATGAAATAAATAAATTAATGTTTTGAACCAGAGCTGCTTTTATAAGGAGTGTTTGCAATGGTTCTGTTTTGCGAAGAAATCCTACCGTTATCCGGTATCGATCCGAGAATCGATGTCGAAAATTGTACAAAGTTTTTTACTGTGTTTACTTTTCTAGCAAAAAATGCATCATTTCATTTACAATGTGCAGTTTAGCATTCCTTTCTTAAAAATGTTTTGATCTCAGTATGTATGAGTTTTTTTCTTAAAAAAAATGCACCCGTAATAACTGGGAAAGGCAACGTACAGTACTATCCCGATAATCCGGACACGTAATCCGGCCTCTGCTACAAACCGGACAGTACCCCTTTTCCACTTTATAATCCGGAGTAAATTTTTTTTTTGTCATTCATGTTATGCTCTTTGTATAATAACGGAACTTTTTACCGTAATATTCGTCTACGTTTGGAATTTTCAATTGCAATTTTTCTTTATTTAGTTCAGCGTATTTGTTGACATAGTATGTTCGCAAAATATTTGCTTCTTACGGCCCTTTTCACAATGTACGATTAAAATTTAACGTCAGCTTTAACAGCATGTTTTGCATGCCAAAGTTGCCGTTAAAGTCCACGTTAACTTTTAATCGGACATTGTGAAAACTGCCGTTACTCGTATTAAAGTTTAATCTGTATATATAAAATTGTCTTCATATTATTCAATTGTAGGACAAGCGAAAGTATGTACACATAAAACATTATCAATAAGAAAGAAGTGTGAATTATTGGATGAACTAGTTACAGGTAAATCAATAAGAAGTTTTGTAGACATATTTTGTATTCATAATTTTATAAAGTTGCAATTGTATACATAAACACAATGCAAAATTTATTGAACTACTGATAAACTAATAAAAAACTTTCTAAATAAATAAATATTTCTATATTATCTTTTAACCTTAAAGTTTTGTTTTTATTTTTCTCTTTCGATATTTCGTCCACCGGCGGTTAACATCTTCAGGAATTTTTGTTCCTGAAATAAGGAATAAGGTTTAAAAATAAGGATTAAAAAACTTTATAAATAAATGTAAAATAGATTGAATTTTTATTTTTAACAAAAAACTTATTAAAACAGGTTTTCTTTGCACGAAGTATGCAGGTTTATATGTAAATATATTTATAGTAAGAAACCAAATCAGAAATTAACATCAGTAATGCGGACACTCCAGTAATACGGACATGTTCAGGATTTAATGTGCCAGGATTATCAGGATAGCGCTATATTTTGTACCTTATATAAATCTACCGTGTAGATAATGTCATGTAAAGCATACGTTTTTTTGCATTCAAAGCGCTACCAGGCAGAGTTCATATAAAAATTCTCTTTGAATCGGGGAGCAAAAAATTTGAGTAATAAGATTAAAAGTGGAATAAACATAAGAAAATATTATATTGTTAAAGCAAGTCTGTCTGTGATACATAAGTAGAGTTTTTCAATCGGGATTTTAATGGAATTATTTCCAGCATATTTTCTGGAAAATAAAATTTTGGGGAAATTTGTGCGGGAATTCCTTGTATTTTTTGTTATATTATGGTAATTTTACTCTGTGCTTGGAAAAATGTCTTTACAAATGTTATGAGTGCGTTCAAAGCGCATTTTCTAATTTTATTCCTTTTTATGAAGTGCAGCTGTTCAGTTTGCTTCATGCTCTAATACTCTTTTGACTATAAGATCAACATCCGTGAAAAGTGACCGGACTTTTTTTAAAATAAAATTAGGAATAGGAAGTCAAACGATTTTGCACATGTTTATTCTGTAATGAAGTCGTATTTTCAAAGGATTTTGTTTATATAACTTATTTTTCTTATTTTCGTTATATTAAGGATGTTGATTTTACACTTCCATATAACATACATGAGTCTAGGTCACATGTCTGTCGAGCAAGTCATATTTTTCAAAATACTTTTTTTACACTGTTGGAATCAGAATTTTTTCCTCTATCGGTAGGTACATTCCACTAAGTCCTGTCTAATGTAGTTTTCAAGATATTGAACAGGGGATTGAACATTACCAATACCATTACGGGAGGTAAACAACACAATTTTATAAGTAACGGTAGTATTATAGAATCTGTGATTTTCAACATGTTTGGTGTAGTTTACCTCCCACCTATGTTATGTTTGCATTATTATTATAAAAAGAACTGAAATTTTATATTTTTTTAAACGCTTGATACATTTATAAAATTATTTAATACACCTAATGAATTATTATTTACTTTATGTTCAAATAAATTAAATAATATTTTATAACGTTTTGTATTTGGGGCGAATTCTCGGGTATTCAAATATCAATCCCGCTTTCGCGGTAAATGAAAAAGTTCTGGAAGAGAAAAACTCTATATAAAATATAAAATGAAACTTGATTGCGTGAATTTAGAGAATTGTTCCCAAGAAAAGTGTTAATTTCGTAGGGTGACCCCTACACATGCGATGTATTGTGCTGGAACTAGAGAAAAAGGATAGTGAGAGAGATGACAGGTGGTGAAGCTTCACTATCATACAAGTCTGCTTTTACACGTTTTTTGTTTATAGTAGTGTTGCAGCGCCGCTGATATCAGGGAGAGGTATTCAATTTTGAATCTTTATCCAACGATAAATTTGAAATCTGGCACTTTGTTCTCTATGTTTACATTATTTATTAAAAAAATTAAACTTAAGAATTTTATAAAACCAAAAATAAGGGTACTGCCGCATCCGGCGAATAAAGTAAAATCGGACAAGAAATGGCATGCACTATTGGTTGAAGAGAACGCAAAGCAACAACTCAACCAACAGCACCAAAACTGTATATAATTTTAGAAAAAAAACATTAAAATTGCATCTTTCTTCTTGAAAATGTGCGTATTGTTCTTATACTTGTATTTAAAAAAATTTTGCTGAAATAATAACTTTTGAACGGCAATTAATAGTTATCACGACCGCCATCTTACATTTTCTCTTTTTGGTTTCCAATGACGTATTGCGGTTTTAATTTCATTTTCGTTTTAACAAATATGATTTTCTTATAAGGAAAAGTTCAATTTTACTTTTCTGTTCTGCTTGCTTCCAGTTGGTACCTTTTTTTTTTTTTAAGACCTGTTGATTAGAAAACCCTATGTTATGTTACGATACGAATTCCTCCCTATACCAGCGTCAGCTGGCCCTGCTAGCTACTCGCAGCTCGCTCTGGGGGTAGTTCTCAACCCTTGCACTAATGCAGGGGCGTAACAGGCATAAAAAAAGAAAAAAAAGCCATTGCTATAATAGAAAGACCTCGATGTTCCCTGAGACAGATTGCGTTAAATTTACGCGAGGAGAGAATGGTCTCTTGTACTTGGTAGTACCCCAAAGGAAGAACAAAGATTGAAATTTGTAGAGATTTATTTGAAAAATTATAGCGTCACGGTCAACTAGTAATTAAGTTCGAAAGAATAATTGGATTAAATAGACATGAAGATTATGCAACTACTTCTGCTTTTCGTTCGAAATAGAAGCAACTACTGAGATTCGATTCGTCAATGGCTTGAAGAATGGCATGTTTTTCCATTTAATGTACATTTGTGTGACAAGGTCTCAAGACCCTCCGATGTACCTTCCATCGTTGAATGACCATTGCTTCCATGGTCTAATTATTATAAGGTCCGTTCGGGAAATCAGATGATCAATTTTTTTTAAAAAATCGTGCTTGTCAAAATGTGTTTACATTTTGATGGCGGCATTGTTATATTCAAGGCTTTCTTACTTTTGAAAGTGTAGTGGAATTTTTGGAAATTGTAAAAAAATTAATTTAAAAATGTTGTAAAGTTTTATAAGTGTTTATATTATATTTACATATATTTTACATATCTTTACATATATGTATAAAGAATCCCAAAGTAAAATATTCGTTCAACAATTTCACAAAACGTGCAATATGTAATAGACACTGGATCTGTGGCAAAATCACTTTCAAATGTTCAATAATTCTTTTGCGCTTGTGTGAGCATTCATTCACTATTACTTTTTGCACTTCAATTTAATTTTCATTTTATTATATTTAAAATTTGTCTAAACAATAATTTTCTAAAGAGACGATGTCTGCAGCACAAAATGACAAAGTTTCTGATTTTCAGGTAGCCTTCAAATAGTTTTAGACAACTTCCACGTATTCCTATTTTCTCGAGTGTGCATAATAGTTTGTCATGTGATATAGTGTAAAAAGCTTTACTAAAATCAATAAACAAATGGCGTTTTCTTTTCTGACAAAAATGTTACATTATGCTACATTTCGTTACTGTTTCTGTTCCATTCTAAAAAATATGTAACATTAAAAAAAGCTATTTCGTTCTTTTCTAAATATGTTGCACAAATAACTGGCAAAATATGCAACATATTTGACCCTCTAATCTCAAGTCGGGGTGATATACTAACCTTTTTTACATCTTTGTGAATTACTTTTTTATACAAATAAGAATTATAAATCAATATACTCTTCACTTTACTAGAGTCCGTCAGACTTTTGTTAGAAGAAGATTCTGTTTAATTTATTATTTATTTCAATGTAAACTTTTTTGATACATTTTTGGTTTAAAGTTTTTGCAGTTTGTTCTAGGTAATAGCAGATGATTAGAAAACAATGTTGCTGACGATTTTTATTGATAAAATGGTGCTAAAAACCGTAGAAACAGTGAAACGCTAAGTATACATTAATGTTAAATCTCAAATATTTTGTACCATTGTGGCAGTAAAAAATGTATCACTTTTTATAGGCATGGGCAAACGGTAGAAAATGTTATCCAGCGAAAGGGCAACATTTTTGTTCAGAAAGGAAATCACCATTAGTTTAAAAATAACTAATAAATTTAAACTCACAACAACTTAAAATGTCAAAGATACAAAAATATAAAAGAATTTCTATATATACCTGTAAAAAAAAACATAAAAAATAAAGGAAATATTGACAAAAATATCGTGACTACCAATAAAAAATTATTTCAATTAGTTCGTTATAACTAAATTCCACTGTATTCTATAAACCGCTACATGGGCCGAGGGAATCATTGCTTCTGACCTTTTAAAAATTAGGCCAGCGATCACGTTATCGTTTATTATGACCTTGATAGAATTTTATATTATATCGCATGTTCCATGTTCTAATACATATTCAAAAATTATTTTTTTATCTTGGAGCAGAATTGTGCTGGAAGTAGAAAAATACGTTATGGGAAGGGGTATGGTGTTCTAGATTTACGTCAGCACCTGCCCATGGGGCCTTATCTGACGGTGGTCTTAACACCGAGTAAATTTCTGTAACGATTCACTATCTCCCCCAGAGCACTGATAAGCAAATGAGCCCGTAGGCCACCTACCTCCAGAGTTGGGTAGCAAATCATGTATAGTTATCTCTGACTTCTATAATGCACCTTGTTGAGGTGTTCGAGCGGTCTAAACTCTTGTCACATCAGAATGTTTTTATGTCAAAACCCATTTAAAAGTAATACTGTTGGTTCGAAACACATTCCGGTGACTACTGTCGAATGGCAACAGCACCTAGTAGAGTAAAGGTCATATCATTAATATGCGTGTTACGACTTTCACATATTTACGATTAGACCAAAAACTCCACTTCCCGCGTATCTTTTGGTTGTCCTTAAACCCGTACTTTCGTCAGCAGTGTGGGGCCAAGCTGGTCCCGTAGTACTAGATTAGAATCTAACTGGTGTTAAGCAGTCCTTCATCAATCTCTAGTGAGATTTCGAAAAGTCACCTCTTCTATCATTTTCGAACTTCAGAGAGGAACAAGGTAATGCTGCACCTTGAGCTCGGGACCGCGGGCTCGCTCAGACCACCCGTGGTTCCGGAATACAAGATTCACAAGTTTCCAGAACCCCCCTGCGGGTATGGGAAGGGGTATAGAGGGAGTAGTGCTTCTGTACACTTGATTTGAATTCCCACGGCAAAAGTGACACGATCGTTTATTCCACATACGTACTGTTCGGCCGAAAATTTAGTTTTCTTTATAATGCTGCCAAATGATGACAGCGTTGTGCGTAGGAATGACCGTTCCTAAATGAGTTTCTTCGACCTCTACTATATTTTTTTCGGTCGGATGTAAGCAGTATCAATAGTACATACGTTAGTTGGGGCGAAGTATGTCTTACATCGTTTTATAAGCCGAGGCACTTGAATGCTTATTTTGGAACCTGTAAAATATTCTCAGTCCATCGAACATCACAGTGAATCTTCATGACAGGAACATCAAGAGCTTCTGATTCCTCAATATTTATACCACCCATAATTACAGGTAAAGCAGCGTGCTCGGATATGCGTCGGTGTGTAAGGATGTAGCATTGTGTCTTTTGAGCGTTGAAATCGACCCTGTACGCGTGACCCCATTGCAATATTTTTGTGAGGTCACTATTCAATGAATTTGAATTCATATTCTGCCTCAGCGCCGCGATCATAGTCTATGTGGACCTACGCTGAAATGAATATGAGTGATAAATGCTGCTATCATCTGCAAAAGAGTGGATAGGGTTGAAGTTTTAGATAAAAAACCGTAGAGAAAAATAAGAGGGTGGCGATGGTCGAAGTAGTCTGCACGTTGACTACAAAACGAAAAATTTTCCTGGGTTCAACCCCAATTTCAGACTCATAAAAACATCTCGCAATTTACTGATGTGCATTTGTGTCAGTTGTTCTCGCATGGTTTCAGTGGCGAAGGCATAGTCACTAGTCACTGAACAGTAACGGCTTCATCTGCATCCAATCCACAGGCACATTAGAATGCCATCCTGCGGCGGTATTGTGGATCACCGGGGAAGTAAAATAATTACTAAAAGTGACTACTAAAACCAAGCTTCAAAATTTAATAACGTGCAAAAGCAGTGCTCTAAGATAGTGAAGTTTCATCTCCTATTGTTTCTCCTACTATCCCTTTCCTCTAGTTCCAGCAGAATGCACCGCATGTGTAGGGGTAATTTCCTGAGTGCTGGTCCAAGATAGAAAAAAAAAGAAATAGAGTATGAAAAAGAATATAAGCTTGCGGCACCTCTGAATTAATCCCGATGAGGTGAGATCCCGTCTATAATAACTTTTATAACGCTATCTTTGAAAAAGCTCGATATAAATCGGGTAAACATATCACCGACACCAAATTGAATAATGAAATAAACTTAATTTTCTAAATGAGTGAATGCTACATATAACAAACAACAAGCAACAAACATACAATGTTCAAAATATCAACTCTCCGTGACTGGAAATATTTTTCACCCAGAATTAGTAACCATTTAATGGAAACTTCGTAAAACAATATACTTACAAAAATGTGTTTCGTGTTTTTTTCATTACCGGCTTTTTACAGTTTTCCTGGAAAACATGCGATTTAAACGAAACAATTTGAATATGCATACACAGAACTATGAGTAATATTGCACACACCCTAGAGTACGTAGAGTAGAAGAGGAAAATAAAATTGATTCATATAAGAACTGTTTTCGTAAGCCTGTGATTTTGCTTAACATTCAATTGCGTAAATTGGCAGTGCCCCGTAAAATTTTAAACAATTTTCATACAAAAAGTAAAAGTTAGCTGCTTAAGAAAAACGTGGTGTCAACTTCCATTCAACATTGCACAAATTGCTGATCATGCACTTACCTGCACATTTAGCCAGGTAAGCGAATTTAAGGTAACAATATTTTTGACTTACACGCACAAAAAGTCGTGCAAAGTTGATTGTTGTCAAAATGATGGTATGCTCCAAAAATGTACTGTGTATATTAAATAACCTCCTTCCTCATTATGACAGTAGACAAATTTGATTTTACAAAAGAAAATACACAAAACTCTTTTCTTCCACGATTTTGAAATAACACGGTTCACAAATATGGAAGTTTTTGAGCTTGATCGATTTTTTCAACTCTTAATAGAACTTTTTACAAATAGCATTTCTGCCAAGGATAGATAGTTCACGTCTTTATGGGTGCTCCCCTACAAGATAATTTTGGTTAAGCAATTATGTACGTCTTTGGAATTCGCAAATTTTAAGCTTCAATGTTTCTAGAAAAAAGTAAATTATTTGCTTAGCATTACGTTATGTATCAAAAAAAAAAAACAAGCGCGCAAGAATGCATTTTTAAGCATTTATATTGCTTTAAACAGTCTTTCCACTGACTTATGCATTTCGGAAGATTTTTTGTAATCATTTCTTCCTAAATATCCAATGTATTGCTTCCGGCAGCGTTTAGTGCTTTTACATATCGATAATTTTTCGCTGTATAACTACGTACATATCGAAGAGATGTTAATAATCTAATGTACACAGCTATATCACAGGGTGGCGATGGCACGATGGATGGTAGTCTGCACGTTGACTACAAAACCAAAAACAGACCTGGGTTCAACCCCAGTTTCAGATTAAAATTTCAAAATAAAAATCAACATCTCGCATTTTTCTGATGTGCATTAGTGTGTCTTTGTGTGTCAGTTGTTGTCGGAAGGTTTCAGTGGCGAAGGCATAGTCACTGGTCACTGAACAATACCGGCTTCAGCTGATAGCAATCCACAATCGCATCAGAACGCCCTCCTTCGTCGGTATTGTGTAGCACCGGCGAAGTAAAATAATAATAAAAATGACTACTAAGCCGAAGCTTCAGCACTGCTACAAGTATAAACAAAGAACGTGCAAAAGCAGAGCTGCAAAATAATTAATTATGCTTCACCTCCTGACGTTTCTCCTACTATCCCTTTCCTATAGTTCCAGCACAATGCTTCGCATGTGTAGGAGTCATCTCCTGAATGCTGGTCCCAGATAAAAAAAACAGAAGACATAAAACTTTTTCGCAACTTTATTCGCAAAAGATGGACTAATAAAAATACAAAATTTTACATATAATACCAACATTCAGTAAAATATTTTCTTTCTTTTTTTAAGTACACACCTCCAGTATAGTAATCGATTTTAATAATATTTTAATTATAATTAAATTTTTGAAAAAAAAAAATAATTTTTCTGATTGCAATTTTTTCACTCAACCGTTTTAAAACTTAATTTATAAACTGAGTTGTTAACTTGCAAACATTTTTGGAATTTATATCGTCGAAGTCAAGGCGAATTCATAACAGCCTTACAAGAACACTGATAACCGAATTATCGGTCATCGCGTAGAACAAAGTATTTATCATTTTCTTAAGACTAATATGAGCAATAGAACGTATTTCCGAACTGCTCACTCTACTGTGGTTTACTAGTCACCGTTGACGGATATATCGGTCACTGTTGATGGATATCCCAGTTAAAATTAAACACGATTTATTACAATTCTTTATATTGATTTTATTTCAATATTCTTATATATATATGTGCATATGTGTATAAAAAAGAAAAATAATATAATATAAAATAGAAATATCCTGCCCTTGGCTCAACGTCGACTGGTATAGCTCGATTTTTTCCACGCGGATGCTTACTTCTTTTTGGACGAGAAGCTGCTGCAGAAGTATCAGAATACATTAAAGGAAAAAAGTTGTCAATTCAATACGAATAAAAAATGCATATAAATAATTAACGCAATATACACAAATTTCACTTAAATATAATGGCACACATTAATAATTAAGGACACACAAAGATTTAAAATATACATATATTAAAACAGACTATCTGGGAGTTACATAAACATCAATTTTATCCATCAGCAATGACAATCATAAGTTTTGGAAAATATAGAATGTCTGCAAATGTGATAGAAAAAATGTGTGTGGATTACTTTGGGTCATTCATTGTTTGTAGCGAGGTGAACTTACCAGCCCAGCTGTCCGCCTATTTATGTTTTTTTTTTAACTTGGACCAGCACTCAGGAGATGACCCATAGACATGCAGTGCATTGTGCTGGTACTAGATGAAAGAGATAGTAGGAGAAATGATAGGAGATGATACAACACTGTCTTTTGCACGTTATTTGTTTTTATAGCAGTGTTGTAGCGTTTCTGATGTCAAGGAGACGTATAAAGTTTTGAAGCTTCGTTTTTAGTAGTCAATTTTAGTAATTATTTTACTTCGCCGGTGCTACACAATACCGACGAAGGAGGGCGTTCTGACGTGCCTTTGAATTAGATACAGCTGAAGCCGTCACTGTTCAGTGACCAGCGACTATGCCTTCGCCACTGAAACCTTCCGACAACAACTGACACACAAAGTCACACAAATTCACATTAGAAAAATGCGATATGTTTTTATGATTTCGACTGAAACTGGGGTTGAACCCAGGAAAGTTTTTCGTTTTGTAGTCAACGTGCAGACTACTTCGTTCATCGCCACCCTCACCCTTTATTTTGGCTGTCGTTCTACTTTTTGTACTATTTTGTTGTTCGGCTTTGTAGTCGTTAATTTTGTTTTTAAATTCGAAATTTGAAAAAATTTTAATTTTTGCCGCTGAAATTGAAATTGGACACAAAGTACAATGTTAGAATTCGGCCTCATATGTACATACAAAAGCATGTACAGTTTAGTCCAAAGTCCGCCATTACGTCATACACTTTCTACACGTTTTGGCATACTCTATATTAATTTTTCAATCTCTTTATTTGGAATACTCTCCCACTCACGCTGAAACCGCTCGTTGAAATTGGTTGGAGATGATCGGTATTGTCCCAACCGTCCCTTCACTGTTGACCACAATTTCTCAATCAGATTGAGGTTGGCACTTTGAGCTAGCAAAATTACTTCTTCGTCAGGATAGGCGCTCTTATCAACAAAATAGGGAGATGAGTCTGAAAAATACGCAGATAGTTTTCTTTCCCATTATTCCGTCAGTTCTTTAAGTGGTCCAAGGTGCCACCATGTAAACCCCATACCACCCCGCTTCCTCCACCATGCTTCACAATTTCTTTAACACGAAGCCTTTGAATTGTCTGCCAGGGCGGCGCCGGCAATATTCCTTACCGTCGGATTGAAAAGGTTTAAATTTGGATTCATTTGGCCAGATTACACGTATCTATTCATGGACGCCCTGGGTAGACATAAGCTATTTTTTATTTTTTTTTTTGAGCTGCTTCACATACTGGACATAAGCCAAGATGACGTATGGTAACCTTAATATAACGTATCCTTAAATTTTCTATATATCGCATATATTTTTTTACACGATTTTTTCAGTAACGTATCCACCGTGTAAAAAAAGAACTGAGTGTACGTACATACATATCGAAATGCACATACAACAGCTGGAAAAAAACACCGGTTTCGTACGAAGAGTATAAAAGTGAAAAACAACCATAGCAAATAAAAGAAGAATAAATAAATAAAAACAACAGCAAAAACAAAGACAAAAAAACGAGCAAACTATTGTATGTGGCTAAAATGAATGGCCTTTAAATGTTGGGTATTGTTGGTGGTAGCTCTGCCGCTGTCACCGTCGTCGCCAGCTGATGTTGCTGTTGCCGATGCTAGCAACGATGACGGCGACAACAGTATTGTTTTTGTTTATTTAAGAGGGAGTGCGATTGTGTGTAAGCTTGCCAGAACATTTTGTTGTTGGCATTTATGGTGATGATGACGATTACCATGTGTGGCTTGTTTGTGTAAATGTGTGAGTGCGTATTTGTGTTTGATTTTACGATTTCATTTCTTTCTTTGCAAAGTCTACTTCAGTCATACGGAAGCAATACGACCGACCGGCGAACGAATCGCTGTGTTCTGTGTTAAAATATTATTTTATACGAAGTTTAAACGATTTTAATTTGGATATATATAATTCATTTAAAAAGCCGCATAACATACTTTGAAAATAAAAGCTTGGACTTTAGTTTTTCTATATACATAACTTTGCTATTTGGTATCAATTAATTAAATGAGTGCGTGCGTTTTATATTTCAGATATTTCTTTTGCTTTTATTATAATAATTTTTGGTTTTTTTTGCTTAAATCTTGTGATTTGCATTTGAGATTTGTTTTTTTCTGGAATAATTGTTTTTGCTTAAATATTAAGTCATAATTACAAAGAAGCATTTATTGCCACAATTGAAAGTGTTAATATCAAAAATTAAAGGAATAAAATAAAAGCAAAAACTGATTAGTGGCAACAACTACAACAATAATATCAGAATAATAACCTGTTTTAGTGCCTATGAATGTTATTTAAAAGCAAAAGAAGAAAAAAGAAGTCAAAACACGAAAAGTTTTATTTTGCTATTCTATATCGTTTGAGAGGTTTTTTTTCGCGACAACAAAATAAATTGAATTAAAAAACGCAGCAGTTTAAGCCCACTTATTTTCACCTCAAGTGTGAGTACTTTTTTTTTGTTTTTATCATTCTTGTTTTCTTAGTTTAATTTAAATGTTTTGTTTGAAAAATTGCCTGACGATTTATGCGACTTTTGTGTATAATGCCGGTAAAAATAATAGCAGCGGTAAACAGCAAAAAATAGCAATTTCTTTGTTTCTTTTTATCATAAAATTTTTACAATGTCACGAAATTTGTTATAAGAAATGTGTTTCTTACAAAATATAATAATTAAGGCAACAACAACAAATTCGTAAAAACAAATAAAGGGTGGTTAAATTTCAAGGGACGATGTTGATTTTGAATAAAACACAAACTATTTAGGAAATTATTGTAATTTTATTTTATTATGATATATTGGTATTACTCAATTATGTATCGAACAAAATATCGGTCAAATGGGCGCCTTGAAATTTAACCACCCTTTATATACAATACTCCCTCGCCTTGGGCAACCCTCAATTAACACAACTATTCGTCTATTTCAACAGTTAATGCCTGTGACCGTCAGTCGCGTGTGAATTACTGTAGAGCCATCCTCAATCTCAACAACGAAGAGAACGATTTTGAGTCGAAAATCACAATGAGAGACGGGGCGCATTTTTATCTTCGTTTCTGGGGCACTGAAAATTCGCTTGTGATGGTGCGTTGTTCAAGCGGGAGGAGTGATTGCCGTATTTTTTTATGATCGCGATCGGCAATACACTTACTGTTACTAAACAAAGAATTTTCTGGTCGCGTAATCTCACGTTTTGACGTCGCACGTTTATACCAACAAGCCCCCTAGGATATTCGACAGTAATTTGAACAGTTATCACCAGAAATATTGCAGAAATTTATTGGAAATGCGGCAAAACGGGCACAAAATTGGCGGCAGCCACTTGGCTGATATCATGTTTTCCAATGAACAGAAAAAAATGTACAGGTCCTGTACCAACCTAGGATTCTAAATATATACTCAAACTAGCTATTTATCTTTTTACTTATTTATTGATTCTATGCAACCAAAAACCACGTTTATTACATCAGCAATCTAAAAATATATTATTTCACATGTGTTGCCAGATCAACCGGCTACCATCGTGGACTGTCACTTTTGGGTGGGTTGCCACATCCCTCCTATATTTTTAAGCTTCAACGTCACTTTAGGCCTGGGTCCATCTGGATCGATATTCTGTGATGTTGATGGTACTTCCGGTGACAGCTCATTACCGG
Source organism: Dexiosoma caninum (assembly GCA_963924685.1). Lineage (NCBI taxonomy): Eukaryota > Metazoa > Arthropoda > Insecta > Diptera > Tachinidae > Dexiosoma > Dexiosoma caninum. The sequence goes on along the minus strand of OZ004729.1, from coordinate 50,090,040 downwards.
CACGACGATTATTGGCGGAATCCATGTCTTGTTGATGTCCGAGATGTTCTGAATTTTCAACCGAAGTCTTATTATGTTTGGCTAAAGATGGCAGCGGTGAATCAGCTGGAACTTTCTTAACATGAGTAATGTTTCTACGATACACACTGCCTTCTCCTGATAATACGACATCATTTCCTTTCCTATCAGTTACTTCATATTCAGTTTTCCCAAATGTTGTAGATAATTTACTACTGTGAAGAGTATTTCGGAGTAGTACCTTATCCCCAACTTTGATGTCACAATCGATGGCGTTTCTGTCAGAATCGGCTCTTTGTTTCCCTTTTTCTTTATTAGCAATGTCATTGTCTCTGGCTTCAGAGTCGATAACATGCTCTTCAACGTCATTCAGCGATGGAATTTTATCTCTAATAGCTCGATTAAAAATAAGTTCCGATGGAGCTTTCCCAGTTGAACCATGCGGGGTGACGTTGTACATGAGTGTCAACCTACGAATCTCCTTTTTATAGTCCAAACCCTGCGAGTGAGCAATTTGAAGATGTTTTACCAGAGAGCGGTTCAAGTTTTCAACCTCTCCATTGGCTTGGGGCCAATAAGGCGGTGATGTCATCAATTCAATATTATTAGTGTTGCAAAATGCCTTGAATTCCTCGCTTACGAATTGGCGACCGTTATCAGCTGTTATTGATCTCGGATATCCATGTCGGGCAAATATTTCCTCGAGAAAGTCAATAATTCCTGTTGATGTTATCTTCCTTATATATTTAAGTTCATGGTATCGCGAATAGTAGTCAATTATTACAAATACAAAATCGTGATTTGGCAACGGACCCAATAAGTCCATTGCTACACAAGCCCAGGGACTATCCGGCATAGTCCGTCTATTCATAGGCGCAGGTGGTATCGGTCGAGATACCAACATACATTCATGACAGCTCTTAACGTATTTCTCTACATCTCGGTCGACCAACGGCCACCAAACCTTTGCTCGAATTCTGCGCTTCATTACAGTTTCGCCTGGATGGCCTTCGTGCGCTAGATCTAGCACTTGTTGTCTCAGGATCCCTGGAATCACGAGTCTTGTTCCTCTTAGCAACAAATTCCCCAACATACTGAGCTCAAATCGAAATGGATAATACCTGTTCTTAGTTTCTGTACCCCAGTTGTCGGTATTTATACATTCTACTGCCATCATCAGTTCGTCATCTTTGCTATTATGGTGTACAATTTCCAAAACTGTTAACGCTCGCGGAACCGAATGTCCTACGATAGAACAAATGCTGAATTCGCATGACTTGTCAAAAGTGACAGCTGTATTCCCATTGCAGAGTCTGGATAGCGAGTCTGCAATGTTATGCTTTCCTGATTTGTAAATAATTCTGTAGTTAAACGACTGCAGTCGTAATACCCAACGTTCAATACGAGCCGGCGGCATCGATGTTGGTTTAAAAATAGTTTCAAGGGGCTTGTGGTCTGGTCAAATTGGATTCCTGCTAAGTAGTAGTAAAACCTCTCTACAGCCCACACTAGAGCGAGACTTTCTTTTTCCGTTTGGGAGTAGCGACGCTCTACTTCGGAAAGCGCTTTACTGGCAAAAGACACAACAAACGGAGTATCGTCAGCGAATTGAATGAGGACCGCTCCCAAAGCTACAGGACTTGCGTCAGCAATCAATCTTGTTCGTCGGTTTGGTGAAAAATAAGTTTGTGTTGGAAGCTCCGCCAACTTTTCCTTGAGTCTTGTAAATGCATCATTCTGTCTAGTGGACCATATAAATTTTTCATTGCCCTTTATGGTCGCTCTTAAAGGTTCAACTAGATCACTCAAATCTGGTATAAATTTTCCCAAATAGGTTACTAGACCCAGAAAACTCCGAGTCTCCTCACGTTTGTTTGGGGCTCGAAAATTCAAAACACTATCGACTTTGTCCGGGTCAGCGCTTATGCCATCTGACGATAGAATATGGCCTAAAAATTTTAACTTATGTACCTTCCATAAGCATTTATCGTTATTTATGGCTATATTAAAGCTCTTAAATACGGTAAGAACATCTTCCAGGTGCTTATCATGTTCCTTTTCAGTTGCGCCGAAGACTATTATGTCATCCAAATAGTTTAATGCATTTTTACATGGATCCAAAATATTTTCCATAGTCTTTTGGAATATTTCCGGAGCTGAATTCACCCCAAATAACAGCCTTTTATATCTAAATAAGCCTTTTGAAGTTATAAATGTTGTTATATATCGACTTTCCTCTTCAAGCTCCAATTGATGATAGGCATTTTTCAAATCAAGCCTTGAAAAGACTTTTGCTCCTTTAATCCCAGCAATTTTATTGAAAGGCTTCAATCTTTCCACCTGATTGTTGCCTATACCCAACTTTAATACACCCAGTTTGATGGCAGTATCTTTACCCAGCAATGATTGCTCGCCACGTTCAATAACGTAAAATGTTGAAATCAAATTAGAACTTTCCTCAAGCCCAATAACAGCGTCAAAAACTGCTTTTATCGTAAGTGGCACATTTCCAGCGTATGCCCTGAATTGGTGCTCTGATTTAAATCGAGTATTCCACATGACTGCTTTTTCGGTCTTCAACAGGTACCAATCATCTTCACACAGGAGGTTGTATTTTGATCCAGAATCTATCAACATACTTATTTTCTTACCACCTACAAAACACGGTATTACCTCAATCGCGGATTCTCCTTTATCAAATATTTTAAAACAGCAGTCATCATTTCATTTGGATTGCCCATCAATATATCTTATCTTGGAATAACCAAAATCTCGACGCTTTGGGTTTCTGTTATCAAATGAAGAAAATTTCCGTTTGTTTGAAACAGTACGGCATTTCCGGGCATAATGTCTTACCAGGCCACATTTGTTGCATTTCATTTTCCTGGCTGGACAATCTACACTATTTCCGTCATGACTGTTTTGTCCACATCTAAAACATTCGCAGTTATTTGCAATTTTATTGATTTCAACAGTTGTACTTGGAGCCTCCATTGATTTTGACTGATCATTAATTTGCTCATGGACTTGGCAAATTTCAATAATTTCCTTTAAGGAGTGCTCTTTTTCCAATAACCTCTTTTTCAAATCCGCAGATGCCCATGAGTCAATCAATTTATCTTTGATGCTGATTTCCAGAACATCAGTCTTTGTTTCACCAAACACATACCTTGAAGCCTGTTGCCGCGTCCTCAATAAGAATTTATTAAAGGTTTCACCCGACTCTGCCTTAAGCGATCAAAACAAATGCCTCTCAAATGTTGAATTTCTTTCCGGGGAAAAATAATCAGTCAATTTGTCAACTAACATTTTATAGGCATCGTCTTTTTCCCCACAAGTAAGTGCACCTGGAATGTTATATGCAACTTCCTGCAGTTAGAAGTATAAGTAATGTAGAAGTTTGTTTTTTTTCTTGACCGCATCTGATATTTCGTCCGCCTGAATGTAGAAAGTGAATGCCCTTAGCCACTTTTCCCACTCAGTACGAATAAGCGACTTGTCAATCGCTTCACAAAGAAATGGCCTAATTCCATTTGTTTCATTCATGTTCGGAATCAATGTTATTGTTTCCTAAACAAACAAAATGTTCAAATACAATAACTGTCAGGTCGACATACTATTTCAACTTACGACTGATCGTCTTGTACTTCTATTCTCAGATCTTATCCCAAATGGATTTTCCAAATTGGAACACAGATTTTGTACACCTCGCTCGTGCTTGATCTTATTCTAGTTCTTTGAACTAGAACACAGAATTTATTTGCATAACTGGCAATCTGAAAACAATAATGAAATCAATTGTGCGTATTAATTCATTTTCCTTTTCAAAAAAAAAAAAATTTCCTTTTGTGTCAACATTTGCTTTTATTTCCCCCCATATTTACCTCGTCGCCAATGTACCAACCTAGGATTCCAAATATATACTCAAACTAGCTATTTATCTTTTTACTTATTTATTGATTCTATGCAACCAAAAACCACGTTTATTACATCAGCAATCTAAAAATATATTATTTCACATGTGTTGACAGATCAACCGGCTACCATCGTGGACTGTCACTTTTGGGTGGGTTGCCACAGGTCCAAATAAAGATTTCCACCACTCAAAATATTTTTTTTTATTTATACTACAGCCACACGTTAAATTTTTTCTACATAACTCTTTCCAAAATTCATGTGTATTGGTAGTTGTGACATACGCTGCACGCAAGTTCTGATGTGCATTAGTGTGTCTTTGTGTGTTAGTTGTTGTCGGAAGGTTTCAGTGGCAATACCGGCTTCAGCTGATAGCAATCCACAATCGCACCAGAAGGAGTCATCTCCTACATCATCATTTATAAAAATAGGTATCAGATGTTTTCTTGCCCATAATTTGAGAGTTTTAAAATTTGAAAGGCAAAATTTGAACGTGTAACACCCAAGTTAGTTATTCAAAAACAAAATTGGACTATTAATTTTGCACCACCTTGTATATGTAGACTATGAATATATCATTTGTTTTTTTTAGATACATGAGAACTTAAAATGATAATACAAGACAGAAATATTGTCGGAATAGGGTGGCGATGGTTGAGGCAGTTAGCACGTTGACTACAAATTAAAAGTGTTGGGTTCGACCCCAGTTTCAGACTGGGTCATAAAACCACTTCAGATTTTTCTGATGTGCATTAGTGTGACTTTGTGTCAGTTGTTGTCAGACTGTTTCCGTGGCGAAGGCATAGGTATACTGGTCAATGAACTGAACCGGCTTCAGCTGGTACTAATCCACAAGTAACATTCTAGCGCCCTCCTTCTACCAAATACAGCTTCATTAATTTAATGCGTTTCCTTGACATCAGAGGCGCAGCAACACTGTTTTAAAACAAGAAACGTGCAAAAGCAGTATTGTGAAAATAATGAAGCCTTCTTCTCTCTATCCCTTCATCACATGCAATCTCTATCACTATTCCTTTCCTAGAATTTAACACCTAGTAGTAGGCATGAGTGTTGTTTCTCTTAAAAAAATAATCTGGTAGATAATTTCCTGGCATTTATTTTTTAAATATGATTTTCGTCATATGTTCGCCACTGGTTTTCCAGTATATCTGACCGTATGTCGTCAATGCTGGCGTGAAAATTCACTTGAAGCATTAAGAGTTGCTGTTTTTCGGCATAAAGCAATGACTTACCATATCCGCATAAAAAGTAATCCAGAGGCATTAAATCGCACGAACGAGGGCCTAGAAAACAGGACAACTTCTGAAAATAAAATTGCCACCAAATTGATTTTGCAAAATATAGATTGTTAAGTCATCCGCGCATTTTTGAAAAAGCATACTAAAGGGGATTATTAAACCCTTTCATGCTCCTTAGTTTCTTAGCTTTTTCATTAACAAATGGCACCAATTTATGTGAGGAATCGGAGTTTGCGTCAAGTAGGACTGAAACACGTTATTTTAGGATTTTAAATCGAGTGCACTTTTTTCAAAGGCATACACATATTTCCTATCAGAAAAACAACGAAATAATAATCCGGTTTCATCGACATTCTATATGATAGTCTATATCATGTGAATATATTAGACCCATCTCAACAACTTTAGCACGAAATTTGTGAATGAATGGATTGACTGAGTCAACATCACTAGCAAGAACCTCGCCACCAATTTTTAAAAATACAATGTCATGGCTCTTTTTGCAGTTGGAAAACCATCCGTCACCTGTTCATCACTACTGGGATATTCTTGTGGAAAAATTTGTTTAGTTTTTCTTTCATTACTGCTCCAGTCATAGTAGATTTTCATTCACGTTGATTCTGAAACCACTCATATAACTATCTTTCGGATTTTGAAGATTCACAACTGTGCAAATATCTGTTTTTTGCTTCCTGTGGGATACTACATTGTATTAATATATAGCTGCTTTGCAGCTGATGGCAAATTTTGTTACGTTAAAATCAACAGCTATCCTTTTTCCGTGGACGCCTTTGACGGTATTTTCCTATATCTTTACCCTGGTTTCTAAAGATAGAGTATTCCTTTTGCATGGGATTACCCTTTTTTTACTGCGTAGATGCCAAATAAAAGACATGTGGAGAATATTTAAGTGTGAAAAACGAACGAAATATAAAAACGCTTGGAAATTAGAACTGACAAAGCATGCAATGCATTAAAAACGAAGGATTCGACTTTTCGAGACGTCCAATTTACGAATGTCCACTCTATGTATGTACAGTCGAACTTCCCTATAACGAACTTTAATATAACGAATTTTTCTCCATAACGAATTATTTTTGATAAGACTGTGTTGTGTTAATTTTTTTCAGACATTTTAATCTCCCTATAACGAACTTTTCTATATCATATTTTTTCTGTAAAGAACCTTTTTGTTGAAACGGAACTTCATTTTGATATGCTAAATAACCTCTCTATAACGAATTTCGAAATAGCTGTGAAGACTTCGTCGGTCAACTTCAATTTAAAAGTCTAAAACAAACATAAATAACTAATTTTTTCAAAATGTTTATGTTTCATTCATTAGTTTTTGTACGAGTAGTCGGTAATTTTCATTTGTCGAAGTTTTGTTTAATTTTTCTTCCCATATTTATCTTAAGCAACCCTTAAATGAAATAAAAAGCAATTATTTACATGCAATACAATGTATATATATGTAGCTCCAGATATACGCAGCTTTATATACATATAGTGCGTAATCATAGTTAGAAAGCCATTAGCCGAAGTATCCAGTGTAATGATAATGCAATAATAATTTTCCGAAAAATCAGTACTTATCCTATTTGTTTTTTTCTTTTTCGTTTTGTAGTCAACGTGCTTCGACCACCGCCAATTTCCAATTAAATGAAAAATGTATGGAGGTGTCATATGTTCACTTTGGATTAATTGCACATCTTCCATATTTTTAATAAGATTAACAGAAGAAGAATAGTTAAATTAGACTAAAGGAGTTCAGAAATGTTAACTTAATTCAATTTTAATATATAGCTGCGTTCAAAATAAAGCACCATTTGAAAACTTTTAGTAAGAGTACTACCATCTTCCAAAATGTTGGTGTGCTTTTACTCAAACCACAATACGAAATCCTGTGATGTGTGTAGTTCATAATAATAACAAAAAATATCATTTTATTTCAATACCTTTCCAAACGCCAGTTCATTTAAAAAAAACTTAAAATATAATCAGTCAAAAAATAGCACAGCAGCTTATTTTTATGCAAAAAGTTCGTTGTTCAGTTTACATTTCATTTACTGCTTTACGTACATCTTTAGAACTTGTTGGTTTCAATGCAGATAATCACGTCTTTACGTCTGTCCAAAGATTTTCTATGGGGTTTAAATCCGACGACTGTGCAGGCCACTCCATCACATTAATTGAGTTCTCAATGAACAACTTTTTTGAGATTTTGTTGGTGTGTTTGGAGTCATTGTATTGTTGAAAGACCAACAGCAGCAGCATTTTATCATAGGGATATGGTAACATTATCTCCTGCATGATATTTACATATGCGACTGCATCCATAGTTGTTTTGATCTAATGTATGGGACGCACATCTTGATATGAAAAACAACCCGATACTATAATACTACAACCACAATGCTTTATAGTTTTTGTGTTAACTGTGAAAACTTCATTCATTATTAGGTGGTGTTCAGACTAATGATCTAGAACCATTTCCACCAAAAAGGAGAATTTTGGACTCATCTGTCCATAGTATGTTCCTGCATTTTTCCAACGGCCAATTAACAAATAATTGTAACTGGTCCTATTATTCTGACCGGCACTGTATATAGGTATGTATTCAAATTATTACGAAGCAAATACGTTAGTGCTTAAAATATTCTAAAACGTCATTTCGTCTGAGCAAATGCTCGGAAATCATTGTTTTGAAAATTAATGTTACAGTAAGCGCGCTAATACTGTGCATTTTATCGAATTCGTTCACAATTTACTTAATACTAAACAATTTTTTTTATTAATGTCTTCTTAGGATGAAGTTTCCAAAATAACCATGACTCATCTGCATTACAGATGGCCGTTATCATCCATCTCATCTATTTTTGCTTAACGTTTTACTTTAAATGGATTTACGAGCTGCAGTTCTGCTGCTAGTTTTTTACCTCTGTGCCATAATGTGGCTACACATGATATAAAGGGTCTTTCATTAAGCGCTTTCTATCTTTAAATTTAAGTAAAACTAAGTGTGTGTGAAATATCATCGAAATTTTTTATTCGTTTGATTGATGCCAATCTGTGTGGAATTTAACATGGTTCAAATAGTTTCTGGGAGGAGCGCGTCCGAAATGTCAAATTTTCCATGACTCAGGCTGAATTTGATCGAAGGTGTGGGTTATGTTGGCTTTGCGGACCGCTGTGGTTTGTGGCTTATTCGCATACCCCTGCGACTTAAGACAACCTCAGACGAAAAAGTATAACGGGATCAAATCGCACAGTCTCGGTGGCCACTTCGTGCATTCGTGCAGAATATCCAATGAGGCATAAGCTGTGTGGAACGTCTTGTTGAAACCACATGTCGTGGTGTCCAGCTAATCCATTGAGGCCAAAAGATATTGGTAATCATTGACCTATAAAGCTCACCATTGATAGTGATGTCCTGGCCAACCCATTCATCCACAAATGGGCTTCTTCACTGAAGATGATTTTTCGATGAAAATTAGGGTCAATTTCCAAACTGTTCCAGAACCCATTCAACGAACACATGTCGTTGTATATGGTCATTTACCGTCAGTTTCTGAGTCAGTTGAATTTTGTACGGGTGCAGGTCCAAGTAACGACGCAAAAATCGCGAAGTTGTGGTCTGCGAAAGGTCGAAATCTTGTCAGCGACACGATATCGACTGCCTCGGATTCTTTTAATACACTCTCACGAACAGCGGCGATGTTTTCGGGAGATCTTAAGAAAAAGTCACAGGGAGCAAAATCTAGTGAATAAGGTAGTTGAAGCATCATTAGGGGGTTGTTTTTGGCCAAATAATCACAAAACAAGAATTGATGTGTGAGCTGGTGATTATCGTGATGCAGAATCCATAATTTTTTTTCCACAATTCCGATCGTTTGAGCCGTATTGCTTGACGCAAACGTTGCATAACTTCTTTGTTGTATTCCGTATTAACCGTACGACTTGTTGGCAAGAGCTCATGATGCACCACGCCATTGTAATAGAAAAAAAAATCATCTTATCTTTTGAACAAACCTCGTATATGTATATACAGTTTGTAAAAAAAATGTTTTCAAAACAAAAATTTTTTACGAATTTAAATTTAAATAAATATTTACTACAACAATATCATTATATTTGTGAATTTTTTTTTTTACAACTGTTGTTTTGTATGTTCTCGACAAGCAGGCGTCGAAACTTTGCAAATTTATGAACATATTACAACAACAACGCTACAAAATAATTTTGCATATTTTAAACAGTGTAAAAAAAGTGTTTTTAAAAATGCAAAGACAAGAAGGAACCGTTAGTTTTTTGCATATGTATTGCGTATAATAGTTTTATATGGACGCTAAGAGTAGCAGTTGTCTTTTATTCATTAAATTAAGCTCATAGAATAAACAAATGATTACCCAATTATATATAAATTATGCCAGGAAAGCGACTGAACAAAGACATTACCCAACTGGTGTATTTTAATTACTATAAAGGAAAATCTCACAGAGAAATTGCTAAAATGTTCTCTCTTAACCTAAGGACTGTATATAATGTTATTAACCGTGCTGAAAAAGAAGGAAGACTGGAACCAAAAGAAACACCAGGCAGACCAAAAAAAGTAACTCGGCGATTTGAAAAAAACATTTTGAAAATGATTGATGAGAATCCACTAGAGGAATTGCACTTAACATCAGTAATGAATGTGGAGTAAGTATCCCTCTCAGACTGTTGGAAATGTGCTACAAAACCATAAATACTCTTCAAGAGTTGCGAGGAAAAAACCTTTGCTATCCGCGGTAAGTATTGAAAAAGGTATAAGTTTGCCATTGAACACCTTTCTTTACCTCAGGAGCACTGGGATGATGTTATTTTTTGTGACGAAACGAAAGTGATGCTTTACTACCATGATGGACCTCAAAAAGTTTGGCGAAAACCCCTGGAGGCTTTAAAAAATAAAAATATAATACCCACTGTAAAGTTCGGTAAACTATTCGTTATGGTGTGGGGTTGTATTTCGAGCAAGGGTGCTGGCGAAATAAGAATATTAGAGGATATAATGACCAAGGAAGTCTATCTAAACATTTTAAAAAAGGAATTGAGTGCAAGTGCTCGGAAATTCGGTTTTGTTGACCCAGAAAAGCTCAAGTATAAATTTTAGCAGGATAATGAACCGAAGCATAAGGCATATATTTGTAGATCCTGGTTGTTATATAATTGTAGAAAAGTGATCGATAACCCAGCACAAAGCCCAGACTTAAACCCTATAGAAAATTCATGGGTCCACCCAAAGAAAAAAGTCGGAAAAAGGTCACCAAAAACAAATAACATTTATTAAAGAAGAGTGGGAAAAAATACCTGAAAATTATGATATACCAAAGCTTATCCATTCAATGTCTAGACGCTTAGAAGTTGTAATTAAAGCTAAAGGAGGGCACACCAAGTATTAGCACCCTCAAATCTTTTTTTTTACCATTTAGAATAAATTTAATTAAATTTAACACAATTTTGAAAACATTTATTTTACAGCGTAGAAACTGAAGTATTTTTTAAGTTACGATTATTATTTTGTTATTTAAATTAATTTTGCTTTTTTTTGTGCAAAGTGTTTATAAACATCTTGAATTGAAAACAAGAAGAAAAAAATTTTATAAAAGTTGTATAATTTACTTGCAAATAAGAGTTTCTCTTAAACTTTTTAATTTTTCTAAGTTTTGAAAAGACTTGTTTTACAAACTGTATATATCACCCTATCGTAAGATGTGATAGCTTTTGCAAATGGCGTTTTATGTCAATCATATTTGTCATTTGCGAACTAGACAGCTGCAGAATACAAAAATACAAGCAATGTAGCGCAAGAGCGTGCTATAATTGTGTCGATTTTTTTAACAAATAATCGGTCAGTGGTGTTAGCTCAACGTGAATTTCGAGGTTGGTTTCCTAATCGTGTCGCGCGAACTGGACAAACATTACGTCGCTTAGCTGCTCGACTCCAACAGACTGGAACCACAACAGATCTTGACAGATATAGCTTTATGAAGATGGCCGTTATCAACTGTCAAAGGTCGGAAGTCCCTGTTTCAGTTCAACTATGCAAAATAACGACAATTGTAGTTAAATTCTACTCGTTTCTGTCATAAATGGCTGACTAACGCCTTAATATTAAATATTTCAAAATGCATACATTGTTTTTACTGAAAGTAAAAACTTTAATTACATTATTTTTTTTTTTCTCTTGTACCAGCACTAAGGGGATATCAATACACATGCGATGGATTGTGGTGGAACTAGGAAATTAAATGGAGTAGTGTTTATGAACATTTGATTTTAAATTTCCGACGCCAAAAGTGACAAGAAAGATCTCTGCGGGGAGTTTATTCCCCATACGCGGTGTTTGGCTGAAAAATAAGTTTTTTCTGTAATACGTAGTGTGATTCGCTGGTAAATCGAGCACAAATGAATGCGCCCTTAATGATGAACGTATTGTGCTCTGGAACGAGCAGGTTTCGGCAAGTTCCCTGATTTCATTAGAACACATCTCATTATAGTAAAGATAGAACAACGAAACACACCTCACGTTGCAACGATGCTGAAGAGACTGAATAGGGCTGGCTAGCCTACGGTTACCATTGAGTTTCTTCGCCCTCTCTTGTAAAGTCTCTCAAAATAGTCTTTGAAGCACAGGCCCATACATGAGAGATGTATTCCATGTTATTATTACTATGTACTTGTTACTTTAAGTATTTGTTGTTTTTCAAATAAATATATTGAATTACAAATATGAACATTAATATATGTATGTTAGAAAATATTATTACTTTTGTACAAGACTTGGCGTACATTCATTTTAACTAAAAAGGGTAATTTATTTCAGGTTGTGGGGACATCGGAATAAAAAAGTTAACATCACTGCATAGAAACACAAAAACGAACTGACACTGAAAAACATTAAGAATTAATTGTAAATTTCAATTGCATTTTACTGCTTTTCCAACTGCAAATTTGTGGTTGCTAGTCGGCAACGCAACTGAAGTTCGGTTGCTTTAAATTAAATTTTTTGTGTCGTTCACTGTTTACAGCTTTTAACCTTCGTTCACTATTGCAGGAGTTCATACAAAAATATTTGTGTTCACATTACTGAATTGTTCACTGTAGTTTTATTATTGATACTACACACTTACTCCGATTTATATTGAAGTATTTTGTTTATTATTTAATTTTAAATTAGTTTTGGATTGACCAAAAAACAGGACGCAAATGAAAAATTGTACCTATGTAACACATAGATACATACACACATTCATAAATTTTTAAGGTAGCGTATACCTTATTAAATCTATTATTAAGAAGTTTCTTTTTTTGCAGTATGTATTCAATTCATACTGCGGAGTGAAACCAATTCATTTTATAAAGAGAACAATGTAATATTGTACGGTTTGGCAACAAAAGTATCATCTCCAACTTCACAATATTTCTCTTGGCATAATTTCATGCAATTTTATTAGAGTGTGTGTGATTTTGTTAGAATGTGTGCGTTTCTATGATATATGAGATCGATCGTCTAAAGTTGTGTGCCCATGTCTCTTTCATTTGCCTTTAATTTGAACATAATTTTGACAGTGGTTTGAAATCAAGGAAATTTTTATACTGGGAAATCAATACATGTATTTCCTTTCCTTATTTTTAATACAAGTTTCTTTATTTCAATCTTTAACGACTCTTTAGTAGTTTTATTGTTTTTGTCTTGCAGATGTTCTTAGAAACCAGTATGTCTCCGTTAAAATTTCATTTGAAAGCACTCATCTGATTCATCTTTATGTGTCACAACGGCTTTTTACTTAAAAAATATATGTATGGTTTTTGTTACACGCATATACATATATATGCATATGTATCTACAAATATTACGTTATTAAAAACAATTTTAAATACTTCATAGGAATTTGAATTTCACGTGTGAAAGTTGGCAAAATTTATGGGTGTGACTGGGGAGATGCATCAATTTTGGCAAATATGCTGTCATAGAAAAACCATCAGCCAAGTAATAATCGATAGTGGTGATAAATCTCTACACTCTATTGACAGCCATCTTTATACTATTTACATACAGACGCTGGTCTGAAAGACGAAGAAGAGGTTTCTCTTGGTAATTTATATGAAACCAAAATCTCAAAATGCTTAGGGAATATACCCATATAATTCGTACTACCCGATATATACATATTTTTTTTTTTTTGATCTAGGACCAGCACTCAGGAGATGACTCCTATACATGCGAAGCATTGTGCTGGGAACTATAGGAAAGGGACAGTAGGAGAAACGACAGGAGGTGAAGCTTAATTAATTGTTTTGCAGCTCTGCTTTCGCACGTTCTTTTGTTTTGCTACTCGTAGCAGTGCTGAAGCTTCGGTTTAGTAGCCATTTTTATTACTATTTTACTTCGCCGGTGCTACACAATACCGACGAAGGAGGGCGTTCTGATGAGATTGTGGATTGCTATCAGCTGAAGCCGGTATTGTTCAGTGACCAGTGACTATGCCTTCGCCACTGAAACCTTCCGACAACAACTGACACACAAAGACACACTAATGCACATCAGAAAAATGCGAGATGTTTATTTTTATTTAAAATTTTTTTATTTTTTTGTCTGAAACTGGGGTTGAACCCAGGTCGGTTTTTTGGTCCAACGTGCAGACTACCATCAAATTTATAACTTCATGTGTCATATCTTCCATAAAAGACTACCTTTGTGCAGTTTTTTCCCCATTAAATGGAGTATTAGTTATCGCAGCAATCCTTTTCGGTTATTTAAAGCCCCTCCATTCATACGTTAAACAATTTACATCAGATCTTCCATTTAGTGAAGTACACATCACAGCACAGCTGAGAAAAACTAATTTTAAATTTATTTCTTATTCATACACAGGCACATATTTAATCAATGAGTAGAACTTTTTTCCACTAATTGCATTTGAATCAATATGCAATGAAAGGAACTCTATTTCACTTTAATTAATGTTTGCTAAGTTCTTTAAGAAGTCCATACATGATTTCGCACACATCCAGTTTACCCGATTGCTTTTAGATACATTTTCGTTTTACTTGCGTTTATGTTCAAACGCGACCTGTTAGGTCGGTTCTGCATTTTTCCTCCTAAAAACTCAAGACTTTACGACTCAAATTTTGTGTGTAATTCAGTTCATTCATTGCATCAGAAAAGATTACTGATTAATGATTTAGTTCCATGCTAACCCTTTACTTAATAAAATTGAGTAACTTCTCCAATCAACCACAAAATAGAGGGGAGACAACAATAATTACATTTTGTTCCATATTATATTTGTTGTATGGTTTCTCTATTTCAATGTCTAGGACTTACTTGTAAATATGTTCGAATTTAACTGATCATAATTTTAATACATCTTATATATGTATATGTACATTAGGGTGTCCCAAAAAAATTTTTTTTTCTGATTTTCATAGTTGCTCAATCAAAATTTAAAAGCTTATAGGGTAAAGTATTTTTGATTTTTTTTTAAGAGTTTTCGGAATAGGTTTAGAGGTCGCGCAAATGGAGTTTTCATAAAAACTCGGAGTTTTCGGCCTTTTTTCAAACTTGACTCATAACTTGGTTAATAACCACGGGTTTCTTCACTCCTGAGGACACAGTTTTAAAGAAAAGTATCCAAGCTTTATTCCTGTGTGAAAAACTTATAAGTTTTGGTGATGAGTTTGCTCATTTAGATCCCCTAAATTACAATTTTCCGTAATTTTTTCAAAAATTTTGTAATGACGCTTTACAACTTTTTAAGTTTCAATGAAAACGAAGAAAACTAATAATGCAGTTTCAAAGACAAATTAATTCTAATTAATATGAATACAACAATTTTTAAATTTGCTCTTACCGTTCCTGAGTTATACCCGTTTTTATCTTTATACCCAGTATATGTTATTATAAGCTGTTTGCCAGTTCACCAATCATACTCAATCAACAAAAAAAAAACTTTTGTTTTTCTCTGTGAAAAATCATTTATTGAGGTTTTTGCGATGTAGTTCTATACCTTGCAATAAATTTTGGAAATCAGTTTCAGAAGTTGTGACATTAATATAAGTATTAGCCAAAGCCACACCACAAAGACACAAAAAAAGTTAGACTGGCTTTTGAAATGAATTGTTGAATTTCTTTATTTCTAAAGTTTTCTTCTGTTAAAGTTACATTTGCTACTTCATAATCGCTGCATGGAGTATCTGCAAGTTTTTTTGTCATTAAACGCAAAGTTTTGGTGTCGATACGTTCATCAAAAAACGCTAAGGCAGCCAATTTCGGAGATAAGTGCCACTGATGACCTAGAAAAGTTTTAAGCGAGGCTTGTGCAACTGTTTTATTAATAATTTTATAACTATCCAATTCCTTTAATAGGCTCAGATCATTGAGAGGAGCGTATCGAGGGCACTGGCAGAGGTACCAATATTTAATATATATTCTTAAAATAAATGAACTAAATTCAAGCAAGGTATCAATTGTTGATTTGTGTATATAAGATTACTACTGGTTTCGGAAAATGCATATTTTCAAGGAATATATAATTTTCATCATCCAGCGAGCCCGATTGATAGTTCCTGGAGCTTTTTTTAAAATTGTTTGCTATTATTCTGGCACTCTTTGTGACAGTATATTTTTGCATTAGATGTAATTTAAAAAATCTTTGCAAAATTTGCATTTTTGTCGGCGGTTTGGAGGGATAAAGGGCATCAATCATTTTTCCCACAAGCCACACATTTCTTGTTTTCATAAAATTCATATCTATTTTGAATAAAATTACACATTTTTGCACTAACCAAAAAAACAATAAAATAAAAAAATTCTTACCGGTACGTCGACGAAAACTTTTATATATACAAAGAACTTTTCTATTTGATTCGTCGGTCAGCTAACTCAAAAATTTTTGTTATGTAAAATCGTATAAGGGCAATATTATAGCGGAGAATACACATAAAATAGAAAGTGAAAATGACAGCGTGTAACGATTTATATCAATAAATGTCAGAAGTTAATGGCAGTTAAAACCCCAATGCTATAATCTTGCCAGATCTAAACCTATCCTAAAAATCTAAAAAAAAAATCAAAAATACTGGACCCTATAAGCTTTCAAATTATGCTTGAGCCTCTGACAACAAAATTTTTTGGGACACCCTAATGTTCATACATACATACAGTGGCTGACAGCTTATATGATACAGTTAAGATTTTTCAGAACAGAGATTTTTGTTAACAACATTTAAAAAACGTCAGAGACGCCGCAACTTTGCTTTATAATTAACACGCAACTGCAGAGTTGTGCAAGAATGAAGCTCTATCTTCCTACCACTTTCACCGCCTGTCTATTCTCTACCTTATCCCTCTCTTTAGTTCCAGTGCAATGCATTGCATATGTAGGGGATAGCTCCTGAGCACTGGTCCAAGATAAAAAAAGACTACATGGAGAAGGGCATTGTTCGGTCTCCTCCGAGCAAGAAAATGATGTTGACAAAACACTCTTCTGAGTTGTCTCCTTTATTTTCGATTCTATTTTCGTGGAGAGACCTTTTGATGATGTCATAGACAGTTGAGGAACTAAGTGCCACAGTTGCTGCACTTTGTGGTTGACTTTTGCCCCCTTTAAAAAAGCGAATGAGGTTCGTTCACCATTTTAAGATAAAAAATCAAGCTGAACCGTTGTCTTCAACAATTACCTAAAAATGATTATAAAAAAATACTTCGCCAAAAAATTCAATTCATAAAATTCTCACAGAGATATTTAATGCATTGCATGACATTTATTTAATTTAATTAATTTACTCTCAAAAATGTCTCTCACAGAAGAAAGTAAACAAATGGAAAAAATGCCAAATATATTCAAAACAGTTGATCACTAAAAAAGCACAGTGTAGTAAAAGTATGAGATGTGTTGACTGACTCCTCAGTATATAAAGTTTTTGGTATTTCATACACGGTGTGCCAAAAGTAATCACCCAATGTCTTTTTGCAGTAATTTTATTTAATGAAAACCTTTGGATCTGCATGTATGGTCATCAACTCTGGCGGCGGTCACTTAGCCAATATCATAGCAGTGTCAAAATTTGTCTTAAAAAAAATTACAGCAAAAGAACATCGGGTGATTACTTATGCCCCGGGTGATTAATTTTGGCCCATCCTGTACAAGCCACTCTTCCAGAAATTCGGAAAAAAATGCATTCATGCACAGCGTTGCCAGAATGATGATTTTATCATATTTTTGATGATTTTTCTACTAAAATATGATTTGATGATATTTTTTCTCAAATGATGATTTTTCATTTTAGTAAGTAAAATTGCATAATTGTAACACACGTCTTTTCGTGAACTCTTGCAGTATATAGGTTCAAAAGGACCCAAGACTTGCTCAGCATTGTGCCGGACAATAAAATATAATGCTGGCCAAAAATATCTCCGAACAAATTACTCTCATTACATTGCATTACCTTATATGCCCATCCTATTGGTCAGACTCACTAAAATTCTCTACGTATATAAATCTGATATTCTGGCTGCTTTGTGGGTACGTAATTCTTTCCAAACTGTGTCGGATAATGTCGCTTTTACCATTGCGAGTAAGATACACATGGAATTAGATAGCGAGGCAGGGGAGGTCTGACAGATATCTGTTTACGTTGCTCGAAGGAATGTTGGTTTAGGACTGAAGACGGAAGATGGACTTACACATGGATAACTAAACATAAACATAAACAAAGATATATGGTGACATGAAATATTATATCACAGAGCTTCTGACTGGTAGTGGTTGCTTCGTCGAATTTCTTCAATTTTATCCGAATTGTAGTTTTTTTTTTTTTTTTTTTTTTGGTGGTGACTAGTGGAATATGTTTCCTTTCCCTAATTATTCTAATTATTGTGGAATCGGGATATAATTGGACGAGTGTATGTAAACGTTCGATAAAAATTTCACATTTTTGTTTGCTTGTATGTATGCATTTTTGTATACACATGCATTTCGCCGTAAATACTTCAGCCAATAAGAAATATAATTTTAATATCTGTATACTTTTGACAGAACAACTTAAGTGAAGTTTTAAAATTTTGCCGGAGACGAAACAACTGTTTAATTTGTCGTCTTTGTTCCGTCTTTTATTACGTTATTGTTGGCCTTTTATGAAATTTATAAATCTAGTACAGCTCAGCTAATTTTCCTGTAATTTTGCTTTCTACTAAAATCTCAATTAAAATCAAGCTTACAAATTAACTCATCAACAAGTCCAGATAAGTGCATTACTTTTTGTTTGATATCTCAAAAACTAAAATTCATAAAGAGACGCTGATTTTTGTCAACAAAGTGTCTACAGTACAGTTTCCTTCACAATTAAAATACTAAGAAATTTTCTTATCTCGACTATCTTCCGTCAAAAGTCCACAGACATTTATTGTTATTACTTCCTCTATCTTCAAAAGGATGTCGATGGTCGAAGTGGTCTACACGTTGACTACAAAACGAAAAATTTCCTGGGTTCAACCCCAGTTTCAGACTAATAAAAACATCTCGCCATTTTTTTCTGCTGTGCATTTGTGTGGCTTTGTGTCAGTTGTTGTCGACAGGCTTCAGTGACGAAGGCATAGTCACTGGTCACTGAACAATAACGGCTTCAGCTGTATATAATCCACAGCCATATTAGAACGCCCTTCTTCGTCGGTATTGTGTAGCACCGGCGAAGTAAAATAACTATTAAAAAAGAAATGTCTACTCAAACCGATACTTCAAAATGTAATGTCTCCTTGCCATCAGAGACGCTACAACACTGCTATAAAACAACTAACGTGCAAAAGGAGTGTTGTATGATAGTGAAGCTTCACCTCCTATCATTTCTCCTATTATCCCTTTCCTCTAGTTCCAGCACAATGCACTGCATGTGTAGGGGTCATCTCCTTATTGTTGGTCCAAGATAAAAAAATAAAAAAAATAACATTTTCAATTAAAAAAATTGTGAAGATATTTTTCCTCAAAATATGATTTCCTTTTCGCCAAACGATGATTTTCGTCCCAAAGCTTCTGGTAATGCTGGTACTGCATAAGGTTTTAAACTGTTTTATTTGCCATATGATTTTTTCATTTGATTCTGGTTAAATGTCAATAATAAATTTTTGGTATTCGGTAGCCTAAATAATATGCTCAAATATATACTATTTTTACATCTCTAAGAAATTAATGTAAATAGAAGAATTATAAGAAAAGTTTTGCCAGGGATGTTAAAAAAAAAGAAAACTGGATATTTTATGATCATCTATAATTTGTTTCCAGTTGAAAACTATTAGTTTTGGCTTTTGTTACAGTTTTAATTCACGTATATCTTTTTTGAAGTATTTTTATTTAAAATTGTAAACTTCTGTTTGCTTAGTTTGGTTTGTTTAGTTTTGAACCAAATGTTATTCTTTTTACTGGCAAAAATTCATTCAGTAAAAATTTGCAAACTCTCAGAAAGGAACTGTCATTTTACTCTCTTTAATGGTGGTTATTTTGTAAATTGTTGGGTAAACGAATGGTTTTCAGTAGACTCCAGTGCAAATTTGCACAAGTGTGCACAAATTTTGGAGTAAACGATTGGACCTTATATATTTCGTTAATATCTCTTGCATTGATGAAGTTTTTTTTTAATTTTTCTTCTTCAATGTTACTCAAAGGAAATCAAATTACTAATTTTTTTCTAAAAAATATTAACTGCATCAAATAAGCTGTGAGCCACTGTACATACATGCATACTGTTTATACTGTCTTCTAATAAACATGAACAGAACTTGTTTAATTTTTTTTACTATTTTTTTATTATATTTTTATATGATGTTCTTTAATATTCTTTTTGTTTTGAAGGCATTTAAATAACAAAAGCCAAGATTTTAAGCTAAAATTATATACGTTCCAAGATTGATAACATGTTTTTCCGGCTGCACACACATGCACTTATCAAGTGCGTAAAGTTTCGAAAACGAAAACATTTGCAGCTTATTTCTACACAACGATAAGTTAGTAAATTTGTTTTTACATTTTCAGTGGAAAGCGAAGTAGAAAATACCACTAGAACACACTGCATCACACAGCGCCCTCAATTTTGGAGATTTCGATTTTTTTTTGTGATTGCTGATAAGCATTTCGTGAAAATCTCCAAAGTATTTTTTGGGGAAAGAGCAATTTTTTGCCGGGTATTTTTGGGGCTAATATATTGTTATAAATCGTGTTATAAAGTTTTTATTTTTTTATGTTTGTTTTAAATTCATATGTATATTGACAAATCATGTTTTTCGTATGGTGGTAACATCGAAAAAATCTTAATATAAAAAACTTTATGTCTTCTGGCAAGTCTTAAACTGTCTGAATGTGAATGTTGACTCATAAAAAGAACAATTTAATTGAATTTCTCTACAACTCTAAAGAACAAAAATGTTTAACGTTTCTAACAATTTCCCCAAATACTTTTTCGCGTATAAGCAAACACAATAGCTCAATAGAACAGCTTCTTTAATTTTAAAAGTACTGGCAATGCCTATTTGGTCCAGATGTGGTTACAAAGTTAAGTCTTTTTTTTTGGTTCAAAGTTTTTTTGGTAACAAGATGCTGCTGGCTCGAAACCCTTTTTTTAAATATGATTTCTGTACCAACAAGTAATGCTGGTGTTGAACTAGTTTCTTCTATAATAAATACAACCAAAATTCGAAACTCGGCTTAGCATAAATACACTTTAAAAATATTTTTTTTATACTTGTACTTTTAACTTTTAACACACATTAAAGTGTTAGCAATTTTTTGGTTAGTTAAATAAAACCGACATAACGCTATGATTTCTATGAAACTTTTATTTCATTATACTGCTTGGACCACGCCATTATGTACGAAATGCAATGCCATTTAAATGATCAGTTGCAGTAGTCGATCCTTTGCGGTAGTTTTCGCACATTTCGGGCGATATCTCGGCGATAACTTGACGAATGTTGGTTATAAAGTGCTCCAACATTAGTGCATTATCGACGTAGACGTAGCAACGTAGTCCCACAAAAAAATTTACGTAGCCAAATAGAGAAATTACGCGTTCTGGAAATTTTCTCATACAATAAAGCAAAAAGCGGTCGTATCATGTGGCTCGTGGCACCGTCTTGTTGAAACCACATATCGTCCTGTTCATAATCATCAATTGCAGATCATAAAAGCGCTGTAAATTGACGGAATCGACAACTTCGGATTATCCGCCACACTTTCAGTAACAGAAACTATATTTTAGGCAGTGTGCACATTGCGAGTAGGCACCACATCTGTAACGCTTCCCATATCTTAAAATTTCGTTATAATCTTGGCAATTCCTTGAACAGTAGGTTAATTATGACGACGTATTGCTCGAGAAGTGGCCACGTTTGAGCCACAACAGTTGTAGTAAAATTTTAACTATTTTTACGCTTTGTGACGTTGTTAAAACATTCATATTCGTAAATGGTAAATGAAGCTTCAGATGACAGACATTTAACAGCTGACAGCCTTGCAGGCCCGTCGGTTTTGAAACCTCTAAATGGATTACCCTATACTAAATACTTTCCGATAGAAAACACAAAAAGTTTTTGTTAGTTGAATTAGTTTTGAAGATCTAATAAATAATTAGAAAACATTTTAGTTTTGTTGGGAGTTATTTCATATGATGGTTATTTCGGTTTTGAAGTTCATCTTCTGACATTCCCCGACGTTGACATATTCACACGTTGAGATATTAAAAGTTACTATTTCTAATTACCAGCAAAAGCAAAACCATTTGCGAATCCTATACCTATAGAACACAATAATTTACGAACGACGATATGGGATTCGCTATACCTATAGAACACAATAATTTACGAACGACGATATGTATACACAAAATAATACTTGAAACTTGTTCCCGCGATTTAATATAATAACATCGTTGTAATCCCGCTCAGTGCTTTTTAAATTTTGTTTTATTCCCATACGAATTATCTCTCAAAATTCTATGACACATTTAAATTTTTTTCTGCCCGTTTCCTTATGTCATATCTTCGTTTTTCACGCTTAACTTTTTTATATCCCATGAATGCATTTGATTATTTGTATTTTAATTGTTGTATTTTTATAATTTAAAGCGTGATCCCATTAGAGTTTAATTTTTTTTAATAAAACAACTTGCAATCTGCGGTAGTTGAGCCAAGTGTTTTACATTTATAGCAGCATTAAAAATCATTTAAATTAATTATGAAATACCTTTTGATTCGTGCGGTTACCTGGTGAGCAGAGCATACATTGATTTACATTTTTATTATTATTGTTTATGAGTGATTGATCTGGGTTCAACAACAGTTTCGGACTCATTAAAACATCTCGTATTTTTTCTGATGAGCATTTATGTGACTTTGTGTCAGTTGTTGTGTTGTCGCAAGGTTTCAGTGGCGAAGACATAGTTACTGGTCACTGAACAGTAACGGCTTTAGTTGTATCCAATCCACAGGCACATCAGAGCGCCCTCCTTCGTCGGTATTGTGTAGCACCGGCGAAATAAAATAATTACTAAAAATGGCTACTAAAGACGAAGTTTTAACATTTAATACGTCTGCTTTACATCAGAGACGCTACAACACTGATATAAAAAGACAATTAACGTGCAAAAAGCAGTGTTGTAAGATAGTGAAGCTTCACCTCCTATCATTTCTCCTATTATCCCTTTCCTCTAGTTCCAGCACAATGCACCGCATTTGTAAGGGTCATCTCCTGAGTGCTTGCCCAAGATAAAAAAAACAATTATCAGAATGATATTTGCAGTTAATAATTTGCCAAAAAAAAGTTACAGAATGTAAAAAGAATTCTTGTTTGAGTCACCCTTTACTATTCCATAATTTCGAATGCACACTGACCAACGCCAATAGAAAACCGGGCGGTATTTCAATCTTAAGTGGTGTGCCTTTGTGCTCATCCGTATCATGTGTGTAGAAAGCAGGCATGCAACACAGCATGCAACTTTCTTTGTCATCTCTCTTCAAATGTTTGTGGTTCCTATCACAAACATTGTATTTTCGTAACTTTTTTCCTTTTAGTTACAGGTAGCATTTGCTTTAATCAACTTAGGGGAATTGCAAGAAGATGATTGCATTTAATTGTTTGAAACTTACCAAAAGGAAAATATAATAACTGAGTAACAGAGTATCTTGATTTAAATTATTTAATTCAAAGAGAACTAAGAACTGATATTCTTTTAATTAACAAATATCAATTGATTCATAAAATATTATCTATCTACGTCTATTGAGTATATTTGTTTGTAATTCGAAAACAACTGACCATTACATCTTCTACTGAAATTCCAGAAAGGACTTCAATGTTTACACTGGTCAACAAGAATTTATTGGCTTAAGTTTTTTACATACATACATACTCCGATTCAATGCCTATGAATTATTTTTTTTTGGATTGACTCTGATTCTCGAGATTTACCTTTATAGAGAAAAAGCGGAGGTTACACAATGTAATTTGCAACAAGTCGAAAACTAGCTCTTCGATAGAAGTAAGAAAAACACGAATTGATTAAGAATATAATAACATTTAAATTATGTTGTTATACATTTTTTCCCTATAGTTTATGAGATATTCAGAATGTTTTGAGAATACTTTTTAAAAATGTTTATTAAAAATGCAAAATAAACATATTCTGAAATGTTGTTATTAATTTTGGTACTCGTATATGTGCCATATTTCATTAAAATCCATTAATAAATTCGCAATTAATTTTACATTTTTAATAAACTTTTTAAAAGAAATTTTTTTAAATTTTCTGTAAAAAAGGGATTTTTTCTGAATACATTCTGAATATCTCCTAAACTACAGGGATTTGCAAAAAATGTATAATAACATAATTTGAAGGTTCAAATTGACTATGAAACATTAGACCACACAAAAAATTGTTGACCTGTGTTATTGAAGTAAAAGACGAAATACAATTAGTAAAAATATTATTAGTTAAATTATGTCTTGGACTTTAATCCTTATCAAGGGTTTAAAATCGAGGTTCACCTGTAACTCGTTTACCTTAGTCTTCAGTTTTATGAGTAGTTTGTGAGTTGCAATGGTACGTGGCAGTAAAATGCTTTTCAAATCCTCTACATTTCCATATAGAGTCGACTATCAAATTGTGTAAATTTTAATTTAAACTGCTTGAATACTGGTCAGGTAACGGCTTTCTATGGAAAGTTTAAATATGTTCAAAAATGTTTGTGTCTGCACGAGTGCAAATTTACTAAAAGATTTTCTTTTAAAATAACAAATTTGTGGCAACCTTAACCCTCTTTATATCAACATAAGAAGTTACAAATCTTAGGAAATGGATCAGGTAATACAAATGATTACAGTATTAATGTTAAAATTTTTTTTAATGGATTTTCTAAAAGTGGACACGAATTTGATTCAACGCGATTCCAAAAAAACTATTTCATTTTGTTTTTAAACGAATTAATTGAAATGTACTGGGAAAACGTATCTTTATAGATTGAGAGGATTTGAAATTAAATATATAGTTGGCAGCACAATGTGGTACGAAAGACTCGCGACAATCAAAGCGGGGTATTCCCATTATTTATTTCAAATAAGTTCAGCTGAAATCAATGGTGTTTATGGTGATTTTGAAGAATTGTTCAATATTTTACGTTTAGAAAAGAACACATGTTTAGGTATAAAATAATAAAGTACAATTGTTCCATAAGAATAAATATAAAATGCACATCACGAAAGACGAACAAAAAGTTATTTAATTGAAATGAGTGTTGATTGTAGCCATTTTTTAATTTTTAAGAGGAACACCATATGAAAAGAATGCGTTACAGTTTTAAAATAATACCCATTTTCCAGAAAAGAGCACAAAGAAATATAAAAGCAGAATATTACTCAGGAGAGAAAACGGCATAAGAGTTCAAGAGTGCGGTGAAATTATAAAAAAGATAACTGCCTGGCCCTCGATGTCACACGTCAAAATAAAAACAACATTTGTTTTTCACGTACATTTCTGGCTGATTTGAAAAAGAGTTATGGCTATTAAATATTAGTAGGACGTTATATAAATAATTTGTTGTTAGTGTGGGAGCAGATTGCTGAATACTGTTTCACTGTACGATCTAAAAATGTTTCCGTAGACATTGTTGTTACATATTTGACAGCAATTAATATTACTTTGTTATACGACTTATTTTGAATTGGACAAATTATATCCTTTCGGTTTAATTGTTATACAGGTAGTAGTGGCCCTGAAGAGCTCCAGCATTTATTTGTGGGTCGTTGAAATTTATTTCGTTACGTTTAGTCTTTCCACAATTTCTCGTTAAAAAACTTTTCCGCCTTGTGTTGCTTTCCAAGACAGGTGGGCATATTCTACACAGCTCAAACTCGCCATAAGTGAGAACCTTGTTTTTATTGGAAAAATTGTGCAGCATGCAAAGATTTACTTTTCTTAATTTCAATAGAATAAAATCTGGTGCCAGAATCTTATTTCCTATTCTGTTTCTGTTTTCGATTAGAGGTGATTTACAGCATTCCCATAGCCAATACCATATCCATAGATATGAATTGAATTTCTGTTTTCTGCCGTAACCGTAAACAGCTGCTGCAACTGCTCATATTATTTTCTCACTTTCGAAGTAATAAAAAAAAACAACAGCTGTTTATGGTTGTGGTAACACAAATCGATGACTGAAAGCATTGTTATGGTTACTTCTATTTAAATGCTGTAAGTCTCCTCTAATTGAACCTCTAAATATAGCGTTGTAATTCGATTCATATAACTGTGAAAAGTTGTATATGTGATCAACTTCAAAGACATTTCTTTAATGTGTAGCTGTAATATTATTGCATTAAAAATGAAAAGACCTCTCGTAAACGAATATTGGTATGTACAGGGTTAAACACACTAGACTTGAGTAAAATATTCAAATTTGTTTTTTCAAGTTTTTATTTGTTAAAAATATTTGAGTTCCCAGTATTAGTCATACAATTATTTGCGTAATTAAGCTTCAAAAAAATGTAATACTCTTATCAGATAAAATTATGTGTAGACTCAAAAAGTAAATATTGGCAATATTTACTTGCTGCCACAGCTACCGACACATGTACACAATGTCTTGTCTGCAAGAATTTCTATTAGTAGTTGTTGGTGGTTGCTTGTACGAAAGAGTCTGAATATTAAAATATTTATTGTGTTCCAAATTCGTTTTGTGCTCACGATTGCCAGATAATTTTTTGGTTCAAAACTGTTTTTCATTTGTACAAAAATAACAGTATATTTATTGGTAAACTAAAAGGAACAGCAGATACGTTACTGCTACATATTGTATGTGTGTGGCCGTACTAAAGAATAACTTAAGTCGATTTAAGCGAAAAGTGAATCATTGCTTTGGCAGCTTTGCAACTTTGCAGCGTAAATACCAATTCAATAGTAAATTCTTTTTAGCTAAAGGCTTTTCAAACAACAGTGTGTATTGATGAAATCATGTCATGTGCACACAGCATTGTTTACATAATTCTTTCTTTCATTTTACCCTTTTCTTTTTGAAGAAACATAACACTCAGGCAATCAAGAAGCCTACCAAAAATTATGGCATTGTGTGTTGCCTGCCGTTTAGAAAGGAATAGGGTAGAGAAGAAACAGGTTGTGAAGTGA
Source organism: Dexiosoma caninum (assembly GCA_963924685.1). Taxonomy (NCBI): domain Eukaryota; kingdom Metazoa; phylum Arthropoda; class Insecta; order Diptera; family Tachinidae; genus Dexiosoma; species Dexiosoma caninum. The sequence continues at coordinate 50,063,143 of OZ004729.1, read as the reverse complement.
TAGCGTGAGGCTTAATTCTCACACAACTCTGCTGCTGTGCGTTTTTTTTTAATTAGGAGCCATCTAGTTTGTTATTTTACTTCGTCAGCGTTTGCCATTGCTCAAATACCGACGAAGGAGCCCGCTGTTATGTACATAGATAATTATTATTACACACATTAGAAATTTTTTGAACGCTGGAAGTTCTTCTCAGCTACTGAGTCAACGCGCTACCGGCGCAGTTAGCCACACTCTCTGCAATGCAACTCATCTATCACTTACTCAAACAATGTAATAAATTGATAAAATGGTATTACAAGACCTCTTTTTCTTTACCTGTGTGAAGATAAATTTCGAAATTTAAACTGTAGACAGAAACCAACTGGCACAACAGAGCTCTGTTAACGTGTTAACGGGCCTCTGTTAAACATGAAAAATCGAGATTTACCTATTCCAAATGGAACTGTGCTTACATTTTTGGACCAAATGGATACAAATTAAAGGAGCAAGTAGTTTATCCAATCCCCTTCACAAAAATATAAACTTGTATCCGCAATATGTCAAGGAATCTTGTTACTTTTGCAAATAAAAAATGCCTATTTCTTTAGAAGATGGATCATATTCTAGGCCTGTTAACACGTTAACAGAGCTCTGTTAAGGCAGTTGGTTTCTGTCTAGGGTTTAAATTTCGAAATTTATCTTCACACAGGTTTTTTCTTTTTGTTTTAAAAGAGGAACAAAATTTTTTATTGTAACAGTGAGCAATTGTAGCGACCGAAGCAAATGCATCTCCAATTGGGAAGGTGTGCGTTGCCTTCTTTGGAAAAGTAAAGTATAGATAAGAGATATGTTGTGAAGTGATAGAGTAGAGCTCTATTCTTAGATAACTCTGCTATTGCAAGTTTGTTAAGTTACAACATCTCTGGTGTTCAGTAGACGTGTTATTCCTTCAGAAAAAGGCGATAAATTTTTTTTATGTTTTCACTGCCCACCTACGAAGGAAGACGCTGAAAACTTTGTGCTGACTGGAGTAGGCTTTGAACCCACGACCTTCGGGCTATAGTAAAACTCTTTAACTTTAATATAATCCTTTGGCATGAGAAGTCTTTCTATCGAAAGCAAGCGCTGGCTTGATTTGGGCCACGATTACTGTCGGCTGCTTAGGACGTTTACCATTCATTTGCATTGAGCAGAGCGTGAAACGTTTTTCACCTGTGGTTTGTTACCGTGGGCACGTAAATAATTCTGCAGAAGCAATTTGACTGCTCCAGTTTTTCACAAGAAAAAAGTTGTCCGCTTAAATTCAATGGACTTATTCATGTGTACGCACTATGAGACACTTTAAAAATTTTTATTCTGGAGCAGTCAAAAAAAATACGAGCACAATCGGCTAGTGTGACCAATTCAAGCACAATGCATCAGGGGTCATCCCCTGAGTGCCGGTCCAAGACAAAAAAAAAAAAATACCATAAAAATTATTTCTTAACATTTTCAATGTTTTTATGATGTGTATTTTTAGCTTTTTTGTCATTTATCCTATTTATGGACATTAGTTTTTAATATTCATTGGAAGACTTCTGTTGACGTGTCCATTGAACCAATTTAAAAAAAGAACTTCAAACTGTTCAATAGCAAGGTTTACGAATCTAAAATATTATTATTTCTTACATTTTAGTTTTTCTGTTAAGTCGGTTAAATGTTTTTTTCTAAATTTTTATTTTACTTTTTTTGTGTTTCGGTCCGTTAATATTTTCAGAATTTTTGTTTTATTCTTGGATGATTAGTATCAGCTTAAGCCGGTACTGTTTAGTGACCAGTGACTGTGCCTTCGCCACGCAAATATTCCAACAACAACTGACACAAAGTCACACTAACCCTGCAAATAATGTGACTAGTCCACACATGCATGTATAGTGTAGTCCACAGAGGAGTAGGACTAGCCCAAGACTAACCCAAATAGAACCAATCGGACTAACTCAAAAACTACTCCATGTAACCACTCCATGCAGTACCTCAGACAGTAATTTTATGAGACGAAGTAATCGTAAATACGAAGAAAAGCACGAAAACTTGTCGCATAACAATAAGCTGTTGTTGTCAATGACATGGTCCACTGCTGCATTACATAGGACCATGTTTGTAACCAGTTCATTTCAGCTCAAATGGACCAAGTGTCCAATATTATTTGTAGGGAATGGACATGAGAAAAATTCGAAGTGTTTGTATGACTTAGTCAGATACTGTGGTCGAACCCAAAACCTTTTGTTTTGTAGTCAACGCGCCAACTACGTTAGCCATCGTCATCATATATAAAAACAAAAGCAGAGTTGTAAAAATAAGAAGCAAGTTTTAATTTAATTTTAATAACTGAAATCATTAAAAGCAATTTTCTCTTTTACGCGAATGTTTTTTTTTTTTTTTTTTTTTTTATTATCTTGGACCAGTGCTCAGGGGCTATCCCCTACATATGCAATGCATTGCACTGGAACTAGAGAGAAGGATAGGGAAGAAACAGACAGGTGGTGAAAGTGGTAGACAAATAGAGCTTAATTCTTGCACAACTCTGCAGTTGCGTGTAAATTATAAAGCAAAGTTGCGGCGTCTCTAATGGAGCCATTTTATTTATTATTTTACTTCGCCGACGTTTTATTGCTCAAATACCGACGGGTGCTGTAGCACAGAAAACTCAGAAAAAACTTTTTTCTGATTTGACCCGGCTGGGAATCGAACCTGGGTCTTTCTGGTTGCAGAGCCAACACGCTGACTACTCGCCATCAGCACCCCCATTATTTGATTTATATATTATTTATTTAATATAAATCTGGCCAATTTCGCAAAACTTTTGACAATATTTATCTGAAATGACATACATAATTATTTCACTACTTTTTAAAGGTATTATTATTATTTTTGATATGGTGTTGCTTTTAATATCCCGTGAATAAGAGTTATTTTCTTTCTGAAATGACCACACGAATATTTGTGTATGTGTGTCCATATGTATAGATTTTCTTGCTGTTTGTAGAGGGTATTTGTGACACTGAAAAAAGTATTCGTATCTTTTTATGCTCTGGGGTAAATAGTGATTCAATTTCTAAAAATAATAACATTAAATAACTATAAAAAAACTAAAGGTTTTCTTGTTCTTGTTTTGTTAATGCTCGGTCTAACTCGTTTTGTTTTTATTTTTCCTTTTGATCTTCGTTCTATACGGTTTAAAGCAGAGATGGAAACTAGGAAATTGTAGCAAATACAAATAGGAGAAATATCATTTTGTGCAAAGTGCACAGTTAGAGAAATCTATATAGTATATAAAAAAAAGTATACACTTTGACGTCACCACTAACTGCGGAAACGGGTCGACCGATTTCAACCAGGTACGTTAGGGATGGTCTGTAGATGGTTTATGTGAAGTTTGCGCGAAATCGGCCCAGTGGTTCCGGAGATATGGCATTTAGATTTTTCTATATATTCCTACACAAGTATCAACAAAATGCCCTTCATATTCCATATTCTGATTTTTTATTGTCACTTGAAAAGCTAAGTAATGTCTTATGTGCGCAATGGCATTCGGTATTTCTAATTGGAATGTCAGCTAAATTTTTTCAGTCGTTACTTCTATCGTCATTTGATTTCTGCGCTGACCTTTCGATTTTTCACTTGATATACACCTGCATTGAGTATATAATATTTTTTGTGTGTTTGTTAGTAACGCATGATCCCCGGAGCTGTAAATTTTCAACACAGGTTCGGTTAAATTCACTTTAGGTTTTGAGCCGTCGGGTAGTGGACAGCAGGGTTGTGTGGTTGTGGAAATCTTTTTTTTTATTTTTAACGGATATTTTGCATACAATTTGGATTCCGTATCCAGATATATGTACAAAAATTGTGTCCGTATTGCCAGGTGCGGTACATTTTTCTAAATAATTGTTTTGAATATCAAACCGATTTGCATAAAATTTAAAACGTAGGTAGATCAGAGTCTAAAACAACACGTAGGTAATACATTTTTCAAGAAATAGTACCATGTGGGGACGTATGGGTAATATCTGCCTCTCCCAAGCTATCTGAACGTTTTTTAAGAAATTTAAAACATGGATATATTTTTTTTTTTTTTTTTTATATCTTTTTTATTTACAATCTATTTTACAATATTCAGTAAATTCGATAAATTTAAGATACAATCACATCCTTAAGTTATTAAACTACAATAAGCTTAATAGACTGTTTTATGAAAAAAAAAAAAAAAACATTAAATTAATGTTATGTGCATATATAAAATACTATTTTCTATATTGAAGATCTAACACATGAAGCCTATTAAGTCTTCTAATTTCATTTGATTCATCTAGCAGGTAAATTGCCAATATATTGCAATGATTACTAAGTCGGTTAACGTATCGTATGCTAAATCTGTTTATTTCGTCCAGAACAAAAGGAATTTTTAGATCTCTGTGAATTTGTTTGTTGGTCATATACCATGGAGCGTTGGCTATGAGCCGTAATGTTTTTGACTGATAACGTTGCAATATCTCAACGTTTGAATGACTAGCTGCACCCCACAGCTCTATACCATAGGTCCATACTGGTTTTAAAATAACTTTGTATTGCTTAATTTTGTTTTCCATACAAAGTTGGGACTTTGTACCAAGTAACCAGTACATTTTTTTTGTTTTGATATTAAGCTGTTCTTTCTTGGCCTTAATATGATCTTTCCAAGTGAGACGTTTGTCAAGATGCATTCCTAGATATTTAACGCAATCTGTTTTTGGTATTTGTAAGTCATTCAAATATAATGATGGACACTCTTCTCTTCGCAAAGTAAATGTGATATGGTTTGATTTATCTGTATTAGCTTCGATTTTCCATTTGCAAAACCATTATTGTAAAACAATAAGTTCTCTTTGAAGGATAGTTGATGCTTCAACTGAAGAATTATTTGCAGATATAATAGCAGTATCATCAGCGTAGGTAGCTAGTGTAACATTATCTATTGTGGGCATGTCGGAAGTATAAATATTATATAATATGGGACCTAAAACGCTGCCTTGTGGTACTCCTGACTATATCTCGTATATATTAGACTTTTCACCGTCAACCTTTACAAAAAATTTCCGATCTTGTAAGTAGGATTTAAGTACCGAGTAAAATGGTGCAGGTAATAAGGATTTAAGTTTGTATAAAAGGCCTTCATGCCATACTCTAGCAAACGCTTGCTTAATATCTAAGAATACCGCTGAGCAATACATTTTTCTTTCTAATGAGTCCGATATAACATTGATTATCCTGTGACATTGTTCTGGAGTGCCATGTTTTTCACGAAAGCCAAATTGATGGTCAGGTATAATGTTTTGTTTTTCCAAAATTGGTTGTAATCTGGATAAAAACAGTTTTTCAAATATCTTCGAAAAAGTTGTTAGCAGGCTTATGGGTCTATGGTCTATGGATGCGACGGAGTTTTCGGGTTTATTGGGTTTTTGAATCATTATTATTTCAGCACATTTCCATTCAGATGGAAAGTAAGAAAGTCTCAAAATAGAGTTATATATTAAAGTTAAATATATAATGCTCTTCGTGGATAATGACTTAACAACCGTAGAATCAATTTTGTCATGGCCTGGAGACTTTTTATTATTGAGCCTACAAATTTCACTCTGTACTTCGCTGGGAGAAAAAGAATTAATCGGTAAATCCATTTGGTATTGAGATTCTAAAAAATTTATTATTTCACATTCATTACTTGTGTTAGACAAACAGAAAGGTTCAAATGTATGTTTTAAATGTTCGGAGAATGCCTCGGCCTTACTTTTACTATTTCTGCACCAACTGCCATCTTGTTTTACAATATGTATATTTCTTTTGACCGGATGTTTTAAATATCTAGTGGCTTTTCACAAACTATAATCTATATATATATATATATATATACACTGCGTTTCACATGAATAGGTGCAGTGTTTTAGCAACCAATTAGAGCTTGCTGCTCTCAGGATAATTCATGCAGAGAATTATGTTGCACTTTTTATTAAAGGTTTAACAATTGAGAAAAAGAGTATACACAAAGAAGACTTGAAAAAGTTCCGTTAAAAATAATATGTACTTCTTTTTATAATTTGCGAAGAAAATTGTGAACTATTTTTGAGTCAGTTGAATAGGTGCAGTGATTAAAATGTGTTTGTATGGTCATTTGTGTCAAATTTAATTACAAAATAGTTCAGCAATTTTTAAAAACAAAACACTGAAATAATTTTTAATCGATTTTAATTGAAAATGGGCCGTGGTAAATCTTTAACGTTGGAAGAGAAGGCAAAAATTGATGCCTATGATGATCAAGGTCTGTCCGGCCGAGAAAATGCTTTAAAAATTAGTAAAAGCGCTAACGTTGTATGGAATTATTTAAGAAATAGAGAAAACTATGGCAAAAACATGAAGGGACGGCAAACAATGGCCACAACAGCTACAGAAGGCGAAATATTCTAAGAATTGCCTCCAATTCTAGTGACTCTGCTGCAAAAATCAAAGCAAAAAGTGGTTCCAGTGCTAGCCTTTCCACATTTAGAAGGATACTAAATACAGCAGAACACTTAAAACGTATTAAGTTGCAGAAAAAACCACCATTGAACCAGCAACGTAAAGAATTACGGTTGAATTTTTGCAAAGAACACATGACTTGGAAGAGTGAGTGGAATAAAGTAGTTTTCTCAGACGAAAAAAGTTCAATTTTGATGGACCCGATGGTTACAACTACTATTTCCATGATTTGAGAAAGGAAGAACGCTTTTTAGCCCGTCGCCATAGTCGAGTAGGTGGTGTTATGGTCTGGGGTGCAATATCGTACTATTGAGTCATAGACTTGGAATTTAAAACCACCAAAATGACAGCAAATTCCTATCAATCTATTCTGCAAACAGCATTTCCAAAATTTCAAGATTTGTTTGGACCCATCCCATGGACTTTCCAGCAGGATAATGCTCCTATTCACACGGCAAGGCTTATTAAAACCTGGATTAGCGCACAAAATGTTGAATTGCTGCCATGGCCACCATACTCCCCGGTCTTAAACATAATGGAAAACGTATGGGGATGGGTGTCTCGGAAAGTGAACGAGTCTGGGCGGCAATTTGATGACCGAGAATCTATAATTGTTGCAATAAAATCGGCATGGTCGCAGATTTCCTTACAATATTTATCGCAACTGTATAACTCCCTTCCAAATAGAATTTATGACGTAATTTTATCGAAAGGAGGAAGTACACATTATTAAAAATTAATAAAAAATTAAATTAATAAACAAAACTTAATTGTTTTCGTGCTTTTTTTTATAATTTTTTATTGTTTTATAATATGAACCTATTCAACTGACGCAAAAATAGTTCACAATTTTCTTCGCAAATTATAAAAAGAAGTACATATTATTTTTAACGGAACTTTTTCAAGTCTTCTTTGTGTATACTCTTTTTCTCAATTGTTAAACCTTTAATAAAAAGTGCAACATAATTCTCTGCATGAATTATCCTGAGAGCAGCAAGCTCTAATTGATTGCTAAAACACTGCACCTATTCATGTGAAACGCAGTGTATATGGATATATTTGAGTAAAAAAAACTCATTTGATGTATGTAAAGTCGAACGTCTCCATAGCGAACTTCTCTATAACGAAATCTTCTCTATAACAAATAAAATTCGTGAACACAACATTATTGTGAGTATTTTCATACATTTTGATCTCCCTATAACGAACTTCCCTATAGCGAAGTTCTCTCTGTAACGTACAATTTTTTAAGACCTAAATAGAATTTTTCACACTAAATAATCTCTCTATTGGGAAGTTTTTAGCAATCGATTTTTTGCATCAATTTAGTCACATATGTATGTATTAATAAAAAAAAATTAATGTGTTCATGTAAAAACATTTTTTTTTGTCTTAATAAATATATTTTCTACATAAAAAAAATGTAGTAAAAATTTTCTGCAGTTTCTCTATAACGAATTTTCTCTATAACGTAGAAATTTGACGGTCCCCAACTGCTACGTTATAGAGAAGTTCGACTGTACATAGAAAAATAGGAACAGAAGAAGACGTAGAGGGAAATACATTACTCACCGAAACTATAAACTATCTACATATGTATATAATTAAAACTTAATTGATGTTCGTTGCTAAGGTCATCACGCCAGAACTGCTGGATCGATTTCCATAATTTTTTCTGGATATTGTTTGAAATATTTTGAGGATGGGAAAGAAAAGTTGGGTGTGAGCGAAGCCGTAGTGTATATAAAACTTTTATTGTAGACATATATATCCAACCAAAATTGGAAGAGTGCACCATAAGGTGGCCACAAGTGTATATATAAAGGAAATAGTTTAGGTTAGGTTAGTTCGGCAGGTTGCTTGATGTAAAGGTAAAGAAAGGTGCCAGCACATTTGGGTGCAATTTTACTATGGTAGTGACTCAGACAAGGGTCTCTGCTACGAATCGATCCTAGATCCACAAATCAATAAACTACCGCACTACTCACTAGACTAGCGGTACATCCAAGTACAGTACAGTTTACTGAAAGGAAAACCTTCCCCGCAAACCGTTTTTTCTAAAACGTTAAAAATTATTTTTTTGTTTTAAGTACATTTATTTAAAAAAGTTATACGCACAAAGTACTTCAGATAATATTATTTTTAAAAAGTTTTTTAAAAAGTTTAAAAAAGTTTTCTAAATTAAAACGTAACAAACAAAGGTGATTGTGGAAAACAACAGCACAAATTTACTACAGTGTACGTTCGTTATTCCCATCCACCCATTATTGCGAGGATCCAGCTACTGCAAAAGCCTCATTTTTAACAATAAGGGCAGAAAAAGGTTCTATTTGCGTGACTTAATTTTTCTTGCTTTTTCTTAGCATAAGCCGTATTAACGGAGTATCGCGTTAGCTTTTTTCCAATCAATGATGAGCAAACATATCTGTCAGTAACAGAAGTGACGGATATGATACTGCTTATGAAGAAATTAATGCTAAGAAATCGATGCTATTACATCGATGTACATATGCATATAAAGGGTTTTAGAAAATCACAAGCCAACAATAGCAGATTTATTTCTTTCAGATATTTTGTATGCTTTATTACGCAAAATTATCCAAAAATTACTCAAACACACTTCAGCTGCCAAAGTTACTTCCATTTTTTGTAGAATGCGTCACAAAACTTTGTGATCCATTATTTCCCAACAAATGATGTTTTATATCATCAACCAGGATTTATCCATATGCCAATTATGCATGCTGTATCCTTTCCTGGTTTTTTTGTTGCAATAATTATATTCAGCAACATCAACGTGACCACTTTAGAATTTTTTGACGGTAAGTGAATGTACCATTTTTCGTTCTTATTTAGCTCTATTTTCCTTTTTTAGAATTTTGTATTGACAATAGGTCTGTCTGTGAACCACTAATGAACATTTCTTCTGGTATACCTTGTTGGAAGACCAAACCAAACCTTTTCTTCCGGAAGCATACTCGCACAGGTTCTAATTTGTCCACACAAACTTGCTGGTCCATTGATGGTTAGCTCGCTAGTAGCGAGCGGATTCATATCCTTTCCCCCCAAAAAAAATTATGAAAATATGTTTTGGTATTTCACCAATATCTAAACGATTTTCCAATAATAAGATTTTTAAATAAAAATTGTTTTTGCAAATAAAAATATGTGCCATTTACATGCGAAAAGCAACTGTTAGACGCAAAAGTATACATAGTTGTAAACATTTGGAGATGTATAATGAGTGGAAGGAAAGAGAAGTTAATTCTAGCAAAACTCGCTATTTGTGTTTTTTTTAGAATTTGAAAATCACCCTCTTGTGAGTGGTAATGGCTAAAATAGTCTGCAAGTTGACTATAAAACTAAAAAGTCCTGTGTTTGAGTTCAGTTTCGAACTGAGTCATAAAAACATTCTCAATTTTTTGTGATATGCATTAGTGTGGCTTTGTGTCAGTGTTGTGGGAAGGTTTCAGAAGCGAAGGCATAGTTACTGGTGACTAAACAGTACCTGCTTCAGCAATCCAGAGGCACCTCCTTCGTGTGTATTGCGTACCACCAGCAAAGTAAAATAATGACTAAAAAATGGCTACTAAAAGCAAAGCTTCAAAATGGAATATGGCTCCTTGACATCAGAGTCGCTGCAACAGCGCTATAAACATAAACCGTACAAAAGCAGAGTTGAAAGATAGTGAAGCTTCATGAGCTATCTCACTCCTTCTATCCCTCTCCTCTAGTTCCATGAATGCATCTGAGGAGATCATTCCGTGTGTATTGGTCCAAGATAAAATAATAAAAAATAACCTTCGCCAATATTTTCAACTTAACATAAATACAAACCTTTAAATATCTCGAAACAAGAGAAAAAGGACTTATACCACTTTCAAATATAACAGCACATATATAAAAAAAAAGTTTTTCATACAATAGGCAATTAGAAATATTACCATCTGTACTTAAAATGTAAAATTAACAATTGCTGTTGCCAAAGGTCCATATATTTGTAAGAGTTCGTTATAAAAGGGGAAAAATCTATGAAATTTACTTCGTCAGACCGTAGAATGTAATTCGTTACAAATAGGTGCGGATCCAACCGAAGCTTTTGAAGAGAGAAATTCTGGATGGTACAGAGCTAGTTCAAAATTTTAATAATTGTCATGTTGCAGACTGATCTGTACTACAGATGAAATAATATCCCTCAGAATCTCTCAATTTGCAGAGTGAATTGATATCACGTGGACTATACGGTCTGTTATATTCTTTTATAGGTGTGAAGTCATTGTAATAACTGTATGATATATTATTTATATAAATCTTCAATAGTAATAATTATAATTGTATTTATATTATCAAATAAATCTAAAAAAAAAACATTGGCCAATAATGACACCGCTCCAAAATCAACCCGAAATTGTCAATCTCTGTGGATGTATTGGATTTTCCACAATAACAGGCGGTAATTTTGCTTGTTGACAGACAACAACTATAATTTTGTATACGTTCTTCAATACGTGATCTTGGAATATACTATACTAAAATACTTAATAGCGGCTAACTAACTCACGTCGGTTTTTGTCATTAGTCTTAGGTGAATTATTGAGTAAATTAGTAGGAAATTATGAAATAAATTTTAGTATTACAGCAGTTCAAAATGTTATATATTGTTAAATATTAATTTTTACATTATTTGGTCACACTTTGCAACATCAATGGCAACAGCAATAGCAACAGCAACATTGTGGTAACAGCCAGATAACAGCGAACAGTTGATATCAGGTTTAACTGTTTTTAGTTACGTATTGTTCTTGTTGTTTTTGTTCGGTAGGGTTTAAGTTTGGCCATTTTCAGCGAATTTCTAAACTTAAATTGTAACTTTCGCTGACTGCCATAATCATATGACGTTCAAATGATATTAAAAAAATGAAAAATAAAAAATTAAATTATAAATAAAAAATAGATTCTTTATGGAATAATTTTCAAAAAGTTTTTAATGTGAATTTGTATAGTTTTGATACATAAGTAAAAAAATCAATTATTAATTAATTACAGAAGAAAAAAGTTAATTACATATAGAATGGCGTAAATAAGACATGAATTAAGTTTTAACGAATGGTCACATCCAAAGGGAATTGAGTACCAGATGGCCACATTCCTACAACAATACAACAGTACCGCCCCAGCAATAGAAGTGAATGCGTTCACCATGAATTGGTATTGTCATGACTTTTTAAGCACTTCTTTTTCTGAATTAATTTTTAATGCTATTTTAAATGTTAACAACATTATCACTTTTTACCTCCCGATTAATTCATAAGAACAAATGTAACCAAATCATGGAACATTCATTGGTCCTAAGCACTCATTTGAATGACAATCTGTTTTGTTAAATGTGAACACGTATTTGCCAATAACACCGCCATGTTAAAATCATGCATTCTTCTGCTAAGTTGTACCAGTTCATTTGCAATAGAACTAGTCTTGCCAGATCCCACAAGCCTAAAAACTGGAAAACGTAAAATTTTCGCCTGGATTTTAGAAAAAAAAACTGGACTATTTTTAAAATGCACTTAAAATTACTAGTGCTGGACTTAAATATACAATTAGCAAAAAATGACAGTGATGATACTTTATAAATTGTCAGTTATGTATAAAAAATGGTACTAATTTGAGTTAGGAAAATATATAATCTAAACATTTGCAAATATAGTTGTAATTTTATTGTGTTTAGAAAGCAATTTTTCTGGTCAAAATATTAATTTCATTATAAAAGAATATAAAATATAAAACAACCGGACTGGCAACTGGACCAGGCACAAAAAACTGGAAAATCCAGGCGAATCCAGGCTATCTGGCAAGCCTAAATAGAATCCATGCACTAACTATTTCTTTTGCATGGCTTTTTTGGCTGGGGTTTTGAAAGCGGTGAAAACATAGATATTTTCACAGATTGATTTGAAACGGATGATAATTACTTGTAAAGTTAACATTCATCTTGTTACTGCTTCTCAATAATATATACAAGTGAGGTTCTCTTAGTAATGATCCTATCTAATTATCTCTTATTAATGTTTTTTCCATACACATATAAGAGAAGTTTTGCAACTGGAATTACAGCGACTGTGCGATAAGTAGTAACACGCTAATTGTGTAAACACTATGGAAAAGAACGAAACCCTGTAGAGGCACTTGTTAAAGAATGTCACCTACGTATGCAATTCATTGCACTGGAACTAGTTGGAAATGGATATTGCAGACAATAGACCGCTGGTGAAGTCATAGAGAATTTGTAATGCAGAGTTGCTGCGTCCTTGATGTTATGTTGGCGCATTAATTTTTATGCTGAAGGAGAGGTATTTTATTTATTATTTTTCTTCGCCGACGTTTTAATTTTTTGGTTCGACTTAATCTTGAACCGTCCATCTTCTGGTTGCAGATTCAAGGCGCTAACTACTACTCATCCAACAGCATTCTTTACACACAGTTCCGTATGTTATGGTCTTTATGTTGCAATTAAAAATATAGTAAATGAACTCATTTTATATTTGAGTTCATCGTTTTTTTTTTTTTATTTTAAATCAGTTTTTATTTCCATAGTTGGCAACCTTAGAACTGTTATCATTTGCGAATATACTGACAATAACACATTCATTATTTCTATGTAACAAAATCTTTAAAAACAATAAAATTAAAAAATAATTTTGAATACAGAATAATGTGTTGCTTACATTCATACATATCTACGTACTATGTATGGATATTCTTTTCTACATACATACATGGTTACATTCATACACATTTCGTATTTCGCATTTCGCATTTCTAAATAATAATAATTAACATTTGACAGATAATAACATTCTATTAAATAATAATACATACACCCATACGTATTTAACAGAGAGACGAATGAGTGTAGAAAACAAATAATTTTATCACCACCAACACCAGCCAGACACAGTCACATTCCGTACCACCTACACCCAAGGTGTAGTGTCGTTTTAATTAACATTCAATCATCATAATTATTAAACTAAAACGCGTACACCCAAAGCAATGGATTAGTGACAACTATATAAAGCTTTTATTTAACTTGCAATGTTTGTATGTGCATATGTATGTATGTTTGGTCGAGTGAAATGTTGCAACTCAATTTTGACGCAGATATGTATGTATCTTCAACCGATTGAGCTGAAATTTTGTATACACTTTTAGTTTGCCTGACAATGCATGGTTATTAACAATTCGACGTCATTCTAAATTCAATATAGTGGAACACCTAAGATGGCGTACTAGTTATTTTTAATGCACTCCTACAATATGGTTATCAAATGTTTTTTTTAAGAGCTACTTGAAAAATAAAGTTACGTCACTCTAAATCTAATATGGCAAACTACATATTTTATCATTTTATACACAGCGATAACTAAAAAGTGCAAAAACTTCTTTAACCTTTGAAGGACCGGACATTTTCCGCCGAAGCAATTTTTATTTTTTGTTTATTTTCATAATAAATGGCCTAATCATAGTTACGTAAACAAAAATTGGGTACCCTTGTGCAAAGCAAGTTACTTCCAGTTCTGCCTGCTTCAGGAAATTTTTTTTTTTTTTTTGAAAAGACAATACAAACTCTACGAAGCTCTTAATGCTTGTCTGTAGAAACACCCAGGCTCTAAGCGGGAATTGAACCCGCACCTCCGTATTGATAAAACTAATGCTCATGCACTAGACTACGGACTCACCGCGATCTTGAACAGAAGTCACTTATCAATTCCTTTGCTAAAGCTACCCGAAAATCAATTGAAGTCACATTTCTTGCAAAGCTGTTTGCCAACACTAGTTTTTTTTTTTTTTTTTTTTTTTATCTAGGACCAGCACTCAGGAGATGACTCCTACACATGCGAAGCATTGTGCTGGAACTATAGGAAAGGGATAGTAGGAGAAACGACAGGAGGTGAAGCTTAATTAATTATTTTTGCAGCTCTGCTTTTGCACGTTCTTTGTTTATACTCGTAGCAGTGCTGTAGCTTCTTTAGTAGCCATTTTTATTATTATTTTACTTCGCCGGTGGTACACAATACCGACGAAGGAGGGCGTTCTGATGTGATTGTGGATTGCTATCAGCTGAAGCCGGTATTGTTTAGTGACCAGTGACTATACCTTCGCCACTGAAACCTTCCGACAACAACTGACACACAAAGACACACTAATGCAACATCAGAAAAATGCGAGAAGTTTATTTTTATTTTAAAATTTTTGGTCTGAAACTGGGGTTGAACCCAGGTCTGTTTTTGGATTCGTAGTCAACGTGCAGACTACCATCCATCGTGCCATCGCCACCCTCATTTTGTTTGGTAAATATGTATATCACGTAGCTATTAATAACGCATATTTCGAATAGAACAAAGAACAATCGACATTTGCTTCTGCGATCATACTCATTATAAACTTTTCTTTGATCTATCAGATCGACACCTCCCATTACTTTGTTGTAAAACTGGACAACCAATGGGCAATCTATATAAATTTTGCCTTCTTGTCCAGCTACACGCCGCTTTACTTTGCATTGCGCAGTTGGTTTCATAAAATTTTAAGTCAGGTAAACAGCGCGATTATCCATACATTTGAAAACGAATATGCTATCGCATGTAATATAGCTTATATCTCCACGTTTCATATTTTTGTCGGCCGGAAACCTTTGGGATATGTTTCCTATTACTTCAATTTGTCCCGCATGCCATGATGTCATTTTGTTGTAGAATTTCCAGCAAGTTAATGCTATTGAAAAAGTTGTCGCAGTAAACTTCAACTCCTTTTTTTCCTAGTGTTTTACATAGCTGCGAAATCACAGATTCATCAAGACCCTGCTCCACAGACGTCTTTTTTCCGATGTCCACGTTATACAGATACCCGGTATCTGACTCACACAAACACCAAAGTTTGAAGCCCCATGGCACGGGCTTGTTCTTCATATACTGCTTCATGGCTTTATGTCCCTTGAACTTTAACTCTAATGTATTGTGTACCACCAGCGAAGTAAAATAGTTACTAAAATGGCTACTAAAACGAAGCTTCAGTGGGCAAATTTGAGGTTAGGAAGGAAATTGGCTGTCAAATGATGAAATGCCAAGAATTGAGCTGTCATCCTTTGAAATTTATTAAGTAAAAAGTTTGAAAATTTAACTATGGAACACTATACTGTTGAACAAAGAATTCTAATAGTGAAAATTTTACTGTATCACTTCGTAAAATTCGAGCAGGTTTTCCTCGTAATCAGGCTCCTTCTGAGACCGCTGTGCGTAACTTAATCGCTAAATTCGAAGCTCACTGTTGCTGTTGCTTATAAAGTTCAACTCGTTCAAGAATTAAAGCCGGCTGACCATTGTGTGCGTTTGTGAATTCGCTGTTTGAAAAACTGAATGAAAACAACGCATTTTTCAACAAAATCATATTTAGTGATGAGCTACATTTTAAATTAGGCGAATGTCGGGTTCACAAAATCATCGAAAAACCTTTGTTACAAAATGTGGTTAAAAATTTTGTGAAAAGAGGGAACTTCTACTGACGCGCTAGAGGTGGACGAACATTTACCCGACATTATATGCCATTTTTACTTCCCATATTTCTACTTTACATTGGTATCAACAAAATTGAATTTTAAAAAAAAGTGTTTTTTTTAAGCCAATTTACTTCCCAACCGCAAATTTGCCCACCTTTATGTCTCCTTGACATCAGAGGCGCTACAACACTGCTATAAAACAAAGATCGTGCCAACGCAGAGTTGTAAGATAGTGAAGCTTTACCTCCTGTCGTTTCTCTAAATTTTCCTTGCCTTCCATAAGCTTTACGTATAAAATTCAACTCTGAAATACTTAATACTCGTTACCTACAACTCAATACTAGTCCATATATCCAGAAAAAAGTTTGCCAATCGGACTGTCCAAAGGCGCTAATCCGTTAGATGTTTATGAATATTAAAATTTTTAATATGGGCATTTCCATAGTCTCGTTTGTGAAGATCGTACGTTTCCATTAGATGAAACAGAGAGAAAACTTTATTGTTTATAGTGTGGAACTTAGAAAGCTTTATAATTATTACAAAAAAAAAAAAAAATAACCGATGATGTAAACAATTAAATAGAGTACGTAATGTGACAAAAATAGAAGTCGGTATTAACTTTTTTCAAAGAAACACAGAACTCTGCAAATTTCGCCACTTGGTTCTTCTAAAACAGCGCCACTTTTATAACTATATTTTTTGCTTTCCACGGTTTATTTCTAACCTAATCCTTACTCTTGTCGTTTAATATAAATCTTACTGACAGTGACGTCGCTAGACGAATTATTTGATTTTATAAAGACTTAACTGTGCTCAGGGCTGGACAAAATGCAAGCTCAGGGCTCAAATTACGGCATTCGATTCGAATCGAAATTGTAAACAAAATGTTATTAAAATGTATTCGAATATCGTTCGATATAGTGTGCCGTAATTTTTGGACCTGGTGTATTGGCAACACAAAATAGAAATACATTTTATTCAATTGTTTAAAATACCAAATACAGTATTCGAAAAAATTTCATTTAAAATACAAAATACTTTCAATCAATAAAGTATTTATTTCCTTTCACAAACGCCAGATTTTTCAATGTGGTATCAAAGCAGCAAACTCGTGATGTAAAATAACGAAAATAATCCTTCTACAGACCGGACCAACGTAAAATGGTATTATATTGGATGAATGCCTTTGTAATATTTTGGTAACTGTCAAGAATTGTAACTTGGTGGATTTACACATGACGCAAGATCCCTCAATGTGGTTTAGGTAGTTTTTGCCATTTTTGGCGGTTTTCACTTTTCATTTTCTTCAATTGAATTAAAAGCAATGGATACATCACGTCGCCCTTCATTGTATTCGAAGATGTTGGCTTAAATCTTCGTTTGTAATTAAAAGTTTAGCACAGAGAACTGAATGAACTCTTTTTAGAAGTTGAAGTTTTATTTTAACAGAAATAATCGAATTGTGGTAGTGTAAAAAAGAAAATTATTTTTTAATTATTTACTGGATATTAAAATTATGTCAATATATGTACATAAGTATTTAATATTCGCTTTTTATCAGTGAGAGTGAGAAGTGAAGTGCTAAGAATTTTTTTTAGTTAAAAAATAATAATAGTAATTTGAACACGACAAAATTTCTTTAATATTTACAAAAAACAAGTAAAATCATAAAATTAACTAACATTAAACTAAATATAAAATAATAAACAATTCACGAAATAAATTAAAAACAGATTAATAGAAAGCAATCAATATAAATTAAACAACACATATAGCATACCAAATACCGTTAGTTTTTATTTTATGTTGTTTTTGCTCTGCTTTACTTGCTGTATATTTTTCTTTTTTTTACCCAGCAAACAAAAATTAACAATAAATAATTTTTCTAGTTTTTTGACCTTTTTTTTTTATATTAATAACACTAATTATTTTAAGCCTAAGGTCTTTTTATATATTTTATATTAATTTCAATATTTCGCTACTCCTTTGTGTAGCTTCAGGAAAATTGGTTTTTTTTTTTTTTTTTTTTTTTTTTTTTTTTTTTTGAAATAAATATAAAATATATAAAAAGACCTTAGGCTTAAAATAATTAGTGTTATTAACAATAAATAAATAAATAAATAATAAATAAGCCATGATGGCTTCAATATAAGCCCTAGTTGTTCAAGTGTTCCAGAAAGGAATATATACGTAACAACGAAATCGAATGAAGGTAAAACTCGTTCAAGCAACAACTTAATGAAGAGTGTGGACAACAGTAATTACGTTTCCATTAAAACACCCAAGCGAACACAATCAGAGTCAGATTGCTCGCGATCTAAAGAGGATCCAAAAACATCATTCGCAGCCTTAAAAACGCCCTTAGACGGTACATTGCCTCCGAATTCGGATAAGGAAAAGACACAAACCGGTATGGACAGGTACGTAATAGTGACGAAAAGGAAACGTAGCCCGAAATCGGCCAACATCGCATCTCAACATAAGGTAGCTAGAGATTCGGAAACCGCTAGCGTTGCTTCTCAAAACCGATTTGCAATTCTGGGTAATGACGATAACGTCCCTACGACCTCGGGTAAATCCCCAAAACCACCTCCAATATATCTAAGACAGGCAAGCTCGAACATTATAATAAAAAATTTAATAGAAACTATCGGTGAGAACTCTTTTTACACCGTGCCGGTAAGACGCGGTAAAATCAGTGAAACGAAAATTCAGGTCCTAACAGAAGACAATTATCGAAAAGTTGTAAAGACGTTTGAGGAAACAAAAAAAAGCTTTTACACTTATCAGCTTAAAAGTGAAAAAGGCCTTCAAGTGATCATAAAAGGTGTTGACCCCAGTGTTGCTACAAAGGAAATAAAGGACAGCCTGGAGAGTCTAGGCTTTAAGGTAAAAAATGTAATAAACTTAATAAATAAAGAAAAGGTACCACAGCCCATCTTTCGTGTCGAACTTGAGCCAGGTAAAAAAAAATTAAAGAAGGGTGAAGTTCACTCAATATACAATGTGAGATATCTGTTGCATCGTAGGGTGACAATAGAAGAACCTTACAAGAGATAAGGACCTGTGCAATGCCAAAACTGCCAAGAATTTGGCCATAGTAAGACATACTGCAAGCTACATGCTGTCTGTGTAGTGTGTGGCGACCTACGTAGTACAGCAAACTGCAAAAAGCCAAAAGGTGACCCGAAGGCCAAAAAATGCAGCAACTGTGGCGAAAACCATACCGCAAATTATAGAGGGTGCAGAGTCTACTCTTTCGTTAGAAGCTCGTCAAACCAGATACGAAATGTTGCTTCCCGAACACAAGAACAGCTCGTTACCAATGATTACCCTCAGCTGCCGACATCAAATAATCAACAAATTTCATATGCGAACATTCTAAAAGCAAATTCAGCCACGCCTCTAACGCGCAGTGCCCTGAAGACAAACAATAACACCCCAAACATCAGCTCCAAGCCTACAGTGCAGCCACAACCCATAAATTCCAGCCAAATGGAAGCCAAAATAGAAATGTTGGTGCAAACAGTTCAAAATTTCGTTAATACCATGTTGCCAATGATGCAAACACTGATAAATATGCAAACTGCGCTTTTGCAGGCTGTAACAAAAAGTCCATGAACTGCCTAAGGTTATGTTTCTGGAACGCTAACGGCATACGCCAACAAAAAAACGAACTTGAGCACTTCCTAGCGGATCACCAAATCGATGTTATGCTCATTGCCGAAACTCATTTAACACCTAGAAGTGTTTTTTTAAGGTAATAGGCTATACATTTTATGACGCCAAAGATCCCCGTGGTAGAGCATGTGGGGGCTCAGCTATATTAATAAAAAACAGAATAAAGCACTACTTAGTGGGTGCAGTCAGCAAAGACTATCTTCAAGCAACTTCGATCTGTCTTGAAGAATTTTTCAAAGGCTTAGTTATATCGTCAATTTACTCGCCTCCGCGGTTTTCAATTGCTGAGGATCAGTACTCTGAATTCTTTAAATCGTTGGGCAATAGTTTCCTAGCTGCTGGCGACTTTAATGCAAAGCACACGTATTGGGGATTACGCCTGATTACCCCAAAAGGTCGCGTTTTATACAACGTAGTTTCCAAAATGTGTTTGACGGTGGCCTCAAGCGGACAACCAACATATTGGCCAACTGATCGTAACAAAATACCTGATGTCATAGATTTCGCAATCACAAAGGGCATTGCAGCTAAATCCATTCTTGTTGAATCTTCTGTTGACTTATCATCAGATCATTCACCAACTATAATTACAATATCACTCTCACAAAACTCACACGCGGCTGAGATAGCTGAAAAAATAAAAACATACACAAATTGGTTGAAATTTCGCAAATACCTTGCTACTCACTGCTGTCAAAACGTATTACTTCGTACACCAGACGATGTAGATGCATCTCTTACACAACTGGACGAAAGTCTCAAGCTGGCGGCACAGCACGCTATTAATAATTCACGCAAAATTAGGCAAGACAAAATTTGCTCCACAGACATCGAATTATTATTAACTGAAAAAAGAAGAGCTCGAAGAGAGTGGCAGCTTCATAGATCCCCTCAACTCAAAAGAAAACTAATAGAGTGTACCAAAAAGCTAAGAGAGATGTTACAATCCAAAAAAACTGATTATTTAAATGAGTATCTTAAAGGTCTTGATGCAACACCGCAATCCGATCATTCACTATGGCGTGTTACCAGATATCTCAAAAGACCGGTAATTCGTAAACCTCCATTTCGAACCCCAACTGGGGATTGGCAAGAAACGACACAGAAAAAGGCAAGTTGTTCGTTGAGCACTTAAAAAATGTTTTCACCCCCAATGCACCAAGCGACCCTGAAGAACTTCCATCGATAGTTACGGATGCAGCAGTTTCGATAAAGTTTAAATTGAAAGACGTCGAAGAAGCTATCGCCAACTTGAACCCTAAAAAATCTCCTGGCATCGATAAAATTAGCAACAAGATGCTCCAAGAGCTCCCAACTACAGTAGTTAAAAGAATTCTCCACATCTTCAACGCGATATTGTGCATTGAATACTTTCCATCTAAATGGAAGATATCACCAATAACTATGATACCTAAGCCAGGTAAAGACCACACCAGAGTTGAGTCCTACAGGCCAATTAGCCTTTTGCCAAATTTATCTAAGCTTTTTGAAAAATTATTAGCTATCAAGTTAAATAAAATCATTAGCGAAAAGCGCTGCATTCCAGACCATCAGTTTGGCTTTCGAAGTAAACACAGCACAACTGAGCAAACACATAGACTTGTGAATGTTATAAAGCATACCCTAGAAGAAAAAAAGAAGAAAACAGTAATTACGTTTCCATTAAAACACCCAAGCGAACACAATCAGAGTCAGATTGCTCGCGATCTAAAGAGGATCCAAAAACATCATTCGCAGCCTTAAAAACGCCCTTAGACGGTACATTGCCTCCGAATTCGGATAAGGAAAAGACACAAACCGGTATGGACAGGTACGTAATAGTGACGAAAAGGAAACGTAGCCCGAAATCGGCCAACATCGCATCTCAACATAAGGTAGCTAGAGATTCGGAAACCGCTAGCGTTGCTTCTCAAAACCGATTTGCAATTCTGGGTAATGACGATAACGTCCCTACGACCTCGGGTAAATCCCCAAAACCACCTCCAATATATCTAAGACAGGCAAGCTCGAACATTATAATAAAAAATTTAATAGAAACTATCGGTGAGAACTCTTTTTACACCGTGCCGGTAAGACGCGGTAAAATCAGTGAAACGAAAATTCAGGTCCTAACAGAAGACAATTATCGAAAAGTTGTAAAGACGTTTGAGGAAACAAAAAAAAGCTTTTACACTTATCAGCTTAAAAGTGAAAAAGGCCTTCAAGTGATCATAAAAGGTGTTGACCCCAGTGTTGCTACAAAGGAAATAAAGGACAGCCTGGAGAGTCTAGGCTTTAAGGTAAAAAATGTAATAAACTTAATAAATAAAGAAAAGGTACCACAGCCCATCTTTCGTGTCGAACTTGAGCCAGGTAAAAAAAAATTAAAGAAGGGTGAAGTTCACTCAATATACAATGTGAGATATCTGTTGCATCGTAGGGTGACAATAGAAGAACCTTACAAGAGATAAGGACCTGTGCAATGCCAAAACTGCCAAGAATTTGGCCATAGTAAGACATACTGCAAGCTACATGCTGTCTGTGTAGTGTGTGGCGACCTACGTAGTACAGCAAACTGCAAAAAGCCAAAAGGTGACCCGAAGGCCAAAAAATGCAGCAACTGTGGCGAAAACCATACCGCAAATTATAGAGGGTGCAGAGTCTACTCTTTCGTTAGAAGCTCGTCAAACCAGATACGAAATGTTGCTTCCCGAACACAAGAACAGCTCGTTACCAATGATTACCCTCAGCTGCCGACATCAAATAATCAACAAATTTCATATGCGAACATTCTAAAAGCAAATTCAGCCACGCCTCTAACGCGCAGTGCCCTGAAGACAAACAATAACACCCCAAACATCAGCTCCAAGCCTACAGTGCAGCCACAACCCATAAATTCCAGCCAAATGGAAGCCAAAATAGAAATGTTGGTGCAAACAGTTCAAAATTTCGTTAATACCATGTTGCCAATGATGCAAACACTGATAAATATGCAAACTGCGCTTTTGCAGGCTGTAACAAAAAGTCCATGAACTGCCTAAGGTTATGTTTCTGGAACGCTAACGGCATACGCCAACAAAAAAACGAACTTGAGCACTTCCTAGCGGATCACCAAATCGATGTTATGCTCATTGCCGAAACTCATTTAACACCTAGAAGTGTTTTTTTAAGGTAATAGGCTATACATTTTATGACGCCAAAGATCCCCGTGGTAGAGCATGTGGGGGCTCAGCTATATTAATAAAAAACAGAATAAAGCACTACTTAGTGGGTGCAGTCAGCAAAGACTATCTTCAAGCAACTTCGATCTGTCTTGAAGAATTTTTCAAAGGCTTAGTTATATCGTCAATTTACTCGCCTCCGCGGTTTTCAATTGCTGAGGATCAGTACTCTGAATTCTTTAAATCGTTGGGCAATAGTTTCCTAGCTGCTGGCGACTTTAATGCAAAGCACACGTATTGGGGATTACGCCTGATTACCCCAAAAGGTCGCGTTTTATACAACGTAGTTTCCAAAATGTGTTTGACGGTGGCCTCAAGCGGACAACCAACATATTGGCCAACTGATCGTAACAAAATACCTGATGTCATAGATTTCGCAATCACAAAGGGCATTGCAGCTAAATCCATTCTTGTTGAATCTTCTGTTGACTTATCATCAGATCATTCACCAACTATAATTACAATATCACTCTCACAAAACTCACACGCGGCTGAGATAGCTGAAAAAATAAAAACATACACAAATTGGTTGAAATTTCGCAAATACCTTGCTACTCACTGCTGTCAAAACGTATTACTTCGTACACCAGACGATGTAGATGCATCTCTTACACAACTGGACGAAAGTCTCAAGCTGGCGGCACAGCACGCTATTAATAATTCACGCAAAATTAGGCAAGACAAAATTTGCTCCACAGACATCGAATTATTATTAACTGAAAAAAGAAGAGCTCGAAGAGAGTGGCAGCTTCATAGATCCCCTCAACTCAAAAGAAAACTAATAGAGTGTACCAAAAAGCTAAGAGAGATGTTACAATCCAAAAAAACTGATTATTTAAATGAGTATCTTAAAGGTCTTGATGCAACACCGCAATCCGATCATTCACTATGGCGTGTTACCAGATATCTCAAAAGACCGGTAATTCGTAAACCTCCATTTCGAACCCCAACTGGGGATTGGCAAGAAACGACACAGAAAAAGGCAAGTTGTTCGTTGAGCACTTAAAAAATGTTTTCACCCCCAATGCACCAAGCGACCCTGAAGAACTTCCATCGATAGTTACGGATGCAGCAGTTTCGATAAAGTTTAAATTGAAAGACGTCGAAGAAGCTATCGCCAACTTGAACCCTAAAAAATCTCCTGGCATCGATAAAATTAGCAACAAGATGCTCCAAGAGCTCCCAACTACAGTAGTTAAAAGAATTCTCCACATCTTCAACGCGATATTGTGCATTGAATACTTTCCATCTAAATGGAAGATATCACCAATAACTATGATACCTAAGCCAGGTAAAGACCACACCAGAGTTGAGTCCTACAGGCCAATTAGCCTTTTGCCAAATTTATCTAAGCTTTTTGAAAAATTATTAGCTATCAAGTTAAATAAAATCATTAGCGAAAAGCGCTGCATTCCAGACCATCAGTTTGGCTTTCGAAGTAAACACAGCACAACTGAGCAAACACATAGACTTGTGAATGTTATAAAGCATACCCTAGAAGAAAAAAAGTACTGCTCAGCCCTCTTTATCGATGTTTCCCAAGCTTTTGATAAAGTGTGGCATAAGGGATTAATATATAAACTGACCCAGTACCTTCCTGAAAATATTTGTAAGCTACTGGAAAGTTACCTGCTTTGTCGCAAATTTATTTTAAAACAAGGTGATTGGCTGTCATCACCGCAGCCGATTGAAGCTGGAGTTCCCCAAGGCAGCATATTAGGTCCATTGCTGTACTTGATATACACCGCAGATTTGCCAACAGTCGCGAACATCCATACCTCAACTTTTGCCGATGATACAGCTTTCTTAAGCATTCACGAAAGTGCTGACGAAGCATCTCGTCGACTACAGCACCAAACTTCGCAGCTGGAAAGCTGGCTAAAAAAATGGCGAATCAAAGTTAATGGAATAAGTGCGTACATATAACCTTCACCCTGCGCAGAAACATATGTCCTCCTATTCGGATCAACAACCAGTTAATACCTCAACGTTTGGAGGTCAAGTATCTAGGGATGTACATTGATAGACGGCTAACATGGAAACAACACATCGATGCAAAATTAACTCAAATGAAATTAAAAGCAACTCAACTAAATTGGCTTATTGGTCGAAATTCTGTGCTAAAACTGGACTGTAAGCTTTTGCTTTACAAAGCAATTTTAAAACCAATATGGAGCTATGGTATCCAGCTATGGGGCACTGCCTCAGCTTCCAATATAGAAAAAATTCAAAGGTGTCAAAACAAAATACTGAGAATGATAACAGATGCGCCGTGGTATATAAAAAATTCTAACATACACAAGGATTTAATTATTCCGACAGTCAAACAAGAGATAACAACATACGCAACGTCATACCTAACCAAACTCCAAGATCATCCAAATATACTAGCCCGAAATATTTTAAGCGAAAGAGGGGATACTCTTTCCCTAGCCCGAACGTAGTAGACGCGGAATTAAAACTATACGAGCAATAAATAATTTTGTACAGCTAGGCTGTACTTAATAATAATTAGCAATTAGTTCTTAAGATTTGAATACTTATTGTTAGTTCAATTGATTTTGAAGATTCAATAAATAATATATATTGTGCAAAAAAAAAAAAAAAAAATATTTAATATTAATATTTAATTATAGCACTGGCTGCCAAGGCCAACGGCTAAAAAATCAAAATTATAAAATGCATTGAGAATTAAAGTGTGCTATTGCCGTTGTTTAAAAATAAAACGGTAGTAAAATTTTACCTTTTCAGTTGATGCACGATTGAAATATGTAATTTTTACCACACATATTCATGTAAATGAAAAATGTATTTTGAGTGCAGAAGTATTTGAAATAAAAAATACTTTAAGCGCTTCGTACAGGGTGATCTAAAAGACATATATTCGTTCATATACATTTTTCATATATATTTTTTTTAGATTATTAAATATACAAAGTGGAATTTTTTTTGCACTAAGTGCGGCAAGTAATGTCACTTAAATGACCCCCACTTTCAGACTTCCTCGTTTTAAAGCATTTTCCTTAACTTCTTCTTGAGTTCAAGGATTGTCTCCGGCTTGTTCACATATACTACCTCCTTCAAAAAACCCCAAACAAAATAGTCGATTGCTGACAAATTTGGCGAACTTCTGAAAATTATATTGTAGAATAAGAAAACGATTTGTGAAGCTCGCTAAGTCTGATTTATTAATCTTTTTTACTTTAGAATTAATTCTACTTATATACTAACTATGTTAAGATTCTAGAATCTAGATTCACAATTTGAGTGACATTCAAAAATGCACTAAAATTCTTAAGTTTTACAGCTATACTTATGTGTAAATTAAATATATCTACCAGGCAATCATGAATTTTTAGTGATTTCCAAATTCAAGAATGAGTGGTTCAAATTATTAAATATAAATTATAAAAATATTTAAATATGTAACCTGATTAGGTTTAGGTTACCTTTGGAATTTTCAAGTGTGTGTCGCTTCCCGGTAACAACAACGTCGTAAACAAAATATGAACCCATATGCAGTGCATGTGCAAGGACACGTTACCAAATATTGGACTTGAGTTTTTGGGACATTTTACACCTCTTAGTTTTATGTACAAATATGTCGGCAATTACGACTGATTGTTGCGTTACTTGTGTGCCGGCTAATTTTCTTTGGAAATGCAAATATATTTTGTATCTAGATTGCAAATATGTAGAAACCTTTTTTTTGCCGCAATTGGACTGAAAGTTATTTGTACTTAAAGGTATTATTTCACTAAACTCTAGAATATAATCTGAAGACGTCTCTCTGGGCCAAAAATATTTTCCTTTGGAAAATCTGCTTATGACAATAACGCTGACATCAGCATTTTTTGTAGTTTTCACTTTAAAGCAATTTTCTCCAATTAAAATCAGTGGATACATCACGAGGCGTTTATCGAAAGAAGTGTTTGTACAGTAGCTTCGGTATATGTGAAACAGGTTCTTTGTTTTGAAGGTGGACAAAGCTGTCGATGATATTGGGCATATGATTGATACTGATCTAATACACTGCTAGTGGAAAGGAACGTATGTCTTTACGAAAGTTAATTACTGTTGGACGGCTATTGCTGAAGTGTTCTTCGTAAATGCCGGAGCTGCTACTTAACGAATGTTCGTTGATGGGAAACTTACTTTCCGTCAAATAGTTTTAGATAAAGCAGCGAATATTTATGTATTTTATATGATTCTTATTTCAAAATTAGGGTGTCCCGGTAGTCTAGTGAGTAGTTTGCTAGTTTATAAGTGGGGGTTCTAAGTTCGATTTCTAGCAGAAACCTTGGTCTGTGTCAATACAACAATGGGACCATAATATATTGAACCTGAGTGGGCTGGGACCTTTCTTTACCTTTACACCCAGCAACCTGCCGACCTAACCTAACCTATTTCAAAATTGTGCTTTTTCCGAAAAAAAATATATGAAATGTATTATTACATACTTTATGATATTCTCATTAATTTTCTTATTTTGTCATTTTGTTAAATAATGTAACTTTAGCTACTTTCAAGTCAATTTAACACCTTCATCTGTAAACATGAGTAAACATTACTGTTTCGGGCGCAACGTTAACGCTCTAATATAGGTTACTCTTATCAGCGTAAAAGCTAAGCGCTAAATTACGTTGCGCTTTGAGTCGTGAACTGACTATTTTTGTTGGCAGATAAATTTATTGTCGGACAACTGTGTGATAATGAAATTGTCTGGTTGTTTTACAATAGTCAAAACTGAAAATTTACATGTGACACTTTACGTTTGTGACAATTTTTAATTGTCAGTACGTTGACATATCTTTTTAGTATTAATTAGTTAGAATTCAATTTATTATTTCTATATGCTTTCGCTTTACTAGCTACAAAAGTTTTGTGAGTGTAATTGAAATTCTGAATAATAGTTTTATTACTTTGGAAAAGAATAGCGATATTTAGTTGTTTATTATCATTTAATTTATTGGTTTTTTTTTTTATTTTATTTAACTTTTGATTGTTCAATTCAAGTGTTGACAATATTTTTTTCGCATTTTTACTTGCAGGTCTTTTGTGTTGTTATTCAATTAAATATAAGTGAAGTTAATTTTTTAAAAAAATTAAAACAAAAGTGATAAGAAACCACAGGAGTATGTCACCTACCAAGGATAATATAAATCATCTTAATAATCATACGACTCTATCGAGGAGATCTCGTGATGAATTTTCAGAAACGGTAAGTTCTTTTTTAGTTTTATTAGAAAACATTTTCAAATAAAAATCCTTTTCTAAATAGTCTGTAGAATAGTGTGAAAATAAAAAATGTATTTTAATTAATTGAAACTAATTTTATAATTAATTTAATCTTTATTAGATAGAATTGTATATAATGAGACAATTAATAGATTTCGTGCTGTTTTTTATTTTATTTTATTTACAATCTTGAATTATTCCCATTCGATTAAAATGTTAACCGTTTGACTTTATTCTCTGAGTCCATCAAATAGAAATGATCTATCAATTAAGAAATTAGTTATTTATTGACAGAGTTTTTAATGTACAGTCTGTCTTAGATTTTTTTTTGTTTATTTAAAATTCTTATTTAATATTCAGCACTGGTCGCTCCAACAGCAATTTAATAATAAATTTGTCACACTGTCTGCTTTGTGGGTCGATTACAATTCGTTTATTTTCATTTAAATTGTTACATCACCTACTTTTTACAATCAATCTTATCGGTTTATACAAGCTTTGAGTTCTAATTTCTATAGAGCTGTTCATAAGGATAATGTTCGGTGCACATTGAAGGCCAATCGATTTAGAATTAGCTCAGGTAATCTTGCTTACTGCTCCTAGGAATAATTATAATAAGCCTTCAAAATCAATTGGAAATCACAAAATCAATACGATGAAAAGATATAACATTTAAACAAAGACAAAATGAATGAATGGCAGTATTTGGTCTCCTCCGAGCAAAATGCTTTCCATCTGATCTGAATGAGCTGAATTTGTTCTGATTTGGAAAAATAACTGAGTCCCAGAAAGAAATACCTTTGTTTAAATGATTTTGATAAAACACTCTTCTGCGTTTGCTTTTTAAGGCATTTATCAATGGCGTGTTTCGGGCTGTCCTTACATGAAAATACGATTCAAGCAAAACTCGTCACACAGTTTCAGGCCTGACCCAAGTATTTTTCAGCTTCAATCGACAACTTTGGAGCGTTAAGGTGGGGATTTTCCTTAACTTTGCGAGTTATCCAGGTCTTATCTGCATAATGCATTTGGTGCAGATGTACCTTCATTTTCGATTCTTTTGATGATGTCTTGGACAGTAGAGGAACTAAGTGCTACGATTTGTCGTTGGCTTTTGCCCCTTTAAAAAGACGAATTATATATTCTCTTTTTTAAATAGGTGTTCGTTCCCCACTTTAAGATAAAAAAATCACGCTGAAAACTTTGTCTTCTACAATTACTTAAAAATTGTTGTAAAGAATTACTTAGTCCCCGTCCATATTGTGAAACATTTGCTGCAAAACTTTTTTGAATTCTCTTT
Source organism: Dexiosoma caninum (assembly GCA_963924685.1). Lineage (NCBI taxonomy): Eukaryota > Metazoa > Arthropoda > Insecta > Diptera > Tachinidae > Dexiosoma > Dexiosoma caninum. Next base: position 50,033,661 of record OZ004729.1, on the reverse strand, counting down.
TGAAGCTTCAGCAGTGTCCATACATGAAACTTTTGCTTCATGTTTAGTATTTTTTATTCCTCCCTTCTATCTTCTTTCTTTAACTTTTTTTTGACATTTCTCAATACCGAATGTAAATATAAAATAACTACCCTGTGATAGAAGGTGTGAATATTTTTTTTTGGATACACATTTGAAGCACAAGATATAATTTGAAGCAAAATGGACGCTAAGAAGAAAATATATATAATAATTTGTATATAATTTTATATTTTTTTTTAAATTTTTGATTATATTTCACAAAAAATTAGCAATAAAACAGGGTAGCTATTATTATGATAGAAGTTAACAGTATACCAAACGAAAAGAAATAAAATGAAACGTCAAATACACCTCATCTCAAAAGATGCAAATAAGAAATTCAACAAAAGCTGCATGTACATGAAACAGCGTACATACTTCCATTCCTCTTCCCCTTCTCGTCAACAAACTCAAAAGTTTTGCAGCAAATGTTTCACAATATGGACGGGGACTTACGAAAAAAAATGCAACCGTTACCGCATTCTCGGAGAAATTTTTAATACACTGTATCAGTTAAGTTGTGAGTGTATTTTAATGAGAACATTATATGTTGCGTTGATAACAAATGAATGAAAATTTTGTCGTGTTCAAGCTTACGGTTGATAACTTTGTCTCTATTTTTGAAGTTCACGTGCATCATTCTCAGTGAATGTACAAAAGGGAAGATTCCAAAAAAAAAAAATTAATTAAAATGCGAACCAATTTAATTTACAATACAGAAATAAAAATTGGTGGGTTTACATGACTTAAGTTACGGTCACATATAGTTGTACTCAGAGTAACATTATACAAAAATACATCCTTTGAAAAAAAAAATACTAATCTTTGTTTTCTAGTTGTGGTTTTGCAATGACATGTAAAACAGGTTAAAGAAGAAATGCTAAGAAATTTTAAATATAAAAAGTAAAAAAAAAGTTTTTCTTCCTGTCCTGTAAAATTTATTAAATTTGGCGTAGCTTCTTTACGACTGTAGGTAGCGATTTGTTTATTAAATTTTTTATTGTTAAAATTTCTGCTTTTACGATGTGATTTCTTCAAAATACCACACACTGAATGGTTGGGGTAGCCATTTAGTTTCTTATTTTGTTCATATTTCTAAATCCTTCTGATTGAGGAATAATTTCATCAGCAGGTTTTGAACAGGAATTTCAAAAAAAATTACTAAATATCATATTAAAAAATATTTTTTAAGTTAATTAAACTTTTAATCTTTTCGACATCTTAAATAACTTCGAAAATAAAATAAATCTTCAATATGGTAACTGTGTTAAATTTTTTGATTTAAAATTTTTTGAATAAAAATATTTTATTAGAATGTCTAGATTGTGCATACATTGAAAAATATTGAATTTTTCAAAGTTTCAACGACTAAGCTAAAAAATTATAATTTGAACACCCTTGCAATTCAAGTTAAATATGGTGATAAACCACCAGTGTGGCTCTGCAAATGGTGTCAATTATGCATATATTAAATGTCACTGTATCTTTGAACCTAGAGCTGCTAAATAAAAAGAAATAAAGATCACTTCGTAATCAGCACTAAAAAAGACTAAAGGAAAGTTTTGAGTCGCAAAATCATCACTTACGTACATACATAAATACACTTTTAGCCCCGGGAATTCCCGCATATATTTCCTGGGAAAGCGGGAAGTGAAAACGCGTGATGTTTTGGGGACTCGGAGATCATCTGACTATTTTGTATATAAAAAGTAGTATGTGTTTCGCTACACCTGACGATATATCGATGAAGATGAAGTCGTAGAACACTTCCTATGTTATAGGCCCGGACCAAAGAAATTGCTTTTACCGGTGTTGAACTGCTACTACATTTATACGTACGCCTTATTTGCAAAGAAGAACGTAAAATATTGCCGTATATTTTTTTTAAACGACTTGTTAACTCACGAAAGCTATTCACGATTAATTTAACTACATATTTGCATATAAAACGCAGAAAGTTGCCAATTGTTTCAAAAAGATTTTTGCATTTGTACATATTTTTCATCATAGTGCTACCAGATAACCATCATCAGGTAACGATAAGTTGAAAACTTACAATATATTTTTATTTGCAATTAATTCGTACTTATAAACGTAGTTTGCGACGTATTACTAGATTGATAATGGATTGGTTCTGTTTAACTGCGTCAGATATTTAAAGTTCTTCTTAGAATGTTAGTTAGTTAGTTATAAATGAATCTTCGGGTAGGGTGCACAACATACCACATTTAGCCACATAGGCTTGGGAAGACCCTGTTGTTTTCGATCTAACTTAATCTAGTTTTTTAAAAAGAATTTCTTAGTGTATAATGGGTGATTCTTGCGGAATCTAAATGTATTCGAGGTTCATAATTTAGTGAACAATTTTTTCCCGGTGCTGCTTGGTGCTGCTGTAATATGTAATCAATTTGCTTCATTTTATCAAATTTGGAAAATATTGACAAAAAGTACCACTCGGTTAGAAAATTTGGAATTTGCCCCTACATTCAGCTGCTATCCCGACTTTCTTGTCTTATGAAATATTTTGCGATTAAAAATTGGCAATTCGAAAAGTTCTGATTTAGCTGGACTGCTTGGAAACATATTCTTTAATACCGTTTAATACTTTTAATTACGACAGTTATCACAGTCTAGTGTTCTGATTCCGTATACAATTAAAACAATAATTTACCTGTTTACCTGTGCTAAGCATGGCAACTGGGATTGATTTTTAAAAACTATTGGATTCTGGATTCACCAAATAATTTTCTTCACTGATTTGGCTGACATACATGTCTTTACAACCGTACACAAATTGTATTAATGTCAGGGCTGTAAAGGTAGCCAACTGTATCTCTGTGAAATTTATTTTACCTATGTTTCAATTTGTTGCAATGTTGCCAGTATCTATTCAATGATTTGATTGCGTGTTTGAGCACAGATAACTTGAAATCGGTGCATAACTCCACTTGATTATTATGCATTGCCAAAGAAATTTCAGGCCGGAATATGGTATTTTCAATAATTATTTATGTTCATAATATCGTCACGTGGAATTCGACGTAAATTTGGACATTTCGCTGTAGAGGGATCCTAGCTTTATACGAAATTTAATTAGTAACGCCAATGTTACAATATCAGGTTTGCCTTTAAAAGTTTTCATGCGTACTGTTGCCAAAAATAATTTAAATTGACGGCTGTGACGTAGGCTGCACGCAAGTTTTAAGCAATTTTATTTCTCATAATTCATCGTGAAGAAAGCAACAACAAAACTGTTCATAAGAATAGCAGCCAGCCTGGAATACACAATTGGAAAGAAAATTTTAAAGCAAATTCGCATCAATTTTTAAAAGTTTCAATGCTTGGTGATAAAGTGTGAGTGTATTAAAATCTGAAAAGCAAAACTTGATCGTCTAACCCCCAAGTAAGTGAAGTCAGATATACAAATTTAAATTTCACATTTTTAATGGTCAATTAAGTCTAAATTTGTTCTTCTTTTGCACCCTTAGACTCTTTAAGCGGATTAATTCTCAAAACAAAAAATAAATACATGAATCAACAAAATAAAAAAAAAAATTTTAAGTTATTCGTTACCGTAAACAGCAGAAAAATTTTTTTATACTTGAGTTTTTCTTGCGCTGTCAATTGTTTATTCGACGTTGACTTTATTTTAATTTGCAGTTTTTTCGCCATAAACATGACGTAATTCGAATAGCTTTAAAATTCAAAAAAGCAAATAAATACCATTTTGTGCAGCTAAAGGAAAAAAAAACAAAAATATTTATTGAGGTTTAAAAAAATTTTAAATTTTTGTTTCTTATGCGTTGTTGGTTCTGCAGGGATTTTTTTGTAAATATGAATGAATACTAAGTGCTCAAAAAGATACAATAAAAATACATATGTACATATGTATGTATGTATACATATGCACATATATATATATAAAGATTTTATTCACTGTCGGAAAGAAATTTAAAAACTAATGGCAGAGCCAAATAGAATCTGTCGTCTGACATTAACGTAACAAGGGATGAGATGAGGCAGCTGTTTTTCTTTTATCGCACGGAAGCATTTGAAGAGCTTCAATCAGTTTCTTCTGCATTTTATTTATTTAACTTTAGTTAATTTAATTTTTGCTACCATACAACACAAAAAAATTAAAATCAAAAGAAAACTAACGGAAGGTTGCCAACTACTCAACGTACGCGAAAAGAGGGCCATCGTTAGTACTTTCCGTTTTTGGAGACTAACAGCCATACCTAAACAAGAGCGGAAAGCGTTTTCTAGTTGTCAAAAATTCTCATGCCCATACAATTTGTGAAAGAAGGTGTACAAGAAGGTGAAAGAAATAAACATAAAAAAATATTTGTTATTAGAAAATGGAGGTAAGTAAATTCTCTAAATCGTCCATATAACTTATTGTTTAAACTTTTTTTTATAAAATGCTTATTTAAAAATCGCAAACACCAATAAACTTTATTGTTAAAATAATCAGGGTTGTTATATTTATTTTTTTGATAACCCTGTTTTTATCGTTTTGACCTAGCGTTGCCGCTTTTATTTAGGTATGGCATTTCAGCGTAAAAGCTAAGCGGAAAAAACGTTCCGCTTCCGCTCTTGTTTAGGAATGGCTGTAAATGGGAAAACATTTAATGTACCATCATGATATGTGGCAGTTATCATTCGTAAAAATTTGTATTAAAACCCAGAAAAAAATTGTATATAAGATTGTCATTGCGGCATGTTAATTCAGTGTATCGAAAGCAGTGTGCGATATGTCAACAAATTTGATTCGGATAGAGCTTTTTTAGTGAGTTTCGTTGCTTCCGTGGAGGTATGAAAATAGTAAAATTAATTTTATTAATTTTTAATAAAAATTTAGTTTCATGTCTTGTTCAGAGGCTCATAACTCGTAATCTACGAGTGACCGCAAGTTTTTTATTTCCTGGCTGCCTCACAATGTCACTCGACTGCTTAATTACATTCAAAACAAAAACAAAATTTTAAATGCTGCAAATTTTTTTTCTTTTAAAGGAAGGTTTTAATTCTTTTTTAAAATTTATAGGTTGTTAATCCTTTCTCCGTTGACCCTCAGTGAAATATATTCACATATCGAGCCTTTGGTGCAATACCGTAGTAATTCAAAATTTAAATTTTTTGAGCTGGGTATGCAAATGATCTTTGGGGAAATATATATCTAAAGGAAAAACGATTATGGTTCTATCTATTTCCAACAATATTTATTTGCAATAATAAAATATTTCCTTTATGACAAGAAATTTACAAACAGAAAACATTACAAAACATGCTTCTTTATTTAAAAACTTGTAAAAAAATAACTTTAGTAAACGAAAATACTATCAAAAAGATGGCTCAAAACTTTAAATGCATTTTTGTCGGTTCATGATTTTTTGAATTACGACGGTATTGCACCAAAGGCTCGATAAGAATCCTTTAAATGCTATGAATATATCTCTCTCTGAGAGTGACTTCCAATTTTTTTTGCTGGGCATTATGCAATTAATTATTTGTGGCCATTTTGTGTAGGATACTGAATCAGGGCCTTAATTTAGAACATCTAATGATTGAAACTAAAAACTCGACGTAAGCACACTTTATATGGATAACTATATGGGCGTATGTACGAGTCATGTTCCGAATATTCTTATCGCCAAATATCCGCACATTTTATGACATTCGTATGAGTCATCTCACAATGCTGAAATTGACAGATGAAGTTTATTGGCGAGGGTTTGAAGAGTTAAAGTGCATCCACGTGCACTAGACCTTTTTTTTGTTTCTCTTTTCACTCTTCGCAATTTTAGTGATGTTACTTCATATCATTTTCCTCACATCAACGTTTAAATGCATTTTCACAATTAAAACGTTCACATTCACCATCAACAGCGAGATGAGAACGAAAAATGAAAAGAAAAATTTCTGTCTGCCTTTTAATTTCGCTATTGTAAAAGGTTTGGGAAAGTTCAGAAGGGAATGAGAATAATGTCTGCCTTTCAATTTTAGCATTGTAAAAGTACTCTATTAGTATTCGTATTCGCCAAATACAAGCGAATATTTTGGAAAAAATTCCAAAAAACATGTAATATAAAAAATATAAGAAATGAAACAAAGGTATTCATGTAAAATAAACGTCGAAGATGTGAAAATTTCCATTAAAATAAAACTAAAATTTCAAAAATTGTTTTTGTTTACCGTGCATTTTGAAAATCAAATAAACGTTAGAATTTTAAACTGTTTCTGTTTCAAAAACGATAAATTTTGTATTATTAACAAAACAAAATTTCGAAATACTAAAAAATTAAACCTGGTAAAAAATAGTTGTCTGACAACAATCTTTAGAAGGTATACTGGTTATTGTATTCATCTAATTGCCATCAAATAATTAGCTACCGTTTCTCGGATAAAACATTCGAGAACGACTATTGGTAGTGAAACGTAAAAAAATTTTCGTTCTCGAAAGTGCGATTATATATAGCGAATCTTAATCAATATCGAAAATGAACATTGTTAACGATATTTACTCAATATTCGCTAAAAATAAAAATAACTCTCTCTCTGTCTCTCTTTTGTTTATTTTATAGTAAATTCTTCTTTGTTCGTGCGTTGATTTTAATTTTTGTTTAAATTTTTCTGCTTTTAAAAAACACACAGCACAGCGTTACCATATATTTTTTAAGAAAAACTTTTTATTTAAAAAAAAAAACTTAATTTTTCAATTTTTCTGATGTTGCATTAGTGTGTCTTTGTGTGTCAGTTGTTGTCGGAAGGTTTCAGTGGCGAAGGCATAGTCACTGGTCACTGAACAATACCGGCTTCAGCTGATAGCAATCCACAATCACATCAGAACGCCCTCCTTCGTCGGTATTGTGTACCACCGGCGAAGTAAAATAATAATAAAAATGGCTACTAAAGAAGCTTCAGCACTGCTACGAGTATAAAAACAAAAAGAACGTGCGAAAGCAGAGCTGCAAAAATAATTAATTAAGCTTCACCTCCTGTCGTTTCTCCTACTATCCCTTTCCTATAGTTCCAGCACAATGCTTCGCATGTGTAGGAGTCATCTCCTGAGTGCTGGTCCTAGATAAAAAAAAAAAAAAAAAAAAAAAAAAATATCTGTAAATTAACAATTAATAAACAAAACTTGAAAATTTGAATGATTTTCAAAAAAAAATTATTTTTGAAGTTAAAAACTTTTTGGCATTTAAAAAACCTTGAGAAATAAGGGAAACCTTGACAAATGATATCACTGACCCGGCATCACATCAGGCGGTAATCGAACCGTAACATACGGGATTGATAGTCTAATGCTCACGCACTAGACTATTGAGGCACTCTCATAGAAATAAAAAAAAACTTAATATTTGTTCTTTCTGTACCATTCGTATTTTCAAAATTTCAATTTAGCAAATGTTTATTTGCGAGAAATCATCGCTAATTTGAAGTTCGTATCGCAACTGTTCGTACTTTTAAAAATTTCTGACAATTTAGCGAATATTTTTATGTCGAGAATTCTTCGCTTTAGCGAACATTCGTTAATAAGAATCTCAAGTCAAGCGGGTACACGCTTCTTACAACTACAATTAGAATAGAAATAAGCTAGCCTATGTACATAAGTATATGGAGTTCTTCTTTCAACTCTGAAATTGCTAATACTTCTTATTTATTGAAATGAAAGATAATTAAATATCTAGTCCTTTTAAGAAAATATTGGGTCAAGGTTACCTGAAAATATGCATTAGCAACAGGGAAATATATAAATTTATAAATTATATATTTTTTATTTTTATTGCCATGATTAATTTCTAATAATTTTTATTAAAAAATACTTTTCTTTTAGTAAAGTAAAAAATAAACAAAATATATTTCAAAGCTAGAATTAAAATGGTAAAAGTAGTTGTTTTGAAGCCTTTTCTCCCTCAAGCCTCTTACGATACGGTGTGTAAACGTTCGCCCGTACCATGGAACAGTCGTTGATTTTTTAACTAAATATTGCCTGGCTATAGGTAAAAAAATCCTTATTTATGTTTAAAACAAAAAAAATTGCCGGCAGCAGCAAATAGCAAAATATTTCTGGTTAGCATACATAGTTGAAGTTAACTTAATTTTTTTTAATAAATATATACAATATACATATAAGTATATACAGGTGTGGTACAGAAACCAAATTCGTACAAAAGTTTGCCTTTTCCAGAAAACGTAAAAAGAAAATATATTTAATTTTAAATTCGTTTGAAAATAGTAATAATTGTCAGTTAGAGAGCACTGACATAAAAAAACGTAAAAAAAAATATTTCAAATCGTCCAGAATACTTTTGTTTCTTAAATTCTGTCTTGAAAAATATGCAAAATCAGTCTTAATGGCGAATTTTTTTTTTTTTTTAAGTTTTCAAAATTAGCAAGAAAACATTTGGAAATGAAAAAAAAGCGATGCATATTTTTTCTATTTTCTATCAGCACTTCAACTATTTTTTTTTTTTTTTTTTGGCGTGTGAGGTAGGGTTGAAAATGCCTTCGCACTTACAGAGACCGTCGTCTTCTGCGTCGAGTGGTGTTGCCACTAACAAATTCCCTCCTCCTCCTCTGGGTAGATTCCTTCCCGGCACCGCTTTCCGCATTACTTCGGGAAGGCCCAGAGCCACGTCCCAATCAGGACCACTTTCACTCACCCACGTCTGGGTCCGCCAAGTCCGCAGCCGGCGCCATGGCCCCGGCCCGTGTCGCCTGGTCCCCGTCAGAGGGGGCCCCGCTGTGCAGCAGCGCATCGAGTTCCCTCTTCTTCCTCCGCAGAACGTATCCCACGTACTGTGCCACAGCGTCCCAATTGTCCTCACAATCGAGCATCCTCCCTATCACGGTGGCAGGAGCGAACCCACCAACCCGCTGCGCCATTGCACCTCTCTCAGTATGCCACCTGGTGCAGTCGAAGAAAGTGTGTTCTGCATCATCATCCGTAATACCACAGTAAATGCAGTCGGGACCATCTGCCCTGCCCATCCGGTACAGGTACTTTCGGAAGTATCCGTGGCCCGAGAGGAATTGTGTCAGGAAGTAGTTAACTTCCCCAAATTTCCTCTGAATCCATACTTCCACGCAGAGAATGAGCCTCGCCGTCCATCTGCCGACCGTGTCCGCGGTCCACCTGTCCTGCCATCGCCGGACAGTTTGGGGTCTCAGACCAATAGCACCAACACCAGGCCCTCCCCCCTCGAGTTCCAAGCCTCCCGCCGCTCGCGCGCCAAGAGGTCTATGGGTATTTCCCCACATATCACCAGGACCGCAGCGCCCGAGACCGTGCGGTAAGCCGAAGCAACCCTAAGGGCCGCCGTCCTCTGTACCGCCTCGAGTACCCTGCGTTTGGTTCTCTCACCCAGTACATTTCCCCAAATCTCGCTCCCATGCAGCAAGATCGACTTCGTGACCGCCATAATCAGCCTCCTCTTGCTCTGTGTCGGGCCTCCGACATTCGCCATGAGTCTGCTCAACATGCCAGTCATCTTCGCCGCCCTAGTCGCCACATGCCGTATTTGGGCCCAGTAAGTTAGCCTACAGTCGAGTCTGACGCCCAAATACCTTATGGCACTCTGGGTAACCAGAGACACATCCCCTATCCGCATGCCGACGCCGAGTGGTATGTGTGCCCGCGTCATCAACATCACCTCGGTCTTCTCCCCGGCCAATTCCAAGCCACATCCGGGTCCTAATCATGACCCGGTTCAGCTTCCCCTGGCGTCATCCATATCCCGCGCCAAGATCACCGCCGCTATATCATCCGCGTATCCCACGAGCTGAGCATCCTCGGGCATTTCCACCCCAAAGATCCCATCGTAGGTCAGATTCTATAGGTCCGGGCCCAGCACAGATCCCTGGGCCGCGCCGGACGTGATCGTCCTGCTCCTCCGCCCCGTCGGCGTATCGTACAACAGTACCCGATCGTCCAGATAACTACGGAGAATTCTATACAAGTATCCGGGAATACGAAACCTCCCCCGTAGCCCCTCTAGAACATCAGCCCATCGTAGGCTGTTGAAGGCATTCCGAACGTCGAGTGTTGCCAGGACAACTATGCGCTTCGGATAATAGCGCCTCTCGCTCTGAGCGCGCTCGAAGCACTCAACCACATCAGCAATCGCCCCGAGCGTTGACCTGCCAGGTCTGAAGCCATGCTGTCTATCCGACAGCCCCCCAGCCATCCTCACGGCCTCCGCCAGCCTTCTTTGCACTTCAACTATTGAACCACCAATTATTAATGTGTAACAATTTTTTAAGAATAAAATAGAATTTCAAGCAAGTTTTTTGATTTATTTTCAAAATACCCCTAATTATTTTTATATATTTTTCCGCTTATTGTTTACTTTTATTTACTTTTCAGTTGTTTACAAAGAAGTTAATTAATACAGATGTCATATTTAATAATAAAAATCCATGTTTTAATTCTTTTTTCGCATTTATGAAAAGGAATGAAAGAATGATGAACCAAAACAAAAACGGTACGATTTGAAAAATGTGTAAATATTCACTTCCGAAAATTGTCTGTGACACACCTGATAATTTCAAATTCAGCCATCGTTATTGACGCAAAGGGGAGATTTTTTTCAAATTAAATTTTAAATATTTAGTGGCGCTAAATTTCAGATTCAATATTTGTTTTCGCATTCGGTGAATATTGGCGCAGATATTGCTCTGTCCGTATTCGCGAGAATTAAAAATTGGTATTCCTAACATGTCTACTATATAAATATGTATGTATGTACAGTCGAACTTCTCTATAACGTAGCAGTTGGGGACCGGAAAATTTCTACGTTATAGAGAAAACTCGTTATAGAGAAACTGCAGAAAATTTTGACTACATTTTTATTAAGACAAAAAAAATTGTTTTTACATGAACACATTAATTTTTTTTTATTAATACATACATATGTGACTAAATTGATGCAAAAAATCGATTGCTAAAAACTTCGCAATAGAGAGATTATTTAGTGTGAAAAATTCTATTTAGGTCTTAAAAAATTGTACGTTACAGAGAGAACTTTGCTATAGGGAAGTTCGTTATAGGGAGATCAAAATGTATAAAAATACTCACAAAAATGTTGTGTTCACTAATTTTATTTGTTATAGAGAAGATTTCGTTATAGAGAAGTTCGCTATAGAGAAGTTCGACTGTATGTAGATTTCAAATAATGCTCTTTCCAAGCAAAGTTTTAGTTAATATTCTATTTACGTCACAGGGAGTGTGTTTGTCGCCCATTTAAACATGTTAAAACACCGCTTTTTTTTTCTTCAGGTGCATATTTCCTACTATTCGTTGCACTTTTTACACATTCCATGTTTTTAATTGATAGAACGTGCTGCAAATATTCCACAAATATTAGTTGTAGTAAAGAAAAACTATAGAAATTGTGTTTTTTTTTTTTAAATAAAAAATAGTATATTGGAATAAAGTGAACAAATAAATTTTATATTCATAAAATGTGAACTCAATCAGTGCAGCAGAGATAAAACAAATTTCATATAAAAAAATGTTATTGGCGAATGAAAGATTTTTCCTTGTATTTCTATTTAAAAGCTACTACAGTCAAACCGCGATAATTCGCACACTGTTAATTCGTAAGTCTCAACAATTCGAAATAAATGGGCGGTTCTTTGATAAAAACTCTTTAATTTGTAACAATTGTCTACATTTCGGTCCCCTCATTAATTTGTACTTTTTTGCAGTTAAAAGTATGAAGAAACCTTTGTAAAGCGTTCTTAATTGTTGACAACCTCTTATAATTCGTAATAAAATCCAATGTTAAACGAAAATAAAAAAATAAAAAATAACCGTAAGATCCGTGGTTCGAATCCTCAATCTGACCAAAAATTTGCCAATTGTGCCTGCGATAATCTCGCCCTCCTTCGTTGGTATTTCAGCAATAAAACGTCGGCGAAATAAAATATTAAATAAAATGCCTCTCCTTTAGATTAAAAACTAGCGCACTGGGTCAAAAGTGTCGTGTCGTCCGTCCGGTATACACGCGTCTTCTGTGAGACGAATAAATTACCACAGAATTGACTAAAAACTATAATAGCGGAGTGGAAAATAAAAGAAAAAAAAAAAAAAAAAAACAGGAAAATAGTGACAACAATAGTGAAACAAAACAAACTAAATAAACTTACAAACTTTAAATGCTTTAAATAAAATAAAATAAACGGTACTTTGGATTAAATGCAAACGGGGAATAAATAAATCATAAATTTAACAAACAACAACAAAAATAAAATTCGAACCAAAACAATAGAACAGAAAATAAAATCCGCTATACCAGTGACGGGCGAACGAAAATATTTACCAGCTACGAAACGTTTAAAATATGTATATTTTTGAAAAGGCACGTTGGGCTGAGCTCAACGATTTCTTTCGGCATTTCAATTGGAAGCTCTGCTTCCTTGACAATGACGTCAATGCCATGGCAGAAATGGTTGAAAATATAATATTGCTCGGTATGAAAATTTTCATACCATCGAAGCAAATTTCGATTAAACCCAGACCGAAGTCATGGTTTAATCAGACGTGCAGACTTGCAGTCAGATCCAGAGAGGAAGCATTTAGTATCTGGCGGAATGACAAAAAGGCGGATACTGATGCGATGCGCAAAAGGGCGAGATCTTCGTGTGCCAAAGTGCTAAGACGTGAAAAAGGTTTGTACGAGCAGCGTATTTGTACCAAAGTTCTTACTGCCCAACGGGGCAGTAAAAGCTTTTGGTCTTTCGTAAAAAGAGTGAAGGAAAATGCTAGTTCTTCAATTCCGGCTCTTTTGAAGGATGACCAAATATTCACTGACCCGGTTGAAAAAGCTAACCTCCTAGCTGAAATGTTTGCAGGTAATTCTCACCTGCCGGAAAGCAATCAACCACTGCCCGCACCCGAGCGTGTATCCGTTACTATGCCAAAGATATACTTTCGAGCTCGTGCAGTTAAAAGGGTTCTAACGAACCTCAACATAAACAAGTCTCCTGGGCCGGATGGAATTCCTGCACTGATCCTGAAGCAGTGTTCTTCGACGTTATCACGTCCTTTGGCAATCCTTTTCAGCACTCTGTACTATACAGGTCAATTCCCATCGTGCTGGAAGGTTGCAAATGTAACGCCGATCCCAAAAAAGGGTGAGGCAAGCAAACCTGAAAATTACCGCCCAATCGCAATCTGTTCCGCGATTTCCAAAGTGATGGAAAGTATGGTGAACTTTCACCTAATGAAATATTTAGAGTCCAACAATTTACTGAACGACCGTCAATACGGCTTCCGTCGAGGGCGCTCTACGGGCGACTTACTAGCCTTCCTCTCGGAAAAATGGTGTGATTCTATTCACCAGTTCGGCGAAAGTAAAGTCGTGGCTCTGGATATTTCTAAAGCATTTGATAGAGTGTGGCATGGGGCACTTCTGTCCAAACTTATTGCTTTTGGTGTCGGTGATATCTTCTCTCGATTTATATCGAGTTTTCTCAGGGATCGCGCTATAAGAGTTGTTATAGGCGGGATCTCATCTAATGAGTATAAGATAAATTCAGGGGTACCGCAAGGCTCCACTCTTTCTCCTACCCTATTTCTAGTCTTTCTAAATGACCTCCTATGTCAAACTTCCAACCCTATCCACTATTTCGCAGATGACAGCAGCCTTTCTCACTCATATTCATTTAGTCGTAGACCAACATCGACTATGATTACTTCGATGAGGCAGAATATGAGTGACTCATTGAATTGTGACCTCATGAAAATATCGCAATGGGGTCAGGCAAACAGGGTCGATTTCAATGCTCAAAAGACCCAATGCAGCATGCTTACACATCGACGCATGCCCGATGACGCTGCGTCATCTGTAATTATGGGCGGTATAAACATCGAGGAATCAGAAGCTCTTGATGTTCTTGGCATGAAAATTCAGTGCGATGTTCGATGGACTGAGCACATTTTTCAGGTCTCAAAAGAAGCATTCAAGTGTCTCGGTTTTTTAAGACGGTGCAAGACATACTTCACCCCATCTGATCTCCTCACTATTTATACCGCCTACATCCGACCGAAAATGGAATACAACTCTCATGTTTGGGCCGGTGCTTCAAAGACTATTTTGAAGTTACTCGACCGGGTCCAGGAGAGAGCGAAGAAACTCATAGGAGCAGTAGGGTAGCCAACTCTATTAACTCTCTTGAGCATCGTCGCAACGTGGGGTGCGTTTCGTTGTTCTATAGTTACTATAATGGGATGTGTTCTGATGAAATCAGGGAACTTGTTCCCGAAACCCGATCATTCACACGCACGACGCGTTCATCATTAAGAGCACATCCATTTGTGGTCAACTTGGCAGCGAACCGCACTACGCATTACAGGGAGAACTCATTGTCAAATGAACAAATGAACAGTCAAATGTCCATTCACACTACTCCCTCTATCCTCCTTCCCATAACCTGATTTCCTAGTTCCAGCACAATGCATCGCATGTGTAGGGGTCATCCCCTGAGTGCTGGTCCAAGATAGAAAAAAAAAAAACAAAGTTTCAAAATTTTAGTTTTATTAAGAAAGAAGTAAGCAAGTATTTTTTACAGAGGAGAATTCTGACCTACCAAACGTTTATAGATAGCGCACAAAAACCATATCTTAAGGACCAAACACTAGCACAATTGTTGGTGTAATGGTATCATCCTCTTATAATAAACCTTTGCTCCTCTTATGCCTTTAAGACATGCTCTACTGCTCTACGGTAGCAATATTGCCAGAAACCAATCTATAAGATTCTTATACATACTATATTCTCATAAATTTTGATGAAATCTTCGTAAGTGGTTATTTTCGGTCGTCATGACAATTGAGAAGCTACAGCTAATCCGAAAAGATACAACTTCTTAGAATTAGGGATAAGCGCTGAAGTGAAAGCGGTTAGGGGACCGTATGCCATCTCTATAATTGTGCAAACAGTATTGATTTGAAGGCACCTTAAACGCAACATTGCATGCGCACGCAGAGTTATATGACAAAAACGGAACCCCTTTTATAGTTATTGGTGCCATAAACATTCAGTATGCAGTTCCTTCCGAATTATACATTTTTAAAATCGTTATCAAACTCACTATAAACGGTATAATCGATGCTTCACAACATCTGACTTCTTTAAAATTTATCGTATATCACCGATATCCGACTAAAAATGGAATACAGTTGAATTAGGCATAAAAGACACCTTTCTGTAGCGGACACCACGTTTGGTCTGACATTTGTAATTTCTCTTGAGAGGATATTTCCTGGTAAATTTCTTCGGTTCCTTCGGTGTCCGCCCATGAGGGTCTCCACTGCAAACTCCCATGTATGGGCTGGTGTTTTTAAAACTTCTTTTCAGTTTTTCGATCGCAAACAGGAGATATATTAAATCGTTCTATTTCATTAAGAGCATATTTATTGTTCTAATCGGGCAGCTTTATTTATTTTCTTCCTTCAAAGCTTTCGTCGCATTAATTTATAATTTGAGAAGAGCGGAATGTACTCGTATCTACAAGTCCCCAGTGAGGGAATAACTATCATCATCACTTGCCATACTAAAACCTTTGGAGATTATAGAATTCACCTTTAATATTGCGGACTCTTCTGAACCTTAGACATTTAAAAGAGTTCGTTACAAGCCTCGGCAAAGATTGCGAAACCGCTGTTGAGGGTTTATTTTATTTTTCGATGGCCCGACCAGTAACACTAATGACAGCTTGCGACTATTTCTACCTGAGCGTAGGCCATCGCTGACGCTTGCCCTCCGGTGAAGGAAGGAATGTCTTTTGTTGTGGTAACACTGTATACAGACCTCATTCTAGTTCCCACTCGGTGAATGTATTTTTTTACACACTATATAGGTTTAAGCATATTTAGTATTAAGACCAATGGGAGCTGTCGCGCCCATTACGTTTAATAGATGATGCATGGCCTTGCCGCAGTTTTTTCATAAAATTTCTCCACACTTCGTTATCATATCAAGACGACTAAAAATATAATGCGATGAATGGAGTTTGTCAACATACTTCGTAATGAATACTGACCGCTTTTGATGAGATCTCTATTAAGTGACAACTATATATTCATTAAAACTCCCTATAAATCATCCCCGATGTAATTTAAAACAACGTGAACTGCCCGCAACCGTAACGCAATGTTTAAGGCCCCCTTCATGTTTCACACGCTTAACACAATCAATAATTTTTTCTAGTTTTAATGAGAAGGTTAAGTGGTTTATGTTTACTCAGTTTGCTTTACCACAAATAAAATTGGCAAAAGCAAAACTCAAAACTATAAAAAACAACTATAAAAATGATTTTGCTTAAACATGGATCAATCAATTTGCTGCACGCGCCCTTGTTCATTTTATTGCTGCACAACAACCACAATACATACAGCTATATAAACAGTTTTTAATTTTTAAATGCGATTATGAAAAGTATTTAATAAATCGAAAGTTTACAACGAACCTTAAATATTCCATAACGTAGTCATTTTTTTGGAGTTCTCTAGGAACCGGTAAGAAAGATCACTCCAATGCCATTAAATTGGCCAACTGGTAACTGAAGGAGAATAAAAAAATTTAAGTTTAGAAAAAGTAGATTGTTATGCAGAGAGATTGGAGTTCTACATAGTAGAAATCAAGGCATCTTCAACTAGGTGGCATCGTTACGCCAGGTGGGTCTTTTTTGCTCGTATCAATGTTTAGTTATGTTTTGTTATTTGTTGTTTGTTGAGAGCGTCAAAACTTACTTTTATTTTTGTTTCTTTGCAAATACTTCTCTATTTCAGTACGTGTTTTTGACATAGAGAACAAATTTACACAAACAAAAATGCATGTGTTTGTTGTATTTTAGTACAATAACACCAAACGCGACTACCTGGTTGAAGCTGGCTTTGTAGAAGTTCTTGAAAGGATTGAGGTACTCACCGAAGACACCATCATTAATATTCTTCGTTTCAGAGGACGGGGTTATGTCGTTAATATTTCAAAAATAAAACAAGAAACTTTCAGAATTTTTCCCGATACAACTTGTGAAACTCTTTCGCCCTCACTTAGAAAGGAAATAAATCCTCAATTTCCCCTGATTTCCGTAGAGAACCACTGTGTTACGACTCCGATCTTTACAAGCTCCATCCAACTAGAGATACTTTTTTTTTATAAACTAGTGACACTCATGATTGGGGGTGCTGATGGCTGCGTGGTTAGCTTGTTGAGCCGGTATTTGAGCAATACAACGTCGGCGAAGTAAAAAGACAAATGGCTCCTTATAGCTTAAAAAAATAATGCGGCAAAATTAACATATGAGATGCCGCAACTTTGCTTTATAATTACCACGCAACTGCAGAGATGTGCAAGAGCAGCCTCTATCCTGCTACCGCTTTCAACACCTGTTTATTATGTCTCCACTATCCCTCTCTCTATCTAGTTCAAGTGTAATGTATTGTATATGTAGAGAATATCACCTGAGCACTGGTCCAAGAAAAAAAATTTATTGCCTACTACTATGTGTTAACTTCTATAGCTTCTATAGAAAAATTAAATTTAATGGTGTCAAGGAAAAGTATTCAATTATTGAAGCTGTGTTTGGTAGCCATTTTATTAATTATTTTACTTCGCCGATGTTTGTGCTACACAAGGAAGGCGCTCTGTTGTTACTTATGGATTAGGTTAGATCGGCAGGTTGGTAGATGTAAAGGTAAATAAAGGTCCCAGCTTACTTGAGTCCAATTTATTATGGTCTCATTGTGAAAAAACTTTCACGTGGTGTAGTGATACAGACCAGAGTCTCTTCTAGGACGGGAACATAGAACCCCCTACTGATACACTAGCACTCTACTCACTAGAGTACCGGGGCATCTCTTGGGGATTCCCATCAGCTGAAGCCGGTAATGTCCAGTGACCACTGAGTTGGAAGCTGTACGTATTAGTTCACGTATTCGCAAACTAAAGTATAAGAACTCCCTCTCATATACATACATTACACATTTACTCAAACAACGTCATAACTCCAAAGAGCCAGTTTTGTTAAAACGTGGCATTGACGAGCATGTGTTCACATTTACCAAAACAGTTCGTCATTGAAATGAGTGCTTGTTCTATGATTTGGTTAATGAGTTCCTGGAACACTTAAGAATTTATTTATATTGAGGGTCGTAATGAAAACGCCTAAAATTGTCATTTTTTTTTATCTGGGAAAAGCACTCAGGAGATGACTCCTACACATGCGATACATTGTGCTGGAAAGGGATAGTTAGAGAAACGACAGGAAGTGAAGCTTAAGTAATTATGTTACAGCTCTGCTTTTGCACGTTCTTTGTTTATAGCAGTGCTGAAGCTTTTTTTCTTTTTATTATTTTAGTCTGAAACTGAGGTTGAACCTAGGTCTGTTTTTGGTTTTATAGTCAACGTGCAGACTACCATCCATCGTGCCATCGCCACGCTCAATTGTGCAATTGTGCATATTTGCGAGAGTTGTATCATGAAGGCACTTGTCAGAAAGTCATTAAAATGTACTGGAATTAAAGCTACTGTGTGAATCTGAATTACCAATTTTAGCAAACGTCAATATAAAAATAAATGAAACAAAATACAAATAATTAAAATTCGTGTCTAAAAATTGTAATTTGTTTTTAAATTGCCTTAATATAGGCGAAAGACTCAATTGTTCCGATAATTTTCAGAAGTTGCTATTTGTGATAAGTTAAGACTAGAATTATTTGGGAAAAGTGTGACGGCATGGTGTTTTACTAAATGCACAATTGAACAGTGCAAGTTTATGAGTCGAAATGAGAGTGTAAAAATGGACAGTTTGCACAGTTGGTGAGACATTTAAGTGTTTTCATGAGGACCCTTATTCATATGAATTAATCGGCAGAATTGAATGAGTTTAAAAGTCGTAGCCCTGTTAACATTTAAGACGGCATTAAAAATGAATTTAGGTAAAGAAGTGCTTAAGAAGTCCTGAAAATGCCAATTCGTGTTTAACGCATTCACTTTTTTTTTCTGGGGTGTTATTCATATCTCCAACTCTATTTGTAATTATTATTGTAAACTCATGATAAAAACTAATTTGTTCCGAACTTTATTTGTTTGTTTAAAATTAACAATTATTAATTAAATCGCCGCACAGTGTTTAAGTCATCGTGACAAAACTATTTTGACAATATTCTTCCGGTTCATGATGGTAGTCAGTCTTAAATTTGTATTTCCTCTTTTCAATAAATAGGAATAGTGAATGGAGTTTTATGTGTGAATTGTAGATGTGAAAAAAAATCTGAATACCAAGAATTTTTAACTTTTTTAAGCATTTTTTGTTTTTGTTTATTTGTTTTAAATATCATGATGCAATCGGCGGTCGATGAGATCATCTGTAGCAACATAAGCTGATATTAAAAATATATAAATTAACAACGAATAATTAAAGAAAAGAAATACATTTCAACAAAAAAAAGGAAACAAAAACTGAAAGAAATAATGAGGACAGTAAAGCGAATAAAGAAATTATGGAAAATAAAAATCAATGAAATTGTAAAAAACAAATAAATTTTTTATGTAGAAAAAAATATTTATAAAAAATTTACTGCACTGCTAGGCATGGAAATTAATTTATAGAATTATGTGTTTATAAATACGACAGTTTAAAAATACGACAAACAATTAAATAAAAAAAATGAAAATGAAATGAAAAGACGTGCGGTGACGTGACGAGATAGGAAAAGGGAGAAAAAAATGTAAACAACATTGTATAATCGCATGAATTGAATTTAATAGAGGAAAAAAGATACGACGAGCAGCATTTTATAGGCTAATGATCCATAAAATAATGAAGGCTTCTGGCACTGTTAATTATTTTTATGTACTCGTACATACTAGATTAATTAAGCGGGTATGCTGCGCTACCAGACCAACTTATCGGCCTGTTTTGTATATACATATACAGATTTTTATAAAAAGTACATTTCCGAAAAGTGCTTATTTCAATAAGTACCTTCTTCAATTACATAGTACTTTTCCAACAAAGTACCTTCTCCAAAAAGTAAAATTTTCCAAATTTTAAAAATTGCTGTTTATAAAGAAAATATCCGAAGATTACATTTTCAAAAAGTTATATATGGAAAATAGAAGCTTTTCTGAAAAGTACCCATTCCACTTTCTTTTTAGTTTTCTTCTCAAAAATCCTTTTGTTTTAATATTCATATCACGGAAGTGGGTAAAAATAGTCCGCCATTTTGAGGCGTTCGCCGTATTTTGTTTGCAGAGATTTCATTATAATTTATGCTCCCTTCTGAAAAATATGTTTAATTTGATACCCATATCATGGGGGTGGATAGAAGTAGTCAAAAATTTGCATTTAAATAGCATAAAAGTACCAAGGTACCGTATACATATATATTCGAAAAAGTAAGAAAACGCTCTCGAGTTTTCTTTAGGACAAAGGATTACAAAAAAGGCTTGTTCTATGTGCAATACTTTTGTTTTTTCCCGTTGTACACACTAAAAGTACACATGTACATATATCGAAAAAGTACCAAATACGTGCCGGCTTATTTTTCAGCAGTATTTATATGCTTTTGTAATTTTCATTCTATTCAAATTTCATTCATTTATTTGTCTTTGTTTCTGATTTTACCCGTGTTTACCCTTTTTACCTCCTTAGCATAATATAATAGACAAATTTCCATGAAAAATTCAATCAATATACCTTCTATAAATCCAAAATATTCTTATGAATACGGCAATAGGTTTTTAATTAAATTAGCGAAAAGTATTTGTTCGACCTTTAAGCAATCTATTAAGTCACCAAAATGCGGAAAATCAAATTCAATTAAATTTTGGGAAAAAATAAATTTTTTTTCTTGTACCTGTCTTCTTCGTATGCAATATATTGGATAGAAGAAAACAGGCGATGAAGTTATAAGAAGGATAGAGCTCACAAAATCTCTTGCTGCGCAATTCTTGAGATTTTTCTAAAGTAGAGTTGCTGCGCCGTTGATGTTATATTGACGCAATAATTTTTAAGGTAAAGGAGAGGAGTCAACGACCTAACGACACAGCGGCGCTATGAAGACTACCCAAATATAAGGCCATCCAGTTAATAAAGAAGTCGGTTCATTCCAGCAGGTGAATGGACATCGAAGCAGAAGCTGCTGATTGATGCCTTTTCGACATCTTTATTTTCCAAAGATTGCCGGTCCATACCAGTGTCTTACCAGCACTGCAATGTTATTTATTATTGGACGAGAAAGACACACAACTTACGAAAAAGTGGGACACCACATTCGTAACATGTGAAAAGTAAGTTTTTTTGAATAAATCAAATAATAAATTGGAATAAACAGTAAACCTCATCCAATAATTGATTTATTGCAATTTTGGAAAAGGTACGGTTGCAGCAATATCCATATTTTTCTTTCAAACACGTAAGTAAAGTTGCCAGATTGCTTTATTGAATCCCAGTTTAAGCAATTTTTGCCTAATGAACTCTTTTTCTAGAGAACAATTTTCTAACACAAAACCCACTTACATCTTATATTACTGACAAACGATTATTAACAGTAAAATATTTACTTATGTTTATTCTATATATGCTAAGCGTTTTTTTTAACTTTGTCTGGTAGAGCTATGAATAAACAAAAAACACATTTTTACAAGGCATTATCAACACTCGAGATTTATATGGTGTAAGAACTGTGTTTCATTTCACAGGTGATTTTGTTGAATAAAACTTTACTACCTTTTTTGAGATAAAAACATTTTTAAGAAACAAACACCAACCTGCAGGTTTTTAAACAAATTACGAATTTTTTTCACCATAGTTTGCCCTCATAGTAGTAGTTAAAACGACACCCATGCCTCTTGCTATGCTGACGTAGGCCAAATCTGGACATTCACACAGAAAGTGTGCCGCCATATAAGCCTCCTCCACGCACATATCATCCTCAAGGACACCAATCCTCTTTTGATAATACCTGCAGTTCCCGTACACCGCTACTAGCGTCGTCATCCAGCTCAATAGCACTATGAAGATGGCCCATTATTAAGTCAAGTGAGAAGTCGATTAACTTAATAATCTTTATTATCACTGCTCTGTCTGTCCCTCATTAAATTAGGTTGTACATTTTACCGTTGCATTCCAGTCTGTGAGAAATTTTAATAAATACAAATATTTCAAGTGTATTGAATTTCAAAAGCACAAGTTTTTGAAATCTCTTTTTTCCCTCCTCTAATTTATTTTACCACATTTAAAAATTTTTTTATTAAAAATTAAAATGTATTACCTTTAAATTCTTTTTCATTAGGCTGTAGAACAAAAGTGTCAAGCAGTTTGTGTGTGTTTTTTATAATTTATTTAACACTTCCATATCAAAGAGAGAAAAAAAATACGAAACCACAAAATATTTTGCAGTTCCAACAATATGATACAAAAATTAAAACATATTTGGTATTCAAAAGATAGTCATAAAGTCATATGTTTTCAAATAACGCAAAAAATTTTGACGGCTGTAAACAACCCATCATAATTTAGTGTGCTATTTCAAAAAATTCATTCAGCTGATAAGAAAAAAACTCTTTGACAACAAAATGTTAAAAATAAGTGCAGAAACTAAAATAATTCGACCTTTTAAATATTTTAAATAAGAAATTACCTGTAAATATTGTAATAAGTCCATTTTCAATTAAAATTATAAAATTGTTTTTGAGTAAACAAAATTATTGAAATAAATATAATCGAAACCAGCTGTTGCCAGTGATATAGTTGAATAATTCTTTAGAGAGCCGGTGGCTAGTGGATAAACGTTATGAAGCTGCTAGCCAAATAAGTTACACACACAAAATTTGACCACTTGTCGTAATTTTTTTTCTGTACTCTCGCTATTAAGTAATAAAATTGTACTTTAATGTAAAGATATAAAGTGCGAAAAATATTTTAAAAACTTAGCTTTTTTCGAGAATTTGGTTAAAGATCAACTGAAGATTTTGATATTTGTACCAAATGAATTGCTGCTAATAGACCAGCTAAACCATATAACAAATATAGATAAATATTTTAAAAACTTTTTAAACTTATATTATTTATAAGTAGCGGCCGCTTGTATATATTATCGCCTGAAAGGTTTCAGCGTATGACAGATTTCTTCTGATATTTTCTGACAAAACAATAAACAGAGCTAGAAAAAGTCTTATAGCCAGTTTACAGAACACGACAAAACTGAAATGCAGATGGGCGATACACGTAAAAAATTGGGTCAAAATGTAGTAACGTCGTAATGTTACCAACATGTTGAAAAATGTTTTTTTGTTTATTTTTTTCCCTATAAAATTCTATTTTCAAGTTGAAAATGAGGCTACTCTACGAAAAAAAATATATAGCACAGCTGAGTTTAGCAAACAAAACAATTAAAAATTCTTTTGTTGTGATTTGTGTTTTAGAAAATTTATTTAGTTAAAATTATGTAATTTATGTATGTATTCATACGGTAAGCCTTAACGGGTAAGCTTTTTGATGTAGTTTGTAGGCTGTCATAGTCCTCAGTGCAAGCCACCCATTGCTGTGGAAAGGTTTCATCTTCATTTGCTCTTAGTGATTTTGAAGATGATGTCGGAGTAACAACCGCCACATTCTGCCATCTTCCGGATGGAGTTACATCAGAAAACAGTTTTTGCACCCAATGTTTTGCTGAGCCCACAAACCTTTGCGGCAGAAATATGATATATCCTGTCGATGTCGACCTCCAAATCTGTCAAATTGCTGACCTGGCAAGGCCCACCTGTCTCCCGAAGGCTTCGATTGTTGTCAGCAATTTTCTTTTTCAATCGCCATTTCAGATCTGTCCAAACCTGAAATGATGTTGTATGTATGTATATGAGTATTTACATATGCAAGCCATTTTAAAAGACCTGTTTCACTCGTTACTGCTTCTTTATGGAGGGCCGTAGGTATTCAGTCTGTTGGCTACAGTTTCCCATGTAGACTCCATTGCAGCCTTGCTACTGCCAAACTCAAGGATTCCCGTAGTAAGTTGTGGATACTGTTCCATACAGGCCACCAATTGAAAAATTGGGCGGCAGTTGTCATTTTGATGCTGCAAATTAAAATTAGAATTTTTTTTATATTAGTATACCAATATATTTATAACTTTTTGCGGTATGGGTTAACTACATTAATTCACATTTAATAAAATATTAATTTAGTATAATAATGTACATACATATATATGTATACATACATATATATTTACCTATTTTTTGCTGAATAAATAAATTTTTTTTCACAGGGTAGGATATTTTGTTTGTATGTTATCACAAGTTCAAAATTATCAATCGCTCAGATTTGACGTTGTGGCTACAGCTATCGTGTTATAAAAACCAAAAAATATTGACAAGTGTTACGTTCTTTAACATAAACGTCCATAATCGCGATCAATAAACCAAAAAATGAAAAACGGTCAAATTTTAGCGTTTTTCGGCGAGTCGTGTTTTGTAAACTGCCTGTTATTATTTTATAACTTTTTTGTTTGAAACACAACAAAAATTTTTGTAAACATTATGACCTAATAGCACACCGTATGAATCCCCCACAATGTGCTTTTATAAGCACGAGCGTGCTTGAAAATGCGACAGGATTTAAGAAGATTTTGCTCCACCATATTGATATATACTGAAAATTTTAAGGTAATTTAAGGGGAAATAGATAATATGTACACATTTGCTATCTGATATAAATTCATATGTTTTAAAGTAATAACATATGACTTCTGTAACCCCTAATAATTGGAGCTGTGTCCTTCGCGAACGATTGAACGAATCACCCAATTGAACAAGCATTTATGGCTCCTTGCTGTTCAATTTCTTTTCAAGTTTTCAAATCTCCGTTCATATTTATCTCGTTCGTTTCAGCTCTATCTTCTAATATATTTTTCTCCTTCACGCACTTCACATTATTTTCCAGGAAAATATATTTTGTTAACGCTGTGGTATTGCTGTCGTGAATTTTATAATTTAAATTTTACATTCCGTTGAATTGAATTTGAGAATCTCAAGTTAAAGTTTTTTTTTTTAAATTAAAGAGAAAAATTAAGAAAAGCAGAAAAAATATTAAATAAAATTTATTAAAACTTGCACAAAATTGTATTATTTGCGGTTTAATATTTTTCAATTGCACGAAAAAGAGCGATCACTGAAACGAACGATTTGGCTCAGCTCTACTAATAATAAAAATAGTGTGATATTTCAAATTTAATTTAGCTAAATGTGAGAAAACAAAATCAGCATGTAGGAAAACTGAAAGAACAATAAACAAAAGTACAAGAAGTCATATCAATTGTTAAAGTTTTTTTTTGAACACCAACAGCAACGGTTTTTTAAATTTTGTAAAACATTTGAATATTAAGATATGATACGAGTAGCATAATTTGAAAATCTGCAAAATAAGTGATCAAATCTTAAATTTGAAATTTATTATTTAATGCAGGGGAGCACAAGCTGTAAATTAATTTTTTGTAGTTGCTGTATTTAAGCGCTAATAATTTTGGATTGTGGTTAACAGCCTGCTTAATCATGTGTGACCATGATGTCACGAATCAAACTTCCTGCTACCAAAAATTAGTTTTAAAACTTGCCAAATGTTTTATTTTATAAAAAGCGTTATTCAATTTCATCCATTTCACTGTAAAATATGTGCTACCAGTTAATTGTTTTTTATTTATTTATTTATTTATCTGGGACCAGCACCCGGAGATGACCCCTACAGGGGTCTTGTTGGCCAGTGTTATCTATGCATTTTCTATTTAAATATATTAAAATTTTTTTTTTCGCTTCGGCTACAATAGACTTTCATTTTTGGTACAATAAACGCGATATATTTTAAAACTTGACAAGTAAAAGCAATCAAATCTTTATTGGGCATTTGTTCATTATGAACAAGAACCCAAAGTCGGTGCACAACGTTCTGTTTTGGGCGATTATTTGTCACTTGTTATATTGCTGGTAATCGAAAATTTTTAATTTGGCATGAGCAAAGTCACTCATGCTAGTGCGAATTTGGTGAATATTGAAAAGTATTTTTTTTCTTAATTCTTAATCTTAAGGAATATTAATGATTTTCGTTGAAATATGTGTATACAATTGTACGTTGATTATTTATTTATTATATATACAATACGTTGATTATTTATGAATTTGTTAAATAATTTAAATTATAAATGTTTTATCGAAAATAAATGAAACTCTTTAACATGAAGTAGTACAAGATGGAACAAAAGTCACAACGGGGCTGAAAAATTTAATAACTTTTTCGTCTATAAATTTTTTATTTCAGATTATATAAATGACACCTGGAGAATAAATAAGGGAGACTTTCACAACTGGACAAAGAATCAAAATAATAGAATTTTATTATTTAAATCAGCGATCAATAGTTTTAATGCAAGAGCATATCTTCGATATTTTAACGTCAGAAGTTCGCCCTCTGAACCAATGATTCGTTGTTTAGTTCATCGTCAACACCAACATGGCACCGTAAGAGACTTATCTCGAACCGCTACAGCAGTTTTAATCCGCACTGCGGAAAATATTGGAGGTATAGAGCAAAATCTAGAACATTTCTTACGTCCTTCTCTTAAAAACACATCTGAGATGTGGTTTCAGCACGATGGAGCCATTGCTTGAGACACAATGGCACTCTTAAATAAAATTTTTGAACAGCAGATCATTTCCAGAAATTCGGAAATTGGCCAGAGTGTTCGCCAGATTTGTCAGCAGCCGATTATTTTCTTTGGGATTTATGTGAAAAAGCCTGAGACATCCTTGAACTCAAGAGAAATTCCAGCGCTACAGCCAAAAATTTTGAAAGATCTTATAGAAAATGCTCTAAAGCGAGCAAATAATTGCTCAGCTGAAAACGGCCGTCATTTCCATACTTAGTGTAAAAAAATTTCCATTTAGTATATTTTGTAATCTGAAAAAATAAAAATAAAAAATATATAAACGAAAAAGTTATTAAATTGTTAAACCTAAAGGTGGCTTTTGGTCCACCCTGTAGTTATGTGCGTGCCGAATGCGAAGTTAAATAAATATTAAGGATGTGTTCTAGTTGGACTTTATTATAATTTCGCACGTGACTACACGCCCTTTCATGAAACTATATGGCAGTTTATCCCTACTTAGCCTATGCAAAGAGAGGGTTGGTGCTTTTACTTCGGGAATATGATTTTCTATTCATATTTAAACACAAACGTGTGTGTAGAGTGAAATTGTTTATGGTTGAATTAAAATATAATCTAACATTTTTTCTAATATAAAATCTAATTTTAAGGTTGGTCCCTGTCAAATAAAAGTGGGGAAGTAGATTAGTAATGTTGCTTATTGCGTTTTCTAATCGGAATTTTTTAAAGTGGTGACTTTTCCAACCACTGATTGTTGATGTTGTAAAACATGTTTCCACTCTATCAATTACAAACTCTTAAGTAATTGGGCTGACCGGCAGAATATTTTGCAAATTTCAATTTCTAACAGCAATAATGCGGAGATTTTATTCTCAAATACATGGAAAAAATTTAATTTTTTCGTAAAACACAGCACAAGAAAATAATTCAAATTGTAGAGCGTAGAGCTGAATAAAATTCAAATTATAGCGCGTCGACGATTAAAATGCCATTTAAATAATTTCGCATTACCGAGCGAACCAAATTACATGGATTTTTTCAATTCATTGAATGTTTTTCACAATCAAAAATTGTGTTGATAGGATAAGAATGTAAAGGGTGGTTAAATTTCAAGGGCCGATGTTGATTTTGAATAAAACACAAACTATTTAGGAAATTATTGTAATTTTATTTTATTATGATATATTGGTATTACTCAATTATGTATGGAACAAAATATCGGCCAAATGGGCGCCGCGACCACGGCAACAGTGGATGATCAATTTTCGAAGAAAATCATCTTCAGTGATGAGGCACATTTTCACCTCAGTGGATTCGTCAATAAACAGAATTGCCGCATTTGGGCGAATGAGAATCCAAGAGTGATTGTCGAAAAACCAATGCACCCACAAAGAGTGACTGTTTGGTGCGGTTTATGGGCTGGCGGCATCATCGGGCCGTATTTTTTCCAAAATGAGGCCGGTCAGGCAGTTACTGTGAATGGTGTTCGCTATCGTGAGATGATAACGAACTTTTTATGGCCCGAATTGGAAGATATGGATGTGGACGATATGTGGTTTCAGCAGGACGGTGCCACTTGCCACACAGCTAACGAAACAATGGCTCTTTTGCGCAACAAATTCAATGGCCGTGTTATCTCACGTAATGGCGATGTCAATTGGCCGCCAAGATCATGTGATTTGACACCGTTGGACTTTTTTCTTTGGGGTTATTTGAAAGAAAAGGTGTACGTCGATAAGCCAGCAACAATTCAAGAGCTAAAGGATGAGATAATTTGGCACATTAACGGCATAGAACCTCCATTATGCCTCAGGGTCATCGAAAATTTGGACCATCGGATGGAGGTGTGCCGCCGTGGTCGCGGCGCCCATTTGGCCGATATTTTGTTCCATACATAATTGAGTAATACCAATATATCATAATAAAATAAAATTACAATAATTTCCTAAATAGTTTGTATTTTATTCAAAATCAACATCGGCCCTTGAAATTTAACCACCCTTTATTAAGTTACAGGCCCTAAAAGTTTAGTAATGTTTTTTATTACACGTTTCGTCAAAAACTACCATTTAAAATTGTTCCGGATGAAAAAATATACTGACTAAATCTTCTTCCGGGCTGTATTTCAAATATAATTTTGTGACGATCATATGATGTATAAAATTTGTAAATAAAAAAAAAGTGGAAAAACCGAATTTATTTTTCACACAGAATTGCTTTAATTCAGTTTAAAGCATAGGCAATTTTTTGGATTAAAAATAATTTTGTACGGGAAATAAAAACGGCTTTTTTTTACTTATTTATTAATAGTAGATTCGCTGCCCTCAAAAATTCTTTCAGAACAATTATTTTATTTTTACTATAAAGTTTTTAACACTTTTTTTTATTCTGCACTCCCCCATAAAAATTAATACAATGCGTACGAATACATACACATTGAAAGAAAGAGAAAATACTCTATATAAATAATAGATTCACTTAATTTTACCTTTGTTTTTGTTTCTGCAAAGGTAAAAAGGAATTACAAAAAACCTGTTTGCCTATTAATATAATAAAGAAGATATTTTTCATGTTTGTTTATGTTTTGTCAGATCTCCTCGATTTTAAGTTTTTTTCCAGCCCTGGTAGAAGTCTAAAAAAATATGTCGAAAAAATTAAACAAATTGTTTCTGTATAAAATTTAAGTATGTGCAATATTCTGGAGGTATTCGAAATCTTGTGGATGACCTTTCTCCCCTTCGTACAACGACGGTTCACCGTATTAAGCAATTATGTATGTACAATATATAACGTGATTGTTTATCGTTTATTTGACGACAATCTGATCACCGACTGTGAATAGTTTGCGTTATCACAATTGCCCTCACCCCTTCTGCCTTCTCGCCAACTAAACTAACCTTATCGTTTGTTGAAAAATTTTTACGTTAAAGCGCCTAACTAACCACCATTACTATACAAAATTCTCAAGATATATTTTTTTTTCAGGTCGTTTCATTTATTATTTCTTTTCAAAAAGACCTAGCCTAATAGGCCATAATCGGTCCCACTATTCTACTCATGTAACATATAAAATAAATAATTTAATAAATAAGTAAGTAAAAACTCTTACAACCGTATTCATAAAAAATATCAAATGCCAAATGAACGCTTATTTGACATATTTTCCTTAAAAATTTGTCAAACAAGTTCCGAACAAACATCCAATGGCTGCACGAACACGAGCGTTAGATTGCACATGTAATTTTACAGTAAAAATAGTTTAACCAATTTAATATTTTTTCCTATTTTTTTGTAATAAATGAGTCATAATTAAATTGTTGTATATATTTATAAAGTTACATATCGTATTCAAAACCATGGCAAAAAAATATCAATATTTACACTGACGTCGCTGTTTGACGGTACCAACTGTTACTTTTAAATTTCACTGAAACAATGTGTTCGCAATATACATTTTCGAGCCAACGTATTCTTACCATAGCCTGTCTGATGAAGATTTTCTGTCTAACTTAAAGGCTTATAGGTTTGATGCAAATTTAGGGACAATTAACATTTTGAGTGGTATTTCCTGGAGCTTTATTTCGGCGCACTACCTAAATAAGTTCAATCACACAGTGAAAGTTGTTCATGGGCCAAAGTGTTTATTAATTCTTGAGGAAGGCGATGGCGGAGGTTGTTGGCACGTTGACAAACACGTAACACCAGAGTGCCCCCCATTGTCGGTATTGTGTAGCATCATCGTCGAAGTATAATAATAAATAAAAATGGCTATGAAACATAGTTTCAAAATTTAATACATAACAACGTGCAAAAGCAGAATTGTCAAAATAATGAAGCTTTCTTCTGTCTATCTCGTCACCACCTTTATGCCTCTATCATGATTCACAACTCAACTAAGTTGAGTTGTCAATGTTGCAACTCAACTCAACTAATTTTTTATATTATGGCCCACAACCAATTTTAGTTGTCTTCGTTAACCTTTTATCATATAAATCAAAATACCAGTTACAACTCAACGAAGACAACTGAAAACAACAAAAAATTGACTGAGTGGGACTTCTCGTTAAAAAAAATTGGTTTCAAAGTTTCAACGCAAATTTTGTCTATTATATACTTCCGATGTCTTTCCCGCAAATAATACTTCGGAAGGTTACATCGCCATACGTATTTGATAATTTTATTACTTTTTGTGCGTGTTTTGACTTGCCTTTGTGTTAGAAAATTTCGAACATTATTATTCTCTTCGAAAATGTTAACATTCCCTATCTATATCATTATTGTTATTAGAGGGCATTTTCAATTCCGTTTACCATATAACCTAAATTAACTTATTTAAAATTTAGCGGTGTCCGGTTGATATATACACATGTAGGTTGGAACGTTTTGCTTTATTATTTATCCACAATATTTAACGGCATATCAAACATTTATAAAATGTTGACTAGATGCTTTTAAACAGCTACATTGATATTACATTTACAAGTTCATGTTTCATTGTATGGATGACAGCCATTCTAACACCCTCCAAATACTTAACAACTGAATGTTAAATGTAGTTCAATTTGAATAGTATTCGATATAAATGATAACATGATATCGCACTCATAAAAGGTGTGTTGCATGAAAAAAAACGAACACGTTTATCGAGAGGTGACCAACCTCTATTTAGAGCTAAGCGAGATATAAATCACTTCTACAAGTTAGAGCTATAAAAATATCTTATTTTATGAAACACTTTTATCTTTCAGTCCATTTCATCAGATCAATTGCTAATGAAAATGCTATTTAATTTTTCAAACCTCTGACGAAATATACTTTTGAACTTTCAGAAATTCCAATTCTAAGATTTTAATTTCTAAAACTTTGTGACAGTGAAAATATACTTTATAAATTGCTTAGTGCAGATTATTAGGCGACATAAGTGGATCATTTTGTCATTTTTAGAACTTCGATTACATCGAAAGTTTTTAATACACTTTTTAATTAAATTAGTTACGCACAGATTTTGAAACTGTAAACGATGTTCCAGAGTAAATTTTAGTAAAATTATTTAGTTTTTTCAACTTTGTTAGCTTTTTTCTTAATATTTTGTTTCAAATCCTTTCTCTTTATAAATTTTCATAAAATTTACATTTAGTAACGAGTAAAATAAGATGAAAGTCATATGAAAATGGAAGAAATATTTTCAAAGATTTACTTTTTTTTCCTAAAAAATATGAATTTGTAATGATATTTTAGATTGAAGTTATGTAGTAGCAGCATTGAAATGTACATATAACCTGCAAAAAATTATCGAAATTGGGAATTATTAAAAACTGTCGGAAGGAATACAATGCATATTTGGGAACAAATGCCTAAAAATGCATTCTTTTGCGTTTGTCGTTTTCGATACATAAAGTAATGCTTCTAAGCGGCTCATCACGAACAAAAATCATGCGCAAGTGCGAGTGATTTCATTATGTCGTCTCCCTTACAAAAATGCTTCAAGACAAGCACTAATATTTGCTGGGTAGTTTAACCATAAAACAAGTATATCGTCACAGAGAATGCAACTTACAAATTTAAAATTGACTTACTGGTTTGTTAAGTCCAAATAAGTCACATTGCAATATTTAAAACTTTTCCATAAATAAATTTGTTTTACTTATATTGGAAAATTTGGTGGTGTCAATGACTTTTATTTAATTAAGTTTTTTTGATTCTCTTGTAAAATATTTATAATGTTGTATTTTCTGTGGCGTTAAATGAAAAATTTTATATAATTTTAATTTGAAACGCATTCTTACGTTTACTACGAGCAATTTCTTTCTGTGTAGGTCTTTCCAAAAGCATCTAAATGTTTTCGATTTTATCACATAGTGCTGTTTCATTATTTTGTAAATCTGCTTTACATTCCGCAACGCGCCATTGACGTAAGCTAGTCGGGACAGGAAGAATGCGTTAAACGATTATCTGACGGGCTGATTGCATCTAAGCCTAACGTAAACTTCACGGATGTATGTAATCATGTCTTCACAGTATGATCTTTAATGCTTACACAGGTAGTAAAAAAGTATGTGGTATGTCAGATCCATCTGCATATATAAAAACTTGCTTAGAGTTTGTTTACATTAAGGGTGATGTCCCTGCAACTCTTGTTTGTAGGTGAGCTGTGTAGAGAAGCGTGCGCTGTGAACCAAGTCACACAAATTGACATTTTTTCGAGTAGATTTTCGTATCTTTCCTATTGTGTAGTAGTTTTTTATGAACCGTGTTGCCGAATTTGAATATATCTTGTATTGGTAAATTGATGATATATAAATTTAGCATTTCTTTTAGTTTTTCGTAAAAAGTATTTGGCAATTGAACATAAAAAGCTACGAGCGCTGTTTCAAGTTTGGAAATTAAATTAAAGACATTACAAATACCAAAATAATTAAACATATACTACATATGTGGCAACACTGATTGGACACCAAAATGTCACCTGACTGTTGTGACGAAAAATTCTTTATGTAAATGTGCGTGAATTTAAGACGGAACTTCAAAAGAGAACGTCAGAATTGTCCAGGCGACATCACCCTTAATGTATATCGGCTTCACTCAAACTAAAAATAATGCGACTTTCTATTGCAATGTAACACCACATTGGACCCGAACCAATTTAAAAAAATAACTTTTTTTCTTGAACCAGTGCTCAGGGGTGTCCTCTAGGTATGCAACGTATTGCACCGGTTCTAGTTGAAAAACCATAGTGCAGAGACGTGACAGGTTTGGAAGAATCCCTGCAGTTGCTCGTTTTTTTAGAATTTGTAAAGAACAGTTACCGCGTCTCTCGTGTTATGTACACATTCATTTTTAATACAGATGAGTGTCATTTTATTTACTATTTTACTTGGCAGACAGAATTTAAAAATGTTTGGTTTAGCCATCTAAGATGAGGTCAGCAATAGCAGGTGGAGTTAGCTTGACGCTACCAATAATAAAAACGGAGGCCATAAGTTTTTTCCACGTGCTAGTTGTTTTATACTCAGGGTAAGAAAATTTTAAATATTTTGCTGAAATATTTCATTTCTCCTAAAATAACTTGCTTGTAAAAGCCCACTGCTAACTACTGGATGCAATAGACAAAAAATCATAAATAATAGAATCAGTGAAAACTTTTACATTATTTAAACAAATCAAATGGCCATAAAAAGATTATTCGATTTTTTTCCCTTCATTTACTTACATATTTTCGCTTGAGAATTTCCATAAAAATTAAAATAAACAAAAAAATGTAGAAAAAAACACGTTAATTCAAGCAATTATTGCCTGAAAAAAGTTTGGTGAAATAAACAATTATATTTGAATGCTAAAATAGGACGGTATTGACCGAATATAATCTTGTAGTTTTCTGGTCAGAATTTTTGTTTGTACAGATACAAATTAATCTATTTATAAATATCAAAACAATAGAAATAAATTACAATGAACGAAAAATAAGAAATACAAAAATTTCAACGACCAAAAATTTTTCTGAATATTAATTTCTGGTTCACCAGAATTGAAGAAGTCTCCTTTATTGTTGTCACATCTCTGTAAGGGATGTTAAATGGCGAAAAATCCATGCACATGTTTTTGACCCGCAAACGGAAAATTGCTTAGAAATGTAATTTTACAAAATAAATTTGCAAAATATAACTACAGAAAGATGGGCGGAGTTATTAGACCACATGCCCAAGATGTTATCAATAATAGATTTGTGACTAACAGCGACATAAGTCTTCGCATTGGAACTACTCGTAGCAACGTGATTGATAACGAAAAATCACAAAGATGCAGGAAATAAATAAAATATACGAGTACCTGTAAAAAATAAACAAGAATCGATAATTCTAATTCGCAAAACTCGAGAACGGCTGGGCCACTTCATGGAATTTCTTTTTTCAAGTATTTGCTGCAGTATGAGGAAGGTTCTTACGGAAAGGAAAAATTTAAAAGTTGATCATAGGGGATGTAGGCGGCAATTTCTGCTTCTTCGAATATAACTAACCGATTTTACTGAAATTTAGAACATACTAGTACATAGATAGATCTGTGCCTAGAAGAACACACAGGCCATATATTTTTTTTGAAAAATACTACCACGAGGGAAGGGAGGGAGGAGGCAATTTCCGCGTGTCCGAAACTAAATAACCGATTTTAATGATATTCAAAACAGCAATATATCAACTGCTCCTTGCTTTCGCTATGAACATACATAAATAAGTCCGATGGTCACTGCAGTGATTGTTATGTTTGGTGTTCACTTAGAGAATCTATGTTTTGTACCTTTCCTGTTTCTTTCCGTGTTGGAAAGCCACCAACGCATCACGTAATCATATAAAAATTTTAGTGACGGCGTTATGTTAAAATTGAACATGCCGCTTACATACATAAATAATTTGTAAATTTCGACTGTGTAAAAAGAAACAAAGGTAAATAAAACAAATTAATTACAAAATAACAAAGTTGCCCAAAAATTACTACGGAACTTAAATTTTTTTTTTTAAATGAGGCAAATACCAAACAACAAAAGGTGGACGGACGCCGAAAGAAAGAAATTTTTAAATTTTATGTTGATAAATAATGAATTTGATTTACGTTGTTGATTTCTTCCTGAAACTTATTTTAACCAATCAGCTGTTATTATAAATTTACTCCAAAATTGAAAAAAAACACACTCAAGAGGAGTGAGTTCCGCTACTATTTTGTTGTCTAATAAGTGATTTTTGTGCGCAAATATATGTAAATAAATTCAGTAGCGAAATTCACTCTTCGTTGCAAATTTGCAATTTTCCTACATTTTCATTAGTATTAGTGCTACAAAGTGTGAGTGCCTAAGTTTCAATATGATTTCAAATTGAGATATTTTGCGAAAACACTTTCGCCGTGAAATTTCCGATCCGTATAATCTTCATTTGTTTTGTTTTATATAAAAAAAACACATCTGCTTTACGTTTCAATCATTATCACTTATTATTCCCGAATGTTTTTTTTTTTGTACTGCTAATTTACAATAGTAAAGGAAATCTCAATTTCATATATTTTATAGTGTTTTCGTAAAGAGCTATGGAAACACTTTTGGAGGAAGTTGGCGTTGTAGTATTTTGTTGCTGCATTTATAGCAACCACAAGTTATGTCTTTATTAGTTTCCGTTAAAATTAACAAATGCTGTGCTTTCACTTTTTTTATTGTCTTCGATGTATAATACAAATAAAATATTCTTTTCGTTTATTTAAAATTAGTTTTATGAAAATAATACTTAAATTTTTTGTCAGGGAAATATTTTTATGGAAAAGCGATAAATTTCATAATGGAATGTTAAAAGTAAAAAAAATATTATTCAAGATTGGGATGAATAACATTTGAAGAATTTCGAACATTCTGAAGAATATGTATTTTTATAAAAAAAACATTTTTACAGTCACATCAGAACGTCTTCCTTTGTCGGTATTGTGTAGCCCCAGCGATGTAAAATAATTACTAAAAAACGGCTACTAAAAACAAAGCTTCATAAAATTTACTACGTCCCCTTGGTATCACTGTATTTCAACACTGCTATTAAACAAAGAACGTGCGAAGGCAGAGTTGTAAGATAGTGAAGCTTCACCTCCTGTCATTTCTCTAACTAGGGATAGTTAGATAGTTCCAGCACAATGTATCTCATGTGTAGGGGTCATCTCCTGAGGGCTGGTTCAAGATAAAAAACAAAAAAGAAAAAAAAAACCAAATATGAACTAAATAAGGAACCGTTGCAAATTATTTCTGCATTAAAATTTTTCTTTTTGCAAGATTTTTCTCTCAAAATTCTGCATTTCTTCGAAGTAAATATATAACATGTTTTCTGACATACCTTATGATATTCTCGTAAAATATTTTTTTTTTAATAAACTCAATAAATGTGATTATTGAGGAGGAAAGCATATCCATACAGTACAAAAAAGAAAAAAAAAACCAAATATGAACTAAATAAGGAACCGTTGCAAATTATTTCTGCATTAAAATTTTTCTTTTTGCAAGATTTTTCTCTCAAAATTCTGCATTTCTCCGAAGTAAATATATAACATGTTTTCTGACATACCTTATGATATTCTCGTAAAGTATTTTTTTTTTAATAAACTCAATAAATGTGATTATTGAGGAGGAAAGCATATCCTCCTTATCCTTTAATATATTTTTCATTTTGGTTTGTAAGCACTTCACTGTTCGTTTTAATCACATTCCATTGTAGATTCAACTTATTTTGCAGTGTAAAATATTGACTAAAATATCTCAAAAGCATAGAATATTTTAATTTGCAATAAGTTCCTGTTGTTGCATGTTTGATATGGTTATTCATACCGTTAAAAAATTCTTTTTTTTCCTATATTGAATGTTCACAGGCTGTAAAATTGAACATGAACAAAAATCTTAAATAATATTTTACGCCTGGCGGTTGTCTAATATTTATGTATGAACTTAAATTACATCAAGCGTTTCAAAGCAGAAGCCAATTACCACCAAACTTTTTTTTACTTTTTAATAATTGTTTAAAAGATATATACATATGAATCACAATGATTTTATTATTATTATCTATAAAATCAATTATTAATTTTCCCGCTTCATTATTAAACATTTATGCATCTTTATGATTTGACTCCCTAATAAATAGTTTGTGTTTTATTCAAAATCAACATCGGCCCTTGAAATTTAACCACCCTTTACTTAAAAATCAATTTGTTGTTGTCAAATATTTACATTCAAATAAAACCACTTGAAGCAGCAGAATATTATTTTCCAGCACACTACTGTTGTCATTTTTTTTTGTTCTAAAGTGTTTAAGGTTGTTAATGTCAATCTTTTCTTTATGTATTCGCATATATTTTGTCAATCTTAAAATATTTTTTTTTAAATATTTGTACTCTTTAGTTTAACTCTTAAAAATTTGTTCCCATAATACAGTGAAATCGCAATAACACGAACTTTCAAATTATTAAACTGTCCAGTAAGAAGAATGCAATGGTTTTTGATGATTCTCTAAACAGAAAAGAAAGTTTATAAAGTACTATCCTATGATTTTTTTTTGCAATATGATTTTTCAGTGGAAAATTTTTTAAGTGTAAGAAAAGGTTCGTTACATGTGCCAATGGCAAAAATGCTCAGTTGCCATTTCATTAACTAACAAACTAACAATGAATTAGGAAAGAGCGGATCGACTTTTTTTTAATGGAATAATTGTCTTCAGCGACGAAGCTCTTTTTTGGGTCAATGTGTATCATCACCATTGTACAGTACTTTTTGAAGAACGATGAAAATCGCAACGTTACAGCCAATAGTACAAGGCACCGTGCGATGATTTGGACTTGGTTAACATGTGGTTTCAACAAGACGGTGTCACATGCCACACGATACCAAGAACCTATTGAGAGGCGAGTTTAGTGATCAATTAATCTTACGTTTTGGAGCAGTCCATTCGCCGCCAAGATCATGCAATTTGACCCTACTAGAAGCGTGAAGTCTCTCGTGTACATGGTCAAGGCAGTCACAATTCCATTCCTAGAATACGAGTACAACAGGGTGTGGCCATGGCTAAAGTAGTGTGTACGTTGACTACAAAATCAAAAGAGTCCTGTGTTCACCCCAGTTTCAGACTAAATCATAAAAACATCTCGCATTTTTTCTGATGTGCATTAGTTTGTCTTTGGGTGAGTTGCTTTCCGAAGGTTTTAGTGGCGAAGGCATAGTTACTGGTCACTGAACAGTACCGGCTTTAGCTGATAACAATCTCACAATCACATCAGAACGCCGGTATTGTGCAGCACTGGCGAACTGAAACAATTACTAAAAATGGTTACTAAAACAAAGCTTAAAAAAATTTTAATTCTGACATCACTAGCGCTGCAATACTGCTATAAACAAAAAACATGTAAAAGCAGAGTTGTATGAAGTGAAGATTCGCCACCTGTCATCTCTATCACTATCCCTTTGCTCTATTGCCAGCATAATGCATCGCATGTGTATTCAGTTTCGCAAATTTTCTGTGTTTTTTTTTAATTTTGAAAACCAAAACGGTTAAAAATCACACTTTACATTAATTCGTTGTGTATCGCTATTTTGGAAATATTGTCTATTGATAACCAAGTCATGTGTATAAACTTTGGATTCTTTTATTGTTATCATTCTCCAGATATACAGAATTTAATATTGTCTCTGTATGGAAGGTACCATGCCCTCTTGAAGTATTGACCGGATTAATTATATATTGCGTCTTCCCTGCATTTCATAAAAATCGGTCGAGTGGTTAGATATTTTTAGCCGATTACAAACACATACTTTATATTGATAGTGTCACGCCCCCTTTGAATTATTTAATAAATATATAGCTTATTGCGCCTGCCAGACCACCAGTAATTAACATACAGTGAAAATGCCAGCAAGATTGAGTCACAAGCTTAGGAGTCGTTCGATTTCACACACACTCACACGCAAGCATTCACTTTTACGTATGTACATATGCATACAATAGATATACTAGATTAATTACATGCTCGAAAGAGAAAAAGATTTATCTTAATAATCTTCAGTATCATTTATGTTTTATGTTTCACATAGGTATGTAGAGTAGCAAGAATTGATGGCGTGTAGGCACTAACCAACGAAAGTTTCTAACAATAAACCAAAAACATCAGATTTTACAGCCAAAAAGAACGAGTGTGACAATATTAATTAAAATACGAAATGGGAAAATCGAAAACCAATTGCCAACAAATCTGATAAAATGAACAGCAACTACTGAACAAACACGAAGGCTTCATTTAAAATTGATAATTATTTGATATCAACATTTAGAAAAACATAGCAATCTCAACATAAAGGACAAATTAAATATTTTCAAATTGAGAAATTCATTTATTCTCAACTTATTTTCCAACATTATTCTGAAACGTTTTGCAAATCTAGAGATGTAAAAAATGTGGAACATAGATGAAATACAATTTTCGCTTTGTAAATTTATATTTCTTCACATTTGCGTTTTATTTCTTATTCATAATAATTATTCCTATTATTCCTGATGATGTTAACAAGCTGTTAACGAAATATCGAATAATATAACACAATAAAATAAAAAAAGACCTCAAGCTTAATAAATATATTTCAAAAAATATAATAAAAAAGGTCAATTAATAATATAATCATAATAAATAATTTTGTACTCAAAAAGAAATTCTCTTTTCAGCAGCAAAGAGTAAAAATTTAATATTTCTCAGTTGTAATATAAGAACTTGAATTTTT
Organism: Dexiosoma caninum; assembly: GCA_963924685.1. Lineage (NCBI taxonomy): Eukaryota > Metazoa > Arthropoda > Insecta > Diptera > Tachinidae > Dexiosoma > Dexiosoma caninum. The sequence continues at coordinate 49,993,648 of OZ004729.1, read as the reverse complement.
TTCGCTTTCAATAGTGCTGTCCCATGACATCAAATTGATAAAACACTGATTTTCAAATGTTTATATTCGAATCATAATCAATTTCAATTCAAGTGTTAAGGTCTAGTTAGTAAAACGTATCGTCCGACGTTAGACTTGTCAGTATCGTTCAACTTTAGGTGTCAGTTATTAAAAACGTAAAACTTTAAGCAATTCAGTTAGGTGTTGCGGCTTTTGTTTTATATGTAAGTAATGCCAAGTTGACGTTTGGAACGTAAAAATCTATTTTCTGTAGATTTTCTAAGTGACAATTTCAACGATACGATTTTAGTAAACAGCAACGAGTATTACTTAGGTTACAGCTTTTGCCAGCTGATCGCCGCGAACGTGTTACGTTTTCACTAACTGAGGCTTTAAACCTTTGGAATAAGATGACATTTTCCAACGGTTTGACTTCATGTTTGCTGGGTATTTATATTAGCGAAGGTTCACTGTATACTTTTTTCTAATTATCTATGTATTTTTTAAAAATTCTAAATTTGTTAGACTACGTCATTAAGATACAAACTTTCTATTGTGTATAAAAAATGATGTTAATTATCAGTTTTTTTTTTTCATTGGTGACTTGAACTCTGCGAATTAATTATTTAATTAATTGGACATAAACAATTTGAATATATTAATTTACTGCTTGATATTTTTTAAGTATGACACTTGGTTTGGTTATACACGCTCGATGAATTTGAGGTTATGAAGTAAATAAAACTTGTCATCTTGTATAATTTTTACCGCGACCGCCTCACATTTCCTCTCATCATTCACTGAACTCTACCGGGTGAGAATTTCCGCAATAAAAGTATTTATCTTGGCATCGGGGTGGTTTCGTGCGGCAAATGTCTGATTCGCGGCTGTGAACGGCTTGTGGTATCACAATGAGCTCTGGCTTAAGTGGGGTGTTCTTGTTTGGGGACAGTCGGCCACCTACCCTAACCTACCACAACCGTTAAAATTCACCAATTTATGTAAATAAGCTCATGGGTCTTATAGAATCTATATGCAGTCCTTGATCAATCATTTCATCGAAATAAAGTGACTGTACGACAGAGCTGTAACAGATTGCAATCAATTTAATTGCAATTGCATGACTTCGCCTTAATGATTGCATTAAAAATGGTAATTGAAATCATAAAATCTGTGCGATAAAAAAGGATAAATAAATTTTTCGAAGGCATTTCATATAATTTCGATGACTCTGGCGCATAAATCAGGCTGAATTTAACCGATGGCATGGTTATGTTGCCTTTCAGGACAGCTATGGTTTGTGGCTTATTTGCATACACCTGTGCCAATAAAAAATCTAACAGGGTCATATCCCACGATCTCGGTGTCCAGTTCACATCAACTTCACACGAGATATCCATGCCCTCAAATCGCTTGTGCAGAATATCCAATGTGGCATGAGCTGTACGGCACGTTGCGCTGTTCTGTTGAAACCACATGTCATTGGTGTCCAGATCACCCAATTCAGACCAGCTCAAAATGTACACCAAAGATTGATTTTTTCTGGATGCATTGGACGTTCTTGGATCTCTTGTGTAATGGTATCATCCCATATTCGACAATTTGGTCACGTAACCATTCCTCCAGACATGGGCGTCATCGCTGAAGATGATATTGCACGTGGTACGTTGAGCGAACACTCAATTTGAGAAAACAAATTTATTATTTGCACGTGTTGTTGAATGCTATATCCGTCCATGGTGATTTGGTAAAACAGACTGCATAAATGAAAACTTATTTGACAGATGTAGCGTCAACAATATGGCCGCTTCAACTGTCAAAGTTCGGAAGTGCCTTATTAACACGCTTATTTATGGATTAGAATCCCTTAATTGCATTCAAATCCAGTAATTGCAATCAAAATTAAATCAGAATAAAAATCTTCGCTCTCTGCAAATTTCTTGGTATGTGATTTCAGGTGAAATTGATTACAATCGCATGGTTTCACGGAAGAGTGCAATTTTGACAAGATTTCATATTGAAGTCTGAAGTAATTTTGAAATCAAGAATGAAAAATCAGTTTGCTTGAAATCACTTTTATTGCAATTCAAATTGTTTGCAGTTTCTTACAGCTCTGCTGTATGGTGCGCTTTGTAAGACACCGTTTTCGCCCAGCAAATTTTCTGATGTGTGGAAATAAACGCCATGAATTCTCTGCAATTTTGTAGCACAGTTGGCTTACGTTGACATCAGTGATATTTGATTGCCTCTGCAGTGGCTCTTCAGGTCTGTTCACTATAACGAGTGTAAATATTTGTTACTATGCTTGTTAACCGAATAGAAAAGATCATTAGTTAATTAGAATCCTAAATTATGATTTATATTAATCGCTAAATAATATTGGTTCTGAATTATGAATATTATATGAAAAAAAGTCAATAAAGCAACCTACTTTAGTACTCGCTCGAGATAAATCATATCGGGGAAGTACCGAAAAAAAATTTCCCTTGTTTTTTCTTTTTTATTCTTGGACCAGCATTCAGGAGAAGACCCCTACACATGCGGTGCATTGTACTGGAACTAGAGGAAAGGTATAGTAGGAGAAATAACAGGAGGTGAAGCTTCACTATCTTAAAACACTGCTTCATGCACGTTAGATGTTTTCATAGCAGTGTTGTAGAGTCTCTGATGTCAAGGAGATGTATTAAATGTTTAAGCTTCGTTTTAGTAGCCATTTTTAGTAACTATTTACTTCGACGAAGGAGGACGTTCTGATGTGCTTGTGTATTGGTTACAGTTGAAGCCGTTGTTCAAATTAGTTATGTAACGCGCTGTTGGGTATCAACACTTGCACTTTAACCACCGTCAGATTACCACCATGTTTTGCACAATTATTCAACATAATTTTCATTGTTCTTATACATACATATATTTACCACTAATCTTAATTATACACTTACAGCGAATCTTTTAGTGATTGCGATTCTCAAAATGTGCAGCATTAAGACCTTTTAAAAATCTTATAAAATTTTCTTTTTTTTTTATTTTAAACACATTTTGCACAATAGATCTTGGATTGTAATTGTTTGCTATACAGATAACTTTTGAAACCAAGACATTATTGTTCTGGAATTTAGTTATGATCCTTTCTATAAGCTTTTGATATAGAAACGCTATAATAGAATTTAACATTTAATAAGAGCGGCTCCGTGGTAATAAAAATTCGAACCCTCATAAAGATGTCTATATATGTCTAGTATAGAGAAATACTAGAAAAAAATTCCTATTCCATCGAAATCGATTTTCGAATGATATTTTCTGTTAATTAAAATACAACTTGAAGAACCATTTGGATAGAAAGGGATTTACCTAGGAATCCGCATTTTTCTCATAATTTTCTCAAGTTTACTATAGATGACTACGAATTGTGTATATCGTATTTAAATTTTTCTTTTCAAAGGGTGAATCTGCAAGAAATTATATATTTCTATAAAACTCCGCAATGGAGTTTTTACAATTATGGGTTGCAATAATATTGCAATTGTAAAGATTAGTTTCGCGAATGTGACTAGTTGTTTCTGTAATGCTCACCTGGAACTCTTTAAGAAATAACTAGTCATCAATTTCTCAGTTTAAGTTGATTATCATAGATTTAGCGTAATTATTTTAGATAACATTTAAGTATTTTACTTCGACCCTTTAACAAAGGTAAGTATTTCAATTAGCGCTAAGTATTTGATTAATGGGCGTTTTCTTGTCTACCAAAAATGTATTGCATTTCTTGTCCGATTTTGCCCTATTAATATAAACCATTTCACTTCATTGTTTCACTATAAAGAAATTTTACAGGAGTTCAGAGGACAACAATAAATTATAAATATTTTTAATAAATAAAGTTGTTGAACTTGTTGGAAATATAATTTGATCATTAACACTTTGCTTATTCAACATGTATATTCACATAGTTAGCTTTGACATATGTTTTATGTTATGTCATTTTGTAGAAAAATTTTATTGAATAGAGATAAAGAATTTGTCAACAATAAAAGTCATACATGTACATTGTGTTTTGTACATTACTTTTTATATAAGAACTTTGTGGAATTATTAGAAAGGGTTTGCATCACCACCACTACATTTCAATAGGTTATGGGCCCAGCCATACGATTTAGAAGTTTTGAATTTTTAAATGCAAGATTTTAAAAAATGGCATCGTCGTCATTGTATCAAATAGAAAAGCTAGATGAAAGGAATTACGAGACATGGAGTATTCATATGAGAAGTATCCTTATTCATTCTGGTTTTTGGAAGTATGCAAGTGGCGAAGAAGAAGCAGATTCAACTTGGAGTCGTAATAAAATTTTGGAGTGGAAGAGTAATGATGAAAAAACGCTCGCAACAATTTTATTGAGTGTTAAGTCTACCCAGTTGAACCATATTAAAAACATTAACAGATCTAAAGATGCCTGGAATAAACTTAATGAAGTTTACAAGCCGAGTGGTCCGATGCAAAAGGTTAGCTTTCATAAAAAAAAACTGTTAAATTTGAACATGAACAACAGCAAAGATATGGCCGAATATTTAAACAGTTTTTGTGAAATTACGGAGAAATTAGCCGATGTTGGAATTAGTATTCAAGAAGAATTATTGGTAGTCATTTCATTGTCAAGTCTTCCGAGAGAGTTTGAAAATTTCGTTATTGCCACAGAGACGAGGGATTATCTACCAGCGTTAGGAACGTTAAAGGTTAAACTTATTGAAGAATATGAACGTCGAAATCAACAAAACGAATCATCTAAAATTGAATAAGCTTTTGGTGCAGCCAAAAAAGAAACAGGTTACAAGAAAGGTAGTAATAATTTGAAAGTTCAAAAGGGAAATTGCTTCATATGTGGTAAGAAAGGTCATTATGCAAATAAGTGCAACGCAAAACTTAATCAAGAAAAAACTTACACTTTGATTGCGATGGCGAATTCTGAAAAAAGAGATACACAAACATCGACGTGGTACATTGATAGCGGTGCTACAAGTCACATGTGCGCAAATCGAAATTTATTTTCTAAATTAGACAGATGCAGTGATAATATAATGTTGGCAAACAGAAAATCAATTGCTGCTGAAGGAATAGGAACAGTCAATCTGTTTATAAATAATAATAAAATTGTACTAAAAGATGTTTTATATTCCCCAGATCTGAATGGAAATTTTTTATCTGTCAATAAGGTCGTACAGTATGGTGGCAAAATCAAATTTAATTATAAGGGTCCAATATTTACTGATGCTTACGGTGAAATAGTTTTAAAAGCCCGTAAAGAAGAAAATTTGTTCCAATTTAAGATAAAAGTACCGAACGAGAAATTATGTGTTGTACAATCCATTAATGAAACTTGGCATCGTCCATATGGACATTTGAACTATGAAAACCTATTTGAGTTGTCGAAGAAAAATATGGTGAATGGCATAAATTTGACGCAGAAACCTCAAGATCCGTGCGAAATATGTATGGTTAGCAAAATTCATGCTATAAAATTCCCGAAGAAATCTGAAAGTAAATCTGGTGAGTTGTTAGATTTAATACACTCAGATGTTTGTGGTCCTATGAAAATAGATTCAGTTAGAGGTTCAAAGTATTTCCTCACATTCATAGATGACAAGTCAAGAAAAGTTTTTGTTTATTTTTTGAAATACAGAAGCGAGGTATTTGAAAAATTTAAAAATTTCAAAGAATTAGTAGAACGTCATACAAATCATAAAATAAAATGTATTCGTAGTGATAATGGAGGAGAATATATTAATAAAGTTTTTAATAAGTATTTAGAGCAATGCGGAATTCAACGTCAGTTAACGGTACCTTATACGCCGCAACAGAATGGAGTAGCGGAAAGGTTTAATCGAGCAATAGTAGAAATGGCTCGTTGTATGTTAGTCGATGCTGGTTTCAAACAAGATCTCGGGGCTGAAGCTGTAGCAACAGCAGTTTATTTACGTAATAGATTTACATCAAAAAGTCTCGATGGAAAAATGTCTTATGAAATATGGACGGGTCGTAAGCCATGTGTAAATCATTTTAAAATTTTTGGTACAAATGCAGTAGTTTTGAATAAAAGAAGAGGAAAATTTTAATCCAAAGGTGCAAATATGATGATGGTTGGTTATTCTAGAGTATCAAAAGCATATCGCTTATATGATACGAAAACACGAGAAGTTATTGAAAGACGCAATGTTTTATTTAATGAATATAAATTACCCTGTAAAGAAATTAATGATAACATTCAAAATTTTATGGATTTCGAAGCGATTGTAAATAAGAAAGATGTTGATGAACAATTTGAGACAAATTAATACGTCAAATCAAGAAGATTTAGAGTATAGCGACGTAAAATCCGTAAATAGCGATATTTCACATGATGAGGTTGTAGAAAAAAAGGAAACAGTTAAACGTGGGCCAGGTAGACCTAAAATTTTTAGTAATGGTAGGCTAGGTCGTCCAAGAAAAATATATCAACAACTGAATAATGCAGTGAAGGAGCAAGTTCCAAAAACTTTAGAAGAGGCATTATCCAATCGTGAAAGTGAAAAATGGAGAGAAGCTATGAAAAAAGAAATGTCTTTGTTAGAACAAAAGGAGACATGGTCATTAGTTGATTTACCAGCAGGTCATAAAACTATTAAAAGTAAGTGGGTATACACTGTAAAGAAAAATAGTGAAGGTGAAATTGAACGGTTTAAGCCAAGGTTGGTCGCCAAAGGCTGTAGTCAAAAATACGGCATAAATTACGAAGAAACTTTTTCCCCTGTTATAAGGTACGAAACGATAAGAATGATTTTGGCATTAGCAGTTGAGCACAAAATGCATTTGCACCAAATAGATGTAACTTCAGCATACCTGCATGGAAATTTATATGATGAAATTTACATGCAACAGCCTCAAGGTTTTGAAAACAAAAGGTATCCAAATAAAGTGTTACGTCTGCACAAATCTCTTTACGGTCTTAAGCAATCCGGGAGAGCATGGAATGTTAAATTAAATGAAGTTTTATGTAAGATGGGATTTGAAAGTTGCAAAAATGAACCGTGTTTCTATAAAAAAGTACAAGACAAAGAATTGATTGTAGTCGCAGTTTACGTCGACGACATAATCGTTGGATGTAAAAATAAAGCAGAAATATTAAAATTCAAGTCTCAAATTAGTAAGGAATTTGAAGTATCAGATAAAGGTTTATTGGAACATTTTTTGGGAAGAAAGTTGAACGTAACGGTGTCATAATATCTGTCAGGAAAATTATATTAAAGATTTGTTACAACAATACAATATGGAAAATTGTAAAACATCACCAGTTCCACTAGAACCAAATTTTCAAACAAAATGCAACGAAAAATTTGAAGAGGTTGATAGCACATTATATCAATCACTTATTGGCTCTTTATTATATTTAGCTTTAACCACAAGGCCAGATATATGTATTACATTCTGTAAATAAATTAGCACAAAGAAATACTAATCCACATGTAGAACACTTTAACAAGTTCTTAGATATTTGAAAGGAACTCAAAATCTTAAATTAAAATTTTGCAAAAGTAATCAAGAGTTAATCGGTTATGCTGATGCAGACTGGGGTGGATGTAAAACTGACAGAAAGTCACATAATGGATACATATTTTATCTTGCAAATTGTGCAATATCTTGGGAGTCGAAAAAACAATCCACAACAGCATTAAGCAGTACAGAAGCTGAATATATATCTATATCAAATGCAGCAAAGGAAGCAGTATACTTAAGAAGATTGCTACAAGAACTTGGTTTCATAAATGAAGAAAGTATTAAATTGAACGTCGATAATCAAGGAGCTTTAAAATTAGCAACAAATCCAGTATTTCATAATCGCAGCAAACATATATGTAGATATAAAGTATCATCACATTAGAGAAGTAGTAAATAATAAAGAAATCTATTTGGAATACTGCCCTACAGAAGATATGATTGCGGATAAATATATTTACTAAAAATTTGTCTAAATTAAAGCATAATAAATTTGTTACTTTGTTAAATTTAAAACCATAAAATCAGTTTGCAAAATATATATGTTGAGGAGGAGTGTTGTGTTTTGTACATTACTTTTTATATAAGAACTTTGTGGAATTATTAGAAAGGGTTTGCATCAGCACCACTACATTTCAATAGAACTTATTATAAAGTCATTACCTATATTTCATTTTAACTCAGCACAAAGTCATTTAAAAGATTAAAATAATTATCATCTTGTTTCAATGCTTTCAGGCCCTTTTATGGCAGCAGCGAACTTTAACTTTATTCTCTTTATTATTTATTATTATTCAACTTGTCAAAAATGATGACATTGTACTCTCCCGATTTTATAGCAAGATTTTCGAACATGTCAGAAGAAAGCCGAGAAATTAAGCACATGAAATTATTATCATAACTATTATTATCATAACATTATAAAATAAATAAAAATTTCTGTAAACCGAATCCGCAAAATTTTTCGTTTTTAAAAGGAATACACATACTGAGGTGTTGACAAATCACTCGTTTTTAAATCGACTCGGTTTACAGAACACCCGAACCACAACCGATCATATGTTCGATCACATTTGAAACATCTTTTTCAATGCACTTTTTTCATTGGCTCTTTCGTACGCTTAAATGACGTCTTTAGCCTTGAAGTATTTTAATGTCTACTCTCACATTTATTTATTTCTTTTTACTACTTGTGGGTACTTTAGATAAATTTTGATTGTAGAAGACTTGAACATTTTTGTTGGAAATTTACTCACATTCTTTTTCAAGTGAAGCGTGGGTTTAAAAAATTTATATTGTTATTTTTCGTGCTTCTTTTGTTGATAGGTAGTGGCCACATCAATAATATACAACTGAACTCAACGACTATTCCTTAACAGTTCAGTATAGTTCGTAAAAACTTGTCTATAACCGGCTCCCGGCGAAATTACTCGTACGTATCAGCGGAGCAAAAGAAAAAACTTCTATAGAAAAATAAAAGTAAGAAAAACATAATCGCCCACTCAGAGTGAGTTCGCTGAGTATTAATGAATGAATGTATTTCACATTAACAAAATAAACAAAAAAATAAATAAATTTTACATTTTAAAACTGTGAATTATGTTAATGAAAGTACACATTTTTATAAATAAATGAAACACACACATGAAATAGTTTTTATTTTTTAAATCTGGTTTATGAATCGGTTTTTTGCGCTTGCGTGCCGTGTAGCCATCCGATGGATGATACATACAATGGAAATAATTTTTCTGATTTCTTTCATTAAAAAATTTGTGTTACTACAAACACGTGTAGGTATTAATTGTTAGTCGGTCAAGTAAAACAAGTGGGATCCCTATACTGGCATACGAAACGGGTAATTTTGTTATCGCAAGCTTTTCAAAAATTTTCTATAGAAAAATTTCATATTGCAAAATTTTGTTAACGCAAAAGTTTTATGTAAAAGATTTTCCCTTTTTTAAACTAATTAAAGGCAGTTTTCAGTTTGTGAGAAATTTCTTCATAGGAAAGTTTATTGTCATAAAATTTTATATAGTGGACGCTCGATTTTCCCGACAAATTAAAAACCAGTCCTGTCGCGAAAACTGTCTTTGCAATAATCGCTCCCAAAATTTCATAGAGAATTTGTAATTTAATTGTCACAAACAAAATATTTTTCTTCATATATTTCCGACAAATTTACATTTTAGTGAATTTTAAAAAGGTTTAAAATTTTAAATTCCTTTTTTGGTTAGTGGTTTTTTAAAATAACGGCTGAGTCTCGCAGTTCATACGAGTATTGTGCTGTTTTCGGTTTCCCATTTTCCCATTGCATGCACAAGAGATCACAGTTAAATGTACTAATTTCATTATTGTGATAAATTAAATAGGAACTTAAACACAACTAAATATTCATTCATTCATTTGTGATAATTGTAGTTCAAATAAATATCACTAATTTCAAAGGTCAATAAAAATTAGTAGCACAACTCGCACTCTAGTGCATTTGAGATGGCTAATTTTTGCAACTGTAAAACTTGTCCACCAATTGTGAGCATCGTAGTCTGGCTCCGTTTGCAACACTTGTGCAAAACATCTCTTTGAAGATAATTTTTAGATGTCCTCCTCGGTCCGTTTTTAGTTGGATTTTGGATTTTTTTCTCTATTTATATTTTTATTTCTGTTTTTTTCCATATTTTATTTATTTTCTCATTCGTTATTGTTAGTCCCCGTCCATATTGTGAAACATTTGCTGCAAAACTTTTGAGTTTGTTGACGAGAAGGGGAAGAGGAGTGGAAGTATGTACGCTGTTTCATGTACATGCAGCTTTTGTTGAATTTCTTATTTGCATCTTTTGAGATGAGGCTTATTTGACGTTTCATTTTATTTCTTTTCGTTTGGTATACTGTTAACTTCTATCATAATAATAGCTACCCTGTTTTATTGTTAATTTTTTGTGAACTATAATCAAAAATTTAAAAAAAAAATATATAATTATATAAAAATTATTATATAATTTTTCTTCTTAGCGTCCATTTTGCTTCAAATTATACCTTGTGCTTCAAATGTGTATCCAAAAAAAAATATTCACACCTATCACAGGGTAGTTATTTTATATTTACATTCGGTATTGAGAAATGTCAAAAAAAATTAAAGAAAGAAGATAGAAGGGAGGAATAAAAAATACTAAACATGAAGCAAAAGTTTCATGTATGGACACTGCTGAAGCTTCAAAAGAGAATTCAAAAAAGTTTTGCAGCAAATGTTTCACAATATGGACGGGGACTTAGAGCTCACTTTGCAAATAAGTGTTGCATACGTATAGAAAATAAAAACTAAGATTTTCATTGTAGTTTATTTACACGAGTGTAGCAAATGCATATCTGTTTATTTTGTTAGTATATTTAGAGTAAGTAAATAAATTTACTACACAATTTTGCAATGATGCAAGACTATTTACACAAGATTGTGACCTAGGCTAATATTTTTGTTTAATTTTATGTATTTTTTTATATTTCATTTATTTTTTTACATATCAAGTACGTACATAAGTAGATGCATACTTTTTGACATATCTACATAATTATAATGCGCTGTTTTTTGTATTTTAGGGTCGCATTGACCCTTAAAATTGCACCATTATGGAGTTCAAAATAGAAAGCATTTTTATGTTACATATGTTCTGCACTGTTCTGCACATCATGTTCGTAAATGCAAACAATGACAATTCTGTAAATGTCAAACGTTCGTAAATGGAAAATTGCAAAATATTTTGCGCAAAATACTGATCATAATAATTTATGATTATATAGGAGAATGCATACAAAAAGCATGTAAAGCTATGCAAATTGTTAATAAAGACCGGCTATTTTACAATAATATGAAAATATTCCAAAACTTTTGGAAAACACTTTTTGTTGAACAACAAAAAAGTTTTCGACAATGTATTGTTGTTTTTTATTTCTTTTCATAAATGGTTTCGTATGTAATTCACAAAACAAATTTATTAAAAATTTTCCATTATTTAGGTTTCTTTTCATTAGTGAAAGCAAATAATAAAGTGAGCAAATATATGCACCATAAGTAGCTGATTAGCGAAAGCGGCGCAAAATAACCATATTATGCATTTAGGAACAGGCCAATATTTTTTGCCGGTTGGATACTCAATCATTTACTTGTTCACAGAAATCACATTTATAACATCTTAAAAGGATGCCCAGCAGGGATGGATACACTTTTACGTTCAGACACAACCAAATATCTCAATATCTTTTAAAGAAAATCAATTAGCCAAATTTTATTTCTACTAAAAAAATTTCAATTGTTGTTGTACAGGAGGGTCGCGATGGCTTAAGTCTACACGTTCACAACAAAAAACAAAAAAAAAAATTCCTTGATGCGGGCACAGTTTTAGGCTAAATCATAAAAGCATCTCGCATTTTTTATGATGTGCATTTGTATCAGTTGTTGTCGGAAGGTTTCAGTGGTCACTGAACAGTACCGGCTTCATCTGATTTTAATCCACATACACATCAGAGCGCGCTCCTGCGTCGGTATTGTGTAGCACCAACGAACTAAAATAATTACTAAAAATGTTTACTAAAATACACTACTATTAACAAATTTTATATATTTTCGTATTTCGTAAGTCAAACGACTATGGTATACATTAAATTAATAAAAGTAAAAGAACGACGAGGTAATTCTTCAACTAATTAGATAGGCATCGCGTGGTTGTTAATGACCGGTGGGGTATGGAAATCTGTCCCAAAAACACTCTTGCCGGAACTCTGCATAGGAGTGTTGCTGCGTCTCTGACGTCAAGAAGACGCATTTGCCTTGATTTTACTTGCGGTTTAGTATCAACTGAAGCCGGTACTGTTCAATGACCAGTGGCTATACCTTGGCCACTGAAACGTTCCGATAACAACTGGCAAAAAGGCACACCAGAAAAATGCGAACTTTGTCCATAATATATACGATATTTTTTTGTCCATAATAGTAATATTTGTGAAAAATTTATAAAAATTTAGCAAAATGTTTAAATAAAATTTAAGAAAAAACCGCAGAACTTCCACTAAAACACTTTTTATGAGAGCCCAAAAATAAACATTCGTACTCGCACTGATGTAATGCGGCACATTTTTTGATTTTGATTTTGATTTCTTTTACTATTAACTGCTGTCATAAAAATTGTAATTTTAAACGCTTCCGGCAATTATAAACAATTTAGTATTATTTGGTGTTACATAAAAACTCAGAAAACTCTATTAAATTTAACGGCAGCATGTTAACAGTATTCTGTTAGCAGAGTTAAGCTAAATTACTATTTAGTTCATAGATTTGTACAAATATTGATGATTCTTAAAGCATACTTTGAGGCATTATTGTAATTAAATGTAGAATTCCGCATGTGTTCTCTTCATTATCTATCAAAATCCACAACAATTTTAAAAAGCACCAAAATCGAGAACAGATTCCTTTTTTGAAAAAAAAACACTATATTTAATAATAATTAGTTTTATTAGAAAATTATTAGACATTTACAGTCATATTTAAAAAAAATTCTTATTTTACGTTTATTTTACATCAATATTGTGTAGCACCGGCGAAGTAAAATAATAATAAAAAAATGGCTACTGAACCGAAGCTTCAGCACTGCTACGAGTATAAACAAAGAACGTGCAAAAGCAGAGCTGTACAATAATTAATTAAGCTTCACCTACTGTCGTTTCTCTAACTATCCTTTCCCTATAGTTCCAGCACAATGCATCGCATGTGTAGGGGTCATCTCCTGAGTGCTGGTCCCAGATAAAGAAAAAAAAAAAAAGAGTACAAAATTTATCATAGACTTTCTTAAAAGATGTATTCACAAATACAGATCTATAGCAATTGAAGATTTGTAGTAATTTTATGTCTGCGTACGGTAACCTCTTTTTATTTTAAATAGGAAACAATAACAAAATTACTCAATTTTTATTAATTTTTTTTTGTAACATACGTAGATACATACATATGTATGTATATACATAGTCTGTTGAAAAGAAAAGGAGAATTTTGAAATTTATTTGAAAAGTATTTATTTATTCATTTATTTAAAGTAATCCCCCTCAGATATAACGCACTTATGCCAGCGCTTGTTCCAATTCTCAAAGCACTTCTGAAATGCGCTTTTCGGTATGCCCATCAGCTCGTTCTTCGATTTTGACTTTAGCTCATAAATTTTGGCAAAACAGTTTCCTTTCGTTTGTCTCTTCAGTTTTGGATATAGGAAAAAGTCGCAGGGAGGCAAATCTGGTGAATAAAGTGGTTGAGGGTGTTGTTTTTGGCCAAAAACTCACAAACAAGCATTGATGTATGAACTTGTGCATTATCGTGATGGAGAATCCAAAATTCAACCTTTCTTTTGAACAGACCTCGTATGTACCTGTAAGTTTCTCGTTAAAAACGAAATTGAATCACTTCCTTATAGCATTCCTTATTAACCGTATGAGCTGTTGGCAAGAACTCATGATGCGCCACGCCATTGTAATCGAAGAAAACAAAATTTATCTTTTCTTTTGAACAGACCTTGTAATACGAAATAAACCGATGTTATTATTATTATAATAATATAATAATTATTATTTATTTTTGAAGCATTCCAAATTTGAGTACATACATATGTATGACATACCTACATACCCATGGACTTTAAGGAAAACAAAAAACACATGTACATATAATTTTCATTTACATTTGAATGATAGATTATACTTAGGATTTCTATTGATGTAATATTGAGGAAGATAACCACCAATTTTTTTTTTATTTTATATATGGGGTTCATCAATGGTACCAATTACATCCGATATGTTTCGGATTGCTTTGATTCTCCTTCTGCAATGACATTCCAAATGACGACTAACTTTTCCATAAATTAGTGATACTGTTTCTTATATGAGGCAACATTATCTTGGTACTAAAAAAATATGAATATTTGAATCATATCTTACCTCTCCACAAATTTGCGTACGCTAAATTTATTAAAACCTTATTTAGCTTTAAACTGAGTTTATTGTAGTGTCGTCCGTCCGGTATACACGCGTCTTCTGTGAGACGGATAAATTACCACAGAATTGACTAAAAACTAAAATAGCGGAGTGGAAAATAAAAGAAAAAATAAAAAAAAAAAAAAAAAAAAACAGAGGAAAATAGTGACAATAGTGAAACAAAACAAACTAAATAAACTTACAAACTTTAAATGCTTTAAATAAAATAAAATAAACGGTACTTTGGATTAAATGCAAACGGGGAATAAATAAATCATAAATTTAACAAACAACAACAAAACTAAAATTCCAACCAAAACAATAGAACAGAAAATAAAATCCGCTATACCAGTGACGGGCGAACAAAAATATTTACCAGTGCTGGCACCACCAACCAGTGTTGGCACTTCGGCTGAAAGTGACCGGATCAGGGCTTTTATGGCTCTTTTTCGCGTCATTGTGCTAAACACTCCTACCAAAAGAAAAATATAAATTTTTTATATTGTGGATACCAGTGGGATAGTTGCTGTTGGACTGTTTGGTAATGAAGGCGTAGCACTGACCACCGAGCAATCTCTCAGGCGGCAACTAGTTCATTGGTGTCGGCAATATAAAAGATAGACAATTGATTTGATTTTTTTTTTGCGTAAAGTATGACAGGCCGTTTCAGAATTGACTTCTGCAACATACGTGGTTTAAGGGCAAATTTTTTCTCTGTATATGCCCACGTTTGTCTCCATCGGCCGGATGTTTTCGCCTTAAGTGAAACCCAGGTGTCTGAGGATGCTGATCCACAGGATTTTCACATACCTGGGTATCACCTCCTATCCCTCTTTATTCTTCATAGGGGCCTTGCAATATATATACGCAATGAAGTTGTGTACCAGTGCCAGCAATCCTTAGGCACGAATGATCCTGAATTTATGGGTTAAATTTAAAATCAGGGCACATCTTTTGCACTTCGGGTTTCTTTACAGAAGCCCAAATATGGAAAGGGATAAAACTATATACAACTTTGATGCTCTTTCCGACTCTATATCGGAGATCCTCGAAAATTACCCGAACAGTGAAATCGTTATTGCTGGTGATTTCAATGTCCATAACGTATCGTGGCTCCGCCATTCGAGCCATACGACTCCAGAAGGCCAATATATTGAGCTATTCGCACGCACAACCACATTGCGCAATTAGTGAATGAACCAACACATATTCCGTGTGTTGACGGGCACCAACACAACACCCTCGACCTTTTTCTCACTTCACACCCTGACAAGTATGAAATGAACACTAGCGCCCCTCTCGGAAATTCGGATCATTGCATCATTTCTGCCTCCTTTCCGTTTGCGGAACTTCTTAACGTTTCACGGCCAGCTACGAAATGTTTAAAATATATTTTTGAAAAGGCACGTTGCGCTGAGCTCAACGATTTCTTTCGGCATTTCAATTGGAAGCTCTGCTTCCTTGACAATGACGTCAATGCCATGGCAGAATTGGTTGAAAATATAATATTGCTCGGTATGAAAATGTTCATACCATCGAAGCAAATTTCGATTAAACCCAGACCGAAGTCATGGTTTAATCAGACGTGCAGACTTGCAGTCAGATCCAGAGAGAAAGCATTTAGTATCTGGCGGAATGACAAAAACGCGGATACTGATGCGATGCGCAAAAGGCCGAGATCTTCGTGTGGCAAAGTGCTAAGACGTGAAAAAGCTTTGTACGAGCATCGTATTCGCACCAAAGTTCTTACTGCCCGCACCCGAGCGTGTATCCGTAACTATGCCAAAGATATACTTTCGAGCTCGTGCAGTTAAAAGGGTTCTAACGAACCTCAACATAAACATGTCTCCTGGGCCGGATGGAATTCCTGCACTGGTCCTGAAGCAGTGTTCTTCGACGTTATCACGTCCTTTGGCAATCCTGTTCAGCACTCTGTACTATACGGGTCAATTCCCATCGTGCTGGAAGGTTGCAAATGTAACGCCGATCCCAAAAAAGGGTGAGGCAAGCAAACCTGAAAATTACCGCCCAATCGCAATCTGTTCCGCGATTTCCAAAGTGATGGAAAATATGGTGAACTTTCACCTAATGAAATATTTAGAGTCCAACAATTTACTGAACGACCGTCAATACGGCTTCCGTCGAGGGCGCTCTACGGGCGACTTACTAGCCTTCCTCTCGGAAAAATGGTGTGATTCTATTCACCAGTTCGGCGAAAGTAAAGTCGTGGCTCTGGATATTTCTAAAGCATTTGATAGAGTGTGGCATGGGGCACTTCTGTCCAAACTTATTGCTTTTGGTGTCGGTGATATCTTCTCTCGATTTATATCGAGTTTTCTCAGGGATCGCGCTATAAGAGTTGTTATAGACGCGATCTCATCTAATGAGTATAAGATAAATTAAGGGGTACCGCAAGGCTCCACTCTTTCTCCTACCCTATTTCTAGTCTTTCTAAATGACCTCCTATGTCAAACTTCCAACCCTATCCACTCTTTCGCAGATGACAGCAGCCTTTCTCACTCATATTCATTTAGTCATAGACCAACATCGACTATGATCACTTCGCTGAGGCAGAATATGAGTGACTCATTGAATTGTGACCTCATGAAAATATCGCAATGGGGTCAGGCAAACAGGGTCGATTTCAATGCTCAAAAGACCCAATGCTTCATGCTAACACACCGCCGTATGCACGATCACGCTGCCTCAGCTGTAATTATGGGCGGTATAAACATCGAGGAATCAGAAGCTCTTGATGTTCTTGGGGTGAAAATTCAGTGCGATGTTCGATGGACTGAGCACATTTTTCAGGTCTGAAAAGAAGCATTCAAGTGCCTCGGTTTTTTAAGACGGTGCAAGACATACTTCACCCCATCTGATCTTCTCACCATTTATACCGCCTACATCCGACCGAAAATGGAATACAATTCTCATGTTTGGGCCGGTGCTTCAAAGACTATTTTGAAGTTACTCGACCGGGTCCAGGAGAGAGCGAAGAAACTCATAGGAGATAGTAGGGTAGCCAACTCTATTGACTTCTTGGGGTGCGTTTCGTTGTTCTATCGTTACTATAATGGGAGGTGTTCTAATGAAATCAGGAAACTTGTTCGCGAAACCCCGGTATTCGCGCGCATGACGCGATCATCATTAAGAGCGCATCCATTTGTGGTCGATTTGACGGCGATTCGCACTACGCATTACAGGGAAAATTCGTTTTTTGTCCGAACGGCACGAATTGTGGAATAGACTACCCGCAGAGGTGTTTCCTGTCACTTTTAGCTTGGGAAGATTTAAATCAAATGTCAATAAACACTACTCCCTCTACCCTCCTTCCCATAACCTAATTTCCTAGTTCCAGCACAATGCATCGCATGTGTAGGGTCATCCCCTGAGCCTTGTGGTACCCCTGAATTGATCTTGAACTCGTTAGATGAGATCCCGTCTAACAACTCTTATAGCGCGATGCCTGAGAAAGCTCGATATAAATCGAGAGAAGATATCGCCGACACCAAAAGCAATAAGTTTGGACAAGAGTGCTCCACTCCACACTCTGTCAAATGCTTTTGAAATATCTAGAGCCACTACCTTACTTTCGCCAAAATGGTGGATGGATCGACACCATTTTTCCGAGAGGAAGGCTAATAAATCACCCGTGGAACGTCCTCCACGGAAAAAGCACAATTAAAATCATATATAAAAATTTAGTAGATTTAAATCGAATAATAAAATGTTTGTTGTATAAGAAAAAAATCTAATTTTTTTGAGGCAGATATTGAGTATATTTTGTTTGTATATTTCGTAATTCACAAAGATTTTTTGCGAATTTTTGTACTCGCAGAATCGAACCAAATTAATTTTTAGACATCAAAACTCAACATATAACATACAAGTTATCACATTGCATAATCCATAATTATTGGCTTATTTTTCTCACCGAATAATATTCTTTATTTTATTTGTTCTTTCATTTGCATGAGACAAATATTGCAATTCTGCAATATTCGATAAACAGAAGAAGTGAGCCAGACACCTAAATTAATAGCTACTAAGCAATATTTGATTATAAAAAATTGTATTAAACAAAAGGTAAAATTAAGCAGAATTTTATTTTAATAAAAGTAAGCAATATTTTATTATGAAAAATTGTAATAAACGAAAAGTAAAGATAAGCAGAATTTTGTTATAAAAAGGAAAAATATTTGTGAATAAAACCAGTGTAAATCTGAAGTTGAACAATTGTTATTAATTGAACTGCGGCATATCTAAAAACCAGATAACTTACATATATAAAATGCCAAAAAAGTTTTGTCTTTAGGGAAATTAAATCATGCAACACGAAGGGGTAAAATCTATTGAAAAACGTACAAAGCGAAACATTTATTTCGATTTCATTCTGGTTTTGCTTTAAATCGAAATCGATTTCATTTCCCATCTTGTTCTATGTGAGATAAAAAAGATGTGATGGAAAATGGAATTTGTATTGTTTTTGCGTTTTTAACTCGATTAAGAGGGTGTTCACGATTTAAAAATTTTTGTGTGTTTGGAAAAAATTTCTGTTAAAAGTAAGTAAAATTTTTTAAAATAATTAAGACAGATTTATATATACATTAATATTATATTATATTAATATTTTTATATATATATTAATATTTATATGGGGGAGCATATAAGTAATTTCGCCACAACAAAGGCCCTTTTTTAAATTTATTTTTGTTTCAAATAATTTCAATTTTAAAAGATGAAGCCGATCAGCTAAAATTCACCGCCGACATGTATTGAAAACACTTACACCTCCTACAAGTTCACTTTTTTTCAATATAAAACTAGGTATTTAAAATTAAGGAAAATATACCATTAATTATAACATATGGTTCAGCGGACCGCGATCCAAAGATTTTCATTTAGTCGACGCCGAGAATATGCTTGGTAACCTGCAGTCTGCTTCAACTTCTGTTTGTAGCAAATAAAAACAAAACAACAGAGTTAATTTTTTTGTAACCAACAAACAATAAACAAAATTAGAATATGAAATCTATACGTTTTTTGTCACACCTAATACCATTTTCTACGTTCTGAGCTTACGATTTCATTTCAAATAGAAACGATTTAAATCACATACCTGTATATGTATGTATGTACATTTCGTTGGTGCTTATACCAACCCATCAATTCTAAAAAAATTTGGGTGAAGATCTACTATGAAACGTCAACTATGTATAAATAAACGAAATATTAATCTTCAGTAACAATTAAAATACGTATGTATGTATGTATTGGGTATATCATTAAGCGTTTCTTAAATTTAAATAAAATATATCCAATTTTCCATGACACTGACGCATAAATCAGCCTGAATTTGATCGATGGCATCGGCTATGTTGACGGGGATCGCTGTGATTTATGACTTAATCGCACACACATGCGACTTAAAAAAACCCCACAAGAAAAAGTTTAAATGGGTCAAATCGCACAATCTCGATGGGCAGTTCACATTACGTAAATGTGAGATGACCATCCGCTCGTTCTCTACGGTTTGCCTTCAGCTTCTGGGTCAGTTGAATTTTGTACGGCCGAAGTCACGTACGAATTTAGGGATCGCACTTCTTCATAGATAAGTAAAAGTGTAGAAACTTGTGCCATGGTACCATGGAAAATATTCTGGAAATATGTAGAGACCTATTTTTGTTATTTTTAGAATTAGCTATACAAAAAAGTATAGTTTTAATTTATGAACAATAAAAACTCTTTTAAATACAGTAGCAATTATACTTTCATATTAAATTTGCGCATTCATAACCGTCAACACTGCGTGACAAATAGCAACTCTTGTCGCATCGAAAATATTATTTTATGCAAATTCTCAAAAGATTAAAAAATCAAATAGATCTGTCAACAATACGGACACCACATATATTTTTAATCTACACCATCATACTTGGTGAACAAACAGAACAATTTTTGACAGATCTAATGACTAAATCTGATAGTCAGTCACGGCCTTTAATGTTCTTTGCATTTTTCGTACACAGAAGAAATCTTGTACATATTGTTTCTCATTTCCTTCTTATTAGTCGAAATTTTATAATATTTCTCATTTAGGAGTTCATTAAGTCAGTTAATTCCAAAGACTGTCTACAACGCCTTTTTAAGTAAAATCGTTTAAAGTGCTAATTATGGATGTCGTTAAGGTAACAGAATCAGAAATCCATTTGAAAAGGAAAAATTAACGAATTTATTTAAGAAAAAAAAAAAAAAACAAATTACCAAATACCAATTAATAAATAATAAATTACAAGCAAAAATGGCAGTCAGTTCATATAATGACACTTGAATTGTCAGTCGAAAAACTTGTTTTTCTTTATTGATCGTTTATTAATCTTTTATGGTATGATTTAAATTTGATAACGTCAACGAGAGGAAGAAATTATTAAAAATAACTGTTGGCGATACAAAAGTTAAATAGTTGTGTATTTACACAAAAAAATAATAATGTACAAAATTAGAAATCGCAAACCATACAAAAAAAAAAAGCATTTTTCCGAAGCCGTAGAATTTGATGTTCACGTCCCAGTATTGTATTGTTTTATTTTTATTGCCGTAGATGTACTATTTAGATTTAGATTTAGTGCTCATTAGGCAAAACAATTTTTCTTCAATATTTTTCACTTTTCTTTAAATTATACACAAATATTTTTGTTCACCCTTTTGATAGTATTTTTGTTCTCCTGAAAAATTTTAAAATTAAACTTATATGCTGTTTCTCTAACACAAGTAGTACTTGTCTGCAAAAAATTTATATGAAAATAAAAAATAAATATAAAAAATTTATATCAAAATTGTTAGTGCTTTTCATATAAATTTTGCAGAGACAAGTACTACTTGTGATAGAGAAACATCACCTTAAGTTTCTTTTTGCTTATTAAAAGGTCGATGTCGTGCATTTAATTTGAAGTAAATGGGAACAATATCAAAATATAAGGTGCTGTTTCTCTGTTTATATAAAAAGCACTAACAACTCTAACATCTTTAAAGAAAAGCTAAACATTTTCAAATTAGTTCTTGTATTTTCAATGATTAGCTTTAACTAATAATAGATAATATCTAATCAATAATGCATTAAACATATAGATGATATCAGACCATATGCTACACATACTACGAATGTAGTCGGCTATCAGCTGAATTATATCTCTTTATTGTAGAAATGCATATGTGACGCGCAAAATAGAAAGGGACCTAAGGGTAAATACCGGTTTTGTTCAGGAGAGCCATTTTAAAGATTTAAATATGTGTATCTTTGGTGTACTTCACTTTCATAAAATGCGCATATCTCTGGGAGGGAACAGTTTTGGGGCATGGGATCGGTCTCATTCGATGCTCAGATGTTGTCCACATCAAAAAAAAAAAAAAAGTGAAAATTGCTTTTTTTACCCTTAGGTCCCTTTCTCTATGCGCTGTCACATATGTACTCGTATTTCACTGGTACCAATGAGAATATTTTACTTCAATAAAAATTAACACTTAAAAATGTAAAAATAAATATACCGAAGGCGATAATCCGCCGTTCCAGAAGATTTGTCCGTTCATGGGAGATGAATGTAATTGTATTATATTTAAAAAAATATATATGCCTTATGTGTCCTTTATTAAAATCTATATATTTAGTCTATGTGACCATCTAAATGGGGAACTAGTTATGTTTTATTTCCCCTCCCTACTTTCTGAGTGCCTACACGTATACCCAATTTTACCTCTCTGGCTCTATGCGTATATCAAATGAGTCTGCCGATAAAAATTGTCAGTTTCAATATTTTTCCCATTACTTACCCTCTCCTAGTGGGTATATCTCAGATCTGTCGCAATAATAAAAGTTCGAGAAGCAAAAAAAAAATTGACTATCACTTCATTCAGCCCAAATTTAGAAATCTTCACTTTGACCGTTCTCAAGATATACAAGAATCATTATTTACTTTTCAAGATGTGCGGAAATCACGCCCACTCATCCAATCCCTCCCATTTTTTCACTGATGATTTGTTTTAACAACAAAGGCATTTTTACCATTTCATTTAGTATACAAAAATAAATAATTATTTTGTATGGGCGTGGCAAATTTATATAGCCCAAAATTCCTTCCAGATATACAGAGAGATACTAAATTTCAAGAAAATCGGTTCAGCCGTTTAGCTATCCATAAGGAACACACACACTTACATGAAGTAATTCTCCATTGGTACATGCCGCAATACCACTACTCCGTAATCAGAATTTATGTTCCATCATTTTTAATCACTAACTTTTCTTGCCATTTGTTCTGACTTTGTCTTGAGTTGAATAGGATAACATTATTCACGTGTGCGACATATCTGGAAAAAAATCAATTTAAAAAAATGGCGAATCATTCCGTTAAAAATTTTTACATGAAGTTTTTGCCAGACTTGTTTTCCAAACTAGTTCGATTCGAATTAAATTGAATGAAAAGTATTTCTAATAATTAAAAACATATTATTTTATAGGTAATTCATATCATTGTTCGCCAACTGTCTCACTTTTTAATTTAAATGTTAATCATAAAAGTAATGGACAATGAGTCCATTAAACTCCAATAACAATTAAATTTGTATTGATGGGTTGTGTAAAAAAAATCATACTCGTAAATAAATAAAAATCTACAATGGTTTAAAATGAGTGTTAAGTGAATAATAAAAAGCAACAGTTCTAATAAATACACTCATTGAAATGATTAACATTTAACGAACACAATTACTGATTTGAACACTGGGATAATAGCGAATAATAATATTCCGCCGTGTAAACATGTTGCATTTTTTTTAGAAGTTTTCGGTTTTTTATTTTTTTTTTTTAATCTTTTAAAACAATGACTGCGAAGTTTCAGAATGTTATCTAAAAATCTGTAAAACGCCTCCACTTCAAAATCCATAAAAAAATTCTGTCATTAAAGCATTGAAAGTAGGAAATTGCACATGATTCGTGACTTGATTAAATCAGAGCGCAATACACGAGAGATATTTACACTGGCAATCATAAGTGCAACAGTTTAAAGTATTTGTCTCTACAAAATAATAAAATTGTAAAAGTTTATTTCGTGAGATATTTATTGTTGTCTAGAGTATTTATAAATAATAATTGACCTGTACATTCCAATAATAATGAAAAAGGGTTCAGTTACACATTTCTTTTCTACTCCAAGTTTCCTTCGTGTTCTTTTTAATATTTACTGCAGTCTTTTGACGTTGATTTCATAATTTCTATCGGAAGTATCCACCTGAATTTCGTAAACATTGATGGTTTTATTTGCTACCGCACAAATTACGCTTTGATCTTGTGCCAGGCCTGTATCAATGCTATTTGTTATTGGACGAGAATGAAATACAATTGATGAGAAAGTGGCGCACCCTGTTTTTAGCATCTTAAAAATAAATTTGTTTAAGAAAATTCAACAATTCATGTTCACCGGATAACGAGTTTGGCAAAAGTACGAACTCGGAAATTCTATAGTTTTGGATTTTTTCCATATAGATTTATATGAAGAATCAAGTGCGTTAACTATCGGGAAATTTTTGGTATTGTAGTCAACGTGCACACTACTGCAGAAATCGCCACCTTCGCCACCCTTATTATGATAGAAGGATCTATGACAATTATGTGTGAAAAAAAATATCGACCAAATGCTCGCCACGGCTTCGGTGACATACCCCTATTCTATGGTCGATAAATTCAATGACTCTGAAACATAATAAAGGTTCAATGTCGTTAGTGTGCCGAATTATCTCATTGTTTAGTTTTTGAATAGTTCCTGGCGTATTCACGTACACTTTTTCTTTTAAATAACTCCAAAGAGAGAAGTCCAACGGAGTCAAATCACATGCTCGTGACGGTCACTTAAAATCTCCACGACGTGAGAAAATCCGGCCATTAAATTTCTTTCGAAAGAGAAATTGTTTCGTGGGATCTGTTGCTACACCATCCTGTTGGAACCGCACATCTTCCAGATCCAGAAGAAGTTTGGTATCATCTCAATATAGCGAACACTCTCGATTGTGGACACATTTGGTCAATTATGCTGACCAAAGAAATCACGAAGTGCATGAAGTGCATTTTGATTTGAACGCCCATTTTCGTAAAAGACTTCAACAATCTTAACACCCTGCTCAATTGTATACGTTTTCATGGTTGAATTTGTCAAAGAATCAAAGAAATATCAAATTAAGTTGGGCAAAAAACTTGACGTTAAGGCGTGATTCACAGTTAACAATGCGCTTTATGGTTGGACCACCCTTTAGATTCGTCAATTGGTTTTGCCGGTTGACCCGGCAAGTTATGGGATCAAAGATCAATTAAAAAAAAAAAAATATATATTTTTAGATTCGTGTTTAGAAGGCCAACGTGGCAAATCTGAAAAGAAAAAATAATTTCTTTTTTAACTTTTGCATTCATAAATTTTGCACAAAATATCTGACCTTAGATTGAAAAAACTGGTCTGGTTCACACGGGCGGAATCTGCGGGAGGTAACCACAAAAAAATTATTTTTGTCCGCCTTCTCAAAATATGGTCCACTGTGCGACGTTAAACCAATAAAATGTATATTTAAAATATGAATTTATTTTGCAGATAATTGAAAAAAAAACTTTCTAGTCATCATAATGCAGCTCGATGTTGTCATCTAAAAATAATAGAAAATAATAAATAAGTTATTATTTTCGTTTTTCATGGTTGCTAACAATTGTATTGTTATTTTCTTTTTTTTTTTGTTTGCTTTTGATCAAGTAGAGAATATAAAAGTGTGAAACAATGACGCTGTGTCGATTGAAGTTCAAGCTAAAAATCGTCAAAACAAGATACAAATGAACAGATACAAATACATTTTTAGCAAGTCTAACACAGCTGGTATTCAAAAGCTTCAGTTGTTTTTTTTTTTTTTTATTTTCTTGGAGCTAAACACTTCTAACTGAAAACGCTGCCGGTTGATACTCAGCAATGATATTCGTTCTCGTTCCCATTGATTAACAAGCCGACAGTTATGAGTTAAAAACTCAGCTTCAGTTTAAATAACAATTTCTGCAGTAGGTTTTCTAGACTGAAGTTTCTTCAGTTGCTCTACAGCATTTGACGGGTTTGGTTTACAAGAACGCTTGAATAATCTTTTGTGTTTCTTTATTTTTATTAAAGAGGCGGAAAGGGTGTAAACAACATACAGTTTTTATTTGTTTGTTTCATAATTTGTTAATTTTTTTTGGAAAAGCAAGAAACCTTAAATGGGTGCGCTTTTAAGCTAAACAATCAAAATAAATGGCAAGATTATTAAAGTCATTAGCTCAAGTAACGAAGGTTAATTGTTCGAATCAAAGTGTTGCAAGTTTTAAAAATATAGACAAATTAAAAAAAGAAAAAAGATTTTAAAATAATCCAAACAAGTTGGAAAAGTTAAGAAAATATACATAAGAAAAACACTGTGTTATTATAGGGTATTCAATTGGAAAATAATAACGTCCGCTGCAGTATGTCATTCTTTCGCAATTTACGTTCAACTATAACGCGCGGTCGTTCATCATCACGTGACACCACTCCCGTATGCAACTCCTCTCGACCCGACAGTGTCATAAGTTCTCTTAATAGCAGTCGCACTAGCAAGAGACGCGATTCCATTGAATCGCGTTCCGATTCATTGCTTAATCGCAGCGATACTTTCATCTTAGATGAACCGCACGTTACACCCTGCCATTCAAATTGTTCTACCCTGGAGAAAAAGTCGAAGAAATCCAAAGTTTTGGAGAAATTTAGTACCTTCACGAAGCGTAAAAAGAACCCAATGCCGCCGAATGATAGTGCTACCTTTGAACATCATCCCAGTGATAATGCTACGAATACGTATTACAAATGGCAAGCCGAAGGTGGCGGCAATAGTTTGGATTATGATTCAGAAAATGATCCCTTTAATTTTCTCTACGAACAACAAACGAATGTGAAATCCTTGCAAAATAAGGAGGATCCTAGCAAAACCAACAATGCATACTCTGCCAATAGTTTTGATTCTTCTACTTATCGTAAAAGTAAACTGCCCACTGATTTGAGAAGACAATTGAAACCGTTAAAGGACCCAGACTCAAATAGTGAAAAAAATAACCAACAAAACAAGATTCACATCGCAAAGTACGTGGAGGCCGATGAAGATGAAGGGGATGACAGTAAACGGGCAGAAGACAGTAAAGCGTATAAATATAAAACTGTAACTCTAAATAGCTTTCGGCGATCTTTTCGAGAGAAATTTCTACAGCAACATAAAGAAGCGGCAGCCTATAATCCCGCCTGGTTTGTCGAAGTGGAAGCAAATGAAAAACAGAAAGATAAAAGGCAAAGAAAAGAAAGCTCGAAGGAAAATCGTTCTGATTTATTGGTCTTCGAAAATGAGAATTATAGACCAGACTCGAAATCGCCCGTAAGAGATTTATCGAATCGCAAAGAGTTAAGAACTACGACACGCTCGCCAGTCAAACGCAATGACACTTTTAAGATAGACCGCTTAAGTCATCGAGATGAACAGTCCAATCCAACGAAATCTGACCACAGTACGGGCTCTATACACATTGAATTAAAAAATTCCATTACACCTCACATGCCAGGGCGTATGGTACCGCTAGGTGTGGCCAAGCCTATGCCATCGCAGCTAACCTACAGCAACTACTATCGCAAATTTGAACCTACACCCCTCAATACCAACTACAGCAACAAGTATGCTGCAGGCATTACTACTACTAGATTAAATAATCACTCGCCTGTAAGGTCTTCTGGGCAAAAATCACAATCACCCTCTCGAAATGTTGGCCGTGCGGGCCGTTATCAAACCCTAGTGCAGATTAAAAATGAAAAATCCCACCAAGCCTCACCCGTTACTGTACACAATTCCCGATTTCCAACTCGCATACCGTTGGAAGCTTCCAAGTCTGACAAGAAAAGCGGCATATCAACTCAGTCAGCAGCAATTGGCAAACGTTTTTATTCTTCCCACGTGCTTAGCAGGCCCCAACCACTTAAACAAACATATTTTGGTGAAACACTACAAACGGCCAGAATCACGCATATTCCTTTGAATCTAAACAGTTCAACGGGTGGCTTGAAAACGACGCGACAAACAGCTACATCTCAATATAACGGCTACAAATATCACACACCATCAATATTTTGCTCTACCAGCTCATTGACAGCACCACCAGCAGCAGCAGAAGCAGCAACAATATCAACGCGTACAACCCCCGCACATTCTGTCAGCAACATTTACAGCAGCAGTAACAACAATCTCTCCTATAACAAAAACTATCAGCAACAACAACAGCTGCCACAGCATCAACAAACGCGTTTTGCAGTGACAGGGCAGAGGCGTTCTCGTTCGCCAATTAAAATACCCTGGCGGTAGGCGGAGTAGCAACAGACACACGCAAATTGTTTTTAAATAAATCTTTAATCATTTTTATACAACCAGAATTTGTTAACACAAATCTTTTTCTTTGTCTTATAAGTAAAAATAAAATTAACTGAGAATATATTTTAATTTGATTTCGCTAAAGGGTTGACTTGCCACATTCTCATTGCTGTTAAAAAAAATGGGGATAATAAAACAAACGAACTAATGAACGATACAATAATGTTTTTGTGTAAAGAAATTATTGTCCATTTTTTCCAAATTCATTACACTATGTGACAAAAAAGAATGAAGTAGAAATGCCTGTGATTTGATACTATTTTTATGGTAGGTATTGTCGAGCACGACACCAATTGATGTCGGTTATATCTTCTATCGATTTATATCGAGCTTTCTCAGGGATCGCGCTATAAGAGTTGTTATAGGCGGCATCTCTTCTAACGAGTACGAGATAAACTCAGGGGTACCGCAAGGCTCCATTCTTTCTCCTATTCTATTTCTAGTCTTTCTTAATGACCTCCTATGTCAAACTTCCAACCCTATCCAATCTTTTGCAGATGACAGCAGCATTTGTCACTCATATTCATTTAGTCGTAGGCCAACATCGACTATGATCGCTGCGCTAAGGCATAATATCAGTGATTCATATTGACCTCACGAAAATATCGCAATGGGGTCACGCGAACAGGATCGATTTCAACGCTCCAAAGACCTAATCCAGCATGCTTACGCATCGACGCATGACCGATCACGCTGCCTCATCTGTAATTATGGGCGGTATAAATATTGAGGAATAAGAAGCTCTTGATATTTTTGGCAATAAAATTCAGTGTGATGTTCGCACATTTTTCAGGTCTCAAAAGAAGCATCCAAGTGCAACGGTTTTGTAAGACGGTGTAAGACATACTCCACTCCATTAGATCTCCTCACTATTTATACCGCCTACATCCGTCCAAAAATTTAATACAACTCTCATGTATGGGTCGGCTGCTAAAGACTATTTTGAATTTCTCGACCGCGTACATGAGAGAGCGAAGAAATTCATTGGGGACGTTGGGTTAGCCAAATCCATTGACTCCCTTGACCATTGTCGCAATGTGGGGTACGTTTCGTTGTTCTATCTCTACCACAATGGAATGTGCTCTAGTGAAATCAGGAAACTTGTTCCCGAAACCCGTTCATTCATGCGCACAACGCGTTTATCATTAAGGGCGCATCCATTTGTGATAGATTTGGCGGCAAATCGCACCACGCAATACAGAGAGCTGAGAGCGTATCTGGAACAAACTCTCTGCAGAGGTCTTTTCTGTCACTTTTAACGTGGGAAAATTTAAATCAAATGTCACTACTCCCTCCATCCTCCTTCGCATAACCTAATTTCCTAGTTCCTGCACAATGCATCGCATGTGTAAGGTCATCCCCTGAGTGCCGGTCAAAAAAAAAAACACGCATTTTTGTTTTTTGTAAATTTATTCACTATGTCAAAAACACATACTGAAATAGAGAAGTATTTGCAAAGAAACAAAAACAAAAGTAGATTTTCACACTCTTAACAAATAACAAATAACAAAAAGTAACTGAAAATTGATACGAGCAAAAAGGGCCACCTGGCGTAACGATGCCAGCTAGTTGAAGAGGCCTGGATGTTTCCCAATTAATATTTTTCGAAATAAATGTTTTTAAAAATATTAATTAATTAATACGCCTATTGCGGTTTACAACTCAACTTTGTTGAATTGCAATTGAAACAACTCAACGCCTTTTTGGTATTACGAATTGCAACTAATTCCAGTTGCAATTGTATTGACGTTGCCAACATAAAGAGTGTAATTTTGACATTTGATTGGTTTAAAAAGCTGGTGTTATTAGCTCCATTCGTTTACTTCAAAATTTGGACAAATGAGCACTGGATTCCACTGAAAACCAATCGTCTAGACAAAAATTTACGAAAGAGAGCAATGAAAGAGTAAAATGACAGTTCTTTTCTGCAAATTTTTACAGATCAAATTTTTGCCAATAGAATCCACTGGAAAAGAAGAACGTATGGTTCAAAATTAAACAAACAAATGTTTACAATGTTTCATAAAAATATTAATGAAAAGGAAAATCTGAATTAAAACTGTAAAAAAACTAAAAATACTAGTTTTCCACGTGAAGCAAATGATAGATGAGCATAAAATATCCAGTTTTTTTTAGCATCCCTGGCAAAACTATTCTTATAATTGTTTTATTTACATTAAGTTTTTAGAGAGGTAAAACTAGTATATATTTGGTTTACGAATACCAAAAATTTTGAAATGATGTATTTTCGAATGATATTTAAAGAGAAACAAATTAAAAAATCATATGGCAATTAAAAAAGTCAAAAAACTAAGCGAATATATACTGAGCAGTCCACACATCTGTTATTTTTACTTACACTTTGCTTTTTAAAGATCAGCTGTTTTGAAAAATCTACAAATTTTTGGCAATTTTTCCATTACTTTCTTTGTTCTGTTAGAGACATTTTTGAGAGTAAATTTTTTAAATTAAATAAAATTTACTCAACTACTGCATTTAACAGGGAAAGTAAATCTAAAACAATATATTATATGTATTGTATTGTTTCTTTTAAACAAATAATAAAATGGATATATGTACATATGCACTGCATAAGTTTTTAAAATTTAACCATCAGTTTCCTTTTTTTTTGGATAAGTTGCAGAAATTGATTCTGTTGTTGGTCCTATTTACCCGTTGCCATTTGTACACAGTTTTCGATGACGATTCGAAGCTATTTACTTATATTCCAAGTTCTTCCCACATTTATTTTTGGTGCGTCGAAATTGATGATTGTCTCATAATTTTTGGGAATGCTCAATAAGCACGCCAAGTTTTTCAAATTGTTCCTTTGTTGTAACTCTATTGTGAGTATGTTAGTTCGAAACACCTGATTAATAAATTAGTTTAAGATAATAAAGAAATGTTATTAAACCGCACCCCATTCTTCTAAGAATTTGGTCGTAAACAACTGCGGGGGATGAATTAAAATTTTTTCTTCTTTTTGCCAATTGCAGCAACAGAGCGTTGTGATCGACAATACCATAAACAAGTTGTAATAGAATGCAAATCAATTTAAAAATTTTTGACAGGTTGAGTTTGAATCGATAATACTAAATTGCTAAATTTCAACTCAAATAGAATTGTGTTGTAAACCGTGAAAAGGGCGTAATTTAAATTTTAGTTAAAATTTTATTATTAAATACATTTTTTTTTATCTTATTTTTATAATAAATATTTTTAGATTCTTTGTAAAGCTTAAAGTTGTCTTTACTAAATATTTTTTATTTATTTCAATATTTCGTTAAGCATCGGTATATCAATATTTTATATGTAAAAAATTTTTTCTTTTTGTTATGAGGTTTAATTTGTTAATGTAAGATTTTTTACATAAATGTGTGTGTTAAAATTAATGTTTTCTTAAAGTCATAATTTAATTTTTAAGTATTGTATATGTATATAATTATAAGTATGTATAAAAGGATATTTTAAATGTATGTGTCAAATGTAAATATTATAATTTTTTTAAATTTTATACCTTTTGTTAATGTTCTATGAAATTTTAAAATATTTTGAATTGTATTCTTTACACATTTTTCATGACTCATGTCAAACGAAATATTGAAATAAATAGACAATATTTATTTAATATTAAACACAAATACAATGTTGGCTGTTGACTATTTATTTGTTTTATTTATTATTTTCTATATGAACATTTCATTTGGTGCTAATACCAAAATCATCAGTATAAATATATTTAAATCGAATAATAAAAATGTTTTTGTATAAAGAAAATTTTTGAAGAAGCTATTTATTTTATTTTGTTTGTATATTCGTAATTCTCAAAGATTTTTGTGGAGTTCTTGCATAAACATATGCAATTTCTTAGCTTTTTTCAAGAATTTGGTTAAGAGTCTACTGACGACGTATAGACATACGAGTATAGACCAGCTGAACCATATAACAAACATAGATAAATAATCGTAATTTTTGTTAAATTTTCATCTTTTTGGCTTGACGCTTTTTACTCTCTTTTTTGTCATATTTTTTAACCTTTTTGCCCGTTTCCACTACACACATAACGCTTTTCTTCATTTCTAAAATGTCAACTCTGAATAGGTATGGCCATGTATGATTCACAGGAATCCCGTGTCACAGATGATTTGTATTACATACGAATATTTTATTTTATCAATTTTATTAATTGTGTCATGGCAACTCTTAAAAGTTTGTATTCGTATTCGTACCTGGTTGTTACAAAACTCCCATTCATTGCAATAAATAAAAATAAAGTAAAAAGCAAATTAAACGTAATAAAAACTCATTTATTATCTGGCGGTGAATCACCAGTAAATTGTGATTTTGTTTTGAGTTTTGGGGGAATTTGCACATGAGATCAATTACGCTGCTGACACTTAATAAAATAAAAATAAAAATTAAATATTAAACTAAAATCAAGTGAAATTATTTTCGAAACAGGTTTAAGGAAATTAAATATACAGCAGTCAACAAAGAGAAGTTCAAAGAGAGAGAGAGAAATATAAATTAACCCTACGATTCATAACCGGGTACCCGTGTACCTTTTTGACTTTAAAAGTGCTGCTGTGCCTATAATTTTTGAGATATGGACATAAAACTCCGAATCATGAGAGATTTAGGCTAAACTAAGATTTAAATACGAAAAAATTCAAAATATTTTCAATATTTTCTTTAAAAAATGATTTTAAATGTTTACCCCCATAAACACACAACCGGGTCCCCGGGTACCCTAATGCAATTCCTATGTAAATGCCTGACATGTCAATGAAAAAACGTTTTTTTGTGTTGTTTTTA
The DNA here is from genome assembly GCA_963924685.1 of Dexiosoma caninum. NCBI lineage: Eukaryota > Metazoa > Arthropoda > Insecta > Diptera > Tachinidae > Dexiosoma > Dexiosoma caninum. The sequence goes on along the minus strand of OZ004729.1, from coordinate 49,960,806 downwards.
TTGGAAATAAATGTCTTTTTTATTTATTTTATCATATTTTATATATATTATATTATAATTCATCCGAATCACTATCGTTGTTATTGTGGCAATTGTAGCATTTAGTAATTGTTATGGCGTGCTCATCGCATGTCGGCGTGCTACATATGCTGCAATTTTTTCTAGTTTTTCTTCTGTGCTTATTTGGAAGAAGGTTGCACATGTAGCACACGCCCGTATGTACTTTTCTGCCCCTTTGTCGTGCTGACGGAGATGTTGACGGACCTGCAGCACAAAGCACACTCTGCAACGGCCTTCCGATGATGCTTTCAATTGCATTTTTTGTTGAAAATTGGCGCACGCTTTGCACATTTGAAATTCTATTTTCTATAACAGGAATGCACAGGTTTTCTGCCAGTTGACGCAGGAAATTCTTCCTGCGCGTCGTGGTGTATCGTGCAGTTGGATTATTTCCATAATATATGATGTGTGATGCAAATGCGCTCACATCAATGATGTTATAGAAAAATGCCATCGGCCATCTTCTTGTTTGTCGCTGGGTCGTGTATTCTTGGAGCGTTTGGTCCATTACGTCCACCCCACCTTTTGTTTGGTTATACAAATTTATAATTTCTGGTTTCCCATTCTCGTCAATTTGTGCATCATCATGCATACTAGAAAGAAGGATGACCGAGTTGGACTTCCGCTGCTTATATGAGAGCAGTGTTACGTTGTCGTAGAAGCCAAATAAACTTGAACCAACGCCTTTTTTTTTGTCTTCTTTCATCTCCGCAGGGATGTAAGCTTTGTTGCGGCGGAGTGTACCCACAATGCTGAGCTTTTCTACTTTTAGTTGCCTAGCCAACGGCAGCGTCGTAAAAAAATTATCCATTGTTATATTTCGTCCGCTACCGTAGTATGGCCCAACTAAATCTCTCACCACTCTTTCGCCAACACCAACTTCACGACCAGTTTCTTGTTTGCCAGTATATATTTGGCCATGAAGTGGATATGAGTTTTTGGCATCGCAAATCCACCATACTTTTATGCCATATTTTGCTGGCTTCGAGGGTATATATTGGGTGAATTTGGTTCTACCACGGTATGGATATAATTGTTCATCAATGGTCAAATATTCTGATGGCACATAATATCTGGCAAGATTTGCATTGAGCATTATCCAAATATCGCGAATTGGCGCCGCTTTGTCTTGACGCTGCCGCTCTACCCGTGTTCTGGGGTCGTCAAACCGCATAAAACGCAGCAAATCGAAAAACCTGTTTATTCCCATGGTGGCGCGGAATATTGGGTGAGCCTGTGACGTCCACAAATCTCTTGCGTTTTCGTCATTAGAATGATTTGTGCCAGCCATCAAAACCATTCCAATGAACGCATAAATTTCGTTGATTGTCGTGTCTTTCCACTTCAACTGACGTCTATTGGGATTCTCTTCATTGTACGCATTATATGTGGCATGCGCTTTTCTATTTGTGTGGCGCACTATTATATCCACCATTTCCACTGTGAGGTATGATTTGAAACACTGCAAAGGCGTCATATTTTCAGTAATCCGCGCTGGACCACAGCGGTCTCTGAATATATTGTGGCTTCTCACTTGTTGGCAACTACGTGGTGTTCGCTGCCATTGTGTGCCGTCACGTGCAGTCATGTAGTCTGCTGGGTTTGTTGTTGGTGCATCTTCTTGCATATCATCATCTTCACTTTCATCATCAAAGAAAATTTCCTCTGGTGCGTCAATAGCAGCTGCAATTTCGTTTGCGTTGTCAACATTCAAATCTTCATTCTCTGATTCCGAAACTTCGCCAGTATAGGACACATTTCCTTCATTTTGGTCTTCCACAGGGTCCACTTCAAGGTCCTCATCTTGAGTCACTTCCTCAAATAAACGTTGAATATATGTGGTTCTTGCTTCATCACTCAAATTCCAGTATTCCCTTGTAGACAAATATCGGTCGTTGCGGCTCATTTTTCACCAACTTCACTGTTCAAATATTCAACACAGACTGGCGAAGCAAATGAAATATTTCAATTTTACGACACAAATGAACATCTGCTATCTAATTCAAAAGCAATTAAGCAAGTAGGTACCGAAAATAAGCAAAATAAGCAAATAAACAACCCTTACATAAAACCAGTTTCTGCCTACTTGTGTCGCTTTAGGTACTTATATACGAACAGAAACCAGTTTTTTTCCAAATATCAAATTTGTACAGTTGAGAACGCAAAATATAATCAACAACAAAAATATTTACAGGAAAATATTATTTTATTTCAATAAACGCAAAACAACCTACTTCGGGTACCCGGGTACCTGGTTATGAAATTGAAGGAGTTTTGCTGGTTATGAATCGTACGGTTAATTAAAAAAACAAAGAAAAATAGCAACAATACGAAATTTGCTAATTACATTTTATGGAAAATATAAAAAAAATGTAGAAAAGTTTTTTAAAATTACATTTATTTATTCTCCATAAGAGGAAATGCGCATTTCCACACGGTTGAATCAAATTTCTAAGGAATTTGCTGTTCGTGATAGAGGCACTTCTAAAATTTATGCGTATCATTTAATAACTGGGCAGATAATTTAATAAATCAGGACTGCACAGAAATATTAAAAAAAAAAATGGCAATTTTTGAAAAAGTTAAAATAGTTTTTGAAATTGTGTAATAGTAATAGCATATTTGCAAAATAATTTTTGATATTCGCCATATTATATCGAGATAATGTAGCTCAGATATTTTCCTAACGTGGAGATGAAATATTAGATAACCATTTGAAAATCGTTTATTCACATGCAACATACATATACGAGTATATGTATGTAAATTAATGATATTACTATCTTTCGAGTAAAAAAATAAAATTTTTCCGACGCGATGCGTCTACCTTTATTAATAATATTTTTGAACTCCCTGGCAAAAGTATTTACAATGCTATTTATACTTTTGCTATACTACTAATGTATTACAATGTGTATGATGAATAATATTTTACTGTTGACATTATTACTGACTCCTGTGGAGTTTACAAATGTATTCATATGTCGTTTACTTAATTAATCATAGTATTTTCTTGTTAATTTATATTTTAGGTTTTCTTAATTAGGTATTATGGTTTGCTCATAATATTTTCTTGTTAACTTACATTTTAGGTTTTCTTAATTATCCTTAAATACCTTTGGGTTTTTCTTAAACTCGTAAATGTGTTGTCATCTTAGACTAATTAGCTAGAATTGGTCGACCTTGTTTCCTATCGTTAATGACCAATTTGTCCATAATATTTGTGTCGCCCTTTTTCATCTTAAACTAGTATCCTTGAATCTGTTATGGAAATTTCCTATCATCCATCCTATGGAAGTTTCCTATTGTCTAACTTAACTCTCTCCCTACTTAAAATGAATCGTCCCGATTCTTGACCAAGCTGTAACTTTAAGCTGTAACTCTCCCCTCACACAGAAATGAATCGCCTCGATTCATATGTGAGTAGTAGTTAATCTCCGTCCTGCATTTTCTAATTCCCTGTTATATATTACCTGAAAGTTTTCCCTAGCCTTGATTTCCCTTAAGGTTAAATAATATCCTGTTACTTTTAAAATACCATGTGTAAGGATTATTGTTGTTATTATTGCTAAAAGTATATACAAGGCGTACCTGATGGGATGTTTTTCCACGGGTATTATGAATTTCTTAAGAGAGTCTGTATTACTAAATGCTAATTCCGAAGAGGATGTTAATACCCTTATTATTTCTAGATCCTCATTATGTTTGTCGTGTATGGCTTCTATTATTTCATCATGAATATTCGTATATGTAATATTATTAATCACTACTTTGTCCGTGTATTTCACTAATATGGTTCCAGTAATGTTCTTATTGTCTACAGTGTTTATGCCGTCTAGGAGGATGAGTCCTTCGTCCATTTTCAATAATGGGTAATTATATTCCTGCAGAACTGAACATTTGGCTTTTCTGTTTTCCAAAAGAGGTCGGATGCAGTCATCATTTGTGGTGTTGGTTTTGCAAATGTTTTTGCTTAAGTAATTTTTACAATCACATACCCTGTTATACACGTTATTACAGAGGGCGATTTCTTTGTCAGTGAAAATTTTGCCATGTTTAGTACTGAGTGGCGTGAATTTGAATAATTTACAATAATTGTTTATAATGGGGTACTTGTAAATGGCAATAATAGAATCATTGGTTCTTGCCATATAGATGTCGGAATATTCTAATATGTTAATAATTGGTACATACGATAATTTATGTTCTGCTATTTCTTTTACATCCTTTAAATCTAGTGATTCAGCCAAGTATTCATTGTCTTTGGCCGCATTTATTGTTCTTACTAATGTTAGTAATTCATCATGAATTTCCTTAATTATGATGTGACTTTCTGTTACTCCTCCTTGTATAGAGTCTAATAGTTTCTCGAATTTGGAATTAATTATTCTTTGCTTTTCGTTATTGTCAATTAGGGCATTAATTCTGGTCTCTATTTCAATTAAATCATCATGGTCTGGTATGCCAGTAATTAACTTCAGAGTCGATCCCAAGAAATTTAATCCGCGTTTTTCAATTCTATGCTCAATAAGTTGATCGATTAGTGTTTCTATTTTCTTCATTAAAAACTGTTCCTCGACAGTAGGGTAAGAATTTTTGTCACATTTGTTCATATGATTTGAGGATTTTTGTTAAATTAGTCACATGAAACAAAAATGTAAATTCGTCAAATAAATATGCGTCATCAGTTCGGGTTAATATGTATTTTTGTCCCTCAATGTGTTTTATCTCAGTTATTGCCTTCGACATCTGGAATAATATTGCCAGTACGGCTATAATCTGGTATACTTGCTTCATTATGTTTGAAAGTGATATTCTTTATGTTGCTTTTATGTACACTTTTTCCTTTTGACTATGTCTCCTAAGTCTTCCTCGACAATTTCTTTTTTGTAACGGGGTAGATTTTTATTTCTGATACCGACTATTTTTACTAATATCTGTGTGCCCTTTGTGAACGTTCTGTGTTTTACGTTTTTGTTTAATCGGTTAAGCACTTTTTCAGATGCGTCCTTTAGATTTTTTATTATCTCTTCCTTGTTTGCATTAATTAAACCGAAATATATGTCCTTTGGTCGATATTTTACTACACTGTGTACGGTATTATTGAGCTCTTTAATGGCTCTGAATATTTCGTCTCTGCTTGTGGAGTGGTTGTTAAATTTAAAAATTCTTGTTAATTCACTAATTGAGTTGTGTGCTCTTTCAACTTGTCCGTTCGCTGCTGATCTATGAACTGGCGTTTCTAATTTTTGAATGCCGTATTTATGGCACATTTGTTTAATGGCTGGTGTGACAAATGATGCTTCATTGTCAGTTAGCAGTCGTTTACATTCAGGAAAACTTGTAGTGATTATTTCTTCTAACTCATTTTCAATTCCTGCTTTTGTTTTTATTTCGCGAGCTACTATGTATTTGGAAAATTTATCTATGGTTACGAGGTACATCATCTTATCATTGAAATAAATATCCGCGTGTATAAATTCTCTGGGTTGTGTTGGTATAGTCGAGTCGCGTAAAGGTTCTTTGATAGGGTTTCTTTCATATCTACCATATAAACATGCTGTACAATTGTTATTATATTTTTTTACATCTCTTTTTATTCCTGGCCAATAGTTTTTCTCAAGTATTTCACTTATAGTATTTTTGTAGCTTCTATGAGCTCTATCATGTGTTTCTTTAACGATTCGAATTTGCTCGTTCCTATCTAATACATCTTTTAATTTTCTAGGGGCATAGACAAAATTTGTCCCAATAAATGTGTTTTTGATTATTTCCCCATATTTATATATGTTTTCAATTTCCGTGTGTAACGATATAATTCTCCTTGGGGGTATGAATTTTTTTAACTCTATTATTAAATTATCATGGTTAGTAAAATTAATAGTATGTCGTACTTTTCCTGAAAAAATAGTTCGTGTTCTCGTTTCTATCAAATTATTCGTGGGTACTAATTCTATTTGTATGCCGTACGAATTAAATGGTTGTGAGACTGATTTAATAATATCACTATGTGAACTTTCGGCTGAGTGGGCGGTGTCAATTGAGGACGTGTTTATAATCTGTCGGGATAATGCGTCAGCTACCACATTTCCTGTGCCTGGCTTGTATTTCATTCTCGCACCGTAATCCTCTATTATAGCTTTCCAGCGTTTTAATTTGGGGTTAGGGTTTTTCTCCGAGATGGCGTATGTTAAGGATTGATGATCTGTGAAGATCGAAAGGTCGGCTATGCCGTATATATAATTCCTAAGTTTTTGCAAGGCCCATATTATGGCCAATAATTCTTTCTCATTGGTACTATACCTTTGTTCTGTATCACTCAAAGTTCTTGATAGGAAGTAAATGGGGTTCCTATTTTGGCTTAACACGGCTCCAATAGCTATGTTGGGTGCATCCGTTGTTAATTCAAATGGTTTTTTAAAGTCTGGTTGAAATAATTCCACTTGTTCCTTTAATTTCAATTTTAATTTTTCTATAGCTGCTATGGCTATTTGATCCAATTCAATTTGTTTAATTGCACATTTGTTCTTGCCTATATGAGCGTTTTCACCCTTCAAATATATGGTTAGAGGTTTTGTAATTTGAGCGTAATCTTTTACAAATCTACGGTAATAACCTGTTAATCCTAAAAATCCTCTCAAATCCTTGAGAGTTTTGGGAGTGGGAAAATTTTCAATCGCCCTTATTTTTTTTGGGTCTGTCGTTATTTTATTGTGTTTGATGATGTGGCCCAGGTACTCAACTTCGGACATAAAAAATTTTGATTTCTCATCCGAGATTCTTAGGGTAGCTTTATTTAATGCGTCAAAAATTATGTTTATGTGTCTCATATGTTCTTCCGCTGTAGATGAATAGATTAAAACATCGTCTATGTAGACGTACACGAATTTTCCTATGAATTCCCTTAAAATGTCGTCTACACACCGTTGAAAAATGGAAGGTGCATTCTTCAATCCGAAAGGCATTCGTATGAATTCATACTTGCCTCCATTAACGCAAAAGGCTGTCTTTTCTCTGTCACTTTTTTTAATTTTAATTTGGTGAAACCCAGATTCCAAATCCAAGGTGGTGAAGAATTTAGCATTACCCAAATTTTGCAAAGTCGTGTTAACGTCAGGGATAATGTACCTATCTGTAATTGTATGCTCATTTAATTTACGGAAATCTATTACCATTCTCCTTTTAGGTTCACCGTTTTCATCAACATCTTTTTTCTTCACTGTTAACATTGGAGAATTATATGGACTGAAACTCCTTTGAATTATTCCGTCTTTTAATAATTTTTCTATTTCCTTATTAACGAATTCCCTATCATTCATATTACCGGGGTATTGTTTTGTCCAAATAGGATCCTTACTCGTTGTTCTGATACTCGCCTCGATCGTTGTCGTGAAAGGCAAAGGACCTATTTTATTGTTTTCCCGCATCAAACTATCTATTTCCTCTTCGTATTGTCTTTCTCCTATAGAGTAATTTATTCTATGTGATAATTCTGGGACACTGAACAATTTTCTTTCTATGTCTATGACTGCGTTTAATTGTATCATTCCCTGAACTCCTAACATTAGGTCAAAATCGACGTCATTTTTTAATTCAAAAAATTCTAATTCTCTCCCAAATAGTTTTATCTTTTGTTTGGACGTTATGATCGATTCACCGTGCATGGTGGTCATTTTTAAAGGCTTAATTCTTATTCTAGGTCCTAAGACTAAGTTTTTTTAATATAATTATGGGTTGCTCCACAGTCTATGAATATCTTATACTTCTTTTGTTCATCGTCTGTCATAGTTATGTGGAACAGCCCGTTTATTAGTTTAAATTCTTAAAAATATGATTATCATTATATTGAGACTTACTACTTTTTTCTGTTATAGTGCTACTGTTGTCATCTTCAGGTTGAGTTGTTTCTATTCTGTTATTGCGTTGAAATTTTTGGTTTGGGTTGAAATTTCCACTCGGGTCTCTCATCCTTTTCCAGGGTTGTCCGTGGAATCCCTTGTTGGTTCGGTTAATTTGTCTCGTGTTGCCTGAGGATGTGTTTATTGGTTCCGGTTTCGGTAGATTGTTTTGTTGCTGCCAATTGTTTTGTGGCTGCCAATTATTTTGTTGCTGGTTAAATGGACGAAATGAGGGTCTTCTATAATGTTGATAATATTCCTTTTGCGGATGTTTCGTGTTTTGCTGTCTGTTTTCCCTTTGGTTTACGTTGTTATAACGTAAGTTTTTATGGATGTTGTCGTGCTCTATAGTTTGGGCAACTGCATAAGCGTGTTCCAAATCCTTGATTGGATTCCCATAGAGCGTTGATCGAATGAAATCATTATTGATTCCGTTTTTAAATGTGCGCACCGCGTCCTCAATGGCGTGTGCTGTCATGCATTTTATTGTGTCTGGTGGATCCCCAGACATCGATATTTTGGAAGTGATCACTGTTAGGGCTTTGCTAACTTGGTCATGAAATTCGGATAACGAAGTTCTGCCTTGTGTAAGTTTGGATAACTCGTCCTTTAGGACATAAAGTGGCCGTTGATCACAATAGGTGTAATTCAACCTATTTAATATTGCTTGGAAATTGAAAATCGTATTATGATTTAGGAGTATATCTGCTGCTGGCCCGGTTATCTTTGATTTGACGATGGTCAATGCTTCCACGTATTTATTTGTACTTATGTGTCGGCTGATGCTGTTCATCAAACGTATGGCATCTTCTCGCCAATGTCGGTAATTATTTATCTTCCCATCAAATGTGGATAGTGATTTAAATATCTCCAGATTAATTTCAGCGGGATTTATATATGAAGCTACACTTGGCTCCAGCGCTTCAGGTTGTTGTTGAACCATGGCTGGGTTTATCGGTATCTGGTCCAGTCTGTTTTTTAGTATCGTATTTTCTTGCTGGATGACTTGCAGGGTTGTTTGCAGGGTAGTCAATTGTTGAATTATCTGATTCATGTTCTCCATCGTATTTATATTTCTATTGTTGTCCACTAATTTTGCTCTGACTAATTTCCTCATGAATATCCTGTTCTATGCAGGATTCGTTGTTTGTTTGTAAGGTTGTTTTCCTTTTCTTCTTTTTTCACTTATTACTGATTTCACCGTTCTTTCTGCTGCGACAGAAAAGAGTTTTTTTTTTTTTTTTTAATAAAATTTTTTTTTTTTTTTTTTTTTTTTATTCTTCTATGAAGAATTGTTCCGCGTCCTTGCTGCGACAAGGATCCGGTGGTCCGCTCTTTTAAGGATACAAATATAATATCCTCCTGGCATTCCTGATATTACTATCTTTCGAGTAAAAAAATAAAATTTTTCCGACGCGATGCGTCTACCTTTATTAATAATATTTTTGAACTCCCTGGCAAAAGTATTTACAATGCTATTTATACTTTTGCTATACTACTAATGTATTACAATGTGTATGATGAATAATATTTTACTGTTGACATTATTACTGACTCCTGTGGAGTTTACAAATGTATTCATATGTCGTTTACTTAATTAATCATAGTATTTTCTTGTTAATTTATATTTTAGGTTTTCTTAATTAGGTATTATGGTTTGCTCATAATATTTTCTTGTTAACTTACATTTTAGGTTTTCTTAATTATCCTTAAATACCTTTGGGTTTTTCTTAAACTCGTAAATGTGTTGTCATCTTAGACTAATTGGCTAGAATTGGTCGACCTTGTTTCCTATCGTTAATGACCAATTTGTCCATAATATTTGTGTCGCCCTTTTTCATCTTAAACTAGTATCCTTGAATCTGTTATGGAAATTTCCTATCATCCATCCTATGGAAGTTTCCTATTGTCTAACTTAACTTGTATAAGCTTATGACGGGTAGTTACCGTGTTAGACGGTAGTTATCGATTCCCAGCCATGTTAAATCAATAAATTTTTTTTATCAATATAGTAAAATAATGAATAAAATGGCTCTCCTGACCTTAAAAATAATGCGTTAAAACTAACATCAGAGACGGCGCAAATTTGCTTTATTTGACAATAAAGAGTTAAGATCTTTCATCCTATCACTTAAACCACCTATCCAGTTACACAATCCTTCTCTCTATCTAGTTTCAGTGCAATGTATTAATTATTCAGGGGATTTCGCCTGAACACTGATTCAAGATAAGAAAAATCAAGTCATATTGTCCTAATATTTTATTATAAAAAATTAAAAAAAAATTAAGATGTAAAATTTTTCATGTTCTTATTTTAATACGTATGAAAAATTAAAATTTACTTATGATGAAATTAAATGTATTGCATAATTAAATTAATCATATGTATATCTACAAGTGTTCTCAAACAGGCTTTTTTTTAAGTGGAAATATCAATTAAACTTGTTTTATGCCTCATCACCCCTGTGAAGTGAACAAAGATATTTATTTATTTATTGATTAAATGGGATTTCGGTCTGGGCTTAATCGAAATTTGCTTCGATGGTATGAAGGTATTCTTACAAAGCATTGTCGAGAAAGAAAAGCCTCCAATTAAAATGCCTTTTCGTAAATATATTTCAAACGTTACGTAGCTGGCCGTGGAGCGTTGCGATGATATCCGTATTTCCGAGAGGTGGGCTAATATTCACTTCATATTTATCTGGGTGTGAAGTGAGAAAGATGTCGAGGATGTTTGATTGTGGTCCATCAAGACACTGAATGTGTCTTGGCTCATTCAATAGTTGCGCAAGGTGATTGTGCGCCACGAATAGCTCAACATATTGCCAACCCTTAGAGGGTGGCGATGGCACGATGGATGGTAGTCTGCACGTTGACTACACAACCAAAAAACAGACCTGGGTTCAACCCCAGTTTCAGACAAAAAATTTTAAAATAAAAATAAACATCTCGCATTTTTTTGATGTGCATTAGTGTGTCTTTGTGTGTCAGTTGTTGTCGGAAGGTTTCAGTGGCGAAGGCATAGTCACTGGTCACTGAACAATACCGGCTTCAGCTGATAGCAATCCACAATCACATCAGAACGCCCTCCTTCGGCGGTATTGTGTAGCACCGGCGAAGTAAAATAATAATAAATATGGCTACTGAACCGAAGCTTCAGCACTGCTACGAGTATAAACAAAGAACGTGCGAAAGCAGAGCTGCAAAAATTATTAATTAAGCTTCACCTCCTGTCGTTTCTCCTACTATCCCTTTCCTATAGTTCCAGCACAATGCTTCGCATGTGTAGGAGTCATCTCCTGAGTGCTGGTCCTAGATAAAAAAAAATAGCGCACTTCTCACTATACAACTGTGGCAGCCGCTTCACCATCCACATATCTGTTCTTTCTATTTAAACTATCACTTTTCCAAGAAAGCTTATAGCTGTAATAATAGTTTCTAGGCATTCATCGCTTGATTGTTTTTTCTCTTGAAAAATATATTAAAGCTATTTGTTATTTTATTGTTTTAAAGCCGTTTTAATAGTTGAGATTTTACGCTTGAATTGCAGCCTTGACCTTAGTTATATGACTTGAATGGCGAAGCCATGATCAATTATAGTCATTGAAATCACCAGCAATAACGATTCACTGTTCGGATGATTTCCTGTAAAAAAAAGCCGAAGTGCAAAAAATATGCCCTGATTTTAAATTTAAACAGCTAAATTCGTGAAAAAAGCTAATCCAGAATCTGCGGTAATCGAAAGATACTGACTATCGAAAGTGCTATTCACGAAAAAAAATCCTCTTTTTCTTTTAACAAGTAAATTAAAATTACATTATCTTCAAGACTGCGTTTGGACGCAATTGTGTTATATAACGCTTTTCAAAGTCAACAATTTTATTTTTGAAAAGGTTCAACTATAAAGAGCTGTAACTCAACAAATAGTACTTAATTATTTATATTGTTTTAAAACATTTGCACAATGTACATCGAGGGATTTCTGTATATTTTACCACGCAACGTGGACAGTTATAATCATACCGTACCGAGCTGCCTCCAAGAAATAATAATGACAAATTAATACTCCTAGTTTTGCAATATGCAAACTCTCTGAAAACTCTGGTGAAAATGCTTTAGCTTCAGTTTACCGACATTTAAGTTTGAAGTAAAAATATTTAAGTTTTAAATTTTTTATTTATGTCTTAAAATGTTGTTGAGAATAAAAGTAACAATTGTAGTCCCGTGTAATTTAATTTTGTTTGACTTCGTATTACACATGAAGTTTTAAATAGTAAATTTAGTGCAATAAAAACACTTAAACTGCTATAAGCTCAGTGTCAAAAGAATGTATCTACAAATATTTCTATTTTTTAATTTAGGGTAAGTCAAGTCCACCTTAAACTTGCCACTTTCTCCTCACTGCTGTATTTGGCGTTACCTTTTGAAATTTTCTTTGAAATGGAGATTAAATAAAATTTGTGGTTTTTAATTGTTTGTGGAAATATCATGTTGCATACATCATAATAACCAGCATAGACTTGCGTTATGAAATATTGTTCATAATCAGGGGCCTCATAGAATCCAAGTCGGTTTTGCAGATTGTCCGTTTTGCAAACCGATATTGGTTTCATTTGGTGTCATGAAAACGTGTCGGTTTTGTTATCTTCGAATGCAAATAAAGCCAATATTCGAATCAGCTCTTTAATGGTGTTGTTCCTTTGTTTACTACTTTTAATTCAATTATTGTTTGAATTTGTTTGTGAAAATACATATGCGAAACGAATTTATTGAAAATAAAAAATTGCTGTTTAAAATTAAATTTATAACAATAAAAATTTTTTTATTTTTATGTTTTCACCTATTAAAGATAAAAACATGGAGAGAAATATTTTCTTTTACAAATTTATCAACTAAAATTTACTTAAATTTTCGCAAAAAAATTAACTTGAAAAACAAAAGCAAAATGAAAAATGTAGCTTTTAATTATTTCAAGTAAATAAATGTACAAGATTTTAACAAAATATCTGATGGAATTAATAAAATTAAATGATTCCAAATGAAAAGCGACAGCAGGCAAGTGCTTGGTTTATTTCCAATAAAAATCCGATAACATTGGTTTCTGTGACAACTAAAACCGACATTATTTCTAGTTCGAACATAAAACCGATAATATTGGATTCCATGACACCAAAGTATTTTTTTTATCGGTTTCAAATCCAATTCCGATAAGATTGGTTTCTATGACACCCCTGAATATCTATACTTTTTTATATTTATTCCTGTTGTTCCAGTGGCGAGGGTCATAACAAATAATTTCATTCCATGGTCTATTTGTTTTCGGAATTTTAGTGTCAAGTGGCCTTCGCGGAAGTGCGTTCAGATCTCTGGAGCTCATGTTTGATGTTTTACATTCATATAACATCGTTGATTCAACATTCCAGTTAAAATTTCTTATCTTCGTTTTTCTCGAGATATATTTACATATACATAATTTCGCATATAATTTTGAGACTCGCATTCAGTGGTGCTTCCGCAAGTGCTTGCTGACATATCAGAATGCCTATGATTTAGAAGATTGATGTCATAAGCATATTCCAGGCCACCAAGTTTTCCTCATAATTCCGACGATATCCCTCTGGTCGCGTTAGTTGCAGCTTCCATTACGACGTCCAGGACAATATTAAACAAGAGTGGTGATATTACGCATCCTTGCCGCACGCCAACGCTCACATTGATTTGGTCGCTTACTTGGTTTTCGTGCAAAAATCTGAGGCTTCCCAGTACAGGCTCTGTAAAAGAGAAATAATTTTTGGTGGTGTGCCTTACAGTCCAGAGCATTCCAAGTTGTGAAGGTCAAAAAGCATAAATGGTAAGTAGAGAGGACATGTCGATTCTGCAGACTATGATTATTAGGCTGTTGACGTAATCGACGCACGATCTATGTGATCGTAAACCGTATTGTTGCGGTCTAAGATCAAGCTTCAATGCACTCTCAGGGCGGTTGTTTAATATATTTATGTGCAATAACTTTGTTCCGATAAATTCCCTTCTGGGGAATCTAACGATAATACCTGCTTTCAATTCCTCGTCCAGACGTTCAGTTTGCCATAATAATAGGAAGAATTATTTGCGCACTTGCTATGGGACTAACCTTCAACATTTCTGGAAAAATATTAAACCAGTTTACAATAAATTTCGTTCGGGAGAAATTTTAGCCGTGACTGACTGCATTTGCCATACAGACATTCAAGGTGAAATTAAAATTTTCTTATCTGCTCTAATTTTTGAGGTATCGCGATTTGTAAAACATAAAGGTACTTTCACAACATATACTAACTTAACTTGGGAAGGGGTTTCCCTATTCTATAAAAAAAAAGTTTAAACCGAGAAAATTAAATTTGAAAATAAATTTTGAAGGTTTTGTTTTCAAGAATGCATAAGTAATAAAAATACAACGATTGGTTTAAAGTTTTATGATATCTCTAAAACTACTAAGCAAATTTAGAAACAATGTTCGCACGAAAAAATCCCTTTCCAAGTTATGCTACTAAATATTGTGAAAGTGCCTTTATTTTTTGCAAGCTGCGATATCTCAAAAACTAAAGCTGGTGGGAAAAAACGGAGTGCAGATTTGAATTCAGCTTTCCAAATTACTAAAAATCAACTTTTATTTCTAGTGAACGAAAATTTTTTTCGTATTTTGTAAATGTGTGTTATCTATGTCTGCATCGTTGTTATTCTTCAGTATTTTAATTGCTTCTTCTTCTTCAAGTAATGAAGGACTCTGCATTGCAATATCAGTTCTGGCGAGATGTGCTTTGCAATTACATATTCTTACAGGGATTTGCGCAGATGTTGGGAGTATTCTGCTGTTGTTTTGTCGTTCTGAGCACTGCGTTTAACTGACTTATCCACATTACTATGTTTTCTCACAAGTTCAGGTTTTTGCGCATGGGTCTTTGTAGAATTTGACATTTTTTTTGCTGTTTTTCGTTCTTCAATCAATTTCCATGTGTTGTCAGACATCCATATTTTGCGTCTCTGTTATATGTGACGTAGGTGGGTGGCGGCTGCATCGGTGAAGGTAGATGGTATGGACTTCTGGTTTGTTTTTGTCACGCGTAGCAAGCGCCGATCTTCCTGATTGGACATAATTGTCTGCGGTTGAGGGTTCTTTGAGTTTAGTTACGTAATAAGTTCGCATAGTTCTATGAAGAGCTACTAGTGTAAGACGTAGAGTGCGGATTTGAAAATGATGCTCGCTACTGATATCGGTGCCCTTTTTGTTGCGTACGTCTAGTAGAGACCCTCTTCATGTTCTGCTTAGGGCTATGTGATCTATTTATTTTTCGGTCATTTGGTCTGGTGACACCCAAGTGATCTTCTGCTTGTGGGGAACATCGTGTACACCAATGACCAGTTTGTCAGTAAACAACTCGCCATTTTCGTACATGTTCCAGTTCCGTGTTTCCCCATACCATCCTCCAGGTTCTTATTTGTGCATTGAAATCTCCTAGTAGTCTCAAGGGGTGCCTCCGTAGTCTAGTGCGTTAGCATTAGTCTTATTAATATGGAGGTGCGGGTTCGATTCCCGCTTAGACCCTGGGTGTTTCTACAGACAAGCTTAAGAGCTTCGTAGAGTTTGTATTGTCTTTAAAAAAATATATGTCGCTCCAGTAGCTGAGGACAGTGTCCGTTTTAATGAGTTTTGAAAGTATTTCTTGTCGTTATGTTCGCCCATTTAAGTGGGTGTATATCATTCCGTACTATTGTTCGCAATCGTGCCGTAATTATTCTATTCGAATGACGTTTCCACTGAATAAGAGCTTTGCGCGCTTCTTTTCGGAGCAACACCGCTGGATATCACTCCTGATGCTTCTTTGCCCGAATAGAGGAAGGTTGCGTGATCGCATTTTCTGAATTCTCTTGAGTCTGGGCATCTTGTTTCGTACATGCCCAGTATGAGCATTCTATATTTAGGTAATTCTCCTGGTTAAGCGTGGATGGTTCCGTTAGCGTATTTTATCATATAATCTTCATATAATCTTTAACATGGGTGGCTGATTAGGCTGCGCATTCGATGTGGTTCCGTGAGAACAGGGGGTGAGGTTAACATTTGAGTAGGATAGGCATATATTCGCATCACTACTCCCATATGTCGTCTGTTGTATTTGGCTTTAATGAAATTAGCTTTTAAAATTTTGTTTGAAATGCAGTTTGAAAAAATTGAATGACAACCAGCATAGACTTGCTTTATAAAATAGTGTTCTTGGCTACTTTTTTATTGTATCTTAACTTTTATATTGAACTAATAATAACTAATCATATTTAAAATCTAATTGTTAATCTCAGAACGCCAGTTAATTCAAGAGAAAAAATATTATTGGTTTCCATTATTATCTGCTGTTGTTTCCTGCGTCTTTCGTGTTCTGGTGAAATCGAGAGTGATTCCTTTTCCCTGTCTCTTTTGACCCTTATAATCTAGGCGCTGCGGCGTAGAGTAATTACGTGCGACTCAGGCGTATCTATATGTATTGTAGCTCCATTAAATCATGAAATAAACTACAATTTGTAAAAATTCGCACACTTATATGACTACAGTACTCCAGCAGACTACACATGGTCGTAATTTGCGTAAGCTATAATGTTGCCAATATATTGAAAGAAATGTGATATAAATATATTGCATTTTGCTGAACAGCAAAGATTTCGATAAACGTGAAATGTTTTAAATTCATTAACTACCAAAAACATTTAAAAGAAATGACGTGATTTCTTTATAAATTTTTAATTGATTTAAGTTTATTTTGAGTGAATCTTTTCTTTTTACATATTTTTACAACAAATAGTTGTTAAATTTTTCAATTGCCCATTGTTCTTGCACGGTTAGTGACAAATGCCACGAAATTGAAGAATTTCGTACATTTTCCTATTTTAGAACAGAAACACAACAAAATTTGAAAATGTTCAGCAACATCAAACATCAACATCAGCTGCTGCCGACTTTAATATAAAAATGTAATCGACTACAAGTTTACAACAGCTTTGTGCCCTATAAAAAGGTTGTGAAACGCTGTTTAAAAAAAATCTTCATGTTATACCATTTATGTTCTTTTTATTGTTCAGGTTTGAGTTTTATGTAGGCATTCAAGTCTGCTTGTTCTGCAAATCTGGTTTACAACTGAAACCAAAAATGATCAAGAATACTTTTATTTTCTGACTGACAATTTTTCTAATTCTAACGATTTTTTCACTTAACAACTAATTCTAACAACCTGCAAGAAAAATGGAAATGAGACAAACAAAAAACACTACAATTGAAAATATCTTTCTTTATATTTTATTTTGCATTTTAAGTTACAAAATCACAATCACTCCTTCGTTCATTCATTCATTTATTTAGATTTTTATTTTATTATTCAGTTGCCAAAGAAAACCACTTTGTGGTTTATTCCGCAGAAGCAGTTTGTTTTTCATACAAAATATTTTGTTTTTAGTGTGGTTTTGTATTTCATAGACTTGGCCTCTTTTTGTTGGGTATTGTTGTCTTAGAAGACATTTATGAGAATTTTGCCTCCAAGTAATTCACATTGTTCTTAGATTTTTTTTTGCAAAATGCAAAAAAGACAAAACATTGCATGTTAACTATTCTTCTAAACAAATAGTAGCCTTAAATTCTAAGGTCGGTGATGTCCGTATAAAAATCTCTACTATTGCTAAATTAACACGATATAAACTGCAATTTGTTTTAGAACTTGATTGATGGTGGTTTTTCGCATTAAAATAAGAAAGAACTCGTGATGACTTTCATTCTCGATTATGCATGACCCTGCAAAACAAAACCTTTTCATGTACGCTCATGCCGTTTTGATTAACTTAGGTTAAGTCGCGTACCCGCCCCGAAGGAGAACGCCGCACTTAGGGCAGAACTTAGGCCCAGTGTGACTAATTTACTCTGATGCGTATTCACGGCAGTGAGAAAGTGCCTGGCTCTTCTGCTTGTAATATCACTAGTTACTAGTTACTAGTTACTTCGCTTTCAGCCGAACGACGGTAATATTTCAGTCGTCACAAAATCCTATAAATATATTAATTTTACCAATTGGCAAAGAACTAAGTATGTATATAGACTGTTGTCACTTAGGCCTGAGATATATGTATGTGTGCACTAATGCTACTATTTATTACTTGTCATATAATGTCTTATATGTATGGATATGTTTCAAGATAATAACATAAGAAATATGACTGATTTGAGCAACTCCTCATAACTAAGTACGCTGTTTCAACTGATAAAAAAAACCAAACGCATATTTCTTTCAAAATGCAAAAAAAAAAATAATAAATAGATACGCCTCTTTTTTGTTTGGAAAATAGCAACATTTTTTTAGACTATTGTAAAATACTCGTAATGAAACGTTATAAATTTTTTGATACGAAAGCTTACGCCTGGTGCATGATTGCTCTCTCGATGACGCAGTAGTTCCCTCCTAAGAGTTACCAAGTCTGTTTCATATATACAATTTATAACCCTGCAGTAAACTTGCTGAGAGAATTCTGAAAAAAAAGTATCGCTTTTTTAATAAACTACGAATTTTGAGTCATATTGTATATTAAATACAAATAAAATTTTACAAAATAATTAAAATTATAAAAAAACGTTTAAAATAGTGTCTTTAAACTGTAAACTTTAAAGAAAAACTCTAAAAAACAAGAGAAGCAGAAAGAGTAGAAGTGGGCCAGTGAAAACATAACAACAGAAGAGAAAAAACAATTGAGCAATTGTGGGAAAATTTCTGTTTTACATTTCAAAGGGCAAGTTTTTGAAAGGAATTTGATGTGGTTAAGTCAATTAAAATAGTGTTTTCTTTAATTATTTAAATAGAAAAATAATAAATTGACCCACATTATGTTTACATATAAGTTGTAATCAAAAAATCATTAGCCTTTCTTGATATAAATGATAGAATTTTTGGAAACCTCAATACAAATTGAATCGGATCATTTTGTTCAACAGTGTGATTCGTTCGTTCGCGAAGGACCCATGTAATGCGAAACATTTGTGAGTAAAACAGAATTGCACCTCAAATGTGCTTTGCCTGCACACGCAGTTTTTAAAATAATGCTTTGCAACATTTCTTTTATGAAGTGGGCCATATTTATTCACACCACTGAAATGCTATAGTTTTTTTCAAAGTATATTTATTAAGTAGCCGCATCTGTACAACAAATCAACAATACTAAAAACAACAGCCATTTTGTTTGTGTAAAACTAGCCAAATATGTCAAACTTGTTTTTTTACTGCTCTCTCAAAAATAAACACACAGGCTACAATAGCAAGTAAAGCTTTAAATAAATTAAGAGCGTATCAGATACAACCCAGGCTAATTCATACCATGTGGCTGTAAGACAACGCGAAGCAACAGTTTTATCTGACATGGCCTTTAATGGCGCGCTCTCTCAAGTTTAACAAATGAGTAAAAATTATATTGGCGCACATAAATGTTAACATATACGGCATCAAAAAACACAAAAGAGCAAAAAAGTCACCTGATGAGTTGATTTTACTTAATAGGTATACTTTGATTATTGCAATGTTTTACTAAAAAAAGCGCAGTTAACACTGATTTGGTCAACCTTCTCGTTTTCGAAAAATTAAAAAAAGTAGTTTTATTTGAACCACTTCAAAAGTCCATTTTCATTATTCATTAATTTCTTTCCAATTTTAATAACACTAAAGAGTAGTAGAAAATTTATAAACTTTGAGGTTTAAATCCTACGGATTGCCCACAAGGTCAGCCGTCGCCATTACTTTCTATATTTATATGTTGATATTTCGAATTTGCTTATTTTAGAAAATTTTTTTTAATTAAAATTTTCGTTAGAAAAATTCACAAAATTACGACAATAAACTTTCTTTACGATTAAGTTCATTTCGTTTCTTCACTTAATATTAAAAATTGCCGAATAATTGAAACTTTAACAAAAACATGATACAATATATGCAACATAATTTGGTTAAAAGAGTGAAATCTTCATTTTAAGACGTCCATATATATTAATATGTTCGCTTCTAATTAACCAAATTTAGAACTAATGGAAGAAAACAATAATAAACACACAATATATGACTCATGCTTACCATAAATAAAATAAAGTAAATACCCCGAAAATTTTCAAAATATTAATTTTATTTACATTTAGCAATAAAAAAACTATGTAAAAACATATGCCTACTTAATTTAAGGCTATCTACACAATCGCACGATCTGCCAAATATGACATGTGAGAAAAAAGCAAGGTAGTGTGTACTAAAAATGGATCTGTGTGACAGATTTTTTTTTTTAAGGCGTACGATTTAGAAAAATTTATGTAAAATTATAACTATTCAGAAAATGATAATTTTCATGCAATTTTAGCCAAACAGCTGAGAATTTTGTTGGCACTAAAGAAAATATATAAAAAAAGGAACACAGGCAAAGCATATTAATTACCAGGTAAACTCACTAGCTAATTCGAGCGTCAGCTGATTCAACGCTTGTAACGTATTTTTAAACCGAACGTCAAAGTTTGTTTACTTTAGTTTTGCTGCTTCTCAGGTGTAATCTTGATGCCTTAATTTTTAAGCTAAAGGAGAGCCATTTTATTTATTATTATACTTCGTAGACGTTTTCTTGATCAAATACGGACGAAGGAGCTCACATAGACAAATCGGAAAAATTATTGATCCGACGCGGTATTGAACGAGACGATCTTCTGGTTGGAGAGTTAACGCGCGAACTACTCAGCCAACAGCAACATTTGTCGAAAATCTGCGAAGTAGCTGATGTACTTTT
The DNA here is from genome assembly GCA_963924685.1 of Dexiosoma caninum. Taxonomy (NCBI): domain Eukaryota; kingdom Metazoa; phylum Arthropoda; class Insecta; order Diptera; family Tachinidae; genus Dexiosoma; species Dexiosoma caninum. Next base: position 49,940,029 of record OZ004729.1, on the reverse strand, counting down.
TCATTCCCACATTCATAACCACGGGGTATTGAGATATAGTTTTCGTAACATTCATGTTATGCATGAATATTTCATGTATTTTTCAAGTGATTTTGCAACACCATTGTAGGTAGTCTTCATCTTGACGCACTTAAGTGTAGTTTTGGGTACTTCGCAGCATGCAAGCACTACCCGCCCACTCATTATTAACATTCTTATACGAATAGCAATTTATTTGGTAGTTTTTAACAAGCAATTTCGAGTGTTATTTAAGTGGGTGTGTATAAATTGTCATTGTATTTTTTAAGTAAAACGAAAAAGATGTTAGAGCTGGTTCTAATCCGTGTCATACATGCAAATATAATTTATTCAAACCTTAAGGGTTCTTCTGCTTAAATACATTTAACGAGGTATTTTGCACATTAAGGCAATTTGGTTGCATAGGGTGTTGCACACTAAACATTTATACAAAAAAAAACTTGGGATTTTTGCGGTCAGATTGGGCAAATGTTTTACGAAACCGTGTTATGAAATGACACTAATATTTCTTTAGCTGAGTAGTCAGTTAATACGAATATTTAATAAAAAAAATATACATATTACGTTGAAACATTTTCATTATATGTACATCAATACTTCGCTTTACATCATCAGTATTTACGTTGTCTCGACTTGTTTCGTTCAATTACTTGCAACTTCTAAATGCCATTAGCAACGTCAGTGCGTTTAAGTCACTTTGGTTGTTTCTCAACGAAAGTACGGTACGGGAATGCTGATGGCGAGTAGTCAGCGTGTTGGCTCTGCAACCAGAAAGACCCAGGTTCGATTCCCATCCGGGTCAAATCAGAAAAAAGTTTTTTCTGAGTTTTCTGTGCAATGGCACCCTCCTTCGTCGGTATTTGAGCAATAAAACGTCGGCGAAGTAAAATAATAAATAAAAAGGCTCCATTAGCTTCAAAATAATGCGTCAAAAAACATCAGAGACGCCGCAACTTTGCTTTATAATTTACACGCAACTGCAGAGTTGTGCAAGAATTAAGCCCTATCTTTCTACCACTTTCACCACCTGTCTGTTTCTTCCCTATCCTTCTCTCTAGTTCTAGTGCAATGCATTGCATATATAGGGGATAGCCCCTGAGCACTGGTCCAAGATAAAAAAAAAAAAAAAAAAAATATCACATTTAAGTGATATATTCTATTTTTCTCGCCGAATAACAAGTCTCGTTTTCAACATATGGATCCTGCCGCTATTGCCACTTTCAAGAAATCTTATTTACGATACAGTTATAATACCCTTATTGAAGCAGTTATCGGAAACTCACATCGAAATGATGAAAATAACCACGTAGTTTGACAATTTTAACAGCCTGTGTATACAATCGGCTTACACATTACGTTTTTCGGATATTAAAAATGCCGTTATTGCTAATGTTTTACTCTTCGAGAACGACCTACTAACGCCGAGCTATGTGATATAATTATATGGATCCATATGCAAATTTTTTTACTTATACTCGTACGGTACTAGCAGAGTATTTTCAATTAGATTTACGCCCTTTCTTTTGACGTTGCCACTTTCCGGAATCAAATGTGACGTAAATCGACGGATAGGACATAAGGATATAATAAATTGACATGATCGGTAACTGGCAGATGTTGAGATTTAAAAATTAGAAAAACTTCCTTCATGTGACTGTGAACAGCAAAAACAAACAAGCTATTTAAAAATTACATTTCTTTTCCGCCACTTAACCTAACATACAGTAAATTGCTTGGCAATTTATATAAAATTCATAAAATTGTCTTGCTCCCACTACTGACAGCAAAGTTTGCATCTATTATACACGTAGTTTTGTTAGTGACGTGTTGACTGTTCAACTCAAGGTAAGCTTCACATAATTTCACACATTTAGGGGATTCACATGGGTATGCGAATTTTTTAATATTTTATAAAGACTTTTTTTATCAACTTAGCACAGATACGGGAGTGCTACTCCAGAGAAGGAGTTTCTAGGGATTATAATGTCTTAATATTTTACAATCGTTTTGGGTAAAGTATTGAACTACAATTATAAGAATGAATGAATATTTATTTGTGTTTAAGTTCATAGCTAATTTATCAAATAATGTGACAACTATTTAAAATGTTTTCACACTTTTATGCTTCTACATTAGATTATTTTTTTATAACTTAAAAGTAAGTAAGAAGAGAAAAAATCACGACATCTGAAAATAAACAAGTGAACAAATTATGTTTGCTTGACTTATCTCGCAGGCAGCCATTTAGTACCATGAGAATATATAAAGCAAAACAGAGAAATCGTACTAGAAGTAAAATGCTAAATTTTTTTTGAACCAGCACTCAGGAGATGACCCTTACACATGCGGTGCATTGTTCTGGAACTGGAAGAAAGGGATAGTACGAGAATTGATAGGAACACTGCTTTTTTGCACGTTATTTGTTTCTATAACAGTGCTGTAGCGTCTCTAATGTCAAGGAGCCGTATTAAATTTTGAACTTTCTTTTTAGTAGAATTCAAAAGAAATACATTATTTTTATTTATTATATACTTTATATTGATTAATATGTATTAAAAAATGTGTAGTTTTGTTTGATTTTGTTTGTTTATGCTCCTGGAGTGCGAGTACGAGTATGAATTAAATTATGAACCAAAAATTATACTTTTTTCTAGCTTTTTTTTTCAATTTAGCTTTTTCTAGCCTTTTTAAAAAGCCGATTTACTTTTTTTTCTCCAGCTTCTAGCAACACTGTTCACAGGACTCATATTTTTTCTTGTTACTATTTTAAAACATACGACTTTATGACTACTGTTTGAATCCGCCCAAATTGTTTTAATTTTATTTTTAATGCCTTCAATTTTGTTATTGAGTTTAGGCTGTGTGAAGTTTCCTCTGCAAGAGTTGCTCTACATACAAGTGAAAGTGTTTTTGTGAATAATGGAAATTTAAGTTTTGAAAATCTACTCGTGTAATACAACTATATTTTTTCATAATATTGAGTTTGATTATCAGATTGGAGATTGTTCTACTCGGTGTTTTGTTCCTTCACACTGTTACAATTGCATTTCTTTTGTGAATTATTTTAGTCACGTAGCTTTTTGTTACTGGGGTGTGTAATTTTAAAAATTAAAACATAATTTTTCAGGTCCTTTGCAGTTATACAACACAAAAGAAAACAATTTTTTATTATTCTCTTGACGTTTGAAACAAATTATAAGATGTGATTTTTTATTTGTGTGTATTTGGATGGTATAAATGGAAAAGTGAAATGATTTTCTAATGGAAAATTTGTATATTGGCGGTGAGGGAGGGAATTTTTTCTGCGCAGTGTGTTGTTAAACTGGTAATAAGAGAATGCTATGGAAAACAAAGAAGGACGAATACATTGTTTGGCTGATGATTATTCTGGATGCAGTAGAGGATTGCCGTCCTCTTGCAGATTGCCAAAAATAACTGTAGATGCACAACTTCAAATGCTGCTGGCGTTAAGATATGTGTAGGCTATGAGAAAGTAATTCACGGTTTTTCGAGCAATTCAAGCGATCAGCACGTGTGGTCTCTTTAATATGTGTGTGAGACTTCTGTCAGCCCAGAAAGCTGTTCGTTCTTAACAATATTATTCCAGGCTAGTTTTAGAGTGTTGTGACGCACTACAGCTGTGTCGGTGGGATCCGGAGATTCCCGGCCATCTACTCGTAATTGCTTAATCTACTATTTAAAGAAGACGATATGCTATCTGTGAGAAGGGTTTATGATGAACGAATGGGGGAGGTAAACTAAAGCATTATTGAAACTTTCATGCATAATGGTGTCCTTGCTTTCGGAAAGAATGACTTATATTTGCTTACCGGTTTTTATGTTGTTTGCTCATGGAACAAGATAAAACGTCTCCATATATGTAAGTATTCTGTGTGAACGTATCGCTTTGCATTACATTAGATGACATGATATTCACTCTCAAAATTTTTTTTGGTGTAACATTAGGCAGGCTTCACCATATTCTGTTGATTTTCATTATAAGATTGGATTATTTATTTATTTTCGCAGCTTTTGGACTAGATCTGATCTTATATATCCTGTTGGCTGGTGAGCTAATATTTTAAGAAGTTTTTTTTCGCAAAGTTATTCAGGAAAAAATTTCATTGGCTAGTTGCTTTATATGTTAATTGTATAAAATGTCTCAAAATTAGTACAATATTTAAAGTTTTCTATTTGCGGCCGCCATTTTTTTTCATTATTTTTAAAATGTTGTTTGAACTGCGAAAACACGTTGTTCTATTTGTACTAATCCTAGATTATCATCTGGCAAATTCATTTCATCTACGCCCAACAAGACTGTGGCAAAAATAGTTACAATTTGTAATCCAGCGTCAATAGTGAGTGGGACACCCAAATCTGCAAACATTTTGAACCACTTTCACATATTTCAGTACATTTTTCTTAAATCTTTCCTTATGGAAATACAAATGAAATGTGTACTGTGTTTGACAAACATATCATGATACTACTAAGCACAAAGTATACAGAGGCGTCAGTTCAAAGCAGCGAACGAGCAGAGAAAGAGACATCATCAAGAGATTTGCTGTCTCTTTTACCCCCTAACTCTGTTCGGTGATTCCTTTTTCTTCTAAATTCCTCAATATTGTTGTTTTGTTTTGATTTTTATTTTCTAGATGTGAAAATTAGCCGTATTTTTCATCTACTTTATGCTCACAATTTCGCAATTTTTAGCACGACAATGTTACAAACATAGGTTATAGGAATCTGTGGTTACAAAACACAACAATGTGGTGTTTTGTCATATGGAAATTATGTACTATGAAAATTAATTTCATTTATTAAAACAAATAGATACCAAAAAATCACAAGATCACTAAAATGTTATTTTATTGGCTTATGCACAACAAATTTCTTTTTGTAATTTTTTAGCTTCACTATGTTTTTTTTTGCTATATTAACACAAAACACGATTAGAACCACAAAACACCATTAAAAAAAGCTGCACTATGTTTTTTTACTATAATATTAACACAAAACACAATTAAAACCAATAAAACAACAAGAAATTATAAATTTGTTCTTATGCACAAAATGTGGCTTATGTTTACATTTTTCTTTTGTTTACTTTTCATCTTTCGTAAAATTGTATATATGTCTCTTTCTCCCCCTATTTGAAGAAAAGCTGATTTACATTTTTTCAGACCCCTAGCTGACACTTCTAGGTATTCTATGCTACTAAGTTGGCATGAAATCGAACACACAATCACCGTTGCCAATCGATTTGAAAAAAAAAAAAAATTTATAGATTTTTAAAAATATTAAAAACTGCATTATCTACCCCAGGCATTATCTGTGAATTAGGAATTACCCAGGTGGGAGGAAAACTAAACCAAGTCACAATCAGAAATTTTTATCTATCGGTAGGTGAAATCTAATAAGTTCAATCAAATGTATTTTTCAAGATATACCATCATAGGAGTTAAAGAACTTCGTTTGAATAAGTAACGGTACTATTTTATGAAGATATCATCGAAATAAATAAAATAAAATAAATAAATAAACCGCTTATTTTGAAAGTGGCATAAGTCACTTTTTCAAAAATATCAAGTTAATGATAACAGCGATTACAATTTAACGGTATCTCCTCTTTTTTAAGAAATATGCCATCAGAATTTGATTAAAATCTCAGTCGCGCTTAATATTTGATTAAAAATTTCTTAAAAAAAGAGGAGATACCGTTAAATTGTAATCAATGTAATAAACGGCTCATATATAAAATATTCGGATAAGGCTAATTCTGAAGATTGTATCATTTGTAATTTTCAGCATGTTTTTGTTTAATAAGATCACCTCTGAGTTAGTCAAAAAATTTAAATTTATAAGTACACTTTTCTTAAAATTTAAAACGAGTTTGCAGTGTATTTTATTTAAAATTTTTCAGGCCAATTTTCTTAAAATAAATTTGAAACACTTTTTTTCTTAAAAATAGGTCTTAATTTTTGTATTGAATAGTAAAATCCAAAATGTAAAAGGTAGAATGAAGAGCAAAATTTAAACTGAAGTGATAACAAATTAATTATATTGCAAAGAATGTAGAGCATACAGATAAACTGTTTATACATATGTTTTATACAAAAATGTACATATATCCATCTCCATACGGTTGAACTCATCCCTCTGTAGCGTTTCTTCCTAATCCACAGATAAATCCACATCAAAGTGAAAGCAACATATTATAAAATAAACGTCAAAAATTGCCATAAAAAATATTACAAAAATGAAAATAAGAAATGTATACGGAAAAAATGGCTTGTTCTCCTTTCCGGCTAGAAAAAATCAGGCAATTTTTTAAGGGCTAGATGAACAAAATCCGCTTTATCTAGCCGGAAAATGGCTAAATTGACAAAGTTGCACACAATAGCAAAAATTATACAATTTTTCAAACCGCCAAGCGGGGCTGACAAAACTCTTCTTGCTCTCATCTTGCTGTGCTGACGTGGTGTCTAAGATCGCCTAACAGACGTTCTCTCTCTTCGAATACGTGGAATAAGCAAGCAAAAACTATCAATGCATGGATTATAATTTTATATAAGCAATTAAAATCAAAGATTCTGGCATGCAGTGGCAATCAATACATGTCTGCCTATGCATGCTGGTATTTTTATTAGTCTCTATCATTCACATGACGGCACAATTTTCTTTCAAAGTTCACACTAAAAATCGATGACCTACATCCGGTTAAATGGTTGACAATAAATGGAGGCGCTTCAACAGTAGCTACATTAACAACAAGCAACAACAAGAAACATGTTGTCTTTTCTTTGTATTAAAATAAGAAAGGGAAAACGAACAATGTATTTTCTTTCCCATGAGTGTGAGATATTTTTTGTTGTTTTAAAAAAAGCCAAGTACAATAGCAAAGAGTGCTCTTGCAGGGTTAACACCAAGAATCAAATTACACATACATATGTAATTATCCTAAAATTTTTCTTTTATAAATTTATTCAATAAATATATTATTACTCCAGGTTACTAATTTTAGAAGCAATATTGCATTTCCAATATTTCCAAAAAGGTGTTTCTCGACGGATTTGTGCACCCGAAACTTTTGAGAATAGGTTTCTACTAATTTTTTTATGTTTTTAAATGTATTCTTTTTAATTTTCACTTTTATGTTTTTGTTTTTTTAAATACTTCCCCTTTTATATTCAACTTTTCTTTTAATTTTGTATGCGCATTTGTTCATATTTTAAGGGTTGCCATATCCCAATTAATAAGCATTAACATTCTTGCATTTTTATAGAACTAATTCTTTACTTTTTCTTGTATATTTTTTAAACATTTACAGCATGCTTAGTCCCCGTCCATATTGTGAAACATTTGCTGCAAAACTTTTTTGAATTCTCTTTTGAAGCTTCAGCAGTGTCCATACATGAAACATTTGCTTCATGTTTAGTATTTTTTATTCCTCCCTTCTATCTTCTTTCTTTAATTTTTTTTGACATTTCTCAATACCGAATGTAAATATAAAAGAACTACCCTGTGATAGAAGGTGTGAATATTTTTTTTTGGATACACATTTGAAGCACAAGGTATAATTTGAAGCAAAATGGACGCTAAGAAGAAAAATTATATAATAATTTTTATATAATTTTATATATTTTTTTTAAATTTTTGATTATATTTCACAAAAAATTAACAATAAAACAGGGTAGCTATTATTATGATGATCTTAACAGTATACCAAACGAAAAGAAATAAAATGAAACGTCAAATACACCTCATCTCAAAAGATGTAAATAAGAAATTCAACAAAAGCTGCATGTACATGAAACAGCGTACATACTTCCACTCCTCTTCCTCTTCTCGTTTACAAACTCAAAAGTTTTGCAGCAAATGTTTCACAATATGGACGGGGACTTACAGAACACGACTCGCCTATAGTAAACGCTAAAATTTTAGCGTTTTTCCTTTTTTGGTTTATATATCGCGATTATGGACGTTTATGTTAAAAAACGTAACACCTGTCAACATTTTTTGGTTTCTATAACATGATAGCTGTCGCCAAAACGTCAAATCTGAACGATTGAAAATCTAATCGTTAGCAATGAACTTGTGATAACATACAAACAAAATAATCTAGCCTGTGAAAAAAAATATATAAATTATTTAGTTCAAATGGAAAATTCAGCAAAAAAGAGGTAAATATATCTACATACATACATATATATATATATATATATATATATATATGTATATTAATTATATTTTAATTATATTATTAATTGACCTTTTTTATTATATTTTTTGAAATATATTTATAAAGCTTGATTTTTTTTTCTATTATTCCTGATGATGTTAACAAGCTGTTAACGAAATATCGAATAATAAAACAAATTGAAATAAAAAAATACCACAAGCTTGATAAATATATTTCAAAAAATATTAATTATATTATTATACTAAATTAATATGTTAATAATCGTGAATAAAATATTAATGTAGTTAACACATACCTCAAAAAGTTATAAATATATTACTATATTAATTTAAAAAAATTTCTTATTTTAATTTGCAGCATCAATATGACAACAGCCACCCAATTTCGTCAATATGTGGCCTGTGTGGAACAGTATCTACACCTTGCTACGCGTAGCCCTGAGTTTGGCTTCAGTAAGGCTGCAATGGAGTGTACATGTGTAACTGAGGCAAACAGACTGAATGCCTATGGCCGTCCATCAAGGTACATTCAGGTTGTGCCCAATTATGTTTGTAAAAGATGTACATATAGTGTAGTGCACAACAAACATTTACCATTTGAGTAACTTTTGCAGCGGAATAATGAAGCCCTCTAGATCCAATCAGACACCTAAAACGGTTTTGCAAAACACCAAAACAGCGTTGAATTACATTCCACAATTGACGGTGTTTTTCATTGAAATTTGTTTTAACGGCGCGTGTAGGATTTCTATAAGGAGTCATAACATATGGCTGTAACTTCTAACCACCATCACGTGTAAAGAATAATTTATTGGAGTTTTATTTTTTATGAATATATAGTATAGTAATAATAATCATGATAACATTAGTGAAGTAATAATAAATACATACATACATATGTATGTACATTTTAGTATTTGTATTTTGCTTTTTTTCGTGAAATAGAGTTGCCTCATTTTCAACTTGAAAATAGAATTTTATAAGGAAAAATATAAACAAAAAACCTTTCTCAACATGTTGGTAACATTACGACGTTACTACATTTTGATATTTGTGCGATACAACGTAAGTAGCACGGCAAAATCGCGTCGTGTGTTAGAACTCAATTTTTTACTTAGTCGCTCGTGTGTCGCCCATCCCCGATTCAGTTTTGTTGTGTTCTGTAAACATGCTGTTAAACATTATTTATTTATTTTCTTGATATTAAAATTATATAAATATAATATTGATATTTATTGATAGCACTGGCTGCCATCTGCTATTTTAACATAATAAAAAAGTTAAAATATTCTAGAAAATGATAGAAATTTTTTGAAAAATGCTAAAAAAATATGCTACGTGCTAGATACGGGTTTTTATATCAAATTCGGGAAGTTTGTTCAACATACATATGCTATTCGTCCAAAAAAAAACGTAGTGTAATGCGTAGTGTGGTTCGCTGCCAAAGCGTATGTTAATGGTATGTCAGTTCACAATTGAAGAAAAATTAGATAAGAAAGTGGACAATAAAGTATGTGGTCCTCTCCCGGTTTTCGAAAGGAAAAAAAATTTCTTTTCAGACATTTACAATACATTAGAAATTAAATTTTTACATTAGAATTAGTGATTTATGCTAAAAAAAAAAAGAATTTTTTTGTGATACATTCACTATGAACTAAATATTCATCCATTCACTTTTATATTAGTTTTAATTAAATTTCACAAATTTAGCAATAATAAAACACATAAAATTTAACTTTCATTTGAAGCTTTTTGTTGTCGTTCATTTGCGTAAAGATCAAACAACTTGACATTTCAAATTGAAGAAACGATTGTTGACGAAAATTTACTAACAATTATTGCGACATATTAATGTATATGGCAGTCATTCAAAACGATTGGTCCGTGTTAGCAAAAACATAGTTTTCACAGTATATATGTTAACATATTTATTGCTAGTCTAGACCGGAGGTGAAAGAGACTGTTTAGGGAAATACAATATAGCTACTCAAAAGTTTTCAATAACTTGCTTAAGCATATGATAGGCTTTTCGTTGATTTTTGACAGTAGCCTAAGTCAGCATAAGCAGATTATAGTATAAGTTTGAAAAGACATCGAAACGACGTAAAAGCATGTGTTTTTCCACGAAGCTTTCACTCGAATATTTCTCACTTTGGAAATTTCAAAAACAATCCCAAAAGTACTGAGTTGACAACACTAGTGTCTGATGTTTTCTTTTTATACGTTTTGTTGTTGGCATTGAATATTGGCAAAACAGAATTTTTATTATATTCTTTAATGGAACCATATTTGACATGAAACGGTAGCACGAACATACAGCTAAAAAGCCAAGGCAACTAATTTTTGTAATTTTTACAAGTCTAGCAAAAAAGTTAAGTTAAAGCAGAACAGAATAGATACGAGTATTTTTAAACCATCATTCGATATGGTAATAGAGAAAGTGCACAAATGAAAAATATCTTACTTGACAATATCCAGTGACAAAAAGTGAATGCGTTCACTATGAATTGGAGTTTTCATGATTTCTTAGGCACTTTCTTATCTGTATTTATTTTCAATGACATCTTAAAAGTTAACAAGATGATCACTGTTGAACTATTTGAAAACGCATGCAAGTCCGCCGATTATTTCATATAATTCAGGGGTTTTATGCACTAAAATCGTGAGAAATACTAGTATCATGAAATACAATGAAAAAATATATTCACCCTTTTTCTGTGTTTCGATTACGTTCCCCATTCACTTATGCACGGATCGAAAAAAGGTATTCTGCAAAAAACTTAATCGGAAGCAAAAGAAGAAGAGAAGTATGTTTAATGCAGCAGCTTTGCTATGAAACGTGTGAAATAGGAACAATAAAAAATTTAAAAATTTTGTAAACATTTTAGTAAAAACTTAAATTTAGTACAAAAAACAATAATAAATGAAAGAAATAATAAAAATTAAATATTGTGGGAACTATAACATCATATATTAATATAAGTTACGTACGGAAAGCAATAAAAAAGTAAACAGTATTTGTGCCCGACCTATTCCAGTCTGAAGAAACCTGTAGTGGCGGAGGTGATATTTTAATTTTTTTATACATCATTGTGGAAGAAAAATATAGTTTATTTATTTTATTTATATTATATATATATTATATATTATATTTATTATTTATATTATAATAAAAACTTTAAAAGAAGGGAAAAAAATTTTAAAAATAAAAACTTCCTGAAGATGTTAACCGAAGGTTAACGAAATATCGAAAATAAATATAAAAATAATAAATAAAAAGAGAAAAAACCTTAAAGCTTAAAAAAATAGATTGTTAAAAATTATTTATTTTAATGTCAAGAAAAATTGGAATCGGTAGCAGCGGCATTGTTTTTAGAAGAGGAAAATAACGCACTGCAGAATACAGAGTCAAGAATTGAAAAGCAGAGATAGAGAAACCCGTCGGTTTTTAGTACTGTTCAGGTGTTAAATAAATCTTTAACATTTCAGTATAACAAAAAAATAATTAAAAATAAATTTATTACATTTCATACTTACATTTCTTAACACAAACAAAAAACATCGAAACACAGAATAAGGGTGATTGTTAGTTGCTCTTAAATTAAATACAATTTGTGACCGAATTCTCATTCGGATTATTCTACCTATGGCCGCAGATTTCCTTCTGGTTAACATTTCGTGGAGAATAGTTGCTTTTAAAAGCGCCGAGGTAGGCGGTTCAAAGAAGAGAATCTATAGGTGGTAGTCAGAATTCTGTTGCTGCAAATTCATGCAACGCCTTCAGGAGATTTATTTTATAAGGTAAATTACACGAGCCTGTCGGTATGTATGTATGTTTGTAACGTTGTTTTATTCTGCTAGAAGCATGTATATCAGACTCCGACCGTATGGTCGTTCAGCTTTGCTGAAACCAACTTCAACTAACAGAAGTTCTCTTGTTAAGTAATGAGAAATAGAAAAAAAAATTACTGCTTTCGTCAGACATTTATTATACTTGGACTTGAGTTTTTTATTTAAATAAATATGGTATTTAAACAAAAAATTTCGTTCACGTATGTATTTGTTGAATTTCATCAGGCGTGTTGTAATTTTTTCCGGTGTGCAGTTTAATTTAGTTACTTTGTTTTTTTCTTATTTGAATTCACTTTTCAAAATACATATAGTAAATCATATAAACATTAGCCAACTGTGGACCTGATTTATTTTCTGGGACCAGTGCTACTTATGTAATATATTGCACGAGAACTTTTTAGAAATGTATAGCACGGAGAATTGACAGGTGGTGTTGTGAAAGAAGGAAGTTGCGCGTGTTTTTTTTGTAAAGCAGAGTTGCTGCGTGTCTGATGCTACGTTGACGCAATAATATTTGACCTAAAGTGGATCTCAATCTTCTGGTCGTAGAGTCAGCGCGCTAACTACTCAGGCAACAGCACATTACCTTGAATTTTTGTTTGCATTTCCATATAAACAAAGGAGTTGTATTCGTCCCAAGTGATACCAGAACGTATTAGGGTTCTGAATTCACCAAGTATAGTATTAAGTTAGAGGAATATAGCGAAGAAATTTTGAAAAAAATTATTTTCACTCAAAGCTAACATGGAGATATTTCTATCCGCCATTGTGTCCTAAAAAATCACACTAAATGCTCTTGTTCTGTGTCATGACATGAAAGATATTAAAAATGATTTAATATACATAATTTCTATTTCCCCTTCGTATTTCATGAAAAATTTTTTAATTAGATATCTCCGCTGCCCTAACAAACATTAATTGTTGTAAAAGATTTATCGTACGTTTGCTACATATGTACATATGTAGATACAAGGCTCTTAATTGCTGACAATTTAAATAATTTTGCTTTTATTTATATTTTCTTTACAGGGTGTCATTATACGCGAAGTGGAGGATGGTGTTCGCTGTGAACAATGCAAAACAAATTGTTCTGGATTTGCTGCACACGATTGGCGGTAAGTAAAAAGAAAATAATTCCATCAAAAAAACTAAAATGAAAGTCTCCGTATTGATTTACTTCTGCTGTAAAATGTCACTGTTGAAGTATCACTTTACTATTTGTAGCAAATTTTGCAAGTAATAAATGAGTTACAATAAAGCTAAAAACTTTTAGAGCACACAGATGTCTTTTATATTTTATTACTCAATCTCCAAAAAAAATCACAATTGAACTATAGAGAGGTTAAATTTTTTAAAAGTTCAGGTTTCGAATTGATTTTAGGGTTAATGAAGATAAATTAGAATTTATTTATTTTTGCATTCCATGCAACATATCAATTGCTGCGTCGATGTAAAGAATTATTAATTTTTTTTATCTTGGACCAAAACTAAGGAGATGACACTTACAATTCCGATGCATTGTGCTTGAACTAGAAGAAAGGGGAAGTAGGAGAAATTACAGGAAGTGAAGCATCACTATCTTTCAACTCTGCTTTTGCACGTTCTTTGTTTTTGTAGCAGTGTTGTAGCGCCTCTGATGTCAAGGAGACGTATTAAATTTTTGAAGCTTCGTTTTTACTAGCTGCTTTTAAGTAATTATTTTAATTCGACGGTGCTACACAATACCGACGAAGATGGGTATTCTGATGTTGATTGGTGACAGCTGAAGCCGTTAGTGTTCAGTGACTATGCCTTCGCCACTGAAACTTTCCGACAACAACTGACACAAAGCCATGCTAATGCACATCAGAAAAAATGCGAAATATTTGTAGGATTTAGAGTGAAACTTGGGTTGAACACAGGAAATTTTTGATTTTGTAGTCAACGTGCAGACTACTTCAGCCATCGCCAGCCTAATTTTGAAGCCGGGTGGTATTAAAACACGTTGAAAAATATACAGTGGCTGTTAAATATATCTATGTAATAAATATGTCATAAATAATATGTGATTCAAGTAGTTATAAATTTGTCACATGAAAGAGACTTGGTAATTCTACCAAAGCAATACCTACGGCATCGAACGGAAAATCATGCGCAAGGCGTAATCTTTATTTCTATCATTCTTGCTAAGATCAAGGATGATATATCGCGACACAATCCATGGAATAGCAGAGTAAGGGTTTTTAGCTAAATATACTGTGCTAAAGGAATTGTTCACTACATGTGCCTGTGTTCAAACATAATAGAAGAAACCTTTGTGGCGAAACTTCGAAGTCCCATCAGTCGCTGCATTATTGTAATAAAGCTGTAACTGTTGCCCCAGAACGGCTACTTCGTAGTACGGCTGATGGCTTACATAGTGCCTTCCGGTTCCGCTTCAGCGTTGCGCAACTGTACTTTAACCCACTCGGTGTAATGACTGTAGAGGCTAATGTCTGAAAATTTTGTGAGTAGCTTCTTCGGTGTGTATATATAAATCTCTGGACGAACTTTTAGAAATTCAAATGCTCAGGAAGAAAAAAATATATTTAAAACAAGCATTCATTTTCAGGCTCCAAAAATAGGAAAATAAACTTTAAAGTAAATCAAACCACCAATTTATTGCACTACAGTTAAGATGTGATATTTTATTTGTAAAACACAGGTATCTCGGTAATCGTGACACCATAAATCCTGAACAAGGTTGTATTACTGGATATTAATTTCTGCTTTGTTTTTACTATAAATATACATATTTATATACATAGTCTGTTCAAAAGAAAAGGAGAATTTTGATTTTTTTTTGAAAAGCATTTATTTATTCATCAATATCTATTTTGTCCCCTTCAAAGTAATCCCACTCAGATATAATGCACTTATACCAGCGCTTGTTCCAATCCTCGAATCACATCTGAAATGCGCTTTTCGGTATGGCCATCAGCTCGTTCTTCGATTTTGACCTTATTTCAGCAATTGTGGCAAAACGATTTCCTTTCATTAGTCCCTTAAATTTTGGGAATAAAAAAAAGTCGCAGGGAGCCAAATCTGGTGAATAAGGTAGTTGAGGCATGATTAGGGTGTTGTTTTTGGCCAAAAAATCACAAACAGGCATTGATGTGTGAGCTGGTGCATTATCGTGATGCAGAAACCAAAATTCACGTTTTCTTTTGAACAGACCTCGTATGTACCTGTAAGTTTCTTGTTAAAAACGAAATTCAATTTATTTTACATATGTTTATAGAGTTTTTTTTTATTAAAAACAGTAGTTCAATAAATTTTACATTTATGTATGAATTAAAGGGCTGCACAACATGTTCTAAAATACACATTATACTACTATGCAGTAGTGTCAAGCACTGTATTTTATTTCAGTCTTTATAAAAAATTCAAGTACTTCACTTCAACATTTTCAAACAAAATAAATTCTACATAACTTGAAAAGCTTTGACTACAGTGCTTGACAGTATTTGAGTTCTATTTTATAGTAAAAATCAAAACAAAACATCAAAATAAACCGTTAACCATAGTATGCTATGCTGAGTGCAGTAGAACATTGACAAAAAAATGACAATTTAGGAACAATGTTGTTAACGTCTCACTGAATATGATAATTTTGTGTCCGTTAAAGCAGCCTTCATACGAGTGATTTGTGCGATGTCAACGTCTTTTTACTCGTCAATGTAGGAACACAATTGGGACGAACGACGAATTACGTCTTTGTCAGTTCATTGCGTAAATTCTCAGTGTGATGCACAATTACTCCAAAAAAAATTAGTGCTGTCATAATCTCATATTTCGGCGATACTTTCAATATTTTTGTAATCTTTCGATTTGATAATCTTTCGAATTATTAATTCACTTGTATCCATATATCGAAAAAACAAAAAATTTCAAAGAACGAAACATTAAAAAAAAACTGGAGGTCTCGCGTGGAAGTAAAATCCTACCTAAATACTATCCGCACAATATTTCACATTCATTATATTTGAGTATTAAGTGCTGGTTTTTAGAAAACCAAAGAATAAATTCGTTCGGGTATTTATATTGATAACACCAATAAAATTAAAAAATTGTTTTCGTTTTCAATGTAAATACATGAAATAATCGGCATAGTACTCTATAAATAACCATACATACATATGTACATACATACTTGCATTAGGCAAATAATCTTAGATAAGTATGTATGTATGTAGGCCTTCTCATGGCCTGTAGTGAAGAGCTATGAGCTTAACTATGGAACTGAATGGGACACAGTATAATATCGCCATAATATAATTTCTATAATGTAATAATTTGATGGGTTTGATGTAAGTTAGAGTTTATTTTCATTTCTTTAAATAAAAAATAAATATACAAAAATAAAATATGTGTACATAAATTAAAATATTAAGATTAGAGCACCCATGAGTTGATAGAGAAATATTTTTTTAATCATTTCAATTCTTTCTTTATATCTCTTTACAAAAGAAATTTGAGACCCTCAGTATCATTTCGACATTTTTTGAGGCAAAGTTGGCAAAGTATTATAACATACATACAAACATATTTGGGTTATTCACAATGTCTATTATTGAGTCATATTGTCATAATGTCTTAATATTATAAAATAGTGTGGACAAATTGTTGTTGTGCTTCAAACAAAAAATTCAAAAAATAATAAAACTTTTCGAGCTATGTTTATTGTTTTGTTATAAAATAACGGTGGAATCTGAGTCGTACACTGAAACTCTTCAGTAGAGCCGCCGATAATATTTACAAGCCGCCGCTACTTATAAATGATATAACAGCCTATTTCTGAGCTAAGAAAGATAACTTAAGCGAACGAAAAGCACTCGCTCGAATTCGAATCAATTTGGATTTCTCATTGGCACTCACTTTCTTTCGCAGTAAGTTACGTATGTCAATTTTGGTATCTTACGTTTTAATAAGTAGAAGCAATGCCAGATCATAAATTATTATATTTCTGTTAAAAGTATTAAAAAATACTACGAAGTTATTCTAAAGCTAATACAACTGCGTGTAAGTGTGATCAGCTGGTGGAAAGTATCAATAAATAAAAGGGCGAGAAAATTTAAAAAAATATTTGTAAATTTTGTGTTTTTTGTTTTAATTTTATAAAAGTGTTTCAGTTGCTGCATTGTTGACTTCTTTAAACTGAAAAAACAATTGTTAAATACATACATTCATATGTATATCATATGAATAGTTTATACTTACCACTTGTTATCCATTTGTAAATACTTTTTTATTGTACTTAGATTTTTTATTCTTCTTTTTTTATTTACAAGTATGTATACTCATATGTAAATTCTCAATACGAAAGCAAAACCAAAAGTGAGTGATTTTGACATTTCATTCTCACACGTTCTTAACAGAGAAATCGGATTTTACATGAAAACACTTACGTTTTCATTCGAGTTCTAGATCGAGTCACTGTTCGCATAGAAAGTGTGTAGAGAAATCGAAATCAATGTTCTTTCTCATAGAATGCGAATGAAAGCGTTCTTTCTTAAATCAGAAATAAGCCCTTAGAATAACAAATTGTTTAAAAATTTTTCACATTTTTATAACTTTATATTAAATTATTTTTAAAAGAAAGAAAAAACCACAATATATAATGATAGACAATTGAGTAAATTTTGATTGCGTAACTCAGCTGGCTGGTAGCCACATAACGTTTATCCACTAGCCGCCATCTAAAAAATTATTCAGCTCGTATCAGTGGCGACAACTGTTATATTTGTTTCAACAATTTTATGTGCCAAAAAAGCAATTATATAATTTTAATTAAAAATAATTATTATTACAAGACTTATTTACTATATTAAATTAAAATTATTTTACATATTTTCACGTGTTTTTAGCATTTTCATATCAAACATTAAACGTGTTTTTTTCTTAACAGCTGAATGAATTTTTTGAAATAGCACACTACTACCTCGTGACTACCCCAATTGTAATTTATACAAGAATTATGATATGAAAATAAGAAAATAACAAAGAAAAATAATACGGAAGAGGAATAAGGTATAATTATTATTTTGTGTAAAAAACAGAATCTTTTTTTTTTTAATTTATTGCGCCTTTGAAATAAAAATTGTTAGTATACATATATTTTTTTTTTAACATAAAATTTAAAACTTAGGACTAGAATGTAATATCCGAATTAAAATAAATTAAAAATAGTTACCTACTTACAAAGGTTGATCACATTACTTAAAGTTATTTAGTGTTACCCCCTTGCTCCCGGGGCTGAGCAGAATTCGAGAGTAAATCTCCTAACTTAAATTATTCTTAAAAGTAAATAAAAATCAACCTAAAATTATATATAAAAAAAAAAAATAAATAAATAAAAAACAAATAATAAAAAATAATAATAATAAAATGATATAATAAGACGTTTAATTAATCTAACTAACCTCTATGTATGCCTTGTATAGTTTTTGAGAAAAAAGTATGTCTCAAGGAATTGGATACATGAAACGATGGTGCATTCTCATTGAAATAACCAATGTGGGATAAATAATTTACATTTGGCCAACTAAAACATTTTTGATTTTCATAAATATCTGATATTAATTTATTTTCATGATAGGAAGCTCTTAATATAAATCTTCGAATAATGTCACAAAAATAAAGACCAATGGGTGTTATTTTAGAGTTCTTATAAATAAAAATATTTGAATAACGTTTACAGAAAGATTCAAAATGTTTCCCAATACAGCTACGTATAATTTTTCTCTCAAAAATTTCAATTTCCTTAATAATGACCGGAGAAACATGAAACCAGATAGGGAAAGCATAAAGGATTGTTAGTCTCAAGCTCGTCTTGTACAGTAAAAGTTTAGTTCTCACAGGTAAATCTTTATTACAAAGAATTTTTGAAAAGGAACCCAATAAACGGTTTGGTTTTTTATAGCTATACGGGCATGTTCATTAAATTTTAAGAGTTTATTAAAAGATATACCTAGGTATTTAATGTTATCTTTAAAAGGAATTTCAATATTGTTGATGCGAAGTCTTAATTGTTTACTCTCAGGAACTACAAAACCTCTACACTTTCCTGAAGCATTACGTATACAGATAGCCTCACTTTTATCGATATTTATCTTGACTCCCCAATCTGCATAAAATGTCTTAATAGTTTCTAAATGCTCTGACACTTGGTCTAAAGCCAAAAGAAGGATTCGTTATGGGAGTAAACAAGAGAATCATCAGCATATAGCAAACTGATAGAATTCGATCCTATGTGGGGAAAGTCATGCATAAAAATATTATAAAGATGAGGAGCTAAAATTGATCCTTGAGGAACAACACAGTAAACATTACCAAGATCGGAAAATAGTTGGTTGAATTGCACAGCAAATTTTCTATCCGAAAAGAAACTTCTGAATAATTTTATAATAAAAGGATCAAAAGCCAATTGAATAATTTTATAAATAATTCCATTGTGGTAAGCATGATCGAAAGCTTTTTCAACATCTAGTGAAACCGCTACTGTACAATTTTTAATACGAAGATGCCTTACAATGTCATCCTGAAATTTAAGTAATGCATCAGTAGTTGAATGATCTTTCTTAAAACCAAACTGTAAATCAGGCATATGAGAACCAAATACGCCAATATCCATTTTCTTACGTAAGATTCCTTCAAAGAGCTTTCTAATATTTGAAAGTAATGATATTGGTCTCAAGTTATTGATGTCTGTATTATTAGGTTTTTTTGTAATAGGAATTATTTATTATTAATACATTGATTAAAAATTACTGTGAGGTACTCAAATGCTTTAACTGGAAGCTTTCGAATAATGAAATTTGAAATGTTGTCAAAACCACAAGATTTTTTATTATTAATGTTAGCTGAAAGTTCCAACACTTCATCAAGATTTAAAAGTTTAACACAATTTTGATTATTAAGAGCCGAGAAAGTATTATCAAAGATAAACATATTACTTGGAAGATTAGAAATTATTTCTAAAATTTAATTCTCAATGTGTGAAACATCTCTATCAGGGCTAGATGCGGAGTATATTCTAGAAAAGTGATGTCTTAAATTATTCAATTTTTCAACTGAACCTTCTATAGGAATATAATTTACAGATAATTTATTAATAGAACTATTTTTCTTGTGACCTATAATTCTATAAATATTTCTATGAGCACTTGGACCAGGACGAATATTTTTTAATTTTTCTCTAAATAAATGATTCTGTTCAATTTTTATTTGTCTTTTAATTATTATAGAAAGTAACTGAATTTGTTTTGATAATAAAATATAATCAGGATTAAACGATTCCAGGACCTGCGATATATCTTCTTAAAATTTTTCTGCCAAGTGTACTTAATTTTAAAAAGATGCTTTATGTTATCAGATACCACAAACTTTTTGTTTTTTAAAACAATTTTCTCTGGAGGAAAATTTATCAATATACTTATCAATTTCTGAATTTGACAAGTTTCTTGAAGTTTCCGGTAAATGTAATGAGAGTTTCTCAATTATATAATTTTTGAAGTTTTTCCAATTTGTTTTTTGAACCTAAGTTGAAAGTGGTCTTAATATAAATTCAAAGTTTTGAAAATTGAATTCTAATTTTAAGGGAAATTGGTCTGAGAAAGTGGAAAGACTTTGAATTTGGTAATTTGGATTTGATGAATCAACAAGATTTGTGCTTAAAAGTAAATGATCAAGAAAAGAACACCCATTCGGAAAAGAAGGGAAAGTGTTGCAAATTCTAACAAAGTCTAAAGAAAAATTATGAAGCCAATTGTGAAATACCACTCTATTTGTATTATTACAAAGATCTCCCCAAATAACATTTTTTGCATTAAAATCATCACCAATAAATACTCCGTCATAATTTGGATAATTACTTGCCAAGATAGAAAGACCATTGTAAATCTTTGATTGATCAAAATTGCAAGGAATATAAACTGAACCAAATAAAAAATTCTTTGGAGAATTATTAACTGAAATTTTTATACTAAGTAAAACATTTGGAAACTCAATGTCTGATATGTAAATTCACGAACAATCGTAACGATTATTTAATGCAATTCCAACACCTTGAGAGCTGTTGTCTCTAAAAAAGTAATAACCTTCTAATCTTAAGTTTTGATTTGTCCTTAAGTGAGTTTCTTGAATAAATGCTATATATATTGCATTGTAACACATTTAAGAGATCTAATCTACAACTCACATCGATGAGGGATCTAACATTAAATATTACAAAATTTAATAATTTGCGGACCATAAGTCATGTTTATTTCATCCATTAAACTCATACATTGACTTCTAGCTACCTCTCTTGATAATGATTTGTAATTATTCATGAATTTCTCAATTTTTCCCTCCAGTGTTTAAGGTTCAGGTTGACATAAAGATTGTGCAATTTTCAAGAACTCCTGAATAAAAGAAGGCAATTTATTGTGTGATTCAGAGCTTTTCGAAATAAAATAAAATATGATATATCTTTTTTAACAAAATTTGAAGAATTTATAGCACTAGCAACCTTATTTAAAACCTTTTCTTTATTTTGTCTATCTGATATCCTAATGTTCGCTTTTCTGTTAGTATAGTTTTTATATTCTGAGCAACCTCTAAAATTTTAAGAATGGCCATATTTATTACAGTTAACACATTATGGCAAATTTTCCTGAGAAGAAATAAATGTACATTCACCTGGCACATGACCCTCCTGATATTTGACACATTTGTAAGGTCTGTTACAATTTCGAGACATGTGACCCCATTTTTGACAACGCCAACATTGAACTTCCTTTAAATTTGCTTTTGGGGACTCCCAAGTAACCCTTTAATTTAACAAATAATGTAATCGCGTAATCTCATTTATTTTCCTGCCGGAAATTAGGGTGATTAAAAATTAACCAGTTTCCAAATTATTTTTCTTAGAATAATTTGTAGAAAATTTGGATACCGTATCAACTGTGTTGGGAACCAACGAATCAATTTCACTTTCAATTTCAGACAATTCTGTTTTATAATAAAGTCCTCGTAATACTACACTAGAACGTTTTAGTTCCTTAATAAGAATAAGAATCTGCTGCAGCATCTTTTAAATACAATTTACTTTTATGTCTATTTTTGTTAACAATCTTATATACAATTTTTTTTTCATTAAGCTGATCAACTAAGTTTTTAATGTTAACGTTAAATAAGAAAAAAAAGGCACAAACCGGTATGGACAGGTACGTAATAGTGACGAAAAGGAAACGTAGCCCGAAATCGGCCAACATTGCAAACCGCTAGCGTTGCTTCTCAAAACCGATTTGCAATTCTGGGTAATGACGATAACGTCCCTACGACCTCGGGTAAATCCCCAAAACCACCTCCAATATATCTAAGACAGGCAAGCTCGAACACTATAATAAAAAATTTGATAGAAACTATCGGTGAGAACTCTTTTTACACCGTGCCGGTAAGACGCGGTAAAATCAGTCAAACGAAAATTCAAGTCCTAACAGAAGACAATTATCGAAAATTTGTAAAGACGTTTGAGGAAACAAAAAAAAAGCTTTTACACTTATCAGCTTAAAAGTGAAAAAGGCCTTCAAGTGATCATAAAAGGTGTTGACTCCAGTGTTGCTACAAAGGAAATAAAGGACAGCCTGGAGAGTCTAGGCTTTAATGTAAAAAATATAATAAACTTAATAAATAAAGAAAAAGTACCACAGCCCATCTTTCGTGTCGAACTTGAGCCAGGTAAAAAAAAATTAAAGAAGGGTGAAGTTCACCCAATATACAACGTGAGATATCTGTTGCATCGTAGGGTGACAATAAAGGAACCTTACAAGAGATCAGGACCTGTGCAATGCCAAAACTGCCAAGAATTTGGCCATAGTAAGACATACTGCAAGCTACATGCTGTCTGTGTAGTGTGTGGCGACCTACATAGTACAGCAAACTGCAAAAAGCCAAAAGGTGACCCGAAGGCCAAAAAATGCAGCAACTGTGGCGAAAACCATACCGCAAATTATAGAGGGTGCAGAGTCTACTCTCTCGTTAGAAGCTCGTCAAACCAGATACGAAATGTTGCTTCCCGAACACAAGAACAGCTCGTTACCAATGATTACCCTCAGCTGCCGACATCAAATAATCAACAAATTTCATATGCGAACATTCTAAAATCAAATTCAGCCACGCTTCTAACGCGCAGTGCCCTGAAGACAAACAATAACACCCCAAACATCAGCTCCAAGCCTACAGTGCAGCCACAACCCATAAATTCCAGCCAAATGGAAGCCAAAATAGAAATGTTGGTGCAAACAGTTCAAAATATCGTTAATACCATGTTGCCAATGATGCAAACACTGATAAATATGCAAACTGCGCTTTTGCAGGCTGTAACAAAAAGTCCATGAACTGCCTAAGGTTATGTTTCTGGAACGCTAACGGCATACGCCAACAAAAAAACGAACTTGAGCACTTCCTAGCGGATCAACAAATCGATGTTATGCTCATTGCCGAAACTCATTTAACACCTAGAAGTGTTTTTAAGGTAATAGGCTATACATTTTATGACGCCAAAGATCCCCATGGTAGAGCATGTGGGGGCTCAGCTATATTAATAAAGAAAGAATAAAGCACTACTTAGTGGGTGCAGTCAGCAAAGACTATCTTCAACCAACTTCGATCTGTCTTGAAGAATTTTTCAAAGGCTTAGTTATATCGTCAATTTACTCGCCTCCGCGGTTTTCAATTGCTGAGGATCAGTACTCTGAATTCTTTAAATCGTTGGGCAATAGTTTCCTAGCTGCTGGCGACTTTAATGCAAAGCACACGTATTGGGGATCACGCCTGATTACACCAAAAGGTCGCGTTTTATACAACGTAGTTTCCAAAATGTGTTTGACGGTGGCCTCAAGCGGACAACCAACATATTGGCCAACTGATCGTAACAAAATACCTGATGTCATAGATTTCGCAATCACAAAGGGCATTGCAGCTAAATCCATTCTTGTTGAATCTTCTGTTGACTTATCATCAGATCATTCACCAACTATAATTACAATATCACTCTCACAAAACTCACACGCGGCTGAGATAGCTGAAAAAATAAAAACATACACAAATTGGTTGAAATTTCGCAAATACCTTGCTACTCACTGCTGTCAAAACGTATTACTTCGTACACCAGACGATGTAGATGTACCTCTTACACAACTGGACGAAAGTCTCAAGCTGGCGGCACAGCACGCTATTATTAATTCACGCAAAATTAGGCAAGACAAAATTTGCTCCACAGACATCGAATTATTATTAACTGAAAAAAGAAGAGCTCGAAGAGAGTGGCAGCTTCATAGATCCCCTCAACTCAAAAGAAAACTAATAGAGTGTACCAAAAAGCTAAGAGAGATGTTACAATCCAAAAAAACTGATTATTTAAATGAGTATCTTAAAGGTCTTGATGCAACACCGCAATCCGATCATTCACTATGGCGTGCTACCAGATATCTCAAAAGACCGGTAATTCGTAAACCTCCATTTCGAACCCCAACTGGGGATTGGCAAGAAACGACACAGAAAAAGGCAAGTTGTTCGTTGAGCACTTAAAAAATGTTTTCACCCCCAATGCACCAAGCGACCCTGAAGAACTTCCATCGATAGTTACGGATGCAGCAGTTTCGATAAAGTTTAAATTGAAAGACGTCGAAGAAGCTATCGCCAACTTGAACCCTAAAAAATCTCCTGGCATCGATAAAATTAGCAACAAGATGCTCCAAGAGCTCCCAACTACAGTAGTTAAAAGAATTCTCCACATCTTCAACGCGATATTGTGCATTGAATACTTTCCATCTAAGTGGAAGATATCACTAATAACTATGATACCTAAACCAGGTAAATACCACACCAGAGTTGAGTCCTACAGGCCAATTAGCCTTTTGCCAAATTTATCTAAGCTTTTTGAAAAATTATTAGCTATCAAGTTAAATAAAATCATTAGCGAAAAGCGCTGCATTCCAGACCATCAGTTTGGCTTTCGAAGTAAACACAGCACAACTGAGCAAACACATAGACTTGTGAATGTTATAAAGCATACCCTAGAAGAAAAAAAGTACTGCTCAGCCCTCTTTATCGATGTTTCCCAAGCTTTTGATAAAGTGTGGCATAAGGGATTAATATATAAACTGACCCAGTACCTTCCTGAAAATATTTGTAAGCTACTGGAAAGTTACCTGCTTTGTCGCAAATTTATTTTAAAACAAGGTGATTGGCTGTCATCACCGCAGCCGATTGAAGCTGGAGTTCCCCAAGGCAGCATATTAGGTCCATTGCTGTACTTGATATACACCGCAGATTTGCCAACAGTCGCGAACATCCATACCTCAACTTTTGCCGATGATACAGCTTTCTTAAGCATTCACGAAAGTGCTGACGAAGCATCTCGTCGCCTACAGCACCAAACTTCGCAGCTGGAAAGCTGGCTAAAAAATGGCGAATCAAAGTTAATGAGGATAAGTGCGTACATATAACCTTCACCCTGCGCAGAGACACATGTCCTCCTATTCTGATCAACAACCAGTTAATACCTCAACGTTTGGTGGTGAAGTATCTAGGGATGCACATTGATAGACGGCTAACATGGAAACAGCACATCGATGCAAAATTAACTCAAATGAAATTAAAAGCAACTCAACTAAATTGGCTTATTGGTCGAAATTCTGTGCTAAAACTGGACTGTAAACTTTTGCTTTACAAAGCAATTTTAAAACCAATATGGAGCTATGGTATCCAGCTATGGGGCACTGCCTCAGCTTCCAATATAGAAAAAATTCAAAGGTGTCAAAACAAAATACTGAGAATGATAACAGATGCTCCGTGGTATATAAAAAATTCTAACATACACAAGGATTTAAATATTCCGACAGTCAAACAAGGGATAACAACATACGCAACGTCATACCTAAGCAAACTCCAAGATCATCCAAATATACTAGCCCGAAATATTTTAAGCGAAAGAGGGTTCATTCGACTGAAAAGAAGGGATACTCTTTCCCTAGCCCGAACGTAGTAGACGCGGAAATAAAACTATACGAGCAATAAATAATTTTGTACAGCTAGGCTGTACTTAATAATAATTAGCAATTAGTTCTTAAGATTTGAATACTTATTGTTAGTTCAATTGATTTTGAAGATTCAATAAATAATATATATTGTGTAAAAAAAAAAAAAAAAAAAAAAATAAGAAAATTGGAGGACAAAAGTCATTCCTCGTAGGGTGAGCTACTTTATCATTTTTATTAACATTATTATTGCGTTCCTTTTCTACTTCTAATTCTCCAAGAATAGAAAACCTATTTGGTGTATTAACAGTTGTTCTCGGTTCTGTTTTATTGACAAACGAAAATTGAGATAAATCTACCTGGACATCATTTGACCTTTTTCTTTTAATATAACTTTGTGTGGTACTTTCTTGGAAATCCATAGATTTGCATCTTGACTGTTGAGTGATGGTTAAATTATCTTTATTGAAATGAGAATGGTCCTCTGGGAATTTTGATTGCGCATCGTTTTCTTTATTTTCTTATTCTTTATTCAAATTTTAGCCTATGAACTAATTTCTTACAGGCTTAAGCATAAATTAAATTCCAAAATATTAATAATAAATATAACAATAGTAATAATATTAAATTATAAATATAAATAAAAAATATAACATTAAAATAAAAGATACGTATGCAATTATTAATAAAATGCATTTAAGTGCCTTCAAATATTGTTTTTTAGAGTATTAGAATCAATCGAAAAATCAATGGAAGAATATAGATCAATAAATTCAGCGCACATTCTACGGAATGCATCAAAATTGGCATACATGATACATTCATGTATATTCTCCTACTTTTCTAAGTAGGAAGCTTAATAATAAGTGCAAGGCGACTTTCATATGATGGGAGATTAAGATCACGGTTCCAAGAAAGTCCACGCAGACAAAATAAAAGAAATTGTTTTTGAACTGATTCAATTTTCTTTATGTGGATATCATACTGCGGATCCCAAATAATACAGGCGTATTCAAGAATGGGTCTCACCAGCGACGTAAACAAAAGCTTTATAACGTAGGGATCATTAAATTCCTTACCCCAACGTTTTATGAATCCCAAAACTCCTTTGGCTTTATTTACTGATTGGGAAATGTGTAAATTAAAACATAATTTTCTGTCGAGTAGGACACCAAGATCAAAGAATGTTTCGACTTCCTCAAGAGTATAATCATTAATATAATAATTATAGGACAGATAGCTTCCTCTATAGAATAGCATAAATTTGCATTTTTTTAAGTTGAGGTCCATTAAATTGATATCACACCATTGAGTGAAATTATTTAGGTCAGATTGCAGTAATGTACATAGGTCGGAGTACATTAATAATTTAGAATATTTGATACAAGATGGTAAACCATTGATGAATAGTAAAAATAAAAGCGGACCTAGGTGGCTACCTTGAGGAACTCCAGATGGAACAGAAATATATTTGGACTTCATATTTTTAAATAGTACGCACTGAACTCTGTTCGTAAGATAAGTCGATATCCAACTCTGAAAAGCTGCAGAAAATCCAATTTTGTCCAGCTTGTATAGGAGTAATTTTTGATTTACTTTATCAAGGGCCTTACTGAAATCGGTAAAAATTGTGTGTGTCTGCATACCTGAACAAAAAGATTTAGTTATACAGGATGTAAATTCCAAAAGATTTGTTGTAGTTGAACGACCTTTTCTAAATCCCTGCTGAAAAGGCGTGAAGTACGAGGATAGTTGATGCCATAAGAATTCGGTTACTATCTTTTCAAAAAGCTTGGGGATAATACTTAATTTAGCTATACCTCTATAATTTAATATGTTAGATCTGTCTCCGCTTTTAAACAGCGGGATTATAAAAGACTCTTTCCAAAACTTCGGAAAATACCCATATAATAGTGACATGTTAAACATGTACGCCAAAGGCATAGATAACTGTGCTGAACATTCTTTAAGTATACTGCTGGGAACACCATCGGGGCCATATTTATAAGAGTACTTCAAATTTTGCAACTCATTTAAACTGTAGAGGTATCAAGTCTTGGAGAAGTAATGTTATTCGCTTCAGGAATAATATATGGATATTCCGATGAGTCATTCCACACCTTCGTTGAGTATGAAGTTCAAAAGAAATTAGCAAACAAATCACTAACTTCCGAGCCATTTAAAGATTCAGTGATTCCTAGTTTCATTTCCGTTGGATATCCCGAAATTCGACGTTTCGAATTGATGAACTGATAAAAAGTTCGTGGATCTCTCTTCAAGCCCGACTTTATTTTAAAGATGTAATTATTGTAACATTGGCCATTTAACAAATTATAAGCCGATCTAGATACGGAATACTTAGCGTAGTCAGAGCATAGACCAGATCTTTTAAATATTTTGTAATGCTTATTGTTTACATTTTTTAACCTTGCAAGGTGTTTTGTATTCCATGGCGGGCCATTCGGGGTTTTTATCCTTACCATTGGGATCGATTTTTTAAAGCAATTAAATAACTCAGTATAAAACTGCTTAAGACTTATATAAATTTCCTGAGGGTTGTTACAAGGAAGATATGTAAACCAATTTCCAGTTAACAGGTTGTTTAACTTAGACAAATCCGCATGTTTGAAGTCAAAAATTTTTTTCATGATTTACTTCATATTCTACTGGCAATTTTGTTTGGACGAACATACTCAATTCGATCGTAGGATGATATGAATTCTCAGGCAATAATAATGGATTTATACTCTTAATGTCAAAGTCTTCAGGATTATTAACAAATGCCAGATCATGTAATCTACTTAAACAATTCTTTACACCATTAATTTGAAAAAGGGCTAGGGCAACAATGTCATCCATAATATTAGGAGTAGACTCGAAATTAAAGGAAGGTGTAAAGAAATTAATATTCTCATTTTCATTCCACACGATATTTGGGAGATTGAAGTCACCAAGTATAATGACAGAGTCACCAAGCTTAGATAAATTTGTTACGAGTTTAATAGCCCTTGAATGTAATTCATAAACTTCCAGGCTTGAAGCAGGTGGAATATAAGAACATGTAATAAACAACGATATACTTCCTATTTTCACACATACAGCAATAAATTCAATTTCAGGAACTCCATTAAGAATTATTTCTTCGGAAGGTAAAAAAGCAGATACGGCAATTAATACACCACCACCTTCTTTACCTTCTCTATCGCGTCTATAAATTTGGAATTTACTACACAATTATCTCGGAATTATTAATATTATTTGTTGAACTCCTTCTAAGCCAAGTCTCCGTAAGCACTACAATATTATGCTCCATATCAAAACTTTGAAGATAAAACGATTTTAATTTTGTATTCTTACCCCTAACATTTTGGTAAGCTATGCTGATTGACGATAAAGTACTAGATTCAACCAATTGACGACTGCTATATGATGAGGCGTGAACACTATTCAGTTTTTTGCAATATAATTAGAATGCGTCGGCTTAGCTCTGTCATCATTACGATATATAAATTCACGAACAAAAATATTTTCAGGCCAAAAACTTGGTTTTACTACTTCATCAAAGATATCTTCCGAAACAATAATTTTAAATGATACTTAGGTAGATGAATTAATCATAAATATTTGGATGTCCTTGTACGTCTTATTGCCAATATTTATTTTAATGTGCGACTCAATATCAATTATAGAAGTATCATCGACAAAACGTGTAGCGAAATTAGTTTCCTCTTTTTTCTGGGCGGAAGAGCACGAAGCTGCTTCGGCGACACTGTAGAAACGGAAGACTTATAGGAAGCATTAGAGGAGCCAGCATTACTAAGAGCATAGCGTGATGTAGATGGAATCGGAACCATATTATCAGTTTGAATCACACTTAAGGCTGGTTCTGAAATAGGATTTCCATTAGACGATGTAATACTAACGGCAGCAACAGCATCCTTTCTGTCTAGAATGGGAGAAGTACTAACTTTGCTTCTCTGCTTAGGAGACGTCGAGAAATTTTCCAACGCAGTGAACTTAGAAAAAATGTCACCATTTTTAACAAGTTTGTCTTGCAGTATTTCAAACTCTTTCCTAATACCAACAAACTCGGATTGATAACTTTTAAAAAAATTGTAAAATTCAATGCCAATGCTCTTACAATTAGTACAAGACCACTGAAGATTTTTGGCTGGGTCGGAAATAGCATCTGCATCACGCGATTTGAGGTTGGCACATTTTATATGGCAAAGTTCAAAGCACAACCAACATGTTACCATGCGTTCATCAGCGGAAACATTGAATTTTTTATTTAAACAATCCATAACGAATTTGATTGCTGGGAAAGATATTTATATTGTCCACGAACAAAGTAAATTTTTTATAGTGTCAATTTATTACAGGAACCAACGGTATAATAATGTTTACCCAAAAATTAATCCGATTTGTAGTTGCTATTATTTTCACAAACGGCTCTTTTGAAATATTCAAAAAAGGCAAAAAAATATACATATATATGTATATGAAATTAGGTATGCGTGTACACTTCTTAATGCAGGTTTTGTTTATGGTTCACTTATCTCTATTTACTTCTATTACTTGATTTGTTGTTGTTTTAACTGTATATTAAGCGAACAATCGTACTTTATTCTGCAGACAATGTTTAATATTTTATTTTTATTTGTCTTTTTTTATGCTTTAAATATTTTATTGTTTATTAATATTAATGTATCGATAACAGCCGTGTGTATGCAATGAATTATTAACGAGTTTTCAAATTTAGGGAATTCAATATTTTAAATTATCGTGACTAAAGTTATGTTTTTAATTAAGTTATTCCGATTTATTCCGATATAAAAAAACTATTATTAGGCGAATAAAAAAATACGTCCGATTACGACAAGCGACAATACAATATTCCAGTATATAATTTCTTGTTATTTAACACAACGCAGGACGAGCAAGGCAAATCATTGCTTCTTCGAGAGTTCATCACAGAAACAGATGTCATTTATCATTTTCTTTACAGATGGTTAATTACCAGGTTTATCGGGAGGAAATTTTTCAAAAAATTTGCGATTATTATTATCCATAATAAAAACGTCTCAATTATATACAATTTCTATTTTATTTTAGTTATTTTTCTATTTATATACTCTATATATTAGGGCGGGTCGATTTGTATGGAGGCAAAAAAATCGCTCAAATTACAAGGAAAATCGTATTCTAGGGATCAAAATAAGAAACTTTGCCGAAGGAACCATACCTCTACAATGTATTTTGATGTCCCGACTTTTGACCCGAAGGGTCAAATTTTGAAGAATCTCACTTTGACCCATTTAGAGTGCCTCAATCGAGTCAAAATGTATGACCCACTAACTTTGGAGGGCCGACCCACCTATGTCAGTAGCATACCCCTGGAACCACCCCTGGGGGGTTCTCCATACAAACATTTCAAAAATTCACAATTTTTGGCACTTTACAAGAAAAAATCAGCGAAATGGCTATGTTTTTTTATTTTTGGAGTTTATTTTTCTCTTTAGAAATTTATTTAGTCAGAATGAAATGAAAAAATTAATTTTACTTAGTAATATAAAAGAAAATAGAAAAAAGTATTGTTTGAAGTCTTTTTTGCTTTCAAGTCTGGGCAATTTCGCACGGCTCTCTAATGTCGTCGCCATAACAGCCTCTATATTTCCCGGAATGACTCGTTTGGAGACGCTAGCTAGCAATTGAACGTGTCGTTTCGTTCCTTGTATGTGTGATGGAATTTATGATCAAAAAACGGTGGATCATCTTGATTTAAATATTCTCTCAATGTATCGTACGGAATGCTTCGCGTGAATGGTGGTTCAATTACGTTATTTATATCATTCAAACTGATCATTTCCATGTAACTTGTGCAATTAAAATTTATATCCTGTTTTTTATAAACTCTAACTTCCGTTGGGTCTTCAACATCGGTTCGATAGCGTAGAATTTTCTTTATAGCACAGTCTCGCTTTTCTTTGCTATCATCAAACAACATTGATAGCAAGATATTTTCCGAATGCGCATAATATGAATTATCTTTAATTACTTTATTGACAATACTGCGTAAATGAGGTTGTAGAAACCGTGACCAACTAATGAACTTGAAAAATAATGCACTACCGTATACGACAGAGCTGTAATAATTGATATTGAAGTACATTGGCACATAACATTTAATTATAAATTCAACCAGAATCCATAAATTTTCGGATGGATTTTCCGTTGTCGCATATAATCGTAATAATCTACCGGCCTTGGTAAGCCAGCGAGAATGTACAATTTTCCCCGGTTTGATGTTAGCCAGATCCACCGAAACCACGCCGCTAGAAATTGCATGAGCCATGTCGTATAAGTACTTCGAATCGATGGAAAATTCAATTTTTTCTGGAGCAGGGGCATATTTTTCGTGCATAAACTCTTTGATGCGTTCTGGAACCAAGCCGCATACACATGGAGCTGCCTTCAAATCGCATTTACATGTTCCAATATAAAAAATTGTTTCCAGAGATTTTAGAAACTGTGGAAATTTTGGGTTTTTCTTTTTGCCCTTGATTTGTTCTTGATATTTGTCAAGCAATCTATTCAATTTAATATATACACAATTTTTCGCGATTATTTCCATACCTAGTTTTTCCCAAATTTCAATAAACTTATTTTGTACTTCAATAGTGAATGATTTATAAGAAAACTTTTTTTGGTCTGTTTTAGCACGTTCGCTCAAGTAAAAATAATATCTCAAGATATCCAGATAGGTAGGTAAATCAAGATCACTCAAATTAGTAGACACACCAAAACAGTAAGATCATGTTTGGGTATATGACTCATGGGTTTTTGATAGTTGTTGTGGCTTCATCTTGCGGTGTACAAAATGGTGGATTCATTGTAATATGATGATTGTTTAAATAATAAACTATGTAGCTTACGCTTTGAGTAGTTGTAAAATACTGAATTTTTATTATAAAAAATTGGACTTAAATACTAAAAATGAGAACCTTAAAACTAAATAGTACATATGCGTACCTGATTTTAGGCATGCTGTTTACTGCATACAGCTACATATTGTAAACACATGGAAGATATATTTTATTACCTAGCTATCAGGGATTACCAGTATTTAACCCAAAAATAACACAAGATTCTTGTTTCATTTACATATGTTCTGACTAAATAAATTTCTAAAGAGAAAAATAAACTCCAAAAATAAAAAAACATAGCCATTTCGCTGATTTTTTCTTGTAAAGTGCCAAAAATTGTGAATTTTTAAAATGTTTGTATGGAGAACCCCCCAGGGGTGGTTCCAGGGGTATGCCACTGACATAGGTGGGTCGGCCCTCCAAAGTTAGTGGGTCATACATTTTGACTCGATTGAGGCACTCTAAATGGGTCAAAGTGAGATTTTTCAAAATTTGACCCTTCGGGTCAAAAGTCGGGACATCAAAATACATTGTAGAGGTATGGTTTCTTCGGCAAAGTTTCTTATTTTGATCCCTAGAATACGATTTTCCTTGTAATTTGAGCGATTTTTTTGCCTCCATACAAATCGACCCGCCCTAATATATAGAGTATATAAATAGAAAAATAACTAAAATAAAATAGAAATTGTATATAAGTGAGACGTTTTTATTATGGATAATAATAATCGCAAATTTTTTGAAAAATTTCCTCCCGATAAACCTGGTAATTAACCATCTGTAAAGAAAATGATAAATGACATCTGTTTCTGTGATGAACTCTCGAAGAAGCAATGATTTGCCTTGCTCGTCCTGCGTTGTGTTAAATAACAAGAAATTATATACTGGAATATTGTATTGTCGCTTGTCGTAATCGGTCGGTCATACATTTTGACTCGATTGAGGCACTCTAAATGGGCCAAAGTGAGATTTTTCAAAATTTCAAAGTCGGGACATCAAAATATATTGTAGAGCTATGGTTCCTTCGGCAAAGTTTCTTATTTTGATCCCTAGAATACGATTTTCCTTGTAATTTGAGCGATTTTTAAATCGACCCGCCCTACTATATATATGTGGGATAAAGGGGTATAATAATGGACAGGACGATACGTACTTAAATACTAAGTTGTACAACGCTGACGGACAAAGAGAGAAGACAGAGTAAAAAGTAAAAAGTCGGGCAGTCGTTTTAAGTTCAAGTAGCCTAAAAAGATATACATTTTGTAAAGTTGTAAAAGTTGTTGCCTAAAAAGTAGTTCAAAGTCGGACGGACATAATTACAGATAATCTTTTATATTTATACAATTATTTAATTACAAATTAAATTAATTCCTTTAAACCTGAAATAAACTTGAATTTTGAAATTAAATCCTTTAAAAAATATAGTTATATGTCAGTGTTCAATCTTTTCTACATAAATATATATATATGTTTTTTTTTTTTTTTAATTCAAAAATCAAAAATTGTTAATTATTTTTCACTAGAAAGACGTCCGTTCGATTTCGTAAAAAACAGAAATAGGTAGTTTACAAAAACTTACAATGAAAAATTTTGTAGCAAATACTCTTTTATTTAATTTTTTTTTTAAAACCTGAAATCCGGTCAATAGTTTTGATAAGCATAGGAACTTTATTAAACTTGAACACATCCATGTACTCTACTCGTTGTTTAGCAGTTTCTGAACAACATCTCAATGTATTATTTCTTGCATTTAATGCTGTTTGAATTCTTTGAAATGATATCGTATGGTAACCAACGGTGTGGAATGGAATGATTTAAAATACGTTTCTCGATATTTCGTTAACCAACTAACTGCAGGAAATTTTATATATTTTATATATATGTATATTGATTTCAAAAAGAAAAAATTTTATATAATACTAGATCACCGTCCCGGCTTCGCACGGAATCGTTTACTAATGAGAAAAAAAAATAAGTTTTGCTGTTGTTAGCTGACCCGGCAAACGTTGTTTTGCCATGTATATTATTTCTAGGAAACATGTTTTTAGTTCAATAAAAATAACTATCTACTATAAGTGTGCGGGGATTTACTTATAATCGAAAGCGTTGTAGACAATGAAAGTATGCTTTATTTAGGTTAATAAATTAATCTTTATCAAAGTAACAAATATATCTTAAATTACAATTCTCGATAGCTATCTAAACTTTAAAAATAATTATTAATATTTTTTCTATCAACAGTATAGTGAGTAAGACAGGAGACCGGCTTCGTTCTCATCCCTTTAGGGTCCGTCGCCATATTGGATTTAGTTTGATGATAAGCTTTTCAAAATCTCTTCATCATACCCTCTCATTTGATACCCATATTGCAGAAAAGGAAAAAGGAGGTAAAAAAAGTGGGAGTAAAGTGGGCGTGGTTAATTAATCTCTAAATCAGTTTATCCAAAAATCAAGGCTAATATTTACAATGAACCAACCATTATTTCTCACAAATCTTTTCTCTGAAGTTAATTCAAAAACTATTCTATCGAATAATAATAGCCTAGCGTCAGTCTTCCATCCTCCTTGCACATGCACCATCCAATCCCTGCTTCACTAGATTTAAGTTCTAATTTTAAGGAAGTTTCCAATCAATGTGTTGGAAAAAGTCAAAGCATACTATGATGGTAACACTTTTGTGATACCTGCTGTAGGCTTATTAATGAAACAGCAGCTCCTAAAAGTTAGATAGATCTAAGACAGTCGAGTATTTAATACTGAATACAATAGAGAACTTATGGAGAAGTTTCGCTGTAACCTTCTGTATATATTATACAGCACTCATAAGTTAGATATAAGTTAGTGTTTGCACTAATGAGAATTAAGACTGATGCAATTGAACCTATGCAATTGAACATGTTAAGTCACTTTTAGCTTGGGAAGATTTAAATCAAATGTCAATAAACACTACTCCCTCTATCCTCCTTCCCATAACCCAATTTCCTAGTTCCAGCACAATGCATCGCACGTGTAGGGGTCATCCCCTGAGTGCCGGTCCAAGACAAAAAAAAAAAAAAAAAAAAAAAAATTTTAGGGGGATGAAAAATAGATGTTGTCCGATTTTTTTCCTACCCAATATTATATTAAAATATTAAAAAATTTCCTGAAGATGTTAACCGATGGTTAAGAAAATATCGAGAGAGAAATAAAGAGAACATAGGAATAATTATCAGCTTTTAATTCTTTATTTGGAGTCCTTTGTAAGGATCTTAATTCGTAGGTGTTTCATGGCTGTGTATCAAAGAATGATAAATTATTAATTAACCGCCGAATTCATAAAAAATTTTTGGTATTATTGCTTTCGAAATAAGACAGTACATCATTGTTTGTGAATAATTTTTTCAAAAACCTTATCAAAAATTCGTAACTTATGTAGCTATAAGTCGTAACTTTACTACAGCATTCTTCTTCGGTAACGGTATAAATTGAGCAATTTTTAATTTATCATGATATGCAGATGTGTACACAATTTGATTAAGTAAATTAAAATTTTTTAATGTACGCCTTACTCTTACACGCTTTCGATAGATCAAGATTAGTTATAATTTCTTTCATGTCAAAGTTTTGTTATATAAGAATAATTAAATGTGTTCTACAATTCCTTAACGTTCATAAACCATTGGTCAAATCGGCAAGCAAAATATGCTATAATGAGCAATATGAGTGGCACAATTGCTGAGAACGCCGAGGAAAATACACATTCGGATTATCAGCCACACTTTCACTAACAGAAGCGATGTTTTCGGCAGTGCGCACATTGCGTTTATGCATCGTTCTGCCCACATCTGTAAGGCTTCCAATTTCTTTATTATCTTGCCAATTCCTTGCACACTAGGTCGATTATGACGACCATAATCAACCGGTAGTGATCAAAAAGTGGCCACGTTTGCACCAATTCATTTGTAGTAAAAGTTTTAACTATTTTAACGCAACAAAAATGCTATTTTCTTGCGTAACATTCTGAGATCAGAGATATGATAGAATTTGGTGATAATTTTTATTATAATTATCATCGAAATAAAGTTTTTTTTATATTTTTAAAATGAAAATATCTAGTATAATATTCCATTAAAATTTTTTTTTGGATTAATTGCAAACATTTTTGGTTAGTAGTGACTGCTTCTGGGACTTGGTAGTATGCATTACTGTGTATAGTGAATTAAAACGTCGGCGAACTAGAATAATACTGACCTTGAAAATTAATGTGTTTAAAACAACAACATAAATATAGCAACTACGCATTACAAGTTGATAAACCGCGCTAAATGTAGAAACCTGCACCTTCTGTACCCTATCCCATTTTCAAAATGTTGCCATTGGTCGTAAGCATAATAACAATCCTTACGTGAGTTTTAAACAAGTTAATTGAAAACATTTATCTTCTCAAGTCCTGAAAATAAAAAATTAATTCATGGTGCTCCCTTTTTTGAAAACGAATCAAATCAAAACGTACCAATTTCACACTTTTTTATGGTAACAATTTTTTCAACAAATATATAATATTTTCCATTTATGCAATTGTTGTTACCAGCGCATATATGCAACATCAATAAACGTGTTAACATTAGCAAGGTAATAGAAAGCTTTGTTAAAGCTTTTTATTTAGCTGCGAGCAAAGTTCATATAAAAAGCAACAGATGGCACTTTTTAACACATGTTCGTTTGTAGAATATAACAATTTGCTATGAAAAATCCAGATTGTTTGCTTTTGATTACAAAAAAAAGACAATTCGATATGGAAACAAGAAAAAAATTATAAAATATGTAATAATAAATATTTTTATTACTCAATAATTTTTAATTTTCTTTCCTTTAAAAAGAAACACTTAACATTTATAGTTGCAATATAAATATAATCAGCTGTATTCTGTAAATAGATTCAATTCAAAAAATAATAATACGAACAATGAAAAATGAACAATTATTTCATTAAATTATTAGCAGTAAAACAAATTTAATTAAATAATTAACTCGGCTGTTAGTAACAACCGTTTTCACGGAAATCATGCATTTTAAAACTATTCGATTTCTAGCTCGGGTATGAAGTAATATTTATTATTGAGGTCATTAAAATTTTTAAATAAATACGATCATTTGTTATCCATATTTCACTTTTTATTACACACAAAAAAGCGATAAAAATTATTTTGTCTGAGTACTTGGCAAAGTGTAATATATTAGTCTGGGCGAGAAATGCTGCGAATACCACGTATTTCCGTTTTAAATTATTTCTAACAATTCTTGCACAAGTCAAGAGTTGCACAAAAGTTGCTGCATCTCTGATGACATTTATTTAGTTAGTTTAGTTTAGTACAGACCCAAAACTTGCTATCAACTGGCCGTAGAGTCGACATCCTTTTCCAATTGTGCTAAGAAAGCTTTACCAATGATAAAAATAAATCTCGGTAATGTTTTACCATCAAACGGAATAAACATTATAAAACCTGTAAAGGCCCAAACATAATGTGCATAAGTTAACTTAAGCAATTGTGCGAATACATCAGAGATCACCAATGGGTAGTGGGAAAGTATTTTCGAGTCATGATTCAATAAATCTTGTACATAACCACATTTATACTTATTGTAATGTGCTCGATGCTTATAACCTCTCGACAGCACCATCGACGTCATAATCTGATATAAAGCAAAATCGTGCAGCGATGGTTGCAGTAGTCTGCACGTTGACTACAAAACCAAAAATTTCGTGGGTTCAACCCCTGTTTCAGACTCATAAAAGCATGTCGCATTTTTCCTGATGTGCATTTGTGTCAGTTGTTGTCGGAAGTTTTCAGTGACTGAGGCATAATCAATGATCGCTGAACAGTAACGGCTTCAGCTGTAACCAATCCACATGCACATCGGAGCGCCCTCCGGCGAAGTAAAATAATTAATAAAAATGGCTACTAATTCGTCTCCATGATATCAGAGGCGCTACAGCACTGCTATAAAACAAAGAACGTGTAAAAGCAGAGTTGGATGATAGTGGAGGTTCACCTTCTGTCATTTCTCCTACTATCCCTTTCCT
The DNA here is from genome assembly GCA_963924685.1 of Dexiosoma caninum. Classification (NCBI taxonomy): domain Eukaryota; kingdom Metazoa; phylum Arthropoda; class Insecta; order Diptera; family Tachinidae; genus Dexiosoma; species Dexiosoma caninum. The sequence goes on along the minus strand of OZ004729.1, from coordinate 49,900,928 downwards.
CTAGCTCCAGCACAATTCATTGTATTTGTAGGGGTCATCTACTGAGTGCTGGTGTAAGATAAAAAAATTAAGCTTAAAAAAAAATAAATATATGACTCGAAACATTTATGAGCATCATTTTCTTTTTTTTTCTTTTTTTTTTTTTAAAGACAATACAAACTCTACGAAGCTCTTAAGCTTGTCTGTAGAAACACCCAGGGTCTAATCGGGAATCGAACCCGCACCTCCATATTGATAAGACTAATGCTCATGCACTAGGCTACGGAGGCACCCAAATAAATTAAAATTAATTACAATTACAAAATGTAATTACAACTGGAACTATTTCAATTATAAATTACATCTGATAGCAATTGTGTTTCTGCGATTACATTTACATGTAATTGCAATTGAAATTAAGCAAAAATTATTATTTTGTATGGGCGTGGCATCTCCCAATGGAAATTTTTGAAACCAAAGTTACATATTCGTGCTAATATCTGTGAAAATCTGCCTAGCCGTTCTAGAGCCCTAAGTGTTCGAATAAACACGACTTTATATAATATATTATTAAAGGGTGGTTAAATTTCAAGGGCCGATGTTGATTTTGAATAAAACACAAACTATTTAGGAAATTATTGTAATTTTATTTTATTATGATATATTGGTATTACTCAATTATGTGTGGAACAAAATATCGGCCAAATGGGCGCCGCGACCTCGGCGGCACACCTCCATCCGATGGTCCAAATTTTCGATGATCCTGAGGCATAATGGAGGTTCTATGCCGTTAATGTGCCGAATTATCTCATCCTTTAGCTCTTGAATTGTTGCTGGCTTATCGACGTACACCTTTTCTTTCAAATAACCCCAAAGAAAAAAGTCCAACGGTGTCAAATCACATGATCTTGGCGGCCAATTGACATCGCCATTACGTGAGATAACACGGCCATTGAATTTGTTGCGCAAAAGAGCCATTGTTTCGTTAGCTGTGTGGCAAGTGGCACCGTCCTGCTGAAACCACATATCGTCCACATCCATATCTTCCAATTCGGGCCATAAAAAGTTCGTTATCATCTCACGATAGCGAACACCATTCACAGTAACTGCCTGACCGGCGTCATTTTGGAAAAAAATACGGCCCGATGATGCCGCCAGCCCATAAACCGCACCAAACAGTCACTCTTTGTGGGTGCATTGGTTTTTCGACAATCACTCTTGGATTCTCATTCGCCCAAATGCGGCAATTCTGTTTATTGACGAATCCACTGAGGTGAAAATGTGCCTCATCACTGAAGATGATTTTCTTCGAAAATTGATCATCCACTGTTGCCGTGGTCGCGGCGCCCATTTGGCCGATATTTTGTTCCACACATAATTGAGTAATACCAATATATCATAATAAAATAAAATTACAATAATTTCCTAAATAGTTTGTGTTTTATTCAAAATCAACATCGGCCCTTGAAATTTAACCACCCTTTATAATGAAAGTTAAATGATTAACTCGCTTATGCAAAAGTTTTTTTTAAAGTTAATATGTGCTTGTAGTAGGAATTTTGTATGAGCAAACCGGTTTTAATGTACACTTAAAATTTAACAATCGTCTTTGCATAAGGGGCTTAGATTTTTGTTCCTCTTTATATAAATGTTGTTTATAAGCATTTTTTTTTTTTTTTGGCTTGTGAGGTAGGGTTGAAAATGCCTTCGCACTTACAGAGACCGTCGTCTTCTGCGTCGAGTGGTGTTGCCTCTAAAAAATTCCCTCCTCCTCCTCTGGGTAGATTCCTCCCCGGGACCGCTTTCCGCATTACTTCGGGAAGGCCCATGGCCACGTCCCAATCAGGACCACTCTCACTCACCCACGTCTGCGTCCGCCAAGTCCGCCACCGGCGCCATGGCCCGGCCCGTATCGCCTGGTCCCCGTCAGAGGGGGCCCCGCTATGCAGCAGCGCATCGAGGTCCCTCTTCTTCCTCCGCAGAACGTATCCCACGTACTGTGCCACAGCGTCCCAATTGTCCTCACAATCGAGCATCCTCCCTATCACGGTGGCAGGAGCGAACCCGCCAACCCGCTGCGCCATTGCACCTATCTCAGTATGCCACCTGGTGCAGTCGAAGAAAGTGTGTTCTGCATCATCATCCGTAATACCACAGTAAATGCAGTCGGGACCATCTGCCCTGCCCATCCGGTACAGGTACTTTCGTAAGTATCCGTGGCCCGAAAGGAATTCTGTCAAGAAGTAGTTCACTTCCCCAAATTTCCTCCGAATCCATACTTCCACGCAGGGAATGTGCCTCGCCGTCCACCTGCCGACCGTGCCGCGGTCCACCTGTCCTGCCATCGCCGGACAGTTTGGGGTCTCAGACCAATAGCACCAACACCAGGGCCCTCCCTCCTCGAGTTCCAAGCCTCCCACCGCTCGCGCGCCAAGAGGTCTATGGGTATTTCCCCACATATCACCAGGACCGCAGCGCAGCGAAGCAACCCTAAGGGCCGCCGTCCGCTGTACCGCCTCGAGTACCCTGCGTTTCTCTCACCCAGTACATTTCCCCAAATCTCGCTCCCATGCAGCAAGATCGACTTCGTGACCGCCATAATCAGCCTCCTCTTGCTCTGTGTCGGGACTCCGACATTCGCCATGAGTCTGCTCAACATGCCAGTCATCTTCGCCGCCCTAGTCGCCACATGCCGTATTTGGGCCCAGTAAGTCAGCCTACAGTCGAGTCTGACGCCCAAATACCTAATGGCACTCTGGGTAACCAGAGACACATCCCCTATCCGCATGCCGACGCCGAGTGATATGTGTGCCCGCGTCATCAACATCACCTCGGTCTTCTCCCCGGCCAATTGCAAGCCGTGGTCGTCAAGCCACATCCGGGTCCTAATCATGACCCGGTTCAGCTTCCCCCTGGCGTCATCCATATCCCGCGCCAAGATCACCGCCGCTATATCATCCGCGTATCCCACGAGCTGAGAATCCTCGGGCATTTCCACCCCAAAGATCCCATCGTAGGTCAGATTCCATAGGTCCGGGCCCAGCACAGATCCCTGGGCCGCGCCGGACGTGATCGTCCTGCTCCTCCGCCCCGTCGGCGTATCGTACAACAGTACCCGATCGTCCAGATAACTACGGAGAATTCTATACAAGTATCCGGGAATACGAAACCTCCCCCGTAGCGCCTCTAGAACATCAGCCCATCGTAGGCTGTTGAAGGCATTCCGAACGTCGAGTGTTCCCAGGACAACTATGCGCTTCGGATAATAGCGCCTCTCGCTCTGAGCGCGCTCGAAGCACTCAACCACATCAGCAATCGTCCCGAGCGTTGACCTGCCAGGTCTGAAGCCATGCTGTCTATCCGACAGCCCCCCAGCTATCCTCACGGCCTCCGCAAGCCTTCTTTGCAGTAGCTTCTCCAGCAGCTTGCCGGCACCATCCAACATGCAAAGTGGCCGATAAGCCGATGGCTGGGTCGAATCGCCCCTGCCCTTGCTAACAAGCAGGAGCCGCTGTGTTTTCCAGCGTCTTGGGAAGACGCCCTGGACTAAACAAGCATCATATACCGGAAGCAATGCTTTCGGCCTGCTCTCAGCCAGAATCTTCAGCACCTCCGACGGTACCCCATCCGGGCCAGGGGCTTTCCCCGTCCTAAGAGCCCCGACGGCAATCCTCAGCTCCTCCCTGGTAAAGGGAGGTGAAACCTTACCATCGTAGGACCCACGTTCGCCGCCCAGCGGAGGGTGTGTGGGGAACAGGCCTCCCACAATCGCATCAATCCGCGCGCCGTCCAATTGCACCCCAGCGCGGCTCGCGCCCAATTTTCCCGCCACGATCCTATAGCCGAGTCCCCATGGATCACGGTTCAGGTCGCTCCGAAGTTCCTCCCATTTCGCCCTCTTGCTCGCCATAATCGCGCGACGCAACGCCCCGCGGGACCGCTTGTACTCTTGGGCCTCCAGTAGAGCCTTTCCGGCCCGCCTAGCCCTAGTATAGATCCTCCTATTGCGGAGGCAGTCACGCCTGAGTCCAGCAATCTCCGGCGTCCACCAGTACACAGGTCGCCTCCCCGCCCGTCGCGACAATCGGGGCATCGATGCGTCGCATCCACGGACAATGCGCCGCATCATAGCACCCGCCAGGGAGTCAGCGTCTCCCCCACCGTCCAAAACCGTAGTACCGTCGAAACCGGCCAAGAACGACCCGCGGTCTAACCTCGCGACGTTCCAACCACGCGCGCCTTTCCCCCCGTGCGACAGCGCAACGCCCGCCTCCGATACTATCCCAAATTCAACATACTGGTGATCACTCCCAGTATATTCCTCGAGCACCCTCCATCCTTCGATCATCCCAGACAGATTCTCGGATACCAAAGTGATGTCAGGAGTGGTGAACTCGCACCCGGCCGCCTGAAGGTGGTCGCACCACCAGCGTTCATGACCACCAGGCCCAACCTGGCCGCCATATCCAGGACGCACCTCCCCCTTGTGCTCGTCACCGGATCACCCCACTCCACAGCCCTGGCATTGAAATCACCGGCCACACCAGCCAGAGCGTCCTCGATAGCGGCCATCTTCGCCCTAAATCGCGCCACACTATCGCTAGGAGTGAGGTAACAGCTCACCAGCACAAAACCGCCGATCCGAGCCCACGCATAGCCGCAGCCGATCCCGTACCGCGCAACCGCGAGTTCACCGCCGCCAGGTAGCCAGAGCGCCGCCGTACCCGTTTCGTCCCCGACCCAGAACCCTCGGTGCATCGGACCGTATTGTTCGCTGATAACAACCACGTCCGCGCCCCTATCGGCAACCATCTGCCATAGCAGAGCATCTGCCGTCCTGCTCCTGTGCATATTCGCCTGGAGCACCCTCATCTGAGGGATAGCGGCAGCCCTTCGAGTCCGGCAGGTGGTCAGTCCTACCGCGCCCCGCCCCCCAGCACAGAACGCACTTGGTGCACAGTTGCCTCCTGTCTGTCCCAGTACACTTTGCCTGGGTGTGTCCCGCCCCAAAGCATCGATAACACCTACCGACACTCTCGGACATCCGCATCGCAGCCCTGATCCATCCGACACGCACGTAGCCAATATCGATCAGTTTCGCGGCGCCCTCCACCGACAAAGTAACGTACGCCCGAACCTGTTCGCGCACGTCCGGTGCCGTCGCCCTCACGCGTAGCTGCTCTTCGTGCCCGGCGAGCAGACCACGGACCGCCATCTCCACCTCCTCCACGACCGTCAAGGAGTCAAGACCCCGCATCTCCACGGTCGCGCTCGGTCTTAATTCCGCGACCGACGCTGTCTCGCGGACAGCGTCCCTCAGACGCCGTACAAACTCCGGGTCAATCCTGTCCCTCCTCCCAAGTTCCAACAGGATGTCACCGGCCCCCTCCTCCTGACGGACCTTACCCCCTTCGCGCCGCCCGTCACGCTGCCACGCAGATCCTTCAGCACCCCCGCATAGGTGTGCCCCACCGCGGGCTTAATGAGCACCGCCTCAGGCTTCGCGGGCACCCGGGCCCCTAGGCCGTCCGGCGTGGGCACTCGGGCCGTTAGCCCGTTTGACGGGGGCAACCGGACCACCCACCGACCGTCTTGTGGGAGCCGCCGCAGCAGCATGTGCAGGCGTATCCCCCCAAGCAGAGTCGCAGCCCGCCAGTGGGGACCCGGAAGCGGCCCGTTCCCCTCAGCTGCCCCCCACGCACGACTACAATCGAGCGCGACATCAAGAAGCTCGGCCATTTTGCCACGCCTCCCTTCACCTCACCACTTATGTTCCTCTGCCGAACACAAGCTTCCCGCATTCCGCTCAACACAGCCCTGCATTGAGCGATCGCGGCCTCCTCCCTCGCCCTCATATCGCGGATACGTCCCAGTCGCGGCGATCCCCCGCCCGACCAGACATACCCGCACGCGGCGCGTCACCGCCCCCGACCCCGTTAGTCGTCGGGCAGACAGTATCCCCCAAAGATCCCGCATCCACAGGCGAGGCAGAAGCCGCCCCATCCGTGGTCACCACCGGGGGCGGGGAGCATCTCACAGGGGGCGACCTCAGCACCAGCCCGCTCCTCCTGAAGATCGCATCGCCCCCCCACCCTCGGTGGTCCCGGAAACCACACAGCGCCGGGAAGTGGAGGAGTCCTGGGCCCGCTACACATCGCGCCCGCAGCAACGACGTCCGCAAAAGAGTTGGGTCGCCCAACTAGTGGCGTCCCAACCGAAACTGTTGGCCCCCTTTGAGGGTCGGCCCTTGGAGTGAAGCAAATAAGCCCCCCTTGTGGGTCGAGCTTTTGGTCTCCGTCTTTCTTCCCATCATCGTCGTTTTTCTTTTTAATTGAATACATGTAATTCCCACGAGTGTGGGGGAAAGTAGGTCGGCCGGGCCATAGCCCCCGATAACCCAGCAAGGCCAAAACATTATTCACCGAGGTGGCCAGGTATCGGTGAAGCTCCGTTTGCGACTAGACTATTTTCTGAAGGGGGCCTCTAGCCAAGCTGATCCCAGGCACGGGTCGCATCACACCATGATCCGGCCCCCAAATCGTTGCTTACTTTAGCCATGACCGAGTATTGGTCTCCAGAAAGGAAAAAACGCTTCCCACCACACAAGGACAATCCACAGTGTAGGGTGAGCGAGGTTTTCTAGAAAGACCCAGACCCGAGCATGTTAACGGTGGCCGCTGCGTGGAGGCAGTAAGTCTTCTTGTGTATTTCTCCATAAGGATCGTACTCTGACTTTACCCTATGGGCTCACACCTGACCACCTTGTTTATAAGCATAAGGGGCTTAGATTTTTGTTCCTCCTTATATAAATGTTGTTTATAATTTAAGATGGTTATGTTTGCTAATCAAATAGAATACTTTATTTAACCATGCTCTATTCTTAACTCAATTTAACCGAGGAGCTTTGATTCAGACTGTTTAGCGGTAACAAGCTACACTTTAGCACTCGACATGAAACTAGTGTAGATTTTTGTAATCGAAAGATTGGAATGAAATCTATAAATTTCTAGACAGTTACTGATTCCCATGGACGATGCATACTTTAAATAAAATGCAAATTTATAGCTATTGTGAATTTAAGCTTTTTATTCTCAAAATCAAGAACACTATAAAACACACATAAAAATTAGTGAAAGTCGTGAGAGAGGCATAAAAAATAGGAATGCTTAATTAATTTAAATTGCTGAATTTTTTGTGATTGGCATTGGGTTTAAAACCCACGACTTTTGTTCTTTAAATTGCGGCTCTTATCGCGCACGCAGGAGAAAGATGATTGTTTCACAATAATTAAATCTAATGGCGTTTTTCTTTCTGACAAAAGTGTAACATTCGAGTATATGCTACATTTCGTTACTATTCGTGTTCCATGCTAAAAAATATTAACCATTATTGGACCAATAACTCGCAACATTTTTGACCCTCTACTTTCAAGTTGAGGTGAATTTTATTTGCTAAAGAAGAAGATTTATAAAAAAAATTATTATTATTGATGAAATTATGCTAAAAACCGTAGAAACAGTAAAACTGTAAATTAAGGGACAACAGTTGACATCATGCTTAAAGATCATGTACCTTAAAATGCTATTTTGTGGTTGCAAAAAAAAAAACAAAAAAGCTCTGGAATTTAGGCAACTCGACTTAATGCTGTTTCGTTCTGCATTACCTGCATTAACATATTCATTACTTTTCCAATGTTTCTCTACCACATGATGCCATTGCTAAACAGTGCTTTTTTTTGTAATTTCGTAGTGTTACCATACTTTCATCGTATTTAGATGATTAGAAATATACGAGTATATGACTGAAATAGTGAAACCTTATTTAAATAAAACTTAAATCTAAATGATATTAGCTAAATGAGTATTTAAGTTCGAAGTCAGTTATTGAGCCTAAGTTTCAAATATTTTGTACCGCTGTGGTAATAAAAAATGTATCACATATTAAAGGTGTTGGCAAACTAAAGAAAGTGTTATCCATCGAAAGTGCAAAATTTTTGTTCAGAAAGAAAGCCAATATAAGATATTCACACTTGATTTATTATAAGAATGTGAAATTTTTCTTCCAAAATAAATCATTTTTATTCTTCACTATTAGTAAAATTTGCTAAAAAGAATCGATAAAAAATAGGCAGATAGATTTTAAGCGAAAACGAAAATAGAAACAAGAAAATATGTATGTTTATGGTAAATGAGGTATTTGAAATTGAAATCACACAATATAAATGAGAATAGAACGCTGCGTTTAAATTAAAATGTTTATAATTCTAAGTCAAATATTTATTTTATTTTATTTGAAAATTTTAAATGTGACGTAGACAATTGAATCTAAACAGATTTAAACTATTTAAAATAAATACGAACGTTATGTCAGTCGCTAGTTATTCGAAATTGTTATTAAAACAGAAAGAGTATATTATTTTTTTTTTTATTTGAAGAAACTAAAATTGAGTTTGAAAGAATTTTAAAAACTGGTTCCAATAAGACCCGCTGAAGAATTCGGTAAAGTTGACAAAGTTTTTGGACAAATTAACAGGAAGTCATTCAATTCAACAATTGACATTTAATTACCGCATTGAGTTAATTCCCCAAATATGTTAAGTAAAGAAGTAATTACATGACTATGAAGCTGTGGCAAAAGATATAGCAGCTCTAAAGCTAGCGTTTATCTTCATATACTGAAGCGAACTGGCAGACTCAAGCGCCAGAGGGCTAGTCTTTACAGCCTAACTTAACCTAACTAATAAAACAGTTCCTATAATTTAAAATTCAATTCGCATATTCAACACCGAAAGTACATACGGCAAACAAAAACCAAACTTTCGAAATTTTTATTTGTGATAGTGCTGCTATAATTTTTGCCGGGACTCTTCGTATGTGTATCTTGCTTCTTTTTTAAATGTAACTTTTAACATTTTATTGCACTGAAAGAAATTTTTGTATAGTTTGTGCTGCAATCTTGTTATGCCTTGCAATTTATTTTAATAAATTTAAAAAATTACATATTAGAAATTTCCATAAAAAAAATTTTTATTCCCTACTGCACGATCAGAATGTGTGTTATGCTCCCACAGAATTGAAATGTTTGAATTACTTTTACTACACGTGGAAAATAATTTTCCAAAAAATGTATTTCTTCTGAGCTGTGTCTCTTTTCTATTAAATACGATTATGTGCATACATATATTTATACGTATGTATCAAATTGTATGTGCACATTAGATTAAAACAGAAATAAAGTTTTCTCATTGCGGCGTATTTATTTATTTATTCCAAGAAACATTCATGCTTTTAGTTGCAAATTTATTTTTTTTTCAATGTTTTTATTATTTATTTTGGCTTTAATTATACCTCATTATTCCTTTGAATGTTAAATTTTGCTTTTTTTCATAAAATAAACAACTGAACGAAACACAGAAAATAATTATTAAATAATCGAATTGTTTATAAATGTGTGATATATTTCTTATTCAAAGAAAAAGGGAACTTCTGTAAAAGAAAACTACTTTCTGTTCCCAAATATTTGAATTTCATGAAGTAAATAAACATCAAAAAATCTACAATATTCATGTAAAAAAAACTGCTTAAGCTGCTTTTAGACACTTTGTATTTTACAATGTGAATGTCAAATTTCACTAACTTTTATTACTATTATTGTATTGGCAAAATAAGTAATTGAAAATAACGAAATCATTATAGCGAATCTCAATTCAGTCAAATTTATAACGATATTTAAGTTTGCGACAATAATTTATGTGCTCTCTAATGTCTGGATAAAATGTATGTGGTTTTAAAATGTATTGTTAGAATATTTTATTTTTCTGTTTCTTTTTTATCAGTGTCAGGGGAAATCCTCTACATTGCTATAATATCCTATACAGTTATAGAGAGGAATATAGGGGACAGATACTAGACAGGTGGTGAACGTGGTAGAAAGATCAGCTTAAATCACAATTCTGCAGTTGCGTGTTAACTATAAAGCAAACTTGCTAAGGGGAACCATTTTTTTTTTATTACTTTACTCCACCAACGTTTTATTGCTAAAATACCGGGAAAAAAGAGCTGTAGTACAAAAACGCAAAAAAAAAACTTCGATTTTTTTTAGAGGTTTGAAGTTTTGGGAGATGTTTTGTATAAAATTCGAAAATTTTCGCTATATCTATCAAAAGTGGGTGAGATCAAACAATTTAATTAGAAAAATATTTAAATTAAATTTTTTTTTTATTTTTAATATGTATACTCGTATGTTTTTACAATTCAAATATATTCGTTAATAAAAATTTTTGATTAACAATTGTCTACTCGTCAAAAGTCACACTACTGATGTGTAAAAGAAAAAAAAAATTATTTCTGTAAAAGTCAGCCAGCTTTTAAGGTGTAAAAATTTAAAATTAGTGCGTATTATATATTGCACTGGCAAATCAACTGACATCAGTAGTTTTACAACTCAATTATATTTGTGGTTCACCAAATATGTATATACAAAAATGTATTTAATTGTACATTTTCTTTAAAAAAATATACTTATTTTTAATCAAATTAAACACAATTAAGAGTGAATAGAAATATAAATCAGTATGTACATATATAATTTAACATCAGTATATTGTTGTGAACTATTATACTTGTCAACAGGAATTTGGCCTGAGTTTTATTAGTCAATTCGAATACATATGGAGCTCCGATGCAATGCTTATAAAATACTGTTTTTGGAGTGACTCTGGTTCTCGAGATATAGTGATATGTTGTCTACTTTATATTAAAAAAAGAAAATATAATAAAAAATGTTAGTAAACTTTGAAATGATTGTAATGAATTTTTTATAAAAAATAAGGAGAGATAAATTTGCTTCTTGAATAAAAACTTGAATTTCTTTTGTAATTAAATCTTTTTATTTATATGAAATATAAATATTACATATAAAAAACAGAGGAGGTTGCACCACTTAATGCTGAAAGCCGTGCGAGGAAAATAGTCGCCGTAGTCGACAATTACAATGTTTATTTAGTACAATTAATGAATATCACCCTTTTAGTCATTTCATATTGCAAAACATCATTTCAATCACATTATTGCAAATAAATACATACATACACTGCGTTTCACATGAATAGGTGCAGTGTTTTAGCAATCAATTAGAGCTTGCTGCTCTCAGGATAATTCATGCAGAGAATTATGTTGCACTTTTTATTAAAGGTTTAACAATTGAGAAAAAGAGTATACACAAAGAAGACTTGAAAAAGTTCCGTTAAAAATGATATGTACTTCTTTTTATAATTTGCTAAGAAAATTGTGAACTATTTTTGCGTCAGTTGAATAGGTTCATATTATAAAACAATAAAAAATTATAAAAAAAAGCACGAAAACAATTAAGTTTTGTTTATTAATTTAATTTTTTATTCATTTTTAATAATGTGTACTTCCTCCTTTCGATAAAATTACCTCATAAATTCTATTTGGAAGGGAGTTATACAGTTGCGATAAATATTGTAAAGAAATCTGCGACCATGCCGATTTTATTGCAACAATTAGAGATTCTCGGTCATCAAATTGCCGCCCAGACTCGTACACTTTCCGAGACTCCCATCCCATACGTTTTCCATTATGTTTAAGTCCGGGGAGTATGGTGGCCATGGCAGCAATTCAACATTTTGTGCGCTAATCCACGTTTTAATAAGCCTTGCCGTGTGAATAGGAGCATTATCCTGCTGGAAAGTCCATGGGATGGGTCCAAACAAATCTTGAAATTTTGAAAACGCTGTTTGCAGAATAGATTGATAGAAATTTGCTGTCATTTTGGTGGTTTTAAATTCCAAGTCTATGACTTAATAGTACGATATTGCACCCCAGACCATAACACCACCTACTCGACTATGGGGACGGGCTAAAAAGCGTTCTTCCTTTCTCAAATCATGGAAATAGTAGTTGTAACCATCGGGTCCATCAAAATTGAACTTTTTTCGTCTGAGAAAACTACTTTATTCCACTCACTCTTCCAAGTCATGTGTTCTTTGCAAAAATTCAACCGTAATTCTTTACGTTGCTGGTTCAATGGTGGTTTTTTCTGCAACTTAATACGTTTTAAGTGTTCTGCTGTATTTAGTATCCTTCTAACTGTGGAAAGGCTAGCACTGGAACCACTTTTTACTTTGATTTTTGGAGCAGAGTCACTAGAATTGGAGGCAATTCTTAGAATATTTCGCCTTCTGTAGCTGTTGTGGCCATTGTTTGCCGTCCCTTCATGTTTTTGCCATAGTTTTCTCTATTTCTTAAATAATTCCACACAACGTTAGCGCTTTTACTAATTTTTAAAGCAATTTCTCCGCCGGACAGACCTTGATCATCATAGGCATCAGTTTTTGCCTTCTCTTCCAACGTTAAAGATTTACCACGGCCCATTTTCAATTAAAATCGATTAAAAATTATTTTTGTGTTTTGTTTTTAAAAATTGCTGAACTATTTTGTAATTAAATTTTACACAAATGACCATACAAACACATTTTAATCACTGCACCTATTCAACTGACGCAAAAATAGTTCACAATTTTCTTAGCAAATTATAAAAAGAAGTACATATCATTTTTAACGGAACTTTTTCAAGTCTTCTTTGTGTATACTCTTTTTCTCAATTGTTAAACCTTTAATAAAAAGTGCAACATAATTCTCTGCATGAATTATCCTGAGAGCAGCAAGCTGTAATTGATTGCTAAAACACTGCACCTATTCATGTGAAACGCAGTGTATGTATGTATGTATGTATATACAGTGAACTCGCAGATACGTGAACTAATTTTTAAATTTTTTCTATAACATTTTACTCTCTTTTATCGTTTATTTAATTTAAAATAAAGTATGTACGTTATTCACCTATGAAACATGTTTTGATTCTACTTTTTGTAAGTTCCTGCCACTATATAGCAAAGTATTGCAAAGGGGTTTCTAAAATACTAATTTCTAAATTATGTTATTTAATTCATCAAAAAGAGAGGTTAGCTGAATTTAAACTACGATAATTATAAATTTGGTTGTTTGATACAAAAGCAAATAAATAATTTTTCAAGACAACAAAAGGGTGTGTTAAAATTATTTCATTCAAAGGTTTTATATAAGATATTAAAAATTATTTTAATATAATGATTTTTGACGTGCTAAACAAAAAAGTCTGTGATCTCTTGTTGACGTTGTTTTTGCTTGAGCATTTGTAATGCAGCCTTTTCTTTAAGGTTTCTTAACACTGTGTTTCTTATTGAACAAATCGTCAATTTGGTGACATTATACTTTTTCGACAAACCAGTTACAGATGAACCTTTCCGTAAAAGCTCTAAAATATCTGATTTTCCTTGAAGATTTAACACTTTTGGTTTTTTATTAGGGATATTTTCAATAAAAATATTTTTAGAGATCACTTGTCTATATTATTTATATACATATATGTATAGTCAGCACAGAGAGATGATTCCAGTAGAACTGCCGCATTAATACTAAAGCTACTTATCATGCAACAAAAGTTGTTTACAACAAACAAACTACGAAATTCTTCTGCGGGGAAAACCAAAATTTTTAAATAAGCTTACAAAATTGAATTTTAACGTTCTGAAAAAAGTTCAATGTAAAAAAAATTTTCATGTTTTTTGGTAGTTCACGTTTCTGGATGTTCACGTTTCTGCAAGTTCACTGTACGTATGTTTGGATGTATATAAAAGAATATATATTTTTCCCTTTATTTCTTCATTCTTATTTGCTACTAGATATGAATATGAAATGAAGCAGTCAAATGTGATCATTGAAGGTCATCTGTTAAAGAGTGCACTAAAAAATCTTAGGTAGAATTAAGGTCAAAAAAAGTTCTCAACGACATTCCTTATATAGACTCAATCGACGTTTTGCATAATTTTTATTTGTCGACTTCACAGCCTGTATGGGTTTTTAATACAATTTTATATTTTATATTTTAATTTGCGTACAAAATCTAAATATTTATTACATATGTACATACATATATTTTTTAGAATTGTGTTGGCTTTTGCGCTATCAACATAAATACATACATATGTATTATTTATACCCATTATTGAAAAGAAGAATATTAAAACAAACATGTTGTTACGTTTTACTTTTTAAAAACGTGTATTTTTCGTACTTGATTTGTGACTGTAAAATAAAATAACGAATTATTAAGTTTTACCTTTTAAAACGTGTGTTCTTTTATTTACTACTTTGATTTATTTGTCCTTTTACCTACTAATTTATTTTTCTTTAATTTAATAATGTTTACAAACTCTAGTTTGCTTTAAGGTACTTAATTTAAACGTTCGCTTCAAGAATGTTTTTATAACTGCATAGCGATTGCGATTGCGATAATTATCTTTTTATTTTGCTTATGTTATTTTACTATTGTTGGATTAGTGTGAATGCGTGTTTGTCAGACTCTGTAATTTTTTTTTTTTATCTGGGACCAGCACTCAGGAAATTACTCCTACACATGCGAGGCATTGTGCTGGAACTATAGGAAAAGGATAGTAGGAGAAACGACAGGAGGTGAAGCTTAATTAATTATTTTACAGCTCTGCTTTCGCACGTTCTTTGTTTATACTCGTAGCAGTTCTGAAGCTTCGGTAGCCATTTTTATTGTTATTTTACTTCGCCGGTGCTACATAATACCGACGAAGGAGAGCGTTCTGATGTGATTGTGAATTGCTATCAGCTGAAGCCGGTATTGTTCAGTGACTATGCTTTCGCCACTGAAACCTGCCGACAACAACTAACTCACAAAGGCACACTAATGCACATCAAAAAAATGCGAGATGTTTATTTTCATTTTAAAATTTTAGTCTGAAACTGGGGTTGAACCCAGGTCTGTTTTTGGTTTAGTAGTCAACGTGCAGACTACCATCCATCGTGCCATCGCCACCCTCCTGTTTATTGATTTGCTTTGAGTAGGTTTGGTATGTGAGTTGTGTGTATGTTTATTGTGTTGTCGGTCGCAGAAAATCCAGAACGTTATAATGTAATACCAAAGCAAAGACTATAAATATATTTATAAAGATATTGCACGTAGAACATTGAATAAAAACAAAAATTGTTTGCGTTTATGGATGCTGTGGGGGGAAGTAGCAAGAGAGTCTTTGAGCAAGAGAAGAGAACACAAAAATTTTAGGCATACATACATATGTACGTACATAAGTATGTATGTAGTAATAAGCAAGAATGATTAAATAAAGATTACGCCAACAAGCTAAAATAAAAATACTTTTCTGCGCATGATGGAACTCTGACGTCACTCAACATGTATTCTGATTGGCTAATAAAACTCAGCTGAAGAACTATTATGTTATTGTAAAAACAGGACAGTGGGGCAAATTCAGTTTGATAATAAACAATTTTAAAGAACTATTTTATTTTCCATTTATTTTTATTTAAATATTTTACATATAAATAGTGAACCCAAGTGTTAATTATTTCCCTTTTTCCCCATTCCAAAATTTGTTGTTGTTATTTTACTTAAAAATAAAAATCTTTAAAGAATATTTATAGAATTTTTAGTTTGTTATTTTACTATACTTTCTCTTTCTCTTATACGTGCTTTCAACAATTTCAGAATTTAATTTTCTAATTCTAAAATACATTCTACATCTACAAAAAAGTTTTTTTACGTCATCACTGGCTTCAATTTCTTTTGCTTCCAACAAATGCTTTTGTAAATATCCACTTGCGAGTAATAATTTGTCGCCATTCAATTTGGAAAAAATTGAGTCACACAGTATTAGCGTGTTAATTAACGAAGTTGATGGCTTACTAAGTCCACCTTCACTTAAGTGATTAACCCATGAATAATTGCGTTCGGTTGAAGAATTACTCACAAGATCAGGATTTTCATTCTTCAGTTTGTGGCAAATATATCCGGCCAAGTTCTCTAAACCATCATATTCCATATTTTCTATTTCGCTTTGGTTAGTTTCTGTAGCCAAAACATCTGCCTGAATGTTACGGTTAACACTCTTAAGTATAGTACCTGAAGAAATCACAAAGTTTATAAAACTTTGTGTTATTTAAAATTTAAGCTTTCAACTTACCCGTTAAAGAATTATATACATCTAAATCGGGTGTATTGTCAACTTCTACATTTGCATTACTACCCAAAATGCCTTCGTTAGACCCCATTAAATATGATCGAAGTCTATATTTGAATTCTTCTCGATCAGGGTGATCGTGAAGTCCGCCTTTCGACCTAATTATTCCAAAAAAAATTTCCAGCACATCTTGATTAAACCGATACGTTAGCAAATACTCAATATTATATCGACTTTTAAGTTCAATATATAGCATTTGTAACGCTTTATTAGATTGAATGATACCTGTAGAATACATTTATGTCAAAAGAAATAAATCTGTGTCACAAATTTTTAGAGTACAATATAATTTTCAACCTTTTTGGAAAGGTAGCATAGAGTTTTTGCCAATCACACGGATCTCTGACATCATTTGCGACATATTATTTAGAATGATATTTTGTTTTTCAAGTGCTAAACCATATGGGTGTAATCGGTCTCTGGTATCCTGTCTCGGTACTCTCGAATTCATAACATCGAACCAGTCATTTACCTAGTTAAGTGAAATTTCTTAAGTAGTTTAGGTATGTTCTAGAAAAATTATATTTTGTAAGTAATTACGAGTTTAAAGAGTTGACTGCACTCGCTCCAATTTTCGTTGCTCAAATATCCCAAACTGGCGGCTCGTGTTATAGATTGCGAAATTGTATGTGAAAAAAGTTTCGTGGCCAGTTTAACCTTTTGCCTTTCAGGTCCGACCACACATAAATTGTGTGGTGATATTTTATGCGTGATCTGCAAGTCATTTGATTGGAGGGATAGGAGACTTAAAATTATATCCTTTTTGACTTCTTTTTCGTTAATGATAAACCCACCATCAATGAAATGATTTCTCAAAAGTTTTATCAAATGAGGAACATCATTAAAAACAAAAATTTTGATTTCATCGAACAAAAACCTACATATATACATATGTTACGTATATTCATACAAAAAAAAAATTTTTAAAAAATTATTGAGGCATATTTACATAAAACATACCATGGTTTTTCGTAATCAACTTCAAGTTCACTGAACAGTTTTCTGTTACCTCCACCTAAGTCACAAACAATGGCCACAATTGTAAAGCCACTCTGCTTCATAGTATTCAATATATTGAATAAAATACTTTTTGACATTTGGGTATCATAGTCATAATATATGGGTTGCTTCCAATTTGAAATTAAACCTTCCAGCGAATTAACAAAGGTTCTAAAAATTCTTGATTTTGATACAAATAACTTACATACCTCTTAGCAAGGCCACTTGGATATAATTAGCTGGTTCTAGCACTAAATCTGCTGACTTGTCATAGCAATACTTTTTTTTTGCCTTCATCTCATCAAAACTCAACACACATACTTTTTCAGTTTCTGACATTTGGTTGGCCGCAGATAGTAGTTTCACAACAGGCTCCAAAATACCTTTCGACATGTCCAATTTTTCCGACCATCTTTGCAACGTTCTCACCGATGGAAGTGGGAAATGTTTCTTCCTTAAAAGTTTGTAAGCTCTGGCACTCGCTGAGTATAGGGTGATAGATTGAGCAATGTCTGTTTCGGTAAAATTTTGTCTTTTATCACCGCTTTTTAGTTTTTTTATTTGACCCTCAGTAAACAAACGCCTCAGTGCCTTCTCGAGATTTGAGTTTGCAAAGCTTAGTTTTTGAATACAAGATAAATTTTTTATTGTCACATCACATTGACTTTTTGCCATTTTCAGCGAACAATTCTCCTTAAGAAGTGATTCTCTAGAAACGATTTAAATAATTATTTGTTGTTTTTTTAAATACTAACATACATTTTCAATTCCAAAGTTTTAGTGTAACTTTGGAGGCCATCTTCTTCAGTGTCAGTCGGCAATTCGGCATTTACACATTTTACTTTTAAACTTTTTTGATTATTTATTTGTTTTTTTGTTTCATCTTCAGTGCCATAAGCAGTTTTCTTTTCACTATCAATAATAGTATTTTCTAAGGACGCAACTGCATTGGGTTTTAATTTCTTAGTACTTCGTTTACTAAATCCTATAACGTCTTATTAACGGACTTAAAGAATTGATTATGTGGTAACTTACCCATTTCATATATTGAATTTCTTTCAAAATCCTCTTGCTTAAAATGTAAAGCACAAATTTTTTCTTTTTCAGCATTTACAGGCTTTACACGCTAGCAAAATTTCACCCATAACTTCCTTTGAGCTTCATCTCTTGGAAAACTATATAATGACACAGCTTTATAAAAACAAAAAAATTTTGATAGCAATATTACATTGTAACACAATTAATTTCTCACTTGTTTTTTTGCTGTTACTTTGTTTGCAATTGCCCACTGCGCATTTCATGCTTGCTCTTTTTGTTCTCTTTTCACTTCTATTTGTGTTTTTTGTTTACAGCTTATGAGCTTTATAAAGCAAGTTTTTTACACTTATTTATTATTTAATAATTATTTAAATATATTTATTATAAAATATAGCACAATTTATTATAAAATTCAACACAAAACTTTAACTTTGATAAAATCGATTTCATTTGCTTGTTTGAGATCTCTCTGAGTAAATTGTGTGAAGAGTTGCCAAATGTAGTATAAAATATAAATTTTGTACGAGAAAGTATTAGTTTTGCATATAATAAACATTTGGCAATCTCTTCGAGGGGATGCAAACGTCATCAAACGGTAAATCATGCGCAAGGCGTAATCTTTATTTAATCATTCTTGGTAATAAGCATTGGTTTTGTCAAGTTTATTTTGTTGTTGTTTTTGAAACATTTTTGTTTTTTTTAACTCTACTAGAAATTTTTTTTCCACAGAAATTATGGTTTTTTTTGTTGTTTACACATATAAATGATGCTTATTGAGAAATGTGTTTGTGTGTGTTATATTTCTTGTCCAAAGCACATTTAATAACAATATTAACAACTAAAAGCAGTTTCTTGTTTTCATATAAATCATGTGCAAATAAACAGTGCAAAGCCAATGCGACCGATTTTTATGGCTGTAGGGTAAAATTAAATTTTTTGTTATTGTACTATTGCATTTATGTTGATTCGCACCGAACTATGTATACTCATTTGTTTTATTAAATATTTTATTTTAGAATTTTCAATTGTATAGTTAGAATATCTATGTACATATATGCATAAATCAAATAAAACGTGAGCTTACCTGAGTTCGAAAACCATACAATTTACTATTTTGTTTACAAAACTATTATAAAATTTATTAAAATCTTTTTAATAAGTGATAACTAGCACAAGAAATGTAATTATTTTTGGTGATTGGTACATATTTAATAATTTTCTGAATTGAGCATATGTTTTATTGTTTTAAAATTTTAAGTTTTTCTGCGCTCGTTAATTTGTATTTGTATGTTTCCCACGAGGAATGCTTTCGTAAAAGTGTAAGAATTAATAAATTTAGCATCTCCATTCTGTGCTTATAGCATACGTTGTTTTCTTGAAACCAAAAGGAATATATTGTATTTTTGGTGCAATTTACACATTGCTCAACAATAGTTTTTTTTATGTTTTTTATTTCTTTGGATTCAGAAAAAATTTTTTCGAAAACTTTTATATGAATCTTACATACTGCAAAAAATAAGTCTGATGGAGCACACAAACTTCCAAAATCTGAATTTTTATCGTAATTTTTTGCATGTACAAACATTTCTGATGGATATGACAAAATTTGCGCGGGTTTTATTATATCCATACGGCAGCGAGCACAAGATATCCGTTGAGCTATGTAACCAACGAAATAGCGGCTTGATGTTAACTCTATTGGAATGTTTTCAGAGTTAAAACAATCAGCATCTTCATTAAAATAATCTTCATTTTCGGCTAATATATTTGTAACATCTACATCAGGAATGTGAGTACTTTCTGATGTACTGCCACTTCTTTGAGTATCCTCTAAAATTGTTTGAAACTCGATAGGTAAAAATATCGCATCGTCTTTAGCACAATTCGAAGAGGTACTAAATTGAGTTATTTTTAGAGATGACAGTTTACCTATTGCGACATTTAATTCATAAACCGAAGGATTTTTGCAGTGCCCGCCCTTGGCACGTATGTATATATGAAAATAAGTTTTCCAACGGATCTTGATTGAAATGGCTTGTTAAAATGCAGATCAAATTTGAGTTTTTTTCTATTTCAAATTCAAAATAAAATATAGCCTATATTTCAAGTTATACACTGTTAACATATCTGCGCAAAATTTCATTTAAATCGGTCCAGTAGTTTCGGAGATTAGCGAGAACAAACGTCGTGACACGTTATTTTTATATAGATATACATAGTTATATAAATTTCCAATTTTAAATAATATTAAATTCGGTGCGAATCGATGTTCTTGCAATAGTACAACAATAAAATACATATATTTGCCAATCAAATAAGAATCAGCGACATTAGCTTTACGTATCTTATGTCCACATATATTGTGCGAACACAAAACGAGCCTTTGCTGTTTTTGTTTGTTTATATGGATTATTTCGTTTGTTTATTAAATGTACACACATGCACACATACTTGAGAATGCAAAGACATAAACGTATGAACACATGTATACATATGTAAATGAATAGTAGAGACATGAGAATAATAAATTCTCTCAGAAAATAAATGACTCTCTTGAAAAAAGTGGTTTTAGCATCTATACTATAACCATCAGCAAATTTAGCATTGGCAGAACAATGTATGACAGTGCAACATCTTTATATATTTATAGTCTTTGGTAATACGTTTATACGAGGGTGATTTACAAATTCCCGGCAATAAATGTATTTCCATAACAATATACTGCTAGCCGTCGAATTTACTACGATACACATTATCGGGTATAATTTAGTTGGTAAATACCGCTTCAAGCTTTGAAAGTCTGAAAAGAGACGATATAAAATTACTGCGATTATTTAGCTTAATTCAAATAATAATACAATAATAATAATAACTACAATACAAAAGATAGACATTTTATTTGAATTTTCTCGCGTTAATCATGACAGGCCGATTTAGAATTGACTTCTGCAACATACGTGGTCTAAGGGCAAATTTCTTCTCTGTCTATGCTCACGTTTGTCTCCATCGGCCGGATGTTTTCGCCTTAAGTGAAACCCAGGTGTCTGAGGATGCTGACCCACAGGATTTTCACATACGTGGGTATCACCTCCTATCTCTTTTCTATCTACACAGAGGCCTTGCAATTTATATACGCAATGAAGTTGTGTACCAGTGCCAGCAATCTTTAGACACGCATGATCCCGAATTTAGCTGTCTTTGGGTTAAATTCAAAATCAGGGCACATCTTCTGCATTTCGGGTTTCTTTACAGAAGCCCAAACACGGAAAGGGAGAAAACTATACAAAACTTCGATGCCCTTTCCGACATTATATCGGGGATCCTCGAAAATTACCCGAACAGTGAAATCGTTATTGGTGGTGATTTCAATGTCCATAATTTATCGTGGCTCCGCCATTCGAGCAATACAACTCCAGAAGGCCAATATGCTGAGCTATTCGCAGCGCAGAATCACCTTGCGCAATTAGTGAATGAACCAACACATATTTCATGTGTTGACGGGCACCAACACAACACCCTCGACCTATTTCTCACTTCACACCCTGAAAAGTATGAAATGAACATTAGCGCACCTCTCGGTAATTCGGATCATTGCACCATTTCTGCCTCCTTTCCGTTTGCGGAACTTCGAGGCGTTTCACCGCCAGCTACGAAACGTTCGAAATATATTTACGAAAAGGCACGTTGGGCAGAGCTCAACGATTTCTTTCGGCATTTCAATTGGAGGCTCTGCTTCCTAGATAATGATGTCAATGCCATGGCTAAAATGGTCCAAAACATAATATTGCTTGGTATGAAAACGTTCATACCATCGAAGCAAATTTCGATTAGGCCTAGACCAAAGTCTTGGTTTAATCAGACGTGCAGACTTGCAGTCAGATCCAGAGAGGAAGCATTTAGTGTCTGGCGGAATGATAAAAACGCAGATACTGATATGATGCGCAAAAGGGCGAGATCTTCGTGTGCCAAAGTGCTAAGACGTGCAAAAGCTTTGTACGAGCAGAGTCTTCGCGCTAAAGTTCTTACTGCCCCACGGGGAAGTAAAAGCTTTTGGTCATTCGTTAAAAGAGTTAGGGGAAATGCTAGTTCTTCTATTCCGTCTCTTTTAAAGGCTGACCAAATATTCACTGACCCGGTTGAAAAGGCTAACCTCCTTGCTGAAATGTTTGCAGGTAATTCTCACCTTCCGGAAAGCAATCAACCACTGCCCGCATCCGAACGTGTATCCGTAACTATGCCAAAGATATACTTTCGGGCTCGTGCAGTAAAAAGGGTTTTATCGGACCATAACATAAATAAGTCACCTGGCCCGGATGGAATTCCGGCACTGGTCTTGAAGCAGTGCTCTTCGACGTTATCGCGTCCTCTGGCAATCCTTTTCAGCACCCTATATCATGCAGGCGAAGTTCCGTCGTGCTGGAAAGTTGCAAATGTTACGCCGATCCCCAAGAAAGGAGAGGCAAGCAACCCTGAAAATTATCGCCCAATGGCAATATGCTCTACCATTTCTAAAGTAATGGAGAGTATGCTAAATTTCTATCTTATGAAATATCTGGAGTCCTATAGCTTACTTAACGACCGGCAATATGGCTTCCGTGGAGGTCGTTCCACGGGTGATTTATTAGCCTTCCTCTCGGAAAAATGGTGTCGATCCATCCACCATTTTGGCGAAAGTAAGGTAGTGGCTCCAGATATTTCAAAAGCATTTGACAGAGTGTGGCATGGAGCACTCTCGTCCAAACTTATTGCTTTTGGTGTCGGCGATATCTTCTCTCGATTTATATCGAGCTTGGATCGCGCTATAAGAGTTGTTATAGACGGGATCTCATCTAACGAGTTCAAGATCAATTCAGGGGTACCACAAGGCTCCATTCTTTCTCCTACCCTATTTCTTATTTTTCTTAATGACCTCCTATGTCATACCTCAAACCCTATCCACTCTTTCGCAGATGACAGCAGTATCTGCCATTCATATTCATTTGATCGTAGGCCGACATCAACTATGATCGCGGCGACGCGGAGGGAATATGAATGATTCGCTAACAGGTGACCTCACGAGAATATTGGAATGGGGTCACGCGAACAGGGTCGATTTCAATTCCCAAAAGATCCAATGCTGCATGCTAACACACCGCCGTATGCACGATCACGCTGCCTCATCTGTAAAAATGGGTGGCATAAACATTGAGGAATCAGAAGCTCTTGATGTTCTTGGCATGAAAATTCAGTGTGATGTCCGATGGACTGAGCACATTTTTCAGGTCTCAAAGGAAGCATTCAACTGCCTAGGCTTTTTAAGGCGGTGTAAGACATACTTCACACCATCTGATCTCCTCACTATTTATACCGCCTACATCCGACCGAAAATGGAATACAACTCTCATGTGTGGGCCGGTGCTTCAAAGACTATTTTGAAGTTACTCGACCGTGTACAAGAAAGGGCGAAGAAACTCATAGGAGACAGTAGGGTAGCCAACTCTATTGACTCTCTTGAGCATCGTCGCAACGTGGGGTGCGTTTCGTTGTTCTATCGTTACTATAATGGGAGGTGTTCCAATGAAATCAGGGAACTTGTTCCCGAAACCCGGGTATTCGCGCGCACGACGCGATCATCATTAAGAGCGCATCCATTTGTGTTCGATTTGACGGCGACTCGCACTACGCATTACAAGGAAAATTCGTTTTTTGGCCGAACGGCACGAATGTGGAATAGACTACCCGCAGAGGTGTTTCCTGTCACTTTTTGCTTGGGAAGATTTAAATCAAATGTCAATAAAAACTACTTCCTCTATCCTCCTTCCCATAACCTAATTTCCTAGTTCCAGCACAATGCATCGCATGTGTAGGGGTCATCCCCTGAGTGCCGGTCCAAGACAAAAAAAAAATAGCATTAGTATTGTTTTATTATACTGACGACGAGAGCCAATAATCAGCATCAGAAAAAATTGTTATGACTTCCGGAATTGTCAACGCTCTAGCTATTTCAGTTCAATATTTTTTTTTCTTGTTCCCTAATTAATTTTCTGTACTTCAAATGAAACCATATATTTATTTATTAAGATGGGACAAATACGAAAAATTAATAATTTATTAATTGAAAAATATTGTGCGAAAGTTAATCAAGAAACTAAGACAAGTTTATTTAAGTTTGTAAATATTCTATACACTGAGAAGTATCGCAGAAATTTTAACTGTGTAACTATGCTACTTTAAAAATTCAGCGAACCAATAGATTTATACCTGAATTTAGTTTAAAAAAATTTTTGTATTTTCAAAGTTTGTATGCCGATATAATTTTGTTTTTTTACAATAAATTTTATAACAGCGCAAATAATATAACCAGGGCAGGAATTCACTTTTGTATTAAAGACTGGCGAATATTTAAATAAAATTATTCCCTATCCACAGTGGATACCTATCCATTGGATCCCTTTCCATTGGAACAATAGCTCCATCTTACAAAACTAATATTCAACTTGAGCAAATTCAAAATTATAACTTGTGCCTGTAATACTTTATTTTAATAATAATAATAGTAATACTGTATTTTCTGTTTTGTTTGCTGGATATCAGTACATAACTTATCTTGCAAACTGACAGCTGTTAAAACATAACCGCCCACTCCCTTTAAAAAAACAACTCATAATATTCTGGCTTTTTTATCTGCTGCATGTGCCCAGCATACAATTAAACCAATTGCGATGGTATCGTTTGCTGTGCATGGGCACAATGTTTCAAGTGCATGTTTTTCAAACGGGCATGGGCCAATGCTTTTTCATGGTTTTTTTTCTCTTCTTTATTTATGTACATACATACATACATACATAAATATATTCGTATATTAATTGTTGATAATATCGTTTAGTGATTTTTTTATTGTGGTTTTATGTTTGTAGCAAAATTTAAATGACCTTGACTTAATTCCTTTGCATTTCATTAAAACAAATTTTCTTTGGCTTATATACAGTGAACTCCCATTAATATTAAATAATTAAGATAAAGCACATTAATTTTTACAACATTATTTATTAGTTTTAGATATTTATGAATGTCACGAAAAAGTATTCCCGAATAACAAATGTCTCTCTCCATGTTTGTTGGCCAAGTTAATAACACTTGCTCCTTTCGTCATTATTCCAAAATATCTGACTTTCTTGTTAATGTTAAAAACTAGCATTTTCTTTTTCTTGTGTATATTGAAGAGTTATTTACGATGTGCATAAAAAAGTATGTATGTAACTGGAACTGAGTATTATAACTAACTTCACCAAAAATGTATATTCAATTAAACAAATGTGTAACATTTGTAACTGTTTAAATGGGTTTCTTCAAATTAATATGAGGTAGAAAGATGTATATTCGAATTTTGAAGCGGTCGCAACAAGTTATATGAATATGTATGTATGTACATATATTAGAATGTTAATATTAACGCAATTTCACTGTAGTTTTTTATTGCAATTTTCTTGCACAGAATATAGCAACAATTATAAAATAAAATTTATAATAAATTAATAGTGAATTGGGTATTCGTAGTATTGTCTTCCAGTAAGAGAAAAACTAGAATTTATTGCTCAAATATTGAGAAAAATTTAATTGGAAATAAATAAATTAGGTTAAATAAAAATCTAATTGCCTTAAATATCCAAACGCAACTGCAAAGGTTTTTATAATAAAACAATTTTTTCGCTACGAGCCAATTTATTATTAGCGAAAACGACAGCAATTTAAACATATCGACGGTCGAAACAGATATAGATAAATTGATTGTTATTGCCTGTTGCAGAAAAATAATGCACAATGGTCCCTTAGCGCCTTTAATATAGTTTCTACAAAGCACTGTATTCTAATTATAAGAATGAGGTTTCAAATGTACCACACACAAACAGAAAAAGCAAACAAGAAATTCAAAATGTACTAAAATATATTTTTAATATCAATGTCATTCGTTTTTAGGGAATAATATGAGATTGGTGATGGAATGTATACACCGATTATTTGCTGCGATATTCTTATACAGGGTTGGCCAAAAGTAATCACCCGGGGCATAAGTAATCACCCGATGTTCTTTTGCAGTAATTTTTTTAAAGGCAAATTTCGGCACTGCTTATGATATGGGCTAAGTGCCCGCCGCCAGAGTTGATGACCATACATGCAGATCCAAAGGTTTTTATTGAGGGTGGCGATGGCACGATGGATGGTAGTCTGCACGTTGACTACAAAACCAAAAACAGACCTGGGTTCGACTCCAGTTTCAGACTAAAATTATAAAAAAAAAAATCTCGCATTTTTCTGATGTGCATTAGTGTGTCTTTGTGTGTCAGTTGTTGTCGGAAGTTTTCAGTGTCGAAGGCATAGTCACTGGTCACTGAACAATACCGGCTTCAGCTGATAGCAATGCACAATCACATCAGAACGCCCTCCTTCGTCGGTATTGTGTAGCAACGGCAAAGTAAAATATTAATAAAAAAAATGGCTACTAAGCCGAAGCTTCAGCACTGCTACGAGTATAAAACAAAACGTGCGAAAGCAGAGCTGTAAAATAATTAATTAAGCTTCACCTCCTGTCATTTCTCCTACTATCCCTTTCCTATAGTTCCAGCACAATGCTTCGCATGTGTAGGAGTCATCTCCTGCGTGCTGGTCCCAGAAAAAAAAATTAAATTACAGCAAAAAGACAAAGGGTGATTACTTATGCCCCGGGTGATTACTTTTGGCCCACCGTGTATATTGACAAGACAAGTTTTTTTTTTAAACCACACAAACTCTACGAAGCTCCTCCAGATGTATAGACTAATGCTCATGAACTCGGCTACGGCGGCTTACTAACAGTCCTCTAACTAACTAGTGAACTTTACATTTATACATTTGGTACATTTGTTGCCAGAAACTAATCCCATTGACATTTGTTCGCTGTGGTGCTGGGGGACGAGTAGTCAGCGCGATGTCTCTACAGGCAGAATATCGTGAATTCAAGACCAGAGTGCAACCAAAGAGTGTTTGTGGTGATATGTGTTTATGTTAACGGGCCCTACACCACAGGGATAGGGCAATAAAAAAATCATGGAACTAAAATAATAAACAAACTAGCTCTTTTTCAGTTTAAAAAAATGTATGGTCAACAAAACACCAAAGAAGCTTCACAAATTAAAAAAAAACGCGCAAGTGCGTAGTTACCCAAGAACTAAACGCTATTCCTATCACTTATCCGCCTGTCTCACTCTACCGAGAAGACAAAAAGAAAGATTTACCTACACACATACGAGTATTAAATTTTGACATGGCTGATTTTTAATTCCCATTGCTTAACTTAATTGAATTTTCTATTTTAAAATTTTTTAATTCAGCATTTAATTGTTGATGTTTAAATTAAGTTTTTAATTACTTGTACCACTGTTTTGCTATTGTTCGGGTCAATGTGTACATTATACTTGCATAAAAACACATTTATTAAGTGTAAATTCTACTATTCATTTTAAATTTTTATTTAAGAAAACGTTTGTCAATAACACAAAAACAAATTTCAATAAAAAAAGGTCCAACAAAGTCATATTTAATTATTTTTTTTTCATTATAATTTTAATAAATTTTGTATGCTTTATTTGTGTTTGAATGTTTACTTTTTTGTTTTTTATTATTTACTTTTTTTAATGAGAGCCATTTGTTTTGGTTCGAAGACCAGCTTACAGCGTCGTGTGGTTTTGCAGTGAATTTGAATATTTGAAATAACAGTTGTGATTAGACGTTTAAACACGCGTGTTATCCAAGTTTTTCTGCTTTAAATTTTTAAAGCATTTTAAATAAATCAAAAAATTTATACCATTTTCCATTCGTTATTAAAATTAATAATTTGCAAATGTAAGGGTTTAACAGGAAGTGCAATAGAAAAATAATAAAAAGTGTAAATATTTCAAAAAATAATTATAAAAATTTTATATCAAAAATATTTTTGTCAATTAACAAAAAAAATTAAAACAATGAATATGCATGTATGTACATATGTACATACACATATAAAACATTTATGCAGAGATGGTAGCTCTTCACATTTTAACCGTGTTAAATTAACAAAACTGTGTTTTGAAACAAAACAAATTAGATTTTTTGGTAGAATATAAAAGGGAAAAATTTTACAACAACAAATAAATAAATAATGTGAAGAAAAATTAATTATATGGAATAAAAGTAGCAGCATATTGCGTGTAAAAGAAGAATATGAGAGATTAATATTAAAGAAAATAGATTATATGTGTTGTTTATTTTCCACATCGTTTTTTATGAATTGTTTACAACTCAAAAGTACTGATTATTACTCAATCACTATTGGGAGGCGAACGAACAAATGATTTTCCATCTGAGTTTATCTAGTTATAAGTATAAGTAAGTAAGAGACCGTCGAACACACCGGGGTTCTTTGATGATTTGGAGGTGTTTTTCTATGTCTGGTGTTGGTTAAATTTTATGGATACTGTCAAAATTACCTCTGTAGATAATTTGGTTATAATGTGGAACAAAACACTGCTTTCATTTAATTTCATTCAATGAATCGACGATACCAGGAAGCTTAAAATTAATTATCATGAAAGGTTTTTTAGGAAAACACCAAATGTCTCTATTATTTCTTCCATACGAAATATTTTGAATTACATTAATTTTTTTTTATTTATATTGTTATATAGACAAATTTAATACTAATTGAGTAACAATGTATACATATACATGATTTTGTATTTTTTTAAAATATATTTACGAACGTATTGAAAATTTTTAGTGTCCCTATTATTTCTTCCATAGCTGTGTATATTTATCTGTACAAGGAATTTGCCCATTAAAAAATAACATAGAATTTCAAATGTAAGTTTTATCACACGCTTGATTTGATTTGGCAAAGTTACTAGATATATATGCATCGTGAAACTAATATTTCAGTTATTTATAGAGATTTCATACAAAAATTTTTCCTTATTAAGGTAACTAAAATCATAATAGTGGTATAGTTTCCACCCCTGTTAGGAATTATTTCTCGCTCTCTGAATTTTCACATTCTTCCAACAAATTAAAAAGCTACAAAGTATATTTTTATTCAAGTACGAGCAAGGCGAATTTATACTAGGTGGCGTTAACAGCACAGGTGAGTGTGTTAGCAAATGTCAAACTTTATTTATTAATTCGTTTTGATTTATGGGAAAAATATGTTTATTTTGTTAAACAAAATATTTTAATTTATTCGTGTTAAAATAAGTGGAACACTGTGAAAAAAAATGCAAGAGTGTAAATACATATTTGTAACCGAAAAAAATTCATATCGAAAAAATTCGAATCGAATCAATTTATTTTCTAGCGTATTGCCACATTGATCAATGTTCTTTTCCAGAGTAAGTAAATTTTATGCAAGATTCAAGATACTTAGATTTAAAGCTCAATAATAATTACATTAAGCAGTAACTCATCAATACAACAACAATGCAGTGAAACGCAATGTGTAGACGGTGATGTAAATATGTCTGAATTCGTTGCAGCTGTTCTCATTTCCGCAAAATCTACCGGAACTTCTTCCGGGAAAGAACAGTGACACCCACTAAAGGAACAACAAACAAAGGAAGAGGACAAAATAAAAATTGCCATACTTGCAATATTTAGATTAAATAAATGTTCAGTCATGTAGTTTTTATAGCAGATACTCAAAAGTACATTTATATTTTATTCACCTTGAATTGTTTTTTACTTTTATCTCAAAATACAAAATAACTTCATGGCAAGAGAAATGCTGAATCCGGCAAATACAAGTGCATTTGCAGAAATCTCGATAGAACATCGACAAATGCTTGAGGTGCAAATAAAGGGTGGTTAAATTTCAAGGGCCGATGTTGATTTTGAATAAAACACAAACTATTTAGGAAATTATTGTAATTTTATTTTATTATGATATATTGGTATTACTCAATTATGTATGGAACAAAATATCGGCCAAATGGGCGCCGCGACCACGGCGGCACACCTCCATCCGATGGTCCAAATTTTCGATGACCCTGAGGCATAATGGAGGTTCTATGCCGTTAATGTGCCGAATTATCTCATCCTTTAGCTCTTGAATTGTTGCTGGCTTATCGACGTACACCTTTTCTTTCAAATAACCCCAAAGAAAAAAGTCCAACGGTGTCAAATCACATGATCTTGGCGGCCAATTGACATCGCCATTACGTGAGATAACACGGCCATTGAATTTGTTGCGCAAAAGAGCCATTGTTTCGTTAGCTGTGTGGCAAGTGGCACCGTCCTGCTGAAACCACATATCGTCCACATCCATATCTTCCAATTCGGGCCATAAAAAGTTCGTTATCATCTCACGATAGCGAACACCATTCACAGTAACTGCCTGACCGGCCTCATTTTGGAAAAAATACGGCCCGATGATGCCGCAAGCCCATAAACCGCACCAAACAGTCACTCTTTGTGGGTGCATTGGTTTTTCGACAATCACTCTTGGATTCTCATTCGCCCAAATGCGGCAATTCTGTTTA
Organism: Dexiosoma caninum; assembly: GCA_963924685.1. Lineage (NCBI taxonomy): Eukaryota > Metazoa > Arthropoda > Insecta > Diptera > Tachinidae > Dexiosoma > Dexiosoma caninum. The sequence goes on along the minus strand of OZ004729.1, from coordinate 49,870,265 downwards.
TTGACGAATCCACTGAGGTGAAAATGTGCCTCATCACTGAAGATGATTTTCTTCGAAAATTGATCATCCACTGTTACCGTGGTCGCGGCGCCCATTTGGCCGATATTTTGTTCCATACATAATTGAGTAATACCAATATATCATAATAAAATAAAATTACAATAATTTCCTAAATAGTTTGTGTTTTATTCAAAATCAACATCGGCCCTTGAAATTTAACCACCCTTTAGATAATGGTAGTGAAGAACTCTATTTATCCCCATCAACTAAACTACCGAGCCTAGATGAGATTGGTATTCTTCAAGAAGATGCTTTCAATTATATATACATATATATATATATATATATATATATATATATATATATATATATATATATATATATATTAGGGAGGGTCGATTTAAAAATCGCTCAAATTACAAGGAAAATCGTATTCTAGTGATCAAAATAAGAAACTTTGCCGAAGGAACCATACCTCTACAATGTATGTTGATGTCCGACTTTTGACCCGAAGTGTCAAATTTTGAAAAGTCTCACTTTGACCCATTTAGAGTGCCTCAATCGAGTCAAAATGTATGACCGACCCCCACTAACTTTGGAGGGCCGACCCACCTATGCCAGTGGCACACCCCCTGGAACCACCCATGGGGGGTTCCCCATACAAACATTTCAAAAAATCATAATTTTTGGCACTTTACAAGAAAAAATCAGCGAAATGGCTGTTTTTTTATTTTTGGAGTTTATTTTTCTCTTTAGAAATTTATTTAGTCAGAATGAAATGAAAAAATTAATTTTACTTAGTAATAGAAAAGAAAATAGAAAAAAATTATTGTTTGAAGTCTTTTTTGCTTTCAAGTCTGGGCAATTTCGCACGGCTCTCTAATGTCGTCGCCATAACAGCCTCTATATTTCCCGGAATGACTCGTTTGGAGACGCTAGCTAGCAATTGAACGTGTCGTTCCGTTCCTTGTATGTGTGATGGAATTTTTGGATCAAAAAACGGTGGATCATCTTGATTTAAATATTCTTTCAATGTATCGTACGGAATGCTTCGCGTGAATTGTGGTTCAATTACGTTATTTATATCATTCAAATTGATCATTTCCATGTAACTTGTGCAATTAAAATTTATATCTGGAAATTGCATGAGCCATGTCGTATAAGTACTTCGAATCGGTGGAAAATTCAATTTTTTCTGGAGCAGGGAGCATATTTTTCAACTCAATTTTCTGAAAACCGTCCACCACCTGAAATATATAATAATAAAATAATTAAAAACGGTTGACAATTATAATAAATGAGTGATAACAATAACTTACCGGAAGAGTTTCACAAGTTTCGATTTGACGGATCAGTTTTCCGCTTGCCGATCTTGGTCCAGTGCTGGTGGATTTATCCAAAGCTTCAAACAAATGCCGAAACGGAAGTTCGTTGAAGTGTAGAAGGCAGACGAACCAATGCAATGGTCTTTTTAACAGCAATTCGAATCGTCGTATAATTCCAAGGTGTGGGCCAGTGTTTGTTGGCTCACCGTCAGTGCATATGCCAATTAATGCATCCAATGATATATTTTTATTGTTGAAAAAATCATTTATTTTGGTTGTTTTGTAATCAGCGGTTTCATGTTCCAGTCTTACGTAACCAATCAATTCAGAATTCGGTTCTCTCAAAATAACAATATGAGCTTCTTTTACCATCCTAGTATGATACTTCTCATCAATTTTATGTCTCGTTAAAGTATCATCTTTTCTGCCATTGAATGAAAACGCTAACAAATTGGTATCATCTAACCGTTTGCAAAGCACTTGTTGTCTGCATTTCTCTTTTTCTCTGCGAACTTTCGCTTTATCCATGATGAGAGGTTCTCCATGCTTATCTTTCATTTTTAAATCTTGGAAAAGAGCGGTTCCTAATGCTGATGCTACTCTATCAGGCACACCAAATCTGTTACATATCAAGGCAAAGTTATCGTATCTTTCTGTGTATTGTGAACTTGTGCTTCTATCCATATCTTCTTGAACCGATGGCGGTGCGTATGATGAATCATTGGGATCTTGGTATGTTGGCATTGATGACATAGACGTTGCTCCTTGCTCTTCAATCATAAATGCAGCCCCTGTTAGTCTTCTCTGATTATGTTGATCGTGCATAAACTCTTTGAGGCGTTCTGGAACCAAACCGCATGCACATGGAGCTGCCTTCAAATCGCATTCACATGTTCCAATATAAAAAATTGTTTCCAGAGATTTTAGAAACTGTGGAAATTTTGGGTTTTTCTTTTTGCTCTTGATTTGTTCTTGATATTTGTCAAGCAATCTATTCAATTTAATATATACACAATTTTTCGCGATTTTTTCCATACCAAGTTTTCCCCAAATTTCAATCAACTTACTTTGTACTTCAATAGTGAATGATTTATAAGAAAACTTTTTTTGGTCTGTTTTAGCACGTTCGCTCAAGTAAAAATAATATCTCAAGATATCCAGATAGGTAGGTAAATCAAGATCACTCAAATTAGTAGACACACCAAAACAGTAACATCATGTTTGGGTATATGACTCATTGGGTTTTCGATAGTTGTTGTGGCTTCTTCTTGCGGTGTACAGGATGGTGGATTCATTGCAATATGATGATTGTTTAAATAATAAACTATGTAGCTTACGCTTTGAGCAGTTGTAAAATACTGAATTTTTGTTATAAAAAATTGGACTTAAATACTAAAAAAGAGAACCTTAAAACTAAATAGTACATATGCGTACCTGATTCTAGGTATGCTCTTTACTGCATACAGCTACATATTGTAAACACATGGAAGATATATTTTATTACCTAGGTATCAGGGATTACCAGTATTTAAGCCAAAAATAACACAAGATTCTTGTTTCATTTACATATGTTCTGACTAAATAAATTTCTAAAGAGAAAAATAAACTCCAAAAATAAAAAAACAGCCATTTCGCTGATTTTTTCTTGTAAAGTGCCAAAAATGGTGAATTTTTGAAATGTTTGTATGGAGAACCCCCCAGGGGTGGTTACAGGGGTGTGCCACTGGCATAGGTGGGTCGGTCATACATTTGGACTCGATTGAGGCACTCTAAATGGGTCAAAGTGAGATTTTTCAAAATTTGACCCTTCGGGTCAAAAGTCGGGACATCAAAATACATTGTAGAGGTATGGTTCCTTCGGCAAAGTTTCTTATTTTGATCCCTAGAATACGATTTTCCTTGTAATTTGAGCGATTTTTTTGCCTCCATACAAATCGACCCGCCCTAATATATAAATATATATTATTCGAAAGCTTAGTCTTGCACAATACGAATGTCTTGAAAGTTCATTTACATGGGTCGATCAGGTGTCTCAAGGCTCTCTCAAAAAGCCATCAACATTTTTCTTATCAAAAGTAAAAAGTTAGGAGATGGTATTCATTAAGTTAATTGATTGAATATATCACATTCCCATAAACTTCGTTCGACCCTGATCGAGGAAAGTAATGTTTATTCACCTACAACAAAAATAAAGGAGCTTTTATTAAATGCCGTATTTATTTTCGTGGGCGGCAACTAAACAAACTGCATAAAGCACAAAAAGCTAAAAACAATTTCAATAAAAATATAATAATATTAATAATAAAATTATCAGAATCATTCGGAAAACTTTTCTTAGTCAAGAACATTTTTTGGGGAATTTTGTGGAATTTTGAAATGAAACACTATTTATTTCAATTCTTTATATTGATTTTATTTCAATATTCTAATATATATGTACATATGTATATAAAAAAGAAATGTAATATAATATAAAATAGAAATATCCATCAGAACCTTGGAGTGGGCCATCATCTGGGTACTAAAACAGTCAAACTGACACTAGCCTCGATCGTCTCCATAATGGAAAGTTGCGTCTGCCCTTGGCTCAAGTTGCGCCTGTTATAATTAAATGGTAGCCTGCCTTTGGCTGAACGTCGACTGGTATAGCTCAATTTTGCGAAGCAGATGGTTACTTCCTCTTGGCCAAGAACATGCTGCAGAAGTACCAGAATACATAAGACGAAAAAAGTTGTCAATGCAATATGATGACAGCAGTATGTGCCATTCATATTCATTTGATCGTAGGCCGACATCAATTATGATCGCGGCGACGCGGCAGAATATGAACGATTCGCTAACAGTTGACCTCACGAGATTATCGGAATGGGATCACGCGAACAGGATCGATTTCAATGCCCAAAAAACCCAATGCTGCATGCCCACCCATCGCCGTATGCACGATCACGCTGCCTCATCTGTAATTATGGGCGGCATAAACATTGAGGAATCAGAAGCTCTTGATGTTCTTGGCAGTGTGATGTCCGATGAACTGAGCAAAAAAAGTTTTCCAGTTTCTTGTCCAAAAATTACGTTTTTAAAATTATTCCAAATTTGTACAGTTTTTTGTTGCTATTAACTAATAATATTTTCTTTTAGTCTTTATTATGCGATGCATTCAATATTCGATCTTCGCTGGTTATCGAGCATCGAATACCGATTGTTAAATTGGTATTATGAATTGGCCATTTTACGAAATTTTCGTTGTGTATCGAATATTTTATCGAACACAATATGCATTCGATGCTTAACGTGATGTTAAAAACATTTTTTAAAATATAAAATGTTCGTGACTGTTATAATTTAGGTTGAGTAAACGTAAGTTTAAATGTATTTTGTTTATTATATGCAGGTTTGAAATAGTAAATACCAAACAACAACTTGAAAGGCTGGTGAAATTAAGAGAAGAAAATTTATGGATTTCGGTGAAATTTGGTATGTATATAATAAAGAGCTGTACAAAATGTATTGAAAGTTTTGCATTCTAAAGCACACTACTTCCAAGCCGTGTATTCCAGTGTAAACATTCTCAACAAAACAAGCATAACAAAACATGACTCTCTTTGAAAAAAAACAAGCACCATTTGAAAAGTTTCTCTCTATAGTTTTGTTTGTGCTTGTGAGTTCAAATGAAGCAGCACATCAAAACAAAAACATACAATGAAATAAAAAAAACGGTGCTAAACACTCCTACCAAAAGAAAAATATAAATTTTTTATATTGTGGATACCAGTGGGATAGTTGCTGTTGGACTGTTTGGTGATGAAGGCGTAGCACTGATCACCGAGCAATCTCTCAGGCGGCAACTAGTTCATTGGTGTCGACAATATAAAAAAATAGACAATTGATTTGATTTTTTTTGCGTTAACTATGACAGGCCGTTTCAGAATTGACTTCTGCAACATACGTGGTTTAAGGGCAAATTTTTTCTCTGTATATGCCCACGTTTTTATCCATCGGCCGGATGTTTTCGCCTTAAGTGAAACCCAGGTGTCTGAGGATGCTAATCCACAGGATTTTCACATACCTGGGTATCACCTCCTATCCCTCTTTATTCTTCATAGGGGCCTTGCAATATATATACGCAATGAAGTTGTGGACCAGTGCCAGCAATCCTTAGGCACGAATGATCCTGAATTTAGCTGTCTATGGGTTAAATTTAAAATCAGGGCACATCTTTTGCACTTCGGGTTTCTTTACAGAAGCCCAAATATGGAAAGGGATAAAACTATATACAACTTTGATGCCCTTTCCGACTCTATATCGGAGATCCTCGAAAATTACCCGAACAGTGAAATCGTTATTGCTGGTGATTTCAATGTCCATAACGTATCGTGGCTCCGCCATTCGAGCCATACGAGTCCAGAAGGCCAATATGTTGAGCTATTCGCACGCACAATCACCTTGCGCAATTAGTGAATGAACCAACTCATATTTCATGTGTTGACGGGCACCAACACAACACCCTCGACCTATTTCTCACTTCACACCCTGAAAAGTATGAAATGAACATTAGCGCACCTCTCGGTAATTCGGATCATTGCACCATTTCTGCCTCCTTTCCGTTTGCGGAACTTCGAGGCGTTTCACCGCCAGCTACGAAACGTTCGAAATATATTTACGAAAAGGCACGTTGGGCAGAGCTCAACGATTTCTTTCGGCATTTCAATTGGAGGCTCTGCTTCCTAGACAATGATGTCAATGCCATGGCTAAAATGGGCCAAAGCATAATATTGCTTGGTATGAAAACGGTCATACCATCGAAGCAAATTTCGATTAGGCCTAGACCAAAGTCTTGGTTTAATCAGACGTGCAGACTTGCAGTCAGATCCAGAGAGGAAGCATTTAGTGTCTGGCGGAATGATAAAAACGCAGATACTTATATGATGCGCAAAAGGGCGAGATCTTCGTGTGCCAAAGTGCTAAGACGTGCAAAAGCTTTGTACGAGTAGAGTCTTCGCGCTAAAGTTCTTACTGCCCCACGGGGAAGTAAAAGCTTTTGATCATTCGTTAAAAGAGTTAGGGGAAATGCTAGTTCTTCTATTCCGTCTCTTTTAAAGGCTGACCAAATATTCACTGACCCGGTTGAAAAGGCTAACCTCCTTGCTGAAATGTTTGCAGGTAATTCTCACCTGCCGGAAAGCAATCAACCACTGCCCGCATCCGAACGTGTAACCGTAACTATGCCAAAGATATACTTTCGGGCTCGTGCAGTAAAAAGGGTTTTATCGGACCTTAACATAAATAAGTCTCCTGGCCCGGATGGAATTCCGGCACTGGTCTTGAAGCAGTGCTCTTCGACGTTATCGCGTCCTCTGGCAATCCTTTTCAGCACCCTATATCATGCAGGCGAATTTCCGTCGTGCTGGAAAGTTGCAAATGTTACGCCGATCCCAAAAAAGGGTGAGGCAAGCAAACCTGAAAATTACCGCCCAATCGCAATCTGTTCCGCGATTTCCAAAGTGATGGAAAGTATGGTGAACTTTCACCTAATGAAATATTAATATATATGAAAAAATAGCATCGAGTACACAAGAACAAACACAAAAAAACGTAAAAAGCACGTAAGCAGTTTAAAAACCTTTTCTTTTCTAAAAATCAATAATTATGTTACTTAGTAATTAAAAAAACAAACGATAAATTTCTTGTGGTTTCTAGTTGCAATAAATAAATGAAATGGACTACATGTATAATACATTAAAAGTTTTTTATAAATTTACTTCTTTGCACTTGTCTTGTTGTTTTTGTAAGCAGCCGGTTTTGACAGTTTCGAAATATTATACACAAATAAAATACAGGTTGTGTTTTGTTTTTGTAAACTAGCATATAACTACTTCAATAAATATACTTTGAAACCAAAGTTCTTATCAGAAATAATTTATTGACGTACTTAAAGAAAAATTGAAATACGCTTCATTAAAAGGAAACAAACAAATTGACACTCACAAAGATTATTTATGTACATATATAAATTACTTCGCACACTCATTTTAAACTGTAAAATAACATTATAATAATAAGTGAAATAAAAACATGGATTGTTTCTTATCTATAAAAAGTGAAATGAGAATTCTGTTATTTTCAACTTGTCCATGTTTTTTTAATTAGTTCATTCGTAACCTAACAAAGCAGAGCAGTAAAAAGTGCAGCCTAATCGAAATATTATTAAACCGCAATATTATAATTGCTTGAAAAAAGAATAAATAATAAATAAAAAAATAAATAATAAATTGGAAGACAGCAAAATAAATATGCGTACACCGGTTTCAAATAAAAATATCATAGAGCCTGTATTTGCTGTTATCGATACTGAGAGTAAAATGGAAAGTGAAAAATGTGTTAAATTTTGCAACGAAATCCAACCAATATTTATACGAAAACAACCAAAATTTCCGACACGTGAACGCCATTTGGCCATCAGGCGCAAGAAGTCATGTGCGCCACCGCATCCTTGTGAGGCAGAATGTGAAAAGTAAGTAAAACCACTACTTAATCGTGTTTAAATATTTTTATGCAAGTATTGTAGTATGTCTCATGAAAATATTAGACTAAGGTGACCAGCTCTCATCTATAAAATTTGTGTGTTTTTTCTGTCAGCTTTTTATTATCGGTCATCTTTAATTTTAATATAATGATCAATATTCGTTGTTATTGAGTTAATTTTAAGAAAGTTCACGAATCTGAAAAGTACAATAAATCTTAATTTAATTATATATAATAAATTATATTAGTGCGCTTCGCTGCACTCAAAAATTTTTTAACAAAAAATTTTTTATTTTTACTATAAATTTTTTAACACTTTTATTATGCACTCCCGCATAAAAATTAATATAATGCGTACGCAACAAACACGTAGGCTTGATTTCAAATTGAGAATGATTTGAAATCAAACCTTTTCTCAAACGAGAAACGTTTGAAAATGACTCGAATTCAAATTGAAAAACAGTGTTTTCAACAAAAATTATTTTCAAATAGAAAAATTGATTTATTCTCAACTTGTTTCAAACGTTATTCTCAAATGTTTTTCAAATGTGGACTGTAATACAATGTGGAACACAAATTAAAACTAGTCTTTGCTTTATGAATTCATATTTCTTTTGTTTTTTTTTTTAATTTGAATTTGTTCTGTTTTGAATTTATTTCATTGACGTTTATTAAAATTGGCCATATCTGTAAGTTCGGGCATTTTGCCAATGGAAGGCCATCAATGTTGATATTAAGCCCCAAATAATTTACAGCATCTTCATTTTTATACAAGAAGTCTGTGAACCCATCTTTGTCTCCATAGTGAAAGTATTCCCCTGAGCCCATTGTGATTTTCTGCCCCTCTTTTGGAGTTTTCTTTAACGTTCTAGCACTTAAGGGTAGTCCAAGTACAAACTTTCCAAGAATATTAAGTAAGTCGTACGTAGCATTATTTGATATTGTTCAACTAATACTTCATATTCACAGTGTATTGTTTAACTAACATTCTCAGTATAACGAAAGAATAGTAACCCTAACAATCTTTTAATTTTCATTATTGGCAGCACTGTTATAGCATACGGTATTTGTTTACATTTATTGTATTATTTCTTAAAAATGAATAAAACCAGCCGCGCTCATCGGACTTTACCGCGCAATATATTGATTGAATAGCTGTTGACATTGGTTTGGGAAGACCAAATTATTATCGAAAATAAAAAAACTGATAGTATTATAATATGTATGTATATATTATATTATGATAGATGATATCAAAACAAAAGTACTAATCATAATTTACTAATCAGCTGTTGTCTAACTATTTGTGACAATGACATTTTTTTTTTATCTGGGACCAGCACTTAGGATGTGGCTCCTACACATGCGAAACATTGTGCTGGAACTATAGGAAAGGTATAGTTAGAGAAATTACAGGAGGTGAAGCTGAATTATTTATATTACAGCTCTGCCTTTACACGTTTATAGCAGTGTTGAAGCTTTGGTTTAGTAGTTTTTTATTATTATTTTACTTCGCCGGTGCTACACAATACCGACGAAGGAGGGCGTTCTGATGTGATTGTGGATTGATATCAGCTGAAGCCGGTATTGCTCAGTGAGCAGTGACTATGCCTTTGCCACTGAAACCTTCCAAAAACAACAGACACACAAAGGCATACTAATGCAAATCAGAAAAATGCGAGATTTTTTTTTTTTTATAATTTCAGTCTGAAACTGTGGTTGAACCCAAGTCCGTTTTGTAGTCAACGTGCAAACTTATTCAGCCACCGCCACCTGGCGTTTTACCTAAGAGTAAACAAAAAGCTTTGAATAAAATATTATTGGTGAAACTATTGCTACGAGTATTAGCTAACTAATGACTGAATTTGGAACCGAATTTCGGTCCTCTAGCTTTATCCGTTTCGGCTGGGCTATGTACCGCAAGCCAGTGACGTTACTCTTTTATATATATTTTATATATTACTACAGGGTTACCCATTTTTCGGCTTCAAAAGGAAAATTAACTAAAAAAGACATAAAACATGATTTCGATGAAAATAATGTCTAGACCTTGCCATTATGTACGGAACAGAATGTCATTTAAAAGACCGCCTCTAGATTGGTAGCAGCAGCCGATCTTTTTGAGTTAATTTTTTACCAACTTTTTCGCACATTTCGGGTGGTATCTCGGCGATAACTAAACGAATGTTGGTTTTCAAATGCGATTAGCGGCGTAGACATGGTCTTTGATACAAAAAAAATCTAACGTCGTCAAATAGCATGATCTTGGGGCAAATTGACGTCGGAAGAACGTGGAATTACGCGTTTTCGAAACTTCTCGTGCTATAAAGCCAAAATTGATCGTGTTGTGTGACTCGTGGCAGCGTCTTCTTAAAACTACATATCGTCCAGTTCATATAATCTTCAAGTGCCGGCGTTAATGAGTCGTGAAGTGAGACCAACTGATGAGAACACTATTTAATTGACAAATTCAAATTATCTGAAAAACTATCACTAACAGTCTCTGTAAATTTCTTTACAATCTTGCCAATTCCTTGAACAGTAAGTCGCTTATGACGACCCCATATCGCTCGAAAAGTGGCCATGTTTGTAGTAAGTTCTAATATATTTACACGTTCTTCCTTTCTCAAAGGATAGATATTCGTAAATCGCAAACCTTTCACATGACCGATATTTAACAGCTTACAGCCTCGTCAGACCGACAGTCTTTAAACCACTAAATGAATAACCCTCTATTACTAAATATTGCCTATCACGTAGTGATACGTAATTTTTTTAAAGAATTATTCATAATTCTACTGTACATACATACTATATATCTGCATTTTATATCGGATAGTCTCCCAAAGATCTTGGACATAATGAATAGCAGATTTATAGCTTATACTCGTAGTGTAATTGAATCATTGCTATTCTTGAAAGATGTTAGAAAATGTTTATACAGTATTAGGGTATACAATCAACATCGGGTTTAATTTATTCGGTTAATTTAAAGTTATATGGTTAACTATTTTCATAGAATTCGCCATATATAATATAATATAAAACGGCATCTACACTATTAAGTACAAAGATTTTTCCTGTGGGCTTATCTAAAATTTAAGAGTTCAAATGTGAGGGATTGAACCCAGCAAAAAAAATATACACGTACTTTTCAGCATTGCCCAATCACACACCCAACAATAACTAATACAAATTAATATTATTTACTTCTTGGACATTTTAATGATAAAAGCTTTTATAAGTACAAAATTATATTTCCAGCTATAAAATAGGCAAGTGAGAGAGGGAAGCAGGAAAGAATTCAAGTTTAAGTCCACAAGATATTCTGTACAATTATGTTAAAAAAGCAATTTAAGTATTTTTCTACCTCTAAAGACACTCTTTCAATATCACAAAAAAAAATCATTCAAGCGATTATTTATGGCTCTCCCTCAATAAATGTTGTAGGCAATGCAATTTCAAGCCATTTTCATAATGTTAATTTAAAATTAATCATAATCATTTTTCTCATTAAGCAGATATTTAACATTTATATTTGACATGATTTTAAATATTTTGCAATAAAATCGTACCACGTTTTTCCTAAAATTAATAAATTTATATTTTTCCCGTACAAACAATGATTTATTTGGCAAGGAAAATTGTTTAAATACAAGAAATTAATAAAAAAAAAATTATGAAATTTTTGCTAATTAATGTGGATTTGATTTGAAAAAACGTGAATTATTTAAATTACACATACAGATTTCTTTAAGTATAAAAAATAAAACAAATAAAGAATGATAAACTGTAAATAAAAATAATTTTATATAAATAAATAAAAATATTTATAAATCTGTGGGTGGTGGTGATATTCAATTAAATAAATATAAATCCTACAACCAAATTTTGTTCAACTTTTCTCCTCATTGTAATTCAAAAGTCAAACCCAAACACAGTGAGCACATGAATAAGAATATAATAATATTAACAAATTATTCTAAATAATTAATTAATTGTTAATTTCAAAATTAAAACAGTTATTGAACGTGAAATTAGAATTTAATAAAAAGAAATGTGTGAATAATATTTTAAGAAAATTATGAGTATATTTTTCTCTGGTTGTTAATCTTTTCTTTCTTAATGTTTTTTATTTATCTTGGACCAGCACTCAGGAGATAACCTCTGGAACTAGAGGAAAAGGATAGTAGGAGAAATGACAGGAGTTGAAGCTTCACTATCTTACAACTTGTTGTAGTGCCTCTGATATCAAGAAAATGTATTAAATTTTTGAAGCTTCGTTTTGGTAGCAATTTTTAGTAATTATTTTACTTCGCCGGTGCTGCACAATACCGAGGAAGGCGGGCGTTCGGATGTGCCTGTGAATTGGTTACAGCTGAAGCCGTTACTGTTCAGTGGCCAGTGAGTATGCCTTTGCCAGTGAAACTTTCCGACAACAACTGACACACAAATGCACATCAGAAAAAATGCGAGATGTTTTTATGAGTCTAAAATTGGGGTTGAATCCAGGAAATTTTTGGTTTTGCAGTCAACGTGCAGAGTACTTCAGCCATCGCCACCATATATTTTCATAAGAATTAGTACCTGGGTGACCGAGCTGTACTCGTTGTTCCACGTTATAATTGCTTTATCAGAAATGTAATATTTTTTTACATACTGTATTCCGTTTTTTTTTCTTCTTTCCAATTATCGGACCAACGCTACCTGTCTGCGTTATAAGCGGAGCTGCGTTTCCTGCCATTTTGTATTTATAGTAGTTCCATTCGGTTTTTATCTGACACCCGAAACATGAAATTCACCATGTTTCCATTTTATTTAAACTTTTCTTCGTACATATCACGCTACATACAAAACCACGCTAGATCGATTTGCCTGCCGTACCTGAAAACCCCCAAACAGTAAATCTATTTTTTAGATTAAATCGGGTTTCTGCTTATTGATTACACAAGGTCACAAGTTCACTAGCTTTCCTGTGTACTGATTTGCATCGAGTTACATGTGCGGCAAATTTTAATGCACTGGGCTTTGTAAATTCGATAACACATTTATCTTCATGTTGGCAGCGTATTCATCAATATTTTTGGTAGGAAGTAAAATTAAATAATAATATGTTCATTTTGTTCGTTTTTCAATTTTTGAACTGGCAATTGTTTTATCAATTTATGATCACGTTACGTTATGCGAAATCAAATTACAAGTGATAATTACTATTATTAAAATTAACCTTAAAAGCAATTTTTTCTAATGCACAAAACAAATACATCTTGCAAACAATAATTATATAATTTTATGAGCTGCTTAACAGATTATTTACATCTTAATAAGTGCCCGTCTGAGATGACAACTCTAACAGTGCTGAAAATGTCAAGCAAAAGTAATTATGACATGTAATTTGGCTTCCTAGAATTTTCGAATGTTAACCTGATTATAAATTGATAAATAATTCCCTTGTATTATTGTATAGATTGCATTATTTTGCAGGAATGTATACGTTGGTAACTTTAATGTGGGATGAACTACCCGCAGACGTCTTTCCTGATACTTTTGACGTTTGAAAATTCAAATCGAACTCCATATACTCCCTCCCAAAACCTTACTAACTTGTTATTTTTTCACTAAGTACGATATCGAATAGTCGAATGTGATTTATTTATGTATTACAGACCATCAAATTGTTCAGTAAAAATATTTTTATTTTTATATATATTTTATGCATGAAGCCATCCAATTGCTTCTAAATAAACTTCATATATTTTTGTATTAACTGAATTTATTTTGGGAATATCTATTTATATATATGATTTTAATTGTGCTTTTTCCCTTATAAACTGTATGTGAAATTTATTATTATATACCTTATGATATTCTCATACAGTATGAAAAATATCATAAAGCATTTTATTACAAAATATCATATATTTTTTTATTATTATTTTTTTGTTTTTACTCTGTTATTATCTGCTTTTTTGTTAAATAATTCACAAGCATTTTTCTATAAATACTATTGCCTCTCTCCTTTAATGTCCTTCAGCCTCTTGGACATTTATATTGTTATATTATATACAATTTGAATAAATAAAATTATTAATAAAAAGAACTTCTTAACAAACAACATGAATACGATGTTACTATGACGGTCATGTAGTGGGTATATCAATGGCGTTTTCCTTTTTGACAACAGTGTAACATTCGAGTATATGCTACGTTTCGGTACTACCCGTGTTCCGTTTTAGAAAGTATTTAAGACTCCAAAATGCCATCACGGTCCTTTCTAAGTATGTACGTTGCTCCAATAACTGGAGAATGTGCAATTTGACCCTCAGTCTCAACTAGGGGTGAGAACATAACTGGTGTTTGATAAATACCTTCTTACATAAATAAAAACTTTTATTCTCGTGATTATATTAGATAAGGCGGGATATTTATTAAGAAATTGATTAATATAGATAAAATTGTGGTAAAAACTGTAGGAACTGTGAAACGCTAAGTTAAGTCTCAAATACTTTTTAAAGGTTTTGGCAAACTGTAGAAAGTGCTATCCTTCGAAAGAGCAACATTTTTGTTCAGAAAAGAAATCACCATAACACTTTTGATTTTAGCTTTGGTCAGAGGTGTAAGAGAATGATTCTTAAATTGGCTGAAATTAGTTTCATTCATACAGGAAATTGATTGCAGTAATTTCAACCAAATAATGAAATGCATGACAATGTAAAAGCATTCGAATGTATTTTCGAATTATTTAAAATTTTGATGAAATATGTTTTGACATTCTTCTGTAGAAGTGGATCAACTTGTCATCGTTTTTTTATTACAAAATTAGTTTAATCCAACCTATTCTCCATTTTTTATATCTATGTATGACAATATGAAACAGTGGCTAAGTCGATTTAAGCACTCAAGGTCTGTGCTTTTCATGTATAATGTCGGATTTGATCAATTTTGAATTATTATTGATGGCTAACATTGTTATTCATGAAAACAACAGGCATATGTTAAAGTAAAGAACGCATTAAATTCTAATAAATAATTCTTTAATATATATATTAATTTTCTATTAGTAGAATAATAGAATAAATTCTGTTGCCTCCAGTATATTGCTTCTGTCTCATACGAGGGGAAGGAAAAAAGTGCTGAAGGAAAAAACGCGCCACGATATGCCAGAAGTTGAAAACTACTAGGCGAATAGTTTTACGGCAATCCCCATATATGTTCCTGTTGGTTCTGATCGATTCAGAATGCTTTGGCTGATATACGATTCTCTTTATTTGCCGTTTAGAAATGATGTGAAAAGTATTTACGATTTACCAGAGACCAATATATTTCATTGTATATTCAATATTTCAGAATCAGAGAACTTCTTTTAGTGACATTTTATGTGAAATTCTAACTAGTGCTAGTTGGACTTGTCGTTGGCGACATACGCAAGAGTCGAGAACGAATGCTTACCCTAATCCTGATACGCAAAAGGGAAATATTAAGCTGGGTGGACATTTTCGCTTATTAAAGTGGTATGTTTTCCGAAAATTGTTAAATTCAAGCTTCGTCGAAATATTTGATTAGAAAAAATTTGAAAATTAAGTAAATTTCTCTTAATTGCGTCGGTAAATTACCGCTGAATTTGATCAAAAACTGTGCATTTTTAGAAAATCCATTAAGCAAAAGGTACTGTATTTATATTTTATAACTATAGAAGTCCTATTTCTGACCATAGCGATATCTATTACAACGTGACGCATATTTCAAACGCTAAATTGAAGATTTCCAGAAATAATTTTTTAAAAGTTTAAGGGCTTATTTCTGATTTAAGAAAGAACGCTTTCATTCGCATTCTATGAGAAAGAACATTGATTTCGATTTCTCTACACACTTTCTATGCGAACAGTGACTCAATCTAGAACTCGAATGAAAACGTAAGTGTTTTCATATAAAATCCGATTTCTCTGTTAAGAACGTGTTGTCAACACTGAGAATGAAATGTCAAAATCACTCACTTTTGGTTTTGCTTTCGTAAGAGAATTTACATATGAGTATACATACTTGTAAATAAAAAAAGAAGAATAAAAAATAATACTAAAAAATCTAAGTACAATAAAAAAGTATTTACAAATGGATAACAAGTGGTAAGTATAAACTATTCATATGATATACATATGAATGTATGTATTTAACAATTGTTTTTTCAGTTTAAAGAAGTCAACAATGCAGCAACTGAAACACTTTTATAAAATTAAAACAAAAAACACAAAATTTACAAATATTTTTTTAAATTTTCTCACCCTTTTATTTATTGATACTTTCCACCAGCTGATCACACTTACACGCAGTTGTATTAGCTTTAGAATAACTTCGTAGTATTTTTTAATACTTTTAACAGAAATATAATAATTTATGATATGGCATTGCTTCTACTTATTAAAACGTAAGATACCAAAATTGACATACGTAACTTAGTGCGAAAGAAAGTGAGTGCCAATGAGAAATCCAAATTGATTCGAATTCGAGCGAGTGCTTTTCGTTCGCTTAAGTTATCTTTCTTAGCTCAGAAATAGGCCATAAGTAACTTATTTTTGCTGTAAAAAGTATTATCTTATTTGCGCAGCTCGTCCAGTATTTAAGTTAACCAATTTAGCGCATTTTTTATTAAAGTATTTATTTTATTGTAACCGTAAACTTGCCTTTAATCTTGCAACAATCATTAATTTCGAGCAGTAAAAGTAATGACAGTCAGCAGTCAACAAGTCTGATAAATGACAATTTAAGTTTATTGTTGCTATTTTTATGACACCCGCTTGCCAGCAACAGCGTAACTCTCAACCTTTTGAAATGTCATACTGCTTGACAAAAATAAAAAACGTGTACACACCCCTTCTTGAACAGTGAAAAATATAACAATAAATTAACATTAAATTTCTTGTTCAAGCAATTACACAGTTCAAACTTGAAAATGTCAGCGCAAACCCACGCAAACATACATTTGAACAAACAAATTTACATACATACATACATATTGCCATATTGCTATTGCGGTTGTCCAATAAAATTAAAGTCGAGAAAATTTGTTGAGATTGTTGCGAAAGCAGGAAAATCAATCGAAAG
Source organism: Dexiosoma caninum (assembly GCA_963924685.1). NCBI lineage: Eukaryota > Metazoa > Arthropoda > Insecta > Diptera > Tachinidae > Dexiosoma > Dexiosoma caninum. The sequence goes on along the minus strand of OZ004729.1, from coordinate 49,853,319 downwards.
AAAAAGGAGAGATTCACTTTTTTAAAGTGCTTCAACAGCACATTTAAAATCATATCACTTTGGAAATAATTTGGCATTTGAAATATTATTTTATGGTACTACTTGTGTCAAGTTATGTAGATACAATGTTAATTCCTCAGTAGTCTTTAATTATTTTGTTGTCCTGTTCTGTACAATTCTGTTACAACATTTTAATAGTTGCCTTTTCTGTGGTAACTAATCAGCTGTTTCTGACAAACAAAGAAAAAACAAAACCTTAAATCAAATTAGCAGTAAAATACAAAAGTTTTAACACAAATCTCCCATCGAATTCTGAATTTGATTCAGATTTCATTAACGTGATGAGTTGTGTAAAATCTATTGTTCCCTCTCAGTATAATTCATAATTCTAAAACCACAATCAGCTGTATTTTTCTGTCGTTTACAATTAGTTACCCTGCCATGAATCTATCGATTCGTAACCACTGTTAACTTTAAATTATTACGCCTGTCTGATTTACTTTTTATATCCTGCAAATTTATTAATTTTAAAATATTTTCGTTGCTTAACTTTGCTGCCATTTTATAGCGTTTTGTTTATTTTTTACCAAACAGAGTTACCGCGACCATCATATAAAAACATTTTCTCAGAAACGACAGACATTAGTTATTATTAATATTATTTTAATAATATGAACAAACTTTTGTTTTTTGTGAGTATTTCAAGTATATTCAATTATTTTTGTAAAAAAAAAAATAGTTTATGAGAATATCATAAAGTATGTAATAATACATTTGACATATATTTTTTTTTCGCGAAAAAGCACAATTTTAAAATAGGAGTCATATATAGGGAGATATTCCCGGAATAAATTCAGTTAATATACAATAATATAATATTAATTAATATGTGTAGCATATTCAGTATACAGTTTACTATAAGCACCTCCTCCTCTGGGTAGATTCCTCTTCTTTATATCTTTGGTATTTGCAGTCGGATCTTAAAGAATGATATATCAATATTTTTGCCTCGAGAAACCCAATATTCTGCATCAATGGCTATTGACTTCCAGTATCTCGTTTTAGTATTTATACTCCAGATCTCTGTTTCTATCATCCTAATGTCAGAAAAGTTAAAGTGCGCAAAAAAATTCGTGCAGAACAGTCGATATTTGTAGTCTGATCTACAATTAAGTATGATGTAACGAAATCGTGTCTATTTGTATATGCTTCTTGCTTCTCTATACCGTTCGCTTCCAAACAAATAAAAATATTATTTACAATCACGCCAAACATTCATATGAATAGCCTGATACTAAAGTGATCCTTAATGATCACTCTAAAATGAATGGCCTACCACTGGAAATTCATCGAAGTCGTCACGTTTTTCAATACATATATTGTATCCGTATATTGCCGAAAGACGCTCAGTAGCCCCTCCATTCGTTCATCAAAAATAACGCGTACTTTTCCCATTCAGTATATATTTTGTTATCAATGATAACAAACCATGATCTGTTACTACGTTCGGATGCCTTTACTAAGATTTATCCGCCCGCAAGGAACTACAGGATGCATTCGTCAAATATTCGGTTCACAAGTTGGTAATTTAATAAACTTCGATAGTGCTCTTACGTTTATATGATCAATTGCACCATATTCGAATTGACAGAGCCTCCATGTCCAAAAATACGTTATATTAGGGGGGTACAGACCGTAAGGTGTACATACATATATAAATATGTAATCGTAATTCATTCTGACTCGCGTTGAATAAATATAAAAAAGAATTTCTTATATACTTTTGCTTTATTATTCGAAGTTTAAAAAGATGTAAGAAACATTAAATTTCCTTCTACGTTATATTTTTGAAATTGAAAAAAAAACTTAAAATAGGGGGAGAATATTGAATATGTATTTCTGTATGTTGCTAATTTATTTACTTCAGAGGGGAAAAAGTTTAAACAAACCCTTTTTTTAACAAAAACGCAATGAGGTTAAAATATGATATTGAATGCTTTAAAGTTTCAACAATAGTTTAATCTTAACCATATTACGTTCATTTCAGTATACTTTGAACTGATAAATAATGTGACAAGTTTGATCATCGCTATTTTGGGAAAAGTTAATTGCCAGTTTCGAAGGGGTATTTGTTCCTTCATGTTTTTTCACAATTTAAATCCCTTTTATAAAATAAATTTTATGGTTGCTAAACTTTGCTTGTTTAAAGAATTGTTGTTTATGGGCATCTATTCTCATCTGTTTCTTCATGAAATAATTCGCTGACTTCCTAAATTCATGTTGCTTTGCAGTTTGCAAAGCTGTTTCTGAGGAAAGTAAGTAAGGAGCGCCAAAATGTTTCTACATTCTCTTAATTTGTTGCTGCAGTAAAAAAAATTAACTATTGATATAATCTAGAAAGTACCATCAGTTGGAAGAAGGCAATAAACGCCTTTTTTAATTTTTGATTTTTTTTTTTTTTTGATTTCCTTTGCGAACAAAAATGTTGCTTTTTCAATGGATAACACTTTCTACAGTTTGGCCTAAATTACCTATTACCATAATTTTATCACTAAAAATAAAGTTTATTTTATAAATCTCCCGTTTTATATACTAAAATCACAAGGGTGGTGATGGCACCATAATTAATTAAGTTTCACCTCCTGTCGTTTCCCCTACTATCCCTTTCCTATAGTTCCAGCACAATGCTTCGCATATGTGCGAGTCATCACCTGAATGCAGGTCTCAGATAAAAAAAAAAATTGCACTTAGAACAAAAGATTTGCAGAAAGTCATTATGTTAAAATTTCATGAAAATCGTACAAAATAATTGAATCTTTGCCTAAGGTTACTTTTGAATATGGAAATTACAGTGTGTAATTATTTCAAAATTTGATTAAGTAGACTTACATATATTTCTTGACGAACATCAAAAATTCTTGTACATACATCAACTAACATCAAGGCCGCCTGGTAAATTATTAGAGTGAGAGCAGCGTTACCAGAAAGAAAAACTTTTAATTTAGAAAAAAAAACTTAATTTTTTAACAAAAAACTTGTTTCCACAAAAGTTTCCCAATAAAGAAAAAATGCACGAAAATATATATTTTGAATTTATTTTTCTTCAAAATAAGATAAACAAAAAAGTTAAACAACAATAACAAACTTATTTTCCCCACTCATTTTTCCGATGTGTCTGTAGCGTATTCTAAGCTATTTTCTCCAATTGCATTGCTGCTTGAAACTAATAACACCAAAAGCTAAAAATATTCTATTATTCTTACCCTTTCTCTTTAAATATTTATCCATCCTTTTTTGAAATAGAAAAGTTTAAAAAACAGGCATACAAAACTATAATATTATTAATACAGCACAGTTGTATTAAAGACGGAATATAACATTTAATACTTAAAAATTCTAAAATCGTTTACATTAGATGGCAACTTCAAATAATATGTTCGTCATATATCTGTAAATTAAAAATTAATAAACAAAACTTGAAAATTTGAATGCATTTAAAAAAAAAAACTTATTTTTGTAGCTAAAAACCTTGAAAAATAAGGGAAAACTTGAGGAAGAGGCTGAACACAATGTAACGATAATTTATTGCGGTGCGGTTTTCCATACGATTTTGAAGTAAAAAACCGCACTGCAGAACGGCATAAAATTAAAATCTATTTTAATTTCATTGCGGGCTTTCTTATTCTGTAAATTTTTATACTCTTTCTCTTTTTGTTGTTGCCATAGTTTTTAAATAAATGGCGATGTTCATGACATTATTGTAAACAAAAAAACATGGTAGTATGTGTCGTGGTTTCTAATTCCACATATAAATCAAACGTCGCTTCTACCAAATTAACAATTCTTTTAATAGCTTCATCTTTTTTATTTACTGCGATTGCAAAATATTTAACACAAACAGTAATTTGTTTTGAAAAATTTATAAAAATGTATGCACAAAATATATTAATAAAAATGTAAATAAACAATGACAATTATTACCGTCTCCGTCTTCCGTTGTAATATGTTTATTTTTCTCTCCCGCAACGAGAAATCGCACCGCACCGCAAACATTAGGTGTGTTCGTTTACCCCGCCCGCGGCGCCCAATCTTACCCAAAAGCGTTTTCTTACACAAAAATTGGGTAAATGGAGAGGTTTTGAGAGAGTAATGTTCTTGTTCTTCACGCACGAGAATGCCCGTACTTTTTCTTCGGGCTAGTTTGGGCATGAAGAACAAGCAATCAGTTTGTTTATAATAAACATTGAAAATAACAAGGCAAAATTACAAATGTCCCAAACAGCGGACAGACATTAAAAAAGTTGTGTTAAAAATTTTTCTTAACAATAATTAATTACAAACATTTTTGTTATTTATACCATAAACTGTTAGAAACTTTTCATAAAAAATACCATTTTTTTAAATAAATATTTTTGTTAATACAAATTATTATTTCCTAACGATGCTACCTATTTGGTAGCGAAATATTGAAAAATAAATAATTGTTAAAAACTTTTCATAAAAAAGACCATCGCTGAAAAATAAATATAATTAAATAAATTCTTTCAATACTTGTTTTTTTTCGGTAAACTGTCATCAATCACATTAAACTTTCAATGAAAATCAGGGATAATCATGCTCGTACAAATGTACTTTTTTCAGTACACTTTGCATTGCAAAAGTACTATATTACTCCACTAAATATTAAGTTGTTGTTAAAGGTATATTCATATTATATATATATATATATTATACGTTGTTCAGTAATTTAAATTAATTATAGCAAAAATATATTTTCGATTTTTCTTAATATAATATTTAATTATTAAATTATTCACAACCACTCTCCACAACTTTTTCACAAACTTTGACGTTTGGCCTGTTGAATGAAGTGACCAGCGAAATAGCTAATAAGTTTAGGTGCCCTACAAGAACATTGACGGTCATTTGACCGGTGATATGACCGTCATTGCTGACAGAATTATCGGTCATTGCGTAGAACAAAGTTTATATCATTTTCTTAAGGGCAATATGAGAAAAATGACCGAAACTTCTGTGTGCATGTGAAAGTCAGCGTTGATGCATATATATCGCTCACTGTAGACGGATATCCCAATTGAAATGAAACAGTATTTATTTAAATTCTTTACGTTCATTTTATTTCAATATTCTTATATGTACATATGTATATAAAAAAAAGAAATGTAATATAATATAAAATAGAAATATCCATCAGAACCTTGGAGTGGGCCATCATCTGTGAATTTTTTCTTAATATAATTGCCCACAATTATTTAAAATATACAAATATTAAAACAAATTATTCAGGGATTCGCATAAAAATTAATTCTATCCATCGGCAAAGACAACATATGTCGTTGTTAAAACGTGTCGCCGAGTACCGAACACAAAAACGATGCTCTCTTCCACACCTGTAACATGCTACCAAACTAAATGTTTTCTCGTCTAAACTCAGTCGGACGGAGCTTCAAAAACTATGGTCCGAATTACAAGTTTACAAACGAGTAAAATTATCCTTTCTGTAAAATTGATGAATTTGCGAAAATTCAAGAATACTTTTGTAATGAACTGCATTAATTTTTAACTATTCAACAACACGTTGGTTGTCTCGCAACGAGGTGGTCTCTCGAGTAATAGGAACTCCTTCAGTATTACTTTAATTTTATTGATTTCGAAACAAATTCTCAATATTCAAGAATTCATTTTATTTTATCTTTCTGTTACTAATAGTTAATAATAGTAAAACTTAACACAACTTTTATGTTTTTAGTACATTTGGGGTCAAAAAAGTACAATTTTAAAATTGTCAATTATCATCTCCGATATAAACAGAGTTGTAAAAAATTTACATAACTTTTTTTCTGGTAAATTTTATGGTTTTTTCGTTTTCTTACTTTTGTACATTTTGCTCTCTTATTGAGAGTAATTATAGCTTACTCTCATTTTACCGAACTTTACCCAAAAAGTAAACGTACAGACCTATTGTGTTCAGACTCTAATGGTAATGCTGAGTGAGAGAAACATTCGTTTTACAAACAACTCTCAGCTTGAATTGGTTTGGTTGTATATTTTGTTTCGACAAAATTAAACTGAGCTGCCAATAGGTTAAAAATCTTCATACAAAGTTGAATTGAGTTGCCCCATCATATACTATTTTCATACTTTTGTCTAGACAAAATTGTTGTTCGGTACGAATGGGTGAATTCAGCTTAATGGAGACTCTTGTTCTAATCTTGATATCAAATCAGATCACGGTGCTAATGCCTTTTCTATTTTTGCACGGTGGAAAATTATAGAGTTTCATATTCTATCCGTTTCTCCTTCAAACAAACAAATTGCTTTCGGTACAGGCTGCACGTGAACATTTTATAATACGAGTACATAGAATGACGCCCATCTGATCCCATCAAATGCGTATATGTGTTCTCTATATGTGTTCGGTTTTGTCCGAGATTTTTCTTCTCTAAATACTCGTATATGATTTTGTTTTCGTTTCTCTCCAACTTATGAAGAACTTAGATTTATGATTTTGAGTACTTAAATATGTGTGTTGCTATGTTTAAGAAATTTTTTATTTATTGTTGAAACATTGATTTGGTATTTTTTTTACCAAAATTGATCAATACCTAGAGATTATTCCAAAATTTTGTGTGAAATAAAGAAACTCGACTATAAGGACATGAAAGCTATAAAAATTAACATACGCGATTGTTAATGAGAACAACGAATTTATTAATTATTTGTTTTAATGGTAAATTGTGAAAAGCATTTATACATATTTGGTGTGTAAATCGTTAATAATATAATTCAACTTTTTGTTTGCATTCAAATGGCAGAGAAGAGGAATAAAATATTTTCAAGTTGAAAGTGCAACGTTTTACGAATTGCCGCATACCAATTGTGAAGGGGTGTCTGCCTGTCTCTAAATGCAATATTTATTAATTTATCTTATCCATTTGTAAATACATATACATATTTTGCTTGTTCAAATAAGAATTCATGTTCAGTTGGCATTGAAACACTGCTTGTAATTTATTTCATTATTATTTTTGAATAAATACAAGCACTTTTAGTTTTATTTGAAATTATGTCCGTTATTTCAATAAATACACACTTCGCTCCATCAGATAGAATCGTGGTGTTTCTACAACAAAAAGAAATATATAAATGGTTAACAGTGTATGTATTTCACCTGAGCGAAAGATAGTGTGTATAAGATTTCGATCCAAATCTAGTTTATTAATTGCCATGCGAATGAAAATCCAGTTAAACGCAAGATTTTACCAAAATCTACTATACACCTCTCGTGCAACAGTGGTGCTTTACAAAATTTACTAAAAAATACTGTACTAAAAATATACATTTCGCCAAAACCCATTACAATTTTTTGTTCATTGAATGTATGTATCTCAATGGAAGATATTTCTTCAGTTCTTTAGTTCTATACTGTTTAAAGCGTGGGGAACTGTTTATTTATTCCAATTTAATATATAGTTTTTGATTTTTTACTTTGCCTTCTACTGTTCGAATATTCCAGAACTATAAACACTCGAAGCAAAGTTTAATCTTCCTAATCATGATCCAATCGGAAATTTAAGCTTTTTGTCTGATCGGTGGTACACAGAATAGACCTGGGGATGAAGTTCTTAATACTCAGTTTTATCAATATGTTCGTATAGATCGATTTCAGACATTTTAAGTTTATATGTGAGACGGGAAAAAAGCATGTAATGTTCTCCCGAATTTTATAGTGTAAACAAAAGCAATGAGAATTTGTATAGGCATGCGAATTTTCGAGGGCAAAAGTACGCTTGTCTCATGATACACTGAAAAAACTCGTCATTTCTACAATGAATTTTTACATTAATCCAATGAAATTTGATATTAAATTTCACCCAAAGATGATGAAGAACATCTAATTAAACCGGTTCATTATATGAATGATGGTTTTTTTTTCAGGGTGCAATCAACAATGTATTCGTACTAGCGCATTGCTTAATGTTGACAAGCACTGTCAAAGTTTGTTTACATTTTGCTTGAGTTTGCGTATGTTTTATAATCTGACATATATGGATCTCTTATTTTTACATTCCTATATTTTATATTTCACATTACTATTTATTTAAAAAAAAAAACTTTTTATTTAAAAAAAAACTTAATTTTTCTACAAAAAACTTTTTCCCACAAAAGTGTCCAAATAATAAAAAAAAGCACAAAAATATATATTTTGAATTCGTATTTTTTGAAAATAAGATAAAGAAAATAAACAAAAAAAAAATTAACAACAACAACAAATTTATTCTTCCCACGATTGTGAGTAGTTCCCCATTTTTTTTAGCTTTTTTTCGAGCCTCTGATTTTCTCCACTTGGATTGCTGCTTAAAACTAATAACACCAAAAGAATTATTTCAAACTAAAAATATTGCATTATCCATTCCGTTTCTCTTTAAATAATTATCCATGCTTTTTTGATATAGAAAACTTTTTAGAAAAAAAAAACACAGGCATAAAAACCTACAATATTATTAATACAGCACAGTTGTATTAAAGAGGGAGTAGACACATTTAATACTGTTGCAATAACAAGGGGTGAACAATTATATGATCGTTTACATCATCAAATAATAGTTTCGTCATATATACTGTAAATTAAAAATTAATAAACAAAACCGAATTTCAAAAAAACTTATTTTTGAAGCTAAAAACTTCAAAACATTTTGGCATTTCAAAAACCTTGAAAAATAAGGGAAAACTTGAAAAATGATAACGCTGATTTCCATCCAACTAAATTTGATAATTTACTCTCATCCATTTGTTACTTTTACATACACTGGCAAATGAAGTTGACATCGCTTTGTATATTTCTACCAACAGAATCCTTGTATTTTCTGATGTTGTACAGGGTGGCGCAGCATGAGCTATATGGTTTAAATTGTTTATAACTTTTTTATTTATGCGATTATTATAATTTTTTTTTTTAAATACAGTATATTATTGGGCAATTTTTTGCAATTAGCGTTGAAAAATGATATCCTGTAAGTGATGTCTATTCTCTGCTTCGCACATACGTGCTCTTTTTAGCATATTTTCCATAACTTGTCGCAAAATTTCGGGTGTAATGGCCATGATTTCATTTCGAATGTTGGTTTTTAGTTGGAGTATGGTTCTTGGTTTGTTAACGTACACTCTTTCTTTCAAATATCCCCAAAGAAAACTGTCAGGAGCTGTTAAATCGCGAAATAATGCGTTCGCCAAATATGTCTCTTAACAAAGCCATTGAGGCACCTGCAGTTTGTGCTGTGGCTCCATCTTGTTGAAACCACAAGTTTGGATGGTTTTCCTCAGCTGGCCTAACAAAATTTTCCAACATCGTCCGGTATGCACCAAAAATATATGGGCCAATTATCCTTTCGGAGGATGCACCGCACCAAACAGTACACTTAAGTGAGTGTGATTGTCGCTGATGAACTGCTCTTGGATTTTCCGTAGCCCAAATCCTTCAGTTTTGCTTGTTGACATACCCATTTAATAGGAAATGGGCTTAATCGCTCATTACAAAATTGTGAATAAAGTCTGGATTTTCCTCTGCTTTTTCACGGAAACAAATGGCATATTCAAGCCGTTTCTGGTAGTCTGTCGTCTTCAATTCTTGCACAAGTTTAACTTTATATGGGAACATGTCTAATGTACTCAAAATTCTCTGCAGCGATCGCCGTGATAGTCCAAGTTGTGTCGAACGCCTCCTTGTTGATGTTGATGGACTATGCTGCACGCTCTCCCGTACACGTTCAATATTTTGACCAGTGTGCACGGTAGGTGTTCTTCCGGCACCAGGACGGGTTCTTCCAGGGCCATGTTGACGAAAATTTACAATCAAATGGTTTATTGCTGACGCTGTGGGTGCAATGCGCACATTAAAATGACGACGATATGCACGCTATGTCAACACAATAGACTGTTGGTTTGAAAAATAAAATTCAATTATTTTTGTACGTTGTTCGATCGTGTAATGATTCATAATTAATTCCCCAAGTCTTCTTCACAAAATGCTGAGAAAAAAACAAAGAAAAAATAATAATTAAAAAAGTTATAAAGAATTCAAACCATTTGACTCATTCTGCGCAACTGTGATTACCTGTTGATTGTATCATGGTTTGATTCGCTGATTTAGGTTGATCCATAAGCAATAACCACACTGAAAATGTTAAGTACTGATTGCAGCTCTCTGGCGGACACCCAGACATTTTTTTAATTTTCCATAATTTTTGTTTGTTTATCGTTGAAGTCACATACAATAAATTTATTTACACGTCTTATTTATTGTTTTTTATAGCGCATTTGTTTTAACCATTAAAATGTAATTTATTGCGCATATATAAAAAAATATTTGCCAAAAAGTCGTTAAGAGTGATGTTAACTTTTTTAATTAGATTTCCGTACAGCCCTAAAAAATTGAACGTTTTTAAGTAAAATTACCGTCTTTTACAAAATAACTATTTTTTTTATAAAAATAGATTTTTTACATATTTGTAATTAAATTTTATTTATTTATTTAAAAAACAAACAAAAAACTTATACATGCAAGTATATACATATATGTATGTATGTATCTAAGTTTGTTATATGGTTTAGCTGGTCTATATAGTATATGGTCTATATATATATACATCTCAGTTGGTACTAATACCAAAATCTTCAGTAGATCTTTTACCAAAATCTTGAAAAAAGTTAAGAAATTTCAGATGGTTATACGAGATTAATGTTGAGTACATGGAAGAATATCTCCATAATTGTATTGTTTAGAAAAAATTAAATAGATTAATTTCGAATAGTAAAATGTTTGTTGTATAAAAAAAATTTTTGAAATGCAATTTAGTTTATTTTGTTTGTATATTTCGTAATTCTCAAAGATTTTTTGGCAGATCTTGTATAACCATATGAAATTTCTTAGCTTTTTTCAGGAATTTCGTTAAAGGCCTACTGACGATTTTGGTATTAGCACCATATGAAATGTGCACATGCCGTATGATTAACATCAGTGGTGACGAGTATTGTATTCTATACATTTGATATGTGATAGTAGAGATATTTATTTCTTTTTGTTTATTTTTTTTTTCTACAAAAGATTAAGGAAAATCAGATGTAAATAAACAATCAAATTATTGAATAAACAATAATTAAACAGTATTCTTTTCCAAAGGCTGCTTTCTGTTGTATACAACCTATACAATCCATTCACATTATTTCATACTTACATATATAAAAGTACATATAAGTGTCACTGCTGTTAGCTATAAGTAAATCTTAAGCATTACATATTATATTCATTAGTTCAATAAACGTCTTATATAAAAGTTCGTCTTTTGTCTCGTGTACTTTGTTAGACACATCCGCATATAAACTCAAAACCCTCACACTTTCTTCGTTGATTTGTCAACATTTTTTTAACACATTAACATCGATTTAATTTATTTATTGCTGCACTAAAGTTGGTAACATCGTGTCAGATGAATTGCCTATTTTGTGATTTACAAAATTGGTTAATTAAATAATTGACAGATTGTTACATATACGATCAAACAATTGAACTATTTAATAAGATATAAAAAAATTCAACATATCGCTCGTTTGCTCAAACAACATCATAACCAACTAAAAAATATACTTTTTAAGTTCATAATGCAAAATAATTCCCAATATCGCCCCCACCATGTTTAAAAATTTCTTACAAAAAGCTTGTGTAGTCACATCTTCCGAGAAAAATTTTATTTTATTTTTCCATTCAGTTATTGACGAAATGAGCAAACTGTACATTCACAATTTGTGTGGAGGTGATTTACGAATGTGTTCACTCACACTATCCATAGCAGAAGCGTTTTATGAAAAAACCAGGAAATATCTTGTTTCATCTGTAACAGAAGCCAAATTATAATCACGCGATAAACGATACACCACATTTTCATATTAAATATTTTATTAGTGAAATGGGCGTTCACTTCAACGAAAGTTCTAATTCATTTAATCAATTATTCCGTTTAGAGTATTATAAATACAATTGAAGGCGTCTTGGCCACACATCTCGTCGGCCACGACTCGTCAAATTCTGATTTTTATATTTTCTTATGTAAACTCCCCTCCTAGGTTCAGGTGAGAGCTGGAAGGCAAATATCAAAACAACTTATAATCTAAATTTTAGACGTTCACCAAACTTACATCTACCAACCGAATTTTACCAATGAATGCATACATTTTATAAAAATCTGTTTGAAATGCGGACGATTATTTTTATAAGTAATTACTTACGTATGTACCCAGCAAAAAAAAAATGAATGTGTGCACTATGAATTGGTATTTTCTTGACTTCTTTTTCGGAGTTAATTTTTAATGTCATCTTAAATGTTAACAACATTATCACTTTTGAACTGATGGAAAACACATTCAACTCTGCCGAGTAATTCATAAGAACAACTGCGAAGCTGTAATTATAATTTAAATAAAACTTTAAATGTGTTACAAGAACTCATTCACCCATGCTAAAACATAACCAAATCATGGTACAGTCATTGCTTCTAAGCACTCATTTAAATGACTAGGAGTTTTGTTAAATGTGAGGGTGGCGATGGCACGATGGATGGTAGTCTGCACATTGACTACAAAAACAGACCTGGGTTGAACCCAGTTTCAGACTAAAATTATAAAAAAAAAACATCTCGCATTTTTCTGATGTGCATTAGTGTGTCTTTGTGTGTCAGTGTGTTGTCGGAAGGTTTCAGTGCCGAAGGCATAGTCACTGGTCATTGAACAATACCGGCCTCAGCTGATAGCAATCCACAATCACATCAGAACGCCCTCCTTCGTCGGTATTGTGTAGCACCGTCGACGTAAAATAATAATAAAAATGGCTACTAAACCTAAGCTTCAGCACTGCTACGAGTATCAACAAAGAACGTGCAAAAGCAGAGCTGTAAAATAATTAATTAAGCTTCACCTCCTGTCGTTTCTCCTACTATCCATTTCCTATAGTTCCAGCACAATGCTTCGCATGTGTAGGAGTCATCTCCTGAGTGCTGGTCAAAAAAAAAAAATATGTTCTACTCCTTCTGAGGGTAAAACATTTTTAAAGAACAAACGCCAAAAAGAACGATTTAAAAAAACTATGCATTTTTTGCTAGAAACGAAAACAGTATAAATTGTGATAAAGAATGGAGTTATTCAGAGTTTAGTGCGTTTTGAATTTTAACTGCTTGAATTTGCAACTGTTTTGCCACTGATAGTGAGTGCTATTTTTAAAGCAAATATTGCAATCAGGGCGGCCACAAGTAAAAACAATTCAACCAAAACTCTCTTCAAATCTACCAAAACTTATCTTTTCTTGTTTTGAACTGAAAACAAATGTTTAAGTAAAAAGTTCACAAATGTATATACGAGTATGTATATTTATTTTAGAGTAAAAAAAAAGCAAATACATAAATATGCATACATATGTATATAATTGTGGATACGCTAATAGTATTAAAAGCGAGTCCCAAAATATCGAAAAAAATTTCGTTCAAATAAATTACATTTGAAACGAAAAATAGCAAAATTTTGTCTTTTTTTTGGAATTGATATTGTTGCTATAAAAATGCAGAGTTTATATCATATTAATTTTTATTTTTCAATTATAATACATTCATGTAATAGAAATTAGCAATTTTGACGTGGGAAAATTCAAATCAAATGTCCATAAACACTACTCCTTTTATCCTATTTTCCATAATCCAATTTTCTGGTTCCAGCACAATGCATAACATTTGTAGTGGTCTCCCTTGAGTGCTGGTTCAAGATTTAAAAAAATTTAACATACCTACCAAAATTTCAAATTTTACATATACTTAAGAAATCTACCAATTTTGGTTTGATCAGACGAAAGTGGCAGCCCTTACGTCTACCTATATAGTACAACGAAATTTATCATGACGCAAATTAACTTTTATTGGTATTTATTCTTATGCTCGAAAAAATCAGTGCGATTTGTGCTTTTATTCCAAACGATTTTAAATTTATGGAAATTGAAGAATGCCGTTATTTGATCGATATTCAGAGACTATAGATTATATAGATTATAAAATTTGTACGCACACTCTTTCAATGAAAAGTAAAAGATTACAAGTTTCGTTCCCCTCTCACCTATATACTCAGAATTTTTGAAAAAAAATGTTATAGTGTGAACTGTGATTCTTTGAATGGATATAAAAACATACTTAAGTGGTCCTAATTTAGTGAATGCGAGTAAAAAAATATGTAAACAATTGCAAAGATATACACATTCCACTCATCGCTAAAACTAACAAAAAAACAATTGAAAGCTAAAATTCTGTTGCTGAGTATAAAACATGCTCGAAATTAAAACGATTTATTACAATAAATCTCTGTGTCTTCCGAGTATTATATAAAAATTTTAAATAAAACATTCTGTAAATAAATAAATATGATGCTCCTGGAGGTCTCGGTGGATTTTACAATACACATAACAAATGCACTTGTTTTTAAACTGCAGTATAAGAGAATAAATAAAAATTTTAATGAAAAAGTGCATATAATATACACTCAGGTCTTTTTTTATGCGGTACATTCGTTCCGTAGAAAATCGCATAAAAAAAACGCATAAAAAAAGACTCTAGCTCCATACAAAAACTAGGGTTACGTTCCGGAATTTAAAAAAATCGCATAAATTGAAATCAAAGTATTAAAAATGAACCAAATTCGCATAAAAAAAGTTTTTTTTTTTCAATTTAATTTAAAAAACATTATATTCATAAATGCAATTACATATATGTATGTGTAAAAATAATTGGGTCTCTTGAATAAGATGAATATTTGTTGCTCAGTTGTGTGCCTGAAATTACAGAATTTCTTATTGAAATTTCATTTTTTTTTATGGCTCTGATTGATGATTCGCCAGTTTAAAGTGATCAGCCAGCGCCTTTTTTTTAGCTCCATTTGCTAAGCGGTCTAAAATTTCGATTTTGGTCTCTAAAGAAATCGTATGTCGTTTTTTCTTATTTTTCTCCATATCACGATCTTAAAAATCGAATCCGAAAATTTTATGGAACGAAATTTCAACACCTTCGATAATTAAAATTCAAGAATCTGTGTAAAATTCCACCACAATAAATATTTTAAATTTAATACAAAATGCAACTGTTGCCTTTGCCGGTCAATGGCTAAACTGAAAACGTACGTAAGAATATTTCTTCGTCGCATGTTAACAAAATCTAGAAGGGAAATCCCCAATTTCAAATAATTTATTCTGGCCATCACGTTAAACGGATTATGTAATTAACAAAAAGCACAAACCTTAACAGAAATCTCAAAGCTTTACAGAAAGCACACATTTTATGTCAAAAACTTGTATGTACATACATGCCAGTGTTATCAATTATCTAAATATTACATAGTACATACTACATACATACTTTTATATAAAAAAACATAAAAAAAAATTTTGATATTTAAAAAATTCGTAAAACGCAAAAAAATTTTAATATTAAAAAAACGCATAAATTCAAATTCGCATAAAAAAAACCGCATAAAAAAAGACCTGAGTGTACATACATACATATTTGTATTCACAATAGATACCCAATATTATAGCTATCATATCGCACCCTAAATACAAAAGCGGCACAACTCAAAATTCTCAAATTTTCAGGAGAGGCAAAAAACTGTTTATGCAAAAATGATTGTAATATTTAAAATAAAATTGGTTCCATTATGAAAGAAGTCTATTTCGAAGAAGGTTTTGCTAAAATTTAATATTATGTGTAACAAAAGTAATCAGCACTTCTTGAGAACATTGACGCAACTAAAAATAGGTCTTTTTAGTCGATCGTGCGTAAGCAATGCAATTAACATAACGGTATTTTTCCAGTTAAAGAAAACAATGATGAGAAAGAAATTTTTGAAGTAGTTAGAGATGTGTACTGTGAATTATTTTACGGAAAAAAGTACATTTTGGAAAATTTTGAGTTGTGTAACTTTTGTATTTAGGGTGCGATATATGATATATATCATATATGAAATTATGTATGCATGTGTTATTATCGTTTGACACATTTTATTGCTTGTGCGCTCTTTTATAACTGTCAGGTTGACACATTGACATTTTTGTTTGTTCGCAGTTCCCCAATAGAGGCAAACATTTATTAATATAATCAATAGCAAACATTGACGTCTAATTGTTGTGCTCATTAAAAGAAATTTTTTCCAACAATTATTGATGTGCGCAACCTGTTGCAGATAACCATGGGCTGTGAACAAATATGTTTGTATGTATGTATTTTTTTATGATTATACATATGCATGGGTACGTTGTCTTATATTTATATAAAAATTACATGTTTGTATGAACCGATTTTCTTGAAGATTTCACAGTATCTCTCTGTATATCTGGAAGGAACTAAAGGCTATATAAATTTCAAAAATTCCAACAAGACGTTGCCCATACAAAGTAAATATTTATTTTTGTATATCTTGCGAACGGTTGAAGTGAAACTTTCTGAATATTGTCTGTATTTGGTCAGAGTAACTTGATGGTCAGTACAAATCATCAATAAAAAAGTAGGCCCAATTGGACGAGTGGGCGTGGTACCTCCCATACAAAATAAATAAAGATTTTTGTACATCTTGAGAACGGTTAAATCTAAAGTTTCTCATTTTGGTCTGCATGACTTGATAGTACATTTTTTTTCGGGCACTTCACTTTCTGTAGCTTTTACACAGCTGAAATTCCGATATGGGAGAGTAAATAATGCGAAATATAGGAAAACTGACAATTTTTCAGCTGTTTTAATCTTAAGTACAGCAAATAGTAGCTGTGTTTCTTTACTAAAAATTGGCCGCTCGCGAGACCCAAGTGTACAAGAAAGCGTTAGCGTGCTCGAAAATTGCATATATAAGAGACATTTTGAGAGAGTAATGCTCTACTTTTTATTAAATGAAATAGCGCGTACTTTTTCTTCGGGCTAGTTTGGGCATGTAAACAAGCAATCAGCTGTTTCATAAATAAACAATAGCAAAGTAAATATAAATGTTCCGCAACAGTAACAAAGGTTAGGAATTATTGTTACTAAAGTTTTATAAACTTGCAATGAACACAGAATAGTTAATTTGACTCCATGTTAAGTGACAAACTATTTGGCTTTTCTTTAATCAACATGTAGAAGACAATTATTGTTTTTTATTTATGTTTGCACATACAAAATATAGTACATATATTTACATATATATGTATGGTTTTGTATAGGGTTGCTGTTGCCGGAAGATCTCTTTGTTAATGCTAATTAAATCAACTTTCTTAATCTTTTTTAATCAGGGGAATGGTACTAATTTTTTATTACTCCTACGGTGCTATGAAAAGCTGCTTAACGCTTTGCTTTAATGCTATCTATTATAAAGAAGCAGTTTATGAGAAGTACCGATTCTACAAAATTCTAATTTAATTTATTTCATCGAAATGCAATTGAAGTGTATTTTTTATTTATTTTTACCTTACTTTAGTCAAAAAGTAAAGAAACAGACCTAGTTTGATTTGTTCTGTTGTGTCCAACGTATCTCGTATCTGTGTCTCCTTCTCAGCCGCTTGTGACTCATATAACCGAGCATGTGTACGGGTTAGAGGGTTTGGGAGTAAATCTATCTTCTGTAGATGCATATGGCACTTTTTTTTTTATCTAGGACCAGCACTCAGGAGATGACTCCTACACATGCGAAGCATTGTGCTGGAACTATAGGAAAGGGATAGTAAGAGAAATGATAGGAGGTGAAGCTTAATTATTTATTTTTGCAGCTCTGCTTTCGCACGTTCTTTGTTTATACTCGTAGCAGTGCTGAAGCTTCGGTTCAGTAGCCATTTTTATTATTATTTTACTTCGCCGGTGCTACACAATACCGACGTAGAAGGGCGTTCTGATGCGAATGTGGATTGCTATCAGCTCAAGCCGGTATTGTTCAGTGACCAGTGACCAGTGACTATGCCTTCGCCACTGAAACCTTCCGACAACAACTGACACACAAAGCCACATCAGAAAAATGCGAGATGTTTATTTTTATTTTAAAATTTTAGTGTGAAACTGAGGTTGAACCCAGGTCTGTTTTTGGATTCGTAGTCAACGTGCAGACTACCATCCATCGTGCCATCGCCATATTTAATTAGAAAATAAATAGAATTTTCATCTTTTATTTTCAAACCAAGCGAAAAATTTTATTCCTACCATCTTCCATTCGCAAATCATTTTGGTAACTCTATCTTGTATGCCACAGTACAATATTAACATTATTGGAAGTCACAACAGCACGTGGTACTACAAAAACAATAACCTCACAACACCAATAGCAGCAATAATAATAATAAACATGTGAAATAGATTGACTGACTTTTATCAGCTGTTTAACCCCAATAAATCTTTGCTGTAACTGCAAAGAATACGATTATTGTTGTTTGTTTTATTTTTAACGACGCAATATAATAACAAACCCTAAAGAAATGGACATAAAACCATAAAAAGCGTATTGTATTGAAGATTTTCTTTTTAATGCTAAAAATCTGCGCTCCCCAAGAATATTAACAACTAATGTTAAATGGAAGAGCTTTCGTATTCTTTTGTATTAAAACTATTTCTCATCATCAGTTTTCAAATGTTGTGATTTTCTTTTAATTTAGCCTCAAGTTTCTCTTAAAAGGGAAATATGGGATTAAAAAGAAAATATAAACATTTAAAATGATGGTTATATTTTAACTCACCTATAATATGCACGCCCATTCCAAAAGTGATTAATTTAAGATTTTCGGTGTGTGTGTGTGTGTAAGTATGTATGAGCGTGGGCGGCAACAGGGTTTCTCTTTGTTCTTTAATTAATTTTACCTTTTGAAAATTATCAATTTTACGGCGTTGTTGCTTGTTGTTTTTGTTTGTTATCTGCCTTTACGATTTTTCTGCTGTAGTATGTTCGTTCGTGTTGTATTTTGCAGCCAGCCATTCACTCAGAATGTATATAAACAGAACTACCGTTGTTTTTCAGCTTTATTGTTGTGTTCGTGAGTGATTTTGCTTGGGTATTATGTTTGAATAAATTTAATAGAACAGTTTGAATTTGAAAGTTGAACTGATCACACACTGGCTTCTTGGGGTGTATCGTACGTGTGGCATCATTCTATTTGTTTGATGATGTTTTATCGAGTTCTTGTCACAAGTGGCGTATAAGTGTTGTTGATTAACTTTCCATACGGATTAAATTTACGCGCGGATAAATAAGAAAAATAATTGCGGGCATATTTAGTAGCGTTCGAAAAAGTTGGCAATATTTGCCCCCATATATTAAAATTTTAATTTACTATTACGCATTTGCAAAGTGTGTAAAAAACCAATTATGATATTATAAAATTAAATGAAATTATAATACAATAAGACACTAAAAGCAAATTAATATTTAAAGTGAAATTAAGAAATATTAGAAAATTATTAATAAGTAATAAAAGTGTTGACACAATCTGATTTACGGTGCAATTTTATGTTGGCATTTAAGATGACGTTTTAAAATTTGAATATTTTGTGATAATTTCAATAACAACATTATAAAAAATTATTAAAAAGTATGTGAATTATGGAAGTATTTTCTATTGTTTTAAAATTTAAATAAATTATTTAAATAAAAGACTCTCTAAAATGCTGTACAGTGAACATTTAGATTAAGCATAAAGGCAATGAAGCAATATAGAAACCAAAGGTCGAATAATTCTATGGCATTTGTTATTTTCTCCTACCAATAACAGAACAGTTCCAATCTAATAACACGTGGAGAAATGCAGTGTTCAATACAGTTCCAATTTTCCACAATTTGAATGTAAAAATTTTAAATATTTTAAATTAGTAGATACCTAAACATATTAAAATATAAATTATTAAAGAACAAAAAAATACGTACATATGTGACGGACATGGTTATTACCAAGGTATATCAGTAGAAATATTGAATAGACATATTATTCTATTCTCCTTGTAAACCGAAGTTCCTACCCAAAATGCAAAAGTGCATATAGAAATTAAAGCTTTATTGCCTTTTGTTTGATACCTATATCGGCTTTTTCCTTCACGAATATTTTTCTGTAAAAAATAAATATAAAATTCGAATATACACACGGTATGACATCAAATTATTATGCCATAATATTATCCAGAACAAAAAAAGGTCCTAAAATAATATAACATTTTTGCACCATGTTTATTATTCTGCCGTAACTAATCGTGGGCAAAAATAAATTATTTTTTCTCTTAAACTGGTTATAGAAATATGTATTTTATCAGCTGACTTCAATTTGAAATACAAAACTAAATTGTGTTGCTCAGAACACTCATCATCATTATAAAATATATGATTTTATCATACTTTGTGAATCTCTCTAATGGCTCTTTAGTCAAAAATGTATTTCCAAGTAGATTTTTTTTCTGAAACCTTATATCTCATTGGGTTTGGTGATTCTGCGGCCTGCATAATATTTTTATAGGACGTTGCAAGAGAACTATCGATATCGCTAACGATCGAAGGTTTGACAGTTGCGAATGTCAAACTGTGTTGGCATTTTTGTTCAGAAAAGTTTCGAAAGTCATCATGAGGCGCCAGAAGAACGCTTCCAAATTGTGCAAATTTACCGTTCGCGTAATTAATCGGCTAAATATAAACGTCATTTGCTTCTAACAAGACGACGCAACTTGCCATACAGCGCGCTTAATACTCCAATTATTGCTAAATCAATTATTTTCAGAAGTGGTCCTGTTCACTAGCTCCTCATTCGAGCGATTTAACGCTTCTGGATTATTTTTTATGGGGATATGATAAGTCATTGGTTTATGTCGAGAAACCAGCAAGTCTTGAAGCTTTGTAAGCCAATATCATGTAACTGCTTTAACTGTAACTAATCCACAGGCACATCAGAACGCCCTCCTTCGTCTGTATTGTGTAGTCAAATAATTACTACAAAAATGGCTAGTAAAAACGAAGCTTCAAAAATGTAATACGTCTACAACACTGCTATAAAAACAAATAACGTGCAAAAAGCAGTGTTGTAAGATAGTGAAACTTCACCTCCTGTCATTTCTCCTACTATCGCTTTCCTCTAGTTTCAGCACAATGCATCGCAACAACCGATATATATTATATGATAAATCTTGGGCTCAGTTTCATAAATTACGAAACAATAAATAATTTATTTTAATTAATAATTAATCAAGTAATAAATGCTGTTTAACTTTGCCCAACGTTGAGGAGTAACAGTGTTTATTCCGTTCATGAAATTTAAAAATTCGCATATGATTTCCAACTAACTGAAATACATAAATTTTTATTCAATGGCTCAACACCTAATTTGTGATTTATCTTCGTAGCAATACGAATAGCCATGCTTCCAAATACTCACAGTCTGATCTACAACGATTAAGATTGCATTTATAATGAAATATTGTGAAAATGTGTGGCATAAATAATTAATAAACATTTTTGTTCTTGCATATGTTTCTTTTGCTGTACAAAAAAAATAAAATAAATTGTAGTCCACTTTGCAACTGGTAAGAAAAATTATTAGACATTTATTAGGAATTATACATTAGACAGGCTATACAGACTAAACAGAACGCGTTTTCGGAAGTCACCTAAATAATTGAATTTATAAATTTTACTAGGGGATAAAAATTAAAAACATACTCAATTATAAAACTCAAGTAAAAAAAATTAGTGCGTTACTTTAACGGAAATTAGTGATGGCAGAATTGAACTTTACAAATTATGTTGTCGACAATGGTGTATGATAGTACCATCAGAATGCATCGCATGTGTCATCTACTGACTGCTGGTCCAAATTAAATAAACGGTAATTACCGTACGGTTGACATGACTGTTGCCAGTATACAGGCGATAATTTTAATAAGCTGAAAGGAGAGAAAGAGAGAGTCAAATAAAAGTTTTATATCTACTAACGATGTAAAGTTTATAAAAAGTTATATATTTTTTGCACTAGTTCTTCTGTATTATATAAATTAAATCAATAAATTAAGGTGATGTTGGCCGAGTGGGTTCTGTTTATTCTGCAACCAGGAGATCTGCTGTTCGAATCACCGATTCGGCCAAAAAATTAATCGTCAATATTTGAAAAATTTAATATGCGCGAAGTAAATTAATAAATAAAATGGCTCATGAGACGCAGGAACTCTGTTTTACAAGTTGCCAAGAGTTTTGCTGGAATTAAGCGCTCTATTCTTCTACTACTTCACCAACTGTCTGTTCTATATAGTATCCCTTCTAGTACCGGTGCATGCATTGCATACGTAGGGGTCATCTCATGAGCACTGGTTCAAGAAAACAAAGTACAAGCGTTTTCATCGCTGGATCAGAAATAAATTTAGTATCTGTACTACTGATGTTACGAATATCAATTTTTAATATTCGCGAATACGAATATTCAATCAGATATTTAACGACACTCGATATTTAAAATTTAATTGAAAAAAATCTACCCTTTGCATCAATAATCATAGATGGGGGCAGTGTAATTAATTTTTACTGAAATCAGCATTGCACTACCACTAAATAAAATTGCAAAAAATTTATATTGCTCAATTTATTTACCAATTTTGTGGTAGTGATTTATTCCCTCATTAGCAATCAAAGGATTTGCTGGTATTGCAAATTGTTTAACTACTAATCAAAAGCTGCATTTAAATATACTATCAATAAAGGAGCTCAAGAAATGCACGCCTTTGCCTTCTTCAGCGGAATACTTGTGTTCATTCAGCGGAATAGTATACGTTCCTCGAAGCCATAAATTAAGCGATTCTAATTTTGTATAGCGTGTTTTGCCTGAAGCAAATAATTTTTAGCATTTACATTATTAATTATTTCATTTTTGTTCTTTTTAAACTACACATTCTCCTTTTTTATTTTAACTTTAATTTTTCTTAATAATTCTTGAGCTTAAGAACCAAAAGAACTTTGATTTTTAATAAATAGCAATATGCAATTTTATTTATATTATATTTATCTTAAATGAAATGACAATATTCTTCGAGCTTAAAGTTAGGAATGTTGTATTTTTCTTATTTTTTTATAGATTTAAATTTTTTAGAAATTGGAAACTTTTCAAAAAACTAACAATAATAGTGAAAAGAAACATTATTTTGTCAAACTTATGTATTATATAAATTCAAAATAAAAAATTTTAACAGTCGTATTCATAAAAATATTCTGTGGTTTTGAGGCAGTTTGACTTTTATGAATATGGTAATGAAAATTCTTTTTAAAAATACTTACTAAAATATAACATACATATAATACACATCTATATACATAAATGTGTGTAAGATAAAAATAAACAATAAGATACATGAAAAAACTTTCTAAATCATGAATATATTTATACAATTCCTATGATTTATTCACTAATTGTCAATAATTCAGTGCAATGTTATCTGTATCTGATTTAAAATTAATCCTTCTCTTTAAGGGTGTGTTTATTATACAAGGTGGCGCAAAATGGAGCATCAAATTTTGTTTTTCGAATAACTTTCTTAATAAATAAAAAATAATTATTTTTAGTGGTGGAAATCTTTATTTGGACCTGTAAAATTTTTTCTGTTAATTGGAAAATATGATATCAGCCAAGTGGCTGCCCTCAGCGTTGATACACATTTGTGACCGTTTTATCGCATTTTCCATAACTTTCTGCAATATTTCTGATGATAACTGTTCGCATTTCTGTCGAATATTCTCCTACGATTGTCTGGGGTTGTTGGCATAAACCCGAGACTCCAAGTAGCCCCAAAGAAAGAAGTCTGGGATGGTTAAATAGGGCGATCTTGCTGGCGGTGCTATATCACCAAAACGGGAGATTCACAGGCAACTGACGGTCAGCAGGCATTAACTGATGCACTGATGGCGGACACGCCCTGAAAGATTTGTTGTGGTTCCAGTCTGTTCGAGTCGAGTAGTTAAGCGTCGTAATGTCGAGTTGACGCGACGCGATTAGGACCGACAACACCGACCGATTATTGGTTAAAAAATCGACACAATTAGTTCACGATCTTGCGGAGTATAGCGCTCCATTATTTGTCTATTTGTATTCTGCAGCTTTCTAGTTCACAAATGTCAAATATGATTGACGTCAAACGCCATTAGCAGAAGCTATTACTTTATCTCAAGATAGGGTGATTAATTTTGCGCCACCCAGTATGTAGGATTTCTAGCGTAAAACATTTTATATAATTGTGTTCTGTATTGAAACTCAAACTATAAACGGATAATGCAATCCTTTGTAAATTATAATCCCTATGTCTCTGATCTAATTTATGACCAGCAATCATTGCGCCTACTAAATACACCTTATTACAATTCTCATCATTATTACCTCTGCAAGCTATATAATACATATACTACATTCGACATTTTTATAACTTCTCTATTCTGTCCTATGGTTTACTAAATAATATTGTACTATTTACTCTCCTTTGTCTATATTGATCTATTAAACTATTCGGAAAATCATTATCTTTTAATATATTCTTAATTCTAATTTTATTTCTGTAACTATTTTTTCATTTATTGAACGTGAGTTAGGATTTATATGGTTTACCATATTTCATTTGTTGCTAATACCAAAATCTTCAGTAGACCTTTAACCAAATTCTTGAAAAAAGCTAAGAAATTTTACATGTTTATACAAGAACTCCCAAAAAATCTTTGAGAATTGCGAAATATACCAACAAAACAAACCAAATAGCTTCTTTAAAAATTTTATTCGATTTGAATCTAATTAAATTTTCTAAACCTTTTTACAATTAGTGTACTTTGGTTCACAAAGATCAAGAATTGTATAAGAATTAATATCCTTTTTATTACTTCACCACCTGTCTCTTTTCTAAACAGCCCCTTTTCTACTAGTTCCTGTGAAAGCAAAATGTACAAAAGATGTGGAAACGCAAATTCAAGTACGTAGTTTGACTATTTGTTTGACTTGTTGTTTTCTTCCAAAAAATAACAAATATTTATTCTTAACTTTAATGTACTTTATACAGCATATTGGTTAGTGAATTTCTGTGTAACACTTTGCCATAGGGCTTCAGTATGAGGGAGCGGTGTACTACATCATGTTTCCAGCCCTGTACATTTTCGACGCCGTCTACACCGAGTTTATTTATAGAAATGTCATATCTTCTACCTACTTCTTTATATTATCAAAATAGGACTGCTCTTTCTTTATGTTTATTTTTTTCGAACAAAAATTATATGAAAAATTTGGAATTGTTTTGCTTTTAGTAATCACTTTAATATACTGAAGGTAAAGATCTTTAAATTTATTTTTTTTATTATTAAGTCCCATATTCTAGTTAAAACAAAAGATGATAACAGTGTTACATCTAATTTAAACTACATACACATAAAGTGATTTTTGAAATTATTGGACTTCAACAACAATTTATCGTTTAAGTTACGCGACACACTTTTAATATTTTGCACTTGCATTTAGCATCTCAGCTCTGGTAATAAATTCATTTTCAAGTCTAAGAATCCACAGCTAATTTGCAAGCTTTCAAAAATTTGTATTGAAATTTTCCGTTTGTGTTTTTTTTTTGTTACAGTGACAGCTTGATTATCGTGATTCGATTCACCAGGAAAAAAAGAAAATTTCTTTGCATTGATTTAAACTTTTTGTTTCGATTGAACCGTGATTACTTTTTAATTGGGAAAATTGATTCAGCAGATTGCTTCTACCAGTATGGATAATCGGGGTCCCACTGTAATTTTTTCATTAATACAGTAGCACTAACCATCTAACGAGTTTTTTATTGATAGTTTCCTGTACTGTAGAGTACGCAATACTGTGCAAACATTTTAATTGTAAATTATGTTTACGTTTTGATCATATTTCTAGAGTTGACTAAATTGTATGTCCGGCAACTAAGTTGACGTTTAAAATGATTATTTTATTTTTTTTGAAAATCAGGCTATTCGTGAAACTCCCGAGCACAATGCATAATAATTACTGCAATACTAATTATGCAATATTAACCATGGGTCGTTTCAGCAGGAATAAAGGCGAATATCCCGGAAAGATCGTTGTTAGATCACAAGACCCCGTCATAGTCTTTATGAAGCTTTTGACTTTGCGGGTGCGAGAGAAGAAGGGAAAGCTTGATATAATATACTGCTTATGAGAACCTAACTTTTTTTATTTTCTTTTGTATACCCCTTTGTTGACCAAAGAAATAATTAGTTCTTCCCAAGGTGAATTCATGCCAGGTAAATTTACTAGTGCAACGACAACCAAAAATTATTGTACATTGTAAAAATAATTCATACAATTTCGACATCAACAGTGATAAATAGTCGCCAGCTGGCATACTAAGTTCACCTGTTATGAATTCGCCTTGGTTCTTCAATGATTTAAATAAAAATGACATTTAAAGACAAGTCGTAAAGCATACTAATTTTGTCAATTCATTACATTCGACCACAAATAAAATTAACTACCGGTTTGTTAGTCTAAACAACAAAAAATTGTTTTCAATAGAAAAATTACACACAATTTATTTATCTAATGGTTCTCTTAACACTTCCATAAAAGGAATTTTTTTATTCGCTCAGCACAAATATCCCAGATTTGTAATAAAATTTCCGTACGAATATGTCTAAATACTTATGTAATTAATTAAAATGAGCTAATGATCGAAAACATACAGGCAGTCAAAATTACATACGATAATTGTTAAGAAACAAACTAAGTGAAAGACAAAAATTGTAATTCACATTGACAAATACTATCAGAACATTAAGCTGAACCCATTCATATCTTCCGAACAAAAATTTTGTCTGGACAAACATTTTTTACTGAGTGTTTTCTGTAGCGCGATTCACTCATTTCGAAAAATTTGTGGGGAAAACACAAAGCTGCCATATTAAACCAAAATTTATTAGTTTTACAAGGTGGTAGTACTGCAGCGTTTAATTATCTTTTGTTTTGTATTCTTGTGTCACGCTACATGTTTTAAGTTGTTTCCAAAATTGTGCGTTTGTAACACCAAACCAATATGCAAATATTATATGATGGGGCAACTCCATTCCATTCCATTTGTATGAAAAAGTTGAACATTAGTTCAATTTGTACAGACAAAATTTAGAATTAAACCAATTCAAGCTGAGAATGGTTCGTAAAAAATTATTTCTCTCTCTCTCTCTTTTTTTAGAGAGGTATGGTATACAGAAGTGGCAGTTGCTGAAGTGAGAAGAAGGATAGATAGCATAATTCATGCGCAACTCTGCAGTATCACGTTTTGTGAATTTGTAAAGCAGAGTTGATGCGTCTCTGTTGTCATGTTAATAATTTAGAAATATAGTATTTTTACTCTATTTGGTAGCTTGTATTTGATATTTGAATAAAGTCTTCCGCAAAAAAATAAGTTTCAATGAAAAGCATTGTTTAAAAATTTCAATTTATAAAACTAAATCCCATTCGATTTCGAATTGAACTTCAGAAAACTTCATGACTTTTTACAAATTGTTTTAGGATAAAATATGCATGAGTATTTCTAATACCCAAATAAAGTAAATGTCAACCAAAAAACACATGAGGAATTAAAAAAAAACAAACTCGTAGCAAGTATTCGTATTAACGTTTCAAGACTAAATGCATGATGCATTTAAATTAACGACAGGGTGATGCACAAGCAGTTCAACTTACCTTTTTATGC
The DNA here is from genome assembly GCA_963924685.1 of Dexiosoma caninum. Taxonomy (NCBI): domain Eukaryota; kingdom Metazoa; phylum Arthropoda; class Insecta; order Diptera; family Tachinidae; genus Dexiosoma; species Dexiosoma caninum. Next base: position 49,825,546 of record OZ004729.1, on the reverse strand, counting down.
TGTATTATTTTTATTTGTAAATGTTTTAATAAAGAACATGATCAATAATAATAAAATGTTCTTAAAATGTGTTTTGTGTGTAAATCTTAACGTCCTAGAAGGACCAAGTACAAAACAGGCAATTGCAATTTCTCTGTTTCTACCTGGCGATAGCAAAGTGTATGCGGGCACAAAATTACACAAAAGGACAACAAATAAATAAGTAAAAGTCGCACATCACGAGCATTAATTGTGTTTTCGCTTTTTTAATTTCCCGCTATGGAAAGTTATTGATTTTACCCCAATTTGCGAAAAAAGTGCCTCAAAAAGAAATGTAGATTGCTGCCAATTTTACTAAAACCGGGATATTCGTTCGCTCGTTGCCGAAATATTTGGATAATTTTTTCCTCTTAATTTCTCGTCAAATTGATTTTGGATACGCATTACTTTTTCTGAATTTAAAAATCTTGCTGAAGGCTTAAAAATTTTTTTTTATCTGGGACCAGGAGATGACCCCTACACTTGCGATGCATTGTGATGGAACTATAGGAAAGGGATAGTTAGAGGAACGACGAGGTGAAGCTTAATTAGTTATTATACAACTCGGCTTTTGCACGTTCTTTGTTTATAGCAGTGATGAAGCTTCGGTTTAGTAGCCATTTTTATTATTATTTTACTTCGCCGGTGATACACAATACCGACGAAGGAGGGCGTTCTGATGTGGTATTGTTCAGTGACCAGTGACAATGCCTTCGCCACTGAAACCTTCCGACAACAACTGACACACAAAGACACACTAATGGACATCAAAAAAATGCGAGATGTTTTTTTTATAATTTTAGTCTGAAACTCGGGTTGAACCCAAGTCTGTTTTTGTTTTGTAGGCAACGTGCAGACTACTTCAGCCATCGCCATAGCGGAAAGTTTCAGGGATGGCGTGCAAGGTCAACCGATTCCCATGTTTTTTTTTAAGCACCACTCTGGCTTTTATGATCCCCACCAATAATGGTAATATTGTGTAGAATTAAACACACGAGCACAATGTCTGATACAGTCATATAATAATAATATTTCGAATTTTTCTGATGTGCATTAGTCTCCCTTTCTGTCAGTTAATGTCTGAAGGTTTCTGTGGCGAAAGCATAGTCATAAACTGTACAGTACCCGCTTCAACAATCCACGGGCACAATCCACGTCTTCATCGATGAAGTAAAATAATTAATAGAAATTAATACTAAACACTGATAAAAATTGAATGCGGCTGCTTGACATCAGACATCAATAAACTTGCAAAAGCAGAGTTGGAAATTCAATAAAGCTTTCTCTCTCTGTCTATCACTTCATCACCTGTCATCTCTGTCGCTATGCTTTTCCCAAGGCATCTTCAACTAGGTGGCATCGTTTCGCCAGGATGTTTAATTATGTTTTGTTATTTGTTGCTTGTTGAGAGTATAAAAACCTACTTTTGTTTTTGTTTCTTTGCAAATTCTTTTCTATTTCAGTACATGTTTTTGACATAGAGCACAAATTTAAACAAACAAAAATGCGTGTGTTTGTTGTATTGTAGTACAACAACACCAAACGCTACTAGCTAGTCAAATATGCCTTGTCTTTTCCTATAGAAGGTAACACAGAAAAACAAAATAAAACTTTTTTTTGTTGCATAAAGTTTTTCTACTGTTGTTTACTAATTTGGGTGCGCTGATTTCATATCTACCAGATATGATTTTTTGTAGCAGCTCTAGTTAGTGAGATACAGGTACCGTCTCAAATTTACATAAGTAGTCGATAGATTCTATAAATAGCGGTGTAACTTAACTAGTTCCTTTATAAATTTCAGTATGTCTTCCTTAAGAAGGACATGTTTAAATAATCCTGATTATTTTTGTGTTATTTGTGGAGAATATATGTTCAAAAAATTTCGTTTAAATGTGTCGGACTTTGTGAAAAAGGCATACTTGGACTACTTTGGGTTTCCGTTGCCGTCAAACGCTAAACCTTGGATACCAAGTTTGGTATGTAAAACATGTGTTGAATCTTTGCGACTGTGGGCAAACAAAAAAAGATACACTTTTAAGTACAAAGCTCCTATGATTTGGCGTGAACCATCCAACCATCATTACGACTGTTATTTCTGTGTAACGAAAATCATAGGAATAAACCATAAAAATTGCTCTAAGTGGATATATCCAAACTTAAAATCTGCCATAAGACAGATCAACACCACAGCACCCATATACATCTTCGCAAAATGCAGACCAGTGCAGCGGACAAACCGAAAACGACGACAGTGGTAGCGACAGTGATTTTGATTGCTACGGTAGTCCCCGACCACTAAATGAAGATGATCTAAATGACTTGAACAGGGAATTTGGACTTTCTAAAACGGCATCAGAAATTTTAGCTTCCCGATTGAAAGAAATTTGTTGACCAGGGGAACGAAGATATCGTACTACCGTAACAGGGAATAGGATTTACTTCCTTTCTTTACTCAAAAAGATAATTTTGTGTTTTGTACTGATATTCCGGGCCTAATACTGCAATGGGATTAAAAGAGTATAATCCAAATCAGTGGCGGTTGTTCATTGATTCGTCAAAACGAAGTTTGAAATGTGTACTTTTACATAATGGTAACGAACTTGGTTCCTTACCTATTGCTCATTCTACAAAGGTTAAGGAAGAATATCATACAATATCTTTAGTTCTCGACAAAATCAAGTACAATTAACATAACTGGGTTGTATGTGTTGATTTAAAAATGGTAAATTTTCTCCTGGGCCAACAAAGTGGCTACACAAAATATCCCTGTTTCCTATGCTTATGGGACAGCCGAGCTCAAGCTGAGCACTGGACAAAAAGACACTGGCCTTCTAGGGAGACTTTAATTCCCGGTAAGCAAAATGTAATTAATGTTCCACTAGTATCCAAAGACCGAATTATATTGCCTCCTTTGCATATAAAACTGGGGTTGGTAAAACAGTTCGTAAAAGCTCTTAACAAAGAAGGAGAATGTTTCAAATACATTGTAAAAATGTTTCAAAAATTGAGTAGTGAGAAAATCAAAGTTGGTATTTTCGTTGGCCCACAAATCAGAAAGTTGATAGATGATAAAATTTTCATCAACCGTATGATAGCTGTCGAGAAATGTGCATGGGAAGAGTTTGTTTGGGTAGTGAATAATTTTTTGGGCAATAGGAGATGTGACGGCTTCATTCAACACGTTGAACAATTGCTAATACACTTCCAGCGGCTTGGATGCAACATGAGTATTAAGCTACCTACTACCTTCACAGCCATCTAGACTATTTTTCTGAAAATCTCGGTGACCTAAGCGAGGAACAAGGAGAGCGCTTTCACCAGGATATTCGCACTATGGAGGAGAGGTATCAGGGGCACTGGAATGAACATATGATGGCTGATTATTGTTGGAGCATTCAAAATAGTACTCATATAACATCTTACTCTATAAAATCCGAAAAAAGGAAATTTTATTCAGAATAAATATATTTAATAAATTTTTTAAACTTAAACTATGTGCATTTTCAATGAAAAATCCTGTCACTTCATAACTCCAAAACTAGAGCTGCTATATGAAAACGGCATATATTTTTGAAATCAGCGTGGAAAAACTATTCAGATTCATGTAAAAAATCTCATGCAACAGACATACTGTTTTCCAGTGTAATCATTGCCTGAGTATGACTTCTCTTTATTAAATATAAATTTAGATTTCAATCGAGATATAGTGCCGTAATTTTCCGCCTGATTTTCGAATACATAAATTGTCGAGTATATGTAAGTAAAGAGTGCTCGTTTCGCATAAAAGGGGTAACATCTCAAGCTCATTACAGAAAAATAAAATTTAAGAAACGAGGGCTGTTTGATAACTCCGTGACTATTTCAATAAAAAAATTTTTTCGGCAAATAAGCGCTTTATTTTTTAAGATTATCTCCTTTTAGATCAATACATTTAGTCCAACGTTTTTCCAATTTTTTTATTCCTTCCAAATAACAGGTTTTCTCAAGGACCTATTTCGGTTATAACCTCTTCATTCGACTCAAATCTCTTACCACGCAGTCATTTCTTTATGTTTGGAAAAAGAAAATAAACGCAGGGGTAGAGAATATGCTGATGGGGTAGGAGTTTGTAGCCCAATAGAAGGAATAGCACTTTTTTTTCACCAAATGTGGTCGTTTTTGCTTTAAATCAATATCGAATCTGTGTAAAAGATCTGAACAATATTTGCAGCTGATCGTTGCGCCCTTCTCCATGAATTTTATCGACGATTGATACTGCAGAGTTCCCATAGCATTTACCAAGTCTTTTCTTGGTTTCAGTTATAGTTTTTTTACGCCAAAGTAATGTTTAATCAACACACGAAATTCACTTCTTTCTCATTGTTGTTACTATTTAAGAGGTTGTCTGCTTTTAATGGCTGTCAAACAAACTAAATTACGAAGCTTACTCAAAATTTTACAGTAGTCTATTAATAGATGGGGGTTGACGGCAGCAGCAGTGTTGCATTTGAAGTTACTGCGTTGTAAATTAAAAAATTCACGCAGTAATAAACCAGCCCTCGTAAATTTTAAAAAAAATTTTCGTTTGAAAATCAGTACAAAAAAGTAAAAGAACATACTACGCGACGAATGTATATTTTTAAAATCGATGAAAACGTACAGACATTACGAAACTAACAAATAATTATTCAATCAAGTAGCCCTAAAATTAGAAAAGTTCAATATGACAGAGAAAAGGTTTCTTTTCTAACAGGAGTTTCTTAATAAATACATTTAAAATCAACACATTTCCATTGAATTCCCTGTACCTTGTAAAAGAAAGAAAACCACTCTCGCTCACATATGTTTAGATTTTTATCACAATCTATCTGTTTAAAAATAATTGCATAAGTGTCAATTATATATTTTATAGGTTCATTAATTTCACTCAAGTTCAGTACGTTACGACAATACTAATAACACGGTGCGACAGTCCAAAAAACCTGTGACCGGATATTATTTTTCTTGTAGGTCTTGTCGAGTTAAAGAAGAATCCAATAGTGCAATAAGCCGGACACCTCCAAAATCCGGATTTACGGTTAAAAAATCGGTTTTTGTACCTTTGCGCACTTATAAGCCTGTAATTTTGTTGATAATAATCCGATTTTCAATTTCTTACTAGATTTGGAAAAAAATCTTTTGAATGATATATAATTTATCTAAGAAAACTTGAGAAATTTGGGTGTTATTGTCGAGCAAACACAAATTTTGTAGATTTTTCAAAAATTTTTCAACTTTGGTGACGTTTTTATACATTATAATGTAATAAACTATAATACTATTGAATTTATTTAAAAAGTACGTTTATTAACGATTACAACGCATATTTGGGGTTAAAAATAGATAAATAATTGACTGAGTTATTAAACTTTTTATGAAAATAAACTTTTAAACATTTTATACAAATTTTATTTTTGGTCATTTAACTCAAAAGTGTTTGCTTGACCGTTTTTTTTTTAAATCAGCATCATCAGTTTCTCGTTTAAGTGACCAGCAATATTCTGAAATCATTTTTATTATATTTTTTCCTTCAAAGCGTTTTTCAATAGTTGGCATTTCCTGGTGAAAATGTTCGCCTTGTTCATCACTGAACTGGCCCAGGTTATCTGGGAAAAAGTCCAAATGCGAATGCAGAAAATGAATTTTTATGGACATGTTGCAGCCCATTTCACCATACGCACTTAAAAACTCATTGACAACTGTGACATAGTCGTCGCTCCTGTGATTTCCAAGGAAATTATCGCATAGCGCAACAAAACTCTTCCATGCACGTATTTCAACGGAACTTAGCTTGTTAATGAAATCTGCATCTCTCATAATTTTTCGAATTTGAGGTCCAATAAAAATACCTAAAATTTATCAAAACAGATAAAAACGTACTAGATATGTAAACAAATTAATTAATACCTCCTTTTATTTTGGCTTCACTTAGTTTTGGGAACACCGCTTTGAGATGACAAAAAGCGTCGCCGTTTACATCTAATTTTTTTACAAATTGTTTCATGTATCCCAGTTTAAGATGCAGTGGTGGCAGAATAACGTCCTCAGCTGTAACTAATTGGTCATTTAAAATGTTTTTCCAGCCTATTCTATGTGACTCGCGAGATGGCCATACTTTGCTATCATAACGATTCGGTGCACGACTATCCCATTCACAAAGATAGCACGGATACTTTGTGTAACCACCTTGCATACCAAATAAAATTGTCAAAACCTTTAAGTCAGCGACGACTTTCCATTTATGGGTGGTATAGCTAACAAACATTAGTATATTTTTCTTCACTTCGTAAGTTTCTTTTGTATTAGTCGCATATGCGATTGGAACTGAAGGTAATTGATTTTGGTTATGCAATAAAACAGCTTTTAAGCCTAGATATTACATTACAAATCTTAAATTAATAAAAATAAAGTCATACATTTTTATAAGAAAACTTACTTTTACATGAACCATCAATGAAAAGTCGCCATTCATCTGCATTATAATTGTGATTTAATGCCGAAAATAGTTTTGGTACATCAACGCAATACACGAGATCACTGTCATTGGAACTAGTCTTAAAACTTTCTTCAAGTAACCAAGTCCGGTCACTCTTTCTACCAGATGTTATAACGAAATCTTTTTCCACCAAATTCCACTGCTTTAATCGCGACCCGAGGACTTCAGATTGCCGCTTTGACAAGTGTAAATCGCGAACAAGATCGTCGAAATCAGCTTTTGACAAAAAATGCAGCTCCGTTGTTGTAGATCCGGATGGATGGAACTCTTCTTGTTCAAAATCTTTTTCTGTTACATCGTCAGATTTGCTCGTTGTCGGTAGATCATTACTTAGAGGTATTGGTTTTGTAACAGTTACAACATTTGCGTACTTAATGTTTTTGCGCGTTTTAAAACAGTGACCTAAAACATCGGTTTGACAAAAGTAGCAATCATTTGGTTTATGATATGGCTGATGATGCCAAATCATAGGCGTAGAAAAGGGCAAAACAAACGAAGGTTGAATTTTTTTTTTTTAATGTATTACAGCAATATTGACAAACAAACATGAGTAAAGCTCTCATTACAAATATTTGTTGTAATTCTAAGTTGTGTTTAGGCTAACAGTGATTTGTAATTTTAGAGAAAGTGCATAAAAACAACACCAAAAACATTGTGCAGGCATTTAAAAAATTAAAAATTTAAAAATTTTGTTTTCATGAAAAGTTGAATAACTCAGTCAATTATTTATCTATTTTTAACCCCAAATATGCGTTGTAATCGTTAATAAACGTACTTTTTAAATAAATTCAATAGTATTATAGTTTATTACATTATAATGTATAAAAACGTCACCAAAGTTGAAAAATTTTTGAAAAATCTACAAAATTTGTGTTTGCTCGACAATAACACCCAAATTTCTCAAGTTTTCTTAGATAAATTATATATCATTCGAAAGATCTCAGTTAGTTCTTTCCAAATCTAGTAAGAAATTGAAAATCGGATTATTATCAACAAAATTACAGGCTTATAAGTGCGCAAAGGTACAAAAACCGGTTTTTTAACCGTAAATCCGGATTTTGGAGGTGTCCGGCATAATTCACTATTGGATTCTTCTTTAACTCGACAACACCTACAAGAAAAATAATATCCGGTCCCAGGTTTTTCTACTTCATTCAATTTTGTACCACTGTGTAATTTTACGCTTTTCTCTGAAATTTGTTTGCTTGGCGTCCTTCTGTCCGTTTGTCTATTTACCTGCACTTTTCATTGCAATTCAGTTTAATTTATCACGTGATTCATGCATTTTGCATTATCGACGTTTTTATTTCCGGTTTTAAAGATCACGATGATTTTAAATAATTCAATGTAGCATTTGTTAAATATTTATTAATAGCGTTGTTTACTATTAAAAGAATTAATAAATATTTGCATATGAAATATTATGTTATAATTACATTTAGAAACCGCTGAGTTGAATCGAAATTTTACGATGGCTTCGCACAGTGGGAAAGAAAGCAAAATGTTGTTTTCAATTTCATATTACGCACCTTGGTCATAACGGATCTGTTAAATTTATAATTTATGAGAAATTAACATCATTTGAATTTCTGTCGACAAGGAATGTTTTATATTAATCAAGTCAATTTTAATCAAGTCTTTTTATTACCAAAAACAGCATAACTTCAAATCACAGTGCTAAAATTTACCCAAAACCGCATAAAAAATAATGGCACAAATATTTTATTAAGGTATTCATTTATTTGTGATGAATAAATAAGAAACATTACAACAATACACAAAATAATATTAAGGAAGAAAACAGTAGAAGATTTAAGTAATATAGAAAATATGGACAAAACACGAAGAACGCTGCAAATGAAAGTGTAGCTACCTTCGAAAACAGCATGTTGTTCCGTCTGATAGTATTTTTCAGTGTAATTTTAAAGTTTTTGCTTTGATTTAGTTTGTTTCTTAGTACCTATCAGATGTAATTATGACTGCCTGTATGTTATCGATCATCAGCCCATTTAAAAATTTTAACTAATTGAATGCTTTAGTACCAAATATTACTCAATTTTTTATTTTAACTTCATTTTTCGTAATTCTTCTTACCGATGATTCTCCGTGCTTAAAGTGTTTTTAAATTCTTGAATATTTCACACCTTTTTCTATTCGATTTAAAATTTGAATTTTTTTTCAACAAAATTGCTTCTCCTTGTTTTTTCGATTTTTTTTCGGGAAACCTTTGCAAAATTATTTTAAGATACTACTTAAAGGTTATGGCAATGGATATGAAAAAAATATAAAAGGCATTATACCGCCTGACTTTAAACTAGTATAAAAATAAAGAGGATAAAAAATGGTTTCAAAGTTAACTCCATTTTAGATATCTGAAACAGCAAAGTGAAAAGCACAGAAGTATTAATTTTCCCACAAATATTACTTCTGTGTCACTGAAAAACTAAAAATATTTGCGAAATATATGGACATAATTTAAACGTCATGTCCGTTAGTAAAAAAAATCTTAATAGTTTGTATAATTTTGAAGATATCATATTATTCGTAAGTATTCAACATTATTCGAGCTTGACGGCGAAACGCTTTCCACAACATATAACAGTGAAAAGTGCAATAAACTATTCGAAAATCCGAATCACCATATCGACTGATAATCACAACAAGAAGTGAAGTTTAATCGGCAGGTATCATTGTTTCAAATACGAATATCTCTGTTTCCAAGGGAGTGTCGCAGAATATGAGCTGCAAATATTTTAAATATACTACAATGAATGAATGAATTATCGAAGTTAATTTAAAATGACTATAGGACCTATATGTGAATATTTTACACTGCTTAAGATCCATATTATTAAATTCTGATGCTCAACGGGGAAAGGATTAACAATCTATAAATTTTAAAGAAGAGTTAAAACCTTAACCTAAATCTATTTAAAAGAAGAACGCTGGATAACTGAAAAATAAGACAAAAGAAAAGTTAAATAAAAAATTAGCGGTTACTCGAGTTATGGACCTCTGAACAAGACATAAAACAAAATTTGATTGGAAATTAATCAAATTCATTTTTATATTTTCATCAGCTCCATCAGAATCAAATTTTTTGAAACACTGCTTCAGATTCACTGAATGGGCATCAAAAAAGGGAACGTTCCGCAAGGACAGGCCTTTATAAAATTCATTGGAAATGATTCACATTAGCGCTACTTCCGCATCACAATATTGGGATACTCTTCACTTCTTTCGAAGTTCTTTCTTTGATGGGATAGAACTGAGTGCCTGACAAACTTCAAAACCATTTTCTCCTCATTCAGGCACACGAGTTCTTATGTTTCTATACAAAGAATAAAGCAAAGGAGGCGATAATGCTTAAATTATGAACAAACGTAGATTGCATAAATTTGATTACCCTCTTAAAAAATAATAATTTATTAATAAAACAATTATCGTTATCGTATTCCAATTTTATTATTTTTTTGTGTTCTAATAGCTTTTGGAATTCATTTATGCGTTTTCTGCCATCTGTCCAGATTTCGTTTCACTTGCTTGTTCAATCGTTGCATTACATTCGTTTTAAAGACTAATAAAGAAAAAAATTCTTGGTTGTGGGTAAAACCAAAAATAGAATTAAAAATAAAAGATAAAAAATTGCGCAAGTTAAGGCGAGATATGAGTTTGTTTAAATTACATTAGTCGTCGTTTTATCTACATTTAGAACCATATAAATTTATTAAATTTTTTTATTACGGAAATAGGTATTTGCTAATGGAAAAATTATATTTTTCAGTTGTAAAATTTAAATATTTCCCTTTTGAATGTCAAAACTTCAAAGACATGTTTTTTCATTTATTCATGGAATATTTGTTTTATGTAAGATAACAAATGTTTTTCAACAGTATTTTATTTGTAAGCAAAGTAACTTTTTTAAAAAAATTGTTGTTTAATTTTATTACAAAAAAAAACTTCATCAAAAAAAAATTCATTAGCATTTTCATATCTGAAAATAAAATTTCAGCAAAATAATTTTACGTTTTATTTAATAGAGAAACAAAGTCAAGAGCTAATAAATCAGCTGAACAAAACAAATTTATTGAAATTCGAAAAAAAAGTAATAAATGAAATCATTACCTCAAATTATCAGACAGACAGATAGAGATGGACAACATAAACAAAAACAAAAAAAAATCGAAATAAATATTCGAATTAAGTAAAAATTAAATAAATAAACAAAATTACTATTAAACTCAAAAGTGAAAATATTATTACGTCTAATTATAATTAAATAACAAAAAGAAAAAGAAAAAAATATTAAAAATTAATAACATTCTATTTCTTTGATTCACATAATTAATTTCAGCAAAAAAGCTTTTATATCCAGGCTGCAAAAGCGCGCAACTGTTAGTAAAGTCGTATTGTTGTAGAGCGTATCTAACGGATAACACATCCAGTTGATTAAATTCATGCATTCAAATTGTCTTACAATTAATTTTAAATTATTACAAATTCAATAGCAAAATTTATTTAATCGTTTAGAAACACCTATTTTCAATATATTATTCTGCATTTTAATAAATGATTTCATTTATTACTTTATTCACATTTTCCTTTATCGTAAGGGACCAGTGTTCAGAGGATATCGCAATGCATATGCAATGCATCCTACCGGAACTAGTTGCAAAATGAAGTCATCGGCATAGGACTTAATTCTTGCACAACTATGCAGTGTGTGTCTTTGTTAATTTGTAAAGCGGTGTTGCAGCGTCGCTGATGTGATGTTACGCATTATTATTTAAGCTATTTCTTTAACTATTGTACTACGCCGCCGTTTTTATTGCTAAAAATTATGGTGAAGGAGAGTGCTGTTCGCATATCCACACCAGAACAGTTTTTGCTTGAACCCACGATCGTCGGGCTGGAAAGATCAATGGGCTAACTACACAGAAAAAATTAGAAAATGGTTTTAATTACCAAAATAATTGAATCAATTAAAAAATTTTTCAATTTTGCACCTCTCACCGAAATGATTATACCAATTATCATAATTGTAATAATTGACAAAACCAAGTTTTTTCTTCCAATTAACTACATTTTTAAAATTGATTAAATATATAATTAAAAAAATTTAATAAAATTAAACAATATATTTAATTGAATAAATCATTTCATTGTTTAACTGATTATTATTATATTAATTGATTCAATTACCTAAGTTAATAGAAATTTAACAGAAATTAATTAATGTAATGATTGAATTAAACAATGCAGTAATTGAATTATTGGACAAAATCAATTAAATGCATATGTAAGTATTTAAATTTTTTTTATTTCTTTAACTTTTAAAATTATTTGAATATACCAAAAAAAAAACGCAAAAAATTCGTATGATTTGTTTTGTTTATTGAGAAAATTTGGAATTTAAGTTACATATATAACATATTTGTTTAAAGAACAATTGAACATTAATATATGTTTTATTAATCTTAAAAAATAAAAGATTAATTAAAAAGACCAAGATATACATATGTATTATTCGTATAATTCATGTTTGAGACTCGAAATTTTTGTATATTTCTTGCTTAAGGGTATTTCGTATATGAAATTTTGTATAAAGGAGTAAAATAACTCTGATTCCTCAGTTAAAAATTAAAAATATTTTATTTTCGCCTCTAATTCGTCATTGAAGTTTCTTGCCGAAGAAAATTTAAATTTTAATTTTATATCGCTTGATATGGTCAAATAATTCTTTTGGGGTACAATAAGTATTTTCACACAAAAAGCATTTAATTTCCATTGATATTTATTTATTTTTATTTAGTTTACTAATTTTTTTGTCACTGTTTAATTTCAAAATGGTTGTAAAATTTTTTTTTAATATTTTAATTTGCGCTGCTCAACCTTTCCTTTTGACATTTAACTGTAGTCTGTGATTTAACACTCCAATAACACTTAATCAAGATTTCTGCGAGTAGAATAACTTCATACATAAAAGTTTTATAGTTACAAGAAGAAATGAGCATTACCCAACAAACTATTTTTTAAGCGAAATATAATTAGAGGACTAAGCTAATTCTTAAACATTATCCTCATACGTCAAGTTTTTTGTGGACTCCTGCAACAAATTTTCGAATTTCCTGCAACGTTTAATTTTCGGTTGCAACCATTTTATTAACTATTTTCGTAATTTTACTTTAAGGCATATGATAGTAAAATAGTTACAAGCTATTTCTAGAGCGTTTTGATTAGTTGGGTTATTCGTATGAGTGTTAAGTGGATGCTACACGCATCAATATTCATACATACATATATTAATGGCTTTTTGGGACGTGCAAATTAAAAAATATAGTGACAAAAACAAAAAAAAATATCATCAGTGCTTTTTTTTTAATAAATAAAGAAATAAATAGATATGTATTTTGCCGACGGTAACTTCATAAAATGTTTTGACGGCGGTAACTGCTATATGTTTACACTTGAAAAAACCCAAAAAATTAATTTTGATGAGAAATGTTGACGTAGTGTGTCAGAGGCTTCAATCTATATACTAATCCAAAGATAGATATTGAAGCTGAATACTGATGCGTGTAGCATGCGCTTTCGACTTAACTGTGACCAAAGTAAAAAAAAATTCAATAGGTATTACCCAGCAGAACATTGAAAACGAATCAGTAAATAAAAAAAAATAAAAAAAGGATGCCAATTCTTCGCTATGCGTGGGAATGCAAATAGTTATCAATATTGATATTTGGCATAGTAGAATTACTGTGTCTATTACTTTGGAAAGGCAAAGATAATATGTTGTAAATAAACGTTTTATACTTAGTTCCTTTGCAATAACTTCATATTTAACTGCTCGGTAACAAAAGCCTGGCAGTTATTCACAATCATGTATGTTTTTGTATACATATATGTATATATGTATAATTTAGAAAAGAGTATAAATCAAAATGTAAAGAAGATGATTTTAACTAACTAAAAACACACAACTGTACAAGTTTTTGAACATTTTCTAATGCAAGATCGGATTGTTTAAAGACTACAAAGGCAGACACAGTAATTTAGCCCAATATTTTATCTAACGGAAAGTTTCGATTTTAGCAATTACTTTTGTTTTTGGAATGATATGTTAGCTATGGACAAGTTAATTCTAGGTTAGCTCTCCCATTTGGAGTTCGCGCCCCAATCAAGACTTAAACAGCATGGTTCTCCATACAAAAGTTAAAGAGTGAAGCAAATGTTTCATAACTTCGTGTTCATATCATGAATTCAATGAATTTTGTTAAAATATAAAAAATAAAAAATAATTTTTTTTTTTCAATTAAAAAAGGGATTGAATTAATTAAAAGCTTAATTGAATTTCAATATTATATCAAACAACAGCTTTAATTGAAAAATAACCACTCATAATTTTTTCTGTGTACTCACCAACAGCATATACTCGTACAAGGTGGAACAAAAATAATCGCCCGATGTTCTTTTAATGTAATTTCTTTCTTCATGTTATAAGGGGAGTCGCTTTTTATCAGTGAGAGTGAGAAGTGAAGTGCTAAGAATTTTTTTTAGTTCAAAAATAATATAATAAACAATATAAATTAAACAACAACATATAGCATACCAAATACCGCTAGTTTTTATTTTATGTTGTTTTTGCTCTGCTTTACTTGCTGTATATTTTTCTTTTTTTACCCAGCAAACAAAAATTAACAATAAATAAATAAATAAATAATAAATGAGCCATGATGGCTTAAATATAAGCCCTAGTCGTTCAAGTGTTCCCGAAAGGAATATACACGTAACAACGAAATCGGATGAAGGTAAAACTCGTTCAAGCAACAACTTAATGAAGAGTGTGGACAACGGTAATTACGTTTCCATTAAAACACCCAAGCGAACACAATCAGAGTCAGATTGCTCGCGATCTAAAGAGGATCCAAAAACATCATTCTCAGCCTTAAAAACGCCCTTAGACGGTACATTGCCTCCGAAATCGGATAAGGAAAAGGCACAAACCGGTATGGACAGGTACGTAATAGTGACGAAAAGGAAAAGTAGCCCGAAATATACGAAACCATACCGCAAATTATAGAGGGTGCATAGTCTACTCTCTCGTTAGAAGCTCGTCAAACCAGATACGAAATGTGCTTCCCGAACACAAGAACAGCTCGTTACCAATGATTACCCTCAGCTGCCGACATCAAATAATCAACAAATTTCATATGCGAACATTCTAAAAGCAAATTCAGCCACGCCTCTAACGCGCAGTGCCCTGAGCACAAACAATAACACCACAAACATCAGCTCCAAGCCTACAGTGCAGCCACAACCCATAAATTCCAGCCAAATGGAAGCCAAAATAGAAATGTTGGTGCAAACAGTTCAAAATTTCGTTAATACCATGTTGCCAATGATGCAAACACTGATAAATATGCAAACTGCGCTTTTGCAGGCTGTAACAAAAAGTCCATGAACTGCCTAAGGTTATGTTTCTGGAACGCTAACGGCATACGCCAACAAAAAAACGAACTTGAGCACTTCCTAGCGGATTTTATACAACGTAGTTTCCAAAATGAGTTTGACGGTCGCCTCAAGCGGACAACCAACATATTGGCCAACTGATCGTAACAAAATACCTGATGTCATAGATTTCGCAATCACAAAGGGCATTGCAGCTAAATCCATTCTTGTTGAACCTTCTGTTGACTTATCATCAGATCATTCACCAACTATAATTACAATATCACTCTCACAAAACTCACACGCGACTGAGTTAGCTGAAAAAATAAAAACATACACAAATTGGTTGAAATTTCGCAAATACCTTGCTACTCACTGCTGTCAAAACGTATTACTTCGTACACCAGACGATGTAGATGCACCTCTTACACAACTGGACGAAAGTCTCAAGCTGGCGGCACAGCACGCTATTATTAATTCACGCAAAATTAGGCAAGACAAAATTTGCTCCACAGGCATCGAATTATTATTAACTGAAAAAAGAAGACCTCGAAGAGAGTGGCAGCTTCATAGATCCCCTCAACTCAAAAGAAAACTAATAGAGTGTACAAAAAAGCTAAGAGAGATGTTACAATCCAAAAAAACTGATTATTTAAATGAGTATCTTAAAGGTCTTGATGCAACACCGCAATCCGATCATTCACTATGGCGTGCTACCAGATATCTCAAAAGACCGGTTATTCGTAAACCTCCATTTCGAACCCCAACTGGGGATTGGGCAAGAAACGACACAGAAAAAGGCAAGTTGTTCGTTGAGCACTTAAAAAATGTTTTCACCCCCAATGCACCAAGCGACCCTGAAGAACTTCCATCGATAGTTACGGATGCAGCAGTTTCGATAAAGTTTAAATTGAAAGACGTCGAAGAAGCTATCGCCAACTTGAACCCTAAAAAATCTCCTGGCATCGATAAAATTAGCAACAAAATGCTCCAAGAGCTCCCAACTACAGTAGTTAAAAGAATTCTCCACATCTTCAACGCGATATTGTGCATTGAATACTTTCCATCTAAGTGGAAGATATCACTAATAACTATGATACCTAAGCCAGGTAAAGACCACACCAGAGTTGAGTCGTACAGGCCAATTAGCCTTTTGCCAAATTTATCTAAGCTTTTTGAAAAATTATTAGCTATCAAGTTAAATAAAATCATTAGCGAAAAGCGCTGCATTCCAGACCATCAGTTTGGCTTTCGAAGTAAACACAGCACAACTGAGCAAACACATAGACTTGTGAATGTTATAAAGCATACCCTAGAAGAAAAAAAGTACTGCTCAGCCCTCTTTATCGATGTTTCCCAAGCTTTTGATAAAGTGTGGCATAAGGGATTAATATATAAACTGACCCAGTACCTTCCTGAAAATATTTGTAAGCTACTGGAAAGTTACCTGCTTTGTCGCAAATTTATTTTAAAACAAGGTGATTGGCTGTCATCACCGCAGCCGATTGAAGCTGGAGTTCCCCAAGGCAGCATATTAGGTCCATTGGTGTACTTGATATACACCGCAGATTTGCCAACAGTCGCGAACATCCATACCTCAACTTTTGCCGATGATACAGCTTTCTTAAGCATTCACGAAAGTGCTGACGAAGCATCTCGTCGCCTACAGCACCAAACTTCGCAGCTGGAAAGCTGGCTAAAAAATGGCGAATCAAAGTTAATGAGAATAAGTGCGTACATATAACCTTCACCCTGCGCAGAGACACATGTCCTCCTATTCTGATCCACAACCAGTTAATACCTCAACGTTTGGAGGTGAAGTATCTAGGGATGCACATTGATAGACGGCTAACATGGAAACAGCACATCGATGCAAAATTAACTCAAATAAAATTAAAAGCAACTCAACTAAAGTGGCTTATTGGTCGAAATTCTGTGCTAAAACTGGACTGTAAACTTTTGCTTTACAAAGCAATTTTAAAACCAATATGGAGCTATGGTATCCAGCTATGGGGCACTGCCTCAGCTTCTAATATAGAAAAAATTCAAAGGTGTCAAAACAAAATACTGAGAATGATAACAGATGCGCCGTGGTATATAAAAAATTCTAACATACACAAGGATTTAAATATTCCGACAGTCAAACAAGAGATAACAACATACGCAACGTCATACCTAACCAAACTCCAAGAGCATCCAAATATACTAGCCCGAAATATTTTAAGCGAAGGAGGGTTCATTCGACTGAAAAGAAGGGATACTCTTTCCCTAGCCCGAACGTAGTAGGCTGTACTTAATAATAATTAGCAATTAGTTCTTAAGATTTGAATACTTATTGTTAGTTCAATTGATTTTGAAGATTCAATAAATAATATATATTGTGTAAAAAAAAAAAAATGTTATAAGGGAACATCTTCAAATCTCTCAAGAAAATTATGCGTCGGGACCGCTGGTTAATACTCAATTGCGTGGCATGACGTCTGGTCGATGTCCCGAGTTCGGCTGCTTCGGGACCGGACAGCCTTGGGAGCATCTCGTGTTTTCACAGTCTCTTCAAAGCGAGCGCGTAGACGCCGCGGTGTTTGTCTAGTTGGTGTCGGACGGCAAGGAAATCTGAGAGGAAATAGACGCTGCGCCAACAGAACCGACGAATTGCTGCGCAAAAAAATGGAATCAATTCTTGAGGAGTAAACCGATTCATGGCTTGTCAATTTTTATTCTGCGTCTTTTACTTCACGAATGTCAAAAGGTATGGCGTTTTCCAATAAGATGATTACTTTTCCCCCACCTTGTACATAACTTAAATGTTGATGTGTGCTGCTGTGCATTGAACCCATGACTCCTAACTAATATAAGAATGTTTAAGTCTGAGCACATTATTTTAAAGTTGGGCAATAGAAATACGATAATTTCCTTAAATGGTCTCTCTGTTTTTTTGAATAAACTGATGGAGATGGTTTCATATGCATTATAAAATTTATCACTGGAATAAATTGGGCTCGTTATTTCGTAGTTTTTATTGTGTCAATTCAATGTGTGGGAAATACACACATCCATCTTAATATTTAAATAATAATTATGTCACAATGAAATGATTAATATTTATAAAAATTTCTTGTATAAATATGATATTATTTCTATTTACTTCAAAGTCTGTGAAAAAAAACATCCAGCTTGCTGCATTTTAGAAGAGTAAATACTGAATTTATATGAGTAATTTATACGTTTGTTTTTTGTTGGCTTAGATATATAGTGAGATAATAAAACACACCATATGACTACACTAGAGTCCCGTTTTGCGTCGTTGCAAACCGAATCACTCTTTTTGGTAAATGGATCAATAATTTAACATTTAGCAAATTGTATTCTGTTTTCGATTAGAATAGTCAAATGAATCTGTCAATACCAAATGAGCTGTTTGTTCGATCAATTGTCGTTGTCTATTTCTTGGCACTACACCAGGGCTCCGACCAGGTTTTTAAATATATGTGCTAATTGTTCATAATTTTAGATTAGTGCATTTCTGCAACAGTACGAAAAAATATAAAAATAAATTTTGTCTGTTATTAAGACACCCGTGAAAAAATTGGAATACGATTATGACGACGATCCGGAATTTTGTATTAATTTCCTAACTAATTTTCACAAAATACTTTAAACAGAATGATGGCTACGTTTACATAACTACACGACTACATATACCATTGACTATAATCACCGCCGTAAATCATTCGTTACAAGAGAATCTCAAAATTATTTTGCTACTTATCAAAGAAAAAAAAAGAACGATTTTCTCACTTTACTAAAATTGTCTTACCGGGTTGTGATGAGGGGACAGCTGATTTCGGATATCTTTTTTTACTCCCTTTCATACCGAGAGTGCCACAAGTTAATTATTATAAACAACAACTTATTTTCTTAACTGGCAACAGAGCAACAACCGCACATGAATTGAAAGCATAATCGAACCTTCTAACCGCAAATTAAAAGACATGGGAACTTAAGATTTCTTTCTCATTCCGCATTCAATTAAAATTGGCCAAAAAGAAAAATTTATTAACTTTTAGAGTATCTTACTAAAACAACGACATAGAAGAAAGTACTACATATTAATCTCTTACGCACAAACGATCATAAAGATAGTGACCAAAAAGACACGTTCCGAGAAGAACTTATGAACGTGGGCAATATTAGTTTTTTTTATAGATTCAATGTTTTGGTATTTAAAAAAAGCTTTTAAAACTTCTAGCAAGTGAAAAGATGAAAGACACTCATTCACAATGTATAATTTTTTCCTGTCTGAAAGTTGGATTTGGTATATAAAAAGTACTGCGAAGGGCTGATTAAGGAGTTATTCTCTTTCTTTAATGGGGATACAGCCCAGATATGTTGTAACATTGAAACAGAAAATACCTTGATCACACTGAGTCGATCACGCAACCGGACAGCAAGAAGTTATGTGCATTTAGCTGGTAAAGCATGTATATCTGGTAGGCGTTCATTTAAATTCCCCTTTAAAAATTAAAAAAAAAAGTAACAATACTACTTTAGATGTCAAAAAACCTTTTATTTTTAGTCGCTTTTTTTAACACTCAAGAAGCTATCGCATACATACATTTTTCTTTTTTTCAATCAACGGCAGAAGTTTTCTTATCGCAATTTAAAACTTAAATTGCAAGTTTCAACAAGTAAAGTTTCACTGTATAATAGTAGTCTTCGCGAACACTTTGTTTATTTATAGGACAAATGAGATGTCAGTGTCAATTCAGATTATAAAAGTTACAGGCGATAGAAGAATGAAATGATGTACACCTTCTCAAGCAAACGGAGAGTTCTGTTTTGATTTCTAATTTGTAATTGTCAGTGTGACGTTTTTCTTATGAAACTTTTAGTAGAGGCGAATTCACTTTTTTTTTTCTATCTTGGATCAGCACTCAGGAATGACCCCTACACATGCGATGCATTGTGCTGGAACTTTATAGGTGGTCTCAATTCTACAACAATTACAACAGTATAAAAAAAATTCTTTAACCAATAGTGAGACAACAGCTGATTAGTAAATTATTATTAGTATTTTTAGTTTTGACATCATCTACCATAATATAATATATATATATATAATATTATCATTTTTTTATTTTCGATGATATTTTGGTTTTCCCGAACCAATTTCAGCAGCAATTCACTATCTTGCACGGTAAAGTTCGATGAGCGCGCTTGTTTTATCCATTTTTAACAAATAATACAACAAATAAAGACAAAAAAAAAATGCTATAACAGTGCTACCAAATATTGAAAATTAAAAGATTGTTAGGGTTACCATTCTTTGATTATACTGAGAATGTTAGTTAAACAATACACTGTGAATATGAAGTATTAGTTAAACAATAGTTATCATTTTAGTTTATAATAGTTAACTAATGACTGTAAATTTGGGCCTTAGAGATAAAAATCTGTAAATCATACTCTCTCCTTCAGTCGGCAAAATGCTGGTAAATCGGCAAACCTATCAAAGAATACATTTTGATGAACTCTGGATTGCACTGTAGTTAAAAGTATTCTTTTTAATTATATATTCTTTTTACGAACCAACAGAAATGGTTTTTATTAAAATAAATTATTTGTTATTTATACATTTCGTGTCGCTGAGTTTTATTTTACAAACATATTTTTATCTCTCGTTTTTATTACCCACAACGAAACCTACAAATGGCTCAATACATCAATCCGTAAAATAGAGAAAGACAAAACTGAAACATTTTTCAACATACCGAAAGGTATAATCACATTTTTCATGACTTTTAATTCTTATCACAAAATTAACAAAAAAAATTTAAATGGAAATCAAAAGCAATAATCGTTATATTGTTATATTTAATAAGAAACAACAAATGCGTTTACAAAAAAGAAAGCGGTATTTTATAAAACAGAATCAACAGAATCTTTTAACTAGCGAAAAGAATAGAACAGAAGCACTTAAAATTAATTTATACGCTGCTTCAACATTACTTTACACCAATTCTTTAAAATAACTGCTTACCCAACAAACATTTCAATTCTACTTTATTTTACAAATTAGTTATACTCAAAGAACAGCATAAGTCAAAAATGCTAGTTTTCTAAAAAAAATCCTCATTAAACTTTTTCATTTATATACACATAAAAGGAAAAATAAAATAATATATTCCTGTACGAGTTGAGTTTAAAAGCTATTTGTATGAATTTTGTACACAACATAAAAGTTGGTATAACAAATTGTTTTGTATAGTAAATGTAAATGTAGTAAAAATGCCACTGTGAGTATAAAATGTCATTCAACAGACAGGAAACCATTTCGTAACACTATCATTTTTTTTTTATCTGGGACCAGCACTCAGGAGATGACTCCTACACATGCGAAGCATTGTGCTGGAACTATATGAAAGGGATAGTTTTCAGAGAAATGACAGGAGATGAAGCTTAACTAATTATTTTACAGTTCTGCCTTTGCACGTTTATAGCAGTGTTGAAGCTTCGGTTTAGTAGCCATTTTTATTATTATTTTACCTCGCCGGTGCTACACAATACCGATGAAGGAGGGCATTCTGATGTGATTGTGGAATGCTATCAGCTGAAGCCGGTATGGTTCAGTGACCAGTGCCTATGCCTTCGCCACTGAAACCTTCCGACAACAACTAACACACTAAAGCACATCAGAAAAATGCGAGACGTTTTTTTTTATAATTTTAGTCTGAAACTGGGGTTGAACCCAGGTCTGTTTTGTAGTCAACGTGCAGACTGATTCAGCCGTCGCCACCCTTAATTTCAAAAGAGGAAAATTATATTTTTTGTACTTCAGACAACAGGCCCGTATAGATATATTACCTTACCAAATCTATAATACTTAAAATTCGACTTTTTTCTTGGTCATGAGATGTCCCCCACGTATTCAATGCATGTCTCGGAACGATGAGAATACATTAGTACAACGTCAGATTATTCGTTTGTTTATATACTTATTGTTTGTATACTAGGTTATTCTCAAATATCAGTTGGCAGTTTTTATATAAAAGTGTGAGATTTCTTGGCTTTTTGAAAAGTGTTGTTGAATTTCTAAACTGACTAGTTGGCATTAACACTATCGAAATGTAGATATAGACCAGCTTAACCAAACTACAAATACAAATAAGTCATATACAGTGGCTCACAGCTTACTTTATGCAGTGGACTTTTTTTTCTTTAAAGCTGTATAAAAATAAAACTAACAAAAATTAAAAAAAGAATTTGGTATTATTTAAAACAGAAAACACTATTTTTAATAAACAAAAATCATTTATTTCAAAAATCTGTATTTAAATAACTTAAAACTGGGAAAACAAAAAATTCATCGTTTTTTCATCTCACAGCTTATTTTATGCAGGTACTAATTTTTTTGTATAGTTCGAAATTACGACTGTTAATTATATAATTTACTATTTGGTATGATATCCTTTATTGTCTATGAGAGATTTGAGACGATTTGGCATAGATGCGACCAGTTTTTTTGTAACACTAGGCGAAATATTCCGCCACTCAGTCTTCAGTGCGTTCTTTAAATCAGTTTTGTTAGAAATTTTATGTTTCCTTATGTTTGTTTCTAAAATCGACCATAAATTTTCTATTACATTAAGGTCTGGCGACTGTGCTGGTGGCGTCATCAAATGTGGACAGTTGTATATACACCAAGTTTGCACAATACCCGATTTGTGTTTCGGATCGTTATCTTGGTAAAATCGAAAATCTGATTTTATACCCAGTCTCTCTGCACTCTCCAACAAGTTATCCTTTAGGATCTGAAGATAACTAAATTTAATCATGGTTGTGTCAATAAATGTTAAATTTCCAGTACCAGCGGCCGACATACAGGCCCAAACCATAACGCTGCCGCCACCATGTTTCATTGTTGCCTTTAGGTTTTCTTTTTTGAGCTCTGTATTTGGCTTCCGCCATACATATGACATACCATCTGAACCGAATATGTTAAATTTCGATTCGTCGGTGAAAATAACCGAATTCCAAAACTCGGCAGCCCTCGAAACATATTCTTTAGCGAATTTGAGCCTGCATTGTTTGTTTTTGGGGTTGATGAAAGGTTTATTGCTTGCAACTCGGCCATGAAAATCATGTTGGCGCAAAACACGACGGACCGTTTCGACGCAACATTGTTTGTCTAAGTCTGCTGCAACTTCAAAAGCCAGTTTTGGAGCTGAGAGCTTTGGGTTTGCATGGTGGCAAGAAATGGCAACAGTGGATGATCAATTTTCGAAGAAAATCATCTTCAGTGATGAGGCACATTTTCACCTCAGTGGATTCGTCAATAAACAGAATTGCCGCATTTGGGCGAATGAGAATCCAAGAGTGATTGTCGAAAAACCAATGCACCCACAAAGAGTGAC
The DNA here is from genome assembly GCA_963924685.1 of Dexiosoma caninum. NCBI lineage: Eukaryota > Metazoa > Arthropoda > Insecta > Diptera > Tachinidae > Dexiosoma > Dexiosoma caninum. The sequence goes on along the minus strand of OZ004729.1, from coordinate 49,802,152 downwards.
TGTTTGGTGCGGTTTATGGGCTGGCGGCATCATCGGGCCGTATTTTTTCCAAAATGAGGCCGGTCAGGCAGTTACTGTGAATGGTGTTCGCTATCGTGAGATGATAACAAACTTTTTATGGCCCGAATTGGAAGATATGGATGTGGACGATATGTGGTTTCAGCAGGACGGTGCCACTTGCCACACAGCTAACGAAACAATGGCTCTTTTGCGCAACAAATTCAATGGCCGTGTTATCTCACGTAATGGCGATGTCAATTGGCCGCCAAGATCATGTGATTTGACACCGTTGGACTTTTTTCTTTGGGGTTATTTGAAAGAAAAGGTGTACGTCGATAAGCCAGCAACAATTCAAGAGCTAAAGGATGAGATAATTCGGCACATTAACGGCATAGAACCTCCATTATGCCTCAGGGTCATCGAAAATTTGGACCATCGGATGGAGGTGTGCCGCCGTGGTCGCGGCGCCCATGTGGCCGATATTTTGTTCCATACATAATTGAGTAATACCAATATATCATAATAAAATAAAATTACAATAATTTCCTAAATAGTTTGTGTTTTATTCAAAATCAACATCGGCCCTTGAAATTTAACCACCCTTTATAAATGTTATTTTCAAAATCGGGGCGTTCGAAATTTAAAAAGAGTATAGTTGTTATGATTCTACTTTAAGAAAACCTCTATTTCATGTCACTTAGGCATATATAAAACACCAAAACTTTAGGTTTTTACGAAGCAATGGCCTTTTCGAGAATCGAAATCACTATAAATTGGAAAAAAAGAAACTGGAAAATATTTTGAATATCTATAAAATTGGCTTGATTGAAAAGGTTATTTTAAGGCCTAAATGTTTACATGTGATTTAAATATTAACGGTCTTATGCAAAAACGATTGCTAAAATTGAAGTATACGTTAAAGCCGGGCTTCCCATACAAAATATCTATTACAAGCAGACTTTAATTTCATGTTTGAATAAGATTTCGGCATGTGTTGTTTAGACAGACGCGCACATGGAAGTATAATTTCTCTTCACAGTAAAAAGAATGCATTTTGGCAAAAACTCAAATTTATTTATTTGTTTAATAGATACATATATGTACATACATATTTCGGTGAAATTTATACTTCAAATAAATTTTCTATGACTTTTACTTTTTTCAATAAAAGCAATTAAAAGATATATTTGTTTTATTTGCCGTATTTAGTTATAATAGAAATGATTTGAAAATTATAGAAATACAGCTCAAATCGTTTTCTAACCAGTGTGCGACTACCATATAATGCTCTCACACTTTCAACTTTAGTTGTTGTTATTGTTGTATCGTTAATGAACATCGTCGTCTTCGTCAGCATCATCATTATCAATCAGAAGCGGGTGGCAAAATAAACAAAAAAAGAAAAAAATAAAAAATATTTTCACAGCAAACAAAACAGGTGATGACGTTTAAAAAATAAAACAAAATTTTTAGACGCTGATAGTGGGTGTGAGATATAATTGGTCTTCTTCGAAAGAGCAAAAACAAACAAAAAACATGTGAGGTAAACAACTCCATGTTCGATAATTAAACATATGATTTTTTTATTCGCCGAATCTAACTAGACCATACATAACTATTCGACCGATTTATTTATTTATTTTATTTTGCCAATGTATTTACTTTCCTAATGAAATACTGTTTATAAAAAATCTTTTCTTTTATGCCTCAAAGAAAGAACAAATGCCATCGAAATTGTTTAAAAAATATTTTATATTTATTTTTTAACTACATATAAAAAACTACAGCAATAAAAACAAAATCTAGTCCTTTTGAAACATGCCATGTGATATTCTTAATAAGAAAATTGTTAAAATAATAGAAAGAAAAACTGAACCAAACGCAACAAAATTTTAACATTGTCACAATTTTGATCACAATAAAATGGTAAAAATGCTTGACATGGACCGTCATGCTGATTGCCCCTTATGGGAGGCATTAGCATCAAATGAAGTTCCTTGGACAGGAATGCGCTATGCCTGTCTTAATGTTTTACATGCGTATTGCAAAGTATTTGATAAAAAAGAAATATATGATCTCATTGTAAGGTAAGTTTTAATATTAAAAAATATAAAGAACATATTGATTTTATTTATTTACTAGTTTAACCCGGTGCGCTTCGATACTCCCATTGAAATAAAATGTTTTCTTCGCAGAAATCCACTTAATTTTTATACGTATATCTGGGGTTGGATAAAAAATAGTCGTCCGCTGTGTTTATAGTGATTCCATTTAATTTGGAGTTCCCTTCAAAAAATTCCGTTTAATTTAATACCCATACAAAGTTGTCCACCATTTTGGGCCGTTCGATATATTGTGTTTGCAGATATTTTATTATATTTTATGCTCTCTTCTGAAAAATCCCTTTAATTTGATACGCATATGTGGAGTGGAGAAAACCACTCTTTAAATGCCATAAAAGTATCCTGGTACAATTTTAGTCCCTACATGTCAATTTTCGAAAAAGTAAGAAAACACATTCGAGATTTTTTTCTAAAATAAAGCAGAAAAAAGCTTATGTACTTCTACCTTTATCCTCACGTCAGAACCAAAACGAACGATCATATTATAGTCTTTCGAGCCTATGAGAACCTTCAAGTGCTCAATTCTTAATTTTAACCATATTTAATTCCGAATCCGTATAAGTCGAAAACATAAATAAATAAAAATGAAACATAAAAATAGTATATAATGCAGGGACGTTTATAAGAGTATTTTATTATGAAAATTAAGAAAAACAAGCAAGAGTACTATATTCGGCTGTGCCGAATCTTAGATACTATTCACTGGCTCACTTTATTTCCCATATTCCAACTCAACGTGTAAACCAAATTTCACTGAAATTGATTGATCCGTTTAGGTGGGCCAGATTTTGATCTATTTTTGAGTTTTGTAACACAGACCAAATTTTTTTCTCTCCGATAATAACCTAACGCCTATTTGAATATTCATACAGAATTTTATAGAAATCGGTTCAGCCGTTTAGGTGGAGCGGTTTTAACCTATTTTGGAACCCGGTCCTACAGACCACATTTTTGAGTTCAAATCGGTTGTCCATATTTATGCCATATGTACCAAATGTAAAAATCTATCAAGCCGTTTAGAAAACAAGCGCTTTTCATATCAAATGGAAATACGAAGCAACGGAAAAAATTAAATTAAAAAAAAATTTTCTTTCATTTAGTTATACCAGGGCACAACTGTTGTGCCTTTAGATGAGATAAAATAAATGGTTGTTTTGTAAATTTAAAAAAAAATTCCAATTTTTTTCATTTAATGTGTTTACAAAATTATTCATTTCTCTATGCGGTAAAAAAAACAAACGCAAGTTCTGAGAGACACCTATGATTCGAACTTATACATAAAAATCATAAAATTCAATGTAACTAATGCCAATAAAAGTCTAAAGAGCTGTCAATATGTAGACATGTATGTACACGTTATAATAAAACAACAAAATTATGAACATAAAGAATTCCATATGCTCCCTACATGACTGAGAAAAACTTATAAATTTTATATGAACAAAAGCACTCATAAAAAAAAGTCTGTTTACCAAACAATTGTTTGGAAGACACACTACATTTTTTTTAATGGTGGTTCATGAGTCACAGAAGTGTAAGCAAGCTAAGCAACTGTATTAATGTTTTTGCCAAATACAGTGCTGGAAATAATATTTCTTTTTACGAAACTGCCATAAAAAGCATAAATGTAGAAGATCTTGAGTTTTTGTTGATAAAATTTTTAATTCAAATTTGCAAACATTGACACAGTTTACACTGAATGCTATTTATTTTACTATTATTATTTAAATTATATTATAAATTATGTAAAATCGGAAAATGTTCAATATATTAGGTTGCTTAAAATTTTTAAAAAGTAAAATTTTTACTATGTTGCAAAATAAACAAATGCCCAGTTCAGCGCGAACTTCTTTATTATAAATTTTTTTAAAACAAAATCTATGTTGCCATTAAACTTTAATAAAAACCTTTCGATTTCTTTACGCGTCACTGTAAAATTTTTCTGAGTTTGAAGAGCATTGGTGCCAGTAAGTAATGATGAGATATATAAATTGATATCAGAATTCGTCACGCACGACGAATTTCGTCGACGGCGGTATTGTGTTAATTTTCATATGGACAAATGCTATAAACACAACTGGGACGAACGACGAATTTTTCGTAACGAATATTCGTCGTTGTAAATAAAACACATTTGTGTAAATGAAAATACACACAATATGTACGTTGGACGAAATACGTCGTGCACAACGAACTTTGCGATAGGTTTATTTTTATTTCTTACGCCGACGAATGACGAATAAATTGGTGCAGAGTGGCCGTTTTCCTTTTACATTTTTTAGTGTATAGTAAATAAATTAACTTTTTGCTTTAAGAATTGTTTTCTTTTTTATTTACAGGACATAAATTCAATAACCACTTTTTTAATTATATACAGTATTGTTTTAATTCGTTTTTGTCATTATTTTATCTTCTCATATCAATGTTTTTTTTTTTGTTGAAATATGGTCACACTGTCACCTGCTAAATGTAAACAACAATGTATTAGAAAATTCATTAATTAATGAAAATTGGTGGAATTTGATTGAAATAAAAGTTTCTACCATCATGAACATGATGTTTATAATTTTAATAAGGGGATCAAAACGTAAAATGTTTTTGTTCATGTTTTAACAATTTTTATTTATTTATGTATCTAAATAACATATAATTTTAAATGACATTAACAGCTGTTATTTTCACTCTAATTGTGTCTTATACGACGAATTTACGCAACGAATTCTTGATGATAAGTTCGTCGTGCTGTGCGAAGTTCGTCATTCGTCACAATTGTGTTTATACCAAAAAGTGTTTTATTTCTGAGGACGAAAGTTCGCAACGAATAATTCGTCGTTCTCCCCATTTGTGTTCCTTTCATCATTCTCAAACATTAGACGCGCAATAGGTATTCGGGTATTCCTGCATGAAATGCGACATACATACAACATACATACGAGTACATATGTATTTATTTAATCCAAAATGTCAAAATCTCCTGAGGCTGAACTATTTAATTCGGCATCGAAAGAAATTTAAATAGAGAAACCTACAGAATTTTTATACATACGTATGTATAGTGGGATATCTATTGTTGGAAGTTTTAAATATTGATTGTGAGTTATTAGTCGGCTGAAGTATTTTCAACATTTGCTGAATTTTGCATATGCTGCATATTTAAACGTTTTCAGGATAGTTGGCTGATTTTACAGTCTTGAGATTTTTAACGCTTTTTTCTTCTCGCCGTTATTTAAAGTTTTTATAGTATTTTTTGAAAATACCGTTTCTTACATTCTCCATTAGCTACAATTTCCTGTTGGAACATGTAAATATAATATGTAAATCGGAAATATGTGATTCTTTTTCGGTAAACTTTAAAGAAAATGTTGAGAAAATTATACACAATTGTAATTTGAGTGTCATTAGTCATAAATATCGAATACTTCCAAATTCCTTTTATCTTGCTGAAACAAGTGAAGATGATGTCTTCACAATAATTAACAATTTGAACACTAATAAAAGTGCTGGTTTTGATGGCATCAGACCTATTGATTTAAAATACAGTGCTCAAGTTATGACTCCTGTGGTAGCCAAACTAATAAACCTAATAATAAACATTTCAACAGTTCCTAATGTATTCAAACTATCGTGTATTCGACCAATATATAAGAGTGGAGGTAAATCTGATTTTAATAACTACAGACCCATATCAATTTTACCAGTTATTGAAAAGATTATGTAGGAAATAATTGTAAAACGGCTAAATGGGTTTATTGAAAAATACAACGTTATTAACTGTTACCAATTTGGATTTCAAAGAGGTAAAAATATCAATAAACTGCTAGGAAATTTTGCGAACTATATTAATGAGCAATTAAGTAGGAATAACCACTGCTTAACTTTTGGTGATTTCTTTTCTGAACAAATATGTTGCCTTTTCGATGGATAACATTTTCTACAGTTTGCCCACACCTTTAAAAAGTGATACATTTTTTACTGCCACAATGGTACAAAATATTTGAGATTTAATATTAATGAATACTTAGCGTTTCACTGTTTCTACGGTTTTTAGCACCATTTTATCAATAAAAATCGTCAGCAACATTGTTTTCTAATCATCTGCTATTACCTAGAACAAACTGCAAAAACTTTAAACCAAAAATGTATCAAAAAAGTTTACATTGAAATAAATAATAAATTAAACAGAATCTTCTTCTAACAAAAGTCTGACGGACTCTAGTAAAGTGAAGAGTATATTGATTTATAATTCTTATTTGTATAAAAAAGTAATTCACAAAGATGTAAAAAAGGTTAGTATATCACCCCGACTTGAGATTAGAGGGTCAAATATGTTGCATATTTTGCCAGTTATTTGTGCAACATATTTAGAAAAGAACGAAATAGCTTTTTTTAATGTTACATATTTTTTAGAATGGAACAGAAACAGTAACGAAATGTAGCATAATGTAACATTTTTGTCAGAAAAGAAAACGCCATTTGTTTATTGATTTTAGTAAAGCTTTTTACACTATATCACATGACAAACTATTATGCACACTCGAGAAAATAGGAATACGTGGAAGTTGTCTAAAACTATTTGAAGGCTACCTGAAAATCAGAAAGTTTGTCATTAAAGTGTCTGGAAACTATAGCAAAGAGATGCCAATTAATTATGGAGTACCACAGGGCTCCAAATTAGGCCCCATCCTATTTATTTTATATGCAAATGAACTGATTAATATTCTTGACAACAAAAGTACATATGCATATGCAGACGATACAACCATCGTTGTTGCGCATAAAAATATAAATGAAGCATTGAAAATTATACAAATTAAGTTGGAACAAGCTCAGAGGTGTTGTCACGATCACGGATTAATAATAAACGCTTCAAAAACAAAACTTTTGCATATCAAGCCGCCACACTTTAGATTCGTCAATTTAAAATTGAAACTGCACTGCATGGAATGTCTACACAATATTCACAGATAGCAACTGTGACGTTGACCGATGCAGTACTTTGGTTGAAATTGTAAATTCTTACAAATATCTTGGAGTGATAGTTGACCACAACTTCAAGTGGAATCTTCATATCGACCATGTTAGGAAAAAGCTTAGAAAAGCATCGTACATGTTATACCACCTGCGATATTGTTCGACCAATGGAGTTCTTAGGCAAGCATATTTTGCGCTAGTTGAATCCCACATCCGACATGGCATCATAGCTTGGGGGAGCTCCAACTATTGTGTAAAGCTGCAGCAAACTCAAAACCGTCTCATGAAACTTGTTGATAGAACTAAAAACCATCATGAACCCGAAAATTTTAATAACATGTACATTGAAAGTAGCAATGCTACAATAAATAAAACCAGAGAATATAATGCAACCAACGCTCAACTTAATTCAACAAACTTTACAGTAAACAACATCATCACCTCGACCAATAACCACAGAAACCACGGTAACATCAGCAATTACAACAGTGTCAGTATCCACAGAAACAGTATAGTAAGCAGCAGAAACAGCATCAGCAGTATTAATGAGATAAATAATAACTGCAGCAATAACACCAACGAAGATAGATCCAACAGCACCCATGACAACAACTTCAATAACGAATGGACAATAAACAACGAAAACAGTAGCAATGATGGAAATAACGCAAAACTACTTAACATCAAAAACATATACTATACAACACTTGTCATGGAATTCAACGACAATATGCGGTACCTTCAGAAAGTCGATCACGCGTACCAAACAAGATGGAATTGTAACGGAAGATTCGAAATCCCAAAATATAAAAACAATTACGGAAGAAGCACACTAGCTGTGACACTACCCTCAATATATAACAGTATACCTCCAGAGATACTGAATATGTCAATTTACTATAATAAAAGAAAAAAATTAATTAAACACTTTTTTATGAATATGCAAGAAACTATGCCAAGTAATGTTTAAAATTAGAATGTAAACTAATTGCTAGTATTAGTGAACTAAAACTGAATTAGAAATATAAAAGAATATAAAGGAATTAATGCAATTAAAAATATAATTTATACTGTTCACAACCTATAATTTATTGATTTTATACTGTTCACAACTTATAATATATATACTGTACCTGCAGACAAGCCACAACGGCTTCGCAAGGAAATTATCTATTATTGTTACAAACATATACTCTAAATAAATATATAATAAAAAAAAAAAAAACTTAAGATTTGCCTGTTAAACTTTTCATATATTCGTGTTGGGGAACAAATTTTTTTATTTTTATCAATACCTCCAATACAATAAGTTCTTTTATCGGTGTTTCAACGTGTGACGTGTAACTAGTTTTATACCTATGGAATTTTTTTAGCAAACCAATGGAGAAATTTTAATCTGGAAAATTTAAAAATGGTTAATGGTAACGGTTACACAGAAAGAGGTTCAAATGTAACTATTAAATAAATTTTTTGTTTTTTTTCGTTAAATTCCTTTAATTTTTCAATTACAAGAATAAAAAAACAAATGTAGAATTAATAAATTTATTGTGCTTTTTCCAGGGTTTTTCATGCTTATGTAAGTGCTTAAAGTCATTTGTTTCATGCTGAAAACTGTTCATTCTAGAGTGAAAAAAAAAACTCGTCATTCATATAATGAATTTTGACATTCATACAATGAAATTTGTCATTAAAAGTTACCATAGATACCCTTCATTGGATAAACGAAAATTGTAACATTCAGTAGAATTATTTTTTAAATAAATTTTTGAAGAAACAGTCCCCTCACGTTTCCTGTTTCCAATGAATTCCTTATCTTGGTATTCTTAAGATTAATTTTCCTAAATATTCTATCAACATTAGCTGAAGAGTTTGGAAAAATTCATATAAACTTGGAAAAACAGGTTTACTGTCTGCTAGATTAATTGACTTTACTCTTTTCCAAAATAAATTTACATTTAATGCGTTGTCTCCAAAATCCAAAAATCTTAGTTCTATTATTCCATTCTCAATATCTTTATATTTTTCTTTAGACTAGACTTAGAAAACCTTATAATATTTATAGAAAGAATTTCGGGGTTTTTGTTTAAATCACAGATGGCCGCCTAGAAATTTTCTTTTGCACTTGAATAGTATCTTATTGGGTACCTCATACGGGATGTAAGACAAAATCAAGTTGGAAACTTACGAAGCAATACCGTTATAATTTCCAATCGGGTAATCCCTTAAGATAGCACTTAGATAGTAGTCTTTTTTTTACGCTGTAAAATTCCTACAACCATGTACTAAACAAAAATAGTCAATCATCATTTTGTGAAATTCGCTCTAAAAAATTGTCAAAATGACGTAAAATCATCACGTTCGGCACCCCTTGGTGCCAGTAGACATTCAACCAAATTACTTTAAAAGTTAAAAAAAATTACACATGTTTATGTATATAAAAACTACCAATTCCTGAGAATTCCTGCATATACAAACAGCAGAAACTATGTAAAAGCGAAATGTACATACACGCTTTTAAGAATGTGTACAAATTTACACAAAAATTGTATTTTTTGTGACTTGATTATCTTAGCATAAGAAAATTTTAATTATTGTAACCACAAATCACAGAAGAGATTTGACTGACGAAAACTTGTAATAAAGAAGAAAATTAAAGTATGTTTGGAACTGTGCAGAGATTATATACAATTTTTAGATTGAAAATATACACATATCGTTATTTCAATTAGATATTAATAAAGACAAAATTTCACTGAACTCATAATTCTTAGTTTCAAAACAAAATCAACTACTTTATAAGAAAAATAAATCAACCTTAAAACAAAATAATAATAAATTTACTTAATTTTTAATAGTTAAATTTGTACTAATAATGAAGATTTCCCTCAATTCTGTAGCGAAATATTAAAACTCATTTACATTTTTGATGTTATTTTTCAAATTCAACGGATGCAACGTATGAAAGTCACAGCCATATCGGAAAATTATTGAGACACAAAGCTTTTGTCAATAAAATAAATAACAGAAAGCTTTAATAGCGTAATGAACTTAACAGAATATTTTAGCATCAATGTGACCGATTTGCATTTTTGCCTCTAAATTCTGGGTATTTAAGCAAAAGTAAAAAAATTAAATAACTTAATAAGCTTTCACCTTATTAAGGCGAATTAATTAATTCATTTAATTTTGAATTTAACTTCATAAGAAATTAATGGTATCGTATTTGTGATCGCGTTCGCAATATTCACACATTAAAATTTTTTTTAAAAATGCACATAAATTGAACTAACAATAAGTACAGTGAAAGTTCAACTCACGGACATTTCTCACCGTGGTTTTAAATTAACATGGAAAGTTATTTCATTGCTAACGGAAAAAATTTCATGTCAACTTATGATACTGGACTAAACTGATAAACGAAAACGGCTCTGTGAAATAGATCGCAGGTGAAATGAGCACCAGTACAATAACTCCCAATGAAATAAATCCCAAAATAAATTAAGTCAGTCCCACATTGCAGAAATGAAGTAAATCCCGAAGAAAATTAAATAGTGCCTAAACCGAAAATAATATAAAAAACCCATTTTTTGGAAATTAATGAAATAACCCCCAAAAGAATTTAACAGAAATGAAATAAGACCAAAAAAAAGAAGAAAGAACCGACAATATGACATCAAAGTGTTACCAAAGTGCACTAGGTAACAAAATCTTTCCTACATAGCCGGCCACAACGATGTTCTCCTCTATGGTATAACCGACACTGGCTTCGCTAACAAAAGGTTTTCTGCATAGCTGGCCTTCAGCCTGGTCAGTGATTTCCTCCTCGATTTCCGGCTTCGCTAACAAACGCTACTGGCGCCCTATCTCATTTTCTAAACATTCTGTGAAACGCCCATGAACCAGATTTAAGCGAAAAATATTACAAAATCGCAAATAATTGAAAATGAAATAACTCCCAAAGCAAATGAAATAAGACCTAAAAACTAAATAAAATGAAATAACTCCAATATGAAATTCTTTTGGTACTTATTTCATTGGGAGTAATTTCATTATAAAATAAATCCCAGGACTTATTTCACTTGGGACTTATTGCACGCCGCCATGAAAACGAATGTGAAGTCAATATCCCAAATGCTGTTGCAAACCATAAGATTTAGAAGTCCTCGCATTTGATTTAAATAATTCTCTGCATATGTTGCGGGCTGCCGATAAGAATTGGGATATTTAGATCCCTTTAAAAGTGGGAATTTTTGATTATCATTCGTAAAATATGGTTTTACCGTATTTAGTAAAATGAAATATTGGGATGAGTTCGTACCGATTATACAAATATGTCGGAAAAGTTGTAATTTTATTCGTGGTGATTTTGTTTCCATGAGAGATTTCTAAATAAGACGCTTATCAGGGACTTTGGATATAATGATGGCTTATTAATTCTGATGGGGCACTGAAAATTCTTAAGTTTGATTTGGCAAACTTTGTTCGATAACGAACCCAGCGTTTGTATTTAAACTTATCATAATATAATATAAAGAAATTTTAATGTTTGCGTTTTATTTGTCAATCGTAAAATTGTTTTTATGTCGTGAAAATTTTTTGTAATTGATTTTAATCAATTGGAGCATTTTGGTAAATTAAATTAACTTGACTACGGAACGGTGCAACATGTCAACTTAAAACGTGGTATTTTTATATTTTATTACTTCTCCAAAATTTTGAATTATCTATGATGAAAAGGAATATAAACAAATAATATGTTCAGGATCATTTTGACCATCCATATAGACGGATTTATTGTTATGAAAAAAACTTTCCACAGTAGAGGATGAGCAAATTATATTTCATCGTAATTTCCATATAAATTTGCTATATATAATGCTTTTATTATCTATGAATTGGTATTTTCATACCTTCTTAAGCACTTCTTTATTTGAATTCATTTTTAATGTCATCTAAAATGTTAAGAACATTATCACTTTTGAACTCAAGGAAAAGATATTGAACTTGCCGATTCATTCGTAAGACCAAATGCGGCGTTGTAATTAAAATTAAATAAATTTTTAAATTTGTTACAGGAACTCATAAAACATGCGAATACGTCACCAAATCATGGAATATTCGTCGGTTCTAAGCACATGGTGTTTCGTTAAATTTGAACGCTAATGACACCCCTATGTTAAAATCATACGTTCTTCAGCTAACTATTTCTTTAGCATGTCTTTTATGCTGGGTAGATCTGTAGCTGCTGCAGGTCCATCTGATTTCGGTACGAAACCATTTGCAGAATTTTATAAAAAGTGGAAAGACACATTTTAGTGCATTTATTGTTTAAAAAAATAGTATGTGCCAATATGGTTGCATACGTAAGATTCGCAAGTTATTTTAAACCTAACGACAGAGTTAAATGTAAAAGTTATTCCCGGAATTAAGTTAAATTCTTTGCCGATAGAGCGTATGAACAATAAATAAATTATTTGTATAAGAATTTGTTTTCGCTTTAAAATACGCCTGGGGTGCCTAAAAATTACATATGTGTGCAATATCGTACACTATATCGTGGCTATCACGGAAGGGATTAAGCGGCTGAAGGAAATTAATAACAGGGTTTCGGCCCGTATTTTTACGGATAGTAAAGCTTTGGTCGGGGCCTTAATGGAGAATAAAATCGGGTTTCGAAACGTTCTTCAATGCAAGGATGAGATAAACTCATACGAGTACCGTGCTGATCCACGGAGAATATGGATGCCAGGACATCAGGGTATAATGGGAGCCTAAGAGGCTGACTCGCTTGCTAGGATGAGATCACACTTAGATAAAGTCACACTGAAGAATGTCGTTTCTTTTCTTTTTTTAAGCTTGGGTTCAAGGCAAACAATTGGCGAGAGCGGAATATGAGAGAGGGCTTAGCGGAATGATACTGTGGGTAGGATCACTAGAGTTTTCTGGGGCGATCCGAACCGAGATAAATCGAAGGAATTATTGGCGCTGAATAGGCCAACACTGAGAAGACTGGTTGGCATAATGACAGTTCATACGGAGATGAGGTCTGATCTCGCTCGCATGAGACTGGTGGGGGATATCACATGTAGGGAATGCGGGAAGGATGTGGAGACATAGGAGCACTATTTGTATCACTGTCCAGCATTTGGGCATTTAAGCATTAGAAGACATATTTTTCGGAGTACCGACATACCGGATCTTGAAGCCGTTGGGTGCTCGGATTGGGGTGACCTTAGAGAATACATGGTGCGGACTGCTTTTGCGTGATAGTTTTTTATGTCGATTCTTCGCGTACGGCACACAACATGACTCGTGGGCAGAGGTGTAATCCCGCATAGGATTCGATAAAAGTGTTGCACATCTTCTCGACATAATCGAGCCTAACCTATTGCAACAATGAATAAATTTAGTGTCAATATTAAAAAAAAAAAAGTGTGCCAATAAGAAAAGTCCACCACAAATGTAAAAAAGTTTAAATACCTGAATTTTTATTTTTATAAGTGTGAAATTTTCAAGAGATGCTTTGCTTAAAAAAAGTTCAGAAAACTTCCACAAAAAAGTAGTGAAATTGAACAACTGTAACTGATGTTTTCTCCCGTGTACAAGAACAATTTGATCTACTAAATGAGAACGAAATTATCGATCATTTTTTCTATTTAATTAACTAAATTTTTCTATTTTAAATAGGCTAAATAGTTGGGGAACTTACAGGCAGAGTCAAATTACATGTGGCAATTACTAGGGCTCCTGACCCTTCCTCCTCTACTTATTCCTTTACTACTAACAACACGAGAGCAAAGGGTCGGCAATACCAACGACCTCATGGCCGCCTGACAGTCCGAAAGAATCGCAATATTACCCTCCACACGCCGTTTTCTCAGTATTAGGGACATCTGCCAGATAATAATTTGTAATTGAAATTTGTACTGGGAAAATTAAGAAACTCGTATCGAGTCAGGGGCCGCTTCCCGGCAAGTTCTGCCAATCATTGGATAATATTGATCTAACTGGGGCACTGTATGTCCAGAGAAGATTTCACTCAACATGGAGGAGAGTCCCGACACCACCATCCGCAGCCGCCACCAACATCACTAGATCCGACATATTTTAAAAGCATATAAAAATCCCATCATTTCGAATACATTTTTGTATGAAAATTACCGAAAACAAAAATACAATACCATATATACGACGACGTATATATGAACAACAGTGAATATAGAATTCATGTCATTCGGCTATTTATTAATTTCTATATTAATAAGTCGGTTATTTATTCAGTTAAACTCAAATGTAATTTTTTTCTTGAACCAGTGCTCAAGGGATATCGCCACGTATGGAATGCAATGCACTAAAACTAAGTGTAGAGAAGATAGAGTTAAATTTTTTTTTTAACTTTGCCCAGTACTCAGGACATGACCCCTACACATGCGATGCATTATGCATCGAAAAGGGAAAGTTAAAGAAATGACAGGAGGTGAAGCTTCACTATCTTTCAACTATGCTTTTGCACGTTCCTTGTTCATAGCAGTGATGAATCGCTTCTGATGTCAAGGAGACGTATTAAATATTTTGAAGCTTCGTTATTAGTAGCAGTTTTTTAGTAATTATTTTACTACGCCGGTGCTATATAATATCGGATTGGTTATAGCTGAAGCCGGTAGCCGGAAGCTGTGACCAATGACAAAGGCAAATTCATTATCAGGTAAACTCAATAGCAAATTCGCTCATCAGCTGATACAAGACATTTGTAACGTATTTTTGTGTCGAACGTCGAAGTTAGTTTTGTGAGAAAGTTAAGAAAAGTGGTTGTAAATAATTTAATAATTATAATAATGTAATATAATAATAATAAGAATGGAAAATATATTACTTTTTGTAATAATTAATTTAATTTTAACTTATACTACACTAACTTCACAAGTTCTTTTTATGTTATGTTATATTTAACAAAACACACATATACAAAAAATTTTACACTTGGAGGAAAAGCGACAACCTTGAATTAATAAACCTTGCCAATGATTATGCCTTCGCCACTAAAATCTTTCGACAACAACTAACACAAAGCCACACTAATGCACATCAGAGAACATGCGAGATGTATTTACGATTTAATCTGAAGCTGGGGTTGAACCCATTAAATTTTTAGTTTTGTAGTCAACGTGCAGACTACTTCAGGCATCGCCACCCTCAACTTGCACAACTCTGCATTTGCGTTTTCCTTTTTTTTAGCAGAGTTGCTGCGTCTTCGATGTTATTTTGACGCATTAATTTTTAATCTAAGGTCAGCCACTTTATTTATTATTTTACTTGGCTTTCATAAATTTAGATTGAAATTATAATAAATGTAAATTCGATTCGCCGATCAAGAAAAAATTTTTCTCAACTACACCCTTCTTCGCCGGTTTTTGAGCAATAAAATAATTTGCGTTTGTGAAAACCCCACCAACCAGTACGCTGTAAAAACACAATACGAGAATAGCCGTTATACAATTAAATATTATTTGTTTACTTTTCCTCATATGAAAATAATAAGGCTTTTGCGGGTGCAAAAAGAAAAACAACCGAGTTTTGAAATTCCTTTGCTAACAGTAGTAAAAACTAAATATCTGCAAATAAAATATCAACATGTTTGTATATGTGGAACTTGGATTAAAAATGATATTTTAATAATTCACTTATAAAAAAGTAGCCATGTCGTTTTCATTCGAATATATTTTTTTACATCTTTGAAGCTTTACACAAAAATATGTTTTATATATTTTCTTGCAGAAAAACTTGCCAATTTTGCAAATGTCCCCGCGAAGCTCATGCCATATACCAACAGCAAACAACAAACGTTCACGAACGTTTGGGCTTCAAAGTTGTGTCACCAGCTGAATCGGGCGTTGAGCCACGTGACCTGGGCTATACTTGGGTACCGCCAGGTATACGTGTATCCTCGCGCATCAATCGTTATTTTGAACAATTGCCAATGGAAAAAGTGCCAAAAGTGGGAAGTGAAGGAGCACGTTATAGAGAACAACAGATCTCATATCAATTGCCCAAACAGGATCTATCGCTGGAACACTGTAAACATTTAGAGGAATTGCATGAGGCCTCGTATGAAGATTTCGTAACGGCTCGCAATGAAATAGCGTTGGACATAGGTGACATACAAATTATTAAAATATCCTATTTTTTGTTAAACCGTTTTTTTTTTGTAATTGCCTTAGGTTATATTAAAGACGCTCCTTATGACGAGCACTGTGCCCATTGTGATGGTGAAATAAATGTAGGCGAAATGGTGGTAGCGGCTCCCAAATTTGTAGAAAGTGTTATGTGGCATCCACGCTGCTTCGCTTGCAACACTTGTAATGAATTGCTGGTCGATTTAACGTACTGTGTTCATGAGGATAAAATCTATTGTGAACGTCATTATGCTGAACTATTAAAACCTCGTTGTGCAGGCTGTGATGAGGTAAGTTTTTCTATTTAGAATTATTTAAATTAAAGTTAAAGAAAAATTATGGTATGCTGCCGAATGCAGTATTTATGTTGTCCAATATATTAGAAGCACGCAATTTATTCTATTTTTATTTTTCCTCAAATTTTTTTAAAATTATCAGCAATTAATTATTATTAGCTACTGACATGCCTGTAATTCTGTTATTTCCGGTTTCGTAAGCCATGAAAATCACATATTATCTATCTTGTATAACTTTATTATTTTTAACAATAAAAGCGTTTTGGAATAAAATTCACACTAAAGGAATTAAATGCTTTTCCAGCATTTGGTTAATTTTTTTCCTTTTCTTTTTCTGACTGTTATGGCATTCTTGACTGTTTTCAAACATGAAAATCATGTTTTAAGGAGCGGCCGGAAGCATGAAACACATCTACGTCATCCTCACTCCATCACTTATACCTTTTACCTTAATTTTTATATTTAATTTTAATATTAGTTCTTTCCCCTTGTCATTCCGACATTGAACTTTGATTACTTTAAGTACAACAAGAACTTTGATGTGAGAACAGTTTTAATTTTATGTTTCAAAGTAGAAAAGGAACCGGAAATCAACAAAGCGCAGTACAGTCCTTCTTAGAGTTCATTTTAATATGTGTAGTTGTTGAGTTAAGTTCATTCATATCTGCTATTATTGCAACACAACAATTTAATTTTCATTCAAATGTGCAAAAGCTTTATTGTACTGTGGCTAAAGTGGTGAAAAAACTTTGTTGTTGTGTAAAATATAATTTTGTGGTCAAGAAATTTTAAATTTCATGTCCTTGGCCATGTTTAAACTTTGTGGACCTATTAATACAATATAAGTGTATATGGGCAAATCAAATTTCAATAGAGATACCCTCAACTTATACACAGTGTTTAGCGGAATTGAAATGTATTTTCGAAATAGTTGATCACAAAGTTTCGTGACGCACGTTCTCAAAATGGATGTTCTTTGAAAGTTGAAATGTGTTTTCGTAATTTTTAGTGAAATTTGGATAACAAAGCACACAAAATATCAATACGTATCTAACAGAAAAATGAATGTAAAAGAATTATAAAATAAATTATTCGCGGTGAAAAAATTTTATCGGGTTTTATTAAAAGCTGTGAAGCCTTTGATAGGCTCACTACGTGGCGCCTGTTATATTTCTTCTAGTAACGTGTACATAAATAACACTCCTTCGTGCAAATTTTATGTTTATAAATGAATATAAATATGTTTATAGATAAATTTTATATTTTGATGACTCTGGCGATAATGCTATTTCGAGCACATTTTCATTCAAGGGGTGCCGCCGTAGTCTAGTGCATGAGCATTAGTCTTAGCAGTATGGAAGTGCGGGCTCGATTCCCGCCTAGACCCTGGGTGTTTCTATAGACAAGCTATAAGAGCTTCGTAGAGTTTGTGTTGTTAAAAAAAAAAATAAAAATTTAATTATGAAATATAGTGGTTACTTTTAATTCCGGGAATGGTAGCCAGTCCGAAAAAAAACCAATTGCATTTTTTTATATATCTACTGTTTTCGCATAAAATATAATGCCATTTATTTTCATTTTCGCCAATTTAAAAAAGTTTTCTTCTGCCTTCACCACTGAAACATTTCCACAACTACTGACACAAAGGCCCAGTAATATACAGCCGAAAAAAAATGCAAAGTTTTTTTAATGACTTAGTCGGACACTGGGCTCGAACACAGGACATTTGGTTTTCGTGCCAACTTCATCAGCCATCGCCAACCTTTTAATTATAATTATCGTTAACGAATCGGTAACGTTTCACGTTAGTTGGTAAAGTTTCACCAAGTCGGAGGTTGCTGTTGGCTGAGTAGATAGGCTGTTGACTCTGAAATATTTTTCAGTTTTGTCTGCTCTAACAGTAAAAATTCGAAAATTTTAATTTTGGGAAGATTTTTAAATCTACCGAACCGACCAGAAATTTTATCTCACGACATTTAAATGAACTAAATATCTTTCAAATGCGGCAAATCATTCCGATTGACCGCCGATGACGCGCATTCAAGTTATGACATACGATGTTTCTGAAATTTTTCGTCAGCTATATCTCTTCAACAAATCACCCGATTTTACTAAAATAAGCAGCAATTGACGCCTCGTTTGCAAGTTAGAAAGCTTAAGTTATGATTTTTTTACTTACATATATATACACATACATACATATTTATGTACGATTATATTCTAACCGACATAATGGTGGAAATAGTCAGAATTTACTACCAGGACTTCAAAACGTCTAAATATGTTTGGGGAGAAAAATTCCCGATTTTCCGAGTTGCTAAACTCACAAAATTATTACAGTAACGGACATATTTCGCTCCGTCAATTTTAAAAGAATAAATATTGAAAATTTTAAGCAATTTTTTTTAACTGATTCTGATATTCATTTAAAAAATTAAATATATATTCCAGCATGTTGCGAAAATCACAAGATTTAAAATCACAATTCAGATTTCATGGTGTTCTGGAAAGAACAATAATTTTTACTTTTCTATGTGTCTTTTGATTATCGAAACCTCAAGAAACCAGCTGACTTTTGTTTTGATGTGGCGGCATCTTGTTATGCATATAAAAATAATTAATGTTTTGAACAAAATATTTAGTGAAAATAAAACAAAATTTCATTTTCAAAAATAAAATTTGAAGCATTAAATTGCCTGATGCTTTGTTGTTATCGATTGTTGAGTAAAACAGAAAACAATTAGGAAACTATAAAATTAACAAATCAAAGAAGTAGTTGCCACAGGTAGTAATTACTTATTATTGCCATTTGCTATTAATTTATGAGTTATTATTTTACAAATGAGTGAATTTTACAAATTCACAAAAAGTGATTTGCTCAACAGGCTTGATTAATACGGATTTTCGATTGCTTTAAAAATTGTATTTTATATATGTTTGTTATATGATTTAGCTGTTCCATATGCAGCACTCCATTTAGTGCTAATACCAAAATCTTCAGTAGACCTTTAACCAAATTCTTGAAAACTAAAACTAATTCTTCAAAACGAATGGCTAAATCAACAAATAGTAACAAAACTTAAAGCTGGTCATAATTCAAAATTTGTTAACGTATTCCATAACAAGGTTGAATAAGTATTTCCAAAGTTACGACCAAATGTACACCAAAAGGTACACTTAACTGGCTGTAATTCTCGCTGTTGAATTACGTAGCGCTTTTTGCCTATTAACGAAGCCATTCAATTGGAAATGGTCTTCGTCGCTCATAATTAAATTATGAATAAAATCAAGATTTTCTTCCGAAATGAAGGTCAACGATTTTGGCACGTTGTTCAATTGTGTACTGTTTCATTTTAAATTCCCAAGTCTTTACAAAATACTAAAACCAAAAAAAAATAAATAAATTATAATAAACAAGTTATAAGGAATTCTAACACTTTCGCTGCTTTTAGGTCACCTTTTACTTACATTTCATTTAATTATTTATTTCACAGTAGAACTGTAAAAAGAAACATACCAAAAAGTGCTTGTTTGTACGGAACTTGGGGTTGATTATTTGGTAGTAAAAGTAGTAGTAAAAGGATAGATATTTAATTTTTAGTCGTTGCTGGTTTATATGTAAGTTACAATAAATAAAATGAAGGAAAAACCAATTGTTTTTACGGGTTTAAGTCATTTAATTTTTTACATTTAAAAATTAAATAAAATGTTCATTAAATTCAGATGCAAAATAAGTACACCGATTTTTAAGTGATTTTTTATTTATTTTCATTTAAGTTAATTTTATGTATATAATGTTTTGAGCGTAGATTAAGTTTTTTTAATTATTTTTTTCACTAAAATTACACTTGATTATCTGCTCTTGCTAAAAACTTTTTGGTAATGAGTATTTCTCTTAAAATAACACAGTGACGGTGTTAAAGGGTTGAACACCGCATAGCAATAGGTTTGAAGGAGAAAAGGCTTTAAATTGTCTATTTCTGATGTACAACATTATTCTATAGAGATTTGATTATCCTGTGCGACACATTTAATTTTTTTCTTTCTTGGCCGCAATGCGACTATACAGCAATTAATATAGGTGCAAAACAAATCCAAACTGCGTTCATGGTTCTTAAGAATGCTTATTTTAAATGTTTTTTTTATATTAAGATAAAATAGTTGTTAAGCAATATTGGTATAAAATAAAGGTAGCCTTTATAAAAATATTTCCTTTACGTCCCCTGAACAAAAATATGATAACTATGTTTTTTGCAAAATATCCTTGAAAGTTGGTAAAAAAAAACTTTTTCAAAATACATGTTGGCCTTAAGTCAACTACGAGTATATAAGACTTCGAACTTTTATGATTGTACCCAGCAAAAAGAAATTATCCGTTCACTATGAATTGGTATTTTAATGACTTCTTATACACTTCTTTATTTTTAATACCATCTGAAATGTTAACAAGATTATCACTTTTGAACTCATGGAAAACGCATTCAAGTCTGCCGATTAATTCATATGAAGAACTGCGCAGTTGTATATATAATTTAAAAAAATTTGTTAAATGTGTTACAGGAACCCATTAACCCACGTTAAAACGTAAATAAATAATGGAACATTCATTTGTTCTAAGCTCTCATTTGAATGAGTGGTTGTTTTGTTAACTGTGAACACATGTACGCCAAAGGCACCCCTGTGTTAAAATCATGACTTCTTCATTTGCAATAGATCTTATTCATTGAATATTTCTTTTGTATGCCTTTTTTTGCTGGGTATTATTACAACTTACCGATAGTTGTAATAGTCAGAATTTTGTACTAGATATATTATATATTTAATTTTTCTAATCCATTTTACAATTTGCCCATTGGAGTAGATTTAAAATCTAGTTTAAATAAAATGTTTGTTGTATAAAATAACTTTTGCAAAAGCTATTTACTTTTTTCTATTTGTGTACTCGGTAATTCGCAAAGATTTTATGCGATATACAGGGTGGGCCAAAAGTAATCACCCGGGTTGTTGTGTTACAGATTCACGTCAGCACCTGCCCGTAGGGCTTAATCTGACGGTGCTCTTAACACCGAGTGAATTTGAAACGACTCACTAACGCCCCCAGAGCACAGAAAGGGCAAATTATGCCACGAGGGCCATTGCCTCCTAGAGATGGGTAGCAAATCAGTATAGTTATCCCAGTTCTATAATGCACCTTGTTGAGGTGATCAAGGCTGTCTAAACTGTGTGTCACATCAGAATGTTTTTTCGTCAAGAACTATTTAACAGTAGAACTGTTAGTTCGAGACACATTACGGTGACTACTGTTGAATGGTAACAGCACCTAGTAAAGTAAAAGTCGAATCATTAATATGTGCCTACATTCACATATTCTCGAATAAACCAAAGACTCCACTCTTTGCGTAACTTTAAGTTTTAACCATAGCCCCTACGAATCCTTTCCCAAACCAGCACACAAGTTCCAACTTTTCAGGGTGGACACGAAGTACTCACAAAGAGTACATCAGTCATTAAACCCTTACTTGGCGCTGGAGGTTTGGGGCTAAGCCGGTCCCGTAGTGCTAGATGCGAATTGAACTGGATTTAATCAGTCCTCATCAATCTCTAGTGAGATTTCGAAGAGTCACCTCTTCTGTCATTTTCGATCTCCTGGGAAGACCAAGGTAATGCTACACCTTAAGCTAGGTACCGCGGGGTCGCTCAGACACCCGTAGGTTTAGAAACAAGTTCCTAAACCCTCTTGCGGGAAATCACCCGGGTCATAAATAATCACCCGATGTTCTTTTGCTGTAATTTTTTTTAAGACAAATTTTGGCACTGCTTATGATATGGGCTAAGTAACCGCCGCCAGAGTTGATGACCATACATACAGATCCAAAGGTTTTTATTAAATAAAATTACAGCAAAAAGACATCGGGTGATTACTTTGGCCTCGGGTGATTATTTTTGGCCCACCGTGTATATAAACATGTTAAATTTCTCAGATTTTTAAGGAATTTATTTGAAAGTCTACTGATGAGTTGAAATATAAACAACGAGATATACATATGAGATAGCCTAGCCATACAAAAACATAAAAAAATAATTGCAATTAATTTTGTCTCGCATGCATATTTTAAGTATTTATACTCTATAAACATTCTAAGCTCTGACAGCTATTAGTGCTTCTAAGTTTACATAATTTTTTTGCTGGGATGGGGTACGAAAGTTAAAGGAAAGAAGTGCGGCTATCACTCTAATACATGCTGCTGTGCAGAAAAATTAAATGCAATAAAAATAAAATAACATAACAAAAGTCATTCCTCATTATGACAATGAAAGAAAAATATTTTAAACGTTTATTTTTAAATAAATAAATAAATAAGAATGATCGTTATGCACATTGAAAGATTGACCACCGATGAGCTATACAAACTAAAAATTGAAAATTATGTATTATCTGTTATCTCGCACAATAAAATGAAAACACGCGAACAAAAATATAACTACGTTCATATCTGTGGCAACAAGAAAAAAATTGCCTAAGTCTGATTTTCTCGTTTTTGCAGGAGAGCAATTTTAAACTTTAAAGTTAACTTTTAAAAATTTATTCCTATTCTAATGAGGCAAATCACTTCCCTTCGGTCATTTATTAGTTTGGGAACACATCATTGCACTTTTTGATAATAGATATATTTAATTGAATGAGTTATTCGCGATAACAAAACTTAAGCGCTTTTTTCAAGCAACAAGTAAGCACTTACCGATATGTTTAATTGAATGAGTTATTCGCGATAACAAAACTTAAGCGCTTTTTTCAAGCAACAAGTAAGCACTTACCGATATGTTTATTTGGAAAAATCGATTAAGTCATATGAGGATTAATAAAGAAGATTAAGTATTTTGGAAAAAATGCTTATTTTCAAATATTACATGTATGTATGAGAGTCAAACGTATGTTTTGGAAAAACGTCTTCTGCGTACAAAAATATTCCGGCATTGCAATTAGTAAGTTGTGAGGGAAGATTTTTTGATTTGGAAAAATAGCTTATAGTTTGTCAAGTTTTTATGCCAAATGAGATTGCACATAAAAAAAAATAAGCAGAAAGGCATTTTCCTGAAATTCGTCCATGGATACTTTTGAATATGGAGATTGCAAAGGTGCCATTAACTCAAATTTTGCTTAGGTCGACTTAAAGACTTACTAATGTTTGCCACTGATATATAAAAATGTACGTATCTATACATACTTATCTATATAAATAATAATATATAAATAACAATTTATAGCTATAAAAAAACACACAAAACTGTACGCGAAATAGAATTTAATCAGAACGAAAACTACATAAAAATGTGTGCTTAAGGTCAGTTTTTGGCTGTTTTGCTTTATTAAAAAAATTTAATTTTTCTTGTTTTATATTATTTATTTTTTAAAAAATTCGTCTACCATAACGCCAATACACAAATATAAATATTGTGTGAGGGTAAAAGTCTTTTCAGTAGTGAGGGCAAAGGTAAGAAAGCTATATATGAATATGAATTTACTCGTATGTCATTCCAGAAGAGCTTAATTAAAAAATAAATTTAAATAAATTTAAAAAATATCCATAAAATGAAGGTCAGACAGGCGCTGCTTTTTTCATTACACAGTCTAATTCGATGTCTTTAAGAAATTTATGTCAAGGACCGGAATAAAGCCGTCCAAACTTAAAGTTCTTCAAGATTAAAAAAATTTTGGCTATACATGCATTTATTAATTTAATGAGTTTTTATTTAAGCAATAAAATTCTTTTCAATAATGAAACATAACAAATTGGTGAAAATTCTCGGAGAATTAGAGAAAAAATAAAACTAAAAAGCCAAAAAGAAAAGAAAATGAAGAGAAGGTGCAGCTAAAATATTTTTGTTTAATTTTCTTGCTGGCATTTGTTAGCGAGGAAACACAGTGTTTATACCTTGAAAATATTTAGAGCGGTGTGCGCGCGGTTTTTTATATTTTTAAAAAGAAAAATACGACACTTACGGTCTCACTCAATACCATTTAAATTATTTTATTTTATAATAAAATGAAACATTTTAATTGCCTGTTTTCATCGGTTCATTTATTGTTTATTGGTAAATAGTTTCCTCAGTTTTTATAATTCCTAATTGAATTTATACAAAAAATAAAAAATTAAACGAAAATCATTGTTATTTTAACGAATTATAAACGATTTAATTAGTTGCAAATCGATCGATTAACACGAAACGTCTTCGAACTGATTTTATTTCGCATATAAATAAAGCAATTTTATTTTAGTTTGTATAAAATAAAATTAAACGCAAAGTGGTCGTTGCTTGTGCCTACCAACCAACAGCTATCCAGCCGATTCCTCTCGAATTTTAGCAGCTGCAGTAAATACATTTTCAAAGCCTTGGAAGTTCATCCATAATTTTTTGTAATAATTTTAGTAGATTTAAAATGAAAATGAGTTCAAATTGAATTTTTATTAATATTTATTACAAGCCTTCACGAAGGAAAAAATTTAATTAAAAGAGCAGTTTTTTGGTGAATTATACAACCGTGGTGAATTTTTCACGATGTTGAAAAAATTAATGGCATATTAAACAAAAATATTAAAAGATTTCAAACACTTGCTAGTTTGAAGCACTCTTGTGTTGTGAATTTGTTAAAAATAAAAAAATCTTTTGAAAATTTTATTTAAATTCCCTACAAAAAAAGCAATTAGTTAAAAAACGTCAACCGATTACGCAAGTGAATTTGAAAATTTTATTTTTCTCATTACGCGTTTAAAATTACAAATTGAATTGAACTGATACAACAATAATAATTTAGAAAAATTAAAACAAACCAAAAAAGAGAAGTAATTTGTAAAAAAGAAAGCAATTTGATTCACAGTATTAAAAAAAGAATAGAGAAATAAAAATTATTTAAAAAATGGGCGAATTATTATCAGAATTCGGTGATTTAGTGTTTACACTGGTCATTGGCTACATGAGTGCCATCGAATTTTTATATGTAGTACGTCATCTGTATCATTATTC
This sequence comes from Dexiosoma caninum, assembly GCA_963924685.1. Taxonomy (NCBI): domain Eukaryota; kingdom Metazoa; phylum Arthropoda; class Insecta; order Diptera; family Tachinidae; genus Dexiosoma; species Dexiosoma caninum. The sequence goes on along the minus strand of OZ004729.1, from coordinate 49,776,565 downwards.
ATGTAACCATGACGCTAGCGAAGGCATCGATTCTAGCGAAAATTTATCACAATTGCAAGACAGCATGCAACAACAGTTGGCCAATGCCGCAAACAAAGAGGTTGTGGCCGGCACACATGTCATGAAAGACGGTGTTCCCTACAAGGAAGGGTTCCGATTAGAAGCACAACAAGCTGTAATAGATCAGCTAAAACAACAACTTACAGGTAATGAATTGTCGCATTTGAGACGTAAAGAATTGGAAGAAGAATTGGCGAAACAATCTAAAATAGCCGAACAGCTTCGTAAGGAACTGAAGGAAGCTGAAGTAAAATATGAACGGCAACTGGAGAGGGCAGAAGAACAGTATGAACTACAAGAACGTGCTAAAAACGAAGCTGAATTGAAAGCACACCAGTTAACAGAAGAGGAAATTCAAAGGAAACGCAGAGAAGAAGAACGTTTTCAAATGGAATCGATGCTTGACGAACAGCAACGAAAAGAAGCCGAAGAAAATGCGCGAATATTGGTAGAAGCGGAAAGGCAAAGAGTGGAGGAACAAAGGAAATATGAAAAAGAAGAAGAAGACCGTATTAAAAGGGAAACGGAATACAAACAGCGTGAAGAACTACAACGCAAAGAAGCAGAGGAACAATCGCGTAAATTGGCAGAAACAGAAAGGCAAAGAGAGGAAGAGCAAAGGAAACAGGAAATAGAAGAAGAAGAACGTCTGAAAAGAGAAGCGGAATACAAACAGCGTGAAGAACTACAACGCAAAGAAGCAGACGAGCAATCGCGTAAATTGGCAGAAGCAGAAAGGAAAAGAGAGTCCGAAGAGAGAAAGTGCTATGGGGAGGAACGGATTAAAAAAGCAACAGAAGAAAAAGAGCACGAAGAACAACATCATAGAGAAACCGAAGAAGAAGCGGACAAATTGGAAGAAAAACAAAAAGATTATGAACAACTTCTCCTTACAGATCAAGAACAGGAAGTAGCACATAGATCTGAGGCAGAGAAAAATAGTCTTGGATTATTACAGTTTGAGAAAGACACTGAACAGAAACAAGCAGCTGAAGAAGCAGAAGCAGAATTGGCCACAAAAAATTTTTTAGAAATTGAACACCGATTGGAGGAGCAATTAAGGGCAGCCGAGAGGGACGCAGAACTTACTGAAAAAGAACGTCAACTAATAGCATCGATTAAAGAACGTGATATAAATAAGGAGGATTATAACGAACATAAAGAAACAGAACTTTTAAGAAAAATTCTTGAAGCGCGCGAACAATTAGGTGAGGAATCGGAAGAAGAACAATCACTGAGACTCATACAACGTGAACGAGATCAAGAAGATAAACAAAAGCGTATAGAAGAAAATGCTTTCCTTTTTATGAAAGCGGAAAAAGAAATGGCAGAATTGCAGTCGAAACTATTGGATGACGTGGAGAAAAGAGTATACAGTGGCAGTTTAGATAGTGCTCCCCAAACTCCAGTCGTTGAACCACCCTGTATAAAACGTAACATTTCTCCTCTAACAGGTGGAGAATCATCACATTCAACTGTAAAAACCCAATTGGCCCAAGATTTAGATGAAGTTTATTCAGTAAGAACGAAACCTTTGCTTTTTCCTGAAGTATCAGATGATGCTTCTTCTATAGATCCTGCTTCTAGCAAGCATTCTTCGTTTAGCACGCAACCTTCGGAAGAAACGACAACTGACTCGCAATATCTTCGTCAGGAACGCCAAGACCCCGATGGCGATGAGGATCATAATTTAGCCAGCATTCAATACTCGGATGATTACTTACGTTCTTTGGATGGCATAAAACAACGACCGCTTCAGCGAGAAGATGGCTCAGGACGTCGCAGAGCCTTTAAAAAACGACGCTCCAGTAACAGTTCAAACTCATCTCGTGATTCGCGACATTCACGTGATGAAGAATTAAAAATGTTCACTTCATTGGAAGAGGAAGAAATGAAAGACACGGCGAATTCGGAATTCACACCAATACGCTATACCACTGAACCCACTCTGAAAGTAAAAGGTCACCACAGACGTCACAAACGAAGCCCCGCCAAAGACATGAGACACGGTGATGACAGTTTGCGCAGTTCTCTCGAACGTTTAAGCGAAGAAACAAGTGACCCTTGGGGCGAAGTAAAACCTGAAAATTATAAACAATCAGAATTCTGGAAAAGGGAAAAAACTTTGTCAATTGAAGAAGAAACTGAATTCGAAAAACCATCTTCTAGTGGAAAAGGGACGTATGATACAGCTAATAATATGCCAAATACTTCTTCATTTGAAGAAGCTACGCAAAAACAGAACCAAGAAGCTTTACTAGCTCTACAAAAACTCTCTACTAAAAGGAATGCTTACGTAAGTTTTGACCCAATCAGGAAAAAAGAATATGTAAATAAAACTGTTTTTTTTAATAAAGGAAGACAAACCAGGTGACGAACACACGACTGAAGAAGAATTCGCTAGGAGTGACAATACCAATGTAAGTTGTCTTAACTTCTTTTACTAATAAGCTTTTGGTTCGAAGAAGGTAAAATTATCAAATTGTGCAAAATTATAGTGATATTTTATGTGTGCGAAGCATTAAAATATAATTCTTCATTCCAAAGTTTCTTGTTTCGACAATTTTATTTTAGATAATTATAGTGCATTTACATTGACTCGAAATCTAGTACTTATGAGATTTCGAACAGAACTTAGTTTATTTTAACTAGATTTCTCATACAATACGAAATACACTTTCTCACTAGATTTGGACAAAATCTTCTCAAACCTGGTAGTAGTTAGAAATGCAACTATGCAAAAAATGCAATCATTTAGGGTATGTGGAGCGCAACTGATACATGTGATTTGTTCGAACCAAATGCAAATACTATACAGAAAAATTTGTGTTATAAAATGAAATCTAGCTAAATGGCAAAAAAGTGTGGCCGCTTTGTCTAGATTTCGAGAGATATTTCAAATCAAATCTACTCTTAGATTTCAGTCCAGTGTAAATGTACTATAGCATCAAACATAAACTATACAAAAATGTATCTATAACTCCAAACCAAAAGTTTTGTAAAATGCTCCAAATAGTTTTCTATTAACAAACATATAAACATAAATGAGAATAGCTTTGCTTTAAATCATTTTCATATCCTCCGCTTGATTATAATTGCTGACTCAATTTTATCTCTAATTTTATGCTATCTGCAATTTAATCCGCATCCGTCTTTCCCTGCTTTTATTCACTATAATGGTTAGTCTAAGATCTCCTTCACAGCGCAAAAAGAAGCAATGCTTCTACGGTCCTCTGTCTCGCCACGCTTAAGACGCAGTCCCGCCATTGAAGAAATAGACGAATATGAAGGAACATTGAAAGAAACCACGAACGTTACGGATACACAAGATACACCGACACCCACCATAAATGTACACAGTCCTTTGGATTTTGGACCATGGCGAGATGAGCATGGTATGATGCTGGAAGGTTTAAGTGATTTCTATGATTTCACAGTCTCCGTGAATCCATCACGTTCGAGAAATGTTTCACCAGCCATCACAGGTCCCAATACACCACAGCCGAAAAATGTCTCATTTCAATTGGAACTTTCAAATGAGAAAGTGGAAAGGAGAGCTGCAGTTGAAGTTTACGATGATACTGAGCATCTGGAAAACGATGAATTCAAGAAGGAAAATATCATAAAATTTCTAGGTTCCTTATATAGAAGTGAGGGCAAAGACGTAGAAAATAAAGCTGGTATAGAGAAACATATTAAATATCTGGCTGACGATCCTTCCAATACATCCTTCGAGCGAGCAACTTTGGTTCCATTAGTTAATATCATAGATAATATTAATGACACTGCTCCGATAAACTTAGAGGAAAGTGATGCGGTCATGAATTCTCTGGCGATCAATTTAAGATCTCAACAGATCAATAGATCGCATTCACGTTCAAAATCTCCTTTGCCTACTCCCAATAATTTAAAGCGTAGTGTAGAAAATCGTCGCTTTAAAATGATTAAACATAATGAAGATATCTTAGAAAAACTTATCGAATCGAAATTATTACCTGAATTGAATCCTTCAGAAGAAGAGGATAGCAAGGCTAGTGATAAAAAAAATTCTTTGACCGACTCAAATATTGTACAAGATAATGAAAATAATTCTCTCATACAAACATCGCACATCGAGAAAAGGGAATCTCGATCCAAAAGTCCAATGCGTTTACCCACATCTGAAAATTTAAGCAAAGGTTTGGAAAAACGACGCAGCAAATTAATAGAACGTAATGATGAGCTGATAAAACAATTAGAAGAACGTTCACTGACACCGGAATCCCCCAAAATAGTTGTGGAAAGTGTTTGTGAAATAGAATTCTCAGCAGGCATTTCTGCTGACTCGCCTCTTTCGGAAGAAGAAGATTATTCTAAGGAAAACATGGATTTTTTAGTGCAATCATTGCGTATAGCACGTAGTAAAACAAAATCGAAGAGTCCAAGGCGGATAGAAAGTTCGAATGCGACTTCGGAAACAAAATCATTTGATGGATTTCAATATACTGAGTACGAGAAAATTACTCAAGACTTGAAAACGATGACTGTTCCACCTATATCCATTATTTTTTCAGAACCCGAAAGTGAGTTAATCAGTCAATCGCAGAAAGTTGAAGATGATTGTTCACGAGAACAAATGAACGTATTGATACATTCTCTGCGAGTGGCAAGGAGTAGATCAACATCGAGAAATCCCATGACAGGGGAATCTGAATCATCCGAAACAAATAATGTAAGAGACATGAGATTTGAATCTAAACATTCAAGATATTCGAGATCCAAGTCTCCCTCACGTTCACATTCACAGTCGCCTGGAGCTACTGCGTCCTATCGTTGCAATACTCCGTCTAGGTCTCTATCACCTCACACCGACGAGTATCATGAACTTCATGTTACGCTAAACGTAGTGGCGTCAAAAACTAGAACCCCTTCCGTAAGTAGCCAAGAACAGGGTGTCATACAATCAACCAACATCCAAAAACAATTAGATGAAGAGGCCTTGGAGAAATTAAGGAACGCTTCAGAGGAAATTGAATTACGAACTTTGTCTCCTCTAATTGTAAGCAACGATGAATTTAATGAACAAATAAGTCAAGATAATTTGGCAGGGTTACCTTTAACTGAGAGGGCAAAATTTTTAAGGAAATCTACTACACCCGATTATAATCGCACCATATCCGAGGAAATGAGTGATGTTGAGCGTATTAGGCAAGCAATTCTGGAAAGAGGTTTTAAGCGTTCGACTTATGTAGGGGAGTCCATGGATTTTGGTTGCGAATTCGAACAGTTAAGAAAAGAAGCTGCCAAATTTCAACGTTCTCGCAGTCCTTCCCCTTCAGTTTCAGCAATTGAAAATATTTCAGCTCAAAAACGGGCAGAAGATAATCGTAAAATCCAGGACTTAATATTGCAAGAGTTGGCCAGCAGTGACATAGTGCCAACAAACAATAAAGAATATAAAAGTACTGGTGCCATACCTAAAGCAGAACGTTTTAGGGAGGAACCCTCAACGGGCATTACGCAACGTTCCACATATAAAGAATATACAGATGATACAATTGAAAATTTGCAGGAATTAAGGCTTAGAAATGCGCAGTTCAGAAAATCCGCTAGTATCAGTTGCTCTCCTTTACGTGACTCCCAACTAGAAGAGTTAAAAATCATAGACGTTGCAGAGGCTAAACGAGTCTTTAAAGGTGAAGTCGTCGAAGAAGTCTCATTTAACTGTCGCAACTTTAATGATTTTTCAAGTCGTTTAAATGCTGATTTTTTCGATACTGATCGTAGAGCTTCCGATTCAGCTTTGATACAAATGTCTGAGACTTTAGTACAACAAAAAGAGGATTTAGACATGGAGCCAGAGGAATATCATCATTATCGCAGGTTTTCTTTAGCACAAGAACAACCAGTAGAGCAATATCCGGGCGATGATTACATCTTTATACAAGAAGTTGAGATAAGAACCAGAAGTGGTTTTAGGGCTGTGTTAAGTGAAAATGTAGAAGAATATTTGTCCAGAAGGGAGTCGGTCGAAGGAGTTGAAGTTGACGAAAATGACTATCAGGAAGAAGTACACCCAGCAGGTGATGAAGAAGAATATTCCAATGCCAGCGATGAAAGCCGTCAAACAGTAGTTGAAGTGGATGATGAAATCGATGAGGATATATCCGATTTCAATGAACGTGGTCCAGCCGAGGAATCCCACCATGAAACCTCAGAGTGTGAAGAAGCTGAACGCGAAATGGACCGCTATGCCGGACGTGAAGCCAGCGATTGGAATCGAGAGAATATAATTTACAATGAATATCATCCTAATGAAATGATAACCGCTGAAGACGATGAAGGAGCAGTAGGCGGCTTAAGCAATTCTCCTTATGACTCGGATTCCTTTGCTATCGATCAAATTTATGATGAGGCCATTAAAAATCGTAAACAATCGGGTATTTTACGTGAATATGATAGTATTTTATTGCAAATGTCAATGAATAGTGACACCGAAGAACAGTACGCGCTGTGTCCTAAAATTAGTGAAAAGATAACCCTGAAGGAATTAGAATTTAATCCGCGAAATCTAAATAACGAATGTAAAGAACCTGAAATGCATTATTTATGGGATTCCAATATTATGGCCCGTCAGTCGACTCGATTACGGTCTCGTTATGGTTACAATCCGATCTTCGACTGCAAGTATCTTGAAGATGACTTGCAGGTTGATATGAACTACAAACCAAAAAAGGAGTACAAGTGGCGTAGAAACTTCAAATTAGACGAGGACATTGTTAAGCAGGATAAGGAAATAACTTTGGATGAAATATATAAGCAAGAAGAGCGCAACGACAATGATGATGAGAAAGGATGCAATGAGATGACAGACAATGCACAAAAAGAACAAATATTAATGAATTTACGCAAATTTAGTTTAGGTGGCGGAAGTGTTACTTTATTTAGCCGTAGTCCAGAAAAGAGCACCAATATCGTAGAGCAATTACGTGAGGTCAATGTAAATTTAAATACTGATATTTTCAAAAACGAAAAGCCAGAAAAAGAAAAAGTGGAAAAATCTAAAAGAAAGAAAACCAAAAAAAAGTCACATAAGGAATCCAAGGCCAGCTTAGAAGAAAGCATGAATAGAGAAGATGAAGAAGCCTATGACAATCAGGTTTACAGTCGACGTAGCAGCAGCTTACAAATTGACACTGATTCTCCCAAACGAAAATCAAGATCAAGACGCAGTTCTAAAAGTAGCCTAACAAATGAGGATTATATATCTATTTCTTCACCACGCGTCAATGTGGCTTATAATGAAGCAATTATGGAAGAATTTGCGGAAATAACTCAGGAAACTGTAAGACCAAAAAAAATGAAGAAACGCAAGAAAGTCAAGGAAAGCATGGCGAATGAAAATAAGGAACAACTGGCATTTCACATGGAAGGATTAATTGATGTACCAGCCGTTTCTACGACCGTAACACCAGGCTCTGCTAATGGCAATATACTTTCTACACTAAGTCCTCAAAATAGCGTTTGCGTTACACCAGCTTCTACAGATACGGAAACTACTCCTTCAGTAGGAGAGTTGCCAGAAAATCTTAGGGAAGCTACAAATAGAAGCCCTAGTGGAAACTTATCGCCAACCTCATCAATAACTTCTACCCTCGTGGATACATTTGACATCCTAAGAGATGCCAGTTTTTATCCACTCTTCTAAGCGATTTTCCCAGTATGTCAGCATTCACAAAAAAAGTAAATATCATGTAACAAACAGTAAAAATGTGTCCCTTTAATATGGGAGTGTTTGTAAAGTGGTCGTTTAAAGTTTCTTCTTGTTTTTTATATTGTTGCTGAATGTTTTTCTTTTCCTTTCTTTTATTTTTATTTATTTTTTGCTTTGATTTACATAGATTTTTAATTTTTTAACTTTTTATTCATTTATTTTTTTAGACATGATCATGAAATTTGAACAAAATATATAAAAAATAAAGTAAAAATAAAGCTTCCAAGTAGTAAACAGCACAGATATACATACATATATTTTGTTTGTTCTTCATTCGCTTTCCGACCGTTCGTTCCGACCTGCATATGCGCCCGTTCGCCTTGTGCCAATAGAACAACTACACTTGAGAGTGTACTCTTTGCAAAAACAACAACTACAAAGTCAACCATCTCATCAGCATGACATTTGCTGCGATCGAAAAGAAATGTTTAAAAAAACTCATACACACATATAAATTCTGTTTATGTGTGGAACCAAGGTTCCATCTCCTTGACAGAATTTCAACGCATCACGCTGAAGCAATATGTTCCCAAATGTTTATGAATGAATTAAATTTATGATTTACTCGTATATTGCCAAAAATATATATTTTTTTCATTGTTTCATGAATAGAAATAGCTCTTGTAATCACAAAAAAACATTGAATTTGTATGCACAGTAGAACAGTAGTTTAATTAAATGGCTCTTTTGCAGACTTTTCTCAAATAAATTATTTTTATTTAAAACTAATTTACGCTTATTGTTTCATTTACTCATTTTGTCCACGAAAAGAAAGCAGAAATAAAATATTATACAGCTGTCTGTAGACTTTTCAGTCGAAACGTATTTTTATTTTGGATTTTATTTTTAAAACAGAATGCGGACATACTGGGCGAAATAATTTGCCTGTGATAGTTTCATTCGGAGAGAAAAAATAAAACAATTTCCCAGCCATTGGCAAAAAATCACAATTGACATTTAACAATTAGTTCGTTCAAACATTTTTAGATCTGAAATACAGTGTGGCGCAGAATGAGCTATATGGTTTATAACTTTTTTATTTATAGGATTCTTATAATTTTTTTTTTAAACATGGAGTATATTATTGGGCAATTTTTTGCAATTAGCTTTGAAAAATGATATCCTGTAAGTGATGTCCATTTTCTGCTCCGCACATACTTACGTGCTCTTTTTAGCATATTTTTCATAACTTTTCGCAAAATATCGGATGTAATGGCCATGATTTCATTTCGAATGCTGGTTTTTAGTTGGAGTATGGTTCTTAGTTTGTTAACGTACACTCTTTCTTTCAAATATCCCCAAAGAAACCTGTCAGGAGCTGTTAAATCTGGTGGACGTGGAGGCCAGTTAAAATCGCTTGTGCGCGAAATAATGCGTTCGCCGAATATGTCCCTTAACAAGGCCATTGAGTCACCTGCAGTATGTGCTGTGTTCGATCGTGAATATTTTTTTTTCTCATTCTTCCATTTATTGAATCTTCAATGTATATTGAACAAACAATAAGTAATCACATCTTAAATAATAAAACAAGTATAAATTTAGCCCAGCCAGCGCCAGGCTAAAAGAAGCGTTTCTACAGAGGTTTCAGATTATTATTTATGTGAGTTGAGATCGGTAGAGAGCTAGAGTTTCCCTCCTTCTCAGCCTGGTGTGTCCTGAGAAATTTTTGATATTTCTAACCAGAGGATTCGGGTGGAGATCAAGTTTTTCAACATAAGTTGTGGTGAGTTTGGAAAATACGGTAATTACCAACGGAACATTAAGATCCCCGTGGCGTCGAGAATTTTTAATGTACCAGGGAGCCGCTTTAATTGTACGGAGGATTTTATTTTGTTTCGATCGTATAATGATTCATAACTAATTCCCCAAGTCTTCTTCACAAAATGCTGAAAATAAACAGAGAAAATATAATAATTAAAAAAGTTATAAAGAATTTAAACCATATAGCTCATTCTGCGCTAACCTGTACAACTATTGGGGAAGGTATGCTTATGTTCGGTTTTAAAAATGCTAATAGTATACTATTAGCTAGAGAGGCCATGATATAATTACTAAGGTAACGGCACTAAAGTTTTAACAGGCGTTTTTGTTTTTGTGCTTTGTGCCATAAAGTATCAGAAACATATGACAGCGAAGAAATAAAACATACATACATATTTTTAGAAGTGGACGAAATACGTGAAATTACAATTTTTATTGATAGTAAATGTTAATGTGTTTTTATTATTAGAAAAAAACGTTAAGAATATTTTAAACAATAAGTTGTGTTAGTTACATAGCAAGCCGGTGGCGAACGTCACAATTATTCAGCGTGAAAAATTCTGACAATGTCAATAGACAGGATGCTGAATTTTCTTTGGCTTCATACATGAATCTTTTAAGCAATTGTCGAAAACATCATAGATGAACCGCATTACATCCGCCTATCAGTGAGTCTTAACAGGCAATATCATCGATATTCACACACAATTGAGTTTTTATTTAGTTCCCAGAGATTCGTAGCAGACTAAATCACTTTGCAAATTACAAATAAGGCCGTATTTCTTTCTTCAGTATTTGACGAATACTTGTAGCAGACAAATTCCAGCAAATTTCAGCTTTGTATCGAATAATAACAGCAATGTCCATTACTTTCCACCTATAAATGTCTGCTGCAAAACTATCTTTAGCTGTGTCGTTATCGCGTACATTAATCCTTTTGTAAGGAGGAATGATACTCGTAACTGAAAATATCAATAAAAAATATAGAAAAAGCCGTTCAAAAAACGACAACGGAAATGAATACACGAAGAAGTTTTTTATACTTATAATTCATATACGTATTTTCAATGAATTTTCTCTGCAAACTTTGAAGCTGTAGTAGACGATAGTTCCTCCGTGGAAAAGAAACGACTTCCTATTCAGGAACCGAACTCTTAATTGTTCAATACCATATTACAAACGTAATTTTTCTGACAAATTTTTGGCTATGTAATTAATTACCTGCTATATTTAAGTTAGGTCGGCAGGTTATGGATGTGAAGACAAAGAAAGGTCCCAGCCCACTTGGGTCCGATTTTATTATGGTCCCATTGTAATACCAGTTGTAAAAACTTACACGTGTTGTAGTGATATAGAGTCAGAGTCAGTCTGCTATTAATCGTACCTAGAACCTCCAACTGATAAACTGCGCACTACTTACTCTTCTACCGGGACAACCTAATTAGCTTAGCTTGTACAGGGTGGGCCAAAAGTAATCACCCGGGGGCATAAGTAATCACCCGATGTTCTTTTGCTGTAATTTTTTTTAAGACAAATTTTGGCACTGCTTATGATATGGGCTAAGTGACCGCCGCCAGAGTTGATGACCATACATGCAGATCCAAATGTTTTTATTAAATAAAATTGCAGCAAAAAGACATCGGGTGATTACTTATGCCCCAGGTGATTAATTTTGGCCCACCGTGTACTTATAGATATGAAGAATATATTCCATAAAATAAAAGAAGAAATGTGAGTACCAAAGCATTTGTTTAAGAAATTTTTCGTTTAGCTCTAGGCAGTTCTATGCAGTTATAAGAGAATAAATATTTTTTCCTTTATAGCGATTTTCAATAGTTGCACATATGTTCACCATGTTCATCGGATTGCTTAATATTAATAATAATTAATAATCTTATGCACAAATTTTTATAAATTTATTAATATATTTCAAAGAATGTAGAATGTAGAGAGGAAAAGTAAGTTTTTAGTTTATTGAAATGTTTTTAATAAAGCTGAGTGCCTTGTATGCAATCAGAAATTAAAAAATGTTTTCTTTCAGTGCAACGTTCCCAACGTTATTTAAAATCGCCAATACATTTCTCTTTAAACTGATTTACTTCAGAATTAGATTAACAAATAAATTTAAGAAAAAAATTCGTGGCGTACTAATAATTTACGAAAAAAAAACTGTTTCACTTTAAATTTTAAATTTAAACTGATTCACTTTATCACTTTAATCATATATATATATATATATATATATATATATATATATATATATATATATATATATATATATATGTATTGTGTTCCAAAATATATAAATGCCTCTTTTAAAATATTAATTCGTATACGTGGCTGCCGAACTTAGTATAGTTGGCCACCCCTGTAATAGTAAAATATTATAGCAAACATTTTCGTAGAATATTTCAATTAATTACATTCCTCTTCTAAAAGTGATTTTTGCTTTTTTAAAAAGATAAAGAAAAAAGGACGAAAAGTCCCATTATCTGAAGTGGTATAGAATAAATTTATACTAACAAAATGTTACTTCTAATGTTCTCAATAAATCCTCTGAACACATCGTATACCAAAAACGTAAGTATCGCACAATTTTCTATGACGTTTTAACGTCCGTAAAATGACTTTCAGACGTAAACTTTTAAAACTCCAAAACACATGTATCTTTTTTAGTTTCCTATTAATGAAATTTTTTGTCGTGTTCAAGTTCACAGTTAATTTATCACAATAATGTGAAGAAATTACATTTCTGATTTTTTTTTTTTTTTTTTTTTTTTTTTTTTTTTTTTGGCGTGTGAGGTAGGGTTGAAAATGCCTTCGCACTTACAGAGACCGTCGTCTTCTGATTAGAATAAGGGAAAAAGAACAGTTAATTTCCAACACCAGTTGAGTATAATACGTACTTTCTATGCATGTCATCAGCACTCTTTGTGTCAACAGGGAGTTAGTTGTAAAGTCATTAATATCATCTATTTAACCCGTCAGAGCTTAGAAAAATGAGAATAATCGTTACTGTCTACATACTATTAACAGCTTTGTTGTTTTTATGTTTTTTTTATATATTCCCGAAGCCTCTGTTTTCAGTACAGGTGAGAACGAAATTAGTCTTTTTACTACTTTTTAACTGTCTCTCCTTATTCAAATTTTTTTGGTTTATTACCCCTCCATCGGATGGCAATGAAAAACCACTTGATAGGTATTTTGTCCTTTCATTGAAAGTCTAACTAAGATTTTTCGCAGCACATTTGTTCTTCACAATATTGTGATAAATTAACTGTGAACTTGGCTGCATGTTATCGATCTTTACCCTATTTAAAATTGCAAAATTTTAACTAATTGCAAACCTGGAGTTTGTTCAAAACATTCGCAATTGTTCTTGTGCGACCTACATGGGTTGGATTCTTGACATCAATAGATTATCCCAACACCTTCGTCAATCACAATTGCTGGCGGAGAAAGTGCTTCACGATAATTAAAAAATTTTTTAGTTTCGAAAACTGTGAACGCGAAATTTTCATAATTTTTGTAGTAAATTTTAATAATTTCAATGAGTTCTTCTATTTTTATTAATGGCGGGCTATTCGTAACGTTTTATTGTAACACCCGTCTCATTACACTTTTGGTTACTTGTTTCTCATTTGGTTACTATTTTTCAACATCTTGGGTACACAAATTTTTTTGTCGTGGCAACACTGATTGCAACATTGAATAATGGTATAAACACAATTGTGACGAATGACGAACTTCGCACAGCACGACGAACTTATCATCAAGAATTCGTTGCGTAAATTCGTCGAATAAGACACAATTAGAGCGAAAATAACAGCTGTTAATGTCATTTAAAATTATATGTTATTTAGATACATAAATAAATAAAAATTGTTAAAACATGAACAAAAACATTTTACGTTTTGAGCCCCTTATTAAAATTATAAACATCATGTTCATGATGGTAGAAACTTTTATTTCAATCAAATTCCACCAATTTTCATTAATTAATGAATTTTCTAATACATTGTTGTTTACATTTAGCAGGTGACAATGTGACCATATTTCAACAAAAAAAAAACATTGATATGAGAAGATAAAATAATGACAAAAACGAATTAAAACAATACTGTATATAATTAAAAAAGTGGTTATTGAATTTATGTCCTGTAAATAAAAAAGAAAACAATTCTTAAAGCAAAAAGGTAATTTATTTACTATACACTAAAAAATGTAAAAGGAAAACTCTGCACCAATTTATTCGTCATTCGTCGGCGTAAGAAATAGAAATAAACCTATCGCAAAGTTCGTTGTGCACGACGTATTTCGTCCAACGTACATATTGTGTGTATTTTCATTTACACAAATGTGTTTTATTTACAACGACGAATATTCGTTACGAAAAATTCGTCGTTCGTCCCAGTTGTGTTTATAGCATAAATTATGATTTGCTGAACTGAGTTCACCTGCTTAGTGTAGTCTGGTTTATGGCAACACACGAAACATACGTACGCATGAGTACGAGTATGTGTATGCTTTCAACGAAACGAAAGATGTGTTTAGCGTACATATCCACACAGCTTACTAAGGTACTTATAGGCTGATGTAACTAGATTAGTTAGCAATTTAAAAAGTTATGATGTGTAAAATATTTTTTACATAAAGTAGTTAACAAAATTATTCGAATGTTGAATTATTCGACAACAATTATTCGAATAATTCTTTATTATAATTTAAAAAATGTTTGTTTGTTCGAACAAAAATTACAAAAATTGTTTGAATTATTTGAATGATTTTTATGCGAACGATTGAAAAACTAATACTAGGTAGTTCTTGTGGTACCGTATGTAGGCTTTGAAAAGAGATATTTGCTAGTATATTTTAGTAATTCTAGTCAACGAAATTTAACAACAACAAAAATTGTCTTACAGCTGTCGACTCTACCCATCAAAGAAATACGTTGAAAATGTTGCCAAAAAGTTAACAAACTAATCGACAAAAGTGACGACTTGGTGGCACATGGCCCCGGGCTACCTACAGGGTTCTTAGTCGAGATCATACATAGTTCCTTTACTTTTGCCTATAGCCTTCATGCTCTCTTCAAATATCAGCAATAAATTGATAAATTAATTAATTAATTAATTTAATAATTAATTCTTGAATTTGAGTGCTTTATTTTGGAACAGGGTTCATTTGCCCTTGTTTCAAAATGATTTTCTCATAAAATCTAACGAAATTATATCGACATAATAAAGAGTAACTCAGATAAGATCTTAAAAAAAAATTTTTAATATCAATTTAAAGTGTTCATTTATGTTCGTCAGAGTATGGCATTAAATTTATAGTCCCCAAAAGAAAGTACATTAAAAAACTAGAAATTGTTATATTAAATAGTAAAACTAAGTTTATTATTCCGATGAAAATTATTCTAAATTCTCTAAAAAGTAGTCGCCATAATGCAGTAACCCGCAAGTCGTATTTTTAAACAGTCCGACTTCCCAACGCCATTATTTGCATTGTATGTAACAGTACTTTCCAATTTATATACAGCCTAGAAGTATGCTGTCATATTAAAAAACAGAAACGAAATTTAGTAATAATACACTCAACAAATGCAACCATTAAATTATTCGAAGCTGTTCCCAATAAATGAAAACTTTGTTTTAGTATTTCAATTTTGAATATATTTTCTCAAAAATAAAAACAACGAAAGAACACTTTCTTCAATCAATTTTGCCAGTTTTAAAAAAATTATTTATACAAAAAATGCAATTTCTTGCCAAAGTCATAATTTTGCCTTAAAATAATTCTGTACAGAAGACATTAAAAAATAAAACAAAGGGAAACATTTAAAAAAACAAGCATTTTTGTAAAGCAAAATATTTATTGTTATGTATTGTTTTCTTTCCTTTTACATTTTTTGACACATTTCACAATTTTTTATAAAAATACTGACATATAAAAAAAATTATTTTTAAATTATTTATTAACAATCAAAATAAAACATACAGACAGTGAAGCAGAAGGAAAACATTTATTTTGGTAAAACATGAAAAAATGCAATAAGAAATTGCAAAGTTTTAAATGTAAACAGGAACAGAACTAGTGTAGACTAAAATTTGATTTGTATCGTATAATTATTATTATTCGATTGAGAACTCATACCTTCCCGATGCGTTTGAAACATGTATATTGATATCTTTTGCTACATTGTTCATATATTTCTCGAATTTTCGATTTAAAATACATTTTGCAGTATTACAATGTTCTGAAGAATTATGAATTACATTATAAGAAATGTGTTTTCTGAAGATTACGTTACTGACTTTCCCACAGTCTAGCAGCTATGTTTAAAAAATTGTGAAAAGAGATATAAAAAATATCTATATAAAAATATAGTCACCCATGAGCAGTATATTAAGGACATTTTTATATTCTAATATGCAATAATCAATGTGCCGTTTATATTTTTTAAATTTTTATTTCTGTTTTAGAGAAAAGCGAATCTTATTAAGTTTTATTGGTATGAAAAATGTATTTGTTTTGCACAAAACAGAGGTTTTCAAAAATTGAGATAAGATAAACAATTTTTTTTTCTTGGACCGGCACTCAGGGTATGACCCCTACACATGCAATGCATTGTGCTGAAACTAGGAAATTAGGTTATGGGAAGGAGGATAGAGGGAGTAGTGTTTACTGACATTTGATTTAATTTCTTTTTTGTATATAAAAACAATATAATGCGACCCTACCGGTAGTACAACTGAGTTGAATAAACCAGTTACTCGTTCGCTATACAGGCAATTTTTATTAAACTTCACATGCGGTGCATTGTGCTTGAACTTGCGGAAACGGATAGTAGGGGAAATGACAGGAGGTGAAGCTTCACAATCTTCCAACTCTAGCTTCACTAAAATAAATTTGTTCCCATATTTTGAGCTGTTATTTTAGTTATTTTAATTTGACTACAACGACAAAATCAGCATGAACAATAACTTGCAGTCGTCTTGCCTTGTAGTCGTCAGAATAAACGTGTGTATTTTATTTTTGACTTCTTGAAGTAGGTAGCTTGATGTGTTTCATGTTTTATTTTTAATTTTTTTTTTGTATTTCATTGAGAAATTTTCATAACTTCTTCTTCGAATTTTATTTATATAGTATTTATCGCTGGGACTGCATAAGATTAATGGCCCTAAAAAGAGTAAAATCAGCTCTAGCCGGCTTTTAGGTCGCGCCGGTAATATTTTCCTTCAGCAGCCAAAATATACAAAATATATTTTATATGATTTTTGTTCGTTTCCACAAATGTTAGCAGATAATATATGTATTCTCTAAATTAATTTATGACGATACCATTCATTTGGTTTTATGAATTTCCTTAATTTTAGTGTTAAAAATTGTGTTTTGCAAAACAACAAAACGAAATGACTTCTTTTAATTTTTATAAATATTCACACTTTTTCGTGTGCAAAGCATATGTGACTGAAAAATCAAAGCAAAGATATTTTTGGAAAATGTCATCTTATTTTTTCTGGCTAAAATCATTAGGAAAATATCTTCAATTTACTAAAAAAAGAAATCCTTTGAGAGGGCATTTTTAATTTCATAATATGAAAAAAAATATGAGAATAAGGGGAAAAGTTTATTAAACTGACAAATATTTTATGTATTTGAAAAGCGATTCAACTAATTAATTTTCTAAAATTTCTGTTTAGATAAATCGTTTAATTGTTACATGAATAAAATTTTCAACAAAATTAATTAAAAGCCATTTAAATTTTTGGCTATGAAAAATAATATTTCAATAAGAAAGGAAATATGCCGAAGAACTAAAATTTTTCTTTAAAACTATTTCAAAGATTTGTGCAATGAACTTTTTGAAAAGTAAATTTTTAGAAATTTTGCTTTTTCCTCCTTCCAATATTTGTGGTATTTTTTTAATCTGCAATCTTCATGAAAAACAAAAATAAACGAATTTAAAAATAATGTTTCATAAAATCTTAAAAATATGAAACTTGGCAAAAAAATAAAGATTATAATAAGAATAAAAGATTTAAAATAACTAATTTTAATACTTTCAAAATTATATATGTATGTACATCGTTACAGTGATCACTTTATTTACACTGTTTGGTTTTGCTTCGTAAAATTTTCTATGTCTTTCAACTGCGAATTGAGTCGCGATTATTTCAAAATACTATTATCACCGTTTCTGCGTTTATTTCGACATGACTGCATAATTGTTCTCACTAAACTGTATCTGTAATATTTTTCCAAAATTTGCGAAAAAGTGTGTCTACAAAAGTTAAGTGAGAAAACTTTCAGCTTTCAACCGTCAACCATACTCAAAGTTAATGAGATGAAATACAAAATTAAATTTAGGCTCGATTATGGATTACAAGCGGTCTGTTGTTCAGTTGCCAGTTGCTAAAAATAGTAACGCAAGCAATGCATATCGAGACTGCATCAACGCCAGTGGCCAAAATTCTAGTGGTTTTTAGTGTTTTATGACACCCAAAAATTCCTGGTTGTCTCCCTGGCAATCCATAATCGACCCATTAGTAAAGAAGAAAAACAATGAATAATAACACAAGGAAACAAGGTTTTTGTTAATTAAGAACAGAATGTTGTTTTTAAGGTTATTTGGGACGCTGAGTATAAATCAGATCTTTGCTTTTTTCTATCAGCTCGACTCTTCGCGAAATACCGTTATGACCAAAATTGAGGCACTTCCACTATATATATTGGAATAACTTGAAAACACTTCACCATATTCAGTTAAAAGTAAATCCAAAAGTAGTCAACAATATTATCTTTAACCCGTACTTACATTGGTTTTAAATTTACCCAGTAGTTTCAGAGATATCGTTAAAGTTTTGAAAAAAAAATAATTTAAAAAAAAACTTTTGTTCTTTAAAAATTCATACAAAATGAAAATGCGAAAAATTTACAGTTTTGGTCCAAAAACAGTTATTTAAACATATTTCGAATGAAAAGAGCTTTATTTCATTGTAATCGGTGCACAACTTTTGATCCTCGATTAAAGATAATTTTAAAGAAAAATAAAAATTTATTCTATTCTCTTAAAGTATTTTTTTATATTCAAGCAAACTCAATAACTGAGGACATAAGCATATCCATATAGTACTATTTCGCTAATACTTACTTAGATCATCAGTATATTTTACCTAATTTCTGACTACAAATTCAAGATTCTTATGATCAAAATTCAACTAATCAATCAAGAATTGAAGTTGATTACCGAAAACAAAACCAAAAATCTATAAAAAAAAACAACATAACAATCATGAGTTTATTTTTTTTATTACACACAAATATTTAAATTTTTAGATTAAAAACAAGTATTAAGAAAAATTTGTCATTTATTTTTTTAAGTTTTTTTATTTCCATATTTCATTTGATGAAGAATAGAATAAGTGTTAGCGAACAATAGTAGTTTCGCTTATTTTGGATACCATTTCCTCAATCTGGCCATGCATTATTTAATATTCAGAAAACCGAAAATTTATTTTTTTTTCTGGGACCAGTGCTTAGAAATTTTTTAAAAGTGTTCCGAAAAAGTCGATAAAGTCGGACAAAAAAGTCGTTTAAGGAAATAGAAGTCGCACGCTTTTGCTACTGATTTTTATTTATAAAAAACATAAGAAAATAAAACAAAAAAACGCATCAAGCAAAACAGAAAAACGCATTGCAAAAGTCTTTTTAAACATATTTCATTGCATATGTAAATATATACATAAATGTATCTACATATATTTATGTAGGAAAAAAAAATACTACAATTTAAGAAATATGACTGTCGTGTGGCGCTAAGGCCAAATGAACAGGATTTCACTTTCAAACACTTTCATTGTTCAAGGGAAAAGTAGTTGAAGTTTTAAATTTTTGGCAAAATTTGGAAAATTTTCACTTAAACATCGTAAGTTTTTAACTTATACGAGTATATAATATCAGAAAGGGTAGTATGTTTTATTCAACAAAATTACACAAAGTAATGGTGACATATAACACACTTCATACCCGATATAAATCTACAGTGTTGAGAATGTAAATTAGTTGTTTGTGTATTCATAAGGGTACCAAACAAAGTTTAAAAATCGCATAGCATTGGTTGAGTGAAAATGTTTCGTTATAAAATAGGAAAATTTACCCCTATTTTCCTATTTTTTATATAAAAAAGGTAAGATAGGATTACATTCTTAATGCTGCTTATTAGTGATATAAATTTTGAGTGGATTCGGTGTTAGAAAATTGTTATCCAGAACAGAGTTTATTAGAAAAAAATAGTTAAAACTGGTATTCGATTAATATTTAAGAAAAAGAAACTCAAGAAATTTGTGATTTTTAAAGAAAGATATGGATATTGCAGCACCCGTGACTTTTCCAAAGTTACTATAAATCAATTATTGGATTAACTTCGTTATCTGATTTAATTTAAAATTTAATTTAAATTAAAACAAAATTTTAATTTTGTGTTTGTTTTGAATGAACGAACGATATGGTGTGACATCGTTGGCAGTGTTGCCAATTTTATTTCTAATCTCTATATCGACCAAAAGAAATTTTATTTTCCTATTAAAAATCTTTTTTTTTTTTAATAAATATTTTTTTAAATGAAATTCATTTAAAATATTTCTTAACATACATTACATTTGTAAATTATTTATACCTGGAGTAACAATATACTATATATATATATGTAGGATTTGGTATATTTGAAAAAAATCAAATATTATTACAAAAATTAAAATTTATTTTACAAGTTTATGAAATCTTCGACTCGATGAAGTGACAGAAAAAACTTGAATCTCAATAATATTTCAAATCAAAAAATAATCTTTGAAAATACAGTAATAGAAAACTTAATCAAATGTAATAAAGTAGTACAATAACACAGTGATTACTAGCAACATCACATATATATATACTATATATATAATATATATATATATATATATATTCATTCATTTCTTTTTATTCTTCAAAATTTGTGCATTTAAGGTCAGATTTTTCCAAAATATGCTTAAAATATCACACAATGCCTTTCATTGTTTATTGGCCTATTTAAATACTTTCTTATTTTGTTCATATTCATAAAAAATTCTTTCAACGTCTGTATTGCTATACAGGTTTCACAACAAAACCACGATTGGACCCCAGTGTGCTGGGCTCTTTTATGTTTTTTCACCGGCGACCTGCCCACCTAACCTAGCTGTTGCTTGCCATATTGCATAAACTATTTTTTAAGCAACGAAAAGCTTCAGAAGGAATCGAAACGACTTACATGCCTTTTTTTAAGCTGGAAAAACTTTTAATCTTTTTTACATATCAAAAAAATTCGAAAATAAGATAAATCTTCACATATGGTAACACTGATCTTTGGCCAGCCAGTCAGTAAGTTGTTAAATGCATACATACATATGTACGCAGTACCTTATTTCCAAACTCAGTCTATGTAATTAGTTAACATTTGTAAATTTTATGTTAATGTTGAATGTTAATCAAAAAAATTCAAAAGAAAACCAAATTTTAATAATAATAATAAAAAAAAGGTATTATATTAGTTTTATTTATATATAAAGCATTCGACCTTTTTATCTTTATTAACAGTAATAATTTAAAAAATTTTTAGTTTAGGTCTATTATACTTTTTATTTTTTATATAAATTGATTTCAAAAATAAAAAAAAAAATTTGATATACCTAAAGCTTAAAATTTTTTAAAATATATGTAAATAATTATATAATATACTAGTTAACGTCCTATTCATGTGGCAGCAAGTGTAAATCAAAAGAAAATATTCATACGAAAATTTCTCCACGTCTCGCAATAATTTGGAAGTATTTCAAATCACTTTTAAACGGCACAATATTTTTCAAATACAACATTCAATTTTGGCAAAAAGTCTGTTTTTTTATGAAAAAAGAAATGCTAACAATAAAAAAAAGATTTGTGTGCTATTAAACACAAAAAAAGTTGTGTATGTTTGCAGTTTGTATTTTTAGAAAATGATGCTGCATGCAAATTTTTTCGTTTTTGATGCAACTTTTTAAAATTATTTCTCTCTTCACAAACCAAAATTGTGTTTCATAATGAGCAAATATGTATCAAAATTTGGTCTAGATTTTTATTTAGAAAAAGTGAACATTTCTTGGGAGTAGGCATCCAATCAAAAAATTATTTTTATAAAATTAAAAAAAGAAACAGTTTTTATATGGATTTCAATGTACTGTATATAGAAACAATTGGCAAATTCTAATTTTTGTATTACCAAGTGAGAAGATGGCGCTGGGTAGTACAATAAAAATATATATTGAACAAAGCTTATATTTAAAAAAGCACCCTTTAAACAATTGCTTTTAAAAAACGGCACATTCTAAGAGAAGTATCTACTCTATTTTAAAAAGATTACGTCTTAGAAAAATTACCTTTTTACAATTACATTAAAAAAGTAAAAGTGTTATTTAAAATAAGTACTTTTTAAAAAGTATCATTAAAAAGTACCTGAGCAATTAGTAGTATAGACAACACAATACAGCCAGAATATCGAGGGTTCAGTCCCTTGTCAGGTCAAAAATTTTTTTTGATATGTGTGTGCTAACAGCTTTTTCCTCTGTCGCCGGACTGTGCACGATCAAATTTTGCTTTCAAATTTTAAAATTCTTTCACTTTTTTACTAAACACTCATATTTTTAAAATTTGATGAGAGTTTGCTTTCAAATTTGCTGGGCAACTTTTGTTTCCAATTATGGGCTAGAAAACAGCTGCTACTTATTCTTTGAACAGCGAAGCCATCTGGATAAATGAATGCTTTTAAATTACTCAAAACTTGCGCGCAGCCTACGTCACAGCTATAAATACATATGAATTTTGAAAAGCAGTATGTGTAAAACATTTGAAAGCATAAATTTAACGTGCTGCTGCAGTGTTACCTCAAAAATTAATGGGTCAACACAATATTAGAAACGCAGCAACTCTGCTTTACAAATTCACCAAAAACTCGCAACTGTAGAGTTGTGCAAGAACGTAGCTCTTTTGCCCTCTTCTCTACACTGCCTTTCGTACTAGTTTTAGGGACATTCCCTGAGTAATGACCGAAGAAAAAGGAGTAGCATTCTAAGGAAACCCTAAGAAGTAATTTTTTGTTAAACGACTTCAAAAAAGGATCAGATCGTCAATTCGTTGGTAATTTTTTAAAATTTGCAAGTAGAAGTAGAAAATATAATGCAATTTGATCAACAAAGCCGGTGATAGAAAACTTCTCTGGTTCTAGTGCAGCGAAGGGGGAGTCGTCTGCCGATTAGCTTCAACACTATGTTTCCGAACGCACCAATTTTGTTCCTTGTCTTTCATAGAAATAGGAAATATTATAATAGAGTTTATCAAGAAATTTACGTACAATTTGGACGTGATTCTTTATCTCTAAAAACAACTTACAAACCTTTCTTTGCTGCAGGGCATTAATAGTTGATCATCACGGATTTCTCTTACCTCATCACAGATTATGCATAGTTTTTGCATCGTATATGCAGTAGTGTGGAGAACAAAAGCAAAGTTACAAGTCAAAAAAAATAACGTTTATTTCTTAAAAAAAAAGTTGTGTTTTCTTTTTTTATTAAAAAAAATGTTCGTTTCCTAAAAATTTTTTGCTCTCAGAGTAGTAAGTACGTTTTATTTGGAAAAAGTCATATGAAATAATGGCGGAATGCAGTGCACTTTATAGATAAAGATAAGATATATGTATTTCGACGAACATTTTAGAGAAAATTATTATTTTTTTCATACACAATCAACCTGCGAAGCTTCATCGCTAGTCTGCAGGAAACACTCAGAGTCCAGGCGGGCTTTGAACCCGCAAAATCCACATTGATAGTTTATTGCTCACGCACTACGCAATGAAGGCACCCTCAGTATTGATAATACCCTGAAAAAAATGTTTTTTGTGTACCATAGTGCTGACGTTTAAAAAAAGTCGTTTCGAATCGGAAAAAATTGAGTTATAAGTGTAATTTTTCCTATTTTTTAAACATAAGAGATTATTATATTGTTAATGCTAATTTGTCAGTTATATAACTGTAAGTTGAGTTGGTGTAAGTAAATTTCTCTCAAGAAAAGAGTTAATTAGAAAAAAAATTGCTTATACTTGGATTGGATAAATCAGCATTCTGGAACTTTTTTTAAAAGTGCAGTAACACTAAGGCAATAATTTATTACTACTATGTGTTACTTTCTATAGGAAAAGGATATTGAAAGGACATTGAAGGGGATGAAGGGATAGATAGAGAAAAGCTTGACTATCTTACAACAATGGTTTTTGCACGTTTTTGTTTATAGCAGTGTTGCATGTTAAAGAAACGTATTCAATTTTGAAGCTGTGTTTTGGTAGTCATTTTGATTAATTAATTTACTTCGCCGATACTATACAATATCCACGAAGGAGGGCGCTCTGATCTGCCTGTGGATTGGCTGAAGTCGGTACTATGTTTTCACAAGGGTTGGTAGATTGATGTCCAACAGCTTGCAAAGTGTTCGGTGGGTCGATTATGACTACCATTAAATGGACGTAATTTACGAACATATTTTTCACATAGCACGAATTTTGATAGTCTGATTGTCGTTTTGTAATGCCGAGTAGACTCTTGGCATTTCTTTTGTTGTCATTTTGTGACGCGATTTGTGAAATGTGTCCAATCCGTGCAATGCCGTTCACATTATAAGACACATCTCCGTTGTGTCAATAGCAATATTGTCTACATTTAGAATGAATTGAAATATAATGTCATTTATTTACTTTAGCAATTTAACGACTTGTTTAATATTGTTTGTTAATATACAAATGGATAATCCGAAAATTATTCAATTGGCTAGTGCCACCGTATGTTGGGAAGACAAGGACTTAATATGAGCGCCACCATATTATATTTCGCAGAATTTCGTATGCAGGATTTAATATTTACGAGTTTATGTCGTCAATTTATTTGCTTGTCTCAATTGGTTAACTTTTCTTTAAATTTAAATGCAATAAAGCAGAAAATTATTGTTTTTCTCAGTTCTAAATATTCTGGAAGTCATCCACTGATTTTGACAACCACGTAGATTAGAGACATAAACAGTTTGCAACGCAATGACACCCAACGAAACATTTCGGAAATGGCACACGTTGATAATCGTACACATTATAATGTTTGCTTGCGATGTCACAAAATATCATAATGTGTACGATGCTTTACCCTATTCATGGTGAAACGACAATCCTTACTTAGCATTTTTGACATTGCCACATGTCAGAAATCGTTTTTTTATACTCTAAAACTCAATAGCGAAAAATTAACCAAAAATTTTGTTCTAACAGAATTCTTATTAAAAATAAGAGTAATATTAGCAACAAAAATGTACATGTTCTTTTAAAATTTTGCAACTATTACACTTTGTAGATAATATTAAATAAAAATAATTATCGACATGTGGACAGAGCTATGAAGGTTGTTGCTTAAATTCTGCACAGTACTGTATGAATGTATGTACTATTAAGAAAAAACATTTTAAGTTGCCTATACACTACGTGTTTTTGCTTATACATTCTTAAGTTTACAACTCACACCAACTTGTATGTACAATTACACGTGACATCGCAATGATTATTTACAACAGCTGATATGCTTAAATATTAAAACTTTGTTTTTTTGGTGGAAGTGTGATAAATAAAATAAAAATAAAATGAATTAAAAAGAAAAAAAATATTGCACTATGTAGTATTGCTACAACTGTTGCAGCACTAAAACTAAAAAGAAAATAAAATTAAAAGAAATCGCGTTAAAGCCGCTGCAAAAATGTTTGGTAGCGTCACTGCTGGCGTCAAAAATATTGATTTAAGGTTTTTCGTTTTTTAATACACAAGATGTGGAGCTTGTATCAAAAATTTTTAAATAATTTATATCATTGTTATTAAATTATCAAACTGGGATAAAAAAAATATTTAATTTATCACTTATGCAAATTCTTCATACGGTCGGCTAAATCTTTTCGCCTGGCATATACATTTGAAAACATGTGTTTGAACATAAGAAAATAGAACATGCTCTAATTGAAATTTTGTCTTATGTTTTTGAGGTCACCAACTACATGTTTTTACTCCGTTATGTAAAATTTTACATATACAATGTAAAAAACACATTATGTATAGATGCCTTTCTATGACTCAAAACTTTTGCGCTCTAGGGCAATTTCGTGAGCTCTTTTTTTATTTTTGCAAAAACATTTTCATACTTTCTAGAATATAAAAAAATATAGTATGTAATTGTTTAATTTATAAAAATATGTATTTATGGTTCACAGAAGAAAAATAAACACCCTTGAAATTCGCAATAATTTTGAGAGCAAATATTTATTTTAATTAGTTTCGTTTTCTTAGAATTTTAAATAGTGAAAAAAATTAAATTAGAAAAAAAGAAAAAATATTTACTCATTTCTTCTTCATTAAATATTTATTTCTGATGTGCAAAATTAAATAGAAATTATGTACAAACTATGTATATTATGTAATAGTTCGCGAAATGATTATAAAACAATTAAAATTTAATTAGTTTCAATTAATTTTATTTTAATCGTACGGTTTGGTCTATACATACTCGTACATACTAAATTTTGCTAAAATTTTGTAATAAATTAAATGAACATTGTACACTGTGAGCTTTTAAAAAAGGAGAAGTGTTACATGAACATAATGGGAAATAAAATAAAATAAAAATTTTTGACTTAAACCATTTTTACAATTAACATTAATAGAATTTTTTTTAATATGGGAATAACAACAACTAATGAATGGTTCATTGTTGAAAATATCGTGAAAGTCACATTGAAGTAATTTAGTTTAAAGTAATAAGGCGTGAAGGATTTTCAGTTAATTTTTTTATTTTTATTTTATTGTGAGTTAGACCACTTTCATAATTATAGGCACATATCTACATATTAGAGGGCTTTAAAAAGCCTTCGTTTTTACTGCTATTTAAAATTTTCGACGCGAGAAATTCTTGAGCCAGTCCTATATGCTTTTATTTTAATTTTTAGTGCTTTTGTTTATATTCGATGAAGTCAAGTGTGATTTTATCACAAAAAAAATCCTTGAAGTCTACCAAAAATGTTTGTAAACACAAATTTTAACAGGCGATATTGGTGAATTACCTAAAAAGGGTGTGTTTTTATGGGGTTACAAATGTGGAGAAGTATGTTGTTAAATAACACTGGCGATTAAACAAAAAGAGAGGAGTGCTGATGGCGAGTAGTTACCATGTTGGTTCTGCATTCACAAGGATCCGGGTTTCATTACCAGTCAGGTCAAGTCAAAAAAATGTTTTTTCTGAGTTTTATGTTCTGCAGCACCCTTCTTCGTCGGTATTTGAGCAATAAAACGCCGGCCATGTAAAATAATAAAAAAATGGCTCCTCTTAGTTTAAAAATAATTCGTTGAAATTAACAGAGGCGGCGCACCTTTGCTTTATAATTAACACGCAACTAAAAAATGGCTCCCTGTAGCTCTAGATCACAGACGACGCAACTTTGCTTTATAATTAACACGCAGCTGCAGAGTTGTGCACGAACTGAGCTCTATATTCCTACCACTTCCACCACTTTTTTATCTTGGACCGGATGACACCATATAGACGCGATGCATTGCGCTGGAACTAGAGGAAAGGGATAGTGAGAGATATGACAGCAGGTGAAGCTCGAGGGAAGTGTTAAATTATCGTCTGCAAATATAGACATCATGCAATTTGGGATCAGCGGAACGTCTGCAGTAATTATGTTGTACAGGATTCGTGATGGGCAAGATCCTTGCGGGCAGGCGACAGATATCATAATTTTTTGGGACGATGTATTGCCCAGAAATACATTAAAATACCTATTCTGCAAAGAATCGAAATGGGATTTGACATCGAGAAGCACTATACCGGTAGACTTACCCATGTTAAAGTTATTTTTGATCAGATATCTAATTTTTAGTAAAAGTTGACATAAATTTAGGCAGGCGTTAAATATAGCTGACAGGAAGTCATGCGCCTTTATTTGACAAGTTTGTTTTTTTTTAATTTGGACCAGCACTCAGGTGATGATCTCTGCACATGTGGTGTATTGTGCTGGAACTAGAAGAAAGGGATTGTAGGAGAAATGATAGAAGGTGAAGCTTCGCTATCTTACAACGTTATTTGCGTTTTGCACGTTATTTGTTTTTGCACCAGTGTTGTAACGTCTGTGATCTCAAGGAGACGAATTTTTAAGCTTCGTTTTTAGTAGCTATTTTTAGTTATTATTTTACTTCGCCGATGCTACACAATACCGACGAAGGCGGATTGGTGCTAGTGGATTGGATACAGCTGAAGACGGTATTGGTCAGTGACCAGTGAGTATGCCTTCGCCATTGAAACCTTCCGACAACAACTGACACAAAGCGACACAAAATGCACAACAGAAAAATGCGAGATGTTTTTATGAGTCTGAAACTGGGGTTGAACCCAGGAAAAAATTTTTCGTTTTGTAGTCAACGTGTTAACTACCTCAGCCATCGCCACTCTTCCAAAAAAACCTCTTATATGATTTTTTTCATCAACTGAACGCTTAAAAGTTTATCAGACTTTGAATATTTATCAGCAACCAAGTGAGCATAAGTTATGAAGTATTTGCTTTCAGTAATTGTTTGTTTATATTAAATACATTTACTTTGGGACTATCTTTATATATACAATATAATTCTAATTTCAAAAATATTATAAAAATATATGAAATGTAACAAAAAACAAGTTCAGAATAGTGTAAGGGAAAGTGCTGAGTGTTATCGTATGATATAGCAAACATGAATAATAACTTAAAATTTTTAATTTCTTTTCTTATGTAAATAATTTTGATGTAATTATTTTTGTACGAGACACATACGAGTATTGTTGAGGAATATCGGATAACATTTGTAAAATTTTTTAAAGATTTTGTAGTATATTGGGTAGATGCTAAGAAAGGAAGCAATGCTGGTAGACCTAGTGCCGGTAGTATTTTTGGATTAAAAAAATTTTTACGAAACATTTTTAACACTGTAGAATTTTAATGAATACGTGATAATGTTTATTTTCATATTAAACTAAATATTACTGAGTGTAACCTAATACCGCGTTATCTAAACTGCACTAATTGCTCAAACGATTTTTCTAGCTTTTTGTAAGTAATTTTGAATCGGATGTATTTTGTATAATTGGAGACAAAATTTTAGTTGCTAAGGGCAAAAAGCTTTTGAACTGCTGGTAAATATAGGTGGAAATATAAATGGAACAATGTTTAATGATGAGTCGGGAGAATACACTTTTTTAGGCGCTCGGAGATATTCAGTAATAGACTACAGCGTATGCTCGTTCGGGTTATTGGAAAATATATCAAAACTATCTATAGATTCTAAACTATATTTTGACCATAAGCCATTGTCCCTAGATCTGATTTTGTTACACTCAACTAAGGTATTTACAGAATGCATACTTCCACCGAAATTAATTTGCAAACCAAATCATGCCCCAGAATATTCTAGGAGGATGCAGAAAAATATAGCACGAAATCTTACTAATTCAGAGCGAATAGATGATGAGTTGCTCGCTTTGACAAATTGTATTAAGAATGCTGCAGCTTCCAAACATTGGTTTGATTGGTAATTGATAATTTTATTTAATAAAAACCTTTGGATCTGCATGTATGGTCATCAACTCTGGCGGCGGTCACTTAGCCCACATCATAAGCAGTGCCAAAATTTGTCTTAAAAAAAAATTACTGCAAAAGAACATCGGGTGATTACTTATGCCCCAGGTGATTTCTTTTGGTCCACCCTGTAGTATATCACAATTGTTGGCACAACTGGGACTTAATTTCTTGAAACTGACACTATCACCCAAGGAAACTTAATCGACATAAACATTGACATCCATATGGGTAGTAAACGATTGTCGATCTCGATGTATTAGACCATATTTACATTGTAATTTTATCAGCGAACAGAAACCGGTTCAACATCGTCTTCTATAGAACAATGTTAATTAATTTCTTTCGCTTCGAATTGTCTATATGGTAAATTTGACATTGTATTTTAGTTATCGACTAATAAGGACCTTTATAAAATTAACGACTTCAACAGCATTGTCTGCCGAACTGATCATTTGATCGATGTTCATTATTTATTGTCTAAAATTCAAATTTCACGCTTGTTTATGTCAATAAATTTAAGTTTATTTTTGGAAACTAAAATTTTCTGATTAATTAATGCCAGGTATTCAAATTTATTACTTCAAACGGAACACGTTTCCAAGAAATGAAATTTTTAATATTTTTTTTATAGCCAAAATTATTTAATGAAGAAAAATGAAAATTTTTATAGACAAAATAAAAAAAAATTATACTGACGAATATTATTTATGTAAAATATGAATTTCCACTGCTACTAAGACCTGAGGCCTGGACAGCTCCTAAAACATATTCTTTTCTTTTTTCCCCAACAAAAATTCATTCATTCTTAATGGTGAACGATTTCTTTTACTGCGTAAATTTTTGCTTATTTTAATTTTATAAACTAATACTCGCGACATGATCATGGGCGTACTCATCCATAAGAATTTAAAGTAAAATATTAAAAAACAACATTCTAGATGCTGTTTTAAAAAATTAAAAATTATTTATTTTTCTTAATTTGAATTTAATTTTTTTGTTGTGCACACGACACACTTGTTCTTTCATTTCAACCAGTCGGACAAACACTTAAATGCCTTCACTACGCGGAAAAATCTGATCCATTGGATATTGTGAAAAAAAACACAAAAATCATCAGAAACCACTAAAAGAAAAATGAATAATGGATGCAGTGTTTAACACACGGTAATGCTTGTAGCACTCGAGTCATTTTTCCTCTTCGAAATCTTTTTTATTTACGTTGAGATTTTTTGTCCAATTCTTGGCATTTTAATTAATTGCTATGCGTTGTTTCCTTTTCTTTCTTTTGGTTTTGAATTGTTGTTTTTGTTTTTTTCGGCACTAATCGACTGAAAATGACGTCGCTGGACATTTGAACTCTTGGCATTCACCAGTTGGATTTTTAAAATAACAAAATTGGTGAAGAAGAATTATCAGAAGATCGGATGTAGAGAAATTGAATTGATTAAAATATAAAATATATTACAAACTCTTCAAAATTTTGGAAATTAATTAAGAAGCGATTGTTCTGAAATATGTTAGGTATATACAGGTCGCTTTTTAATAAAGAGAATGTGCTGACGATATGTTACTTCCTGCAACAGTGTTAGCACTACTTTTTATACCAACGTCGCATACATATTTAGAGTATGTTGGCTGGTTCGTTTACGTGGTAATAGAATAGCAAAATTGTGCCTAAGTCGCACAGAAGGTGGGAAAGTGTCTCTTCTATATCCTGTTACCCAAAGCTAAGACAGAATGTGTTATGTGGAAGACCCAGTCTACACGCATTTTTGTCGACCGTCCAGTAGTTCGTCAATACCGCTACAAGCCATGGGATGTTTTTCCAGTTTCTATTTTTTATTTGTTCCGCAGAAAAATTATTGCGAAAAGTCTGAAAAACTTTTTCATAGATGCCAGTTGTATCTGAGATTAAAGTACAAACATACCATAAGGATCGTAAGACGTAGTACCTTTAAACGTACAAATTATTAGTACCGTGTGTATTGCATGGCATGTACAGGTGGTGATTTCACCGCAGGATTGGAAGGTATCATATACTACGTTTATACGCACACTATTTGGAAATAAAAATAGTTTGCAAATACTCAACCTACCGTTTATACGGTGCTGACGATGATATGAAAAACATATCTTTTTATACTTTTCGATATGTAAATAAGTTATTGTATAATTTTTTACCCACTGTGCACTACAATTTCATATAGTATGTGTATATTTTAAGTTTCACAGCACAAAGCGTACGACGCAGAGAACGCACGAGGTAAGTTATTTTTTCACTTCTGGACGCGTCACAAGACTCATAAAAATTGTTTGTGTTAAAAAAATATTAAGTGCAATGGAGAAAAGTTAATTCTATAAAAAGTTCATTCTATTCAAATTCGATGAAAAGCTCCATTTAACTTAAAATTTTTAAGCAATACAAACATTTACACGTACAGCTGATCAAACGCATGCAAAGCGTTATATGTAACTTGAAGATAGAGAAGCATAGAAGACGTAGAACGTCTGTTATGAACTTTCAGATTTAGAAATCGTTGACTTGTTACGCTATGACGGACAGAGAATAATACCACTGATAATGCGGCTCAACAAATGACGTTTAAACGAATGAAAAAATCGGCCAAAACATTATTAAGTGACATTCAGTGTTGACCAAAGAAAAACTGATTGATTGCACAGATTGTTTTATTTTCGAAAAGCCTATGGCAAGCAGTATTCAACGGGTGTTATGCAACAAAGGAAAAGAGAAATGTCCGATTTAATTTTTGGCAATATTTACAATATGCATATATGTAGATATGTATATGCACATACCTACTATATATACAAAAGACTAAATAAAAAATTGTATTGTAAAATATTGCCAAATATGAAAAATCAAATCGTAACAATTTCTCTTTCCCCTTGTTGATTACAATTAATCGGACAGTGGTTGTCATATGCATTTATCTATACATTGCATACATACATATAATAATGTAATTTTACAACCATCAGCAAATTATATATTTCTGTAGGTGGGAGGTAAACTACACCAAGTCACATTTTGAAAATTTTACAGGAGATGGCAAAAACATGTTGATAATATCAAGTGCTTCTATCTCTGTATTAAAAATTTTCTTTACCCCGAATATTTTATATAATTCTTTTTGTTTCGATAATGTCCTTAATAAAATTGTGGCATAAAATAGAGGGTGGTGCAAAGGAGCGACAGTGTTTGAATTCGTTATAACTTTTTATTATATTTTTTTTTTGGTTTCAGTATTTTCTAAAGAAGACGTGCGGATTTTAAAATCTAACAGCACACAAGTGCCAAAATCATTGAACTGTATTTCAGACGAAGACCATTTCGAATTTAATGGCTTCCTTAATAGGCAAAAAGGGCTACGGAAAATCAAAGAGTAGTTCAACAGCGAGAATTACACCAACCGTGTACCGTTTGGAGCGGTGTTTCGTCGCAAAGGATAACTGGCCCATATTTTTTTGAAAATGAACACGGTTTCGGACAATGTTGAAGAATTTTTTAAGGCTCTAGCCGTGGAAAAGCATCCGCAAGTATGGTTCCAACATAATCTAGCGGCAGCGCACACTGCGAGAGACACAATAGCTCTTTGAACTGAAACCCCTTCGGTCATTTTGGGCCACCCTGTATTGCCGTTACTTATTAAAATGGTGTTCTTTACTTTCCATGGTGACATTAGTACGGGCGGACTAATTAGCTTTACCCATCAATACAGGAAAAAATCAAATTCCACCAGTACAAAAAACGTATTTTGGAAAAAAAATTGACTTGGTGTAGTTTACCTGTCACCTACCGATTTATAAATTAACTTAAGTACTGTTGGAAGTTTCCTTTCAATTTCTGTTATTTTATTCTTTGAGCAGATTTCGGAGTTAGTTCGGTTTGATCATTCATCATGATTGTACTTATGCCAGAGCACGAATTCAATTTCACAAGCGTTGTATTTTAACAATTTTATAAGCAAAGAAAATTTCTTGTTTTATTTAATTTTTCTTTTTTTTTTATAAATAAATCAATTGAAAAGGTAATCATCAAAGGTTTAATTTTTATGACGATTTTGAAATCTCTGCAGTAATTAAAAATTTTTCCATTAATTTGATTGAAAAAAATTTTATTTTTGTGTGGAAAACAACAATTCAATATAAATAAATTTGGCTTAAAAATAAAACTTTTTGTGGGAATTTGTTTCCTAACCGTTTTATAAATGTGCCCTTTTACACTGAAAGGATATAATTGGAATAAAAAATCTTGTCTGTACGACCCTGTTCTGTATTGCATGTGAAATTATGTCGTTCGAAATTATAGTGCAATTTTTGCAACAACAATGTTAACACAATTCGCAGTGATTTGATTTTTGATTTTTCCCTAGTGTACACTTTTCCTCGTTTGAATAATGGCTCGACTATGGATGGCAATCGAACCTCAGTTGAGTTGCTAGTTGCCGAATTTGGTATTACGGATCAACTGAGAATTTTAAATTTCAATAGCTTTTTAGTGATTTTTTGGTAACTACAAAATTGTGATTGCCAGCCGTCAACGGAAGTGAAGTTCCGTTCCCATCCATAATCGAGCCATTGTTAAAGATTGACAGATTGTTTGTAATGAAAATTCAATTTAAAGAACTAAAATTATTATTTTATTAAAAATATAACAATTTCGTTCAAAGGAAAACAGTGTTTTTACATCAAAACCCCACTCAGAAAGTTTCTTTTCTAAATGCTATTTTTGACTTCTATAAATATATTATAGTTGTTAGCGTAATCTTGTATTTTTCACAATTTGTACTTTATTTCTAGTTCGATGTGCTTTACTTTTTAACTCTGCAGCACACTATTTTAGGCATATTGAATTGATCCTTTGTTATATGTGGCAACTTGGCTGTATTATTTTCATAAGATGCGGTTTTTTCTTGAAGTTAATATATGGCTATGCGCTGGCCTATCTTATATCTTTATTTTATTTTGTTTAAGACTTGATTATAAGAGCTTTTATTTCTTGATCTCTTTATTCATTAATTTTTTTTTACTCAACGTATTTACACAAATGGTTGCGAAATTTAAGAGTTCCCAATAAAATATTTGTTTAACAAATTGAATAATATCTTATTTTTCTCAGTTGTTTCAGAAAATTTCATTCAAATCTTCTTCTTATGGTAAAGATTGAAATTTTAAGAAACTGAAACACGCAATAAAAACATTAATTCAACCTTCACCTTCCAAAAATGAAATCAAAATGTTCATATTTTATCGAATCACAGGGGTGGATGAAATGTATAAACATTATTTAGAGTAGTAAAATATTTTTCTCGTTTTTTTTTTTTGTACGAAAATGTATAAATTTAATTATTTTATAAAGCCAATATGGGATTTTTTTATTTGTTTCCAACGTCAATAAACAAATCAATTGCAAGAAAATCGACAATATTTTCATTGTTACATTTCGATCTTGTTTCCAAATACAGAAACAACAGAAATAAATTGAAATGAAAACATAAAATTTGTTAACGTTGGCTAAAAACCAAAACACACACGCGTTAAAATGCACTCACTCAATAATCTGGCGGCGAATAGTCGTCGATTATTCGATTATTTATGCTGAAAAAACAGATGTTTAACTTAACCCGGCCAAATACAATAAGAAAAATACCCACTCGAATAAAAATAAATGTAATATAATTTGAAAAGCAAAACACTAAACAAAAAAACAATACAATTGAGTATGTACACACATATATTTCTGAAAGAAACAATCTGCTGTTCCAATTTTATAATTCATACGATATGCTACGTTTGTAGTTCGTTAAAATAAACGGGCGAGATTTTTCCCAATCCACAAAAAAAATAAATAAACAATCAGACTACAGAATTTCTTAAAAATGTTCCCAAAAATAAAGCACAACCATGTGTGAAGCAATACTACTTGCACAACATCTAAAGTAATATGTATTCCATTAATTTTTTTAACTTCAAGTTATAACGCACAGTGGGTCGGTCGGTGGGTAAAGGAATGAACTCTTTTTTTTAATAATGTGATATAAATTTAGGGCATATTTTTCCAAAATTAAAATATGAAGTCACCAAATTTAAAAAAAAAAAATTAAGTCGTACCATAATGATGACCAAAATTTTCTTTGGTCATCGCCTGAGCGCTGCTTCAAGAAAAAAAAGCAGTGTTGCAGTGACTTTGATATCAAGGAGGCGTATTCAGTTTTTAAGATTTGTTTTTACAAATACATACATACATACAATGCACACACACGTACACATATACATATGTATATACATACATAAATATGCACACATGTACAAATATACATACATACATAAACACATAAAAATGCATATATAAACATACACACAAGCATATTCACATGTACACACTTGCATATACATACATATACACGCATACATACATATACTCATAGATATACGAATGTACGTACACACATGCAAACATACATTCATAAACATATACATATGCAGCCACAAATACATGTACATGTACACATACATATATATATTATATATATTACTACTACACATTTTTTAATTTTCAATCAAATTTTATAACAAAAATTTTGTGACATGTTTCAAAAATATTTTTATATTTCAAAGAATTATAATTTCCTATTATTCCTGATGATGTTAACAAGCTGTTAACGAAATATCGAATAATAAAAAAACAAAATAAGATAAAAAAAGACCTCAGGCTTAATAAATATATATCAAAAAATATAATAAAAAAGGTCAATTAATAATATAATTAAAATATCTTAAATATAAAAATATTTATCTAATAATTAATAATCATATGTATGCAAGCAATCATACTATTTCTGCAAATTTAACATGATATAATAAAATATTTTTCAGAATAGATGATATAATCTGGAATTGTCTAAAGTAACTAATCACCCAAGGCCACTTTGTGATTTCACAATAATAATGTTTGGGGTACTTTTAAATCCTGTAATCCAGCGCAAACTTATTCTTTCAATTGTAGGTTCTCTCCTAACCAGAATAAAATAACAATGCGGAAAAAAGTGTATATCTTCCACAATGACAACAATATGATAGAAGTGTTACCATAAGATAAGACACAAAGAGTTCAACTGTCACATAATAGGTCAAAATATGAAACAATTCGGAATTAGTCGTCTGTGTTGGTTCGAATTCACACACAATCTCTATAAGTTAACAATGTCACAGCATACGGTGCTGTTCTGAAAATCACGCGATATAAAATAGGAATAGAAAAGAGAAGAGAAGAGCATATCCCTGCAATGAAGCCACTGATATCACCGATATCACGCACAGCGATATCCCCCAGTCCCACCAGGAATATGCTACATAGCCACCTCAGGCTGCCGCGTTGCAAAACCGGTAAACTAAATGACTAACGATTTGAAAGTACTAGCTTAATTTTTCTAAGCTTTTTGTTAAGAAATAATAAAAGTGCCTATATATTTTATATTTATTTTCTATTTATTTTTATAAAAAAACATAAGTTTTATACATTTCAATATAATCAAATTTCTAAGGACATTGCTTGTGATGTAAAAAATTATTTAGCTTTGTTTTACAATTTTTGCGTTTCCTTTATAACAGTCAGCTGGTTTCTTTTCTCTTTCTTTTGGGGTTGCCAAAGTGACGAACTTTTCAAACGTCATGTAAATATATGAAATTTGAATTTTGAAATCGTGTAATTTATTTAATACAAAATTTAACTATTGTTTTTCAGAAATTGATTATAATCAATAATTAAACAATTTTTGTGCAAATTTAGAAATAAGTAAGTGCAAAATGTAAGCAAATTTCCATAATAAAAATAGGGGCAGCTTTGAAATTCATATATGTGGGTATTTGGATATGATAATATTTATCAAAATGAAACCGATGAAAATGAAAAACATTTTAAAAACGAACAAATATAACAAACAGGTGTATTCTCGTGTTTTCGAAATATTAAAACCACGTCGAAAAACGTAAAATTGCGTGATTAAAAACGGTGCGTGATTTAACATTTGTAACAGCATAAAAGCTATCTCTAGATTTCTAAAAATTGTAACTGCTTTTTTTATAAGAACACTGAGTAGTTTATTTAGATATTTTATTATAAAGTTCATGTCATAGTCGGTAAAATAGCCAAGTGATTTGAAATCGTTAGGGACTTTCGTTAGTCGTTATATAACCACAAAATTCTATGCACTGAACGCCTGGTTTCAATTCACTTTCATGAAATATGATTTTCAGAACATGACTTATAAATAGTCACTTTAATAATTCTCAATAACGTAGTAAACCAAGCAGTCGTAAACAAGTGACTGCCAACCCATAATCGGAGAAAACTTTTCGGAAAAAATGCTGTATCGTACAGCAATTAAGAATATTTATTGTATATCACTTAACCAACATACAATGTCCGTATCTAAAAATGCTGCGGCACTACGGTTTGTTCTTTGCATTAAAGCGTATTAGGTAGGAATAGTCTTTATAGAAAGAAACAAAAATTATATTCAAAGATCAACAATTTTGAAGTTATCCTTGGTTTCGAATTTAGTATTTAATACCAAATCGTTCTTTATCGTTGTTTAGGGTGGCGAATGTCGAGGTAGTCTGTACGTTGACTACAAAACGAAAATTTTCCTGGGATTCAAACCCAGTTTCAGACTCATAAAAACATCTCGCATTTTTTCTGATGTGTATTAGAGTCTCAGTGTCACAGACACTTTAGAACGTCCTCCTTCGTCGATATTGTGTAGCACCGGCGAAGTAAAATAATTACTAAAAACAAAGCTTCAAAACTTAACACGTCTTCTTGACATCAGAGGCACTACAACACTGCTATAAAACAAAGAACTTGCAAAAGCAGAGTTGGAACATAGTGAAGATCACATCATGTTATTTCTCGTACTATCCTTTCCTCTAGTTCCAGCATAATGCACCGCATGTGTAGGGGCCATCTCCTGAGTGTTGGTTCAAGATAAAAAAAAATACGTAAACTAGAGTTAATAGTTGTTTTCGTAGTCAGAAGTGAGAGTTCAGTTGAGTTGTAGTTGCAGTCAGATTGGCAAAAATTTATTCGTAGAACATCACACTCATATACATAATACATATACATATTATGTACATACATAAAACTAAAGTAAAGAAAATATAGTTTTTAAATTTTCCAATTTAACTTTTTGCCTCCTTAATGTAAATAAACTCATTACTGTATTTCTAATTCGGTCACACTCGTGAAAACTTTTGACTCCCTTGATTATATTATTTATAACGAAATTTTCGTGTGTTTCATTTAGAATAGAACACTAATATTAATAATGTGGAGTGCAAATGTGTATCTCACTGTAGGATGAAAATTGTTTTCATTTCTGTGGGGTATTTTTATTTCCTCTCTATTTTCTTAAAAGGCATTTAAATTTGAAACAATCGTGCGATCATATAGTTTAGATATTCTGTTGTGAGAAAGTAAAACATATTGTGTGTTCGAAAGAAAATATAAAAAAATTATTTTCCTTAGAAAGAAAGATCGGAGAGCAAAATTGTGCAGAAAGGAAAAAAACTGAAAATCTGAAAAAATATTGGCCAAAATAGAAAAGTTCTAGCAAAAAAGTTTAGTCGGTCAAACGCGGGCGGTATACGTACGTTTAACGGATAAAACGATTTCACTTCAAATTTAAAATAAATTTAAAAAAATATATATATCCGAATAATAATTATTTAAAAAAAGTTATTTAATTAAAAAAAACAAATATTAAAAATGGCGGATGTTGAAATTATTCAAAACGTATCGGAAGTCAAGAAAACAAAAAAAGTTAAGAAAACTTCGAAACGCCGCGAATCGGAAGTTCAAATAACCGAAGTTGAACAAACCAATGAAGAGAGGGGGTACGTGTCGTTACAATAAAAACAAACGTTTTTATAAAAATAAAGTTCATTTGAAAGTTTTTTTTTGATGAACTACATAAAAATATTTTTTTTATTTTATAGTTTTGCGTTAAACGAAATCTTGTTGGTTAAAAAAACATGTATTTTTTAACAAAATGTTTTCAAATTGAATAGAATTTTGGTCTCTAAAATTTTTTATAAATTTTATTGAAAATTGTTTATTAAATATGGATTGAAAATTGATTTAAAAGTTATTGCAAGATTTTTCGAAGTTGTGAAATTTTGAGAAAATTTAAAATCAGTAAATTTAGTAATTTTATGGAAAATATCAAAACTGAAATCGAAAGTAAAGTATGAAAAATATCAAAAGTAGCAAAAAATATATTTTTAAGTAACGTAATATTTAATAAAAACGAGATTAAACGAAATTGGCAAAAACTACTGCATCAGCCACCATAAAAGAAGTCCTTTTTCTGTGTATCTTGCAAAACTTGCTTGTGCATTGCATGTTCAAGATTTCTTTGGGAGCATTCTTTGTTAAAAATCACTCTTTGTTTAAATTCGTATTTGATCGTAATTCGTCGTTGATTTGTCAATTTTATAATCTCTGTCATATACTCCTCGACAAGTGGATGTATAAAATTCATATTTTAGAGGATTGATCCGAAAAATATAAAAATTTTAAATGTTCTTTCCCACACATTACTTTTGCTGCGATGTAATGCTTGTATTTAATGTTGGGTTCATAATTTCCTTTTATTGATAATTAGCGGCGACCATCACGACATTAACTTGGATTTGTATTTAGTTCTCAAAATTTAAGATGATCACAGTGTTTTGCTTTGAGTCTTTTATTTCTAAGAGTCAATATAACGGTAGTGATCACTTTATACAAGTCCTATGCAAAAACTATTGCATTAGGCTGTGTGAAGACTACGTTTGCCAATATTGTATGAGATAACCAGTTTTAAAGCCTACTTTAACTTAAACAATCGCTTGTGCATAATCCTTATTTTTTTTAAATTAATAAATGTGCTCGTACCCTTTTGAACATAAAGAAGTGTTAAAAGTCTCAACTCTATTTTAAAATTTACCAATCTAAGTTCTGCATACATTATTCAAAATGTATTAAATTTTGTTTTGCTCTGATCTGACTAATATCAAATATATGAAAATAAAAAAAAATACTACAAAAACTATTTATTAAAACTTTTTTATAATTAAATATGCATTAATCTTTATAAACGTTCGTGTTAATTTTGTTTTGAAAATTTCGCAACAGCATTGACTGACAGGATGTACTTCCTTGTAAAAACTTCGAAAGAAAATTTTTTTAAATTAAAACATTTTAGTCACTTTTCAACTTAAAGCATTTCTGCTTTAAATTTTATAATATTCTCAAATAAAAATATTAAACATTATTTTCAATAAAATTTTTTTAAATTGTTGATTAACACCAAAGAGTTGAAAAGTAAAAAAAAAAATATTGCCATTATTTGATTTTGCAATTGTAAATTTAAATATTCTTATAATCAAAAAGAAAAAAATTGTGTAAAAGAGAATAAATATTTAAATTTTCTTTAAAAAAAATTTACCTTAAGCTTGATTATCTTAATATAATTAATAATAACAATTATTAAATTAATAAAAAATAAATTCAAACGTATATCTACATTTATTTCATAGAACTTATCTAAAAATTCCTTTTGGTTATTGTATTTGCCCAAACATTAGCACTTTTTGGAAAATAAAACAGATCCATACATATGTTTGTATACATGTGCATACATACGACTATGTTAGGCCTAATTTACAATAATATTTTGTAATTTTGTAGTCGTTAAAAAACAGGAAATTTGAAATTGGTAATAAAATTCTTAATAAGTATAAATAAAACTGTTATTTACGCTTTTCTGTTAGAGGGCAGTCGAACAAGACTGGTCGACGCAAATAGCATCGTAGGTGTCGTTTTGCTATATGTCAGGTTAGGTTAGAGGGCAGTAGAAAGCTTTTATGTTAATCACAATAAGAATGAATTTTAGGACAAAGTTAATATTTATTCGAACTTAAGTTTCCCTTCTATATAAGAAAATATATAATAATATAATATAATATAATAATATAATAATATATAAATATAAGAAAAAATTAAATATTTATTTCTACTCTACTATGGTAAATTTTTCAAGACTAATCTTTTTTTTTAATTTAAAGACTTGAAAAGAATAAAATATTCAAGCTATATAACGAAAATTTTAAAAGGCAACAATATTTACTTGGTTTAGTATTAATGGTTTTAAGAATTAATAAAATTGGAACCAAAATTCGAAAAATACATTTTTACACAAAGAAACTTTACGAATTGAAAACATAAAACAAATATAGCCGAATGAGTTCTATACTTTTAAATTCAACCAATAAAACAATATTCAATATTCCAACAGAAGAAACTAAAAATGAATTTTACAAACGACACGTAACTCTCTTTTAACTAAATAAAAGGTATTAAAATATATTAAAATAAATATTTACACTAATTATTTCTCAAGGAAACACACAGAAACACAAAAAGAACAAAGAAAAGGATACACAGCAAAAAAAAACACTAAAACAGTGGAAATATGGTACGAAAATGTTGAAAATTTAAAAGCGATCATTAAAACAAAAGTTTTAACTTTTAAAAAGAATAAGAAACCGTGGTTTTCAACTTTTCACCACTATCAGTCACACACTCCCACTGCTTTTTATTACTCTTCAGCAGGCAAAAAAATAACAACAAAAAAATATACAAAAACAACAACAATATACAATACAAGAACCAAAAACAAAGAAACGAACAATTTTAAGACACGAAAACAAATTATTTATATAAAATTAAAAATGTGAAAAAATATGTATTGCGAAATCTTCAAGCTGGATTACAATGTTCCCTATTTTTGTTTATATTTTTTACAGTTAATTTTCAGTGGTGAATATACGAAGGCCATGGATAAGGATTGGCATTCCGGCCATTTCTGTTGCTGGCAATGTGATGAAAGCCTTACCGGTCAACGTTATGTAATACGCGATGATCATCCTTATTGCATCAAGTGTTACGAGAATGTGTTCGCCAACACTTGTGAAGAGTGCAACAAGATCATCGGTATCGATTCCAAGGTAAGACAATTTTTTTCTATTTCTATTATATTTGCTCGCCACCAAAAAAAAATATTTGTTATTACATCATTTGTGGTTTTATTTTTGGCATTTCGTTCGTTGCACATAAAATGAGCTGCTTGTCTAATTTTACACAAATGCCAAATGCGTTGGAAATTCCATTGCACAGAGCAACCAGCCTCATTTCGGTTTAGAAATACTGTATCTGCATTTCTTGTTTTTTTGTTCATTGAAATAATGAACAGATTATGTAGTATATGTACGTACATATGTATGTGTTTGTAAATGAAAACAGTTCCGGCAAAAATAATACCACCGGAGAGTTACATTGTTTCTTTTCGTAATAAAATTCTTACTATACTCTTTATTATGTGGTAATCAGATCTGTTTTGAGGGTGGAGATGGCTGAAGTAGTCTGCACGTTGAATACAAAACCAAAATTACCTGGTTTCGACCCAGTTTCTGGCTAAATTCGCATTTTTTCTGATGATTAGTGGGTCTATGTGTCAGTTGTTGTCTGAAGGTTTCAGTGGCGAAGGTTTAGTCATTGGTCACTGATCAGTACCGGCTTCAGCTGGAACTAATCCTCGGGGATATTAAAACGTTCTTCGATATTCTGTAGCACCGGCGAAGTAAAATTATGACTAGAAACGGCTACTAAAAACAAAACTTCAGACAATTTGACATCAGAGGCGCTTCAATACTGCTATAAAAATAAAATAACGTGCAAAAGCAGTGTTGTAAGATAGTGAAGCTTCACATCCTGCAAATTTTCTCTAACTATCCATTTGGTCTAGTTCCATCAGATTGCATCTCATGTGTAGGAGTCATCTCCTGAGTGCTAGTTTAAGAGAAAAAAAATTACGATGTTTTTATTAGCGCCTGTTTTAATTTATTTTCTTAATTTTGTTATACCAAAATATCTACCGTAATTATAAACAGATGTGGTTGAGGGATTCACTTTTGCCTCTCATGTGGGAACAGCCAGACTGTGCTGTGGTCAGCGTTACCAAACGTAAAGATTTATCTTATTTTCGAAGTTTTTTGAGATGTCAAAAAGATTACAAATATTTTAGCTTTCTTTTTGAAGTTTCTGTTATTGAAGCTGCTGATAAAAGTATTTCTCAATAAGGCAAATTCCTACAGTGATCCGAATAATATTCAACAAATTGATGATGAATGGTGAGAATTGCGTCACTTCAAGTTTTAATAACACAATTTATTGGGTGAAAAAAATATTGAAATATTTTAGGATGCCATGCAATTCGTTTCGTTTGCTTCTGAAGCTTTTCGTTGTTTAAAAAATATAATTCATGCAATACGGCAATAGAAACAGCTAGCTGAGGTGGGCAGATCGCCGATGAAAAAACATAAAAGAGCACAGCCCACTTGGGTTCAATTAATCATGGTTTTGTTGCGAAACCTCTACAGCAACAAATAACGCTGAAACATTCATTGTGTGATTTTTTAAGAATATTTTGAA
Organism: Dexiosoma caninum; assembly: GCA_963924685.1. NCBI lineage: Eukaryota > Metazoa > Arthropoda > Insecta > Diptera > Tachinidae > Dexiosoma > Dexiosoma caninum. Next base: position 49,732,694 of record OZ004729.1, on the reverse strand, counting down.
AAAATATCGTAAATAAGGAAATTTTGAACAATCAAAAAAAAACTGAGTAAAAAGTGTAATAAACAAATGTATGAGTATGTTACTCCGAGTATAAAACATTTACAAAAGTAACGTACATATGTAAATAAATATTTTAACTTAATTTAAATTAATAAAATTGTTATTTCAATATAAACATTAAAAAAACAACAACACTGGCCATGTTTTACATATTCATACACATACATGTGTATGTTTAATTTGTATGACGTCAGGAAATTACTGTACTTAATTTCATTTATTTATTTCTTTAGGATCTTTCCTACAAAGACAAACATTGGCATGAAGCCTGCTTCTTGTGTTTCAAGTGTCATCTGTCATTGGTGGACAAACAATTTGGCGCTAAGGCCGATAAAATCTATTGTGGCAACTGTTACGATGCACAATTTGCATCGCGTTGCGATGGTTGTGGCGAAGTATTTCGTGCTGGTGAGTTATTTTTGCTTTTTATAATTCTTCGACGCAAACAATGTAATTGAAACCCTGTCAATATCAAACAATTGAATTTTTTTTAACTTGCTAATGATATTATGAGAACTTATAACACCAACAAAATGTACTGCAAATGTCACATTCACAGAATTTATGGTATAAAATAACAACTTAAATGACTCATCTTAAATAGTGATTAACTAAAACTGAAGTAAGTTAAGACTTTTTTTTAATACAATACATTGACTTAACCGTGCACGTATGCACACACGTAAGATCCCACTGTTCATGATGTATTTTAGTAATTCAAATCGTGAACTTATAACTTTGTAATTAATTTGATTTAAATTTTTTTTTGTTCTTTGTAATATAAAAAGTAAATTTATGTCTTTGGATTTTTTCCTTGTAGTTTAACGTTGAAATAATTAAGTGAAATTAACGTGAAAGACTAAAACTTCAAATATTGCAATTCAAATAGCGATCTCTTTAGAAGCTCTCGAAAAGCCTAATATCTTTTTGAAAGAACAAACTTTTTCAGAACTTTGTTTATTACAAGTATTATTTACTAAATTTCATTTTCACTTTAAGCTCACGAAGAAAATAATTATTCTTGGGTATCGCAACAAAAAGTTTCTTAAGTTAATTAACTGCTACTTTCTACATTCCGTGAGACATTGAAGAAAAAATGGCTCACATTTATTTATACATTTCATACCTAATTTAAACCTTTAAATAGGCACATCAGAGGGTCCTCCTTCGTCGGTATTCTATAGCACCAAGGAAGGAAAGTAATTACTAAAAATGCCCACTAAAAACAAAGGGTCAGAATTAAATACGTCTCCTTGATATCAGAGGCGCTGCGACACTGATATAAAAAATAAAGGTGTAAAAGCAGATTTGTAACATAGTGAAGCATTCCTCTGTCTATTCCTCCACCACCTGTCATCTCTCTCATTATCCATTTCCTTTAATTCCAGCACAATGAATAGCATGTGTAGGGGTCATCCCTTGAGTGTTGGTCTAAAATTTTTTATAATTTAGGAAAATGAATTGAATGAATAAAAATACGGTTTTCGATCGGATCATCTGCATATGTCAACAGTAAAGTTATACTATGAAAACCTAAAATATAAAAAAGTATATATATATACATATATATATAAATTTAAATGTATAAAATTTCTTGGATTTAAATATAAGAAATTTATTGTATAACATTAATAATATTTGCCCAGTCTGAACACACAAAATTTTAAGACGTAAAGAAAATACTGAACTGGACATTCAAGCGTTACCTCGAATGATAATTCATTGACCTTGAAATTAATCGTTGTGGTTGCAATAGTAATTATGTACGTTGTTAAGTGTTGTCTATTAACGCTCTGCGTAGTTTACAAAAAACTTTTCCTGAAAATACGTTTTTACTCTCTTTAACCCTATTGAGAAATTATGCAACACAACAATGCTACTGCATTGCTAAAAAGCAAAAAGTTTTTTCAATTCAGAACACAAAACCTACGCTGAAAGTATTTTCAATACATTTTCAAAGTTCATTTTATGATTAATGTCATTAAGGTTATAAATATTGGAATAATTATTAATTGAAATATTTAATTTATAAGGTGGGCTTTATTTCGTTTTTTTATTAAATCAATAACAAATACATACTTGGAACACGTTCTACATTCATAATTATAAGGCCTTAAAGCTTGTAGTAAAATAAATAAAAATTATTAAACAAATACTAAAATGTAAATACTTCTTTCTATATGAAATTTAATTTAATTTATATTTGTCGCTATTTATATGGAAAAAAATATTTTTCAACATTTCACAAAATTAAGTACAACTTGCCGTAATATACAGGTATGTACAAATGTCAACAAAAACACAATTCTTGATTTTCTAAAAACTTGAAAAGTACACAAAGTTTGACTCTTCAAAGTCATTTTCAAATAAAAAAGTAATACGAGGACCATTTAAAATAATGGGAAATATCGCGATAACTAGAATTGGTTACCTCATCCCTTAAACAACATTCAATAAACCGAAATAAAAATCCAATGTAATTAGGTCTCCTCGGTAATTTGAAATGACATTTTGAATGTCATCTTGATCGGCGAAGCGCTATAATTTAAATTTTTTCGACTCAAATTATAGAACGTTGGTAAACAAGATGACATTTCTATATTGTATAGAGCAATGCATATAAAATAAAAAAAAGATTTGTTTTTATTTTTGTTAATTTTATCAACGATTTTTATTCAAATATCAAAAAGTTTTTCTTTCTTTTTTCAAAGTAATGAATTTAAAACAAAAGATTACATTGATTATTTATACATTAAATAGCAAGTAGAAATGTGAAAAATATGAACAGGTTGAAAAAGGAATATAAATAATATATGAAATATTATTTCCAACACTTCCCTTCAAACTAACATATTTTTTATTTATATAAGTATATATTCAATACTTCATTGATGAAGTCCAAGACCTCTTACAAATTTTAAGTGTTTAGATTTTGTTAAATCTTTAGTTAGTAAGTCTGATATATTTTCATTTGTTGAAATATAGCTTAACTCTATTTCTTTTGCCTTCACGACGTCTCTCACATGTAAATATTTGACATCGATATGTTTGGTTCTTCCGTGTAGAACTGGATTTTTAGCCATATATTGAGCACTCATATTATCTCCATAAACTAACATTGGATTGTTAACATCATAACAATTTATCTCAGCAAGTAGTCTTCTCAAATAAACAGCTTCCTTCGCAGCAGTAGACAAAGCCACAAATTCTGCTTCGGTGCTACTCAATGCAATATTTGATTGTTTCTTGCTTTCCCAACAGATTGAACTTCCTGCCATAATAAATACAAGACCAGTGTAAGATTTGCGGTCTACTAAACTATTCGCCCAATCTGCATCCACAAATGCTTTCGGTGGTTCACCTGTTTTAGAATAAATCAATCTAAAATTCATTGTAGCAGAAAGATACCTTAAAATATGTTCTGCAGCTTTCAAGTGTTCAATATTAGTATTTTTCTGTGCCAATTTTCCCACAGAATGAAGTATGTCTGGCCTAGTTGAAATCGCTAAATACATTAGCGTACCGATTAACAGCTGATAATTTTTAGGATCCACTTTTTGACAGTTTGATCCATTGCAATGTAATTGAAATCCAGGATCTAGGGGTGTTGACACAGGTCTACAATTTGCCATACCATAGTCTTGCAAAAGATTTTTAATATATTGTTTATGACCCACTGCAATAGAACCTGTTTCGCCTTTTCTTTCTATTTCCACTCCTAAAAAGTGTTTCACCTCACCACTGTCAACAATTTTAAACTTTTCAGCTATTTTATATTTTATTTGTTTTAAATCTTTCTTATCGCTGCAGCCAATCATGATATCGTCCACGTATACAGCTATCAAATTAAATTTATCACCATTATTTGCTTGATAAAGGCATGGTTCGTTTCTACAAGCCACAAAACCCATTTCACGAATAGCTGCATCAAGAGTAGTATTCCACATACGTCCGGATTGTTTAAGACCATAAATTGAACGCTTTAATTTAAGTACCTTATTAGGCTTAAACGCATCTTCTACTCCTTCAGGTGGTCTCATAAAAACATCTTCTTCTAGATAGATGTTTAAATAGGCAGTTGAAACATCTACGTGATGTAAGTATAAACAACGTTCTGCTGCTAAGGCCATCATAGTTCTAATTGTTGAGTAGCGAACGACTGGAGAAAATGTTTCATTAAAATTTACACCAAATTCCTGGCTACAACCTTTAGCAACTAGTCGTGCTTTAAATCTTTGAACGTTACCATGTATATCTTTTTTCAAATTAAATATCCACTTACTTCCAATCACCTTCTTATCTTTCGGTAAATCTACAACAGTCCATGTATCATTTTCTTTTAGGGCTTCATATTCTCTTAACATAGCATCTTTCCAATAACTACAGAATTTATTTTCACATGCTTCTTTTACTGATAGAGGAAATGTAATATTTTCATTTTTTATAAAATTTACATTTTGGTATACTTTTCTAGGCCTTCCTACAGATCCTGTACGAATCAACTTTGGCCTTTCCCTTCCTCTTGAATGTTGAACAGTAAATTTATCTTTCTTCTCATCATCTGTATCTGAAATGCAGTTTTGAAACTCGTCTGCGCTTACTTCATTTGTTACAGCATTATCACAAGCAATACCATCGTCTTCTTTATTTTCCCCTAAGTTGATATTTTCTTCTTTTGCAGCCATAATGTCAGCAATATTATACGTGTCTGAACTTTTCAACATCTCTTCGCAAAATTTGACATCTCTTTTTTCTACAATGTTTCTTGCATCAACATCATACAATCTGTAAGCTGTTGGTGAATATCCGACAAAAATGTATGTTTTGCCCTTTGCTGCAAATTTTCTTGTTTGAGTTTTGTCTAATGCTATAGCTGGTGACCCAAAAACACGATAATGTTTAACGTTTGGTTTTCTTGAATGCCACACTTCAAAAGGGGTTTTATCTTGCAAAATTTTCGTTGTCGTTCTGTTGCGTATATAAACAGCTGTATTAATAGCTTCAGTCCATAACGATTCACATACGTTGACATTTCAATAATCGTCCTGTTGGCACGTTCCGCAACACCGTTTAGTTTTTTTTTTTTTTTTTTTTTTTTTTTTTTTTTTGGACCAGCACTCAGGGGATGACCCCTACACTTGCGATGCATTGTGCTGGAACTAGGAAATCAGGTTATGGGAAGGAGGATAGAGGGAGTAGTGTGAATGGACATTTGACTTGAATTTTCCCACGTCATAAGTGACAGGAAAGACCTCGGCAGGGAGTTTGTTCCACATACGCGATGTTCGGCCGAAAAATGAGTTCTCCCTGTAATGCGTAGTGCGGTTCGCTGCCAAGTTGACCACAAATGAATGTGCTCTTAATGATGAACGCGTCGTGCGTGTGAATGATCGGGTTTCGGGAACAAGTTCCCTGATTTCATCAGAACACATCCCATTATAGTAACGATAGAACAACGAAACGCACCCCACGTTGCGACGATGCTCAAGAGAGTTAATAGAGTTGGCTACCCTACTGTCTCCTATGAGTTTCTTCGCTCTCTCCTGGACCCGGTCGGGTAACTTCAAAATAGTCTTTGAAGCACCGGCCCAAACATGAGAGTTGTATTCCATTTTAGGTCGGATGTAGGCGGTATAAATAGTGAGGAGATCAGATGGGGTGAAGTATGTCTTGCACCGTCTTAAAAAACCGAGGCACTTGAATGCTTCTTTTGAGACCTGAAGAATGTGCTCAGTCCATCGAATATCGCGCTGAATTTTCATGCCAAGAACATCAAGAGCTTCTGATTCCTCGATGTTTATACCGCTCATAATTACAGATGACGCAGCGTCATCGGGCATGCGTCGATGTGTAAGCATGCTGCACTGGGTCTTTTGAGCATTGAAATCGACCCTGTTTGCCTGGCCCCATTGCGATATTTTCATGAGGTCACAATTCAATGAGTCACTCATATTCTGCCTCAGCGAAGTGATCATAGTCGATGTTGGTCTACGACTAAATGAATATGAGTGAGAAAGGCTGCTGCCATCTGCGAAAGAGTGGATAGGGTTGGAAGTTTGACATAGGAGGTCATTTAGAAAGACTAGAAATAGGGTAGGAGAAAGAGTGGAGCCTTGCGGTACCCCTGAATTTATCTTATACTCATTAGATGAGATCCCGTCTATAACAACTCTTATAGCGCGATCACTGAGAAAACTCGATATAAATCGAGAGAAGATATCACCGACACCAAAAGCAATAAGTTTGGACAGAAGTGCCCCATGCCACACTCTATCAAATGCTTTAGAAATATCCAGAGCCACGACTTTACTTTCGCTGAACTGGTGAATAGAATCACACCATTTTTCCGAGAGGAAGGCTAGTAAGTCGCCCGTAGAGCGCCCTCGACGGAAGCCGTATTGACGGTCGTTCAGTAAATTGTTGGACTCTAAATATTTCACCATACTTTCCATCACTTTGGAAATCGCGGAACAGATTGCGATTGGGCGGTAATTTTCAGGTTTGCTTGCCTCACCCCTTTTTGGGATCGGCGTTACATTTGCAACCTTCCAGCACGATGGGAATTGACCTGTATAGTACAGAGTGCTGAAAAGGATTGCCAAAGGACGTGATAACGTCGAAGAACACTGCTTCAGGACCAGTGCAGGAATTCCATCCGGCCCAGGAGACTTGTTTATGTTGAGGTTCGTTAGAACCCTTTTAACTGCACGAGCTCGAAAGTATATCTTTGGCATAGTTACGGATACACGCTCGGGTGCGGGCAGTGGTTGATTGCTTTCCGGCAGGTGAGAATTACCTGCAAACATTTCAGCTAGGAGGTTAGCTTTTTCAACCGGGTCAGTGAATATTTGGTCATCCTTCAAAAAAGCCGGAATAGAAGAACTAGCATTTTCCTTCACTCTTTTTACGACGTGTATGGTACAGTTAACTGTCGTTGAATGCCACACTGCTCAAGAAAGGTACTGAAATTTGTATTTATATACTCTGTGCCATTATCACTGCGAATAGTCTTTATTTTACGTTCAGTTTGATTTTCCACAAAATTCTTGAAAATTTTTCGTATACCTCACTTTTGTGTTTTATAAAATACACAAAAGTCCATCGAGACATGTCGTCAATAAAGGTTACAAAATATCGCGCACCTCCAACTGATTATGCATTCATTGGTCCGCAAACGTCACTATGAATTAAGTCCAATAAATTCTTTGATCTGGTTTCACTGGCAGAAAAAGGTTGACTGCATATCTTACTTTGCATACATGTTGTACAAGTTATATGCCTCGGAACGTTATCCAACCTAAGCCCATGAACTGAATTTTTATTAAAAAGATCGCTGAGTGTTTTGAAATTGATGTGGCCATAACGATTATGCCAAAGAACTGCACTGGTAGCATTTAAACAGTAATTAAATGACACTTCTTCTGAAAATATGAACAAATTTGAGTTTTTATTTGCCTTAATTAGTTCTTTACCACAGTTGTCAGTAATTCTAGCAAAATCTCCTTCAAATGCGACTTTCAAACCATTATTTGTTGCTCTTGAAACGGAAATAAAATTACCAAACATACTAGGAACGAACAGAACATCTCTAACTGTTACGCTGCCATTCCGAACTTTAATCATGACGTTGCCTTTTCCTTCCGCTTCTATGAACTGATCACAAGCTAGCATTACCTTCTCTCTACATTCGACAAACGAAGTAAATTTTTCACGATCACAGCATATATGTACTGTTGCGCCACTATCAATGCACCAATTCGTTTTGTTCAGATTATTATTTCTATATGTAGCTAATAAAGCAATTGAACCTTGTTGTTGGTTGTTAGGTTGGTTGTTAAAGTTATTCTTATTAAAGTTCTTTTTGTTATTTGATGCATTATTTGACTTCAACTGACACACAACACTCTTTTCTTTTTCATTTTGCTGGTTACGCCTTTCCCATTCTTCTATGAGTTTAATTTTCAAAATATAAAATTTCGGTAATTCATCTCTCGTTTCAATAGCAATGACGAAGTTTTCGAAATCTTTAGGAAGACTGGACAGTAAAATTATTGCTAGTACCTCATCACTCAATGAAATTTTGACTTCTCTTAGATTTTCAGCAATTTCAACGAATATATTTAAGTATTGAGTCATGGTGACAGCCTTCGACATACGAAGTGCTAACAATTTCTTATAAAGACTTACTTTTCTTAATGGCCCACTGGGCTTATAAACACTAGCCAATTTATTCCATGCGTCAGTAGCTGTTTCAAAATTTTTTAAATAGTTTAGTTGAGATGGTTTAACTGAAAGCATAATAGTCGTTAACGCCTTTTCGTTTTGTTGATCCCATCTAGTAGCATCAGCTTGATTTTCGGGTTTCTTTATACTTCTATTTGTTATTTTCCAAAGCTCCGAATGCCTGAGAACGCACTGCATCTGGACACACCAAGTGTCATAGTTTTCTTCACTAAGCTTATCAATTTGATAAAGAGAATTCATTGTAGCGAATAACGCCAATTAATGTGACTAACAACAAAAATTCATTTTTTATTTTATGCGAGCTCTGTGCCCATAACCTGTTAGTTTTATCAACGATTTTTATTCATATATGAAAAAGTTTTTCTTTCTTTTTTCAAAGTAATGAATTTAAAACAAAAGATTACATTGATTATTTATACATTAAATAGCAAGTAGAAATATGAAAAATATGAACAGGTTGAAAAAGGAATATAAGTAATATATGAAATATTATTTCCAACAATTTTGTATCTTGCATAAAACACAGCACATTAAAATAATTCAAATTATAGAGCGTAGAGCGCAGAAAAATTTAAGTTATTGCGCGTCAGCAATCAATATGTCATTTAATTAAATTAAAATTAGCGAAGTTATTGTAAGATTCAAATTAACGAGTTTCAAATTATCAAGAGTCTACTGTATTTTAAACTTAGAGGACGAAACATTAACGCAGGACTTCGTATGTACTTAAATATGTATATTTTTTTAGTTCATATGATATGTAGAGAGTAGCCGTAATTTTTATTTTTATCTGAACAAAAATTCTTAAAATGCTATGAATAGCAATTCGATTAACGTCGTTTGTGATGCAAAATCATGTATATTTAAAAAAATACGCCATTTTAATGTAAAAAAAAATATATTATCAAAATGGGAAACGCAAATGGAAAAAGGGTTAAAAGTTGAACTGAAATCTTGAAAGAAGTAGGAAAAGATACCATAAATAACTTTTTCTGATTTCATTATCTAAAACTAATATGTACTACATTTTTTTATATACACAATTTTCTGCGTCTCCACTCAATGCAAACGAGTATTTGAATACTTTATAAAGTAGAAAAAAAATAATTTTTAATTTGGTGTTAATGTTTTCAATATCAGTGTTCGAAGCAAATTTTGCTAAGCACACGACCATTTTATTTTAATGAAATAGATTAACGTTTTCGTTTTTATCTTTGACCAGCACTCAGGAGATGTAGTGGTACATGCGTTGCATTGTTCTGGAACTAGAGGAAAGGGATAGTTAGATAAATGACAGGAGGTGAAGCTTTACTATCTTACATCTCTGCTTTTTGCACGTTCTATGTTTACAGCTTTGTTGAAGCGCGTCTGATGTAAAGGAGACGTATTTTTGAAGCTTCGTTTTAGTACCTAAGCTTTTTAGTTATTATTTTACTATGCCGATACTACACAATACAGACTAAGGCGGGCTCTCTGATGTGATTGTGGTTTGCTATCAGCCAAATCGGTACCGTTCAGTTACCAGTGACTATGCCTTCGCCACTGAAACATTCCGACAACAACTGATACAAAGACACACTAATGCACATCAGAAAAAATGCGAGATGTTTTTGTCATTTAATGTGCAACTGGGGTCGAACCCAGGAAACTTTTGAATTTATAGTCAACGTGCAAACTACTTCAGCCATCGATGTTTAATTTGATATTTTATATTAATCTTAAGTACATTTTAAATTCACACTGCAATTTAGCCAATTCGCACCATCGAGAATTATTTCGATAGAGAAAACACCAAATATAGAAATCTCGTTTACGTGAAGTACACACCTCACTTATTCGTCTTGTTTATCTCAGAAATGTTTCCATTGTTAAGCAAACGTAAAATAAATATACTTATGCTATTTTTTACGCATTATTTTAGGGTTTTTATTTTATTTCTCAATGAAATAAATATTAACCGCAAATACTTAAAATACACAGTGAATAAAATTTTACTTGGATGGTTGGTTGAATGACATTTTCATTTGAGATATTGAAATTGTTTATTACCGTGAGTTTGGAAGAGTGTGTCAACCTTTGCTCATTAAACATAATGTCAACAGTTGCATACATATGTACTCCATACTTATGTACAATACGTTAGTAAGTATTTACCGTAGTGGGTATTAAAAATGCAACGCTGAGATACGATAAATGCACTTGTTTCAAATTGCGGGTACCGAATTTTTTTCTCCTTTCCAGTGTATTTCTTTCTTTCAAAGTATAAAAATTAACAGGATTCTGTGTTATTTTCTATTAAAGGGTACTTTTGGCTGAGTACTAATTACCGTGTTCTCTCTGCAAGCAGAAGATCTGCCGTTCAATCCCAGATCTGGTAAAAAAAAATAAACGTTCAATTGTGCATTTGAGCGATTAAACGTCGGCAAAGTAAAATAATAATTAAACAAGCTCTCCTTCGGCTTAAAAATTTATAACCAGCATAACACTGTTTTTTTTTTATTTGTAAAAATCGTTCGGGTTCGCTAACTCAAGATTACGGAGCAGTTTAAAAAATTTCAAAACCATATTTCTTTTTGTTGTTCTCAAGAATACATGCCAGAAAACACTTGTCATATCCCAGGTACTTATGCTTCATTTATATTTGTACCACAGTGTAATTTTTACATTTTTACGCTCGCTACTACAGTAAAAAAAATGCACGAAAAAAAACTTGAAAAGTAAGTGAAATTGCAGTGAGATTATGTGGGTTTTAAATAAAAAAAAAATGTGAGTCCGATCATAGGGGAGATGTGTAAACATCTAGTAATGAAATCTTTTTAAAAGTTATTAAAATTAAATGTTTTTGAATTCATTTTATTTATTTGTTTTTATTTGCCTACGATAACATAATGTACGACAATTAGTGAAAATTAGTAGCTACTACTACTACTATTGCGCTCTAGATGGTGTTAGTGTATTTCTATGCAGCTGTTAAGTTTCTCTGTACTTCTTCTTGTCCGTATGATTACACTAATCCACTCATACACAGCTCACACCGCGTTATTACAATCTTACTCAAAACTTGTGATTGTATTGTGAAAAAGATTTTTACCCCCTAGCGTATAGATGTTTACACATCAAAAATTATTTGAACTGAATGGTGGTTTTTTCCCTACTGCACTAATAATTATTATTATTGTTGTTGTTTATTGAATGAATTGTAATTAATAACACAACAGCAACAATAATTACTTTTGCTTTTGAGTGTAGTTTTTAGCGAAAAATGATATCGTTTCGTTTTATTTTCACCCCAAAAAGGTTAAACTTGAGATTTCAATCAAAGGGAGAGCATTAATTACGTACGATTTTATTAAACACGCCATTGTTTACTCTGCATATTGTCTATGTGATTTCTGATGACTTTTGAAAATCATTAACCAAACAAACATGCAGGTTCGATTTCAACCGAAAAGTGCTGCAAAATCCAACATCACATACAAATGATGAACTTGTGAAAGTAAACGGCGTGTAATTTGAGAAATGTAACATTCTAAACAAGATAAGGATTTTGTTTTTCGTATAAAAAAGTTATTATTCTAAATATATATAAAGAAATATGTGGAATAAATTTTGTTATGACAGTTTTTATGTTTTGTAATTCTATATAGTGAAATGTGGTTATATTCATTTGAGAGCAAAAGAAGATACCAATAATTGTATGCTATAATTTGTTAGAAAAAAAGACAAACATTGCAGGCACTATCATGGATATCTTGCATACTCAATTCAATCAAGAAACGTAAACAACAGTAAAGTGAATTTTTTTGAATAATGTAAAATATTTGATAAGGCAGTTTAAAAGTGTGGAGTCCCATAAAAAAATTGGTCAACAAAATCACCAAACTGAGTATAGGGTTTTACTACACTTTGATAGTAGAGTCGAACATATACTGTCCAGTCCGTGTGTTTTCCAAAAGGATTCGTTTTCCATATTTAAAAAATTATGATGATAAACACATAACTCTTACTTACTTTTATTGAGTTGATAATTCAGAATAAGTTCTCGTAACGTCTAATATCTCGAGAAGAATATAATTTTATTACTTCGCTGATTTGCATGTAAACGAAAATTTTAAAATCAATTTCTGCAATTTATCTCGCTTACAAAACCTTTCAAGAAGAAGTATATTTCGTTGTGTTTATGATAACAGAAAACATCTTTCCCCGGCGATTATTACACAAAAAGAACTCGTTGGTTTTTGTGTATCTAAACATGTCACAGCAAATTAGTCAATTTCGTAAAGATACCATCGAAATGCCTGGTTCGTAACATCTGGGGAAGTCCTGGCAACACTCGTGTAAGCAGCAAGGGCACTACAGCTGAGGTGTTACTCTCGATTCGCAATAAAATGCTATTGTATACCAATGTAAATACGAGTAACATACACATTTGAATAATCTTCTGTTCGTTTCAAATTACAGAGTAACCCCTCCGTAGTCCTCAAGGCTGTAGTAGTCCTTCGCCTAAAATATCAGCTACAGCAAAAACTAATTTATGGTTGCACATGGTATGGTATGAATTATTATACAATTAAACGGGCACATCTACTAACCGGCATGCTGCTCCCTGTGTTTTACAACCTCAATTAATCGTGCTTAATTTTTACACCTCTTTCAATCGCGCTTTAAATCTATTATCCATGATATCTTCATGTCTTGTTATTTTTATTTTCCTTTTTCATTATTTGTTCAAATAGCAAATATACAAAGAGTGCAAGAAAAGTTCTTTCTATTAAAGTGAAAGTTGCTGTAATTTATGACTTTGCAGAAATATGCACAGAACAAATTTTACTTTTTACTTTTAATTAACACCTTTAATTATAATAATGTAATTTTTCAATTAAAACTGTAATCAATTCAATTAAATTTTTAATTAATTTTTGGGCTCAGTACTTATATAAATAAATATTTTTTTTCTATGAAATATACAAAATAACAGCTTATTCTTATTTAAATGTTTTTCTGATTGTTTTGTTTCATATATGCAACCCTCTTTAATAGCCAATTTTTAATTATTATAATTAAAAATATAACTGAAACTTAATTAAATTACGTCAAAAATAATAATTTAATTGATACTATTAATTCCTTTACAGATGAAAATCTAAATAATATTTTAATTGTTATTACTAAATTTTTAAATAAATTTTAGTTTTAATTTTTTCCGTGTACCGACTACATTATTATGTATTTTATTATATAAACTGTATTAACCGTGCTTCTCGATTATTCCTGCTAAGACCCGTCCCGTGTGACCCGCATAATCGAGGATCAATTGTATATCTAATGTAATATCTTAAAATAAGCAATGTTTTATATACTGGTATAAGTATACATAGTATATTTACATAGTAAGTGGCGATGGCACGATGGATGGTAGTCTGCACGTTGACTACACAACCAAAAAACAGACCTGGGTTCAACCCCAGTTTCTGACAAAAATATTTTTAAAATAAAAATAAACATCTCGCATTTTTCTGATGTGCATTCGTGTGTCTTTGTGTGTCAGTTGTTGTCGGAAGGTTTCAGTGGCGAAGGCATAGTCACTGGTCACTGAACAATACAGGCTTCAGATGATAGCAATCCACAATCGCATCAGAACGCCCTCCTTCATCGGTATTGTGTAGCACCGGCGAAGTAAAACAATAATAAAAATGGCTACTGAACCGAAGCTATAGCACTGCTACGAGTATAAACAAAGAACGTGCGAAAGCAGAGCTGCAAAAATAAAAAATAATTAAGCTTCACCTCCTGTCATTTCTCCTACTATCCCTTTCCTATAGTTCCAGCACAATGCTTCGCATGTGTAGGAGTCATCTCCTAAGTACTGGTCCCAGATACAAAAAAAAAATAATGCTAACATTTTCGTTGAGATCTACCATGGTTTTTTTTTCGTAAAAATCTATTTTCGCCAGTGTTGCACTCATTTCTATTTATTGAATTATTTTTATAAGCATCCGTATGAAGAAATAGATTTCTGTGAAGAGAATAGAACCCGATATATAAAAAGTCTTACATTTCTGATAAATCAACTACAATAATATGTTATATTTCTAATAGGCCTCCATTTTTGCATTTGTTGTCATGAATCAACGTGTAACTACTTGACAGGTGACAAGTAAAAACTACGCCATTATAAAACCTGGCACACCATTCCCTTCAACAACGCATTAAAATGATTAAATTTTATGACAAAATTGATGAACATTTCGCTGTCACAATTAGCACAACTACATCATTTTTGGGTCGTCGGACAGTAATTGTGGGACTCCCTAAGGTGTCAAAAGTTTTTATTATTTATAGTTATTGGCAAATATCTCGTAGTAATAGACCTACTCGTTTATTTTATAACCAGTTAGTTAATCGAATCTTAATGCCGTATTCATGTTTTCGTATATTGATTGAATTTTGTATGGAAATTTGTCAATAAACCTTTTATAAATAAACAAATTTTTCTATGAATACGGCAGTTAATCTCCAATCTCACTGTACATAAAAAAATCATACACATTCTATTTATTAATTATAACCGTGTTGTTATTTTTGCCGGCACTGTATTCATGCTTGTACTATTATTGTATGCCTGCATGTAAATTTTATTTAGATTTAAATTTAATACAAAAACACCCCTCTCAAGTCTTGTAAACTTGTTTACAGCCAGTAACAGGTAAAAAAAACAAACTTTTGAAATGCTAAATATTATAAGTACAAAATGTTGTCCATTGCACGCCTTGGTGCGTACAGGTAGTCGTTTTTTAAGTGAGAGAACAAGTATTTGTTGCTGTCTCTCTGTAATTAATATGTTATAAAAGCATGTTCCTAAACGGTGCCGTTATAAGAAGTTTTGAATGCGCAAAAATAACTATTGCAATATGTTTAAGTTCTTAAAATTTTAATAAGATATTTACGCGTTGGTTGCTACTGAAGGAGAAAATATTACCTTGAATGAATGCAATCTTTTCTAATTTTATGTTAATAACAACAATTAATAAAAAATTTTTCAGGATATCAATTAAGTAATATAGTTAACTATCATTATTTTTATTTTCTGTACAATATGTCTGTGTGCATGCATAAGGACACTTTCACAAGAAATTCAATTCTCTTTTGTAAATTTTTTGCAAAAAGGATGTGGGATTGGTTAAACTTTTAAAATATATTGAAAAACAAATATATCTGTTGAATAAATGGCATGTGATCAGTGTTGTGAACTGTATGGAAAGTTCCCTACTTGTAGGGAAGAAAAGGACATGTGGGGCATTTGAAAAGAAACGAAACAAATAAAAGAACTTAAACCAAGTTCCCTCAAAATAAAATCTTCAGCAAATTATCTGCCAAACTTTTCTTAATTATGACAGTATTGTTTTAAAAGCATTAGAATGGCAACATTGCTATAGTGATGTGAATTACTATCGTCATGATAGTACCATGCAATTTTGCTTAGAAAGTTTTAAGTTGTGCGTGATTTTTCCTCATGAATGCATATATTTTTCTGTTTTAATGTAAGTCTGCATTATTCGTTATTTTTGAAAAATGAAATTGAGGATTGCTGCAGCTTTTAATGCGAGCAATCTCACTATAAAAGCATTGTAGCTTCAAAACTCATCTTTTAAATTTTAAAACACACTCCTTCGCCAAAATCAAATTAGTACAAAGTACAAATATTTTTTCTATAATTTTTTAAAAGTAGTAAGTCAGCCTTAGAAAACTAACTAAATGCAATTTTTATGGTCTCAGTTAAATAACGCAATATTATATAACAAATTACATAGTCGAAAGTAATTTTTATTACTTTAAAATTATTTAATATTTTATTTACACATACTTTTATGTACAATGTATGAGGGTGGCGATGGCACGATGGATGGTAGTCTGCACGTTGACTACACAACCAAAAAACAGACCTGGGTTCAACCCCAGTTTCTGACAAAAATATTTTTAAAATAAAAATAAACATCTCGCATTTTTCTGATGTGCATTATTGTGTCTTTGTGTGTCAGTTGTTGTCGGAAGGTTTCAGTGGCGAAGGCATAGTCACTGGTCACTGAACAAAACCGGCTTCAGCTGATAGCAATCCACAATCACATCAGAACGCCCTCCTTCGTCGGTATTGTGTACCACCGGCGAAGTAAAATAATAATAAAAAAATGGCTACTAAAGAAGCTTCAGCACTGCTACGAGTATAAACAAAGAACGTGCGAAAGCAGAGCTGCAAAAATAATTAATTAAGCTTCACCTCCTGTCGTTTCTCCTACTATCCCTTTCCTATAGTTCCAGCACAATGCTTCGCATGTGTAGGAGTCCTCTCCTGAGTGCTGGTCCTAGATAAAAAAAAAAAAAAAAAAAAACAATACATACAATACAAAACTTAAAATTAAGAAGAACAATTATTATTGTATTGACTAGTACTCTTCATACATTATATATAATTATTTTTTATATAATTTATTTAAGAACGAGGCCGCAAGCGTAATTGTGCTTTAAGAGACGCAAAAGTCTTGATATTAATGGTCCTCATAAATGTGCTCAAAAGACCGCCAACTGTGCTTATTTATACGCTATCAAACTGTTATAAAGTACAGAGTGGCACAAAACGATCTATATGGTTTAAATGGTTTATAACTTTTTTATTTATGCGATTATTATAATTTTTTTTTAAATACAGTATATTATTGGGGAATTTTTTGGAATTAGCTTTGGAAAATGATATCCTGTAAGTGATGTCCATTTCCTGCTTCGCACATACGTGCTCTTTTTAGCATATTTTCCAAAACTTTTCGCAAAATTTCGGGTGTAATGGCCATGATTTCATTTCGAATGTTTCATAATTAATTCCCCAAGTCTTCTTTACAAAATGCTGAAAAAAAAAAATAAAAAATTATAATTAAAAAATTTATTTTGGGAATATTCATTTATATATATGATTCTAATTGTGCTTTTTCCCTTATAAACTATATGTGAAATTTATTATTACATACTTTATGATATTCTCATACAGTATGAAAAATATCATAAAGCATTTTATTACAAAAAGCAACTCAATAATTGAGGAGGAAAGCATATCCATATAGTACTATTCCGCTAACGCTTACTTAGCTCATCAGTGGATTTTCCTAATTTCTGAATACAAACCCAAGATCTATATGTTTAAAATTCAATTAATCAAACGAGAATTGTTTGAATATTAAACATACAAACCAAAAAATCTATAAACAAAAACATAACAATCCATGAGTTTACTTTTATAACATACACACATTTCTATTTTTAGTTTTTTATTCTCATCTACACTAGGCCATCGGCCAGCATAACTAATGTATTTTGAATCAAATGAAAAAATTAAAAAATGAATATTCCCAAAATAAATTCAGTTAATATAAAATACTACATATGCACGGTATTAAATTTTGATATTCTTTTGTTTTGTTTAATTTTTTCATTTGATTCAAAATACATTAGTTATGCTAATAATATATGGATATGCTTTCCTCCTCAATTATTGAGTTGCTTTTTGTAATAAAATGCTTTATGATATTTTTCATACTGTATGAGAATATCATAAAGTATGTAATAATAAATTTCACATATAGTTTATAAGGGAAAAAGCACAATTAGAATCATATATATAAATAATAAAAAAAGTTATAAAGAATGCAAACCATATAGCTCATACTGCGCACCCTGTATATACGTGCTCTTAACATATTTTCCTTAACTTTTCGCAAAATTTCGTGTGTAATGGCCATGATTTCATTTCGAATGCTTCATAATTAATTACCCAAGTCTTCTTCACAAAATGCTAAAAAAATAATAATTAAAAAAGTTATAAAGAATTCAAACCATATAGCTGCTTTTGTGCCCCCTGTATATGAAATTGCATTCGAGAAAAATTCTAGTGTTAAAATATCACTTCTTGTAATAATCTGAACAATTTAGTGCTTTGTATTTTTTTTTATTGCTTTGTTTATTTATTTATTTGTTTACGCAACAGTTAAAAAAGGCCTTCATGAATAAGGTTAAGGTAAAGAAAGGTCGCAGCCCACTTGGGTCGAATTTATTATAGACCCATTGTGATACCTGTTGTGAAAATGCTTTCACGTGTTGTAATGATACAAACCAGAGTCTCTGCTAGGAATCGAACCTAGAACCTCCAACTGATCAACTAGCACACTACACACTAGACTGCCGGGGCACACCTACATGAAATAAGTCTCGCTTCCTTGTCCAATTGCGCAAATGGCAATTTTAAGCGGTTTCTTGAGGACTTTTTTTATATTTTCTGTTGAGGCAGTGTAACATAATTGAATACTTCATCACGGTTTTCGAAATAAATTAAATAATTAAAACATAAATTAAGGTCGCCCATTAGACAGAATATTAATACAACCGCACTATTAGGACATAGCGACGAAGCCATCATTTCTGTCTTATATCAATCGCATTCATTGGATACGATATGTCTTATTATTGACAGAGGAGGGGTTATACTTAAAAGAAGTTTAAATTAAAACGGTCATGAGTGCGAAACGCAGAAAGGCGGGAAAGACCTGTGGACATATGATAATTGCTATACAAATGATTGTGTAATGCACGATTGTGTCATGGGTGAAAAATCACCACAGTCGAACCATTGTCTCCACATTGATGGACTAATGCTCATGCACTAGACTACGGAGGCAACATAATGTCACTGAGCAAGACAAATTACTTTGAATCGGGATATTGCAACGATCTCACAGTGCGGTCATGATACTTTTTTAAAAAAGCATGCTTTTTACAAAGTTTTTATTGTCTCGTCAGCCACTGTAATCTTACACTTTCCAACCACGTACTATATCAAGTGTCAAAAGTTGTATGTTGTTAAAAACTCGAATAGAAAAATTGCTTCTACAGCACATTTCTCCGCATTCATTTGCTTGTGTATTTAGTGACTATTGTCAATCAGCAGACAGAACAGTGACTTAAATTACTCGTTCGCTCACCGCACAAATATTCAAAACCGAAACTTTTGTTTCATTCAAAAAAACATTTAATAAAGTAAAATAAAATGCAACAATAACAATAATTACATATAAAATCCAAAGAGTGTTTAGTATCCTTTAGTAACCGGACAATAAAAATCTTCTGATAACAATTTAATTTACCATAAGCATCGTAAGCAACATAATTAAATCAAAACATTTAAAAACTTTTGGCAGGGTTACCCAAAGACAGGTTAACTGCCATTTTCTCAATGTCTGATTAAAACTTTATTGGAACTTTAACAGTCGGTTAACTAAAAATATATTTCACAATGTATGATTAACTTTTAACTGACACCATTTAACGAAAAAGTGTCTGTTAAATTTAATAGAACAAAATGTGGCGGTTAACAATATAATCGACACCTATGCATAGCTAATTTTAATTGATAAATAGAAAAAATGTACACATGTACAAAATGGGAAAGTAACACTTATATTTTTTCAATGTTTATAATTTTAAAACTTTGAAACAAAAAAAAGAAATCTTGCTGTGATATTAAAGGCTCTACAAAAAACTTTTTAACATGTGTATATCTTAATATTTTTAATATTTTACCTGTCTCACTTGTTTTTTTGAATGTTCCAAGCTGGAACAATTTGTTGCTTATGAATATTTCACCATTTCGTTTCAGTACACTTCAATGTTTTTTATTCACAAACTTATTTTCTGTCATTATAGTATTTTTCGTAAACAAACACTAAAATTATTGCCATACTTTTTAGCGAATTCTTTTGTTAAGTAACTGAAGGATGGTGAAACTGAAATCATTAACCGTCCATTAAATAGTGCCTGTTAAGAAAACAGCCAGTTAGTTAGTTTTCTGTTAAAAATAAAATAATTAGACATTGTGAAAATGGCCGTAAAAGTGCTAAATCGCCAAAGAAAAAAAGTGATCAAATGTTCTACAGTGTAAGAATAAAGTTCTAGTTTTTATAACATTGGTTTTTATTAATATAAATAAAAGAAATAGTTCACATTTAAAATATCTGTACATATTTGAAAAATATTTATCATTTGGGGAATTTAAACCAGTTTGCTGTTCTATTTTACACACATACAAACAAAAAAAACTTTTTTTTCTGATTCGCGTTGATTAAATATAAAAAAGAATAAGTTTAAATCAAAAATTACTTTTGTTTAATTTTATTTGTTTTAAAAATTTTTGTAAAAACGTTTTATTTTTATAAATATATATCGATACTTTAATACAGGAAGGCCCTAACTAATAATTTACTTTATAAGAAAAGTACAACTTTTTATAAAAGTAGCGATTATTTTTTAAAGTCAGTTTCTTATTAAATTCTCTAAGCAATTCTCTGTTAAAACACCCCAAATTTTTTTTATCATTTTTATTTTAGTGTTATCTAAGTATATGAAAATATAAAAAAAAACCCGATTTAAACTAAATAGTTAAGGGCTTTCTATATTAAGGTAATGATAAATAAAATCCATTTTGTATAATATAAACACTAATTCTAGTGATATATGTACATATATATGAATACATGGTTTTACAAGCAAAATGGCTAAATAAATTTTAAATTAAATTCTTCATATTCTTGATACCAATTCATTTTGGTATTTTTAGTTGAACCGATTTTTTTAAAAATTTCGTTCGAAATGTTTATAGAGTGGCAGCAAACGTTGTCTAATTTTACACTCTCTCTTATAAGTATAATTGAATTCACCAATTCTATGTTCATTCTACTTCCAAATTTTGCTTTTAAAAAGGGCCAATAAACTGACTAACGTTCTTCTTCTGCGTTTGTAAAAGCCAAGTAAAAGGGGTGCTGATGGCGAGTAGTCAGCGTGTTGGCTCTGCAACCAGAAAGACCCAGGTTCGAATCCCAGCCGGGTCAAATCAGAAAAAAATTTTTCTGAGTTTTCTGTGCTACAGCACTCTCTTTCGTCGGTATTTGAGCAATAAAACGTCGGCGAAGTAAAATAATAAATAAAATCGCTCAATTAGCTTAAAAATAATGCGTCAAAAAAAAAAAACATCAGAGACGCCGCAACTTTGCTTTATAATTTACACGCAACTGCAAAGTTGCGCAAGAATTAAGCTCTATCTTTCTACCACTTTCACCACCTGTCTGTTTCTTCCCTATCCTTCTCTCTAGTTCCAGTGCAATGCATTGCATATGTAGGGGATAGCCCCTGAGCACTGGTCCAAGATAAAAAAAAAAAACTAAAAGACACAATACAAAGCTTGACAACTATTTAAAGAGGTTTTTATTAGGGGAATTTTTAAAATTATGAAATTGAGTCCAGATTTCGATTGTATCCTTCTTCTTATCACATATCTGGTCAATTATATATGCATATATCCACTAACATTGAATTTTCTCTATTTCATATCGTTGATTTGGTAAACTGGCAACCCTAACTTTAGGTCAGGCTTACTCACAGTAGTACTCACTCCTAAACTACGCTCTCGAAGAGTGATGCCAGAAGTTTTTGGCGAAAATATGCTTCTTTCAAGACATCAAATTGTAAAAACAATTTTTGGTTAGCAAGTATTGACAAGCATCTCAAAAACATCATCAAGTTAATTGAAATAATAGATGCAAATTAATTATTTAAAACGCTTATTGATTTTATAAAATAGCACGCCTACTTAAATAACGCGTAGGTTACACGCTCAAACATCCAAGTCAACGATAAGAGTTCAAATGAAAGAGTTGTTAAAAATTAAAAAAAAATTGATGATATACCAACTCCAATATTGCGGATACAATGGTTAATATATTTTTTATGTGATATGGAAAAAGGTTTTTGTGCTGAAAAATTCGAGAAATAAATGTCTTGTTTTATAAATTTATTATTGCGGTTCGGAACTTGCAAGTTTGAAGTGGTTTTATATTTTTTATCTAGCTTATTCAAAATAAGAAGAATAAGAGTATCTCAAAGATAAGAAAATACATATTAGAATAACTTTTAAGGCAAATTTTCAAGCACTTGTTGTCCAAATTGGATAAGTACTTTTCGAGTTGAACTGACCAGACGCGTAACATTTCGCTTTCTTATCGAGAAGACCGTATATCTAATACGATCATACTTCTCATATTTCTGCTTTACATCAGTATCAATAAAATATGGTTTTTATAAAATAAGTACATCATCAATTGCAAAGTTTGTTGTGGCGTTCATATCTTTTAGTAAAACGCTTACCATACTAATCCACTATATGTACAAAATATCCTGCAGAAAAAACCTGTCAAATTTTGATCGCAAATATTTTTAATATTGTAAGCGCACAACAAATAACAAAGAAATCTTAGCACAAATTTATCCGCTTTGAATTAATTAATGACAGAAAGAAATTTTAAAGTTGAAATGAAAAGAAGCTAATTATATTCTCTGGGAATATTTTTTCTTCTTCTTCTAAACAAAAAAATTCCTCTGGTAGCTTCGTTAATAAAAATTAAAAAAAATCTATTACAACAAAGAATGTATAAAATTTACTCTTCTACACCAACACAAAACAAAACTGTTGGAAAAACTTGAACACAAATCAAATAAATTGTAAGCAAATCCAAACACTGGCGTGCAAACATTATTTGTTTGTATTATTGTTGTTTGTTCGTTTAAAGCAGCAAACGGTTTAAATTAATTCAGTAATGAAACGGCTTTCAATGAGCGTATAATATTTTTACGGAAGTTTAAAGTTTTAATAATAAATTCAACGAATAATAAATTTTAACTATTTCAAAGAACAACCAAAAATTATTAAATTTTTTGTAAGAAAATTTTAACATAATAGAGGCGCGTGTGTATTAATATATTTGCATTAAAGAACATGTATGTAAATTTATTGGCTTTTAGCTCTCTTTGCATTTCAATTAAACAGAAAAAAAAATTAAATTTAAAATAACGAATTATGTGTGAAATGATTGAATTTGTTATAAACAAATTATTACGAACTGTGAAGATTTAATAGAATTTTGTTAAAATATATAAAATTATCCATTTCTTATCGACGAAGTAAAGTGGTTGGATTTTATGCGTTTTTCAATGTTAGGGCACTTGATTTAAAGATTTTATTTACACATATTTTGAAACGTATGTTTGATGTGTTGTCCTTCAATATTAAGTATACGCAGTGTATAGGCATATAAACATATGAACATATCCATACATAGGTACATCTCCTTGGTTCCTCTGAAGAGAGTCAACTCAACATCAGAGAGCCCTCCTTCGTCGGTAGTGTTGTATTGCAATGCGAAGTACAATAACTACTAAAAATGGCTACTAAAACAAAACATCAAAATTTAATACGTCTCCTTGACATCAGAGATGCTGCAACACGGCTATAAACAAAAAACACGCAAGAACAGAGTTGTAAATTACTAACCCTTCAATCTAGTTCCAGCACAATGCATCGCATGTGTTTGGGTTATTCCCTGAGTGCTGGTCCAACTTAAAAAAAAATATATAAAAACTAAAGAGAAATATTTTGAGTTATCCCCAAATATAATTTCAATTCATATCAGTTTTGTTTCAACTAAAAGGAAATAAATGAAAATTTATAAATTTTGAGTTGACTCCCTTTGACTGGCATAAAGGTGCCAAAGTTCTTAAACAACTTAGCGAAGCACTTCTAATTAATTCCGAACTATTATTGACAAAGTCTGTTCCGCCATTTGGAAACCTGGATGATTATTTGGCAAGTTTGTACAATTAAAGGTGTTTTCCCGAAATATGCTAATTTTAATTTGCTGTTCAATTTGCGCAAGTTAAAAATGAAAAAGTGATAAAAATTAAAAAAATTTATAAAGTTAAATATTAGAAGCGAAAATCTTATTAATTAGTGTCACAGCATAAATTTAGACAAACTGCGCTGGCATTCGTATCACAAACACCCATCGTCTAGAGACTTGGTTAGATGAGTTGTGTTACGCTAAGGAAAATATGCACATATTCCCCCAGCTACTACATAGCAGTATAATTTACTTTTATTGTCTTCTTAGATTATTGATAACACTGTACAATACGAAAAAATAACAAGGTTCTGCCAACTGATTCTAGTAGAGGGGCTTAAAAAAATATATGCGCACATCGGCGTTTTAAAAGTTTACGTCTGTAACTCGTTTTACGGGCATTTTAAAGTTTCATCTATGTGTAGTAACACCACATAGAAAATAATGTGATTCTTATGTTTTTGGTATACGATGTGTTCAGAAGATTTTTGCAGAGCATTTCAAAGAATATTTTTGACTACATATTAACCCTCTACCTCTTCAGAGAATGACTCTTTTTTGCCCTTTTTTGTACTTTTTTTAAATGGAAAAAAACGAATGTAATCAGTTGAAATATTTTACGAAAATATATGCCATATAATTTTTCTATAATCCGAGCACACTTAAGTTAAAAATTTCACTTATTGAAGTGAAATGTAGCAGAGCGCTACAGGGTGGCACAAAAGGAGCTATATGGTTTAAATGGTTTATAACTTTTTTATTTATGCGATTATTATAATTTTTTTTTTTTTTCAAAAATACATGCAATTAGCTTTGAAAAATGACATCCTGTAGGTGATGTCCATTTTCTGCTTCGCACTTACGTGCTGTTTTTAGCATATTTTCCATAACTTTTCGTAAAATTTCGGGTGTAATGGCCATGATTTCATTTCGAATGTTTCATAATTAATTCCCCAATTCTTCTTCACAAAATGCTGAAAAAATAATAATTAAAAAAGTTATAAAGAATTCAAACCGTATAGCTCCTTTTGTGCCACCCTCTAGCGCTCTGCAATAGTTGCAAATGTTTGGAAATCGTTCTCCATGTTCATCGGATGCCGTGGGCAACTGACACTCAAAGTCGTCCTTATGAGACTGCAGGAAATGCATTTCTGTTGACATATGGTAACCTTGTTTTTCAAAAGCACTCATGTATTTGCCGGCAATAGGAGAATGGTTTTTACCGAGTACAATCTAAAATAAGTTTCCAAGTTCTCTGGTTGAGAAGTGTTGATCAAATTCGTAATTTTACATTAGTTTTCTTATATCAGGACCAACAAAAATAACTGTTTGAACAAGAGCTCTCACCAAGAAAACTTTCAGCGTGGAAAGATGTCTCGTTAAAACTCAATAAATAATTGAGTTCTCTTGCTAGAAAAATGATTGATGCTGCTTGATTCTCATAATTAATTTGTTCAACAGTATCGACTGAATTTTGTATATTTTCTGTACGTTCCTTTTCAGATATAGTTATTTATTTACATACATATGTAAATTTAAGAGATATTTATTGTGTAAAGCTTTTTATTATAATGGTTTTTAAAATTAAAAAAAATAAATCAAAATTAAAATTAAAAAAAAATTAATTAAATTTTAAAATTTAAGTTCATAGTTAATTTATCATAATAATGTGAAAATTACTTTTTATTAGAATAATGCAAAAAAGAGTAATTAATATCCAACACCAGTTGAGTAGAACACGTATATCCATATTTTCTATCCCACTACAGACGTCATTAGTACCCTTTCTGTCAACTGGGAGGTAGTTGTAAAGTCATTAATATCAACTATTTTACGCTACAGAGATTTTAAGAAATGTATACGAGAAATGCTTATACTTTTCCACATACTATATCGACAACGGCTCATAACTTTGTTTTTTCTGTTTTAATATAGGATCGAATCCACATATTCCCAAAAGGCCAAACTTTAATTTTTTAGTGCATGTGACAACGAAATTAACTTTCACAACTTTTTAACTGACTTTCCTTATTCAAGTTTTTAGTTTATTAGCCCTTTACCGGATGGCAATGATAGTTATTTTTTTTCATTTAAAAGCTACGAAGTGAATAGGAGAAATGCCCATTCACTTACTGTATCGACAACGGCTCAAAGCTTTTGTTTTTTCTGTTTAAGAAAAACTTTTCCCAGTTAAATACATGATATTAATGACTTTACAACTCTCTCTCTGTTGACACAAAGATTACTGATGACTTCTGTAGTGGCATGGAAAATAATTGTTGTTTTTTCCTTTATTCTAAATAATTTTCACATTATTGTGATAAATTAACTATAAACTTAAACACGACTATACATATATATTCATTCATTTGTAATTGAAGAGTAACCTCACGAAAATATCACAATAGAGTCACGCGAACAGGGTCGATTTCAACGCTTCATTCAAATGCACGCATGCCCTATCACGCTGCTTCACCTGTAATTATGCGTGGTATAAGTATTGAAGAATCAGAAACTCTTTATATTCTCCGCATGAAGATTCAGTGTTATGTTCGATTGACTGAGCACGTTTTTCACGTCTCAAAAGAATCATTCAAGTGCTTCAGATTCTTAAGATGATTTAGGCATACTTCACCCCATCTGATCTCCTTACTATTTATACCGCTTACAGCCGACCTAAATTAAAATGTAACTCTCAGATATGGGCCGGTGCTTCAAAGAGAGGCGAAGAAACTCATTGGGGACGGTAGGGTACCCAACTCTATTAACTCTCTTGAGCATCGTCGCAATTTGGGATGCGTTTCGTTTTTCTGTCGTTACTATAATGGGATGTGTTCTAATGAAATAAGGGAACTTGTTCCCGAAACCCGCTCATTCATACGCCCAATGCGTTTCTCATTAAGAGCGCAAATATTTGTGAGTAGAATAAACTCCATTCAGAAGTCTGGCCTGTCAATTACGATGTTGAAAAGGTTACAGCGAATATCAATAAATACTACTCCCTCTATCCGCATTACTTATAATATATTTTCCAAGTTCCGGTACAATGTATTGTCTGCATGTGTAGAGATCATTCCGTGAGTGGTGGGTGGCCCAAAATAATAAATAATTGAAATTGCCACTCATCACTGTTTCAAGTCAAATAATGAATCAATATTTAAGTTCAATATCATATCAATAAATATAACATCTGTATGTCTATTTACCAACAACAGCAACAAACGTCTCAATTATCTGTCAACATCAAAACAATAACAATATGTTTATATATGTATTTGTCTTTGCTAAAACGAACTCAAATCTGCGATAAAAGAAAATGATACATGAATGGAACTTCAAATGTTGTGGGTGTTTGTGGTTCAGTTTCTGCTTTGAGAAAAAAAATTTAAGGTCAAATGAATTATTAAACTACTTTCATGTTAATATTTAATGTTTAATTTTTGTATTACGGCAAGGAAAATATTTTTAAATTGCTTTGATAAAAAAATTTCAAATGTATTTTCAGTTGGCATTCAATAAACGTTTCCCAAGATTTCAATCTGCTTGTACAAGTTGTCAATTGTTTGATGTTTGTAATTGATTTAAATGGCATTGATGCCAAACAAATGAGATATTTTTTATATAAAATAATTATTTGAAGAGATTTGTCAATTTTAAAAGAGAAATAATATCTAAGACAGAAGAATTTTTGAACAAAAATTTAGAATAATTTCTAAATTTCAGCTAATTTCTACTACTTGTTGCTTATACTCGTATGTTATAAAGACCCTCGTGTTCAAAAATGATTTTTTCCAATCAAATATCCCTTAAACTTAAGTGGTACAGCTATCATGCCTCTTTCTTAAACTGTTAATATTCACCTTCATTTAGTTTTGGATTTTGCCAGGCATAAACAATTTTTTTTATTTATAAAAGGTTTAATAAGCAAATTTCCATACAAAATATAATTATAATACCTTTTATAAATAGTATAGTTGAATTTCAATTAATGGTCCTCACCAAAACGCTGAAAATTGACATCTGCGAAATTGGATACATTTATATGCGGAACTGGTATCATGAACCCCTGCGAGTTCTTTCAACAGTCACAGTTCCAGTTTGTTAGAAACGTCAATAAAATATAAATTAAATACAAAAATTAAAATTAAAATGTATGTCTAGAATGTGCAATTTGCATTTAAAAATGTCTTAAGAAAGGCAGAAGACTCAGTTGCTCAGATCATTTGAAGAAATTGCTATTTTTGATGTGTTAACACTACAATATTTGGAAAAAAAATCTACAACCTGCTGTTTTATTAAATGCACAATTCAACTGCGTAAGTCTACGAGTCATAATTGTTGGGCAAGTTTATATGGGATTCTGACATGCAGCTTTATTGAGATTTTTGCAATAAATGCCACTATTGACATAAATATTCCATTCCAAAGGTAAATTAAGTTATTTCGCAATAAGTACGAAATTTTTATAAATATTGAGTAACACTTGAAATGCAACCCTTCTCACAAGTATTTTTACTTGGAAGTCTGTTCAGTGAAAAAAAAGAATTATGTACAATGGGAAGGCAAATCTCAAAATAGTAAACAGCGTGCCGATGGCTGAAGTAGTCTGCACGTTGACTATAAAACTAAAAAGTGCTGGGTTCGAGCCCCATACTAAGTCATAAACACATCTCGCATTTTTGCTGATGTGGATTATTGTGGCTTTGTGATATTTGTTATCGGAAGGTAACGACTTCACTTAATACCAATCCATAGGTTCATCAGAGCGCCCTCCTTCGACGGTATTGTGTAGTACCAGCGCAGTAAAATAATTTAATACGTCTCCTTGATATCAGGCGCGCTGCAGCACTGCTATCAAGAAAAAAAAATAAAAAACGTGCAAAAGCAGATTTGGAATATAGTGAAGCTTCAACTCTTGTCATTTCGCTCACTATTCCTCTCCTCTAGTTCCACCACAATGCATCGCATGTGTAGGGGTCGTCTCCTGAGTGCCATTCGAAGATAAAAAAAATAAATAAATAAAAAACCACAAAGGCAATGATGACCTGCGAATTATACCTCTTAACGTTTTTTTTCAACTGTGAAATGCTAATAACTAAATTAAATATGTGCGAACAATAAATTAAATGGCTCAATTCAAAGTAAATTATCTGAATTACGAGTAAGAATTCATGTCTTAACATCGTATTATTACAAAGTTGTGCAAATGAATTTTCATTAAAATTTTGACAGAACCCTGATTATTTATTTTATTTAATTTTTTTATATTTTAATTTAATTTATATAAATTATTTTATTTTTATGTATTTTATTGTAATTTATTTATTTAATATTAAACATGAAATTACAAATATACTTTGAGTGTAGGTAATGAGCACAGTAATAAAAGATTTCAGTCTGCGATAATAAACAGACCCATTATCTATTAGGGATAGAAGCTGCAACCACCTGACTAATAGATCAGCTCATTACACAGAAATTAATATTAATTTCTTTTAGTTGTTTATTCAGCATATATTATAAATATATATGCAAAATTTATATTTTTTTTTAATAAATATCAATAAGCTCACGCATTGGTATCGAGTAGAAAACATCTTGCTCCTATTGGCTGACTAATAGCACGGAACGAGAGGGATGCTGTAGATATTGGTATCATAGAGTATAAATCGTGAAACTGCGAGTTTCTGGCATCATATGTAAAGGTTTAATTTTCGTATATTATAGAATTGAATCAGAATGTTTGCACAGTCCGGAGCAAAATTGATTTTAGTACATAAGTTTCTACACTCCTCGGCCCAAAATCTTTCCTTGGCAATTATCGTTTCAGCAAGGTTGCAGAGTGATCTGTTTTGTAGCATACAAATTACTTAATTAATATAGACAAAATGGAGATTTAATGTATCGAGATACAGGAAGTTCAACACCGTTTCTAAATTTTGCGTATAACTTGCAACATCAACATTTTCTCAATTAAAAATCTGAATATATTCTCAACAATTCTCAACAATTTAAATTCAACAAGTTCTTCAAAATTAAAATTTGTCTTACGTCAGTTTTGCCCAAGGTACATAGAATAAATATTTCAATTATTAATGCAATTTTCTTAAAATTTCTTGTGTACTCTGGACGAGCCATTTTGATTTGATTTGATCTCCTAATTCTCAGTGAACATACATAGCCTTATGCAATGCGCCACTCATAATAAGACTGCGAATATATTAAAGAAATGAAAGTGCGAGTACTTTTTTGTCTCCACCTCTTTTATTTTTGGCGTTGAAAGTTTTTGAACTTGTTCAACGTACGCTGAATGATTAATTAATTTATTGATGAAATTAAACAAATCAACTTTAATAAATAATATTTTATGAAATGCTTGTTGTACAAAATGTATGCATGATTTGTTTTTAACTGCCATTTGCAACTCGTTATTAATATTTAACGACATTTTATTTTATTATTTATATTCTGTGTCAATATGGAAGAGTAGCTTACGTCGACTTAAGCTCCTAAGTTATGTAAATATGAAAATCTATTAAATTCTAATAAGTCATTTATTAAAAGATAGAATAACATAATTTTCTATTAGAAGCCAGTCTAAGGAAAATAAAAGTTTTAATAATAGTAGAGTTAAATTTACAGAAATAAAATTTCTTAAATTTAAAAGTAGGCATCTAGCAATTCCCTATTGGAAAGATTAAGTGTCTTCCTAGACGCACAGCTATTTAGGTTTTAAATTTCATTAGTTTCGCTCATGCGAAAATTGCCACTACCTCCCCTCCTGATCATAGTTTTGAAAATATTTAGACCCTATATATCTCTCACATAGTCGAGCCGCCTTGATCGGTTGCCTTCTAACTTAACTCAACCTGTGTCCCTCAAGACGCATTTCTACATATGTTTTAAATTTCATTTCTTACCACCCCTCGTGATTTTCGTTTTGAAAAAATGTATTATATTTTTTAGAGACAGAGCGATCTATGTTTTAAATTTCATTAAAACCGGTTAGTTAGTTTTGGAGACAATTGTTCAACTTATTCAAAGCAAATTTGCAGCATTCGACAAAGTTTTTAAGTCCAGAAAAATGAATGCGTATGAAAATCAATTTGGCAAGAAATTACAGAGTAATTAAAAACAAAAAATTTTTTCGCAAATTTTCGACATCAATATTTTTTGAACTACTTTACAGATTTTTGTCAAATTTGCGAAATCCGATACACTTTTCAAGTGTCTAATAAAAAAAAATTGATTTGACAAAGTCTTCTGAAGTTGTGGAGAAAAACGATTTTTATCTAAATTTTTCGTCAACGATATCTCTCGAACGAACCACATGATATTAGTCAAAATGGCTGCAATCGACATTACTTTTTGATGTTGCTCGGCTTAGTAGTTTAAAATTTATTTGGGAACACAATTTTTCGAAATTTTTCGAAATCTGTTTAATCGAGTCGGTTCTTTTTCTCACGACATTTAAGTGAGCTCAATATCCTTCGAACATGATCAACTTGGTTGCGAACCATTGACTTGTTCATAAGTTATGAGATAAGATTTTTTCGAAATTTTTCCCCAGCGACATCTCTCGATAGAATAAAGCGATTTTAGTCAAATTGGCCACAATCGACGACTCTTTCTGCAGTTAAGAGCTGATTAAATTTTTGAATTTATGTGAATGCATACATATTTTAATTATTACTAAAGCTTAAATTTGGCTTTATTTATAGTTGACACTTTACAGCTGTGTGGTTTGGATGACGTTTTAGAGTTATTAAAATAGTATTGATGTTTTGGGGTGTTGACATTATCCCGAAAGAAACAACAAAAAAAACACGGTTACTTTTCATTTGACTCCATATGCAAATATATACAATTTCATCAAAATGGGTGGCGATGATCGAAGTAGTCTGCACGTTGACTACAAAACGAAAAATTTTACTGGGTTTAACCCCAGTTTCAGACTCATAAAAACATCTCGCGCAGGCATAGTCCCTGTTCACTAAACAGTAACGACATCAGCTGTATCCAATCAGCAGGCACATCAGAACGCCCTCCTTCGTCGGTATTGTCTACCACCGGAGAAGTGCATTAATTACTAAAAAAAAATGGCTACTAAAAACGAAGGTTCAAAATTTAATACGTCTCCTTGACATCAGACAGGCTACAACACTGCTATGAAACAAATAACGTGCAAAAACAGTGTTATAAGATAGTGAAGCTTCACTTCCTGTCGTTTCTCCTACTATCCCTTTCCTCTAGTTCCAGCACAATGCACCGCATGTGTAGGGGTCATCTTCTGAGTGCTGATCCGAGATGAAAAAAATGTACCCAAAATAAAAGAAATTTGTTCAAAATATGCAATTAAATCACTAGAAACAGAAATATGCTAACACAAAATGTTAAAGCAAACTGTTTTGATTCACAAATATAATTTTTTTTTTATCTGGGACCAGCACTCAGGAGATGACTCCTACACATGCGAAACATTGTGCTGGAACTATAGGAAAGGGATAGTAGGAGAAACGACAGGAGGTGAAGCTTAATTAATTATTTTTGCAGCTCTGTTTTCGCACGTTATTTGTTTATACTCGTAGTAGTGCTGAAGCTTCGGTTGAATAGCCATTTTTCTTATTGTTTTTACTTCGCCGGTGCTACACAATACCGACGAAGGAGGGTGTTCTGATGCGATTGTGGATTGCTATAAGCTGAAGCCGGTATTGTTTAGTGACCAGTGACTATGCCTTCGCCACTGAAACCTTCCGACAACAACTGACACACAAAGACACAATAATGCACATCAGAAAAATGCGAGATGTTTATTTTTAATTTAAAATTTTAGTCTGAAACTGGGGTTGAACCCAGGTCTGTTTTTGGATTCGTAGTCAACGTGCAGACTACCATCCATCGTGTCATCGCCACCCATACGCCAAACGCAGCATTTCTACAACCTCTTCCACCATTTTTTTTGGCGTGTGAGGTAGGGTTGAAAATGCCTTCGCACTTACAGAGACCGTCGTCTTCTGCGTCGAGTGGTGTTGCCACTAAAAAATTCCCTCCTCCTCCTCTGGGTAGATTCCTCCCCGGGACCGCTTTCCGCATTACTTCGGGAAGGCCCAGAGCCACGTCCCAATCAGGACCACTCTCACTCACCCACGTCTGGGTCCGCCAAGTCACCGCTCGCGCGCCAAGAGGTCTATGGGTATTTCCCCACATATCACCAGGACCGCAGCGCCCGAGACCGTGCGGTAAGCCGAAGCAACCCTAAGGGCCGCCGTCCGCTGTACCGCCTCCAGCACCCTGCGTTTGGTTCTCTCACCCAGTACATTTCCCCAAATCTCGCTCCCATGCAGCAAAATCGACTTCGTGACCGCCATAATCAGCCTCCTCTTGCTCTGTGTCGGGCCTCCGACATTCGCCATGAGTCTGCTCAACATGCCAGTCATCTTCGTCGCCCTAGTCGCCACATGCCGTATTTGGGCCCAGTAAGTCAGCCTACAGTCGAGTCTGACGCCCAAATACCTTATGGCACTCTGGGTAACCAGAGACACACCCCTATCCGCATGCCGACGCCGAGTGGTATGTGTGCCCGCGTCATCAACATCACCTCGGTCTTCTCCCCGGCCAATTCCAAGCCGTGGTCCTCAAGCCACATCCGGGTCCTAATCATGACCCGGTTCAGCTTCCCCCTGGCGTCATCCATATCCCGCGCCAAGATCACCGCCGCTATATCCGCGTATCCCACGAGCTGAGCATCCTCGGGCATTTCCACCCCAAAGATCCCATCGTAGGTCAGATTCCATAGGTCCGGGCCCAGACACAACCCTGGGCCGCGCCGGACGTGATCGTCCTGCTCCTCCGCCCCGTCGGCGTATCGTACAACAGTACCCGATCGTCCAGATAACTACGGAGAATTCTATACAAGTATCCGGGAATACGGAACCTCCCCCGTAGCGCATTCCGAACGTCGAGTGTTGCCAGGACAACTATGCGCTTCGGATAATAGCGCCTCTCGCTCTGAGCGCGCTCGAAGCACTCAACCACATCAGCAATCGCCCCGAGCGTTGACCTGCCAGGTCTGAAGCCATGCTGTCTATCCGACAGCCCCCCAGCCATCCTCACGTCCTCCGCCAGCCTTCTTTGCAGTAGCTTCTCTAGCAGCTTGCCGGCACCATCCAACATGCAAAGTGGCCGATAAGCCGATGGCTGGGTCGGATCGCCCCTGCCCTTCCTAACAAGCACAAGCCGCTGTGTCTTCCAGCGTCTTGGGAAGACGCCCTGGACTGTACAAGCATCATATACCGGAAGCAATGCTTCCGGCCTGCTCTCAGCCAGGATCTTCAGCACCTCCGATGGTACCCCATCCGGGCCAGGGGCTTTCCCCGTCCTAAGAGCCACGGCGGCGATCCTCAGCTCACCCCGGTAAAGGGCGTTGGCACCTCATCATCGTAGGACCCACGTTCGCCGCCCAGCGGAGGGTGTGTGGGGAACAGGCCCCCACAATCGCATCGATCCGCGCGCCGTCCAATTGCACTCCAGCGCGGCTCGCGCCCAATTTTCCCGCCACGATCCTATAGCCGAGTCCCCATGGATCACGGTTCAGGTCGCTCCGAAGTTCCTCCCATTTCGCCCAGCAATCTCCGGCGTCCACCAGTACACAGGTCGCCTCCCCGCCCGTCGCGACAAATGGGGCATCGATGCGTCGCATCCACGGACAATGCGCCGCATCATAGCACCCGCCGGGGAGTCAGCGTCTCCCCCACCGTCCAACCGCGACGTTCCAACAACGCGCGCCTCTCCCCCCGTGCGACCGCGCGACGCCCGCCTCCGATACTATCCCAAACTCAACATACTGGTGATCACTCCCAGTATATTCCTCGAGCACCCTCCATCCTTCGATCATCCCAGACAGATTCTCGGATACCAAAGTGATGTCAGGAGTGGTGAACTAGCACCCCGGCCGCCTGAAGGTGGTCGCACCACCAGCGTTCATGACCACCAGGCCCAACCTAGCCGCCATATCCAGGACGCACCTCCCCCTCGTGCTCGTCACCGGAACACCCCACTCCACAGCCCTG
Source organism: Dexiosoma caninum (assembly GCA_963924685.1). NCBI lineage: Eukaryota > Metazoa > Arthropoda > Insecta > Diptera > Tachinidae > Dexiosoma > Dexiosoma caninum. Next base: position 49,697,557 of record OZ004729.1, on the reverse strand, counting down.
GCATTGAAATCACCGGCCACCACAAGGGGGCGGCCATACCAGCCAGAGCGTCCTCGATAGCGGCCATCTTCGCCCTAAATCTCGCCACTCTATCACTAGGAGTGAGGTAACAGCTCACCAGCACAAAACCGCCGATCCGAGCCCACGCATAGCCGCAGCCGATCCCGTACCGCGCAACCGCGAGTACCGCCGCCAGGTAGCCAGAGCGGCGCCGTACCCGTTTCGTCCCCGAGCCAGAATCCTCGGTGCATCGGACCGTATTGTTCGCTGATAGCAATCACGTCCGCGCCCCTCTCTCCACAATTTGAATATACATACATATTTCCTTTTAGACTAGTCATGCATGACATTTCATTTAATAGCCAATCAATATATTGTCAATCTTAATTTTGCTACAATGTCATGTGAAAATAATAAAGACATTTGGCATAAATATCGCATTTGAAGATTGTACGTCAAATTGACAGTTAAATAAATAACGATGTTTAATACTCTTTTAAAGAAAAACAAACTGCAAAAAAAAATTTTCACTTTTTTATTTATTCATTTTTATTTATTTATTGAGTTTTGTTTTCCGAAATTTTCTTCAATAATTTCAATATTTTATGTGACACTTGTTTAGAAAATAGAAATTTTACAGTTTGCGTTTAAATATATGCGCTGTTATATTTGAAAGTGGTATTAGTAATAAACAGGTCAGAGCGATTGTCCTGATGATTTTTAGTAGTGTGGCCTTTTTAACGTCAGACATTGCGTACTTGTGAAAAATTGTTTCATTCCTTATTTGGCTATGGCTGGTTTGAAAAAATTCGTATAAAGTATTTCCAATGCAAACCTTTTGCAGTAAACCCTCTTTCATAATTGCATATGATTAACAAGTAAGTTTGATTAAAAATAAAAAATCTATAATTAAAATATAGAACATAAATATGTACTTAAGTATATATATATAAAGAAAACATTCGTATAACTAATAATAATAACGAAGTTATATACTAGAACGGAGAAATACCAATTGTAATAGCTCAAAAACAAGTGGCCTGTGAACCAGCGGAAATGGAGATTTCTGTGGACCTAGGGCCCGATGAAACCCTCCAACATCACCGCAGAAGAAATAAGAAATAATAAACTCCTTACCTCTCCCGTTCATGGCTCAGGAACTGAGGACGAGAACGTTCGGATCAGTACGGCCGATAAAAAGCGGCTAAAATACTTGCTAGGTAAGGGACACAATATTGATGAAGCAAGGAAGCTTGCTCAACAGTCAGCTGCTATGGAGCGACAATGCTCTCCCAGCACAACTCCGAATCATGCGAGACCATTCTGTCAATTTTGACAGACACACTGTCCTGCACTCTAAAATTTTCTAAAATATCTTTCTATACGTTACAAATTAAATTAAAAATGCTCAATCTTTTAAATGTTAATACAGTTTTAACGTAATTTTAAAGATTTAAACATAGCAAAATAACGATTTGACGTTTCTCCTTAAAAATTGTTATACTGATCTAAATATGCCAAATTTACACATGTTATGTAGACATAGTAGTAGTAGACACCAAAGAAAACTGAGTGAACTATTATTTTGTGAAATCAATTAAGTGCAGTAACAATTTAAGTACAAATGCATTTTGAGAGTGTTTTTATGATGATATAAAATATTTAATATTGCCGGTACAACTTGAAACTGTTTTTGTAACATTACATATGTACATAGATATTTGTCATAAATATATCGCAATCGTTAAATAACATAATATATTGTTTCCGTTTTTATGAGAACTTAACATTTAGTATTCATATGTACCCATTGTAAAAATTTGGCGTAATTCTGCCAAGTCTTTATTAATAAAATTTTTTAATTCTATTAATACTATCATATACATACCTCCAATTTAAAATGAGAATGTTTTTTTACTTTTATACTAATAACTTTTAAAATTTGAATTAATAAATTGTGTATATTATTGATCTCCACGTAAATTAATACCCTATGTATGTATGTATTGTTATGAATGATGAATTGTTGTTATTTTTTGATTGCTTCTTAATGAATATAAGAAAAATGTTTTTAAAATATACATTTTCCATTGTCTGGGTTTTTGGCGATTTTTCGTAGCTGAAATCTGGATTTTGACGATTTTTGAGAATTCGATCTGGCAGCCCTATAGATAAATGTCTTTGACTAGTATGCAATGTGGTAAAGCCTGTTGTTTTTGGTATTGTTAGATTGTTGTAGAGCCGCATAGACCTAATAATTGGATCATGGTAGAAGTGAAATTTCTCTTGTTTCGAGATATTTAATGGTTTGCGTTTGATTTAAATTAAAAATATTGGGAAACGTCAGAGTGATGTTTTTAGTACTATGTATATGTACATACATACATACATATGTACATTAAAATCATATTCATAATATTTAAAAGGATTTTCAAATATCTTTTGTTTCAAGTTTTTCATAGGTAATTTTCTTAAAACTAAATTTATTGGTCTAAAATCGCATGAAAATTTTCATAAAGTTTTCCGAATCGCACGACTTTCCAAAACAAATCTGTCACACTACCTTAGAGTCTTTCATGAAAACACGTGGTCCTACAAACGTAGCCTTTATATACCTGTTACCTATTATACCTATCCTGTTAACAATAAAATAAACATTCGATGATTTCGCTTAAAAATAATCATTTCTTACATATCAAGAGTAAAGCTCTTTCATTCTCTTTCTTATATTTCTATTCGCGAGATCCCCTGAGTGCAACTGGCTGCTTTCTAAAGCTAAATAACTGCTTACTCCTATCACCTACACAGTAGGCACACAAATTAGAGCTCAATATTTCTAAGACTTATATTTCTCTTAACGTCATTTGTCATCTCAAAGCAATGTATAATAATGCATTGGAGTGTATTTATCAAAAATATTTGGTAAAAAGGAAAAACATGGGTGTCTTGCAAAGATATATTTCATTGCATCGGAATGTTTTTGTTAACATTATCATAATTCTAGCAATATTTTGTTTATTTTGTTCAGTTAACAAAAAAAATTATATTTTTTGATATATATATTTATTAAGCCTGAGGTCTTTTTTTTTTTTTTTTTTTTTTATTTATTATTCGATATTTCGTTAACAGCTTGTTAACATCATCAGGAATGTTATAAAAATTATAAACGAATGGTTTTCCTTCATGAATTAATTTCAACTTTATTCAGCAGAATGTTACCGATTAAAAAATATAGCGCTGTACCACCAATTATTTTTCCATTTCGTTAATTTTTAATTTCGCAATGTATACATTGAACTTTTTGTAGAACAAAGTACATATTTCTGTTAGTGCCAAAGATGTCGTTATAGGCAGGTTTTAATTTTCATAATACGGAAACGCATGTACTTACATAATAAATTATAGCTCATTTAATTTTACAATATGTTAATATTGTATATACCATAGAGAGGGCTTACGTGAGTGCCCCATTTTGTGATAACTTCCTCAACTTACGTTTGCATGATTGTGTATGAGTACGTTTAGGTTTTGCGTGAACGTCCATGATGAGCGTGTGCGACTTTTACTCACTATGCCAACCATAATACATACATAAACTTGCTGGTATATGCGTAGGATTTCGTTTTTTAATATTTCTTTTATTTAATTCACATTATTACACGATTGATTTATCTATAAAACATTGTGACACATTGTAAATAGGTGGCAAATACATTTTCAAATTACATTCTTACACTTTGAGATTCGTATAACTTTTTACTGAATATAAAAATTGAACGTAAAATATATGTATTTAATATATTTAACAATAAACTAACATTGAATTATTACAAATAGACATTTTTGTAGCAAACGTAGGCCATTGTGTGGTATTCATATTAGTATTGTATTTTATATTGGAATTTACCTGAAATATGTGTACATGTACACAGTCTATGGTTAATTTATTAGATACAGTGTACAATTGAATTTTCAAAAGCAAAAACGTAATCTACCGCCAATTCTCAGAAAATTTTCCTACGACACCATGTTTTCAAAATCAAAATGGAGCCCCCGATTTGGCATGACAATGTTTGTCTAATAAAAATCCTTTTTGTTTTTTTTTTATTACAAACGAAGAATTTTTAATATGTTTTTTTAATATTAAAAATTAAAATTGTTTTTAAGAAAATTAAAGTTAAAGTAGACATTATATAAGCTGTTTTCTGCTTTCCATTTGTGGTAATGTGTTGCGGGTTTTAATAGTAACTGCCATAACATCATCACGATAACTGGCTACTACACGCCGAGAAACATTAGTTAGCAGTTTTATGAAGCGCTTAGTTCCCTGAAACAGTGAAACGATAATTTAAGTCTGAAATATTTTATACCATGTGGTAATAAAAAATGTATCACTTTTTAAAGGTATGGGCAAACTGTTGAAAGTGTTATCCATCGAAAGGGCAACGTTTCTGTTCACAATGGAATGCAGCAATATTCTGCAAATCTTCGATTTCATAAAAGGTTTAACATTTTTTTACATACACACTGACATAAACCAGAATATTGTGACTGGCAAATCGCTTCTCATCTTCATGTCCGTAATTGCATGCAGGTATTTAAAATTATTATTTTTAATTTGTTCTGAGTAAACACTCTTTTTATTCTACTTCGCAGAAACACAAACGCGTTTTTTAACTTTTAATTATTTAATTTAATGATTCATTGTAACAATTTTTTTTGTATTTCAAAAAGATCTTGTGTTTTGGCAATTTCTTCTAGACATCTAGTCTACAGAAATTGTTTTCATCTAACAAAATCTCAACATGACATCATTTGAAAACGTTTAAAAGTATACAAAAAAAAAGGAAATTAAGAATAATGTGATAAATTACTTTTCCATAAATCTTGTGTTGTTAACAACTACTCGTGAAACAAAATACAGTGCCCGCCAAAGAAATGATTCATCCAACTTCCCTTCTTCATTTCTTAATCAGAACCAGAGGGCGAAGACGAATTTTAATTGTAAGCGGCGGCGGCTAACGAGGAATATACAGGCGGCGGATTGCAGCTATAGCTGCTTTCAAAATAGGCATTTCATATTGAAAAGACTTATTTGTTATTGTAATTTTCTATTAAAAAGTTATTTAGTGAAAAATATATACTAAAGAATTAATTTCAATCTTTTATTTTGTAAAATAATATAAAAAATATAGAACACAATTCAAAATTATTCTAATTATGGTTGAACCAGTTTCAAATTCATATGGACAAATAATATTTTTAATTAATTAATGCAATTCCCAACAAATGAAAATAATAGCTCGGATGAAGAAGATGGGCTTGGAACTCCGAAGCAGAAATTTGTCTGAGTCGGAAGAATGTGTTGTTTTTGGGTCATCTTTTTTTAAGTTCCACCACAAAACTTTAATAATACAAAACATTTTAAAAACACAAAATTTAATGATCCGGGATATTCTGCTAAGTTCAGGCAGAGACTAAGGTTTAAATACAGCCATAAAATATTGAGTTTAAGAAAGACCAAATGTTTTTCCAATATTTTATATTTCCAGTTTTATTTATTTTCATTAATATTTCAACAGCAAAACAAACAAAATACAATTCATTTCAAACAACGGTAATTCTTACTAAAACACTAAAATTAACTGGGCAAAAGTTGAAATACAGACCACAATAGAAGATCATTTGTTACATTAACAAAAAGAAATAATGCGGTCCGAAGTCCGATTTATCGACAGAACGCCTTAAATTATATTCAATATTGGGGGTGGCGATGGTCGAAGTAGTTTGGACGTTGACTACAAAACGAAAAATTTTCCGGCGTTTAACCCCAGTTTCAGACTCTTAAAAACATCTCGCATATTTTCTGATGTGCATTTGTGTAACTTTGTGTCAGTTGTTGTCGCAACGTTTCAGTGGTCACTTAACAGTAATGGCTTCAGCTGTATGCAATCCACAGGCACATTAGAACGCCTTCCTTAGTCGGTATTGTGTAGCACCGACGAAGTAAAATAATTACTAAAAATGGCTAATAAAACGAAGCTTCAAAATTTAATACGTCTCCTTGACATCACTGACGTTACAACACGCTACAAAAACAAATAACGAGCAGAAAACAGTGTTGTAAGATAGGGTAGCTTCTTCTTCCTATCCTTTCTTCTACAATCCCTTTCCTCTAGTTCCAGCACAATGCACCGCAAGTGTAGGGGTCATCTCCTTAGTGTTGGTCGAAAAAAAAATATGGTCTTATATTGGTATTGGTCCATTATACCATCAATAAACGCCACATTCCAAACACCAGCACCAAACTCCGCCCCAAAGCATAAAATGCCCGCCACTTATTTTACAGTTGGAATCACATTTTTTGTATGAAGGGCAGTGTTAGATTTTCGCCAGACTTTTGAGTCTTATTAGACTTATTAGCCTTACATGGTGTCCAATAAAACTGCTTCCAAAAAATTTTTATGCCATGTTTAGTTTTCTATAAACTCAATATTTTGTGGCTCTATTTAATCTTTAGTCTCTGACTGTATAAAAAAACGACTATTGCCATAGTAATATAAGCTTCATATTTGACATATAAAAGGCGAAAATTTTATTCCGCCGACATAAGCCGCATGAATCGGTGACGGCTGTAAACCAACTTAACGTCGCTCGAATTCTCTCTCGGCTTAGAACATACTGGTAGGAGAATTAATAAACCTGGTTAACCTTGTAAAATACGTACGTACAGGGTGGGCCAAAAGTAATCACCCGGGGCATAAGTAATCTCCCGATGTTCTTTTAGTGTAATTTTTTTTTAAGACAAATTTTGGCACTGCTATGATATGGGCTAAGTGACCGCCGCCAGAGTTGATGACCATACATGCAGATCCACAGGTTTTTATTAAATAAAATTACAGCAAAAAGACATCGGGTGATTACTTTTGGCCCACCGTGTACATACCTAAAATATATATCAATGCTTAATCAATGCTATTCATAATTTTGGCGCAAGATTTACATTATTTTTTTAATTGTTAAGTATACAGTGCAGGATTGCTTATGAAATAACACATCGCACAGTGGAGTATTTGCCCCGAACAATTTTTAAATGTGTTTTTTTTAATATAAGATTAAGGTCTTTCATTAAAATAATTATTATTTTGATATAAAAAATCTAGTGGCAGATTATTTGTGGGGTCGTGTTGTTAATGGACGGCGATTGAACCCTTTGAACGTATGTATGGTTTATAAATTTACATACTAATTTACAATAATCAGTATTAGATTTACAATGAAATTTTAAAAATATCTGTATAAAATTTATATTGAAATTTGAATTTCTAAAGACGGTAAACCAAACAACGGAATTAAAATCGCTTTTTAAATGTACAAAGGAAATTAATATCATTTTTAGAATACAGAGTTTTTATTGAATTGCTTAATTAGAATTTTGTTAAAAAATATTAAATTAATTATTTGTTTATTTATTGTTTCCTTCTCCTACGTTGACAGTGGGCAATGCTGTCATGACAATGGGAACTTTTTTACTTACACATGCAAACTTTTTCAATCGTCTGCAATACCCTGTAGTAAATATCAGTAGTGAAACAGTACTGATTCACTACTGACATTGTTACCAGTACTATTGACTTACTATACTCCAGGCAATGTAATTTGTTATAGACATTTAACATGTACGTATCATTGAAGAATATAAGAACTACTAAGTAAGTACTCAACTTGGGAACATATTGTAACCAGAGATCCACTAATACTATTTAATATTTAAAACTTCTTCGGAAAACATTTTCTGAGTTTCTAGATTCGCCAACTTTTAAATAATGGGATTCCGTCAATGTTTATATCCAACTTAATTTCGACACATTTTTTTTAAATTACTTTTACTTCCTTATTTTTTTTCTTTATACTTGTACTTTTTATACCTGTGTGACAATAATTCCCGTGGAAAGCTTTTCTGATTGTTGCTTTTTGCCCAACAAAACTGCTGCTGAAAGCGATACCTCCACACCTTCCGCCTGCAATATAGCCAGCATATTCTTCAAATTTTCCCTCAAATTTTGTAGAAAACAAAATCTTCGAAAGACTGTACAAAATCTCGAAACTTTGAACTTTCACTACAATTTATTTCATCATTCTTACTATTTCTATTTTTATATAAAATGACGTTTGATGGCTTTTTTTAATTAATCACCCTTATTGTGTTTGGCGCTTTTGCGGCGAAAACTAGGCGGTTTTTGAAAATGGTACCGTGATTGGCGAAATCTATTACAAAAGACGCCGTGAAAACGGTACCGTGTTTGGTGTATTCGTCTGTCAAAAGTGTATAAAACTCTCGTTAAGATATTATTCAAATTTGTTTAAAATAATTAAATGGAAGGGAACAAAATGTAAGTAATGAAAAAAGTATAATTAAAACATGATTTTATTCGTACATACATACATATGTATGTATTTATGTATACAAATGTACATACATTTTAGAGTAAAAGTCACAACTACTGGTCAATTTGCGAGGCTAGTTAAAATAATGGAACAGAAACCTTATTTGGCAAAGGGCTTCCAGAAAAGTTTACAAGAGGTACATTTTAAGGAAGAGTGGAACACCATATCGGATGATTTAAATTGTATTGCTCCGCCATCGCGTTCTGGGAGGGGTGGATGAAAGTGTGGGCTGACTTTAAATTTAAATTGAAAAAAAAACTAGCACATAATAAAGCTGAAAGCTATGCTACAGGTGGAGGACCGTTTAAAAAGCTATCTTTTTCAGCTATAGAAGAAGTAGCAATTAATTTATTAGATATGCGTGCTGTTATACAACATAAAGATGCATTTGGAATTAAAAGACCGAAAGCTATTTCCCCAAACACCGAACCAAATTTAGTCGCTACCACAAGTATTGAAGAAATTGATGATCCTTGTACTTCAACCCCGCTTAATAAAAATAGATAAACAAAGAATAAAGAAAAAGTAACGCTTTTAGAAGAACAAGTTAAACTGCAAAAAGAGTTGTGCTTAGAACTCAAACAGAAACTGTCGGAAATTGAACGTTAAAACAGAAAAATATTTAAAACTAAGGAAGAGAAATTAAATTTATATAAAGAGGAACTCAAAAAGAAAGATCAACATAGAAAAGCCCTTTTAGAAATTCGTAAAAACGAACTCGAACTTAAAAAAAGAAAAAACGTATTTGAAAGCATCTTTATTAATTCTAAAATAACTAATAAATCTAAAACGAAATATATATTAACACAATTATACTTAAAATATTTTATTTATTATTTTTAACTAACTTTTTGGTAGGGAGTTTAAATATATTCGCTTGTTGTCTTAACTCCCTCTTTATGGCATTTATTTCCTGTATGCTGATTGTCTCGTCATCGTCAGAGGATGAATATTTTCACACAAATTAATTTCACAAAAAATTAATAACAAACAATTATTGCACGGAGTTTTATTTTTTGAAATTTTCTTTTGTTATTTATGAATGTTGTGACAGATATTTAACCGGGTGTTTCATAATAATTCTATTTATCACAATCTTTTACAATATAATTCATTTACAAAATTTTGCTTGTCGAAAATATTACACGGTACCATAAGATTGTAAATTCGACAGCAACTACGACAGTTGTCGTTTTTCTACTACTACGCCAAACACAATAAGGGTGAATAACTTTAATTGTGCGGGTACCGCATTTATTTGCACAGGGTCAGATCCTGAGTACTGGTCCCAGATAAAAAAAATACTCTGAGCTGTGGATTTACGTCATCTCGATTTACGTTGTAGAATTTTTTATCCTTCCAACCTCGCCATTTGATTTACGTTGTTTTTACTCTAAACTTGGGAAGGTCGGCAGGTTGCTGGATGTAAAGGTAAAGAAAGGTCCCAGTCCACTTGGGTCTAATTTATTATGGCCCCATTGTGAAAAAACTGTCACGTGTTGTAGTGATACAGACCAGAGTCTATGCTAGAAATCGAACCTAGAACCCAACTGATAGACTAGCACGCTACTCACTACACTACCGGGGCACCCTAAAATCGCAAAAGTTCTAGATTTAATCTTTAAAGGAAGAAATCTTCCAATAAATGTCTTAACTGTTGGAAGAAATGTGATAAAGTTTGTTATCAATTTATGAGTCCACTTTTGATAAGTACTTCTGTAATATTGCACAAGAAAGACCTATATTCACTAAACTTTTTGTTAATAAACCTGAAATTCTAAAGTACAACCAATTTACATCATTTCGATTAACCTCGAAATTTTCCGACATCAACCACGAAATAAATCTGGGGATTGCTCTATTTATAATTATATAAATTTAATGCCTCCCCGCGCATGCCTGCCAACCCAATATCTGATATAATACTTGTCAATGATGCTTAAGTTACTTTTAGTAAATTAATTTATGTAGTTTCATTTAAATTTTAATTTTGAATTTGCATAAACTAAACCCGGCTGCGGTCAAGTTTCCTTGTTCAAAATAACAACTTTAAGGAAGTAGTTATCAATTATGGATTTTATTTTGCTTAGAACGAAATTAATTGTATCTACGTTGCAAGCAAAATAACAAAATTTTTTAGGCTTTAAAATTTGTCATGAATTTATCAAGCAATTAAAATTTTACGTAAGAAAAAATTTTTTTCCTAAGAAACAGCAGGCTTTGATATGCCTGAAAGTACTGTTCATGTTTGAAATACATCAGGATAATTTTTATACGGATTTTCGGTTTTTGTATTCGACAAAATAAAAGCTACAGGATTGTTTGAAGATGTTCCAGTGCAACTAAATCCCACTAAACAACATACACAGTATATCATGTTCATTTAAACTGGTCAATTTAGTACCATTACATTTTGTTCCCGAATGATAATTCTTTACTGCTGTTGCAATGTGAATAAGAAAGCACTTTGTCATGTTGGAACGTATTTCTAGCATTATCCTTTATTTATTTATTAATTAAATAATACAATTATTATAATTAATTTAGCTCTCTTATTAGCATTTATTTTGATCGATAACTGCAGGTCATACATCCGTTAGTAAGATATGTTCCCTGCAAAACCATAACCTCTCTTTCTCTTTATCTCTATCTATTTATCTTCATGTTAGTTAGAGATAAAAACGGACAGTAATAAACGCTTTCTTCAATTTCATACGGTTCAAACACTTCACTTTTTAAAAAACAGTTGGGACAGTCATTTTTGCCGCAGTGTTGTGTCAATTTTAAGCTAATCAAGTATTATTTTTCATTAGGTACAAGCCCTGTTTGGTACATACAACCTCTTCGTGCGCTTTAATTTTAATTTTTCCGGATCCATGCATTTTTATTTCATATTTGTTCAGCTGATGTCACGGGGCATGTTTTTACATCTAACATTTCAGTCTATGTTTTCAATTTCATCACGGAGCAGAAATCTCCCACAAGCTCCTCTATTGATCTTAGTTTTAAATCTATTTGTTTTAAATTTCATCACAATTGGTCGTATAATTTGCGCGAATCAGAAAGCACACCCTACGCCTTTATTGCTTCGACTTTATAAAATTGGATGGCCTTTTTTGGTCCTCTTGGATTGATTGTACATTTTTCCGATAAAATTTCAAATATCGAACTCTGATTCCAATTTGCATCGATGTTATTGAAATTTACTACAAACGTACGGCTTGACAAATTTGTAAGTCAATGAAAATGTTTATGCTGACGGGAAAGGACTGCTGTTGGTTGAGTAGTTATAGTGTTGACTGTACAGCCAGCAGATCGGTGGTTCAAGTACCTGATCCGACTAAAAATATTTATATTGTGTCTACACTGAAGACACTCTCGTTTGTCGGTATTTGAGTATATGACATAAGCTTTCTATCTTTATCTCACTTCGCCTCGGCTGTCTTCTCAACGCTATCCCTTTGCAAATCGTTCCGGTGCATGCTATTGCATACGTAAGGTAAATTTCTTGAGCAATGATCGAAGGAAAAATTATCATGCTGTCAATGAAGCTTTCGCTGTAATTCAGTTGCTTGTTTCATTTTATTATTATTGTACATAACTTTTTCATCATTTCGATCATCTTTCCTTAACTACTGTCGTCTCAAATATCTGCCATTTTGCCATCGACGAATATTTCTATTGCTGCACTTTTGATGCATATACCACAGGTGGCCATAAAGCGCCCCTTGAAGTCGATTGGTGTGCCTCTTTTGCACAATATATATTAATCTTATGCAGAAATTTTTATAAATAATACATTAATACATTAAAAAAATATCGAATATAGACTTGTAAAATAAGTTTTTTTTTGCAATTGCACCAATTCATTCTCATTTTTATTTTAAATCATCAATACACTCCCATTTCTCTTTGTGGGCACTACTGCTTGAAAGTGATTCACTTCAAAATTAGATTAACAGATAAATTTTTAGAAAATTTTAAAAAAAAATTAACTTTTACACTTTAAATTTAAACTGCTTCACTTTAAAGTTAGATTACGAGGTTTGTTCAAAAGAAATGTGAATTTTTTGAAAAGTATTTTTTTATTCATCAACATACATTTTCTTTCCTTCAAAGTAATCGCTCTCAGATATAATGCACTTATGCCAGGGCTTCTTCCAATCCTCGAAGCACTTCTGAAATGTGCTTTTGGGTATAGCCATCAGCTCGTTCTTCAGTTTTGGGAATGGGAAAAAGTCGCAGTTGAGAGTGTTCTTTTTGGCCAAACCATGACGAACAATCATTGATGTCACACGCTGGTGCATTATCGTGATGCAGAATCCAAGATTTTTTTTCCACAATTCAGATCGTGTGAGCCATATTGCTTGACGAAAACGTTGCATAACTTTTTTTATCTTGGACCAGCTCTCAGGAGATGACCTGATGTACATTGTGCTGGAACTGGAGGAAAGGGATAGTAGGAGAAATGATGGGAGGTGAAGCTTCACTATCTTACAATACTGCTTTTTGCACGTTATTTGTTTTTAGAGTAGTGTTGTAGCGTTTCTGATGTCGATGAGACGTATTAAATTTTGAAGCTTCGTTGTTAGTAGCTATTTTAGTAATTATTTCACTTCGCCGATGCTACACAATACCAATGCAGGAGGGCGTTCTGATGTGCCTGTGGATTGGATACAGCTGAAGCCGTTACTGTTCATTGACCAGTGACTATGCCTTCGCCACTGAAATCTTCCGACAACAACTTACACCAAGTCACACAAATGCACATCAGAAAAAATGCGAGATGTTTTTATAAGTCTGAAACTGGGGTTGAACCCATGAAAATTTTTCGTTTCGTAGTCAATGTGCAGACTACTTAGACCATCCTCCCCTACACCCTTTCTTTTCAGTATTTCTTATTAACCGTACGACCTGTTGGTAAGAACTCATAATGCACCACGCCATTGTAATCGAGGAAAACAGCGTCCTTTTTTCGGTCTTGGCTCCTCTGGCCGCTTCTATTGCGATGATTGGGCCTTGGCTGCGACATCATAAACCTATACCGACATTTCGTCACCAGTTATGACCCCTTTGAGAAAACCTGGATCGTCGTTGACGTCATTCAACAACTCATGAGCAATACTAATGCGACGTTGCTTTTGCTCAAAATTTAGAAATTTTTTAACAAAATTCACTGCCACACGTTTTTTGACCAAAACATTCGAGAAAATTGCATGGCATGAGCCTTCTGTAAAGCGCTTGTACCACTTATAAAAATATTTTTTAGATAAAGTGAACTCGTCGAATGCGACAGTCAACATTTCAAGTGCATTGGGGCACTTTATTCCATTTTGTACGCAAAATTTAATACATATTCTTTGATCGATTTCTTTCAAGAACACACACGAATTTAACTAACCTTTTCAGTTGTCAACAACAAACTACTAATCCAAATTGGCTGATAATGCCAACATATAACTAACAATTGTGTACAAACAACAAAATTTCGTTAATCGAATGTACACAGCCCGGGAAAATTCTATATATTCGCCTTTTCTTTTGAACAGACCTGATATGTATATGTATGTTTTCTTTTCAAAAACAATTAAATGGCTCTTTAAAATAATAATTCGTAAACGTGTCTCCCGGAGTTTGTTAGCAGGCCATCTCTGGCATATATGTACATACTAAAGAGCTGCATGAACAAAAGAAAAAGCATGTTTGAACATGATCGGCTTGTTTTTTGTATCATACTCGACTGTGTTCATTGTATTGAAGCAACGATGAGTAAACATGTATGAACTATAAACACTTGCGAGCAAGCATGAGCTGAACATGAACATAAACGAGCAATTGTGTTTATGATCATGATCACATTTGCAGACAACCATAATAACTATGAGCAAAAACAAACACGATGACATGTTCGAGTAATCAAATAAAATACGGGAAAATAAGGTTTTTTTATTAACATAACGAACAAATTCTCTTCACTTTTTTAATACAAAAACAAACTAAAATAAGAATTGAATTCTGTAAAATCCTAAATTACAAAAAAAAACATAAATAATAAAAGAATAAAAAATATTAAAATTTACTTACAGTCATTTTGTAGTTTCTATAAGTATACAAATGTACCTTATAGTTTTGTAGGCGGCATATACATACAACAATGAAATGTAAAAAACAGATTATAAATCCAAAACTTATTTCAAATGCAATAACTTTTAAAATCCTTTGTTCGAACATAACCATATAATCACGAACACGGGCACATGTTCATGATCACAAGAACACATTCAATCAGTAACAAACAGAGTTCATGTGTTGATGGTATGAACAAACTTTTGCTCACTGACATCGCAGTTGAATCAAACGTATGGTCAGTAAGTTACATTGTGTTCGAACATAGGCAATTTATAATGAACACATGAACATGCTCATCTATAAAGCTAGATCATGCAGCTCTTTAGTACATAGTACATATTATGCTGCACACTGTGGAATGTTTCTGATTTCATCCGGGTTTAAAAGTAAATCTCGTCTTATATTAAAATGTGAACTTGTAAAAACCATAAAATGCTACCATTAATTTTGAAATTTGTGTTAATACATTTTCGTTTCTTTTTAATTTGTAAGTCAATTTTTAATATTGATTAAATAAATAAAATTCGAACAAACAAATTGTGTAAATTAATTAAAAGAAAAAAGTGCATTAAAATAAAAAAAACCTGCACAATGACGGATGTCGATGTTTTATCTTCGCGCATGAACTCCCGTTTGCATATAAAAACGAAAACGATCGGTGCCGATCGGATTAAAAAAGCCAAAGAAAATAATGAGGATATTGCGGTGCTGAGTATGTTCTTGCCAAATGCTTCAGCACGTGAAGAAAATCTTAAATTTTATTGTGCTCTCGATAACTATTGTCATTTGGGAGATCCAAAATCGACAAAAGCAGGTAAATATCATTTAAACACAATATCAGTGTGACTCATTTGTAATCTTTAATGTTATGACATCAGATTTAATTTTTTTTTTATAAACGCCTACTTATGTACATTTAAAAGCACGAGCGTCAAAAATACTTCACATTAATAATTTACAAATTCTATTGAGACTTTTACCAAAAATTAAACTGTTGGTAAAAAAAAAACAAGATCGATCGATCATGTTGTTATAAAACATAATTTTTAAATGACATCATTCGGAAAAGAAATTCTTAAAATTGGATTGCACAAGTTATCGCACGAAATAAAATATCGTGCTTCAAGTTTAAAAATAAAACGCCAGATTTTTTTGGTTGATTATCGGATTCATGAGCTGTAAATTGTACTAAATGACAATTAAATTATTTGATATTAATCAAATTACGAATTATTCAACATAAATTCTGTAATATTTACAATAATAATACGGCATTATTCACAATAATTCTAATGAATTATTAATAATAAGGCATCTTTTCACAATAATTCTAATGAATTATTAATAATAAGGCATTTTTTCACAATAATTCTCTCCGGTCCATCCAACAAGTTGCACACCCATTAATAATTGAGAGCCGCGTTAAACGTAGCATTTCGTTTAGAAGCCACTGGCCTCTGATAATCGCGTAGTAATTCTCGACTTCCAACCTCATCGCTGAGTTTCAATGTATCGGTAACATATGCCCCAGACTATGTACACTTATTTCAATCTAATCGAAGATGAAACGAGCCGTGGCCCTTAGGCTGACGTAGGCCAAAGGCAGACATGAAAATCAACTTCCCCACCACCTGATCTGCCAACAACTGATCCAATGCGTGCATCAAACCAAACTTCTCTGTCTTAAATATTAAGAGGCATTAGTCGTATTGTTTTCCAAACTATTGAGTGTTTTTCTGTTTGCGATGTTCATAGAGCACTTCGTTCATTTTACGGTCAACATAATCTCCATAGTAAGCAAGCAATTCGTGCAATGACTGATTGTTTTTGCACTAGTTTTACTCTTCTCGATTCAAAACCATCAACAAAAGGGTGTACCGAAGAGAAGTTGCCGCTGTACCGCGAAGTATTGAAGAAGACGCCCTAAATGTTGATCTTGTTGGCCTTTGTCCATCGACTACGTGGAAATTTTGCGTGCCTATAAAATACAGCTCGTGCAAGAATTGAAACCAAATATTCATCGTTCGTGTCGCATTTTTGCTGATTGGGCTCATTTCACACTGCCCGAATAAGAGCATTTTTATTAAAAAGAATTTCTGGTTAAATGGTTACGTCAATTAGCAGAATTGAGGTATCTGGAGCAAAGACAATCCGCAAGCCGTTAAGCAATAACCATTACAGCCATTATAATTGACTGTTGGCTGTTGAAGTTTTGTTTCCAAATCCAAATCAGCTAAACATCAACGATATTTGCTTCCAACAAGACGTCTCAACTTGCCATACAGTGCGCTCAACAATCGATTTATTGCAAAATCAATTTTGTGACACTTTATTTCCAGAAGTGGTTCTGGCCCTCTCGTTCGTGCGATTTAACGCCTCTAGATGAGTTTTTATGGGGCTATGTTAAGTCATTGGTTAATGCCGACAAACCGTTAACTCTTGAAGCATTGGAAGGGAATATTCGACCCAGCATTGACTCCATTCTTATATTATACTAAAAAAAAAAACACCCGATAGTACCAAAATTGCCTAATTTATTTCTAAGTTTTAAAGATTCAAATTTTCTCTAAAAATTTTAATTTTATTAATGGCACTATTTCATATACGTAATTTTAAAGAATATTAAAAATACCTTTTTCGAGATTTGGCTTCCTGATGTTACTTTGCTCTCCAATTTTGTGAAACGCCTATTAAAAAAATTATTTTCACTTTGAGAACAAGACAAAATTAAGCTAAAAGTACAAAATTAAGTTTAATAATATTAAACTTGTAACAGTAATTTATCTTCTTTATTCCTTTTCACAAAAGTTCATCGACCCAAATGCTCGGCAATTATTTAAAAATTAGCATAATAGTTGTTTATTGTTTGTTACTTTTGATATTAACAAACAGAAAACAGCAATAAAAAACACTATAAAATCGCATTAAACTTATTTTCGACACGACATCGTACTTAATGAAGATACTCATGCATAAAAATAATAATAACGAATCAAATAGACAAATAATTAAACAAAATAACTAATTTATCTTAAGAAAAAATTTTCCATATTTTGTCCAAAGAAACATAATTTTATTTTGCAGAAATATTGTAATTCTTTAAATTTTAAAACCCAAATGAACCGCAATGAATTTTGGCAACTAGTACTTAGCAGGGTAATTAATCCCCTGCTAAAGTGTGTATGTGAATATGATGCCTTGTTTTGAAGGAAGTCACCTACCATGCAATTAAAAAGAAAGTCCTGGGAACATCTCCATGGGTGGCTCCGTAGCCTAGTGCATGGTCATTAGCCTATCTATCTGGAGGTTGCGGGTTCAATTCCCACCTAGACCCTGGATGTTTCTGCAGACAAGCTAAGAACTTCGCAGAATATGTGTTGTTTATTGTTAAAAAATTGTACATAGCAAATTCTTTATGTTTGAGAGCGAGTCACCCGATCTGGACGTCAAGTCTTTTAGCTCTGCCATCAGGCAAATTACTCAAGGAAAATCATTTCGAAGGGACGCTATTCACGTAACAAAGTATGTGAGAGTAATAGAAAACTCATTCTAAACTGGGAGGTGGTGACTTTATTCAAGTGAAGAGAACAATCTAATATATATAGCCCGACAGCTCATCCTTAAAAAGAGCAGTAATCTCATTGAAATGATATTGCAGTTGGAATATACGAATATGTACTTAAAGTTGCCAAAATCTCAAACACTAAAACAGGCATACGGATCGTCTTCAATGTGCTCACAGACTGATGCCCCAACTACTGAACTGAAGCAAAACTATTGACAAAAGCCTGTAATACGTTATCCTTCGGTTGCATTTTCCTAACAGGCCATCGAATCGGTTTCTGCTTATAAATATGGAGAATGATGCAAGCAGATGTTATAGGACACACTGTTTACAAATTCGATATAAACTGCACTTGCTTACCGATGCGCATCCTAACGCATTCTTGTGGGTAATGTGGTCTTTAAAATTTGTTGTGGTGCAAGCCGGGCAACATGTTAAGGTCGAGCAATATTGATGGAGAATTCCTACATATGTAGTCATAGCCATTCACTCTTTATAAGTTAATTAAAGTATTTCCCTCGGCGGAATATGTGCTGCATTGCAAAAATTACAACATTTAAACTATGGAAACGAATATGTTCTCAATAGTACATATTCTTTGACTTATGCTATTTGATGACTATTTTTCCAATGCACAATTTATTATTATTTAATTAACATTGAACCTCCAGAATTTGCAGCCAATTTTGTTGAGTTCTCTTGCGTGTAATAAAATTAAAAATCAAAATTAATGGGAAATTATATTTGTGTCAAAGGTTCAATGTCAAGAACTTTTTAGTAAGATGTGCTGAAAAATACTAGATTCTATTTATAATTATCGCGTGACATACAACCATCCACGTTACAGGACACGCAAACAAAATCTATCACTTATAAATTATTTGGGGAATTCAAACGGTAGTCTTAAAGTCATATGTTTAAAAATAATAACACGAAAATATATGACTACCCGTCATAATTGATATTTAGAAATTCATTCAGAGATATAAAAAAACATTTATAAATATTTGATACCAAATGCCAATACCAAAAAGCAAGTGTATAAACTAAAATAATTCGACTTGTTAATAGTAAATAAGAACTTATGTCGGTGTAAATCTCCTAAAAAGTCCATTTGCGATTAAAATTATAAAATTGTTGTTTTGGCACATAAAATTGTTTAAATAAACATAAACAAACAGCTGATACTGGTGATATGAGACGAATAATTTTTAGAACGGCAACTAGTGGAAAAACGTTCAGTAACAAATAACTTACGCAAACAAAATTTGCTTTCTGGTAAAGGGTAGCAGATTTATATTTTCAAACTTAAATAAAAAACGTAATAATTGACACAAAGTTTTATTAAGAGCATTGAACGATAGAATGGAAATGCGGATTTTATATTTTAAAGAGTATGCATCCAGATCCTTCAGATCCTTTTTTAAAATTTAATGAATAATCGCTCTTGGAAGTCCGAGTGCGTCTGCTCTTTTCCGTATTGAAAGTCGCGGATTTTCACGTAAACTGCTTTCAACCAGTTCAATGTTATCGGGAGTCCTTGAAGATCGACTGGGCCCTGGCCGTATGGCATTCATAGCCGAAGCAGTTGCGCGGAATCTCTGCACCCACGAACGAATTAAATTTGCACTCGGTCCATCAGTTATTCGCCGAATACCGATCTTTAAAAAATATCTCCACAGCGAACGCGCGATGCTCACTCGACCACTGCGACATCGTAACTGACAAATCCGCACAATCGATAATTCCAACGGCGCCATCCTCCCTCCGCACCGTTTATTACTTTTTGAAATAATAGTATTTAAAAATATAAATTGCCACCAGGCACCCTTTATAATGTCCTCATATTTTCTTATTTATTTTTATAATAAGTAGCGGCGGCTTGCAAATATTATTACCGGATCAACTAAAGAGCTTCAGCCGTTCGACTCAGATTTAAATAAACTTATTGCTTTTGGTGTCGGTGATATCTTCTCTCGATTTATATCAAGCTTTCTCAGGGATCACGCTATAAGAGTTGTTATAGACGGGATCTCATCTAACGAATTCAAGATTAATTCAGGGGTACCGCAAAGCTTCATTCTTTCTCCTACCCTATTTCTTATTTTTCTTAATGACCTTCTGTGTCAAACTTCCAACCCTATCCACTCTTTCGCAGATGACAGCAGTATCTGCTATTCATATTCATTTAATCGTAGGCCTACGTCGAATATAATCGCGGCGACGAGGCAGAATATGAATAATTTGCTAAATGGTGACCTCACAAGAATATTGGAATGGTTGATTGCAATGCTCAAAAGACCCAATGCTGCATGCTTACGCATCGACGTATGCTCGACTGCGCTGCCTCATCTGTAATTATGGAGGGTATAAACATCCAGGAATCAGAAGCTCTTGATGTTCTTGGCATGAAAATTCAGTTCGATGGACTGAGCACATTTTTCAGGTCTCAAAGAAAGCATTCACGTGCGTTGGCTTTTTATGACGATATAAGACATATCTACTTCACCCCATCTGATCTCCTTAGCAATTACACCACTTACATCCGACGGAAAAAGGAATACAACTCTCATGTATGGGACGGTGCTTCAAAGACTATTTTGAAGTTACTCGACCTTGTACAGGAAAGAGCGAAGAAACTCATAGGAGACAGTAGGGTAGCCAACTCTATTGACTCTCTTGAGCATCGTCGCAACGTGGGGTGCGTTTTGTTGTTCTATCGTCACTATAATGGGATGTGTTCTGATGAAATCAGGGAACTTGTTCCCGAAACCCGGTCATTCACGCGCACGACGCGTTCATCATTAAGAGCGCATCCTTTTGTTGTCAACTTGGCAGCGAACCACACTACGCATTACAGAGAAAATTGGTTTTTTTGCCGAACAGCACGTATGTGGAATGGACTACCCGCAGAGGTCTTTCCTGTCACTTTTGACGTGGGAAAATTTAAATCAAATGTCAATAAACACTACTTCCTCTATCTTCCTTCCCATAACCTAATTTCCTAGTTCCAGCGCAATTCATTGCATCCCCTGAATGCTGGTCCAAGAAAAAAAAATTTACATTGATATTTTATGATAAAACAATAAACATAGTTCAATAAAGTCTTATTATTTTATGCCTTTTTTGACGCACAACAATAATTTTTTAACTATTGTAAAATATTAAGACATTATGGCTTAATAGTACACCGTTTGATTACCCCAACAGTTAAAACAAAACAATTCAAACTGAACTAAAATGCAAACACGGTTTTATGTGAATAATAAATTTGTAAATCGAAAAATAAAATTATTTAAAATTTTTTGTTTTGATTGCGACGACGTCGTTTGTTGCCACCAATGTAAAATGCACTACGAGTATTAGACATTTTGTTGGAAATGATGAAAGTGATATACATTTTTTTTAACTTTTAATTTTTCTTTTTTTTATTTTAGGCACAAAGAAAATGGAATACAAGACCAGGCAGTGGCACGAGAATTGTTTCTGTTGTTGTGTTTGCAAAACTGCCATTGGCACCAAGTCATTCATCCCCCGGGAACAGGAAATCTATTGTGCTGGTTGCTATGAGGAGAAGTTCGCTACGAGATGCATTAAATGCAACAAGGTAAGACATGTAATTAAAAGAGGGTGGCGATGGGTCAAGTAGTCTGCACTTTGATTAAAAACCAAAAATTTCCTGGCTTCAACCCCAGTTTCAGACTCATAAAAATATCTCGCATTTTTTCTGATGGGTATTTGTGTGTCTTCGTGTCAGTTGTTGTCGGAAGGTTTCAGTGGCGAAGGCATAGTCACTGGTCAATGAACAGTAACGCGCTTCAGCTGTAACCAATCTACAGGCACATCAGAACGTCCTCCTTCGTCGGTATTGTGTAGCACCGGCGAAGTAAAATAATTACTAAAAATAGCTACTAAAAAACGAAGCTTCAAAGTTTAATACGTCTCCTTGACATCAGAGGTGCTTCAACACTGCTATAAAAACAAAGAACGTGCAAAAAGCAGAATTGTAAGATAGTGAAGCTTCACCTTCTGTCATTTCCCCAACTATCGCTTTCCTTTAGTTCCAGCATAATTCATCTCATGTGTAAGGGTCATCTCATGAGTGCTGATCCAAGATAAAAAAGGAGCCATACAATAGGCCATCGGTCATGTTATTAGTAGAATTAAAAAACATCTGTACCGGTAAGGCATTTTTTTACCAGTGTTAAGGCGATGTCCTCTACGTATGCAATGAATAGCATTGCACCGGAATTAGTTTAAAAGGTGTGGTGAAGAGACACGTGGTGTAGTGGTAAGAAGGAATGGAGTTTAATTCTTGAACAACTTTGCAGTTGCACGTTTCTATGATTTCGTAAAGAGGAGTTATAATGACAAATTTTTTTGATGAGAAATATTGAAGCCTCTGACAGACATAAAGAGATATATTTTAAGCTGAATATTGATGTGTCTGGCAGTTCTCAGGCTTGCGCCTAACTTTTGTCATAGGCTCAGTAGGATTCTAATCCACGCTAACATACAAATACTTTTCTATTTCTTTTATTTTCGTAATTGATTCCCTAAAATACTGAATTAGAAAAGATCAATTACAGAGGGGTTGACACGCAATTCAATTTAGCCTATTTCTTGATTCAATACTTCTTTACCAATTGTTTTATAAAATCGAAGTACTGGTCTTTGCCAGGGATATTTTGTTTGATATCTACTAGTTTATTTAATTAAGGCCCAATTTCACAGTCATTAGTTAATTATTAGTGAACTGAAATGAAAAGTATTGTTTAACTAATACTTCATATTCACAGTGTATTGTTTAACTAACATTCTCAGTATAACGAAAGAATGGTAACCCTAACAATCTTTTAATTTTCAATATTGCACTGTTCTAGCATATGGTTTTGTTGACATTTGTTAAATTATTTCTTAAAAATTGATATAACAATCGTGCGTTCATCGAGCTTTACCGCGCAATATAGTGAATTGCTGCTGAAATTGGTTCGGGATAACCAAAATATCATCGAATATAAAAAAAATTGATAGTATTGTATATATTATATTTTATTATGATAGATGATATCAAAACAAAAATACTAATACGTAATAATTTACTAATCAGCTGTTGTCTAATTATTTGTTAACCAATGACATTTCTCGGTTTAACTAATAGTATAGTAAACAAAAAGCTGTGAATCAAATATTATTGGTTAAACTATTGCTATTGGCAATATAATGATATATATATATATATATATATATATATATATATATATATATATAATATATAATGACTGTGAATTTGCGCATAAGACGTTCTTCTTTATACTAATATTTTGGATAAATAATAAGGTCCGTGGAATAAAACACTTCAAACATTCACCATCTTATATCAAAAGGATTGTTTAAGTTAAAGTGTACGTTAAAACCGGTTTCCCCATATAAAATTCTTAAGGTGTTAAATTGTGTTTTTAAATATGCTGGGGCAGTGAATTCGTCACCCACATTTAGTAGTTCATTTGAACAATAAAGGTACTGCCCATCTTCAATTCCTGCAACAACAGCAACCTCAAATTCAATTTATTCCCTTAAATAATTCACATTTGAAATGATCGAGTCCGAATTCACCACCTAGTGGAGGTTTTTTTTATCACTTCATATTAATGTCTGTCCAGTCTGATCGCATGGCAGCTGCTGTAATACATCTTATACCAATTGGAAAATCTTTTACTTTCTGGTCAAAACTTTAAATGGGGCGCGATCATTAGCGAGTCTATAAGCATTTTAAATTTTGACAAAAAAAAAATCAAAGTCAATAAAATTTTCATTTTGAGTATTTCAAGATGTTCAATTCTGATTTTTTGCGGTCCAGGAATTTTGGGCAACTTCGTCATTCAGGAGTAATTTTTCTTTTATTCCAAAAAGTTCGGGCACTTTTCTATTCCATTTCCCTTTCCCTATACTAAAAACTTCAGACTTGCCTGGTGAAAACACAGGCTTACTCTAATAATTTTGCGAGTATTCCTTTAAGTGATTTGTTTTGAAAGCATTCTGTCTCAGTAAACATACTATTGTTATGCAATAAACAACGATCTACTCACATCGAATCAAAATAAGTTTTAGCTTTGTTCAATAAAAAGTAAAATTCTTTGGCATTAAGCACATTATTCATATTTAAACCAATATATTTAATTTAACTATTTTTTTTTTTTATTAATATGGTTTCCAGGTTATAACTTCAGGTGGTGTAACTTACAAGAATGAACCCTGGCATCGCGAATGTTTCACTTGCACTCACTGCAATATTACTTTAGCCGGACAACGTTTTACTAGTCGTGATGAGAAACCCTATTGTGCTGATTGTTTTGGCGAACTCTTCGCCAAACGTTGCACTTCATGTGTTAAGCCTATAACAGGTAATGACAAAAAAATAAAATTCTTATTTGTATAAAATTTTAATAAAACGATTTATTTATGCCATTTCAATTAATTAAACAAGGTATCGGCGGCACTCGTTTCATATCATTTGAGGATCGCCACTGGCATCATGATTGTTTCGTATGCGCCAGCTGTAAGACTAGTCTAGTCGGACGCGGCTTTATAACCGATGGACCCGATATCATTTGCCCCGAATGCGCCAAACAGAAATTGATGTAAATTAACCAGAAAAAACAAGAAACAAATGCACAGCATAAAATAAATTGAAACAAATTCTAAAACAATGGAAACATACTGGAGCAATAAAATTTATACCACACTAAAAGAAAAAAAATTAAATCCGTAATAATAATACTTAAACTTAAGAAATTTCTTTAAAATTTACTACAAATAAAATTTAAGAAAGAAAAATATACAATATTGACCCCTTAGCACAAAATTATCGTATGCAACAAAATACATATTTTTTAAGACATATACGTATGTATGTAAAATTAGAAAAATGCTACAGCAGGTTTTTACCGAAGAATAAATTGCTAAGACAAGGTTCCTATTTCATTCAAGTACCTACATAAGTATATAATCCGAAATTTTTAAAAAATTTAAATTATTGGCCATACTATTCTGAAACACATCCACGTTAGAGTTCTTTTATTATGAATATTTCATATTCAAAAGAGTTTCCCCTATATTTTTATAAGTTCAGATTTGAAAAGCTTAGACTAAAGAAGCCAGATACACAATATTACTTTGGCACTACTTTGTCTTTGACATCTAAAGGCAAAAAATAAAATATAAATTATTTTCAATATTAGAGAAATTATTATAAGTGTGTTGGTTGTGAAGAAAACGATAAAATGTGGCAACACGTGCCATATTGGCATGTCGTAAATGCGACTTTGTCTTTTTTTTATTAATATTGACATTTTTTGTCTTATCTTCAAGATTACTTTGTTTTTGTAAATGCAATGTAATTTTCCGTTGTCAACAACCTGTATGCGATTGCGCCTTTAGACCTGTCTAGCTGCGTAATTTATATAACAGTAGTGCTGGTTCGTAAATGCATCACTGCGCTGCGTAATAAGATTATTTTGCACTGCCATTGCTAATCATATGTTGCTGATGTTTTATTTTCGTATTTGACTGTTTGCATTTCGAACAATGGAAGTGAAAAAAATGGAATAATGTATAACAAATTTGATTTGTGAATTAGATGATAAAATAAATGATATTTGGTTATGTAGTTTAATAAAAGCAAAAATTTTAAAAATAAACAAAAAAAATAAGAAATTAAAAACATACTCTTCCATTTCATCGCATATTTTTATGATTTTTATTTGCGTTCATTTGCGCAACATATGCTGAGTTTGCATTTTTGACCATCCGACAGCTGCAGTATTGCCGCTATTTGCATTTACGAACATGATGCGCATCAGATTCAGCGCAGTTATGCATTTACGAATAGGCCCGTCATTTTATTCCAACTGCAAAAATTAGTTAAAGGAAAATCATTGATATAAATATGTATATAAAGTAAATCAAACAATTCATTAATGGAGAAACAAAAGGAAAACAACACCTACAAGCGAACCAAAATTAAATGCAATAACTGCAGAAAATAAACAGTTTTCGATTTGAGGCAATTCTCCATTCTATTGTAACTAGCATGATGCAATTACTATGGTGGCAGCATTGAAGCTTTTACAGAAGTTCGTGTGTTTGTGCTTTGCGACATAAAATGTCAGAAGAAGTTTTCACTCGCAATATTGAAGCCATAAATAATATATATTTTTTAAACAAAATGCCGATTGCAATAAAAACTGTTAAACAAAGGTGTTTGTATAGTATTTTGACATTTTATGTCGCAAACTTAAGCAGAAAAAAAAATTATCTGTCGTAGAGATGCCACCTGGTTTAATTACATTATGGTAGCCAGCTTGTAGTTAGACCAGTCAATTTTATTTGTAGTAGACTACCAATTTGCCGGCTCGGTAAGTATAATTCGATTAACGATTAAATTGGTTAATGTTTCATGGATTAACCAATTAAATTAAATTTTATAGTGTTGCGAGGTAATTTCAAAATAATTCAAAATAATTTTCATAAGTGCTGAAAATATTAAACAAAGAAAATAGTAATCTGAAGCCCATATTTACGTAGGAATTCAAGCCACCATACTCGCTTCATTTATATTGCAACATGAATTCTTCCACCATTGCCTACAATTTAAATATATATGTACATACATACATATGTAAGTATCACTATGCATATAATAAAACATTTAATTTCTACGGAAAAAATTATGTCGCTTACGATAACTTGCTGTTAAAGGGTCAATATTATAGAACTTGTTTCCAAATAACTAGTTATGGAACATACTACGTTTGTATACTAAGAAAAGATCAATCAATAAAGTAGAAATAATTTCAATGCAAGTAGTATTACAATTGAAAATTACTCTTTTCGAAATTTTGAAGTAACTGTATTTTTCGATAGCAAATTTTGCATTTTGATTCTAGATGTGTTACCACACATATTATTTACAGCACCATAGCACAATTTACCTTGAAACGATATTCAAACATACATAATAATTGCAAAAATAAAAGATTGTAATAGGTCCAGCAAAAGCCTTAAAGAACAAAAAGTAATCCTTGCTTTATATTTTAGAACTACATAGTGGTCAAACTAAAATATGTGTATTTTTCCCTTAAAAAAATAATATAATTAAAAATAACTTGCATTTCAAAGAAAGAGGATGTTGAAAAACAATGCACAAGAAATACTTTAAGTTTATTCGAAAACTTGTTCAAAAAAAAAGCAAAAATTTATTCATTGCTGTTTATAGATAATTGTAAATCATTGTATTGGCACTGTATAACTAACATTTTAATATTCAGCAAATAGGAAATTACGACAATCAGTACCAAACGAAATTTGTAACAAAATTCGAATGCCGAATGACGTAATTTGCTTCAGCACTGCTTTGGCAAATCGCATAGTAGTGGAAAAAACTAGTATGTAAATTTTCCTAACACTGGGTTATAGTTATAAACATTAATTTATATTTATATTTTTATTTCATACTTATTTTTTCAATTATCCATTATGTTTTATTTATTTTTATTATTTTTTTTTGTTTAATTTTCTTTAAACATTTTATCCTAAAACTTTTTTTATGCTAACAACAACTAAAAATATAAACAATAAAATTGTTTAAATCGATTTAATTGAAATACAAATTCCCTTTACACTTTTGTAACAAATCCGTAATCACTTTTTAGATAAAGCAAGTTCTTGAAAAATTTTTAACAAATCTGAAATTTATTTTATTGTTAATTTGTGAAGAAATAAAACGCAAAACACTATTTAAACCATGTCCTAATTTTATTAAATAAAAACAAAAGATAATGCAACAGTTAATTTGAAATTTGTTAAATAAAATATATTTATCAAATTTTATTAAAATCATTAGCTAATAATAAATTAATAGTGTATTTTCGTAAACAGGTGAGATAAATAAATATTATGTAAAAAAAAAAAATTCCTGAAATTTGTTTTAATCGAACATAAAAAGAATCATGTCAAAATGTTTTATTTTCCGGCGTTTTTTCTATTTATTATTTTTTTTTTTTTTTTGGAAATTACATTATCTAAAACATTTGACGTGAGTTCAAATGGCATCTAATTAAATAGTACAATTATTATTTAAAATATTAAGGAGGAAACAGAAATTTAATTTGGGACTGGCATGACTTTTCCTACACTAGTGGGCAGACTGCTACATTATACGATTATATAATTTACCCTTCAAAGTTTTTACATTTTTTTGCGTTAAACTACAGTGCACTGAGGATGTAGTGAACTTATTAAAGCACAGGCCTGTTCACTTTATCGATAAATTCAATATAAAGAGTTTGAGAGAAGTAAAAAACTGGAAGTACACTTTCAGGCAAGAGCTGTAGCTTCAACTATTAAACACCTGTTAAGTCGATAGTTAGCACTGAAGTCATCAATAGCTATTAATAGTTTTCAGTAATTATTAAAATAAGAAAAATATACCAAAAATTCCGCTTGTTTTTTCTTTCTTTATCTTGGACCAGCACTCAGGAGATGAGCCCTACACATGCGATGCATTGTACTGGAATCAAAGCAAAGGGGTTGTAGAAGAAATGATAGGAGGTGAAGCTTCACAACCCTGCTTTTTGCACGTTATTTCTTTTCATAGCAGTAATGTAGTAACGTCTCTGATGTCAGGGAGACGAAGGAGGACCAGTGACTATGCCTTCGCCACTGAAACCTTCCGACAACAACTGAAACAAAGACACAAATGCACAACAGAAAAAATGCGGGATGTTTTTATGAGTCTGAAACTGGGGTTCAACCCAGGAAAATATTAATTGTATACGCTACTAGAAATGGATGACCGAAATTAATTCACTCTCACATTTTCTTCTAATACATTTGCTGAAATCTTATATTTGCCCGAACATATGATTGTCATTGCTGATGAATAAAATTAACTTTTATGTGAATCCCTGAATAGTTTGTTTTAATATTTGTATATTTCAAATAATTGTGTGTCGTGCATTATTAATGTGTCCTATTATATTTAGAAAACATTGGATATTTAAATGAAATTGAAAGATAAGTTTGCGATAATTATTTATATAAATTTTTTTAATCTTGCATTGACACCTTTTTTCGTCGTATGTATTCTGGTACTTCTGCAGCATGTTCTCGGCCAAGAGGAAGTAACTATCCGCCAAGGACAGGCTACCATTGAATTATAACAGGCGCAACTTTCCAGCATGCAGACGATCGATTCTATTGGAAGTATCTGACTGTTTTAGTTCACAGATGATGGCCCACTTCAAGGTTCTGATGGATATTTCTTTTCATATTATATTACATTTCTTTTATATACATACATATGTACATATATATTAGAATATTGAAATAAAATCAATATAAAGAATTGAAAAAATAGTGTTATATTTCAATGGGGATATCCGTCAACAGTAACCGATAAATACGTCAACGCTGACTGGTCAGCACGGACCGATAAATCCGTCAACTCTGACTGGTTAGCAGTAGCCATAATTCCGTCAACGCTGCCTATCACATGTACACAGAAGTTTCGGTCATTTTTCTCATATTGCCCTTAAGAAAATCATAGAAACGTTGTTCTACGCAATGACGGGTAATTCGGTCAGCAATAACGGTCATATGGCCATCACTGTTCTTATAGGGTAGATGTGCTAAAACAATTTTAACAAAACGGAAACCGTCTTTTAACCAGCGTTACCATACTATATTTTTTAAGTAAAACTTTTTATATTAATAATAAAATTTAATTGAACTGTAGTTATTACATACTAAAGAAATTTTGTCGTGTTCAAGTTCACAGTTAATTTATCACAATATTGTGAAGAAATTACATTCCTGATTTGAATAAAGGAAAAAAGAACAGTTAATCTCCAACACTAGTTGAGTATAATGCGCATTTTCTATGCTACTACGCATGTCATCAATACTCTTTGTGTCAACAGGGAGGTAGTTGTAAAGTCATCAATACCATCTATTTAACTCGTCAGAGCTTAGAAAATTGTGGACGAGAATAATCGTTCTAAATTTAAAAAAAAACTTAATTTTTCAACAAAAAACTTTTTTGAAATTTGCATGAATTTATGAGCAGGGTGGAAAAAGAAAAGATTTTGTTCTACCACAGGGTTGCCTATTTTAATTGTAAGCCAATTCACACTAGCACTTATATGCTGGCATAACATGGCGTCTTGTTGTCAAATTCGGTGAAGGGATGGGTTTTTGGTTGGTACCAGCTACAACCCCGCATTAGACGAAATACGAAATGAATAAATAAAATACTAACACACACAAAGCTATGTATACGAATACATTTTATGAATTAGTCTAGTGTATTACGGAAAGAAGAAAAATTTTGCGGTTTAAAAATTGTGCTAGTGTGAATTGGGTCAGTGAAATTAGCTTCATACAATTTAAAATTACATAACTTTGTTAAATTAAAAATCCCTGATTTCGAATGAAATCGCAAAACCATTTAACTTCACGGCACGTTATGAAATATAAATGGTTTTTGTTTAACTCATGACATAAAATAAATAAATGCGACATAAAATGTCAGAAAAAATTTTCAATCGCAATATTTGAGTACAAAAAATATATATTTTTTAAACAAATACAAATACAGATTGCAATTAAATTGCATATCACTTTCTGTTAATGATAAAAACTGTTAAACAAATGTGTTTGTATAGAATTTATTTCGCTCACTTTATTTCTCAAACTTAAGCAGAGAAAAAAATAATCACGTGACGTAACGATGCCACTTGGTTTCGTTCAAAGCAAATTCATTATCAGGTAAACTCACTAGCTAATTCGCCCGTCAACTTATTCAACGATTTGTAACGTATTTTAAAGCTGAACATCAAAGTTTGTTTATCTTTGTAAAAAAGTTAAGAAAAGTGGTTGTAAATAATTTAATGGTTATAATAATTTTATATTAATTATTGTTGTAATAACAAAT
The DNA here is from genome assembly GCA_963924685.1 of Dexiosoma caninum. Classification (NCBI taxonomy): domain Eukaryota; kingdom Metazoa; phylum Arthropoda; class Insecta; order Diptera; family Tachinidae; genus Dexiosoma; species Dexiosoma caninum. Next base: position 49,666,421 of record OZ004729.1, on the reverse strand, counting down.
TTAAATTTAACTAATTTAGCACGTTCTTTTTAGGCTGTGTTATATTAAACAAAACACATGTAGATAAAAAATTTGACGTTCGGCTGCAAAGCAAATTGGGGAATTTGCCTTACGACAACCTTGTATTAATAAACCTTGGTTCAGTTATATTATGACAAGGCGAATTCATAACAGGTAGCAGCATTAGCTAAAATTCTCATCAGCAGATTTCTGTTCAGTTGTCAAAGTTGTTTCCTTCATAGCATATTAATACGTAAACTCTTTTGACAACTTGAAAAAAATTGTTGTATTTGTAAACAAAAAATGCATTTGTTGTAGGGACGAGTTCACCTGGTATGAATTCGCTTTACATTATGATGAGATCCTTTGAAAATGATATTGAACAAGTTTTATGATGCACAAACGGCAACCCCACTCACCTAATGCGATGCTTTCTTTTGCAACTGTGTAGTTTAACTACATGTGTCAAACGAAGTGTATTAAACTTTTGCTAATAAGGAAAAACTAGAAGTGCGGAATTTAACTCATCACTACTGCGTTAATTATACACGATTTAGATTAATAAAGATTTAGAAAAATAAATTGGAAAGCAAAAATTTTAATTCAGAACAATGGTTTTAGCAGAATCTGAAAAGGTAATTGATTATTTAACTGACTGCAAACGTCGTGGAACTTTCTACATATGTACGTACGTGTAGAAATGCTGTAATTAACTTTTGTTTAATATATTTGAAAAATATGGCTATCATTTGCCAATATTTGTGCATTGTTTGTTTTCTGTTCCGATTTGCAAATAACTTTTACAAATTTTAAATATACGGAAATGTATGTCATGTATTATTTATGTATGTACGTAGATGTCAATTTATATGAATGCGTGCACATTTGGTGTTGTTATTTTAAGAACCTGACCCTTTTTTATCTTGGACCAGCGCTCAGGAGATGACCCCTACACATGCGGTGCATTGTGCTGGAACTAGTGGAAAGGGATTATAGGAGGTGAAGCTTCTCTATCTGACGACACTGATTTTTGCACGTTATTTGTTTTGTTGCAGCCGTGGTACATTACTAAGGTGGCAGCATTAAAGCTCTTACAGGCGTTCGCGTGTTTGTGTTTTGCGACATAAAATGTCAGAAAAAATTTTCGGCTCTCAATATTTTAGCACAAATAATATATTTTTTTAAACAAAAAACCTATTGTAATAAAATTACTTAAATTAAATTGCTTATCACTTTTTGTTAATAATGAAAAAAATTATAAACAAATGGTTAGTATAAAATTTTGCCATTTTATGTCGCAAACATGAGCATAGAAAAAATAATCACCTGAGGTAAAAATGCCACCTGGTTTAATTACATTATGGTATCAGCGTGTCTTTTTTTTTTGTTTCATAAATCCAAAAATTTGTTTACAATAGGTGTGTTTTTTTACTTTTCAGGTAAATTGAGAGTAAACTATAATTTATCTCAATAAGAGACAAAAAAGAACAAAAGTAAGAAAACGCAAAAAACCATAAAAGTTACCACAAAATAGGTCTGTTCCACGTGCATATCATAAGTGCACAAATAAATTTTATTTTAGTGATTTTAGACGCTTCAAATGCATAATATTTGAAAAGCAAAACATTGCATCGTTGGCAACGGCTGCAAAATGTAAACAAAAATAAACTGAAAAAAAAGTAGAAGAAATTTTTTATCAAATACAGTGCTAAATAAGCACAAATATATGTATCTACTTACAACTTCAAGTTTATTTAAAAAATCTTTTTTAATAAATTTTTATTAAATAAAAACTTTTGTTGTTTCTTTGTAAATTTTCTGATTAATTTCTTAGTTTCATATGTAAATAAAAACAGCCGTTAGTTTTATTCTACACCGAACTTACCCAAAGAAAAATTTCGTGCACTTTGTACAGAAAATAAAAAATTTTACTTTCTAATTTTATATTAATTGTACAAAAATTTTTATCTGGAATGCTTTTGGGTAAATTTAGAGCTTTTCGTCTTACTCATAGTTCACTTAAAGATAAGCATTTAGCGCAATTGAACTGATCTAGATTCTGATTATATGTATATAGTCAAAGGAATGCGCAATATAACTTCCAATTTATATTGTAGCGCTCTAATAATATTATAACTATTATTTTTTTCATAAACATTCGGGTATGTTCTGCAAATCACTTTGAAGTAAAAGTAATTTGAAATCACTTCAATTTGAATGTTTAGTGTTCTACATTCTACTTTTGACATTTCATTTACTTTTTGTTTCCGAACATTAATTCGTAGTGAATTGCCATGTTCTATAAACTACTTTAATTTGAAAAGAAGTGGTTTAAAAATATTTTTTGAGACGGTTCCTTTTTTAATATCAGCACTGAATTTTCATTGATCTCGCTATATTTTTAGTTTAAATTTTTATTTTTTTTTATAAAAAACACTAAGATTTATTAAATAATAAAATTCATATAAAAAAATCAAAGATGTATATCTTATTAACTAAGTCGGTTGGCGATATCATCTCTTATTGAAGTGGCTACGGAATCAGTTATTAATTCATTCCAATCATTGTCATGAATTTCATTTCTTAATATATATACCAAACTTTTGCATAAATCCATCTAGCACAAAATGTGCCTTTCTAAAATGATAAGCACGCGATTTAAAATTTTGCACGTGGTACTTCGGGCTAAAGCCACATCGCTGTCTTTTCCAACACCTCGTTGAAATCCGCCTTCTGCTAAAAATCTTAATGTAGCAGCAAGCTGTATTTGTGCCGGTATGGAAGAAACGGGCAGCCTACATTTTATAGAATTTAAAAGAAGATGAAAAGCATCCTTGTTAATGCGGTAATACTGTAAAAACCTAAATACATATATAATTATAATTTAAAATTTTCATTGAAAATATACACATCATGTATGCATGTGTACTTACATGGCGTCATTTATATCCAAAGGATTTGAGTGGTCTCGCAGAATCCTCCTCTGCACTTTTGCTGCCGCGAATTCATTGTTTTGAAGCACCATGGACACTAATATCACATTCATTGTTTAATTATTAATTATTCCTGAATATTTTTTTACGAATTGTTTAACTTTTATGCGAAAAAACATTCAATAATTTAATTATGTATAAAGTAAAATTTTATTTTTAAAATCAGCTGTTACTATTTCTGTTTTCGAACTTCATTTCAAATGAGAAAATGTAACACCAAACCACTTCTTTTGCAGAACACCAAAAATTAAAAGTTTACTTTTCAAAACGTATTTTACTTTCATTCCACTACTTTTGTGGAACATGCCTGATTATTTCTAGCTTATTTGTTGCCTACATATTTAATTATTCTTATGTTGTAGTCCACCAACTACATATGGCCCTATGGGCTAAATCTCAACTCTTGGATTGTTATGTTTTTGTTTATAAATTTATGGTTTTTTGTTCGTATTCAACATCAATTCTCGATTGATTAGTTGAATTTTGAACATAAGAATCTTGAATTTGTAGTCAAAAATTGGGAAAAGTACATTGGTTAAGCATTAGCAAAATAGTACTATATGGATATGCTTTCCTTCTCAATTTTTGAATTTGTTTTTACATAAAAAAATACTTTATGGAAATACCATAAAGTATGTACATTCACATATTTTTTCGGGAAAAAGCACAATTTCAAAATTAGAATCATATATAAATAAAATAAATTTGCGCGAGTTCGGGCAATTTTGTTATGCACCTGTAACAGACCTAATGTATATGACCATGGACAATTAGAAATCTACACACATGCATACATCCATAAAAACACAATAATTTAGCTTGTACATGTTAATTAAAAAATCCCTTATTGTTTACTTATAAACCAGCTGATTGCTTGTTCTTCACGCCCAAACTAGTCCGAAGAAAAAGTACGGGCGTTCTCGTGCGTGAAGAACGAAACCTCTCTCATTTACCCAATTTTTGCGTACTAAAACGAGGTTTGTACGTTTACTTTCTGGGAAAGTTCGGTAAAATGAGAGTAAGCTATAATTACCCAGTAAACATCTTCGATTTGAGACCAATGACAATGTACGCAAGACCCATCCAATGTCTGTATACAATTTCTATTTACATTTACACAGCGATGGCCTAGGCTGTAAGATTTATCCAACACAATATACATTGTAAGCGAATGATGGATGGGTCCAACTATTATGGTGAATTCGGAGTGCAATAAGATGTATCTGAATGCCATTGATCTTGGAATGAATTTTAACTATTGCATAATTAAATTTAAATCAGTAAGATTGTGCTCAGCGTTTTCCATCGATGTAAATTCGGAATTTTGTTTCAAACGTTCACTTTCTATTTTCTTTAGTCTTCTTAAATTTTTTTTACTAAATCCACTCATTTTATTCTTTACAACAAATAAAAATACAAAACATACATACATATGTATATAAATTAACACATAAATAAAAATAAAACAGTCACTTACCTTTTTTAATTATTTTTATTTAATAATTTATAACTATATTACCACAAAAAATGCCGCCAACACTTCACTTTTAAAAACACTTATGAACTTGATACAAATTTTACTTTGGAATAATAATAAAAATGAAAAAGAAAGAATAACGGAAAAATTACTTCAGAAAAAAGAACAAAATTCATAATTAAAACGAAATGACAATATGATACATTACAAAGCCATCCAAATCAGATGGTAATGCGATGCAAAATTTTTATTTATGTTTGTTTTGATCTTCATTTCTAATAAATTTCTATTTTCTATTGACATAATATTATACAATCGGATGGCTTTCAATTTGTAATGAGTAACCGGACTGCTGGGTACTCTCAATAAGAGAGCAAAATGTACAAAAGTAAGAAAACGGAAAAAACCATAAAATTTACCAGAAAAAAAGAAATGTTAATTTTTTACAGCTCTGTTTATATCGGAGATGATATTTAACAATTTTAAAATTGTAGTTTTTTGACCCCAAATGTACTAAAAACATAAAAGTTGTGTTAAGTTTTACTATTATTAACTATTAGTAACAGAAAGATAAAATGAAATGAGTTCTTGTATATTGAGAATTTGTTTCGAAATCAATCAAATTAAAGTAATACTGAAGGAGAGACCACCTCGTTGCGAGACAACCAACGTGTTGTCGAATAGTTAAAAATTAATGCAGTTCATTACAAAAGTATTCTTGAATTTTCGCAAATTCATCAATTTTACAGAAATGATAATTTTACTCGACTATAGTTTTTGAAGCTCCGTACGACTGAGTTTAGACGAGAAAACATTTAGTTTGGTAGCATGTTACGGGTGTGGAAGAGAGCATCGTTTTTGTGTTGTTTTAACAACAATATATGTTGTCTTTGCTGATGGATAGAATTAATTTTTATGCGAATCCCTGAATAGTTTGTTTTAATATTTGTATATTTTAAATAATTGTGCGCAATTATATTAAGAAAAAATTCACAGATGATGGCCCACTCCAAGGTTCTGATGGATATTTCTATTTTATATTATATTACATTTCTTTTTTTTATATACATACATATGTACATATAAGAATATTGAAATAAAATCAACATAAAGAATTGAAATAAATAGTGTTTCATTTCAATTGGGATATCCGTCTACAGTGAGCGATATATATGCATCAACGCTGATTATCACATGCACACAGTAGTTTCGGTAATTTTTCTTATGTTGCCCTTAAGAAAATGATATAAACTTGGTTCTACGCAATGACCGATAATTCTGTCAGCAATGACGGTCATATCACCTGTCAAATGACCGTCAATGTTCTTATAGGGCAGCTAAACTTATTACCTACTTCGCTGGTCACTTCATTCAACAGGCCAAACGTCAAAGTTTGTGAAAAAGTTGTGGAAAGTGGTTGTGAATAATTTAATAATTAAATATTATATTAAGAAAAATCGAAAATATATTTTTGCTATAATTAATTTAAATTACTGAACAACGTATAATCATATGAATATACCTCGGTACTTAATATTTAGTGGAGTAAAGTAGTACTTTTGCAATGCAAAGTGTACTGAAAAAAGTACAATTGTACGAGCTTGATTATCCCTGATTTTCATTGAAAGTTTAATGTGATTGATGACAGTTTACCGAAAAAAAACTATTTTGAAAGAATTTATTTAAAAAAACAAGTATTGAAAGAATTTATTTAATTATATTTATTTTTCAGCGATGGTCTTTTTTATGAAAAGTTTTTAACAATTACACGGTGCGACAGTCCAAAAAACCTGGGACCGGATATTATTTTTCTTGTAGGTCTTGTCGAGTTAAAGAAGAATCCAATAGTGAAATATGCCGGACACCTCCAAAATCCGGATTTACGGTTAAAAACCCGGTTTTTTTTACCTTTGCGCACTTATAAGCCTGTAATTTTGTTGATAATAATCCGATTTTCAATTTCTTACTAGATTTGGAAAGAAGTAACTGAGATCTTTCGAATGATATATAATTTATCTAAGAAAACTTGAGAAATTTGGGTGTTATTGTCGAGCAAACACAAATTTTGTAGATTTTTCAAAAATTTTTTAACTTTGGTTTGCTTGCCACACAGCTAACGAAACAATGGCTCTTTTGCGCAACAAATTCAATGGCCGTGTTATCTCACGTAATGGCGATGTCAATTGGCCGCCAAGATCATGTGATTTGACACCGTTGGACTTTTTTCTTTGGGGTTATTTTTTAAGAAAAGGTGTACGTCGATAAGCCAGCAACAATTCAAGAGCTAAAGGATGAGATAATTCGGCACATTAACGGCATAGAACCTCCATTATGCCTCAGGGTCATTGAAAATTTGGACCATCGGATGGAGGTGTGCCGCCGTGGTCGCGGCGCCCATTTGGCCGATATTTTGTTCCATACATAATTGAGTAATACCAATATATCATAATAAAATAAAATTACAATAATTTCCTAAATAGTTTGTGTTTTATTCAAAATCAACATCGGCCCTTGAAATTTAACCACCCTTTACATATAGTTTGTGTGTATATTCAAATTAAGAATGAGAAAGCAAAACGGACATGCACATGAGTAGTTGTTACCCTTCCCCTCGTTACTCTCGCCTATAAAGTAGCAATCATGTCAGTAAAACATGAAGCGTGTGAACTCTTCATGATTGCTCACAATCAGCCTTATTTATACTCCAGACATTTGCGACTAGATCCTTGTAGAATGTTCTATAGCTGTCTAGAAGCTTTGACATTTGAAATTATTGCTTCTGTTTTTGTGCGATTATTATCTTTGGCTTTTGATTATGTTATCTGACTATTTGCTCGTTGTCGGTCGATCATTACTTAGAGGTATTGGTTTTGTAACAGTTACAACATTTGCGTACTTAATGTTTTTGCGCGTTTTAAAACAGTGACCTACAAACATCGGTTTGACAAAATTAGCAATCATTTGGTTTATGATATGGCTGATGATGCCAAATCAAAGGCGTAGAAAAGGGCAAAACAAACGAAGGTTGAATTTTCTTTTTTTTAATGTATTACAGCAATATTGACAAACAAACATGAGTCAAGCTCTCATTACAAATATTTGTTGTAATTCTAAGTTGTGTTTAGGCTAACAGTGATTTGTAATTTTAGAGAAAGTGCATAAAAACAACACCAAAAACATTGTGCAGGCATTTTGTTAAAAATTTTGTTTTCATGAAAAGTTTAATAACTCAGTCAATTATTTATCTATTATTAACCCCAAATATGCGTTGTAATCGTTAATAAACGTACTTTTTAAATAAATTCAATAGTATTATAGTTTATTACATTATAATGTATAAAAACGTCACCAAAGTTGAAAAATTTTTGAAAAATCTACAAAATTTGTGTTTGCTCAACAATAACACCCAAATTTCTCAAGTTTTCTTAGATAAATTATATATCATTCGAAAGATCTCAGTTACTTCTTTCCAAATCTAGTAATAAATTGATAATCGAATTATTATCAACAAAATTACAGGCTTATAAGTGCGCAAAGGTAAAAAAACCGGTTTTTTAACCGTAAATCCGGATTTTGGAGGTGTCCGGCATATTTCACTATTGGATTCTTCTTTAACTCGATAACACCTACAAGAAAAATAATATCCGGTCCCAGGTTTTTCTACTTCATTCAATTTTGTACCACAATATTTCAATATTTCGCTACCAAATAGTTAGCATCGTTAGGAAATAATAATTTGTATTAACAAAAATATTTATTTAAAAAAATGGTATTTTTTATGAAAAGTTTTTAACAATTTATGGTATAAATAACAAAAATGTTTGTAATTAATTATTGTTAAGAAAAATTTTTAACACAACTTTTTTAATGTCTGTCAGCTGTTTGGGACATTTGTAATTTTGCTTTGTTATTTTCAATGTTTATTATAAACAAACTGATTGCTTGTTCTTCATGCCCAAACTAGCCCGAAGAAAAAGTACGGGCATTCTCGTGCGAGAAGAACAAGAGCATTACTCTCTCAAAAACTCTCTCATTTACTAAATTTTTGCGTAAGAAAACGCTTTTGGGTAAGACCTACGCTTTCTGGTATAACTGGGCGCCCGCGGGCGAACACACCTAATATACAATATACGCACTGTCAAAAATGCCATTTCTCATGGTGTTTTCTTTTCTGACAAAAATGTTACATATATGCTACATTTCGTTACTATTTCTGTTCCATTGTAAAATATATGTAACATTAAAAAAAGCTATTTCGTTCCTTTCTAAATATGTTGCACAAATAACTGGCAAAATATGCAACATATTTGACCCTCTACTCTCAAGTCGGGGTGATATACTAACCTTTTTTACAACTTTGTTAAGTACTTTTTTATACAAATAAGAATTATGAAAATCAATATATTCTTCACTTTGATTAGAGTTCGTCAGACTTTTGTTAGAGGAAGATTCTGTTCAATTTGTTATTTATTTTAATGTAAATTTTTTTGATAAATTTTTGGTTTATACTTTTTGCAGTTTGTTCTAGGTAATAGCAGCTGATTAGAAAACAATGTTGCTGACGATTTTTATTGAAAAAAGGGTGCTAAAAACCGTAGAAACAGTGAAACGCTAAGTATACATTAATGTGAAATCTCAAATATTTTGTACCATTGTGTCAATAAAAAATGTATCACTTTTTAAAGGTATGGGCAAACTGTAGAAAATGTTATCCATCGAAAGGGCAACATTTTTGTTCAGAAAGGAAATCACCATCAGTGTTGGCAGTTTGTGTGTACTTATTGTTCTTGTACCAGTGCTATGGAGATATCTCATACGCAGCGTTACCATATATTTCTTATGAAAAACTTTTTATTTAAAAAAAAACTTAATTTTTCCACAAAAGTGTCCAAATAATGAAAAAAAGCACAAAAATGTATATTTAAATTAATTTTCATTCAAAATAAGATAGCCAAAAAAAAGTTAAACAACAATAACAAACTTATTCTTACCACAATTTTGAGCAGCTCCACATTGTTTTAGCGTTTGTTGGACCCTCCGATGTGTCGTAGTGTATTCTAAGCTATTTTCTCCACTTGCATTGCTGCTTAAAACTAATAACACCAAAAACTAAAAATATTCCATTATTCTTACCTTTTCTCTTTAAATATTTATCCATGCTTTTTTGAAATAGCAAACATAAAAAAAACAGGCATAAAAAACTATGATATTATTATTAATAGAGAACAGTTGTATTAAAGAGACATTAAATACTGAAAAGTTATAAAATCGTTTACGTTGCAACATAAAATAACATTTTCGTCATATATGTATCTGTAAATTAAAAATTAATAGACATAACTTGAAAATTTGAATGAATTTCAAAAAAACTTATTTTTAAAGCAAAAAATATAAAAACTTTTTAACATTTCAAAAAACTTGAAAAATAAGGAAAAACTTGAGGAATGGTAACGCTGCTCATACGTATGAAATGCATTACATTGGACCTATATATAGAGAGTGAAATACTATAGAGAATAGAAAGGTGTTGGAAGTGATAGATAGATATATATTAATTCACAACTCTTCAGTTACGTGTTAATTATAAAGCAAAGTTGCGGCGTCTCTGTGTCGTTAATTTAGCACAATATTGTGAAGAGTACTTTCGATTAGAATAAGAGAAATAGAAAATATGTATATACGTGTTCTACTCAACTAGTGTTGGGGATTAATTGTTCTTGTATAAAAAACTAATGTCATTGCCCTCATAAATTAAAAAAAAATTACTGTTACGTTTTCCACTTTTAAAACGTGTATTTTACTTGAATTTGTGATTGCAAAATATAACACCGAATTATTACGTTTTACCTTTTAAAACGTGTATTCTTTTATTTACTATAATTTACAATTTAGTTTGATAAGCTTTTATTTATTTGTTGTTTTACTTCATAATTTCTTCACAATGTTCCTTTAATTCAATAATGTTTAAAAAAAACTGTAGTATACTTTCAACTTTAATCTGAGTTCACACAATTCATGTTTTAATGACATGATTCTTACTTTTTCTTCTTTGAACTCCCTTTGGTGTTCACACAATTCATGTCATGTTGGCGACATGTAAAGGGTGGTTAAATTTCAAGGGCCGATGTTGATTTTGAATAAAACACAAACTATTTAGGAAATTATTGTAATTTTATTTTATTATGATATATTGGTATTACTCAATTATGTATGGAACAAAATATCGGCCAAATGGGCGCCGCGACCACGGCAACAGTGGATGATCAATTTTCGAAGAAAATCATCTTCAGTGATGAGGCACATTTTCACCTCAGTGGATTCGTCAATAAACAGAATTGCCGCATATGGGCGAATGAGAATCCAAGAGTGATTGTCGAAAAACCAATGCACCCACAAAGAGTGACTGTTTGGTGCGGTTTATGGGCTGGCGGCATCATCGGGCCGTATTTTTTCCAAAATGAGGCCGGTCAGGCAGTTACTGTGAATGGTGTTCGCTATCGTGAGATGATAACAAACTTTTTATGGCCCGAATTGGAAGATATGGATGTGGACGATATGTGGTTTCAGCAGGACGGTGCCACTTGCCGCACAGCTAACGAAACAATGGCTCTTTTGCGCAACAAATTCAATGGCCGTGTTATCTCACGTAATGGCGATGTCAATTGGCCGCCAAGATCATGTGATTTGACACCGTTGGACTTTTTTCTTTGGGGTTATTTTTTAAGAAAAGGTGTACGTCGATAAGCCAGCAACAATTCAAGAGCTAAAGGATGAGATAATTCGGCACATTAACGGCATAGAACCTCCATTATGCCTCAGGGTCATCGAAAATTTGGACCATCGGATGGAGGTGTGCCGCCGTGGTCGCGGCGCCCATTTGGCCGATATTTTGTTCCATACATAATTGAGTAATACCAATATATCATAATAAAATAAAATTACAATAATTTCCTAAATAGTTTGTGTTTTATTCAAAATCAACATCGGCCCTTGAAATTTAACCACCCTTTACATATAGTTTGTGTGTATATTCAAATTAAGAATGAGAAAGCAAAACGGACATGCACATGAGTAGTTGTTACCCTTCCCCTCGTTACTCTCGCCTATAAAGTAGCAATCATGTCAGTAAAACATGAAGCGTGTGAACTCTTCATGATTGCTCACAATCAGCCTTATTTATACTCCAGACATTTGCGACTAGATCCTTGTAGAATGTTCTATAGCTGTCTAGAAGCTTTGACATTTGAAATTATTGCTTCTGTTTTTGTGCGATTATTATCTTTGGCTTTTGATTATGTTATCTGACTATTTGTCTGAATGTGTGTTTGTCAGTCTATGCAATAGTTTATTCTTTTGCTTTTCGTAAGTTTGGTATGTGCGTTGTGTGTTTGTTTATTGTGTTGTGAGTCGATGAATATTCAGAACGTTCTAATGAATAATGTCAAAATAACTGTATTTTTGTCTTTTCATATTTTTCAAATTTCCTAGATTTTTTCAATACTTTACTTGGGAGCGTTTTTTGCATTTTTTAATATTTATAAACAAAAACTAATTAGCTAGTGGATTTTTAAAAGTATGTAAAAAGACAATACTAGCTGCCTTCTCATAGAAGCCGAGTGAAAATAATCGTTCGTCTATTTATATTGAAAACAAAAACAATTTGAGTTGTTTTTTATTATACGTACTTATGTGTATAAGATTACTAACTATTTATTTATTTATACGCATGTACATTTATTTATTATACGCAAAATCATAAAAATGTTCTATTTCTTACTTTTTCCACTTTTTTATCCAAAAATATAATGTTTTTTTACAGTAAACTAACAAAAATGCATCAAATGAACTGAAAACAATAGAAGAATAAAAAATAAGAAATAGAATAAATAAAAAAATAGAATAAAAAGTAAGAAATAGAACATTTTTATGATTTTGCGCTATGAACAACTGAAAATGGTAATTTATCAATATTTTCACGAAAAATTTGCACTTTCACAAGGCCAAAACTGCCTGAAGGAGCGTTCCAATGCTTTTGCGATGTACTAGAGAGTTCTTAACTATTGTCTTGGCTACAATTTTTGTCTTAGTATTGGATCGAAAATCTCAATGGTTTGGCTGTTATAGGCCAAAATATCCAAAAAAACGTGACAAAAGTCTGATCAAGTCAAAATGCGCCAGCTCGATTTTCAACGTAGACGTATGGTCTAGTGGACTTTTTTGCTTAGTACAATCCCAAGAATCAGAAACGCGAAGCGCCCATTAAGATTTTTTTCCTTCCATACTAATCACCCCACTCTAACAGATACATATATATATATTGAGTTTGCTTTTATAAAAAAAATACTTTATGAGAATATCATAAAGTATGTAATAATACATTTTACATATTTTTTTCGGGAAAAAGCAAAATTTTAAAATTAGATATAAAGAGATATTCTATTTTATTTATTTATAACAATAACCAAAAGAGCCCATAGTTGGCGGACTACAACATAAGAATAATTAAATATGTAGGCAACAAATAAGCTAGAAATAATGTTTATGAAAAAAATAATAGTTATAATATTATTAGAGCGCTACAATATAAATTGGAAGTTATATTGCGCATTCCTTTGACTATATACATATATTCAGAATCTAGATCAGTTCAATTGCGCCAAATGCTTATCTTTAAGTGAACTACGAGACCTATTTTGTGATGAACTTTTTTGGTTTTTGCGTTTTATTACTTTTGTACATTTTTATCTTTTATTGAGATAAATTATAGTTTACTCTCAATTTACAGAACTTTACCAGAAAAGTAAAAAAATACCTAAAGAGTAGCAAGCTACTGAGAGAAAAAAGAGAAAAATACCGTATAAGAAAGAAAAAGTTGGGTGATAGAAAGAAAATTTATGCTGAGGAAAAAGATGAACTTGAGCCTTACAACTGTAAGCAAACATTGAGAAAAGCAATCATGAAGGCTGAAAATGCATTAACGGTGAATTTCGGCAAAAAAGTTATTGTTGGCGAATTTGGGCGTTTTTAAAAATCGGTATGGTGGTTGGCAAAAACTCCAGTAAATACGACACTGTTTGCCAATCTTTTACAAAAACATTATCGCGATTGGCGTATTTGAATGTCAAATGTAGAAAAAAATGTCGTTAAGTTAATCGCGACAGCATATCGAGCTTTTGGTGCAATACCGTAGTAACTAAAAAATTTTAATTTTTTGAGCTGGGTATGCAGAAATGATCTTTGGGGAAATATATATCTAAAGGAAAAAAGATTATGGTTTTATATCTAACTGTTCAGATTCTACAGCTACAAATGTCTTTATAGCCTTCAGCTATTTCCAACAATATTTATTTGCAATAATGAAATATTTCCTTTATGACAAGAAATTTACAAACAGAAAACATTAGTAAAACATTGATAGTAAAATTACTATCAAAAAGATGGCTCAAAACTTCAAATGCATTTTTCTCAGTTCAGGATTTTTTTGAATTACTACGGTATTGCACCAAAGGCTCGATATGTATATTTACAAAATTTATTTAAAAAGGAGGCAACCAAAATGAAAGCAAAAAAATTTTAATTATATTTTTGCTGTTTACTTTTACACATTTCAGGATTAAAATTACTACGCCAGCACAATTTGCAAAATTAGTTGAATTAATGGAAAAAAAGGCGTATATGCCAAAAGGCTATAATGAAGGTTTAAATAAAATAAACGTTAAGACTATAAAAGCCCTTTCTGTTGAAGCATTTGAAACGCTCATCAACTGATGTTGGTATAATTGCAACGTGAGTACCGTCAATACAGTATATTACACCAGGAAATCTTGTTTTTTTTAAAGAAATTTTTTTTTTGATTTCAATTTTTTCATGTTCGTCCGTTACAAATGAAATCCAACTAGGGCTGGGGACTGGGAAAGATTGGCATTTATGTCATTTCCTGCTCCTTTTTGGTAACTACCCTCAGCAAGAATTCTCAGTGTTGCAGTTAGTTTGACCAGTTTCGATACACCGAAATTCTTTTTGGGATTTTTTTTTTTAATTTTGGAGAAATAACTGTTAGCACATACTTGACTGCTTCTTTGTTTAGCTTAAAATAACTTGTAAATCTAATATACACGCATTTATAAAGATCATTTAAGTTTTGACCAAACAAAATACACATACATATGTACTGTACTATATGGATAATTATTTTTTATTAGGCAGGGAAAATATATTACACCGCTGTCTTAATTGTTTTTTTTTTTAAATTTGGTCAGCAATGTTAAGCTTCTCATCATCTTCTTCAGATGAATAAAAGCAAATATTCAACATAATAAAACAAAATTTGTATTTTTACTTTTTGATATTTATTTTCAACTTGAATTTTTTAGTTTTCGTAACAGGTTGATTCAAAAACAAATAAAATTGGTAATTTATTACAATATGAATCTTTTACAAAACAGGCGCAGGCGAAAAATGTTTACGATACCATTAAATTTTAAATACGCCTTCAAAAACGACCGTCGTCTAAATACGCCTACACAAACCACGATAAGGGTCATAGAATCACTATATAAAAAGTATGTCACACTATAAAATGCTACAGAGACTACTCCCACAGTCTCTTTGAGATGGAAAAACAATTGAACATTGCAAAAGACTTTTACATGCGAGAATATATAAGAGTCTAGTATGCAGCCAAAAAAGATAATATCATCGTTAATAGAGAAATTATTACTAAGCGCTTTATTTTAGTAACTGTATCAGATACCAACGGCTTTATAAAAAGGAGTTAACTAGTGAATGTGTAAAAAAGTCTATCTTTTACCAATGTCGACCAAGGCATGTTCAACTTTCGAGCAAAATACCACATAACAGTGTGTATGCATTTATCATGCGAATTTCTGTTTTTTGTTAAGGGTTGCACAAAAGCCATACAATCGTTTCCTAGAGAATTCCAAATTTTTTAAGAATCTGTTTGCTGCAATATTGACAATACAAACTTTAAGTAATATTTTTATTACAAACATGGTAGGAAAATATGTCCCGTGCTAAATCATAAGAAAGTTTGTTAAAAAAAGAGGAACACAAATATTTAAAAATGGAAGGCATTATTATTCCATTTTATTTTAAAAAAACATCCCCTCAAAATATGAGTTCTAATTAGCAGATTATTTAATTTTTCTAAATGCAGTCTTAAGCGAGTTCTTAATCTTGTCCCGTTCGTGATGCCATGTTTATTCCTTCTACATCAGAAACAAAAAATCGATAAAAGCTACTTCTTGCACTATACATAGTCTCATTAATGAGCTGTTAAAAAAGAAAAATAAGACAAAAAATAAAGATTTCTTGATTTTACCCCACTTCAAAGAAGAGCTAGTGTCCCGTTCTAGTTCTTAGAAATGCCCATAAACGAATTGAATTCTTTAAAATCTATTTAGTATGTATTCATACAAAAGTGTAAAATTACTATTTTATGGAGTTGTTTTACAACAATCCAACATCCACACACGCTTGTTGTTCGCGATATGTGAAAAACTACTAATGCAAATCTTACGAAAGCAATGTGTTTTTGACGCTTGTTACAAAATTGCCACCTGTTTTAACAACCGCACCTTGTACGGACTGTTTCGTGCAAGAAGAACAAGAATAATAGGCTGCTTTCCTAAACGTCAGCAGCTTTGCAGTGTGACAATGTCTCATGTTACTAAACGGAACCGTGCAAACTTTGACGATGTACGGCATTCCTAAAGTCACCATAAAGAAAGCTACAAAATTTCAATTAAATTAATATTTAATTTTAATTAAATATTTAATCATTTTATGAAAGAAATAATTATTCTTATTAATTGCTTTCGAAAATTATTTTTTCCACAGACATTGTTTTTTTTATAATGCAAAGCAAACATGTGTTTCTAAACGTCGACGGTGTTACAAAGTTTAAAATAACAATGCATAATTTGCAAGGCTGGTAAAATATTACTGCTTTACTTAAGCACTGATTTGACGTTGCATACAGATGTTTATTAAGGCAGCCTCACTCTCAAAACATCTGTCATTTACCAAATTTCTGTGTAAGAAAACGCGTTCTAGTAAGATTGGGATGAAGGCGAATTCATACCAGGTGGTTGCATTAGCTAGAATTGTCATCAGCTGATTTCTGTTCAGTTAGCGGGCTTCGCTAATAGTAAATTAATTCCTTCTTAAGTTTAAGAAAAATTTTCCTATAGTGCAAATTCATCACAACTTCTTAAAAGGTTAAATAATATATATAGAAATATATTTTAAAAATCTTTCAAATGATACCAATATTGATCATATACACATTAAAAAATGTGGAGAATCGCACTTTTATATGGAAACTTCCTAGGTCCTTAACTCGAAAATTCCCTTTTCAGTTTGTTATTTCTTATTCAATTTTCTATAAGCCTATATATAATTTATTTCCTATTTGGTGAACCGTTGGTAAACTAGATTTAAGCCTAGCAAATTTACCATTTGATGGTTTTCCTTAAAAATTTAGCACTGGTCTAAATATGCCAAATTTCTGCTTGTTATGTAGACGATATCGAAAAAAATAAGGATTTCGTAAATAGTAAACTATTATTTTGTGAAATCAATTAAGTGCAGCAGCAATTTAACTACAAATGCATTTTGAAGGTGTTTTTTATCATGTTATAAAATATTTAATATTGCCTGTACGACTTGAATTTTTTTGTAATGTTATAGCTATTTTACATTATAATGTATATATGTACATAGATATTTATCATATATCACAGTCGTGAAATAATATAATATATTGGCTCATTTGTTTTCGTTATTATGAGAACTCGATATTTAGTATGCATGTGTATCCATTATAAAAATTTATCAATTCTGGCAAGTCTTTATTATGTCACAAGGTTTATTAATACAAGGTTGTCGCAAGGCGAATTCGTCAACGTGAAATTTTTTTGTTAAATATAACATAACCTAAAAAGAACGTGTTAAATTAGTGTAATATAAAATAAAATTAGATTAATTATTACAAAAAGAAATATACATATTTTTCATTCTTATTGTTATAGTATTATATTTTTAAATTATTTAAAACCAGTCTCTTAACTTTCTCACAAAAGTAAACTAACTGACGTTCGGCTCAAAAATACGTTACAAATTCTTGTACCAGCTGACGGGCGAATTTGCTAGTGAGTTTACTTAGTAATGAATTTGCCTTGAGGAGAACTCAATACAAATTGACGTTTGGACAAAAAGCGAATTGACGAATTCGCCTTGTGACATCCTTGTATTAATAAACCTTGGTTCACGTATTGTGAATTCGCCTTGAAAAATGCCAAAAACAACAGGAGTTACCACATCGCACACTCCTCAAAAACAATTATCTATAGGGCTGCCAGATAAAAATCGCCAAAATCCCGATTCCGGCTTTGAAAAATCGGACAATGGAAAATGCATATTTTAAAAACGTTTTTTTATATCCATTAAGCAATGAAAAAAAAATTATTCATCGTTCATAACAAAACATATGTATGTGACATAATGAAGGCAAATTCATTACCAGGTAAACTCACTAGCAAATTCGCCCGTCAGCTGATACAAGTTTTAATGCAATAATGTTTATTTCAAATAAAAAATTAATTATTGAATCAGAAAAATTTTCCTAATTTTTTGTTTTAAATAATGTTGTCATTTTTTTATTTACCGACATTTTTCATTAATTATAATAACAACCTTTGTTTAATTTTCTTTAACAGACAATATCAATTAATAAATCAGTAGCATCTATGATCGTCAGCTGCTTTAACGTATTTCGCTGCCAGCATGGCTGCCAGATTTGATCAGGTCCGAAAAATAGTAAAATAACGATTTCTTCCTTGAAAATTAGCTTTTTTTGTACTGGTCTAAATATAAGAAATTTATGCATGTTATGTAGATGACATCGAAGCAAATGAGCATTTCATAAATGAGTCAACTATATGTATATTTGTGAAATTAACTGCATATTGGTGGTAAAAATATTTGATATTGCCTGTACGACTTGAAACTTTTTTATAAAGTTTACATCTGCTTTACATTACATAATGTATATACACACATACATGGGATGCCTCCGTAGTCTAGTGCTTGAGCATTAGTTTTATCAATATGGAGGTACGTGTTCGTTTACCGCTTAGACACTGGGTGTTTCTACAGACAAGCTATAAGAGTTTCGTAGAGTTTGTGTTAAAAAAAACCTACATAGATATTTTTTCATATATCGCACGCATAAAACAATAGAATATATTGGCTCATTTGCTTTCGTTTTTATTAAAAATCAATATTTAGTATTCAGATGTACCCATTGTAAAAATTTGGTGTAGTTCAGCTAAGTATTTATTAATAAAATTTTTTATTTACATTAATACTTTCATATACATACCTCCAATTTAAAATGAGAATGTTTTTATACTTTTATATTAAACACTTTTAAAAATTTAATAAATGTTCTATTATTGCACAAGTGCGATATGTGATAATATATTGAACTCCGCGTAAATTAATACACTATGTACTGTGTATGTATGTATTGTTATGAATGATGACTTGTTTTTATTTCTTTGATTGCTTCTTAATGAATATAAATATAATAAAATAGATTGTTGATATGTTTTTAAAATGTAATTTTCCATTGTTCGAGTTTTTGATTATCTTTCAAAGCTGAAATGACGATTTGTTCATATTTTATGGGTATTTTGACGATTTTAAGAGAATTTTATCTGGCAGCCACGGATTTGCACACGTGAACTGAAAAGTAGTCTTCTTTTTAGTACACAATAAAAATATGGTAGGCACACACATACCCACGACGACATTAAGCTATAAAATTAAAATTTAAAAGGTGCCTGCAATATTACACCAATTAAAAAACAGTGAGCACTTTTGTACGCAAAAAAGGTATACTAAAGTTATCGACGGCGGCGATTCGGCTTAGCCGTCCGGCGCAGGTCTGTTGTAAAGCCGCATAGGCCTAAAGCGCATGCTACACGCCTTAATATTCAGCTCCAATATTTGTCTTTGGGTTAGTATATACATATATTAAAGCCTCTGACACACTATGTCAACATTTCTCATCAATATTAATTAAATTAACATTTAGAAGTTACGGTCGGCAAAATACATATCTATTTCTTTATTTATTTAAAAAAAAACCACTGAAGTATGTGTAAAAACGAAAAATTTTTGCGGATTCGATTTACAGAATATACCCGTATATTTTTTAATTTATACTTCCCAAAAAGCCGTGATGAGCGATATATGTACATACATATATACTTCAATTACGAAAAACTTTTTTTACTCTTGTTTGTAATGCGTCACAACTACGATGTGTACCATAAACTACAATGTATATTCTGTGATGTGTACTCAAAGTTACCAGAAATAAAATGGATATTGACAATAACACTGACTGCCACACTACGTCAAACTGCTTCAATATTTTTATTAACATCAAAACTATTTTGTTATTCATATTACACAGAGGGCGTATGTGGGACTATTTTTCGCTCACGAAGACAAATATTGATCGTGCAGCATCTACTTAATAATTGGATTATGGTAGAGTTTACCGGGTGTGAATTTGCCTTGGCTTTGTGTAATCAGTTAATGCCGTGATGCCATATTTGTTTATTGCTTGTACAAATAAGAATCGCTTCACGTATTTTCTTAACTTCTTAAATAGTGATTTTAAAATTAAATTCTAGAGATTTTAAGTTCTATTTCTTATTCTGATGTTTTTAATCAAAAGAAAATAAAGTACTAAATCTGTGTTTTACGATATACGGATATCTGCAAATTCAAATGTATATACATTTGTAGGTGATACTGCTTTTTTTTTTTATTCTAGCCTGCCTTGAAATCTTTTTTACATTGAAAAATGTTGTTGAGAAACCAGTTCAATAAAATTAATTTAATTCGTTTCGTCATTCTGTAATATTAAATTGCTTTCTTAAAACTTAAAATCACAAAATAACGAAAAGTTTAGAAAATTTGCAACTAGAGGATAGCAATTAAAGAAAGAAAAAACTGTGCTAAACAAAATTAACAAAAGCAGCGTAAGCAAACACGTGAACAAACAAAAAGAATAGATCACACTGAAAAGAGTACAAAACGCATAAACAGGGCAAAATAATTTTAGGTAGAATATATTGTAATTTTTTATTCGTATATAGTTAATATATTTATGGTGGCACTTGATATAATTTTAAATATTGCAGACATAGTCCAATTAATTATAATTGTTACCGTAACATAGTAACAATTACTAAAAATTTTGTATCCAATGCATGCATGTTTTTGAACTTCTGTTTAATTTTTTTATGTATAAAATCTCTGTGTTTCATAATATCCTGCTTCTCTTATGAGATTGAAAATAGTTTCTCTTTAATATTCTACTTATTCAATAAATTAACATTCGTATACCCCACCTTAAAATCTAAAGCATAGCAGAAAAGAAAATGAAGAAATATTGTACAGTCGAACTTCTCTATAACGTAGCAGTTGGGGACCGTCAAATTTCTACGTAATAGAGAAACTGCAGAAAATTTTGACTACATTTTTTTTAGGTAGAAAATATATTAAGACAAAAAAAATTTGTTTTTAAATGAACATTAATTTTTTTTTATTAATACATACATATGTGACTAAATTGATGCAATAGAGAGATTATTTAGTGTGAAAAATTCTATTTAGGTCTTAAAAAATTGTACGTTACAGAGAGAACTTCGCTATAGGGAGATCAAAATGTATGAAAATACTCACAAAAATGTTGTGTTCACGAATTTTATTTGTTATAGAGAAGTTCGACTGTATATACTGGATTTTTAAGTGATAGCAGTAGAAACAGAACAAGAAAAAGAGGAAAATCAGTTTACACACAAAATACTCTTGACTTGATCATCTCTCTCATTCGATAGTCAAAGAAGAAAGAAAATAACGTTTTGTTGTTTTGCGTTCATTTTTTTCTTACTCATTTTAATTTTGAATATTTGTGTCATGATGTCTCAAAGCGACTTTCATCGGAAAAAGAATTTTGCAAATCCCCATTTGTTTAATGTAAGATATATATCGCCTGTACTTTGTTTTATTTTTGTTTAGTTTTAATTTTGTTTTTATATATCTTGCAGAGCTCTTCTTCCACTCCAAAGGAAAGTTCTCCAGCTGCTTCTCAACCTACTCCAGCAACAGGTCGACCAGAAGCCAAAGAGGAAACTACTACTACTACCAAGTCCGATCAAGAAGAAGTTCGTCATGAACAATACATTAAACATCCCCTACAGAACACTTGGACTTTGTGGTACTTGGAACAAGATCGTAATAAATCTTGGGAAGATATGCAAAATGAAATAATCAGCTTTGATACGGTTGAAGATTTCTGGAGGTGAGTTATATGCCAATATATACATATGTATGTACACACTATACATATGTATATCTACTTATGTACATATTTGTTTTTCAACTACATATTTCAAATGTTTGCATTAGG
This sequence comes from Dexiosoma caninum, assembly GCA_963924685.1. NCBI lineage: Eukaryota > Metazoa > Arthropoda > Insecta > Diptera > Tachinidae > Dexiosoma > Dexiosoma caninum. The sequence goes on along the minus strand of OZ004729.1, from coordinate 49,644,439 downwards.
TGTTTCTATATTAATATAGCTACGTTCCCGTGTTATTTTGCCGTAAGTAGTTATACTTTAATTATCCTTTAGATGTGATGTTGAATGAAATGGGGGTGCAGGTTTCCTGATGGTTACATTCACAAAAGTATAAAAATGTTCTTATATTTTTAATTGTTAAAATGTATATGTACATACATATGTATGCGAACCTTAGTTAATGGAAATATTTAAAATTTTACAATTTTAAATAGGGTGATAATCGATTCCATACAGGCAATGAAAATTACATGTGATAGTTACATACTAGGATGTTTTGTTGAAAGTGCCATTGCACGTTCCCATAACCGAGATATGTATGTATAAGTCGTGGTGTTGTCAGCCATCTGATTATTGTCGCAAACGTGGCCTCATATTTCTCAGTCTGCTGAAATAGTACAAAGGTAACAACAGACCAATGTGGGCTACTTGTAGTGTTTTCACAATTCGTGATAAAAATTAATTATTTTGCAAACGTCGACTTTTTGGTATTTTACTTTGCTGTTGAAACTCTACAAATAGATACACTTATGGTGTTTTCTTTTCTGACAAAAATGTTACATATATGCTACATTTCGTTACTATTTCTGTTCCATTCTAAAAAATATGTAACATTAAAAAAAACTATTTCGTTAATTTCTAAATATGTTGCACAAATAACTGGCAAAATATGCAACATATTTGACCCTCTCGTCGGGGTGATATACTCACCTTTTTTACAAATTTTTTTTTTTTTTTTTTTTTACACAATATATATTATTTATTGAATCTTCAAAATCAATTGAACTAACAATAAGTATTCAAATCTTAAGAACTAATTGCTAATTATTATTAAGTACAGCCTAGCTGTACAAAATTATTTATTGCTCGTATAGTTTTATTTCCGCGTCTACTACGTTCGGGCTAGGGAAAGAGTATCCCTTCTTTTCAGTCGAATGAACCCTCTTTCGCTTAAAATATTTCGGGCTAGTATATTTGGATGATCTTGGAGTTTGCTTAGGTATAACGTTGCGTATGTTGTTATCCCTTGTTTGACTGTCGGAATATTTAAATCCTTGTGTATGTTAGAAATTTTTATATACCACGGAGCATCTGTTATCATTCTCAGTATTTTGTTTTGACACCTTTGAATTTTTTCTATATTGGAAGCTGAGGCAGTGCCCCATAGCTGGATACCATAGCTTCATATTGGTTTTAAAATTGCTTTGTAAAGCAAAAGTTTACAGCCCAGTTTTAGCACAGAATTTCGACCAATAAGCCAATTTAGTTGAGTTGCTTTTAATTTCATTTGAGTTAATTTTGCATCGATGTGCTGTTTCCATGTTAGCCGTCTATCAATGTGCATCCCTAGATACTTCACCTCCAAACGTTGAGGTATTAACTGGTTGTTGATCAGAATAGGAGGACATGTGTCTCTGCGCAGGGTGAAGGTTATATGTACGCACTTATCCTCATTAACTTTGATTCGCCATTTTTTTAGCCAGCTTTCCAGCTGCGAAGTTTGGTGCTGTAGGCGACGAGATGCTTCGTCAGCACTTTCGTGAATGCTTAAGAAAGCTGTATCATCGGCAAAAGTTGAGGTATGGATGTTCGCGACTGTTGGCAAATCTGCGGTGTATATCAAGTACAGCAATGGACCTAATATGCTGCCTTGGGGAACTCCAGCTTCAATCGGCTGCGGTGATGACAGCCAATCACCTTGTTTTAAAATAAATTTGCGACAAAGCAGGTAACTTTCCAGTAGCTTACAAATATTTTCAGGAAGGTACTGGGTCAGTTTATATATTAATCCCTTATGCCACACTTTATCAAAAGCTTGGGAAACATCGATAAAAAGGGCTGAGCAGTACTTTTTTTCTTCTAGGGTATGCTTTATAGCATTCACAAGTCTATGTGTTTGCTCAGTTGTGCTGTGTTTACTTCGAAAGCCAAACTGATGGTCTGGAATGCAGCGCTTTTCGCTAATGATTTTATTTAACTTGATAGCTAATAATTTTTCAAAAAGCTTAGATAAATTTGGCAAAAGGCTAATTGGCATGTAGGACTCAACTCTGGTGTGGTCTTTACCTGGCTTAGGTATCATAGTTATTAGTGATATCTTCCACTTAGATGGAAAGTATTCAATGCACAATATCGCGTTGAAGATGTGGAGAATTCTTTTAACTACTGTAGTTGGGAGCTCTTGGAGCATTTTGTTGCTAATTTTATCGATGCCAGGAGATTTTTTAGGGTTCAAGTTGGCGATAGCTTCTTCGACGTCTTTCAATTTAAACTTTATCGAAACTGCTGCATCCGTAACTATCGATGGAAGTTCTTCAGGGTCGCTTGGTGCATTGGGGGTGAAAACATTTTTTAAGTGCTCAACGAACAACTTGCCTTTTTCTGTGTCGTTTCTTGCCCAATCCCTAGTTGGGGTTCGAAATGGAGGTTTACGAATAACCGGTCTTTTGAGATATCTGGTAGCACGCCATAGTGAATAATCGGATTGCGGTGTTGCATCAAGACCTTTAAGATACTCATTTAAATAATCAGTTTTTTTGGATTGTAACATCTCTCTTAGCTTTTTGGTACACTCTATTAGTTTTCTTTTGAGTTGAGGGGATCTATGAAGCTGCCACTCTCTTTGAGCTCTTCTTTTTTCAGTTAATAATAATTCGATGTCTGTGGAGCAAATTTTGTCTTGCCTAATTTTGCGTGAATTAATAATAGCGTGCTGTGCCGCCAGCTTGAGACTTTCGTCCAGTTGTGTAAGAGGTGCATCTACATCGTCTGGTGTACGAAGTAATACGTTTTGACAGCAGTGAGTAGCAAGGTATTTGCGAAATTTCAACCAATTTGTGTATGTTTTTATTTTTTCAGCTATCTCAGTCGCGTGTGAGTTTTGTGAGAGTGATATTGTAATTATAGTTGGTGAATGATCTGATGATAAGTCAACAGAAGATTCAACAAGAATGGATTTAGCTGCAATGCCCTTTGTGATTGCGAAATCTATGACATCAGGTATTTTGTTACGATCAGTTGGCCAATATGTTGGTTGTCCGCTTGAGGCCACCGTCAAACACATTTTGGAAACTACGTTGTATAAAACGCGACCTTTTGGGGTAATCAGGCGTGATTCCCAATACGTGTGCTTTGCATTAAAGTCGCCAGCAGCTAGGAAACTATTGCCCAACGATTTAAAGAATTCAGAGTACTGATCCTCAGCAATTGAAAACCGCGGAGGCGAGTAAATTGACGATATAACTAAGCCTTTGAAAAATTCTTCAAGACAGATCGAAGTTGCTTGAAGATAGTCTTTGCTGACTGCACCCACTAAGTAGTGCTTTATTCTGTTCTTTATTAATATAGCTGAGCCCCCACATGCTCTACCACGGGGATCTTTGGCGTCATAAAATGTATAGCCTATTACCTTAAAAACACTTCTAGGTGTTAAATGAGTTTCGGCAATGAGCATAACATCGATTTGTTGATCCGCTAGGAAGTGCTCAAGTTCCTTTTTTTGTTGGCGTATGCCGTTAGCGTTCCAGAAACATAACCTTAGGCAGTTCATGGACTTTTTGTTACAGCCTGCAAAAGCGCAGTTTGCATATTTATCAGTGTTTGCATCATTGGCAACATGGTATTAACGAAATTTTGAACTGTTTGCACCAACATTTCTATTTTGGCTTCCATTTGGCTGGAATTTATGGGTTGTGGCTGCACTGTAGGCTTGGAGCTGATGTTTGGGGTGTTATTGTTTGTCTTCAGGGCACTGCGCGTTAGAAGCGTGGCTGAATTTGCTTTTAGAATGTTCGCATATGAAATTTGTTGATTATTTGATGTCGGCAGCTGAGGGTAATCATTGGTAACGAGCTGTTCTTGTGTTCGGGAAGCAATATTTCGTATCTGGTTTGACGAGCTTCTAACGAGAGAGTAGACTCTGCACCCTCTATAATTTGCGGTATGGTTTTCGCCACAGTTGCTGCATTTTTTGGCCTTCGGGTCACCTTTTGGCTTTTTGCAGTTTGCTGTACTATGTAGGTCGCCACACACTACACAGACAGCATGTAGCTTGCAGTATGTCTTAATATGGCCAAATTCTTGGCAGTTTTGGCATTGCACAGGTCCTGATCTCTTGTAAGGTTCCTCTATTGTCACCCTACGATGCAACAGATATCTCACATTGTATATTGAGTGAACTTCACCCTTCTTTAATTTTTTTTACCTGGCTCAAGTTCGACACGAAAGATGGGCTGTGGTACCTTTTCTTTATTTATTAAGTTTATTACATTTTTTACCTTAAAGCCTAGACTCTCCAGGCTGTCCTTTATTTCCTTTGTAGCAACACTGGGGTCAACACCTTTTATGATCACTTGAAGGCCTTTTTCACTTTTAAGCTGATAAGTGTAAAAGCTTTTTTTTGTTTCCTCAAACGTCTTTACAACTTTTCGATAATTGTCTTCTGTTAGGACCTGAATTTTCGTTTCACTGATTTTACCGCGTCTTACCGGCACGGTGTAAAAAGAGTTCTCACCGATAGTTTCAATTAAATTTTTTATTATAATGTTCGAGCTTGCCTGTCTTAGATATATTGGAGGTGGTTTTGGGGATATACCCGAGGTCGTAGGGACGTTATCGTCATTACCCAGAATTCCAAATCGGTTTTGAGAAGCAACGCTAGCGGTTTCCGAATCTCTAGCTACCTTATGTTGAGATGCGATGTTGACCGATTTCGGGCTACGTTTCCTTTTCGTCACTATTACGTACCTGTCCATACCGGTTTGTGTCTTTTCCTTATCCGAATTCGGAGGCAATGTACCGTCTAAGGGCGTTTTTAAGGCTGCGAATGATATTTTTGGATCCTCTTTAGATCGCGAGCAATCTGACTCTGATTGTGTTCGCTTGGGTGTTTTAATGGAAACGTAATTACTGTTGTCCACACTCTTCATTAAGTTGTTGCTTGAACGAGTTTTACCTTCATCCGATTTCGTTGTTACGTATATATTCCTTTCAGGAACACTTGAACGACTAGGGCTTATATTTAAGCCATCATGGCTCATTTATTATTACATCTTTGTTAAGTAATTTTTTATACAAATAAGAATTATGAAAATCAATATACTCTTCACTTTGACTAGAGTCCATCAGTCTTTTGTTAGAGGAAGATTCTGTTTAATTTATTATTTATTTTAATGTAAACTTTTTTAAAAAATTTTTGGTTTAAAGTTTTTGCAGTTTGTTCTAGGTAATAGCAGGTGATTAGAAAACAATCTTGCTGACGATTTTTATTGATAAAATGGTGTTAAAAACCGTAGAAACAGTGAAACGCTAAGTATACATTAATGTTAAATCTCAAATATTTTGTACCATTGTGGCAGTAAAAAATGTATCATTTTTTAAAGGTATGGGCAAACTGTAGAAAATGTTATCCATCGAAAGGACAACATTTTTGCTCAGAAAGGAAATCACCATTAAATTATAAAATCACCCAAAACCTTTTTTGTTTTAACTCTATAATAAAATGTATATTGGATACTTTATTAAATTGTGGTGAAGTAAGTTATTTGCATAGCAATTCGAGAATTCTGGCCTTTGGGTATTCCTCTATTTAATATTTCGCCCAAAAGACTCATGGGCAACTCACGTTACACGAAAAAAGCAATAGAACATGTTGGCGGTAATATAAAGGTAAGAGCATGTCATTAAAAATAATGGTGGACGTAGTGGTTACTGATGTAATTTAACTGTTTCAATGTCATTTTTGTACAAAATGACTTCATAATCCTTTTATTTTCAAGATCTACTTTTCGTACCTATTTTAATGGCCAAGTGAATTTCATATCTTTTTCTCATAGTATGTTAATTATTTTAAAATGTCACATTTTTTATTTTTATTTAGTCTATTTTTTCACATGAAATCGAAAAATATGCATTTCAACAGATTTTATAGGGCGTACCGCTTTTAATGTACATATGCGAAATAATTCCAGTACTAACATATCTGTGGATAAATAAAATTGTTAAATTTTTCAGGAAAGCAAATAAACGTATTTAATTAGTCGTTTTTGTTTCGAGTTTTTTCACATTACTGTTTCACATATCGCCATTTCTGACTAAATTCCTCTCTCGTGCCTTGATCGATTAGTTTCTTATAGCACCTTCAAGTAAGGTATGGTTTTGCTAGTGACTGTGCCACACATGTGCCAATCCGTCCTTTGGGGATACGGATTTGCGAGTAAACGTGCAGCACATCTGCCTTACGTTAGTGTGCCCATCCATATCTTGCCTGAAACCGAATTAGCGAACTCTATCGGCAGATTTACTTGTCTATAGTACCTTATTAGTTACTGAAATCAATATCACTAAACAAATCATTTCTAACCAGCACTTCCTGAAAAAGATCATTCAGCTTTTAGTCATGGCAGAAAACTGTACAATCCTCGTTAAATTCTTCCTATGAATTAATTAATTCGTAGCAGAACAGAAAGTGAAAACTAATTCTGCCTTTAAGCTTAAATATCAATATGTTTGAAGTCAGCTTCAGAAATATTTACACATTTTATGGAGTAGTAATACAGACAATGTAGTTCACAAAAATAACATTTAATAGAAATAACTTAAAATTTCCCGTTCCTTTATTTTATCAGTTTGTACGTAGTCTTCCTTAACAACTTTTGGATACCATCAAAGAATGGCGAGCCATTTTATAAAAGTCCAATACTTATTTGATTATATGTACTCTATTAAATTTTAGTTAAGTACAATATAGTACTAAAAATTATAAATACGATGGTTGAAAAACGAATGAATACAGAAACTAATTTATTTAACAAGCATCTCAATTGTGTTTAAAACTTAGTATGTAAAAGGAAAATGTGTTCAGTGTTAATATACAACAGTTCTTTAACCTTTCAATGTACAAAAAAAATTACATATTTTCAGTCTTTACAATCACATAAAGCCACCATCGGAAATTAAGGGAGGCAACGATTATTCCCTTTTCAAAAAAGGCATCCGACCAATGTGGGAAGATGATGCCAATAAACAAGGCGGTCGTTGGGTTATAAATTTGACTCGTACTACAGTGGATAAGTTGTGGACAGATGTAGTAAGTTAAAAAGGAGTTTGTTTTGCAATATCTACCGCTTACATTTTTAATTTTATATATTTTCTCAGCTTTTATGTTTAATTGGAGAAATATTTGAGCACTCGGATCAAATTTGTGGAGCCGTAGTTAATAACCGTAACAAAAATTATAAAATTTGTAAGTAAATACGTATATTTTAAATTTAAAATTAATATATTTAAAATTTGTCTTTATTAAAAACTTTACAATTGGTGCTTATCAATCACATTTAAAACATTCAATCCTCTTTTCCTTCATTATTTAGCCATTTGGACTGGTAATGGCAACAATGAAGAGGCTGTTTTAGAAATTGGTAATACATTATTAAAAACTGTAACTGTACAGTTGGACCAGAGTATGACGTATCAGTTACATAAGGATACAATGGTTAAGACGTGTTCAAATGTTAAATCTATTTACATATTGCCAAAATAAAAAAGAAATACTGAAAATGGGATATGGGATATGGAGTTGTAAGAAGTAACTAAAAATAATTTGTATGAAATCATTGTCATTAAAAAATTTCAAATATAAACTTTACGCCTGCTCCCACACACAAAATCGGATATGAACTACATAAATATAATATATGAAATTGAAAACAAAAATAGCTTAAGATGTTGTTCAATATTTACATTTATTTATCTTTATTATTGAAAATTATTTTGATTTTACTTTTTGTTGGAGACCAAATTTTATACTTTTCGAAATATTCGATTTTAACACAGAAGTTTAAATATTTGCTAATGGAGTCATGTTTGGTACAGAGAGGAAAGAAAAACAAACAAGAAATACCGAATAAAAATTTAAGTAAACATCGCTTTTAGAATTTTTCGATGTACTCAAATATATGCACTTATAATTTGAATATTTCAATATAATTTCTATGATTAATTTTAAATGTAAAACACTTCTTAAAAACTTGTGAATAAAAAGTAATCGAAAAAAAATTAAGAATTTGTCGTTGATATGGCATGGCAGCAAATGTATATACTACATATGTATCCACAAGGTTGGTTACAACTTACAATATTACGGCTGGCAACGGAGAGTTGCACAAACTACATAATGAACCTGCAAATACAAAATATATGCATGCAGGACATGTACATTCGTAAAATGAAAGAAAACTATCTGCATGAAAGAACTTGCCTTTGAACTTGTTAAACAAAACCCGATCTTGTAACTTCCCTCCTAAAAACACTAATTAATTCCGGGTTTCGTACCGTAAATTTGACGTTCTGCGAGATAAAAATTGGTTACTTTTTGCCGGCCACGCAAAAATGTTCTTGATTTGTATTGAAAACCTCCGCTTTTTTTTACAAAACGTGAAACCAGTTTAAAATTACATTTGATTTAAAAATCTTTTAACAACAATTTTTTATGGTTTACAATAACATCACATACATAAAAATATCGTATACAACAATTGTTTAATTGAAAATAAGGTTACAATTCTTATAACCAATATTTTCAGCAATAATATATGTATGTATAATATGAGTAAATGTAAGATTTACTTCTCTGAGCAAAGAAAAATGTACCGTCATATGTATATACAGTGAATCAAAGTAATATTGGGACAAAGCTAAAATGATTTATGTGGAGATAATTAAGCACTATGTTAACTGATTTTAATGCAAAATTTTCATGCTTTTGTGTAGCTAACACTGTGCTAATTGCCATCTCAAAAGATTATGATTCTTAAGTTTGTCAAAATTAATTTATAAATAATTATTCACAATAAGTTAAAAATGCAGTACAAAGTAATAATGGGACAGGTGCCATCACTATATAATCTAGGCTTTATAACGGAACATTTTGCAAAAATTTTTTGTTTAAAAGTTGCTAGAGTATATTACAGATTAATTTTTGATAAGTTTTTAAAGAAAATTAAAATATGGCGCCACGGGGTTCACAAACATCGCCTCAAATCAGAAAACTGATATTAGAACATTCGTAATCAGGAAAAACCGTGAGAAATATTGCGGAAATAGTAAATAAACCAAAATCTAGAGTGTTTAACATCATAAAGCGATATGGAGGTACAGAAACTTTTCAAAATGTAGCAAAACCAAGCAAAAGAAAAATATTTTCCGACGCGGATGAACGATGGCTTATGCGACAAATCAAACAAAAACCCTAGTTAAGCGCTCCCAGACTTGCTGCTGAAGCGGAAATACATCTAGCAAAGAAAGCTAATCCCGAAACGGTAAGAAATGTGTTAAGGAAACACAATTATAATGGCCGGGTAGCTAGGAGAAAACCTTTTAGTAATAAGGTTAATAAGCTTAAAAGAGTGCGCTTTGCTAAAGACCACAGAAACAAGGATTTATCATTCTGGAATAAGGTAATATTCACTGACGAAAGCAAATATAACATATTCAGATCGGATGGAAGGTCATTCGTGTGGAGAAGACCAAATGAAGAACTGTCAGAAAAAAATTTGAGACCTACTGTTAAACATGGCTTGGGGTCAGTTATGGTGTGGGGTGCAATATCAGCAGCTGGTCCCGGTAACCTTCACATTATTGAAGGAATTATGGATCATAAATATTATATCAACATCCTGCGTGCTAATCTTGCAGAAACAGCAGAGAAATTGGGACTGGCGAATGATTATTACTTCTACCAAGACAATGACCCCAAGCATAAGGCTCACAATGTGAGGTGTTGGTTGCTTTACAATTGCCCACATGTGCTCGAAACGCTTCCGCAATCACCCGATCTCAATCCGATAGAGCACGTATGGGCCTATTTAGAAGAAAAATTAAGAAATTACCAAATAAGTTGCAAATCGGACCTAATTAGTGCTCTGAAAGAGGAATGGGGTAGAATAACCCCATAATTCTGTCAAAAACTTGTGAAATCTATGCCGTATCGATTGAAGGCTGTAATAGAGAAAAAAGGCCTTCCAACTAAATATTAAACATTATATATTTAATACTTAACTTGTTACTTTATTACATTGTCCCATTATTACTTTGACAGGATTTTCTGTGTTGTTTTAGTTTTTTTGTTTTTATATCCCAGTGACGGTAGTCAATGTATTTTTTATTTATGTTCTTAATAAATAATAAAAATAAAAGTATAAATATAATTTTATTTTCTTCTTAAACCAATAAGTTCAAAAAAATAATTCGAAAGTTATTGGATAAACAGCTTGTCCCATTATAACATTGAGTCACTGTAACTGGCTGGCAGCACTGGGTGGTAGTCTGCACGTTGTCTACAAAACCAAAAACAGACCTGGGTTCAACTCCAGCTTCAGACTAAAATTATAAAAAAAAAAACATTCGCATTTTTTCTGATGTGCATTAGTGTGTCAGTTGTTGTCGGAAGCTTTCAGTGTCGAAGGCATAGTCACTGGTCACTGAACAATACCGGCTTCAGGTGATAGAAATCCACAACGCATCAGAACGCCCTTCTTCGTCGGTATCATAAGTTAGAGATTATTCACACGTCAAATTTACCCGATCAGTTTTTGTTAAAGTTTCTTTTGAACCTGCATTTGCGTTCATACAGGCGTCAAGTTTTGCTTGCTTTACAATACTACGGTTAAAGAAAGAAGTGAGAGCGAAACATGCTTGACGGTACCGTCAAGTCTGTACCTCTTTCTATTCTCTCTTCCCCGCTCTTCCAAATACTTAAAACTTGATGTGTGTGAATCATGAGTTTAACTTTGCTATACACGTATAGTCTACATATGTATATATTTTATGAGCAATTGGACCTCTACAAATAAATATAAAAGGATGAGAAAAATCAACTTAGAAACAGAAAATAGTATAGTAACTTTGACTAAAAGTGGACATTCACAAGAGTAATTGCTGAGTGAGTCAACGCATCGTGATTGCAGTAAGAAAACGTAGAAATGTTTCTTCAACATCCAATTGTGGAGGTCACCCTAAACTGTTAAGACTGACGCTTCTGGTTAAGCAATACTTCTGGTGCAGAACTAATGAAGATATTCAAAAGCTTCGCGTGAAGCAAACTATCAAACATGAGGGAGGCAGTTTGATGGATTCGGAGTGTTTCACCTGGTGGTATTTAGTACCCTTTTTTTTTTTTTTTATCTGGGACCAGCACTCAGGAGATGACTCCTACACATGCGAAGCATTGTGCTGTAACTATAGGAAAGGGATAGTAGGAGAAATGATAGGAGAGGTGAAGCTTAATTAATTATTTTGCAGCTCTGCTTCTGCACGTTCTTTGTTTATACTCGTAGCAGTACTGAAGCTTCGGCTCAGTAGCCATTTTTATTATTATTTTACTTCGCCGGTGCTACACAATACCGACGAAGGAGGGCGTTCTGATGCGATTGTGGATTGTTATCAGCTGAAGCCGTTATTGTTCAGTGACCAGTGACTATGCCTTCGCCACTGAAACCTTCCGGCAACAACTGACACACTAATGCACATCAGAAAAATGCGAGGTGTTTATTTTTAATTTAAAATTTTAGTCTGAAACTGGGGTTGAACCCAGGTATGTTTTTGGATTTGTAGTCAACGTGCAGACTACCATCCATTGTGCCATCGCACCGTTGGTAAGAATTAACTGTAATGAAGAAAGAGGACTACCTCAAATTTCTTCAAACACATTTACCTGATTTCGCGGACTACAGCGGCTAGACCGAGGATTGGATTATTTTCCAAAAGGTCTATATTAAAGATTGGGACAACACAACCGAGCTCCGACTAATATAGAGGAGCTTTCGACGCGTGTAAAGACAATAAGAAAAAATTCCAAGTGAATTTAAGGAGAAGTTGGTAGGAAGTATTCCCAAGCGAATGAAAAATGTCATAAAAACAAGGGATTATGGATACCGTACTAAAGTGAATACTGTACAGTGACTCCATGGAAACGATCAAAACTGAGTTGCCTTTTGTTCTGCTAGAAACCCTGTTCTAATTTTGTCAGTCATAAATAATTCAACCTTCGAGAAATCTTTTGTAATTAGTGTTTGACTGACTTCCTAAACGCAAGTTCCTTTGTAGTAATACAATGCAGTTTGTTCGTAAATGTAACCCTGAAAATTTTGACAATGTATTTTGTTCCTATTTGCAACATTGTTGTAGTTAATACGCAAGAAAGTCATCCAAATAAATTTAGATGCAAAATAAATACAACACGCACCACAATAGCGACGCAGTAAAATAAGTAAACGGGTCTTGTTATAATTTAACATATTTCTACCTTCACTTATTTATATTTTTATTACACTAAAAATGGACATAAAGTTTTAGTACAATACGTATTAAAAAAGTAACTACATAATAGCCCAACTCACAACCTTGTGCATATGGTGTTGCATCATTGCATTTGCAAAAAGGTATAGCATATTTTTCTCCACTGTAACAAAATACACAGCAATGCTAAAAATATGCTATACCTTTTTGCAAATGCAATGATGCAACACCATATGCACAAGATTGTGAGTTGGGCTAATGTATCAACTTGGTCTTAATACTGCATTAATACATTTTAAATATACGTTTAGGAAGTCAGCCTTTGTAGACTCTGAAATTCTTTACCTACTAATGATAAGAGATTTAAGAACTTCCAAAAAACACATACTACTACCACTATTTGAAAATTTAACGTCATCCATTTTTATGTTCCTGTGTACTTTTAAGGATTATTTACTAGTTTATTTTATTTATTATATTACAGGGTGGCACAAAAGGAGCTATGGTTTATAACTTTTTTATTTATGCGATTATTATAATTTTTTTGTTTTTTAAATATTATTGGGGAATTTTTTGCAATTAGCTTTGAAAAATTATATCCTGCAGGTGATGTGAAATTTCTGCTTCACACATACGTGCTCTTTTCAGTATATTTTCCATAACTTTGTGCAAAATTTCGGGTGTAATGGCCATGATATCATTTCGAATGCTTCATAATTAATTCCCCAAGTCTTCTTCACAAAATGCTGAAAAAACAATAATTAAAAAAGTTATAAAGAATTCAAACCATATATGTAACTGCTTTTGCATTATTAGGTATTATAAATATTTTCTAATTCATTACATTTGATATCCATATATATTAATCATATATGGCCCCATGGTGTCGATTAATTTATTGAATTAAATAATAAGGATTAAGAAAAATCAAATAGACATTTTTTGCTATTAACGGCTTCAGCTGTATCCAATCCACACGCAAATCAGATCGCCCTCCTTTGTCGGTATTGTGTGGCACAGGTGAAGTAAAATAATTACTAAAAAATGGCTACTAAAACAAAGCTTCAAAATTTAATTCGTCTCCTTGTTATCAGAGGCGATACACTTCTATAAAACAAAGAACGTGCAAAAGCAGAGTTGGAGATAGTGAAGATTCACCTCCTGTTATTTCTCCTACTATCCCTTTCCTATAGTTCCACCACAATGGTTCGCATGTATAGGGGCCACCTCGTGAGTGGTGGTCCAAGATAAAAAAAAATTAAGAATAACACCAGAAAGTTTCATAAAATTTACATTTATATTTATAATTTTACAACTTTAACTTAACATGCAATCGCTTTTTCTCGATATAATATTTAAAACAATAAATTTACATACAGGCATATTCTGACACTCGCATTATTTTCAAATCGCAAAATTTATTTTTACATGTTCTCAAACTAACGCATTTTTTGTGATTTTAACAATTTTGAAAGAAGTCTACTTTGCCAACGCATCACCAAATTGAAAATTTAAAAATAGCAAAATATGAAGAGAAAAAGTTCGTGGCAACGCTTAGTTTTCGAGTTATGGACCTAGGAAGTATCATTTGAAATGCATTTAAAATATCTTTCTATATATTTGAAATTTATTTAAAAATGCTCAATATTGCAAATGTTAAGATAGTTTTTACGTAATTGTACATTGAAATTTTTCCGAAATGCATATACAGTATACCCCGTGTAATTAGCTATCGCTTAAATATATTTTTCGCTTATTACGCTCTAATATGAAATACCCGTTTTTACACTCATTTTCATACAGAGGTCCACGCTTAATTGACTTTCTTTTAATTACCTATTCAGGGTAATTACCCAAAAATATTATACCGCAAAATTAAATTTCCTTAAAATCCCCTCGTTTATTTGCGAAAAACTACTACTATTTTCGCAATTCTGTAAGCAAATTTATTCTTATAGGTACATTATATATGTAGACTTATTAGTATGGGCAAATATTAAATTGTTTTGTTCGCCGGCCAGATTTTGGTTCTTTTGTATTAAAATAGTACACAATTAAAATTTGGAGTAAATGCAATAACTCTTAATGGACCTGGAAACGACTTCAATATACGTCTATATAGTAAAATTTTAAAAAATTTCGAAACAAAATCAAGAATTTATATTTTGACCATCTCCGATTTTAATTAAAGAATCATAATTTTACGTGCGCAAGAATTACTTCGATTTCTTATATAGTTTCTATTGTATAGTGGTCTAAACTTGAGGCCATTTCTGTTATGGACGAGAGCCTTCTTTCTTTCTTCTTAATTTTCTATAACCCTATATAATTTTTTTTGTTTCATTTGGTGATGATTTGGTAAACAAGATTTAAGCCAAAAAATACTTTAAGCTAACCTTTTACGTGCAAAACTATAATTAAAAAAAACTATCCGTTGCCTGTAACGTCGCATGAACGTTGTACTTTTCATAATGGTTTAGGCTACAAAACACAAATTAAAAAATTTTTCTTGGAGGATTCAATTGTAACTTTTCGGTATTAAGGAGACATTATTCTTTCTACTTTGCGACGTAAATCCTTCCGGCGACATTCGTCTAATGCACGACATATAATTAGTAAATGCTTGTTCGGGTATATTGAATCCTCTTCAAATGCTTGAAACAATTTGTACACACGCGTATTTAGATCACGATACTGTATCTCAATGTCATCCATAGTTCCCTGTCTTAATTCTAATTCGCGTCCAAAACAACGCCAACCGGTGCCAATGTCGTTAGCTATTAATTTATAAATTGCTGCACGTTTCTCTTTAGTCAGAACTTGGGCAAGTTCTGGTTGCTGATTATCGGTATTATTCCCTGAAGGTATAGAGCAATTACCACTATTAACAATTGTAAAACTATTTATATTCAAACGTGTAGCACAATCGTGAGCCAGTCGCATTTCTCGATATTCATTGTAAGGGTCACGCGGTAAAAGATCTTTAGGTATATTATAGCTCGTTATAACTTCAGCTAAAGTGCCTCCATATTCATCTGAAATTTCTATAAGAGGTTCAATGTTAAATTCTGATAAGTAGTCCTGACGTTCCAAGCAATCAATTAAGTCGTCCATTGTGCGGATTCGGTACGTATTACGAGGCGATCCAATTTCGTTGCGAAATAAATATTTTAAATCCTCTAAATTATCTTGAGCGGTAACATCATTAATTGCAATATGTTTTAAAGTTCCATATGCAAGCGGTTGAACCATTTTCTCTTTATACTTTATATCTATTTTTATTATTTACAAAATAGTAAAGGAAATAAAATACGTCCAAGTCTTCAGTAATTATAGACGGCGGTAGGCAAACATTAGAAAAACCTGTAGAAATGTATAGACTCTATAAAAAGGTGGTGTTGAAAGGTATTGTTGTACCAAAGTTTATTAAAACAAGGTTGTCGCAAGGCGAATTCGTCAATTCGCTTTTCGTTCTAACGTAAAATTTTTGTATACATGGGTTTTGTTAAATATAACATAACCTAAAGAGAACGTGTTAAATTAGTGTAGTATGAGTTAAAATTAAATTAATTATTACAAAAAGTAATATATTTTGCATTCTTATTATATTATTATATTATTATTATTACAGTAACTTAACTTTCTCACAAAAGTAAACAAACTTTGATGTTCGGCACAAAAATACGTTACAAAATATTGTATCAGCTGACGAGCGAATTTACTAGACAGTTTACCTGGTAATGTATTTGCTTTGGCCATAGACCAAGCCCACTATAAAAAGTTGGCATTCTTATTACTATAATATAATAATATATTATTAAATTATTTACAATAAATTTTCTTAACTTTTTTAAAAAAGTAAACAAACTTTGACATTCGGCGTTAAAATACGTTACAATTCTTTAAATCAGCTGAAGGGCGAATTAGCTAGTGAGCTTACCTGGTAATACATTTCTCTTGGTATAGGTTAAGTCGGCAGGTTGCTCGATGTAAAAGTAAAGAAATGTTCCAGCCGACTTGTAGTGGAAAAACTTGCACATGTTGTATTGCTCCAGACCAGAGTCTCTGCTACGAATCGAACATAGAACCCCAACTATTAAACTATCACACTACTCAGTAGACTGCCGAAATACCCTTGGGGCCTTGGTTTATATATATCTGACCATTTTTTTTTAAACAAAAGCACACAAATACAAATATTGAAGCTCTATATTGATTTGTCTGGCATCAACATTAGAGAACGAGAGCAATATCAGTGAGGCCGATTTGTTTTTTAATTTATTATTGCAAAATTTTTTTTAATAATTTCTATAGTATTTTTGGAATTTTTTAGCTTTTAGAAAAACTTGGTTGATGGGCTACTGGTAATTGTCAGCACCAATGAATTGCTCATATAAACTACCACAACCAAACAACAAACATAGAAATAAATATTTGTGGATAATGCAATTTATTTATTTATTAAAAATTTTAATTCTAAATTATTGTAATATTAGTCAAATTTGAATAAATCATATTATATTGTGTGGAACTAAAAGCAAAATTTAGCAAAAATGCGTAACACCATACAAACAAATGTACGACCACTACAAAAAAACCTTTGAATTTTAAATTTATTACTTTTTTTGTGAAAAATAAATTAATTTAAAAAACCGGAAAAAATGTTTGGGGTATTTGATCTTTAAAGCGTTAGCGAAACGGCAACACTGATGACTAAGTTAAATTGACGCCAGACACATCAGTTATTTCTTACATGGGGGTTACACGTTCAATTTTTGCCTTTCAAATTTTAAAATTCTCTCATTTTTTTACTAAACACTAATAATTTTAAAATTTAATGAGAGTTTGGTTTCAAATTTGCTGGGCAACTTTTGTTTCAAATTATGGGCGAGAAAACAGCTGCTACATATTCTTAAATTATATTAAATTATAATATATATATAATATTCTTTTAAATTACTCAAAACTTTTTTTTTTATCTTGGACCAGTGTCAGGGGCTATCCTCTACATATGCAATGCATTGCACTGGAACTGGTGAAAGTGGTAGGAAGATAAAGCTTAATTCTTGCACAACTCTGCAGTTGCGTGTTAATTAAAAAGCAAAGTTGCGGCGCCTCTGATGTTTTTTTTTCGCATTATTTTTAAGCTAATTTTAATTTTTTTTATTATTTTACTTCGCCGATGTTTTATTGCTCAAATACCGTAGCACAGAAAACTCAGAAAAAACTTTTTTCTGGTTTGACCTGGCTGGGAATCGAACCTGGGTCTTTATGGTTGCAGAGCCAAAACCTGACTACTCGCCATCAGCACTTGCGTGCAGCCTACGTCGCAGCTATCAGTACACATGAATTTTGAGAAGGTGTATGTGTAAAATCTTTGAGCGTGTGGCTGCAGTGTTAGTAACTAATTTTGATTCCCTGTATGTTATGGATCACTAGCATATTTAAAATGAAAAACACATTTCCCATAAAATCGCGTTCAAAAGACGAGATGAATTAGACACAAGGTCCAGCTTGTGGGGAGAAGACGTAAACAAGATTCAGTGCACTAATCACGAGAGAAAAAAATATATTGTTTTGTTTGTAAATTTCGTAATTTTTAAAGATTTTTTGGGAATTCTTGTATAAACATGTAAAATTTCGTAGGTTTTTCAAGAATTTGGTAAAGGGCTACTGAAGATTTTGGTAGCAGTACCAAATGAAATGTGCATATAGACCAGATAAACCATATAACAAACATATATCAATAATCATAAAAATTTGGTTTCTTTGACACAGGTGTAAATAAATGCATATATAAAAAATATTAATGAACAATAAAAATGCTACTCTTTGTGGTTTATTAAGTATTATAATAAATCTAAAGCATAATTTAAAAATTAAATTGTGTAAATATAAAACTCGTAACTTTTTTGTGTAAAATAAAGTTTTGACACTTTTAAGCCATTTGTCACGTTGTTGATGCAAACTCAGAACGTAATCAAATCTTAAAATCCCATCACTGCTTTGAACAATTTATTCATTTCATAAAACCAGTATTCATTTCTCTCGTTTGGCTAGTTGAATTCATTTGTGAAGAGTAGTCAAATCGGTGCGTGTGCTGTCGAAAGCTCCGCGAAAGAAAAATGAAAAAGAAATAGTAGTGATTTTTATAATAATAGTTTTTAATATTTGAACATAAGCAAGAAGTAAATAATTAAAAAAAAATCTTTTTTAGGTGCAATTAAAAAAATTATATTGCTTTTCAAACACGTAAAAATGTTCCATGAAAAAACGAGTGTTATATCTTGAATGCATAAATTTTTATGATGTGTGTATGCTGCTTTTTATATTAATATCTACATATATGGCCACGAGTATATATTGTATCAAATCTATTGCTTTAGAATTATACTTAACTAGTTACTGATTTGCTAACCTAAGTCTTTGTGTAAAATTGTTCAAGTGTTTATATTTTACATATTGTTTAAATGGGAATTTAGTTCGAATTTTAAACTGTTTATGTACGCCCATTCTTGCAGACATTACGCACAAATACATGCAGATGTAACATACCCCATTTATATATGTAGTACATACATTTTTCTTTATCATTACGAAAGTGTGTATTATAAATTGGCCATATAAAAAACAGAAGAATAAAAAAAGGAATTCATTAAAATAAAAACAATTATATACATACAGAAATATGATGTGTTTTTGCTTTTATGTTGAATTTCTTTCTCATCATGCAATAATTGAAAAAGCAAAAATGCACAATTTTGTGCATGATATACTAAATACGTGCATGCATACATTGTTATTATTGTTGTTTACTGGAAAACACACATGTGTACATACATTCTTGACGGCCAAAGAAATATTGGAAAAATTTAATAGAAAAAAATGAGAATAATAAGTAACAAAAACAAAGCAAAGTGTTCGACAAGTTTTAACGAAAGAGAAACAATTATAAAAAAACAAATAAAAATACGGTCATAAAAAACAACAAATTAAAAAATTAAAAGACTACAGTTTGGTGAATTTTAAAGCAATACCTTGCAACAATTTTAATACTGTTTACGTTTGCATAGGTTGCATATTTGGTGTATGTGTATATTTCATACCTGCATGTTTGTAATCTATTATTTGAAAAAATATTCATCAGTTCAGTTTCTGTTGTGTTTATACTCTTTAAATGTCAAAGAAAGTAAAAAAATTTAATAAAGTATGTAGCTTTATTTCTGGTAAGAAAAGAGCGATGGCTGAGCTTGTGAGCACGACTGCAATACCAAAAGTCTTGGGGTTAGAGGCCAGTTACAGACTGATCAAAATAACTCGCATTTTTTCTGATGTGCATTAGTGTGCCTTTGAGTAAGTTTTTGTCGGAACGTTTCCGTGGGAAAGGCATTGTTATTATAATTATACTAAGGTTATGATACTAATCCACAAATAACAACGGCGCGCCCTTCTTCGTCGGTATTGTGTAGCATCATCGGCGAAGTAAAATAATTAACAAAATGTCTACTAAATACAGCCTTACTAATTTAAAGCGTTTCCTTGATATCAGAGTCGCTGCACACTGCTGTAAAACAATAAACGTGTAAAAGCGGTGTTGTAAAAATAATGGCACTTTCTTCTATCCACTTCTTCGTCACCTGTAATATCTATCACTATTCGTTTCCTAGAAGCTAACTCCTGTTAGTAGGCAATCATTCCCTTAGTGTTACTTCTCTTAAAAAAAACAAACTCATTCTTAGGCCGAACAGGAAGTGAATATGTATGTACATTCATATGTGAAATAAACTCCCTGCAGAGGGCTATTCTGTCCATTGACGTGGGAAATTTCGAATCAGAATGTCAGTAAACACTATTTGTATTCGTATCACCGAATATTCGCCTATTTTATGACATTCGTATTGGCCAAATTGAATCGACATTTTGCGAATAGATTCCAAAAAATTAAATACAGAAAATACAAAAAAAATAAAATCTGTGGACACACATCTAATATCGATATAAAAGTTTTTTTTTAACTTTTTTAATTACAAATGAAGCGCTCAAAGATGCTTCGTTTACATTGATTAGTGTTCTAATACTAAATTAATTTTTCCCTATTTACTTTCCACCATGTCAGTGGGTCGTAGGCATTTGGCATCCTTTTTTCTATTATTTTATTTATTAATTTATTTAGCTATATACTATTAATAACAATGAATATCCATTATAAATATGGATTTTACTACATTAATCAAAGTTTTTTATATATACATACGTAATATAATTTTTCTTTTAAATATGGAAAATTTCTCTTAATTTTTTAAATCTCTCGGCATCTCATTATATATTTTAAGACCATTACATAATAATATATTTTGTGATGGGTGGCGATGGCACGATGGATGGTAGTCTGCACGTTGACTACGAATCCAAAAACAGACCTGGGTTCAACCCCAGTTTCAGACAAAAATTTTAAAATAAAAAAAACATCTCGCATTTTTCTGATGTGCATTAGTGTGTCTTTGTGTGTCAGTTGTTGTCGGAAGGTTTCAGTGGCGAAGGCATAGTCACTGGTCACTGAACAATACCGCCTTCAGCTGATAGCAATCCACACTCGCATCAGAACGCCCTCCTTCGTCGGTATTGTGTAGCACCGGCGAAGTAAAACAATAATAAAAATGGCCACTGAACCGAAGCTTCAGCACTGCTAAAAGTATAAACAAAGAACGTGCGAAAGCAGAGCTGAACGCAATTTTTTTGGAAATCTTTTTTGCAACCGTATTCCTTATGTAGATCGAGTTTAAAATTATTATCTATTATACCGCCCAGGTATTTCATTTCCACTACTTCTTCTATCTGTTCGCAATCTATCATTATTCTTTTGCTTGTTGTTCCATTTATGATTATAGACTTGGTTTTGTTAGTATAAAGTTTAAGTTGTTCATTTTTACGTATTCATTGACGGAATCCAAATCATTGTTGAGGTTTATTACACATTCCTCTACTGATTTTCCTCAGCATTCGCAAACATGCAGATTTTAACCTATCTGAAGATAAATTTCGAAATTTAAACCCTAGACACAAACCAACTGCCTTAACATTGCTCTGTTAACGTGTTAAGAGGCCTATGTTAAACATGAAAAATCGAGATGTACTTATTCCAAATGGAACTGTGTTTCCAATTTTTGACCAAATGGATCCAAATGAAAGGAGCAAGTAGTTTATCCAATCCTCTTCACACAAATATAAACTTGTATTCCCAATATGTAACGGAATCTTGTCACTTTTACAAATAAAAAATGTCAATTTCTTTAAAAGATGCATCATATTCCAGGAAACTGGAGAAAGATGGGCGGATGGAAATTCCTGGAATTTATAGCTGTTGTGGCCCTTTATGATATCCAAAGGCAAAAACCTCTAACACTAGGTGTTTTCATAAAAAAATTCATTTTTACTGAAAGTTTAAATTTGGAATTTCTCTAAAAGATGAATTTCTAGAGAACGCAGAAAGATGGAAATTGAAAAAATGAATAAATTAATTTGTTTTTAATTTTAATAAAAAATTTTCTATGTTGCAAATTCATCACCGCTTCTTAAAAGGTTAAGAATTTTAAATAATATATATATGTATATATAGAAAGATATTTTAAAAATCTTTCAAATGATACCAATATATCTTATATGCGTGTAGAAATGTAGTGGAGAAGTGCGCTTTTATAAGGAAACTTTCTAGGTCCATAACTCTAAAACTAAGCGTTGCCGCCAACTTTTTCACTTTATATTTTCTTCTTAATTGGCAACTTTCTATAACTTTCCATTTGATGAAGCGTTGGTGAAAAACATATAAGACTAGCAAAATGACGATTTGACGTTCTTTCTTAAAAGTTTTGCACTGTTGTAAATATGCCAAATTTCTGCATCGACATCGAAGAAAATAAGCATTTTGTAAATAAGTCAAGTATTATTTTGTGAAATCGATGCACTTATTGATTATTATTGCAATTTAAGTACAAATGCATTTTGAGAGTGATTTTATGATGATATAAAATATTTAATATTGCCGGTACGACTTGAAACTGTTTTTGTAAAGTTAACTACTACTTTACTTTTATATTAATAACTTTTAAAATTTGAATTAATAAATTGTGTGTATATATTGATCTCCGCGTAGATTAATAACCTATGTATTGTTATGAATGATGAATTGTTGTTATTTTATGTGCGTCAAGTAAAATTTTAAAAATTTAAAACACAAACCAGCCAGTTTAAGAGAGCACTGTTAACGCATTAAGATAGTAATGTTAAACAATTAAAAACGATTTTTACTTTAAAATTTAAAAACAAACATATTAAAATGCAAAATATAATAAAAAAAAATTATCAGGAGGACTTCTAGAAGTGTCTAAATGAAAGGCCAATAGTTGGAAATGCTAAAAGCTTGCTTTTTAAATATATATACATATTTTATATATATATATATATATATATATATATATATAGATATATAGTTATAGAAAATATAATATATATATATATATATCTCCTACCATTTTCGATAAAACGACAAAAGTCCTTTGACAGTCTTTTTTTATAAGTCGGTATTCAATGAAACATATCGTTGTTGCTCTGACGTGTTATGTGTTATTAAAAAAAAAATTTATTGCACCATTCTAAACTTCTATTGGTCGTACATGTACCCAACAAACCACTTAACTGTTTTTCATTTGATTCAATTTGAACAAGTATTCCTTTAATTTTCTGTTAAAAAAATAACGGAAATTTCAAATATTAACTTTATACTTAAAACCAAACTTTTCGCGGACTCTTTCTTAATGCTACTTTAATTTAACACTGTAAGTTGCTTGGTGAAAGAGTGCCTGTAGTTACTCTTTATGTTTGTTGATTCTTCTTCCGCTCGACTTCCGTATGTCCGGCAGTAGAAATATAGGAATTGCTGGATCCTTTTGTCTTCTATTTTTATTGGCTTTGGTCCTGCTTGTATGATCGTCAGCTTTTCATTTGCATGTTCTTTTAGTAGTTTACTCCAGCGTACTTTGGCTTCTTCCAGTTTTTTTTTTTTTTTTTTTTTTTTTTTTTATCTAGGACCAGCACTCAGGAGATGACTCCTACACATGCGAAGCATTGTGCTGGAACTATAGGAAAAGGGATAGTAGGAGAAACAACAGGAGGTGAAGCTTAATTAATTATTTTTGCAGCTCTGCTTTCGCACGTTCTTTGATTATACTCGTAGCAGTGCTGAAGCTTCGGTTTAGTAGCCATTTTTATTATTATTTTACTTCGCCGGTGGTACACAATACCGACGAAGGAGGGCGTTCTGATGTGATTGTGGATTGCTATCAGCTAAAGCCGGTATTGTTCAGTGACCAGTGACTATGCCTTCGCCACTGAAACCTTCCGACAACAACTGACACACAAAGACACACTAATGCACATCAGAAAAGTGCGAGATGTTTATTTTTATTTTAAAATTTTTAGTCTGAAACTGGGGTTGAACCCAGGTCTGTTTTTGGATTCGTAGTCAACGTGCAGACTACCATCCATCGTGCCATCGCCACCCTCATGAACCTGTTACCACTATTGACTCATATGTATTTCGGGCGACTTTTTTCCTCTTTCAGAAAAAAAAATTAAAATTTTGTGTTTGATATATCCCATCTGACCTTAAGCTATTATCCAGGTGCTCTTGTATTTTCATTCCCGCACGTTTATTTGCTGCTTTATCGAAATTACAGCAGTATCGCCATGTAATGTTTTTTAATATACCACAATAGTGTGACCGCAAGATATGGACAATTTTTTTTTTCGTATTTTCACTTGGCAAACCCCTTAGATTGGTTAAAAAAATTTTATATCGTTTGCATAATTATTGGGCGTGCCTTGAGCCCACAAAGTTTGCTAAAAATGCTATTTTTCTCACTATGACTCGCTTTAATTGTTCATAACTTCAGTAATATTTATTTTAGAGAAAAATTTTATTCACAAATATTCTAGGGTTATATCTGATGAACAATGTTGCTCTGTATTAGTTTTCTTTAACATTAATATTTAATCACGAAAAAACCAAATTAAAAAATAACAACGATATTTTCACATATCTTCGCATTCTCTGCATACAAACTTATTTTTTTAGTATTTATTGCTTTTGAGAGGATTTAAAAATATAATGACTCCAAAACTCGCAGCCGCTTTAGATGTTTGCAAGGTCAGTGATCGAAAAGCCGTGCATTTAATTATATCTGTCGTGGAAGCAGTCGGTCTTGAAGTACAAAAATATATTATAAATAAAACGTCTATACATAATGCAAGGGAAAAAATACGAGCAGAACAGTTCAAAAATATAAAAGAACCTTTCAACAAGAACGAACTTGGTGCAATTTGAAACTTGAAGTGCCCGCACTTAAAAGTGGAACTGGTGCTTGTAAAGCTATATTTGAATGGGTACTTCAAGATCATATAAAAGCCTTGGTGTTCGATACAACTGCCGTAAATACATGCCGTTTTAATGGAACTTGTACGACTTTTGAACACAGTCTTCAAAAAAAATATTGAATTCCTATCGCATACATCGACTCAAGCTTATTGTTCATTCTACTTTTCATTTTGAATGCTCTCTCGATTTTACCAAAAAAAAATGTATAATATAAAAGCACAATATGCAAGTTATATGCATCTCACTCACCATGTGGATATATTACATACATGAGATGTATATACTTTGAAGAATAATGCAAAAAAAAAAATTTGAATATGATTGCCATTATGCCAAATATAAGATTGTACAAGAAATATCAGGGGTAGTTTACACACAAGAAAAATCAAGAGAACATAACAAAATAGTACCCGGCACGTATATGACTTTAAATTAAAATTAGCAAACTTTATAAGATCTCACATTACAAAACAGGTGTTGACGAGATTTCCAATGAAATACGGAGTCAACTCCTGAAGTCACACATGAATATCTTTTGCATGAAACTTGCCTATATTTTTCCCTAACATATCCTGCAATTCGTAATAGCTGGAGCCATGTTTTGCTATAACTCTAGCCTTTTCGAATTGATTAGCTAGTTTTCTATTAAAATGGTCCGCCACTTTTGACTGAGCAAAATTCCTGCGATACACGATTTGACCAGGCTCATAGCTGACAGGGCGAGAACGAAGGTTATACGTCCTGACATTCCTCTCATAAGATTTTCTAATATTCTCGCGGGCCACCTGCCTTACCAATTCTAATCGTTCGTTTGGCTTTAACTCAATATCGGTCTCTTCCAATAAACGTAACGACCGCAAAAGCTTATACGAAGTTCCATTCTGTAACATATTTTGTCCAAACAAAAGAAAATAAGGGGAGTATCCGTTGCTGACATGTACGGCACTCCTAAATGCACAACTTATCGCTGAAAGAGTTTCGTCCCAGTTCTTCTGTGACGGTTTAATATAAGCTCGTATTGCAGCCAAAACTGAGCGATTAGCTAGCGTTAGCTTGAGGCGAATAAACAGCTGTACGATTATGAAAAACGCCATAAGAATTTAGAAAATCTTTAAACAAGGTCGATTTAAATTGCACCCCATTGTCCGTTGTAACTGACTCGGGTACCCCGAAAACATGAAAAATACGCGTCTCTATAAATTCTACTATAATCTTGGCGGTAAATTTCTTTATTGGCTCCAGAAAGTGAAATTTAGATAAATGGTCAACGATAATGATAATGCCAGTATTGCCGGAAGATGACCTAAGGTAAGGGCCTAATAGGTCCAGGTAAAGCGTTTGGAAAGGTCTTACGGATATCGACTGTTGACCCATTGGTGGTCTTAAAATTCTATTTGTAGCCTTAGTTTGTTTACAGACTTCGCAGCTCAATACGTATTCCGACACCTGCTTTGTCATCTTTGGCCAAAAGAAAAAAGTTTTCAAACGTCTTAAAGTTTTGCCCACGCCTCCATGCGAACAAAGCTTGTGATCATGTGCTCTCTTTATTAAATCATCCGTTAAAGATGATGGAACCCACAGCTTCCAAGACATTTGTTCCTGAACCTCATCTCCAGATGCATGTTCAACCCTTTTGTAAATAAATCCATTCTCAATTTTAATATCAGGTAAATATGATATTTTATTCTGAAGTGTTGTTATAAGTGATAGATATTCTATTGACTTGAATTCCGCTGATTCCAAATCAATTTCAACCGATTGCTCAATTCCATTCGCAAATACAGTATCGATATTTAAAAGTTGAATACCCTCATTGTTCTCGGAAAACATTCGGGATAACGAGTCTGGAACTACATTCTCTATTCCCTTTCGATGACGAATCGCAAAATCGAAGCCCTGTAGTTTAAGCGCCCATCTGGCCAGTCTACCATGTAAATCACCTTGACTCATTAACCACTTAAGCGAAGCGTGGTCGGTAACAACCTCAAATGTGTGGCCCTCTACATATGCTCGAAACTTCTTTATTGCAGTCACCGCGGCTAAACATTCCTGCTCAGACACCGAGTAGTTTCTTTGGGCGGATGTAAGCTTTTGGCTCATATAGGCCACAGGAACTTCGTCACCGGTGTCACTCGTTTGTGCAAGTACGGCTCCAATACCATATTTAATTGCATCGCATTGAATAGAAAATGGACGTTTGAAATCGGGGTTGTGTAGTACAGGTGCTGAACATAAGCAATTTTTCAAGTGTTCGAATGAAGATTTGGCCGTTTCAGACCAGATAAACCTCCTGGCTTTTTGTAACATATCTGTTAAAGGGGATGTTACCGTTGCAAAGTTACTCACAAACCGTCTGTACCAACCACAAATACCTAAAAATCTTCTCAACTGACGCACAGACTTCGGAAGTGGATAGTCTTGAATGGCCTGAACTTTATCGGGGTCAGTCCGAATGGTGCCATGGCCTATTAAGTGACCTAAATATTTAACCTGTTTCATGGCAAATCGACTCTTCTCCACGTTAATGGTAAGATTCGCTTTCCTTAAATGAAATGCTACCTCGTGCAATACACAAATGTGATCACCAAATGTCTCAGTTATCAGGAGCAGATCATCCAAGTATATAAATACTTTGTGTCGCAGATGTGCGGGTATTACTCGATCCATCAGTCTGGACATCGTCTGTGGCGCGTTACACAAGCCGAAAGGCATGGTAACGAACTGGTACAATGGACGTCCAGGCACAGTGAAAGCTGTCTTTTCCCTTGATCGCTTATCCAACCGAATTTGCCAAAAGGCATCCTTCAAATCCAGACTAGTAATGAATCTGGCCTTAGGAAGTCTGCTAAAAATACCGTCAATCAAAGGTAAGGGGTAAGCATCTTTTACCGTTACACTGTTAAGTTTCCTGGCGTCTAAGCACAGTCGTACCTTCCCGGGCTTGCGCACCAACGTCACCGGCGATGACCAGGTACTTTGAGACTCCTCGATAACCCCTAATTGTAGCATCCTGTCTATTTCCTCAAATAGCAACCCTTCAATGCCTGGTGAAACGGCAAAGTGCCTTTGTTTTATTGGCCTACTGCCAGAAGTGTCGATAACATGCGTAACCAACGCGGTTCTACCCAGTCCTCTCTTAAAAAAAGAAGGGAATGCGTTCGCAGCTTCATCTAATCTGCACTTCTCATCGGCATTTAAATCATGCACATTAGTATCCAGAAACCTGGTTCCTACAGTCGTAACACCTATTTCTGAAATACTCTCACTAAATAAATCCTTTGCGAGCTCAAATTTCTTAACAAAATCTACACCTAAATATAAATTTTGACCAAGAGTTGGAATGATCAACAACCTCATGGTTTCATACCTTTTCCTAAAACATATAGTAGTAGTAACACTACCAACTGTAGGGTGCTGTCTGCCATCAGCAGTCTTCAGAAAAATCTTAAACTTCTGGAAGCTATGTTTACCCTCATCTATAAATTTTCTCGCATAATCCGACGATATACAAGACACCGTGGTCTTATATTCATTAAATATGAATGAAGAAGCGAGCAATGACCGAATTTATCCAAAGTATCAGATTGCCATATCTAATTGCCAAACCGTGAAGCAACTGAAATTGTTACTGACCTAACTTAACAAAAATGTTTAAATTTTAATTTATTGCTTTCGTTTATTTCTGTTTCGTGTGATTTATAGTTTCAAATAAAATTGAAACTATGGCTACACTACACCGTGAACGCTGATGATGATGCTGCAACGCCCTATCGAAAATAGTACTATTCCGTTCTCCTAGAGTAATAATGCTGTTCACTAAATAAAATAAAAAATTTTTAAAAATAATTCAAAAATTATAAACATGAAAGGCCCCAGTCAATAATCGAGATCGAGTCAATTGAATAAATTTTAATTCATTTGCTGTAAGATAATTTTCATTAAAAATAAATTAAAATTAAAAATACGAGTAGTTTTATTGAAGGGTTCTAGCAAAATAAGTTATGTGTAGATTTGCGAACAATTCTCTCAAAGCCTCCCCTAGGTTCAATTACTCAACTTCTATTTCGCGAAACACTTATATTGCTTTTGCAGCGTGGGCCAAAAGTCACGCCTGCGTGTAAAAATTTAATAACTGTTTTGTTTATTATTACTTTTTAAATTTTTAAAATATAATATTGGCTTTGTACGATAAAAATTTTAATTATGAAAAATAATATCAGAGAGATGACCACCATTGATGCACAATTGGGTTCCTAAACAGGCATTTTGCATAACTCCACGCAAAGTTTCAGGCTCTATTGCCCTGATCTCAGCTTGAATGTTGTGCTTTAGCTGCTTTATAGTTTGGGTCTTGTTAACATACAGGCCTTCTTTGAGATAACCCCATAGAAAATAATCAGGGGCAGTTCAAGGCGTTGAACGTGCTGCTCAATTGAATTCTGAATTTCTTGAGATAATTGTGTTGCCCAAATTCGTTTTTGATGGTAGTCAAATGGTAAAAGTTGTTGGGTCAATTGGACCTTGTATGGATGCATGTGTAAATGTCGTGATAAAATGCGTCGAAGTGATGTTTTAGAGATGCCCAGTTGTCCAGAACGTTTTCCCGTTGAAGTTTTTGGATATTCATCAACACTGGCCCGTACACGACCAATGTTTACTTGGTTCTGTAATATTATCGGTCTTCCTGATCGTTGGAATTCTGACACTGCACCTTGTTGTCGGAACCGTGCAATTAAATGATTAATAGAGGTTTGGTTAGGTGCATTTCTGGTGTTGAAATAATTTCGATGTGCTCGTTGTGTCAGTGAAATTCAATGCACATTGGAAAAGTAAAATTCTACCACTTTGGTTCGTTGCTCGATCGTTAAATTTTGCATGGTACACGGTTCGATGAATAAAATCTAAAAAGAAACAATAAAAAAAAAGAATAAAAAACAAAGTTATAAAATTTTTACACGCAGGCGTGACTTTTGGCCCACGCTGTCTAAAGCGATTGCCTTTAAAAAATACGGCAAAGTTGCGAAGCATCTTTTTTTTGCTCTCCTGGAAAACTGTTAAGAACACATAGCTGATTTTGTCGGAGCAACGACGATATATATGTATGTATGTATGTACATCCGTATATTCAGTGCTGCCGTAAGAAAATTATTTCTTATTTGAAATCTTTTTTCTACGGAAAAATTATAAATTTTGATATACATATACATATATATAAGGACATTTCCATTATCTAGAACCGGACACTCGGTCGCCTTTGAGAAATTTTAAAGTTTTTATATACTAACAAAAGTTAACAATAATTATTAATTTATAATGTATACTCTGATTAAGCATTAATATTCTTTATGTAGTTTACAACTTTCTTTCTAAAAATATTTATATTCGTTTCATTTTGAACACTATTTGACACCATATTATATAGATTCAATCCCTTGAGGATTAACGTTTTTTGCATTGCACCCATGTCCGCTCACTGCGGTCTAAAATCTAAAGCATTCCTAAGATTGTAAGGTAGTGTTTCGCCTACTTATCTTATTTGTTCTATCAAGTAATCTGGTGTACTCCCCATTTTCATTTTCTCGATAAAGAAGATTGTGTTGAGCTGCAGTCTCTGTTTAATATTTATCCATTTTAATGTTTCCAACATACATACATATATCTTATTGCAGAAAAACGATTGCATTTTAAAATTGAGCGCATGGCTTTATTTTGTAATTTCTGGAGCCTATTCAATTCTGTTTGTGTACAGCATGTGTATAAGACAGTTGACCCGTTTTCAAAGTGTGGTTTTATCATAGTGTTGTAAATGTTTATAGAAGTTGATATTGTTATTTTATTTCTTAGACGTTTAAAAAATCTGATTTTCTTGCCTATTTTTTTGCAAATGTATGTATGTATTCGATATGTTCCTTAAAGTTTAAGAGCCATATTCATAATAAATTCTTATTTTTTGTTTAAATTGACAACTAGTCCCTTAATTGAAATTGTTTTTGTACCATACGTACATATGTATATACATACATATGTATGTAAATATGAATACAAAATAAATCATTGTTATTATTATTATAATATTATTATTTGTATATGCGTGAGTATATAACGGGTGTCCCAACAAGAACGCAAGATTTAAATTACTGATGCAGCAATTGAATTGTTTCTCTGGCTGTATGACATGTGGCGCCGTCTTGTTGAAACCACATGCCCTCCACATTCATTTCTTCAATTCTAGGCACGAAAAAACTGGTTATCATTTCACGATACCGAACACCATTGACTGTTTGCGCTTGACCTGCCTCATTTTCATAAAAAAAAGGTCCAATGATTCCTCCAGCCCAAAATCCACACCACATAGTGACACGTTGAGGATGCATTTGCTTCTCGTGAATCACTCGAGGATTTTCCTCACCCCAAATGCGACAATTCTGCCTATTGACGAAGCCATCAAGATGGAAATAGGCCTCGTCACTGAAGATGATTTTATCAGCAAAATCAGCATTTGCATGTTGTCTCTCCAATACCCAATTAACGAACTCCCTTCGCTGTCCTTGGTCAGCTGGCTTCAGTTCCTGAGGCAATTAAACTTTGTATGCATGAAGATGCAAATCTTTCGTCAAAATTCGCTGCATAGTGGATTTGGAGACACCAATTTGCTGAGCTCGGTGACGAATTGAGGTGAATGGAGTTTGAGCGACATCATCACGTACAGCTGCGACATTTTCCGTCGATCGACCTGGTCGAAGGCGCGTTGTTGTCTTTACATCACTGACAGACCCAGTTTCGGCAAATTTATCCATTAATCTCTTTACAGTGTGACCCCAAATTGATCGCAATTTGCGAACTGTAGCCGCAAAACTTTCACCATTTTGGTAAAACAATTTCACAATGAGAATGCGTTGTTCATTCGTGTAGCGCTCCATTTTTACTAACCTCGTACCTTCTACTAGCAAACAATAACAATTGTTCACATGTCAAACAATGACACTTCGAATGGCGCCAAATTTAAATCTTGCGTTCTTTTTGGGAAACCATTTACATTAGAGTGGGGCGATTAGTATGGAAGGAAAAAAATCTTAATGGGCGCTTCGCGTTTCTGATTCTTGGGATTGTACTAAGCAAAAAAGTCCACTAGACCATACGTCTACGGTGAAAATCGAGCTGGCGCATTTTGACTTGATCAGACTTTTGTCACGTTTTTTTGGATATTTTGTCCTATAACAGCCAAACCATTGAGATTTTCGATCCAATACTAAGACAAAAATTGTAGCCAAGACAATAGTTAAGAACTCTTTAGTACATCGCAAAAGCATTGGAACGCTCCTTCAGGCAGTTTTGGCCTTGTGAAAGTGCAAATTTTTCGTGAAAATATTGATAAATTACCATTTTCAGTTGTTCATAGCGCAAAATCATAAAAATGTTCTATTTCTTACTTTTTCCACTTTTTCCACTTTTTTTATCCAAAAATATAATGTTTTTTTACAGTAAACTAACAAAAATGCATCAAATGAACTGAAAACAATAGAAGAATAAAAAATAAGAAATAAAATAAATAGAATAAATAAAAAAAAGTGGAAAAAGTAAGAAATAGAACATTTTTATGATTTTGCGCTATGAACAACTGAAAATGGTAATTTATCAATATTTTCACGAAAAATTTGCACTTTCACAAGGCCAAAACTGCCTGAAGGAGCGTTCCAATGCTTTTGCGATGTACTAGAGAGTTCTTAACTATTGCCTTGGCTACAATTTTTATCTTAATATTGGATCGAAAATCTCATTGGTTTGGCTGTTATAGGCCAAAATATCCAAGAAAACGTGACAAAAGTCTGATCAAGTCAAAATGCGCCAGCTCGATTTTCACCGTAGACGCATGGTCTAGTGGACTTTTTTGCTTAGTACAATCCCAAGAATCAGAACCGCGAAACGCCCATTAAGATTTTCAAATCGCCCCACTCTAATATACATATGTACATATGTATGTAAATGTGAAAAAAAAATTTATACCGATGGACTTTAAAGAAAGTCGAAATTATATAGTTTCCAATTACATTACAATGTTACTAGATTGTACTTAAGATTTCTATTGATGTACTATTGAGCCATATAACCACCAATATTTTTTATTTTTATATGGGGTTCAATCAATGGTCCCTAATTGATTATACTTCTGCCATGGCATGCCAAAGGCCGAGCAACTCTTCCACAAATTAGTGATACTGTTTCTTGTGTGAGGCAATGAATGAATACTTCAACACCATTATTTCGGTATCATATCTTACCTCTCCACAATTTTGCGCACGGTAAATTTTTCGAAGAAATATTTAGCTTTAGCTTGGTCATGTGGAATGGAGAATGGATTGTCCTTTCATTGTACACTTTCAGTTGACGATAATTTGAGATTTGAACTATAGTCGCTGTGAATATTTCAAGTTGCTCACTAATTTTCTTCTTTTATATCAATTTCACTTACATATTAGTCAAATTATATTTATCGAGTCAATATTATTAATTAATATAATTTTTCTCCACAATATTGCAATCATATTTTGGGAAAAAGTTTTTATATGTAAAAATGTGTTCAAACAATATATGTATGTATGTATGTAAATTTTATTTTTGGTTTAAAGTTTTATATTTTGGAGCAGCACTCAGAAGATGACTCCTACACATGCCAAACATTGTGCTGTAACTGGAGGAAAGGGATAGTAGGAGAAATGACAGGAGGTGAAGCTTCACTATGTTACAACTCTGCTTTTGCTCGTTATTTGTTTTATAGCAGTGTTGTGTTGTCAAGGAGACGCATTAAATTTTGAAGCTTTGTTTTTAGTAGCCAAATTTAGTAATTATTTTACTTCGCTCGGGCTACAGAATACCGATGAAGGAGGGCGTTCTGATATGCCTGTGGATTGGATACAGCTGAAGCCGTTACTGTTCAGTGACCAGTGACTATGCCTTCGCAAGTGAAATCTTCTGTAAATTTTCGTAGCATAATTCTTCAGTTGCCGATTTGGTAAAAATTAATGCATCGTCAGTATATAATATAATTTCGCATGTGTTTAGAATATTTTCCATGTCGTTTATGTATGTAATAAAAAGAAAATTGAGCCTTAAGGGCTCCAAAATCATTTCTAATCGCATTTGACTTCTCATTATTGACATTTGGTACTTGTATTTATTCGATTTGTCAGGTAGGACTGAAACCATTTGAATTCTGTGCTTTGAATACCATATTTAGAGAGTTTTTGTAGGAGGATCTCTCTATCTAGAGTTTCAAACGCTTTTTTGAAATCTAGGAATACTGCTAATATTTTATTTTTCTTTTGTTTGCAGATGGAAAATCTGTTGATAACATAATTGACAGCAGTTCCGAATGAATATTTTTTCCGAAAACCTGATTGGTATTTTGACAATAGTCAGCGTTGTTCCGTGTATTCTTTTACGAACTTTTACTATTTCTTCAATAATTTTTTCACATATTTTTAAGGTGCTATGTGGTCGGTAATCTTAACAGTTTTTTGCATTTTTTATGGGAATATTATGGATTCCTTCCAACTACTTGGAAAGATATCTGTCCCAAGTGTTTTATAATTCTTAGTATAATATTGCCATTTATGTCTCAATTATCTAAGATTATGCTACTTGACAAATTTTATATAGTCTGGTTTCTTCTTCATACTTTTGTTCAATTTGTTTATAGGTCTGTACGTTTACTTTCTGGGAAAGTTCGGTAAAATGAGAGTAAGCTATAATTACTCTCAATAAGAGAGCAAAATGTACATAAGTAAGAAAACGAAAAACCATAAAATTTACCAGAAAAAAAGAAAAGTCTATTTTTTACAGCTCTGTTTATATCGGAGATGATATTTGACAATTTTAAAATTGTACTTTTTTGACCCCAAATGTACTAAAAACGTAAAAGTTGTGTTAAGTTTTACTATTATTAACTATTAGTAACAGAAAGATAAAATAAAATGACTTCTTGAATATTGAGAATTTGTTTCGAAATCAATCAAATTAAAGTAATACTGAAGGAGTTCCTATTACTCGAGAGACCACCTCGTTGCGAGACAACCAACGTGTTGTGGAATAGTTAAAAATGAATGCAGTTCATTATAAAAGTATTCTTGAATTTTCGCAAATTCATCCATTTTACAGAAATGATAATTTTACTCGTTTATAAACTTATAATTCGGACTATAGTTTTAGAAGCTCCGTACGACTGAGTTTAGACGAGAAAACATTTAGTTTGGTAGCATGTTACGGGTGTGGAAGAGAGCATCGTTTTTGTGTTCGGTACTCGGCGACCGTTTTAACAACGACATATGTTGTCTTTGGTGATGGATAGAATTAATTTTTATGCGAATCCCTGAAAAATTTGTTTTTAATATTTGTATATTTTAAATAATTGTGGGCAATTATATTAAGAAAAAATTCACAGATGATGGCCCACTCCAAGGTCAAACGTCAAAGTTTGTGAAAAGTGGTTGTGAATAATTTAATAATTAAATATTATATTAAGAAAAATCGAAAATATATTTTTGCTATAATTAATTTAAATTACTGAACAACGTATAATCATATGAATATACTTTGGTACTTAATATTTATTGGAGTAAAGTAGTACTTTTGCAATGCAAAGTATACTGAAAAAAGTACAATTGTACGAGCTTGATTATCCCTGATTTTCATTGGAAGTCTAATGTGATTGATGACAGTTTACCGAAAAAAAACTATTTGTGAAAGAATTTATTTAAAAAAACAAGTATTGAAAGAATTTATTTAATTATATGTATTTTTCAGCGATGGTCTTTTTTATGAAAAGTTTTTAACAATTATTTATTTTTCAATATTTCGCTACCAAATAGGTAGCATGGTTAGGAAATAATAATTTGTATTAACAAAAATATTTATTTAAAAAAATGGTATTTTTTATGAAAAGTTTTTAACAATTTATGGTATAAATAACAAAAATGTTTGTAATTAATTATTGTTAAGAAAAATTTTTAAAACAACTTTTTTAATGTCTGTCAGCTGTTTGGGCCATTTGTAATTTTGCTTTGTTATTTTCAATGTTTACTATAAACAAACTGATTGCTTGTTCTTCATGCCCAAACTAGCTCGAAGAAAAAGTACGGGCATTCTCGTGCGTGAAGAACAAGACCATCACTCTCTCAAAACCTCTCTCATTTACTAAATTTTTGCGTAAGAAAACGCTTTTGGGTAAGATTGGGCGCCCGCGGGCACCCAATTTTGAGTAAACGAACAGACCTTATATATCACAGATTTGGGTTTTCTTGAAAGGTTAAAAAATAAGGATTAAAAAAGTAGTCTATTAATGTTTTTGATTTTTTTGTAATTCTAGTATACTCGTTCATAACAAGTTTAAGACCATTATCATTAAGCCCACTTTCTAATTTATTTGTATAAAAGATGTTTTTCCAATCAATGTTAAAGTCTCCGGCAATTAAAATATCAGAATTTCTTTCACATATTTGATCTATAAAATCTTGAAATGCATCACAGAATTCTGATTTTGAAGCACTTGGTGATCTGTATATTATAATTATTATTATGGATGTTCTTTCATATTTTGCAATATACGCACTCATCTAATATTTAGTGTCTTTAATACTGTAATTAATTTTACTTATTTTCCAGTGCTTTTTAAATTCTGCTATTGTTCCACCAGTTCCAGAAGAGTTTGACAATGCACTAAAATGTATTCTAACTCAATTTCGGCCTCATCTATTTCCATAGTTTGATCAGTTTCAGTCAGTATTATGAACTCGGGTTCTTCTGTTTGTGCGATTATTTTCAATTGGTTAAAATTATTAATCAAGCCTTGAATATTTGTATATATTCCACGTATTTCTTTTGGTTGTTATGCTGATAGACCCATTGTTCGCTTTTTTTATTTTAATTTATTTTGAGAGATGATTTTCTTCAAGACCTAAATTTAACCTTTCATTCTCCTTCACACAGTTATAGTTTCTTTATTGCAGTCTTTACCACTGTGGTTTCCGTGGTATTTGTAACATTAATGGGGCTATAAATGGTGCAATAGTTATTATTAAAAAAATTATATTATTAAAATATAAATTAAAATTATATTATTAAAAAAATTATCGATTTTTGTTCCTGATGTATAAGCAATAAACATGGTATCACGACGGACAAAATGTGGAAACTCCCTTTCGACTTCATTTAGAAAAATTAAGAAATCTTCGAACTAGAAAATAATTTTTTTAAACTAAAATGGAAAAATATGGGTTTTTACAGCTGGTTGTCACATTTAAATATTTGTGTTCCTGTTTTTTTACAACCTACTAAGATTTTGCACGTGATATTCGTATTTATTATTTTATACTTATTAATAGATATACATATATGTAT
This sequence comes from Dexiosoma caninum, assembly GCA_963924685.1. Lineage (NCBI taxonomy): Eukaryota > Metazoa > Arthropoda > Insecta > Diptera > Tachinidae > Dexiosoma > Dexiosoma caninum. The sequence goes on along the minus strand of OZ004729.1, from coordinate 49,607,304 downwards.
ATACTTATGTTACATATTAGTATGTAATAATAAGGCTGATGTTTTCATAAAAAACACATGTCAATCATTTAAAATCTTAAATATTTAAGTTGTCGTTTTCTTTTTTAAATACATTATAAATATTATATTATAAAGTAGACTCGAAGTTTCTAGACCAACTTTCTCAAAATAACAAACACAGCAAAGTGAAAATACATTATACTCCGATTCCGGTATACCCTTCTATATACAATACACATATTCAGCGTTGCCGGAAAAAATTTTTTATATAAAATCTTTTTTTTTTATATCATTTATCATCTTTGCTGTTTGAAAAACGTTTCTTATATCAGGTTGTTTCTTATATACTTTTCCTTTACATAACATTTTTTCTATGAAAAGTACAGAAAAAAGCAGTGTTTGTGAGGTCACAATGCTCTTAAACAAAAGTGTTCACACTACAATTATTGAGTTTTACTTGATTCATTGCCGGTTGCTTAAAACGCTGTTAAAATAATAATAGCTTTAAAATTAATAAAAATGTAAAAAAAAATTATTCAATTATCAAGATATTATTTGAAACACATAAACGATGCGGTAATAAATATTTCTTTTTTTACAACCTGCAGAAGTAGACAAGAAAGAAATTAAGTAAAATTTATGACGTGCTGTCACGTTCAGTGATCGAAATAAAAAAAATAAATGAATACAGGCTTCGAAACAAAATACACTCTACGTTTTACTTATTTTCGAACGTCTTCTGGAGCTAAATATGTTTAACTTTACGTGTATTGAAAACGACTCAATGTATGAGAAAACACATAAAATTAAACATGTTTAACACAAATACATCATAAATTTGTTTAAACTCGGCAGTGTGAAGATCATATTATAAGCGTTTTTTTATATGCGATGTGTTTATATTTGATATCTACTGTAATTTCATATAAAAATATTTAACAAAAAAAAAAAAAAAAACTGAAATTTAAAAAAAAAATTAAATATATATTTATTATAAAATAGTGCGGCTTTAAAGAAATACTTATGGTCTTTTCTTTTCTGAAAAAGTGTAGCATAAGTGTTACATGTGATTTGGCAACATTGTTAAATGTTCGCCTAATTTTTAACTAGTGTTGCATATTTTACGTTTACAAAAGAAGAAATGGTGCGACATAAAACGCTAACGTACAACTATTCCATAACAATAAATGTAAAGTACAAAAACTTTATAATTAGCACAAGAGACGAACTAAAAAATAATTAATTTTTAAGAAACAATAACAAAACCATCTTTTAATATAGAGCTACACTCATACCCCTTTAATTAAAATGAGTGTTGAACATGTAGCATTATTTTTCTTTTTAAGGGGAACATTATGAGAAAAGAACGCTTTGCACTTTTAAAATAATACATATTTTTCAGAAAAGAACTGAAAGAAATCTAAAAGGCAGAATAAATGCAGAATATTCCTCAGAAAAGAAAATTAAATTTAAAGTATAATAAATGAGTGATATTTTAATGATAGTTTTTGAATTGATTTCTCTTACACATTGAAAAGAAAATATAAAATATTTTACTAAGCAATTGAACAAAACAATATTAATTTTATTGCTGAAAGTAAAACAAAAGGAAATTAAATTAATAAATTAAAATGCCCTGCGATAATACAACAAAGAATTCTTCTGACATTGAACATGCCGATTGGAGTACTGGCACTACTAGTCAAGCGTATAATGTTAGGTAAGTTAATTATTTAAATTTTTTTAAATTTGTTTTAAGGAATTTAAAAAATTATATAACATTGCAATGAATATGTGAGTTAGTCACGTACATAATATTTTAAAACTTATTTTTATCTAGCTTTATTATAGCATTTAAATAGATTCTTAAAAATCAGATTCAATCGTGTTAGCAATCTACATACATACATATGTAGGTACATCTATTGAAAGTAAACTATTACAAAAAATCTGACTGATGTAAATTTGACACAAAGATTTTCATTTGATACTACAGACAGCGTTTGACAAAAAAAATATATCTGGGAGATATTATCGAGTACAACAAAAAATCAAGGTATGCCACCTTAATCTGTCGCCGATATACCGCCCGAATTGTGCGAAAGGATCGAATCTTGCAACCAATCTAGAGGCAGTGTCATTTAAATGACATTGTATTTCGTACATTACGGCAAGATCCAAGCATTATAATGAAGTAAAAGTTTCATCGAAACCACAGGTTTAGTGTGTTTTATTGAAGTTTACTTTTGAAAGAAATGGGAAATCGATAAAACTTTACATACTCGTATGTATGTCCCCGTCCATACTGTTGAGTTTTTGCTGCAAAAGTTTTTTGAATTCTATTTTGAAACTGCAGTCGTATCCATACATGAATCTTTTGCTTCGTGTTTAGTATTTTTTATTCCTCCCTTCTATCTTCTTTTTTTGACATTTCTCAATACCGAATGTAAATATAAAATAACTACCCTGTGATAGGTGTGATTATTTTATTTTGTATAGACATTTGAAGCACAAGTTATCATTTGAAGCAAAATGGACGCTAAAAAGAAGAATTTTATAATTAATAATTTAGTGAAATATATTAATGAACAAATTGATGAACTTTCACTTATTTCACAAAAAATTAACATACGTAACACGTGTAAACTAAAACAGGGTAGCTATTATTATGATAACCCCGTCTCAACTTCCACATCTTAACTACTGAAAATATGCTGTATAATTGATTAATAAAACTTACATGCTTGCTTTAGTGGTCGAGTAACTTGGATCCAAAGAAAAAAAAAAAAAGATGTTAACAGTATACCAAACGAAAAGAAATAGAATGAAACGTCAAATACACCTCATGTCAAAAGATGCAAATAAGAAATTCAACAAAAACTGCATGTGCATGAAACAGAGTACCTACTTCCACACCTCTTCCCCTTCTCATCAACAAACTCAAAAGTTTTGCAGCAAATGTTTCACAGTATGGACGAGGACTATGTATTTTGATACGTACATTTTTATACGTTAGTGAAATATTCAAAAATTCAAAAATTCAAAAATAAAGGCACGAACTTGTTGCAACTTTTTTTCTTGTGTCTACAATTAGAGAATTATAATTTTATTGTGATAAATAACAGTATTTGTACAATCGCTACCTTTACTTTTAAAAACCTCCTTTTTTATTTTGCAAAAAAAACATTTGAGATGATTTTTTTATATTAAAAATAATTTTCGATGGTCTCTCGCATATGCGTTTCTAAGATCAGAAAACGAAAAAGGAGGAGAAGATGATACAGTGATCCGAGTTACCGAGGGGTGCACTTAACTTACTTCATGTTTTTAAGGAAATGAACTAACAAAGATGTCGCGGCTCTTCAACACACGGAAAATGCGTTGGTTCATTCCCTAATTCCACAATATGGTTTAGCATGGCGAGTTCTATTGCTCGAATGGGATTAGCACTTTCAGCCACCCAAGTCTTACATAAGGCTAAAACTTCTGGCCGGTACAGACAGAGGGGAGCATACACTGCGCCAAAGTTCGCCCTAAGCAGACATATGTATATATTAGAGTGGGGCGATTAGTATGGAAGGAAATAAATCTAAATGGGCGCTTCGCGTTTCTGATTCTTGGGATTGTACTAAGCAAAAAAATCCACTAGACCATACGTATACGGTGAAAATAGAGCTGGCGCATTTTGACTTGATCAGACTTTTGTCACGTTTTTTTTGGATATTTTGGCCTATAACAGCCAAACCATTGAGATTTTCGATCCAATACTCAGACAAAAATTGTAGCCAAGACAATAGTTAAGAACTCTCTAGTACATCGCAAAAGCATTGGAACGCTCCTTCAGGCAGTTTTGGCCTTGTGAAAGTGCAAATTTTTCGTGAAAATATTGATAAATTGCCATTTTCAGTTGTTCATAGCACAAAATCATAAAAATGTTCTATTTCTTACTTTTTCCTCTTTTTTTATCCAAAAATATAATGTTTTTTTTACAGTAAACTAACAAAAATGCATCAAATGAACTGAAAACAGTAGAAGAATAAAAAATAAGAAATAAAATAAATAGAATAAATAAAAAAAAAGTGGAAAAAGTAAGAAATAGAACATTTTTATGATTTTGCGCTATGAACAACTGAAAATGGTAATTTATCAATATTTTCACGAAAAATTTGCACTTTCACAAGGCCAAAACTGCCTGAAGGAGCGTTCCAATGCTTTTGCGATGTACTAGAGAGTTCTTAACTATTGTCTTGGCTACAATTTTTGTCTTAGTATTGGATCGAAAATCTCAATGGTTTGGCTGTTATAGGCCAAAATATCCAAAAACACGTGGCAAAAGTCTGATCAAGTCAAAATGCGCCAGCTCGATTTTCACCGCAGACGTATGGTCTAGTGGACTTTTTTGCTTAGTACAATCCCAAGAATCAGAAACGCGAAGCGCCCATTAAGATTTTTTTCCTTCCATACTAATCGCCCCACTCTAATATATACATATGTCTGCTTAAGGCGAACTTTGGCGCAGTGTATGCTCCCCTCTGTCTGTACCGGCCAATTTTAGGTTATTGTTATCGGTGTAATTAACCACTATGTTTTGATCTACTCAATGACCTTTGCTATGACTGCCGCCTTAAGCGGTCTGCAGTAGTTAACGCACTGACAACAATAACATAAAGTTAAAAGAGCGTTAAAAGTTGTTTTGAACCTACCCAAAGCGAATGAGACACAACTAAATATTCATTCATTCCTTTGTAATAATTGTAGTTCAAATAAATATCACTAATTCTAAGTATTCAAAACGCATCTGTATGGCAAAAATGATGGTTAGTCTTTCAATGAATCAAGTGGTTTTTCATTGCCATCCGGTGGAGGGCTAATAAACCAAAAATTTTAATAAGGAAAGGCAGTTAAAAATTGTAAAAGCTAATTTCGTTCGCACAAGTACTGAAAAACAGAACTTTGAGCTTTTACTACCTCCCTGTTGACACCCAGAGTACTGATGACGTACATATGTAGGGCGTAGGAAGTCTGTATATGTGTATGTGTTCTACTCAACTGGTGTTGGAGATTAATTGTTCTTTTTTCCATTACTCTAATCAAAAGTATTTTTCACATTATTAAGATGAACTAACTATGAATTTAAACAAAACTAAATATTTATTCATTAATTTTGTTAAAATTTTTTTTGCCAACCGTAGACCATCTGTATTAATTCATCATTATAGGAAAACAGCTTATTTTTTGAAATTGAAATTTTATTCATAATTAGGCTATACAAATCACACGTAAGAAGGTAGTCAATAATAAATTAGAAAACTTGTTTCTCTAATTTGCGTTGTATTTATTTACTGTTAATGTTCATATTTTTATATAGTAAAAGTAATCAAAAGCACACTTTAAATAATTGTTCCTTTCAGCAAAAAGCAAAAAAAAGATTACGAAATCGTTAATGAAATACATGTCTTTACATATCCGACTGGAAAAATTCAATAAATTATTGTAAAGTTTTTCAACAATCTATACAATTATTTGTCATTACCATGCGAATGAAACATTTTACTAAAGCCATAAAAATTATAAATAATTGTATACCTAAAGCCTTAGAAATCTAAATTAAACAAACATTTTTGGTTGAAGTTTTTCTGTGTTAAGCACATGTGACATTTCTATAACGATCTAAAAAATCAAATAAATAAATAAAACACGTAACTAACGACTTTTCCAAGAAAGTAATACACAGTGTCGCAGACATCTTAATTTTTTGCGACCACCGAAACAAATGACAGCAGCCCATAATGATTATTCTTTTCCATTTTTGTATTTAATCCATTTTCTAAAAATTTTTCAATTTCCTTGCATTGCACTGATGATACTTCGGTCAAGATGAATTGTGGCTAGCAGCCAGCAGTGATCAGATGACTTATAGTGATTTCTTATCTCAAAAATTGCATTCCACTTTTCACATTTTTGCACTATATTGGGCTTTCTTCTTGTGATTTTGATTCTCAAAAAGTGCATTACTCTTTACACTTTATTCATTAAAAATGTTTACACTTTTTTATTTTCTTTTAAACTCCTGTAAAACTGCTTTATAGTGGAACAAAGAAGTGCAAATGTTTTAATATAATAGAGAAAATAGGGCAAAAAATGCAATGGACTTTTGGTCGCTGTTTTTATCAGGATCTTTGGGGTTGTCCAAAGATGGGGGAATCTGGATCTCTGCCTCGAATTTGCTCTCTGAGCCTATTTTTTATTAATATAATAATACAAACGTATATTGATATTTGTATTACAGTTTAATTATCTCAATTTTATTTACATATCCTTTACAATTTGCTTTTCTAATACGACTAAAACGATTTCTTTTGAAAGTTACAAAAATACAAGCCAAACAGTATCTGCGTTACAAAACTACAAGTCAAACAGTATCTGTCGCCAATATGGCGAAAACTTTCGAACCGATGTTTTTGATCGGGTGCTTGTAGCTTTTATATATGTATATCATAAATTAATTATGACATAAACATTACTGCCCGCCTTGCATTATTTATGCAAAAACATAATTTGAATACAGAATTTGGTTTTCTGTCATAGATACTTATTTGAAATAAATGTATGCAATAAAATAATAACTAATAAAAAGTAGATTAACAATATGTACATAGTTAAGGAAAAGAAATAAAAATGTATAAATTCAGTTTTTTTTTTTTTTTTGCATTATTCTATTAGATATTTAAATATATGTAGTTACGTATCCGTATACGTATAGTATACGTATATTCAATAGAACAGGAAGTGAGGGAAATAAGAAAATAAAATTATAAAAACTAATTTGAACACGTTCCATAGATAGTCCAGCCAAATAGCGTACTCTGCGCAGTTGTTAATCCTACTAATTTAGCTTAACTAGCACTGTTGGAAGCAATACAACATTATTGTGTTGAATCAAAGAAAGTAGGATTGCTTGCTCTCTAGCCGGAGCGGTTGGTACAATTATGGTGTTCTTAGCAGCACTTGAGATAGATTGTTTGGTGGTTGCCGAACGAGATGAAGCCGGTGATAGTTGTTCTCTCTTTGCAAGACGAGGATGGATGTGAAGTAGTGTGTGATGAAATTTTCCACAATATTTGCAGCCACGTTTTGAGAAGCAAGTGACCTTTGAATGACGATGGGCAAGACAATTTCCACAATACCCTAGAGTCCGAACTTTACGTATGCGTTCAGCGACATTCATAGCCAAGAATGTTTGGCACACCCGTAAAGGGTGAGAGCGGGCGCAGATACGACATAAGTAGGCATGGTGCTTCTTTTGAGAATGACTACGACTGATATGTTTGTGTTTGGAAAAAAATTTGGTTTTATTCATCTTAATTAGGATAATATACCAGCTTTGTAATTGGCCTCATTACCATACCCCTTTGCGTAAGAATATCTGCTACTCTGACTCGTTGATCTGAACCAGGGTAGACCTTTTTAACTCGACCAAGACGCCAAGCATTCGGAGGCAGATTTTCCTCCTTGATTACTACCATTGAATTTTCCCTCAAATTGTCTTCTTGCTTTTTCCATTTTGTTCTTTTTTGTATTTCTTTGAGATACTCACTTTTCCAACGAAAACAGAAATTTTGGTAAATAAGCTTCATACGTTGCCACCGGTTTATAATACCCGTGGGCGTATCGATGATCTGTGGATCTATAGGTGTGAGAAGCGGACCGCCAATAAGGAAGTGACCCGGGGTTAAGGAAGTGAGGTCGGAAGGATCCTGCGACATACGGGCTATAGGTCTAGAATTCAGGCAAGCTTCGATACGGCTAAGCAAAGTTGCAAATTTTTTTTTTTTTTTTGACTTGGACCGGCACTCAGGGGATGACCCCTACAAATGCAATGCATTGTGCTGGAACTAGGAAATTAGGTTATGGGGAGGAGGATAGAGGGAGTAGTGTTTATTGACATTTGATTTAAATCTTCCCATGCTAAAAGTGACAGGAAACACCTCTGCGGGTAGTCTATTCCACATACGTGCCGTTCGGCCAAAAAACGAATTTTCCCTATAATGCGTAGTGCGAGTCGCCCTCAAATCGACCACAAATGGATGCGCTCTTAATGATGATCGCGTCGTGCCCGCGAATAACCGGGTTTCGGGAACAAGTTCCCTGATTTCATTAGGACAACATCCCATTATAGTAACGATAGAACAACGAAACGCACCCCACGTTGCGACGATGCTCAAAAGAGTCAATAGAGTTGGCTACCCTACTGTCTCCTATGAGTTTCTTCGCCCTTTCTTGTACACGGTCGAGTAACTTCAAAATAGTCTTTGAAGCACCGGCCCACACATGAGAGTTGTATTCCATTTTCGGTCGGATGTAGGCGGTATAAATAGTGAGGAGATCAGATGGGGTGAAGTATGTCTTACACCGCCTTAAAAAGCCTAGGCACTTGAATGCTTCCTTTGAGACCTGAAAAATGTGCTCAGTCCATCGGACATCACACTGAATTTTCATGCCAAGAACATCAAGAGTTCTGATTCCTCAATGTGTATGCCACCCATTTTTACAGATGAGGCAGCGTGATCATGCATACGGCGGTGTGTTAGCATGCAGCATTGGGTTTTTTGGGCATTGAAATCGACCCTGTTCGCGTGACCCCATTCCAATATTCTCGTGAGGTCACCTGTTAGCGAATCATTCATATTCTGCCGCGTCGCCGCGATCATAGTTGATGTCGGCCTACGATCGAATGAATATGAATGGCAGATACTGCTGTCATCTGCGAAAGAGTGGATAGGGTTTGAAGTATGACATAGGAGGTCATTAAGAAAAATAAGAAATAGGGTAGGAGAAAGAATGGAGCCTTGTGGTATCCCTGAATTGATATAGAACTCGTTTGATGAGATCCCGTCTATAACAACTCTTATAGCGCGATCCCTGAGAAAGCTCGATGTAAATCGAGAGAAGATATCACCGACACCAAAAGCAATAAGTTTGGACAAGAGTGCTCCATGCCACACTCTGTCAAATGCTTTTGAAATATCTAGAGCCACTACCTTACTTTCGCCAAAATGGTGGATGGATCGACACCATTTTTCCGAGAGGAAGGCTAATAAATCACCCGTGGAACGTCCTCCACGGAAGCCATATTGTCGGTCGCTAAGTAAGCTATTGGACTCCAGATATTTCATAAGATGGAAATTTAGCATACTCTCCCTTACTTTAGAAATGGTAGAGCATATTGCGATTGGGCGATAATTTTCAGGGTTGCTTGCCTCTCCCTTCTTGGGGATCGGCGTAACATTTGCAACTTTCCAGCACGACGGAAATTCACCTGCATGATAGAGGGTGCTGAAAAGGATTGCCAGAGGACGCGATAACGTCGAAGAGCACTGCTTCAAGACCAGTGCCGGAATTCCATCCGGGCCAGGAGACTTATTTATGTTAAGGTCCGATAAAACCCTTTTAACTGCACGAGCCCGAAAGTATATCTTTGGCATAGTTACGGATACACGCTCGGATGCGGGCAGTGGTTGATTGCTTTCCGGCAGGTGAGAATTACCTGCAAACATTTCAGCTGGGAGGTTAGCTTTTTCAACCGGGTCAGTGAATATTTGATCAGCCTTTAAAAGAGACGGAATAGAAGAACTAGCATTTCCCTTAAATCTTTTAACGAATGACCAAAAGCTTTTACTTCCCCGTGGGGCAGTAAGAACTTTAGCGCGAAGACTCTGCTCGTACAAAGCTTTTGCACGTCTTAGCACTTTGGCACATGAAGTTCTCGCCCTTTTGCGCATCATATCAGTATCTGCGTTTTTATTATTCCGCCAGACACTAAATGCTTCCTCTCTGGATCTGACTGCAAGTCTGCACGTCTGATTAAACCAAGACTTTGGTCTAGGCCTAATCGAAATTTGCTTCGATGGTATGAACGTTTTCATACCAAGCATTATTATATTTTGGACCATTTTAGCCATGGCATTGACATCATTGTCGAGGAAGCAGAGCCTCCAATTGAAATGCCGAAAGAAATCGTTGTGCTCAGCCCAACGTGCCTTTTCGTAAATATATTTCAAACGTTTCATAGCTGGCGGTGAAACGCCTCGAAGTTCCGCAAACGAAAAGGAGGCAGAAATGGTGCAATGATCCGAATTACCGAGAGGTGCGCTAATGTTCATGTCATACTTTTCAGGGTGTGAAGTGAGAAAAAGGTCGAGGGTGTTGTGTTGGTGCCCGTCAACACATGAAATATGTGTTGGTTCATTCACTAATTGCGCAAGGTGATTGTGCGCTGCGAATAGCTCAGCATATTGGCCTTCTGGAGTTGTATTGCTCGAATGGCGGAGCCACGATAAATTATGGACATTGAAATCACCAGCAATAACGATTTCACTGTTCGGGTAATTTTCGAGGATCCCCGATATACTGTCGGAAAGCGCATCGAAGTTCTGTATAGTCTTCTCCCTTTCCGTGTTTGGGCTTCTGTAAAGAAACCCGAAATGTAGAAGATGTGCCCTGATTTTGAATTTAACCCAAAGACAGCTAAATTCGGGATCATGCGTGTCTAAAGATTGCTGGCACTGGTACACAACTTCATTGCGTATATAAATTGCAAGGCCCCTGTGTAGATAGAAAAGAGATAGGAGGTGATACCCAGGTATGTGAAAATCCTGTGTGTCAGCATCCTCAGACACCTGGGTTTCACTTAAGGCGAAAACATCCGGCCGATGGAGACAAACGTGAGCATAGACAGAGAAGAAATTTGCCCTTAGACCACGTCTGTTGCAGAAGTCAATTCTAAATCGGCTTGTCATGATTAACGCGAGAAAACCTAAATAAAATGTCTATCTTTTGTATTGTAGTTGCCACTGAGCTAATCGCTGCTTGAACGACTGCCGGTGATCAGTGTTACTCCTTCATCACCAAACAGTCTAGCAGTAACCAACACAATGGCACCAACAATGCAAAAGATTTAGTCGGGTATGGTAGAGGGAATTAGCACAATGCCACGAAAAAGGCCATGCAAGACCTCATCCGGTCACAGTGACCCGAAGTGACAGCACTGGTTGGTAGTGTCAGCACTGATTTTTGTTTTTCTCGCCCGTAACTGGTATAGCGGTTTTTTTTTTTCTTCTCAGTTATTCCACCGTCTAATTTGTTGTTGTTTTTTGTATTATATTTGTTATATTAAAGTTTATTGTTTTTTTATTTGTTAATGTAAGTTGAACAAAAAAATTTTTTCTTTGAAGTTTATTTTGTTTCGTTGTTTGTCACTAAGTTGATTGTTTTTTTTTTTTTTTAATTTTTTTTCTTTTTTCCACTTGTATTTTTCTTTTTTAATTTATTTCTGTTCTGTTTTAATTAAATTGAAGACCGAACAGCGGACCAAAAGAAGATACGTGTATACCGGTCGAACTAACAAACACTACATTCTTCATACAGTGGCCAAAAAAACTATTCGACATAGACCGTAAACTTTATATATTTATCAAGAAAAAAATATGTAATGTTGTTTTTAACAAAATAAACTTATAAAAGTCTTTATTAAGGAACACAAAGTTATATTCAGTAAAAAAAATGAGATCTCAAAGTAAAAAAAATGAGATCTCAAAGTAAAAAAAGCAAAAAACACATGAATTAAAATATTAATAACAAAAAACAAGCAAAAAAAGTGTTCGACATTGGTAACATTTGTAAAATACATGAATTGAAATACAAGGTTATTTCTACTTCAGTAGCGAGTTGCTTTTCCTTGCTTACGTATAACCTCTTTTAAACGATCTGGCATAGATTTTACCAACGTTTTGGTATATTCCGGATGAATTTGGCTCCATTCCTCCTGCAGGATAACTTTCATCTGGTGTTTGTGCGTAAATTCACGTTTTCTGATTTTTTTTTTCCAAGTGACCCCAAAGATGTTCAATTGGGTTAAGGTCTGGGGACTGTGGCGGCGTTTTTATTAATTTTGGACAATTATATAAAAGCCAAAGCTTTGTATTAGTGGCACAATGTTTGGGATCATTGTCTTGATAAAACTGAAATCTATTTGCCAGACCCAATTTTCCAGCACTTGACCTCAAACTTTGCTTTAGGAGGTCAATGTAATTTCGGTGATCCATAATCCCATCAATAAACGCAATATTACCCACGCCTGATGCCGCCATACATCCCCATACCATAACACCACCGCCACCATGTTTAACAGTTGGTACCATATTCGTTTCATCCAATTCTGTTTTAGGCCTGCGATGTACCAGAACTTTTCCATCACATCGAAAAAGGTTATATTTACTTTCGTCAGCAAAAATAAAATCTATCCAGAACACCCTTGGCTTATTTACATGCTCTTTCGCAAAATCTAATCTCAACTTTTTATTTTTCTTAGTAATGTGTGGTTTCTTCCTGGCTGACCGTGCATGGAAATCGTGCTTTTTTAAGACGTTTCTTATTGTTTGAGGTGTAACGGATATACCTAAGTGTTCCTCAGTGTTTTTAGCTAAAGTGTTAGCAGTAATTTTTGGATTTTTTTCTTACTTCACGCACGATTCGCCGTTCATCTGAATCTGTAAGCTTGCAAGGTCGCCCAATCCTTACCTTGTTTATCACAGTTTTACTTGATTTGTACTTTTTTATAATGTAATATACAGTAGTTCTTATCCTTTAAACGATTTCTGATATAGTCTTTTCCGTTTTTCCTAATTTAAAATGATGTATTATTAAATTTCTTACATCAACAGAAGTTTCTTTCCCTTTACGTCCCATCGTCGCGATCACTAGCACAGAAATAAGAAAAAAGTTCTTGTAAATGATAAACAAGAAACATAGCGATATTTTTACCAACAATGACATGAAGTAATAAGAAATACACAATCAAAATAAGGGAAAAACAATGCCAGTCGAATAATTTTTTTGCTTTGCAATTTTTGTTTTTTCGTTCAAACAGATAGATGAGTTAAAAAATGTGCAATTTTTATTATTTTTAGGACCATAAATTATTAAATACATATAATACGATGTGATCTCACGTTTATACATATAAAAAACAAAAGGATACTAGCATTTTCAATGAAATTTAAGAAAATAATTGCAATGTCGAATAGTTTTTTTGGCCACTGTATGTATATTTAAAACAGCCTGCTACTTTTCGAAAATGCGATTTAAAGCTTTTGACCGCCGCTTCCCATAGTCCTCCCATATGTGGGGCTCCTGGAGGGATGAAATGCCAAGTAATATTTTGCATGGCATAGTTAGCAGTTACCGCTTGCTGAGTAGTCTGAAGGAATTCCTTCGCTAGTCTTTTGGAAGCCCCAACGAATGTTGTACCATTATCTGAATGGAGATGCAAAGGACATCCACGGCGTGACACAAAACGACTAAAAGCTGCAAGAAAAGCAGCGGTAGATAGGTCGGTGGTCGCTTCCAAATGAATTGCTTTCGTTGAAAAACATATGAAAACGCAAACATACCCTTTCGTAATACGGCACGTCCGACCAGCGTATGCCTTTATGTCAAAGGGGCCTGCAAAGTCTAGCCCTGTGTGAGTAAATGGTCGTGATATTTCTGTTCGCTCCGGGGGCAATGCGGCCATAAGTTGCTTTTGACATTTTTTCTTATAAATTATGCATGGTTTACAGCTATGAATTGTTGACTTGATTAAGTTTTTAACTCTAGGAATCCAGTACCTTGTACGAATAAGCCTCAACACGAGTTGGTTGCCACCATGCAAGGTTATTAAATGAACAAATCGAACGAAAAGGCGAGTATATTGGCAATCATAAGGAATAATTATTGGGTGTTTTTCATTATATGCTAGACCCGGAGAAGATGAAAGTCTACCACATGACCTTATGATTCCTTCTGAATCGAGAAAAGGGTTAAGATTTAGAATGGCACTGGAGGAACTTATATCCCCTTTGGATGTTAAGGTTTTATACTCGGACGGGTACGTTATTTGTTGACATAATATTATTAACCGAGTACGAACAAATATTATTTCTGAACTAGAAATGGAACGGGACTCTTTATGGAAGTTACAACGAAACTTATGATGTGTATGAAAATAAAAACGATATACGTATGAAATAACGCGCATTGCTTTAGGAAAAGAAGAAAAGCGTTCCAATATGTCTTCATGGTTTTGAAAATACGTAAAATGGGTTTTGATTGATTTTCTCTCCAGGTCTGTCTCAGGAAAATTGTCAGTACGTAGCCTTTTCCATCTCTCCGATGGATATTGTAACCACTGTGGCCCATGCCACCATAGATCATTGTCTATCAAATCCTGAGGATATGAACCTCGACTCGCCAAGTCTGCGGGATTGGTCTCAGACGTAACGTGATTCCACTTTGAAGTATCAGTTATCTGTGAAATTTTTTAAATTCGGTTGGCTACAAATGTTAACCAGGAACAAGCTGGCTTAGCCAGCCATGACAAGACGATTGTGGAGTCTGTCCAATAATATGTAGAGTAATTCGTGATTTGAAGCTTTGGAATAATGTTGTCTACCATTTCAGCAAGTAAAAGTGCGCCACACAGCTCTAATCTAGGAATTGACAAAGTTTTTATTGGAGCCACTTTTGTCTTGGCGGAAATTAGATGGCTCACAATTTTAGCGTTCTCAGCAATACGAATGTACAGTGCAGCTGCATATGCCTTTTCTGATGCGTCGCAGAAAGCATGAAATTGGACTTCCAAATTAGGGCCGAAATTTACCCAACGTGGAATCTTTATGTTGTTAATGTGCGTATAGTACGTCTGAAATCTTTTCCACTCGAATAACAAGGCCGGAGTGAATAATTCATCCCACTCTATTCCTTCAATCCAGATTTTCTGCATTAATACTTTTGCTAGAACTACGCAAGGTGCCAACCATCCTGTCGGGTCAAATAACTTAGCAATTTGTGATAGAACTTCTCTTTTCGTCCATCGTTGTAGCTCTGGAAATGGTTTAGCTTTAAAGTAAAATGCATCTGTAAGCGCGTTCCATCGAATACCCAGCGTTTTAGCAGTACTTCTGTCATCAATTTCCAAAAAGTCCTCACAGAGAAGGTATTCTGGAGGAATTTCTTTAAGTATTTCTTTTGAATTTGCCGTATATTTTCGTAAAGAAAATCCGGCAGACTGAAGACCGAGACTCAATTGGTCCCTGGATTCAAGCGTTTCTGGAATTGTATGACCCCCTGCCATCACATCGTCTACATACATTGAATTTTTCAGTATGTCACTGCCCTTTGGATAAATAATTTTAATGTCATCGGCAAGTTGGTGAAGTGTACGGATAGCTAAATAAGGGGCACAATTTACTCCGAACGTTACAGTTTTTAGTTCAAAATCTTGTACCGTGTCTGCAGGATTTTTTCGGAATAATATCCTTTGGTATGGAGTATGGTTTGAATTAATTAGAATTTGTCGATACATTTTTTGTATATCAGCATTAAACACATACTTGAAAAGTCTCTATTTTAGAATGAGAATTGTCAAATCATTTTGAAGGACTGGACCGGTGTGAAGTATATCATTAAGGCTAAGGCCATTTGAACACCGAGATGAAGCGTTATATACAACACGGATCTTTGTTGTAGTGCTGTCTGGCTTTACAACCGCATGGTGCGGTAAGTAATAATGGTTTGGAAATTTATAGTTGTAAGGACATTCTACTTTTTCCATATGACCGAGTTCAATATATTCCTGGACAACATCATCATATTCCCTTTTAAAACTAGGGGTTTTAAGGAGTCTTGCCTCATTGCGAAAGAATTGTGCAACGGCGCTCGTTCTGGACTGGCCTAATGTTAGAGTGTCGGGGTATCCATCTTTAAAAGGAAGAAAGACGATATATCGCCCATCTTCTTTCCTTCTTGTAGTGGCTTTATACAAGTTCTCGCAAAACGTGTCTGATGAAGAAATATTGTTCTTCCGTGGAAGATCCTCCACCTCCCAAAATCGAGAAATCTCCTTGTCCAGGGAAATTTCACAATCAGGGTTGTCATAGAAACCAATATTGTCAGAATTGGTTTTAAAACCGATAAGAAAAAATGCTTTGGTGTCATAGAAACCAATATTATTGGTTTTATGTTCGAACTAGAATTAGTGTTGGTTTTAGGTGTCACAGAAACCAATGTTATCGGGTTTTTATTGGAAATAAACCAAGCAGCTAACAGCTGTCAGTTTTCAATTTTGCGCGCTTTTTTGGTTTTAATTTTTTTGCAGCGGGATATTTTTTAGAAATGTAAGTAAATTAATTTATTATTTGCTTTATAAAAAGAAAAATTTTTGCATTGACATTTTTATTTTCTAGGGGAAAACATAAAAACCGTACACAAAATACCATAATCATGGAATTCATGGAAAAATATCCGGATTTAGCCAAAGGCTTCACGAAGCGCGACAAATCAACAGTGAATGCTCTGTGGGAAGAATTGGCTGATTCACTGAATAGTGCCGGGCCACCACAATTTGACGTGAACAATTTGTATTGTTATATGAAATGTCTTTTTATTCGTATAGAAATGGACTGAGTGGAAGAGCGAGGTGAAAAAAAAAACTAGCTCAAAATAAGACAGAGTCTAGGGGAACTGGCGGTGGACCGTTTGCAAAGCATCACCAGACAACAACAGAAGAGGCCATAGTACGGCTATGTAGCATTTCGCAGTTGGTGGAAGGTGTTTGCGGCGTAGCAGTTGGTCTCAACGAAGATGTAGATGCTGCATGTGAGAAAGAAGTGCCCTCTACATCTTCAAAACGGCCATTGTCTCCCGTTGTACCAACCAGTACAAAAAGATATAAAACTGAAACTACCGGGGAGCGTCTAAAAAAATTTCTGGATGAAGACGATAAAAGAAAGAAAGAAATGAACGATAAGCTTGATGAATTAATTCAAACTGAAAAAGAAAACTCAAGCAGCCTAAGACGCATTTATAGGGCAATTGAAAAAGGCAATGAATCTGTTGCAAATGCTGTCACTGATTTAAAAAAGGAATTTGCACACGTAAGTAGAGCAATTTTGAAATCCTTTCAAGAAAAAAATGAATTGAAGAAGAGACAATTGGATCTGGAATTGGAAAAGTTTGAATATCAAAAAAATCTAGGAAGTGATTTTTAAATGAAATAGTGTACCTGATGAAAGAACATTATTTACGTGCCTTTATTTATATTTATTAAACATACATACATATGTACCTTTTAATTTTTGTGATATACTTACATACTGACTGAATTTAATAAACTTTGTTTTTGTTATGATAAATAATGTTTTTTCATTTAAAGCTTTTTATTTTTGTTACAAACTGTTGGATATTTCATCCCTGATTCGCAGAGCTTCACTATGATGTGGCGTTAATGGTGGCAATGTAACGTTCTCCACTATGTCATTAGATGGTAAACGTATGTTGTCATTTTCGTTGTGTTCCAGTTTGTAGTTTCTGCAGATATTATGCAAAGCACAACAGACATTTATAATTTTCACCACTTTTTCTGGCCGATAATGCAGCGCACTCATTAGGCAACGAAACCGACTTTTTAGTACGCCAATAGTTCGCTCAACAATATTTCGGGCTGATGCATGAGCCATATTAAATTTATATTCTTGGGAGTTATGGCGTGGATCCCTGTATGGTGTCAACAAAAAGGGTTCGACGCCATATCCACAATCTCCCAAAAGCTTCGATGTTCGATCGCCCGACTCATACATCCTGAGAAAATGTTGTCTGGCGCTACTTATGTTCCATACAAATGCGTCATGGCTACAGCCGGGATAACGCGCATCAACCGCTGAAATTTTCATTTGTCCATCACAAATCTAAGTATTATAAAGAATGTAATGTATGTTTTATTTAAAAAAAATATATGATATAAAAATTCATTTTTACTTACTATCATCGCATTCATACTATAATACCCCTTGCGATTAAAGTATAAATGCTCGTCTATTCTGGGCTTTATAATTTTAACGTGTGTCCCGTCAATGCAACCAATTATAGACAGAATTTTATATTTGTTGTAGAAATATTCTCTGGACCTGCTTTTTTCAGCGCTGTTCATTTCCAGCTGTATCCACTGAGGACAAATGAACCGCTCCATAACATTTAAAACATCACCTAGAATTGTTGAAATAGTGCTTCTACCTAGGCTTATGCTTAAATCGTTCCCGACTGATCTCTGATAAGATCCTTCTGCTAAAAATCCCAAAGAAGCAGCAAGTTGTAAAACCGGAAGAATTTTACAACGCGACAAGTGACCTTCAATACTGTCAAGCACCATACGAAAAGATTCCTTATTTAACCGATAATTAGCTATAAATCTTTAAAGCAGTTTTAAATATAAGCGCACAGTAAAAAAAATGTACTTACGATGTCTCCGGCAGTTCAAGTGGATTGCTGTAATCTCTAAGAATTCGTCTCGTCACCTTTTCTGAGCGTTCATCATCCAATAACAAAAATGCTACAACTGCTGATGTCATTTTATTTTATTTGTAATCACTTATCACCTTTTAGTTATTTGATATAAATTATTGTCACAAAAAACACTTTTACTGAGATATTTTAATGAAAAAATATAATATTTTGTAAATTTTCTGCAAAAAAGTAAAATCAAAAATAATAAAAATGTTAACAACAGCTGTTTCGGTATTGGTTTTATTTACATTCGAAATTAACAAAACCAACTTGGTTTCGTGACACCAAATGAAACCAATATTGGTTTTCAAAACCGACAATTAGCAAAACCAATATCGGATTCCATGACACCCCTGTATACATCGATTTTATTGTAGAGTATGACATGATATTATCATTCGCAATAGGCCCCGTAAGAATCCATCCGAAAATGGTTTCCTGCGCCATTAGTGTACCACAGACCTCATGTTTTATACCAGATAGCATTATTAACGGAAAGATATCACCGCCAATCAAAATGTCTATGTTCGAACTATTGAAAAATTGAGGGTCAGCCAGCTGTATATTAGATAGCTGCGAAAATGCAGATGGATCATAATTTCTCGAAGGCAGCTTTCCTGACAGTTGCGGAACCACTAAGGCCTTGACTAAAAGTTCAACATCGATATTATGAGGCGATCCTAGGATAACGGACGTTTCCTTGTTGACATTGGCAGATATGGTGTTATTTAAGCCAGAAATTTGAGCATTGACACGTTTAGAGGGTAGTCTTAAGCGATTCACTAATCTTTCTGAAATGAATGAACCTTCAGACCCAGAATCAATCAAGGCCCTAGCTTTATATCTCATACCCGGAAGACAAATGTCGACCATTGCGGTACCAAGTAGAACGCCTTTTAAACTGGTTGCAAAACACGGTTGTACAACCCCAGTTCCCCCACTAGAAGTGGACTGTAGATTATTAGATTTGGATGAAAATGGAACCGAATGTGGATTTAAATGGGTTGTAGCGCTCGGTTGCGCAGCTTGATAAGATGATGAATCTTCTGGGTTTTTTATGCAACAAAGTATTGTGCCTTTTATTGCATCGATAGCAATTATTTTTACTCGGACAATTTTTAACAGTATGTGTTTGCGAAAAACAGTTTATACACAGGCCCTGTTTCCTGATTTGATCAAATCGCTGAGGATAGTTAAAGCTTAGAAAACGAGGGCATTTACGTATTGGGTGGGATTCCTTTGGACACAGTAGACATTTTATATCTGATATATTATTTTGAAAAGTATTCACTTTTCGAGACGAATTATTAGGGCGTTTAGACCTGCAGTCAATCTGTTTCGAGATTGAGGAGCTCTGCATGTCAGAAACTAACTCGAGGGTTAGAAAGCGATTGGTTAAAAATAAATCCAATTCTGACCATTTCGGTATCAAGGTTTTATCCTGCAAACTTTGTTCCCACAGTGTTAAGGTAAGGCTCGGCAATAGTTTTGAGCATATAAAAACAAATATTGGATCCCAAGTTTCGACATTAATTTTATACAATTGCAGAATCGAAATACACGAATTGATATCACGCTGTAATTGTCTAATAGCATTTCCTGACTCTGATGTGATAGCCTTCAAATTGAACAAATTTCGTAGTTGAATATTGACGAGAATTCTTCGATTTTCAAAACGGTTGCAAAGGTTAGACCAGGCTTGGTCAAATCCTTCGTTGGTTAGTGGACTTTTCTGTACAATTTCTCGCGCCTCTGCTTTGGTTTTTTGATTTAAATGAAATAGTTTTTCGACAGGGCTTAACCTGGTATTCTTCACATACATTGCCGTGAATAAATCACGGAATGTAGGCCAAGACGCATATTCACCACAAAATACTTCAATCTCACACGGAGGTAAATGAAAACTATGTGCGTAGGTGGGTACCTGCAGTGGTGGGGAAACGTTCTGTGAGGTAGAAGCAGAGTTCACAAATTCAGGGTTAAACGTGGGCTTTTTAGCGTCAAGACTCTCAGAAGCCTCAGACAATTTTACTATACAGTTACAGTATGTAACATACGTATTTTTAAATTTCATATTTAGCGTTTCTGTATCAGCTTCATCGTCGTCCTCTGCCTTTTTCCTTTTACTCTGGTCATCCGTATATTTCTCATATGCTTCCTTTACCCTTTTCCAAATATGTTAAAGTTCCCCTATATGTATTTCTATTGCATGGGTTGACGTTAAGGAATAACGATTATCATCCAGATCGTAACTAAATTCTACAACCCTGTCGGCGAGACGTATAAAACTGTCCAGCGACATATTGACCGTCTAGATTGAAAATTGAAAAATGTAATAATCGACTCTACTCGACGAATTAATTCTCTTAATGCCCGTTTATATATTTATAATTTGATTAATGCAGGAATATTAACATGCGTGTAAAATTTTACTTATCGCATGTACGCGTATATAGAAAAATTTATAACTTTAATTTGTATTCGGTGTGGTTATTTTTCTATTCTCTTGTTTGTCTTATTTCTCCTTTTTTTTTTTTCTTTTTTCAAAGCATACGGTAATTTTGCATTTATTGTTGTTGGAATTTACCCAATATATATAAGTATGTATGTATGTATAGTTGAATGTACTTACATTAAGCTATGGGAAAATTTGTAAGAGTGCATTCAACTTAAACCAAAAAAAGTATTTGCAATCGAAAATGAAAGCGATTCTCCGTGGAAAAGTAACTGCAGTTTCCAAAAAACAAACCGTAGATTAGTACATACATACATATATACATATGTATATGTATATACGTAACAATGGTAATGAAATGAATATGTCTTTTATGCACATATTTGTATATCCACTATTAATGCGTTCTTTTAAAAATCATTCTCCAATTACCTTCACTTTTATCCAATTTTTATGTATCGCCACTTATTTTCACCTTTCAACTTTTTTTCTTCCAATTATGTTTATTCTATCCGTATGTACATATGTACAGTGACTCAATGTTATAATGGGACAAGCTGTTTATCCAATAACTTTCGAATTATTTTTTTGAACTTATTGGTTTAAGAAGAAAATAAAATTATATTTATACTTTTATTTTTATTATTTATTAAGAACATAAATAAAAAATACATTGACTACCGTCACTGGGATATAAAAACAAAAAAACTAAAACAACACAGAAAATCCTGTCAAAGTAATAATGGGACAATGTAATAAAGTAACAAGTTAAGTATTAAATATATAATGTTTAATATTTAGTTGGAAGGCCTTTTTTCTCTATTACAGCCTTCAATCGATACGGCATAGATTTCACAAGTTTTTGACAGAATTATGGGGTTATTCTACCCCATTCCTCTTTCAGAGCACTAATTAGGTCCGATTTGCAACTTATTTGGTAATTTCTTAATTTTTCTTCTAAATAGGCCCATACGTGCTCTATCGGATTGAGATCGGCTGATTGCGGAGGCGTTTCGAGCACATGTGGGCAATTGTAAAGCAACCAACACCTTACATTGTGAGCCGTATGCTTGGGGTCATTGTCTTGGTAGAAGTAATAATCATTCGCCAGTCCCAATTTCTCTGCTGTTTCTGCAAGATTAGCACGCAGGATGTTGATATAATATTTATGATCCATAATTCCTTCAATAATGTGAAGGTTACCGGGACCAGCTGCTGATATTGCACCCCACACCATAACTGACCCCAAGCCATGTTTAACAGTAGGTCTCAAATTTTTTTCTGACAGTTCTTCATTTGGTCTTCTCCAAACGAATGACCTTCCATCCGATCTGAATATGTTATATTTGCTTTCGTCAGTGAATATTACCTTATTCCAGAATGATAAATCCTTGTTTCTGTGGTCTTTAGCAAAGCGCACTCGTTTAAGCTTATTAACCTTATTAATAAAAGGTTTTCTCCTAGCTACCCGGCCATTATAATTGTGTTTCCTTAGCACATTTCTTACCGTTTCGGGATTAGCTTTCTTTGCTAGATGTATTTCCGCTTCAGCAGCAAGTCTGGGAGCGCTTAAGTATGGTTTTTGTTTGATTTGTCGCATAAGCCATCGTTCATCCGCGTCGGAAAATATTTTTCTTTTGCTTGGTTTTGCTACATTTTGAAAAGTTTCTGTACCTCCATATCGTTTTATGATGTTAAACACTGTAGATTTTGGTTTATTTACTATTTCCGCAATATTTCTCACGGTTTTTCCTGATTTCGAATGTTCTAATATCAGTTTTCTGATTTGAGGCGATGTGTGTGAACCCCGTGGCGCCATATTTTAATTTTCTTTAAAAACTTATCAAAAATTAATCTGTAATACACTCTAGCAACTTTGAAACAAAAAATTTTTGCAAAATGTTCCGTTATAAAGCCTAGATTATATAGTGATGGCAGCTGTCCCATTATTACTTTGTACTGCATTTTTAACTTATTGTGAATAATTATTTATAAATTAATTTTGACAAACTTAAGAATCATAATCTTTTGAGATGGCAATTAGCACAGTGTTAGCTACACAAAAGCATGAAAATTTTGCATTAAAATCAGTTAACATAGTGCTTAATTATCTCCACATAAATCATTTTAGCTTTGTCCCAATATTACTTTGATTCACTGTATGTATTAATTTTTTCTTGCAATTTAATTTAAGTCACCAATAGCTTCTATTTAAATTTTTCTATATTATTTTAATACCTTATTCAGAAAAGGTTCTTTTCCAGTAATTAAGGAAGCAAAATATTGCGCACGACCTTAGTCAAGCACACCCTTTATGTATATAATGAAACGAACAAATTGAACAAACCTGCTGTTGTTTTGTACGTGTATGTAGATATAATTGATGATCTCCAGTAGTTGGGTAGAATTCTCAGAAAGCCAATTATTTTTGAGTAAAATCCGTATCGAAGGACCAATGTTTTCATCAGGATCTTTGGGGTTGTCCAAAGATGGGGGAATCTGGATCTCTGCCTCGAATTTGCTCTCTGAGCCTATTTTTTATTAATATAATAATACAAACGAATATTGATATTTGTATTACAGTTTAATTATCTCAATTTTATTTACATATCCTTTACAATTTGCTTTTCTAATACGACTAAAACGATTTCTTTTGGAAGTTACAAAAATACAAGCCAAACAGTATCTGCGTTACAAAACTACAAGTCAAACAGTATCTGTCGCCAATATGGCGAAAACTTTTGAACCGATGTTTTTGATCGGGTGCTTGTAGCTTTTATATATATCATAAATTAATTATGACATAAACAGTCGCAAAGAAAACGCCATTGAAGTAGTATAAAATGGCTTTATTACGGAACAATAAAGTTGGGGCAAATTCGGGTAAGTAATGCCATAAAACCATTTGTGCCTAGTAGCAGTCCAAAATAAAAATTAATAAAAATGATAAAAGGAATTTGAAAAATGTTTTTTATTCCAAATGCCCTCAACAATGAATTGAAAAATTTAGCGTATTTCTGTTCTTGCAAATTAAGGGTGGCGATGGCACGATGGATGGTAGTCTGCACGTCGACTACACAACCAAAAACAGACCTGGGTTCAACCCCAGTTTCAGACAAAAAAATTTTTAAAATAAAAAGAAACATCTCGCATTTTTCTGATGTGCATTAGTGTGTCTTTGTGTGTTAGTTGTTGTCGGAAGGTTTCAGTGGCGAAGGCATAGTCACTGGTCACTGAACAATACCGGCTTCAGCTGATAGCAATCCACAATCACATCAGAACGCCCTCCTTCGTCGGTATTGTGTAGCACCGGCGAAGTAAAATAATAATAAAAAATGGCTACTAAACCGAAGCTCTTCAGCACTGCTACGAGTATAAAAAAACTAAAGAACGTGCGAAAGCAGAGCTGCAAAATAATTAATTAAGCTTCACCTCCTGTCGTTTCTCCTACTATTCCTTTCCTATAGTTCCCAGCACAATGCTGCGCATGTGTAGGAGTCATCTCCTGAGTGCTGGTCCTAGATAAAAAAAAAAAAAATAATGAAATGGCGCAATAAAAAAGACAATTGTGAAACATACCCAGCAAAAACAAATGTAAAAGCGTTCACTATGAATGAAAATTCATGACTTCTTTAATGCTAAATAGATGGACTTTTTTCAATTCTTAAATTTTTGTATGAAATTTATGGTGTTGTATGTGTATTTAAGAGCCTTCAGCATAAAAGTTATTGGTGTAAAACGGTTATATTTTAATATCGACCGTATTCCTTTATTCTGTATCTTTTGCAGTCTCTTTATTTTGTGTTGTGAGCAGTATGTGTACATGATATTTGATCGATATTCGCAATGCGGTTTAATAATTGTATTATACATATTAATTGTTGTCATCGCCGATACTCTATTTCTCAATCTTCTAAAAAAACCGATTTTCTTTCCGATCTTCATACATATATATTCTACGTTAGGTTAGGTAGAGTAGAGTAGACGATAGGATAGAATAGGTCAGGAAAATTGATGCATAACTGGACGGGGATGCCATAGAGTGGGAAGAGTCCAGTGGGAACCGAAGAAAGCGACGGTCTGTTGATTGCGCCGGTGCTAACACGACAACCAGCCGCTACCTCCGATGAATGTGCTCCGATAGGCTGCCGAACGATGCAGCCCCTCATCGTTGCACTCAGAGGAGAAATCGTTGTACGGCAGACCCATGCGTCTTGCATGAATCCCAATAGGCCAGTGTCCAGTCATCGTGCCGGTAGAACTCCCCACCGCCGCTTCGTAACCTTTAGTAGCTGTCGAGACATCCTGACATCAAACCGAGGCCTTAGTGTCTTTGTGATCATCCACAATTTCTTTACACCGCATCCCCATGTCCCCGTACCCACTCCAGTGATACTCTGGAGCGCCTGCTAACTCATTCAACGAAGACCGGTACGCGCGGTCGGATGCGACCGTAAGGGACCTTATAGCAGGCTTGCTATCCCTCATAATGACGATATCCTCCTCCGATAGCGCGCTGTACATACGCCAGTTGATAGCCCTCCTCACCGCCAACATTTCGGCCTGAAGGACGCTGCTTTCGTCAGCCTGAAGGTCATATACATATATCTATATACTTTTTAAAATTTAAGTCTATATATTATACAACCTAAGGATTTTAAGCTATTGACCTTGTTTATTGTGACGTTATTTATTTTGAATGTTATATCAGTGTACATATTGACTTCCATTAACTCCCTTTTGCCTTCATTCAACTTTAATTTATTTTTCCTCAACCAGCTACTAACGTTATTCATATCCCTTCTAATGTTACCATATCATTCTTTCGCTGTTTAGGCCTCCATGTAAATGAACGTATCATCAGCATATAACATTATTTCATACTTTTCTAATATCCTATTAATATCATTAATGTATATAATATATAATAGTGTTCCCAATACGGATCACAGTGGAACGCCAAAGTTATTCTCTATCGGATTTCACTCAATAGAATTCACCTTTGCGATCTGTACTCTATTTTCCAAATACGATTTCAACCATTCTAATTCTTTATTTTCCTCACAATCCTCAATCGTTTCAAACGCCCTTTTAAAATGTAGAAATATATCCAATATTTTTTTCCCCTGACACATTTTCATCTATCTATTATTGAATTCACCGTCGTTTCTTCTGAAACCCGATTGATATTTCGATATTAAAGCATTCTCCTCCATATAACATTCAAGTTGATTTTTAACTACTCTCTCAATTATTTTCTCACAGAGTTGCAAATAGATCTGTATTGCTCATATTTATTAGTATTTTAATTTTTCTACCGGTGTAATCATAGAACTTTTCCAGTTTTCGGGATAATTCCCGTCTCTAACTATTTCTTAATTATATTCAGTAGAATAATTTCTGTTTTATCCAGTTATCATATCCCTTCATACTCTTCTGTAATCAGGTTTCTGTTCAATACTTTTAGTTATCTTCTTTAGTTCTATCATATTTGTTGCACGAAACTTAAATGTATGATCTATCACAGATATTTGGTTCTCTTACTCAACATATTCTATAGAATTTGCTATCAACAAAGTATTTTTTAAAGCAGTGATAATTCTGATATAGCTGAATCAGAATTATCACTGATTTCAATTTGCCCAAATATCACAGTATTTATCAAATTCCTTTGCTTTTTTAACACTAACTTTTTCATTACTCTACACATTTCTTTCTGGCTATATTTCAAGTTTATGTAATGTGAAGAGAAAGTGCAAATGTGGGCATTTAACCAGACTGCCGATGTAATTATAAAAGCACACTGGTTTAAAGCTATGAGCAACCATAAGATTCTTCAATACCATATGACAGTTTGAGACAACACGGTTTTTATTGGAATAATTGTGAAACATTTCGGAATGAAGATGAAGCTCAACTGATATTTGATGTGCATTAGTGTGTCTTTGGGTGTCAGTTGTTGTCGGAAGGTTTCAGTGGCGAAGGCATAGTCACTGATCACTGAACAATACCGGCTTCAGCTGATAGCAATCCACAATCACATCAGAACGCCCTCATTCGTCGGTATTGTGTAGCACCAGCGAAATAAAATAAATATTGAAAATGGCTACTAAAACGAAGCTTCAAAATTTAATACGTCTCCTTAACATCAGATGCGCTGCAACCCTGCTATTACAAAGAAACGTGAAAAAGCAGAGTTGCAAGATATTGAAGCTTCACGTCCTGTAATTTTTCTAACTATCACTTTCCTCTAGTTCTAGCACAATGCAGCGCATGTGTAGGGGTCATCTCCTGAGTACTGGTCCGAAAGAAACAAAAAAAAATAGTGGTGTTAGTCTTCTGATGATGTGGTGTAGTTTCACTGAATTATTTAGTTTTCTTAGGCAAGTCAAACTTATTGTTTGATTTATGGCTCTAACATTAATATATTGCAGTGTTAGTATTACTGCAATTATATTTATAACGCTTTATATTAATAATATATGTAATAACCAACCCCCGCACCATCCATGCCCTGATCATCCCACCTGAGCCTCAATCAAGTAATCCATATTCGTCGGTATTGTGTAGCACCGGCGAAGTAAAATAATAATAAAAATAGCTACTAAACCGAAGCTTCAGCACTGCTACGAGTATAAAAACAAAAGAACGTGCGAAAGCAGAGCTGCAAAATAATTAATTAAGCTTCACCTCCTGTCGTTTCTTCTACTATCCCTTTCCTATAGTTCCCAGCACAATGCTTCGCATGTGTAGGAGTCATCTCCTGAGTGCTGGTCCTAGATAAAAAAAAAAAAAAAAAAAAATCCAATGGCTTCCATCAACCTGATCAGAAAAGACACCCGCTCCCGCTCTACCAGCCATCAGTGAAAATACTAATATCATACTTCGTGCTCCCGAAATGCATGAGAGTCCGATGTGTGTTCGCGATCACACCCTTCCTGCCTGCATACTCACTTATAATTTCATGAACCCTTATAATTAGCTGATACATGACTCATTGCTATTCCTTGGTCAGAATACAACTTCTCATAGTGCCGTAAAATACCTTTCAAATACCGCATAAATTTATTTATATTAAAAAGTATTATTTTTTTTTTATTTTATTATAAAGTTTTCCGCCCATAAAACACATTCTGTGAATGTCGTTCAAATTAAAAAATTAGTACCTTCTGTCAATTACCATATTTTACTGGATTAATTCTATTAATTACTTCAATTAAATGGAATAAAAATGAATCACAAATCAAATTAAACCCATTAAATGTGTCAGAAATTGAAAAGCAAAGGTTTACAAAGAAATATTTTCATTATCGTTGTGTAATCTTTATTTATTAAGAATATTGATCTAGTAGTAACTACGTAATAATGTCTTTAAATGGCGGCTAAAAATTTGTTTTTTTTCTTGTTTCTGATAAAAATTTATTTATTACAAAACAAAATGAATAAACATAATTTTATACATTTTATTGTTATTTATAGGGATATTGATCTGGAATTTTCATTCATTGAAAAGGACAAATGATAATTCTCAAAGAATTTTAGTTAACATACACTCCCCTTAAAGGAGCTACCACCTATAACTAACCATTATCACAAAACCACATTTCGGGATAAGAACAATGTCCATCCATAAACTCAATTTTTATACAACTTGCGATCATGCCTTCCACAAGTATCACTTATTTAATCATGCGCGGTTTAAATTGGACGGCTTATAAGACCTCACTGAACCGTTTCAAAAATGTGATTAGATGCGCAAAAAGGTAGTCCACGAGAGCCTTCTGCTGTAGAGTTGAAGGCTTCTCCGAGAACAATCATTTGCGTAAGATGTGGGTACGACAACAGTCGTCTCTACAAAACCCGGACGGCGGTTGAACTAGCTGTGCTGCTTGATGCACATTTTCCAGTCAGCTATAAGGTTTTTGTTGTCAGGGACACAGGGAGATGTACTTTTTACCCACGGCATGGTCAATATGGATAGTGACAGCCTGCTTCAGTAGCTTCGGGTTCTGATTGAATAATACCAGCGAACCTCCAGCGGAACATTGGTCCGATTGTTCCATGAATGATTATTTATTTACTAGCTGGCCCGGCAAACGTTGTTTTGCCTTCAAATTTTATTTATATTGAAATGCGTAAAAATAGTTTAAAGAGAAAAAAAATACGTATTTTTTAAAGTTATTTTGTATTTACACGGTGGGCCAAAAGTAATCACCCGATGTCTTTTTGTATAAACATATGGAATTGCATAGCTGTTTCAAGGTCTAGTGACGATTTTGATATCAGCACCAAATAAAATGTACACAGCTAAACCATATAAAAAGTATAATTATGTAATTATTCTGTTAATTATTCAATGTTATTCAAAATTCATTCCAATTTATCTATGTTTGTTATATGGTTTAACTGATCTATATAATCATTTCATTTGATGCTAATCCCAAAATATTCAATGCCCTGTGTAGGAGTTGTGAGGAGGATTCGGAGAGGGAGACTGTTGTGCACTTTCTCTGTAGTGCCCCGGTCTGGCTAGGTTGAGGCTGAGATTCCTTGGGGCGCCTTTCCTTGACAACTTGGTGCTGTACTATCGGTTGGATCTGACGTAAACGGCACAGTGTGTTTGTGACGTCCTCTGGTTTCTACGGGGCTAGGGTAGCAAAACAACAACTACGGTGCTACTTGTGTCGACCCATCTTGGTCGACTGCCCTCTCTTTGCTCTTTGTCAATGCCTTTAGAAGTAAGAATTTGCTTATGGGCAAATCCTGCGTGACGTTTACTACATTAGTAATTACACTACAAAAAACGAAGTAACCTTTAGAGTTGAAGTATGTTTTCGTAATTTTGCATAATAAAGCAAATAAAGATAGAGCTTATTGTATATTCTGTGACGTCTACCGATAAAAGTTATATGAACTTGAAAGTTAAATTATGTAGAAGCTTTTCAAATCAATTTTTAGGAAAAATATCCATTTTAGAACGTTTTTTAATATTAATTTTATATAAACTTGCATATTGGCATTTCCAGGATCTACATCGGAACAGGCTCTCATTTGAACTGAGGAAAAATAAAGATCTTAAATTTTCTTTTTTCTTTTTTTTATAGCACAGTAATGGGACTATGTATAGTTAAAAAAGTACCTTTTATAAATTTTTTGTTTCTGATGTACATATAAACAATAAACATGGTATGACGAACGAGACAAAATTTAGAACTCGAGTGCATTTGGAAAAAATTTAAAAAATTTTAATTAGACCAGCATTTTTGAAAAGAATTTTTCTTAAACTTGTGGGTCTCTCTGCCGGGCGTTGTAAATAATTAAAACACTGAATTTAATTATAAGAAATATTTATTTCTTAAAGGTTTTTTATTTTTTTGTTGTCCAAAATGAGAGCACGTCGCTGAGAATTTTTTCGAAATCAAAATCAAGCGTCGTCTAGTCCCCGTCCATACTGTGAAGCATATTCTGCAAAACTTTTGAGTTTGTTGATGAGAAGGGGAAGAGAAGTGGAAGTATGTACGCTGTTTCATGTACATGCAGTTTTTGTTGAATTTCTTATTTGCATCTTTTGACATGAGGTGTATTTGACGTTTCATTTTATTTCTTTTCGTTTGGTATACTGTTTACATCTATCATAATAATAGCTACCCTGTTTTATTGTTAATTTTTTGTGAAATATAATCAAAAATTAAAAAAAAAAATATAAAATTATATAAAAATTATTATATAATTTTTCTTCTTAGCGTCCATTTTGCTTCAAATTATACCTTGTGCTTCAAATGTCTATCCAAAAAAAAATATTCACACCTTCTATCACAGGGTAGTTCTTTTATATTTACATTCGGTATTGAGAAATGTCAAAAAAATTAAAAAAAGGAGATAGAAGGAAGGAATAAAAAATACTAAACATGAAGCAAAAGATTCATGTATGGACACTGCTGCAGTTTCAAAAGAGAATTCAAAAAACTTTTGCAGCAAAAACTCAACAGTAGGACGGGGACCTACAAGAAAGAAAATGTATGAATATTTTTTTTATTCAAAGTTGCAAAAAAATGTTTTTTTGATTTTTTTGCCAACAGACGTGTATGTAGGGGAACGTACGCCACAAACTAAAATGGGATAATATGGCTTTCTACTGATGGTTGTTGTATTTAAATATTTGTGTTCCTCTTTTTTTAACATGCTCCACTATTATTTAGCACGGGGTATTTAGATTGGGACATATTATCCTACCATTTTTTTTTCTTGGCCCCCTACACCGGCTGATCACCCTATTATATATGCACGATTTTTGCGCATACATCCAAGTTCTCAGTCAAATTATGCACAGTTTGTAAAAAAATCTTTTCAAAAGGCGCCCCAAGGAATCTCAGCCTCAACATAGCCAGACCGGGGCACTCACAGAGAAAGTGCACAACAGTCTCCCTCTCCGAATCCTCCTCACAACTCCTACACAGGGCATTGAATATTTTGGGATTAGCATCAAATGAAATGAGTATATAGATCAGTTAAACCATATAACAAACATAGATAAATTGGAATGAATTTTGAATAACATTGAATAATTAACAGAATAATTACATAATTATACTTTTTATATGGTTTAGCTGTGTACATTTTATTTGGTGCCTGGTGTTTGTTTTGGTTCAAGTCTTCCTTCTTTTTCAGCACGGTTAATAACATTATATACCGTCCTTAGGTTAAGAAAGAACATTTCAGCAATTTTTCTGTGAGATTTTCCTTTATAGTAATTAAAATACACCAGTTGGGTAATGTCTTTTGTTCAGTCGCTCCCTGGCATAGTTTATATATAATTGGGTAATCATTTGTTTATTCTATGAGCTTAATTTAATGAATAAAAGACAACTGCTACTCTTAGCGTCCGTATAAAGCTATTATACGCAATACATATGCAAAAACGAACGGTTCTTTCTTGTCTTTGCATTTGTGAAAACATTTTTTTTACACTGTTTAAAGTATGCAAAATTATTTTGTAGCGTTGTGTTGTAATATGTTCATAAATTTGTCAAAGTTTCGACGCCTGCTTGTCGACACATACAAAACCACAGTTGTAAAAAAAAAATTCCCAAATATAATGATATTGTTGTTGTAAATACATATTTATTTAAATTTAAATTACTAAAAAAATTTTGTTTTGAAAACATTTTTTTTACAAACTGTATATCAAAAAGTCGGTGTCTCAAATCGATAACAATTAATGATAACAGCAACCTGATTCCGGCTGCCATATTTGCCGATTTATCCGCATTTTGCTGATTTTATTCTCAGAATTATGAATATTATGATAACTTTGCTTGGTTTGATATACAATTTATTTCCAAAAAATAAAAACAATTTTAGACTCTGGATTCCGAGAGTTAAAATGAGTAAGTTTAGACGTCATACATATCTGAAGGAAGTGAAGATTTAAAACATGGTGATTATACAGGAGGATTTTCAGTGATATTTTGTACACCAAGTTATAATCTTTCCTCATTAATCCTAAATAAAACAAAATTTCGATGTTCTGTGTATAATTAATCTTTACAAGAAATTCTTTATTTCTAATTACAATTTATTTCCAAATGTTTATGTTTAATAATTTCTTATGTTATTTAATATGTTTGTTTTGTGGTATTTAAAATAAGCATCTTAATTTGCCGATTATTTTAAATTGAAGTGCAGATAATTACGACTTTTTTCTCAAAATTTGTCGTTAGTTTATAAAACTCATCTGCCACCTAGCAACTGATAAGTCCATATGACACTATATTCATTTTTCATTAATTAATATAAATTTTAAAATGTAAAAAGTTTCAACTTAACATTGACGTTTCGAACTTAAAATCTTTTATATGTTGACAACTTAGCGATTTATGCACAATGTCTGCGATTTTGAGCTTAGCTTTTGACCGCATATTTTTCTTTATCGTTTTTTTTTTTTAATGAAAAGAAGGAAGAAACACTTAAAAACTTTAAATATTATATAGTATTTGTTTCTTTTTTGATGGTTTTTGGTTGGTACGCAAAGTCTTCTACAAAAATAATATTTTTATTTTAAACCAGGTTTATATTTGTAATTCAATATATTTTCTTAAAATTTCTTCGATCTTTTTTCTTGTTGAATTATAGTTTATTTAAATGAGCTTGATATATTATATTATTTTATGTTTTAAATTTAATAAAATTTACGGCCTGTTAAACGATGTCGAACGATATCGTTCGTTCGCTTATTACATGGAATACAAAAACAAAATTTATTTTATTTATTTAATTTGAATTGCATGTAATAAGCGAACGAACGATATCGTTCGACATCGTTGAACAGGCCGTTATTTTTTTTCAACATTTCGTTTTAACAATGTAAAACTTCTTCAGGGAAAATATTTGTTCTTTAATATTTTATTTATTAAATTTATCCCAGAAGAAATTTTACATTGTTACAACGAAATATTGGAACAAATTAAATTTTAGTAATTCAATATTATTATTATTATTATTAAATCCTTTATTAGTATTAAAAATACTTTTATAAATCTTATTAAATTATAAATTGTATTACAATAAAAGTTCTCTTTAAGCTCTAACAATGATTATTTTTTACAAAATTAACAATTTGTTTTCTAAATATGTTTTGATTATTTTCCGTTTTTTCAGATATTTTGTTAGATGTATTTATGGCTGTTGTTATATCCCGATTATTTGTAATTATATAGTCTATTAATGTTTTTGAATTTTTCGCTACTCTTGTAAATTCATTTAATATTTGCCTTAGGCCATTGTCGTTTAGTAAACTATTAATTTTATTTTTATAAAATCCTTCCCTATACCAATCTATATTAAAGTCGCCTGCTATAATGATATCGCAGTTTAACTCGTGTATTTCTTCAATTATTTCATCAAAGGCTTCTATAAACTCTGTTTCAGGACTACTTTGTGATCTGTATAATGCAGCTATTACGAATTTGATGTTGTTATGTGTAACAATATATACAGATATCCATATTTTTGATTCAATAATTTTTCAGCAACTTTTCTAACTGTCCATATCTTCTTGAAATAAATAATTACCCCGCCTATTCTTCTTGAGTTAGATAGAGTTGAAAATTGATTATATCCTTTTAGTTCTATTTCCTTTTCATTTATTTCATTAGTTACGTGAGTTTCGGATAAGATAACGAATTCTGGCTTTTTTGTTTCGATAATCACTTCCAATTGACTAAACTTATTAACTAATCCTTGTACATTCGTGTAAATACCAACAATTTGTTAAGCTGACAAACCAATTCTTCTTTTTTTAGCGTTTAATTTATTTTGAAACACAGGGCATTCTTTACTATTGGTTGCATGATTTTCATCCAAATCAAGCTTCAGCCGATTTTTGACTCTCACACAGTTAATACACTTAGGGCTTATTTGTGATTTAAGAAAGAACGCTTTCATTCGCATTCTATGAGAAAGAACATTGATTTCGATTTCTCTACACACTTTCTATGCGAACAGTGACTCGATCTAGAACTCGAATGAAAACGTAAGTGTTTTCATATAAAATCCGATTTCTCTGTTAAGAACGTGTTGTCAACACTGAGAATGAAATGTCAAAATCACTCACTTTTGGGTTTGCTTTCGTAAGAGAATTTACATATGAGTATACATACTTGTAAATAAAAAAAGAAGAATAAAAAATAATACTAAAAAATCTAAGTACAATAAAAAAGTATTTACAAATGGATAACAAGTGGTAAGTATAAACTATTCATATGATATACATATGAATGTATGTATTTAACAATTGTTTTTTCAGTTTAAAGAAGTCAACCATGCAGCAACTGAAACACTTTTATAAAATTAAAACAAAAAACACAAAATTTACAAATATTTTTTTAAATTTTCTCACCCTTTTATTTATTGATACTTTCCACCAGCTGATCACACTTACACGCAGTTGTATTAGCTTTAGAATAACTTCGTAGTATTTTTTAATACTTTTAACAGAAATATAATAATTTATGATATGGCATTGCTTCTACTTATTAAAACGTAAGATACCAAAATTGACATACGTAACTTAGTGCGAAAGAAAGTGAGTGCCAATGAGAAATCCAAATTGATTCGAATTCGAGCGAGTGCTTTTCGTTCGCTTAAGTTATCTTTCTTAGCTCAGAAATAGGCTGTTAAAGAAACAAGAAGCAATAATAAAATAATTTATATTCACTTTTAGTAAAACCAATGTATACATTTTTACAATTTACAATAAAGTGTCATTCGTATTGGCCTTTTTTTGCTTAGTTGTAATAAAACCGTACTTTTTATGAGAAATATGTACATATGTTTATCATGTGTAGACTCGTTATAGAAAAAACTTTTTGGGGTTAACACTTAAAAATAAAAAAAAAATTAATTTTAATTACCGTACAAATATAGAAATTACTTGCTTACCGTTCGGAGGTCTAAGTTACCGTACAATACGGTAATTACCGTACGGTTAACATCACTGCGTGCAATAAAATAGTAACACACACAGCGTTGCCAGAATGATGATTTTATCATATTTTTATGATTTTTTGACGAAATTTTGATTTGAAGATTTTTTTCTCAAAAGATGAATTTTTATTTTTGTAAATTATAATTTTTTTATGGAACAAATAAAGTTTAGGGCCCGCTACCGGATCCAAAAAAAATATGCCACCCTTTAAAAAGTTAAAAAATAAGAAGAAAAAATTAAGTAAAAAAGTGAGCGGAAACCTTTAGTTTCCGAGTTATGGGCGACCGAAGTTCCATTATAAATTCGTGAATATTTTCCATTGCATATGGGAAATTTGGGTATCATGTTGAAGCTGTTGAAAAGATATTTCAGAATTTAATAAAATTGTCAATAAATAATCTTGAATTATTTATAAAATTTAAATTTCTTTTGTGCGTACTAACCTTCTGTATGTGTGTGTGTGTGTGCTTATATTAAAAGATAATTGTGCAAGGATTTTCTCCTCCATGGTATAACAAACGCCGGGTTTGTCAAAAGTCCACAGATATATATTGTTATTACTTTCTTTGTGTTTAAAACAACTTTTTGAATTAAAGAAATTGTGATGATATTTTTGCCCAAAATAAGATTTCCTTTTCGTCAAACGATGATTTTCTACCAAAGCTTCTGGTAACGCTGAACACATACAAAGCTATGTATACGTATACATTTTATGCCAGATAAATAAGTCTAGTGTATTTTGGAAAGTAAAAAAATTGTGCAGCTTAAGAGCTTTAAGGCCGTGTGGGATAAAACTTTGTCGCTTTGTGTAACGTTTTGAAATTGGATAGAAAATTGTAAAGCAATAGGTGTAAGACACAATAAAAACTTTGACAACTCTCGTCCGCTGTTTGTTTATCAAAAGAAAGTGGTTGATAATTTTGTTATTTATTTTTTATGTTATATTTATATTTATAAAAACAAAAGTCAATAATGTTATTTGACGATATATTTTACAATGTTCTTCTGTTTTAAAAGGAAAATAATAGAAAGGAAGACAAGAGTAAAGAAAATTATTCAAGCTGAAAGTCAAAACACACAAAAAGTTATAAGTTTATGAACTTTTCGCTTCACTCTGCGTTAAAAGTTCTTTATGTGGCATGTTTCGTAGAATTATGTAAATTTCATCTTATATGTCAAAACGAGTCTGTAACAAAATGCGAAGCAAAAGTTTTATCTGACATTGGCTTTAGACATATAGAAAAATCTCGCAAAGTTCGCCTAAATGTCGTGTTTATCTAATTTTTTCTATTTTAATTTTTTGTTTTTTTTTTTGTTTTCTTTTGATTGTTGACGATAAAAACTGGATTTGTAAGATACGTAATCGCCGTGTTACACGGTTGATACGTTCAAGAAAAATATCTGTCTAAGAATCAATGCATTCTTAGCAAAGGCTGTCAGATAATAAAAATCTTTCATCTGATGTGTCATTTATTTAGTGCCATTAATGAATATTGATCGTTTAACATCCGAAGAACGCGAAAAAATTTTTAAAACTTACTACACGTTTATGATTCAATTTGCATATTTTGACACAAACACTTCAACCAACCATAAACGCACTATCAATTCTGAATTGAATGTCGGTTAAAAAAATTCAACTTTACACCACAAAATATACAGAATTGTCAGCTCAAGCAGCGAACGAGCAGAGAAAGAGACATCATCAAGAGATATGCTGTCTCTTTTACCCCCTAACTCTGTTCGGTGATTCCTTTTTCTTCTAAATTCCTCAATATTGTTGTTTTGTTTTGATTTTTATTTTCTAGATGTGTAAATTAGCCGTATTTTTCATCTACTTTATGCTCACAATTTCGCAATTTTTAGCACGACAATGTTACAAACATAGGTTAGAGGAATCTGTGGTTACAAAACACAACAATGTGGTGTTTTGTGTTATGAAAATTATGTACTATGAAAATTAATTTCATTTATTAAAACAAATAGATACCAAAAAATCACAAGATCACTAAAATGTTATTTTATTGGCTTATGCACAACAAATTTCTTTTTGGTAATTTTTTAGCTTCGCTATGTTTTTTTTTGCTATATTAACACAAAACACTATTAAAACAAGCTTCACTATGTTTTTACCTATAATATTAACACAAAACAAAATTAAAACCATTAAAACCACAAGAAATTATAAATTTGTTCTTATGCACAAAATGTGGCTTATGTTTACATTTTTCTTTTGTTTACTTTTCATCTTTCGTGAAATTGTATATTTGTCTCTTTCTCCCCCTATTTGGAGAAAAGCTGATTTAAAATTTTTTCAGACCCCCCAGCTGACACTTCTAGGTATTCTATGGTTGCATAGATGAATACAAAAGATAGCATTCGTCGAGTGTAACCCAAATGTCAATGTATGTTGCTGCTACTGTTGGATCTCTTATCTAATTTTGGAATATCAAGTCAATCTTTTTTTCATTCTAACCGAAAAGTAATAATAGGTGTGTTTGGTTACCCCAAATTGGGCGCCCGCGGGCGCCCAATCTTACCCAAAAGCGTTTTCTTACGCAAAAATTGGATAAATGAGAGAGGTTTTGAGAGAGTAATGTTCTTGTTCTTCACGCACGAGAATGCCCGTACTTTTTCTTCGGGCTAGTTTGGGCATGAAGAACAAGCAATCATTTGTTTATAATAAACATTGAAAATAACAAAGCAAAATTACAAATGTCCCAAAAAGCTGACAGACATTAAAAAAGTTGTGTTAAAAATTTTTCTTAACAATAATTAATTACAAACATTTTTGTTATTTATACCATAAATTGTCAAAAACTTCATAAAAAATACCATTTTTTAAATAAATATTTTTGTTAATAGAAATTATTATTTTCTAACGTTGCTACCTATTTGGTAGCGAAATATTGAAAAATAAATAATTGTTAAAAACTTTTCATAAAAAATTTATAAATAAATATAATTAAATAAATTCTTTCAATACTTGTTTTTTTAAATAAATTCTTTCACAAATAGTTTTTTTTCGGTAAACTGTCATCAATCACATTAAACTGTCAATGAAAATCGGGGATAATCAAGTTCGTACAATTGTACTTTTTTCAGTACACTTTGCATTGCAAAAGTACTACATTTCTCCACTAAATATTAAGTACCAAGGTATATTCATATGATTATACGTTGTTCAGTAATTTAAATTAATTATAGCAAAAATATATTTTCGATTTTTCTTAATATAATATTTAATTATTAAATTATTCACAACCACTCCACTGTTTCACAAACTTTGACGTTTGGCCTGTTGAATGAAGTGACCAGCGAAATAGCTAATAAGTTTAGCTGCCCTACAAGAACATTGACGGTCATTTGACCGGTGATATGACCGTCATTGCTGACAGAATTATCGGTCATTGCGTAGAACAAAGTTTATATAATTTTCTTAAGGGCAATATGAGAAAAATGACCGAAACTTCTGTGTGCATTTGATAGTCAGCGTTGATGCATATATATCGCTCACTGTAGACGGATATCCCAATTGAAATGAAACACTATTTATTTCAATTCTTTACGTTGATTTTATTTCAATATTCTTATATGTACATATGTATATAAAAAAAAGAAATGTAATGTAATATAAAATAGAAATATCCATCAAAACCTTGGAGTGGGCCATCATCTGTGAATTTTTTTTTTTTTTTTTTTTTTTTTTTTTTTTTTTGTGTCTTGGACCGGCACTCAGGGGATGACCCCTACACATGCGATGCATTGTGCTGGAACTAGGAAATTAGGTTATGGGAAGGAGGATAGAGGGAGTAGTGTTTATTGACTTTTGATTTAAATCTTCCTAAGCTAAAAGTGACAGGAAACACCTCTGCGGGTAGTCTATTCCACATTCGTGCCGTTCGGCCAAAAAACGAATTTTCCCTGTAATGCATAGTGCGAGTCGCCGTCAAATCGACCACAAATGGATGCGCTCTGAATGATGATCGCGTCGTGCGCGCGAATTCCCGGGTTT
This sequence comes from Dexiosoma caninum, assembly GCA_963924685.1. Lineage (NCBI taxonomy): Eukaryota > Metazoa > Arthropoda > Insecta > Diptera > Tachinidae > Dexiosoma > Dexiosoma caninum. Next base: position 49,567,971 of record OZ004729.1, on the reverse strand, counting down.
CGGGAACAAGTTCCCTGATTTCATTAGAACACCTCCCATTATAGTAACGATAGAACAACGAAACGCACCCCACGTTGCGACGATGCTCAAGAGAGTCAATAGAGTTGGCTACCCTACTGTCTCCTATGAGTTTCTTCTCCCTTTCTTGTACACGGTCGAGTAATTTCAAAATAGTCTTTGAAGCACCGGCCCACACATGAGAGTTGTATTCCATTTTTGGTCGGATGTAGGCGGTATAAATAGTGAGGAGATCAGATGGGGTGAAGTATGTCTTACACCGCCTTAAAAAGCCTAGGCACTTGAATGCTTCCTTTGAGACCTGAAAAATGTGCTCAGTCCATCGGACATCACACTGAATTTTCATGCCAAGAACATCAAGAGCTACTGATTGCTCAATGTTTATGCCACCCATTTTTACAGATGAGGCAGCGTGATCGTGCATACGGCGGTGTGTTAGCATGCAGCATTGGGTCTTTTGGGAATTAAAATCGACCCTGTTCGCATGACCCCATTCCAATATTCTCGTGAGGTCACCTGTTAGCGAATCATTCATATTCTGCCGCGATCATAGTTGATGTCGGCCTACGATCAAATGAATATGAATGGCAGATACTGCTGTCATCTGCGAAAGAGTGGATAGGGTTTGAGGTATGACATAGGAGGTCATTAAGAAAAATAAGAAATAGGGTAGGAGAAAGAATGGAGCCTTGTGGTATCCCTGAATTGATCTTGAACTCGTTAGATGAGATCCCGTCTATAACAACTCTTATAGCGCGATCCCTGAGAAAGCTCGATATAAATCGAGAGAAGATATCGCCGACACCAAAAGCAATAAGTTTGGACAAGAGTGCTTCATGCCACACTCTGTCAAATGCTTTTGAAATATCTAGAGCCACTACCTTAATTTCGCCAAAATGGTGGATGGATCGACACCATTTTTTCGAGAGGAAGGCTAATAAATTACCCGTGGAACGTGCTCCACGGAAGCCATATTGCCGGTCGTTAAGTAAGCTATTGGACTCCAGATATTTCATAAGATGGAAATTTAGCATACTCTCCATTACTTTAGAAATGGTAGAGCATATTGCGATTGGGCGATAATTTTCAGGGTTGCTTGCCTGTCCCTTCTTGGGGATCGGCGTAACATTTGCAACTTTCCAGCACGACGGAAATTCACCTGCATGATAGAGGGTGCTGAAAAGGATTGCCAGAGGACGCGATAACGTCGAAGAGCACTGCTTCAAGACCAGTGCCGGAATTCCATCCGGGCCAGGAGACTTATTTATGTTAAGGTCCGATAAAACCCTTTTAACTGCACGAGCCCGAAAGTATATCTTTGGCATAGTTACGGATACACGCTCGGATGCGGGCAGTGGTTGATTGCTTTCCGGCAGGTGAGAATTACCTGCAAACATTTCAGCTAGGAGGTTAGCTTTTTCAACCGGGTCAGTGAATATTTGATCAGCCTTTAAAAGAGACGGAATAGAAGAACTAGCATTTTCCTTAACTCTTAACGAATGACCAAAAGCTTTTACTTCCCCGTGGGGTGGTGAAACACCTCGAAGTTCCGCAAACGGAAAGGAGGCAGAAATGGTGCAATGATCCGAATTACCGAGAGGTGCGATAATGTTCATTTCATACATTTCAGGGTGTGAAGTGAGAAATAGGTCGAGGGTGTTGTGTTGGTGCCCCTCAACACATGAAATATGTGTTGGTTCATTCACTAATTGCGCAAGGTGATTGTGCGCTGCGAATAGCTCAGCATATTGGCCTTCTGGAGTTGTATTGCTCGAATGACGGAGCCACGATAAATTATGGACATTGCAATCATCAGCAATAACGATTTCACTGTTCGGGTTATTTACGAGGATCGCCGATATAATGTCGGAAAGGGCATCGAAGTTTTGTATAGTTTTCTCCCTTTCCGTGTTTGGGCTTCTGTAAAGAAACCCGAAATGCAGAAGATGTGCCCTGATTTTGAATTTAACCCAAAGACAGCTAAATTCGGGATCATGCGTGTCTAAAGATTGCTGGCACTGGTACACAACTTCATTGCCCACAATTATTTAAAATATACAAATATTAAAACAAATTATTCAGGGATTCGCATAAAAATTAATTCTATCCATCGGCAAAGACAACATACATATGTCGTTGTTAAAACGTGTCGCCGAGTACCGAACACAAAAACGATGCTCTCTTCCACACCTGTAACATGCTACCAAACTAAATGTTGTCTCGTCTAAACTCAGTCGTACGGAGCTTCAAAAACTATGGTCCGAATTATAAGTTTACAAACGAGTAAAATTATCCTTTCTGTAAAAGTGATGAATTTGCGAAAATTCAAGAATACTTTTGTAATAAACTGCATTAATTTTTAACTATTCAACAACACGTTGGTTGTCTCGCAACGAGGTGGTCTCTCGAGTAATAGGAACTCCTTCAGTATTACTTTAATTTGATTGATTTCGAAACAAATTCTCAATATTCATGAATTCATTTTATTTTATCTTTCTGTTACTAATAGTTAATAATAGTAAAACCATACAACTTTTATGTTTTTAGTACATTTGGGGTCAAAAAAGTACAATTTTAAAATTATCAATTATCATCTCCGATATGAACAGAGTTGTAAAAAATTGACATTTCTTTTTTTCTGGTAAATATTATGGTTTTTTTCGTTTTCTTACTTTTGTACATTTTGCTCTCTTATTGAGAGTAATTATAGCTTACTCTCATTTTACCGAACTTTACCCAAAAAGTAAACGTACAGACCTAATATTGCTACGATCGTTATGAACTTTGACTATGGCTTTGTGTATGTACATATATTGTTTTAATGTTTGTACTAAGATCTACAATCAATTGCGATAGTAGACAAATATTTTATATGAACAAGCAACCACTCGTAGATGTGAAAATGTATGTTTTCATTTTTAATAAGATTGTAAAATATTTTTAACACTTGATGAAAAGAAGGCAAATGAATGAATAAACTCTTACAAACAAGATTCACGTAAATATTTAAACATAAAATTTATTATAAATTATAACTCGAGCTTATATTCTTGTCAAAATAAATCTCATTGTATTTATTTATGTATTTAGTATAAATTTAAATGTGTCTGCATAAATTCACACATTTTCTGCTGTACAGATTTTTTTTATAAAAAAGTTTTTATTATTAAAGCTAATATTGACATTATCATTATCAAAAACAGATAACGTTTATTACATTATATTAAAAATAATTTTAAAAAATGTGTATCTTCAGTTGTGCAGTTCCAACACAATGCATCGCATGTGTAGGGGCCATCGCCGGTGCAAGAAATAAAAATGTGCTTATAAAAATTACAGTGCAGATTTCTTATATTTTTCTATGTTTAATGGTGCTGTATTACATATAATACAAAATTATACCTATAGAATGTTCATGTAAATACATGTTAAAATATCTTTCCGAATCAAGTAATTTGCGACAAAATGGTATCAATTTGTTAGTGCATATGTTTGCATATTTTAAAATATAGGCATATTTTTGCATATTTCAATATAAGTGTACATTTTTAAATTAATATATAGATATAGAGAGAAAAACTCCATAAAACTCGTATTCCCATGTTTTATTCGGGATGAATCCCACTACGTGAGTGTGTCTTCTAACGGTGACCTCCAGATACTGGGCGCCCTTTGGTTGTAATCAGCCATACCGTGACACCGGGGCACTCTCGCGGTTCGACGAACTCTGTCCCCTTACTTCTCTTATGGAAAGGAAAACGAAGTAAAAATGATAAAGGAGGCAGCGGTGTCTCACGGAAAACAACATCCTCGCCAGTGACGTGCGAACCACCGGAAAAGGAGATTGCTGTGGCCTTAGGGCCCGATGAAGCTTCCAACATCACTGCAGAAGACGAGGATTAACTCCTAACTTTTTCTGTTCATGACTCAGGAACTGAGGATGAGAAGGTTCGACTCAGTAGGGCCGCTAAAAAGCGTATAAAATATTTCCTGATATACATGATATTAAGGAAGGAAGGAAGCTTTCTCAACAGTCAGCTGCTATGAGGCGACAATGCTCTAGCAGCACAACTCCGAATCATACGAGACCAAGTTCTGCCAGTTTTGTGAAAGTGACATATTGTCCTGCACTTGCAGGACAGAGGTTTCTCCACCTGGGTAGAACTGTAGTGCCTCCACACAACCTGTGGAACACCAATAGTTCTTGGCTTCTGTAAAAGCCTTATTATGGGGTCAAATATGAACAGCATTACTCAATAGATCTTTTTGATTGCAGTGCTTCGGGGCCAATAATAATAATAATTCCACAACTGGACTAGCAGCATTTAAATATACACCAATAACTCCTGCTGGGTGACTGATGGACGCCTACAGGGTGGCCACCAGCAGAGCTTGCAGGAGGACGATCTCGAGCGGCAAGACTAAGCTTCGGTGTTGGAGTCTTCAGACTGCGGCTTTGCTGTCCGAGAATAAGGTGATGTTCAATAGGGCCAAGTTGACGAATGACTGGCCTGGTTACAGACTGGTGTTACGTGAGTTTAAGAAAGTGAGGCGGAGGGCCAAGAGGAGCTCTTGGAGATCCTTCTGGGAGGAACTAGAGAAGAGCAATGAGGCTAGTAGACTTCGCAAGCTTCTTGCGAGAACATATAAGTGTGTGATGTCTATTATAATATTAGGTCGGGTGATGGTTCCTGGACTGAAGAAACTTTGAGGGTCCTCTTTGCTACACAATTCCGGGTAATTGTGAATGCAGTGGCCACTCCCCTCGACCGGAGATATCTGCTTAGCATGTCACACTTAACTTGGGCGATGGCGTCCTTTATTGGGTCATATGCTAATTTGAGGTACTCCTATATTTCTGTTAGGCGGAGGGAGGCCAGGGTTGTTTACATCCCCACTGCGGGACTTTCAGGCCACTAAATCTGACCTCGCTACTTCCCTTGGAAAGGATTCTGGACAACGAAATACGGTCGCTTAACTTTTCTATTCCGGCTAATAGTGGTCAACACGAATACACTAGGGATCCATCGAGACCGCATTGGGCTCCCAGGTGGGGTACGTTGAGAAGCTCTGGCGAGTAGGCATTTGTCGCTGGCAGTTTTTACTGACGTGGAGGGGGCTTACAACAATGTACATAGAGGAGCTCTCGGCGGACGCAATCTGGATGATTGCGTAGTAAGATTTGTGCGTGAATGATTGACCAGAAGATTCACTACTGCCTCCATGGGGAGGCTCTTTCGGTGAAAGAGATGTGGACAGGTACCCTGCAGGAAGGGCTAGGGGACGAAGTGTCTTCTTTTCCTGAGTTGTACGGCCATCAATCGCACTGTCGCGGTTCTCACGGGTCATTGTCTCATTGGAAGGCATTCCGATAGACCCGGCTGTGGGTCTGTGTAGGATCATTGACTGAACTCTCCCCGTTAAGAATTTCCGAAATAGCGGTATTTATCATTTAATCGGTGTGGTTTCGTGTGGCAAATGTCTGATCAGCGCGTGTGAACGGCTTGTGGTAACACAATGGGACTAAACTCTGGCCTTAAAATATAAAAATTCAAAGTATTTTAAGCACACAGCTGTGGATATACAATTACATCTTTGGCATATTTTATAACTATTTTTCTTTTTAAATAAAACATATGTAATTAAAATGTCAAGAGTAACAATATTTATTTATTAAACTTAAATACTTATCAGTTGAGTAACAATAAAAACTTGAGGAAATGCTTATTCAAAATAGTTTGTATGTGGAATATACTCGTATAGTACGTACAGTGGTGGTAAAGATAATAGTACCTTTTGCATTTATATGATTTCGTTTCATACCAAATTTTCATCATCCTTCGTTATTAATTATGAGGGTGCCGATGGTCGAAGTAGTCTGCACGTTGATTCCAAAACGGTAAATTTTTCCTGGGTTCAACCCCAGTTTCAGACTCATCAAATCATCTCACATTTTTCTGTTGTGCATTTGTGTGTCTTTGTGTCAGTTGTTGTGCGAAGGTTTTAGTGGCGAAGGCATTGGCCTCCTTCGTCGGTATTGTCTAGCCTCGACGAAGTAAAATAATTACTAAAAATAGCAACTAAAAACGAAGCATAAAAATTTAATACGTCTCCTTGACATCACAGACACTGCTATAAAAACAAATAACGTGCAAAAAGCAGAGTTGTACGATAGTGAAGCTTCACCTCCTATCCCGTTCCTCTAGTTCCAGCACAATGCACAGAGGTCATCTCCTGATCCAAGAAAAAAAAATTTTGTTCTGCAAAGAAAAAATAATTTGGAAATAAAGGCAGAGGCCACAAGCAATGGTTTACGAGGATAACCAAAAAAACGCAAATTCTCAACAAAAATTATTTATTTATGTGCATACGTACATACTTTCTAAATTTCGGAATGTTTAGCAAGCCTTCATTATTTATGCAATGACTTATCATCTACATTTCCAATAAATTTTTAGTTTTACGAATTTTTAATATCTTAAATCTGTTTCCAGTTTAATTTGAATGAATTTTTAAACTTTATTTAACTTTATACAGTTATGGCACTTTATTTAATTCTACTTATTTCCAATATGGTCATGAAAACTCCTAAAATATTATAAATACATATATGTATCTTATACCGTACCTCAAAAAAATCCCCGTACACCTCCTAATATAACGTATTTCTGGACAGTAATTAAAAAAAAAAATTTTTTTTGACGATGGTAGGGAGAGGTTCCCTTTTTAAACTTTCCTTTATATCTATGGCATTTAGTCGGATCTTAAAGAATGATATATCAATGTTTTTGTCTCGAGAAGACCAATGTTCTTCACCAAGGACCGGAAGGCTCTGTTGGAAGGCCCTTTACATAATTAAAGGAAAGTCGGGTTGGTTACACCACTAATAACTCCAGAATGGCGGTTCCTATTTCGATTAAATTTGGTATAGAGATAACTCATAGTCTGGTTTAACACATATAGTACCTTTTAAGTGGTAAAAGGGGGATAAAAGAGGTGCTTTTGGTACTTTTTTGTGTTTCTGCGATATCTCGATGAAATTGGGTATTCAAATAGCTTAGGGCCTGGATTAACAGATGGTGTACTTTTTAGAGGAAAAATGGGCTAAAATTGGTACCTTTAGTACTTTTCTTCATTGCTGTGATGATTTAAAAACCGCTTGGTGGATTTCGAGGAAATTTGGTATGCAGATAAGCTGAATTCAAAAAGAAATTCAAAAGAAAAGGTGAATTTTGTGTTCTTGAATTACAATGGCGTGGTACATCATGTGTTCTTGCCAACAGGCTGTACTGTTAATAAGGAATATTATTAATAAGGAAATTGTGGAGAAAAAAAATCATAGATTCTGCATCACGATAATGCACCAGCTCACACATCGTGATTTTTTGGCCAAAAACAACACTCTAATCATGCTTCAACCACATTATTTACCAGATTTGGCTCCCTGAAACTTTTTTAATATTCCCAAAACTGAAGAGACTAATGAAAACAAAGCGTTTTGCCACAATTGATAAGATAAAGCCAAAATCGAAGAACGGGCGAAAAGTGCATTTCGGAAGTGCTTCCACGATTGGAAGAAGCGCTGGCATAGGTGCATTATATCTGAGGGAGATTTCTTTGAAGGGGACAAATGGATATTGATGAATAAATAAATACTTTTCAAAAAAATTCTAAATTCTCCTTTTCTTTTGAACAGGTTATGATGTATAGGGTACTTTTTAGGTGAAAAAGGGCTGGATATTTTTTTTTTTTTTTTTTATCTAGGACCAGCACTCAGGAGATGACTCCTACACATGCGAAGCATTGTGCTGGGAACTATAGGAAAGGGATAGTAGGAGAAACGACAGGAGGTGAAGCTTAATTAATTATTTTGCAGCTCTGCTTTCGCACGTTCTTTAGTTTTTTATACTCGTAGCAGTGCTGAAGAGCTTCGGTTTAGTAGCCATTTTTATTATTATTTTACTTCGCCGGTGCTACACAATACCGACGAAGGAGGGCGTTCTGATGTGATTGTGGATTGCTATCAGCTGAAGCCGGTATTGTTCAGTGACCAGTGACTATGCCTTCGCCACTGAAACCTTCCGACAACAACTAACACAGAAAAACACACTAACATCAGAAAAATGCGAGATGTTTATTTTTATTTTAAAAATTTTTTTGTCTGAAACTGGGGTTGAACCCAGGTCTGTTTTTTGGTTGTGTAGTCAACGTGCAGACTACCATCCATCGTGCCATCGCCACCCTCGATACTTTTTAGGACTAAAAAAAGGGGGCGAACATTTTACGTTCAATTCGTGTCAGTTCAAGAAAACCTAATCTTGAGTTTCATGAGAAATAAAGAAATTAAAATATGGGGGAAAAATTAAATGTTGAAAATAAATAAATAAATGTTTGATAACAAAACGAAAAATTTTTTACTACATTGAATAGAATAAAACGAGAGTGGTACTTAATATATGGTAGTCATTTTATTATGTTAATAAAATCATAAATAAAGTGTTATGTGATGATAAGTTCGCCGGGTCAGCTGCTATTTCATAAAGCAAACCTTAACTTTAGTACTAATTTTACTATCGCAGATGTACGTACATATATTGGTATTGTTGTATTATTATAGTATAAATTTTTAATTTTTGTAACAGTAAATTGTATATTTATCAAACTTATGAATCTGTGATTATTATTTTGAATTAAAAAAACCTTTTCTTTTGTGCTTGTGTTAAATAATTAAATTTAACGTCAAATGCATTTTAAGTATTGATTTTGTTATTTAACTATAGAGAAGAGCATTAACCACTATTGCCATTTATTAACAGGTTCTGTCACGTTTTCTATATTTGATTTTAGCTTATTAGCATATTCTATATATGCTGTAAAAATTTTAATAATTTTTCCATAAACAATGTGTAAACATTTTATATACGTGCATTAGAATGAAATTACTAATAATAATCACAAACAAAAATGTATACAGTTCAGCCCAGTTAAGTTTTCATATTCTTCGATACGAAAACTGTTATCGTGAAGTTCATATGACATTTTCTTTCCGTTATTGTACTGCCTGTTTATATAACACGTAACATAATTTTCGCTAGAGAATTAATATTGAAAAGATAAATAAATATGTATTTGTATTTTATAGTCGACCTAAGGAATCGTCAGAACAAATAACCAAAATGTCTAAGAACGAGTAACTTTAGGCCATTTGTCGTACTTTCGGACAGGTTCGTGGGATGGATAGAGTGAATCTCTGATGGCTACCGGCTCATTCTGGCGATAGGGGGCTTTCCGCTGGGTGAGGAAGAGTGGGACTTGTCGGCCCAGCAAATGGGACATTCCTGGAGGAATATGAACAATTGCAGGGTCGTGTGGCCTGAGGTGAATATTGAATAGCCCACACGGCGACTGCGAACGAGCAAAAGGGACGTAAGGGTTCTGATCGGAGCTTTAACTGGGCACTACTCGATCGGGGTGATGATCAGCAGATTTGCAGGCTATGCGAGGAACAGAAGAAGACTATGGAGAACGTCTTCTGTCACTGCCCCGGTTTGCAACGCGATAGGATGAGGCGGGCGGGGGATATCGCGGGGCGTGATATCGGTGATAATTTTTGCTGGGATGTGATAGTTGCCAACCTTACAATCAATTTACTGAGAGAATTCTCAAAAGAAAAATTATCGCTTTAATAAACAAGAAATTTTTAGTAATATTTTATATTAAATGAAAAAATATAAAATAATTAAAATTATAAAAAGAACTTTTAAATTAGTGTGTGTAAACAAAAAGGGAGAGACCAAAAGAACGGGAGAGAGCAGTAAGAGTTCAAACATGAAGTGAAAACCAGTATTGTCAAATTAGTGCTTTTGGCACCGTTTTAGTGCTTTTTAAAATTTTTGAGCCAGTGCTCGGTGCTTTTATTATTATTATTAATTTTTAGTGCTTCTCTTTATTTTCGGTGACACCAAGTATAATTTTATCACAAATCTAAAACTGTTTTACACAAAAGTTTAGCAAGGTATATTGGTAAATCACCTGAAAAATTTGTGTTTTTTGTGGGTTACAGATTTGAAGAAGCTTGTAAGATAAATAACATTGGTGGTGAAATAAAAAGAGAGGAATCAAAAAACTGATACTAATTTATAATAAAGTTAGTGAAGAGATACGCGGCAGATAAATTTTACGAAAATAAATATTAAAATGTTGTATCCCATTTTACAAATGATATTGTGCCATCATATAAACAATTTGATACCGAAATACTGACATTTTATCTAGTATTGAAAATGGATGGCCTTTTCCCTTATATAAATTCTATATTAGGTTTTAGGAAAGACTAATGTTTTCCCGGCAAAAAAAAGGGACTGCATTCACTATGAATTTGTATTTGCATGACTTAAGAAGCCCTTCTTATCTGAATTTATTTTTAATGCTATCTTAATTGTCAACAAGATTATAGCTCTTGAACTTATATAAAACGCATTCAAGTCGCCCTATTAATTCATATTCTTTCGTCGTTGTACAATAAGTCACATACATCCATGAAAAGGAACAAGTTTTCATACAGCTTAAATAAAATTAATTGTTTTACATTTTTGCCACAATAATACCAAGTTTTTAACCATCAAATGTCAAATTTACCCTTTTTATCTTGGGAACGTTAATACGAGTATAATTTCTACTATAATTAGTTGTAATTCGTAATACCAAAAAAAATTGAGTTGTAAACCGCAATCGGGGCATAATTGTTATTTTTTTTAGAAGAATAGGTTACGCAAAATTTACCTTTATCTGCTTTAGATTTTTTTTTAATCATTACGTGAGAAATATTTCATTTTGTTTACCGTAACCAATAGAAAAATATTTTTTTGGTTATGAATAACTATTTTAGAAACCAAAAAACTGTTTTGGGTACCCATAACAATTATCGAAATAAATTTATATTTTTATTTATTTTATTTCTATTATTTATTTATTTTTGTTATGTGGAACCCTTTACATATGTATATAATATCCTTAAACGATATAATGTACATACATATACATATATACTTCTACTATTAGAAATGACGAAGTTTGTATGTTGTGTGTTTGGATGTTTGTTCCACCATCACGCGGTAAACTCTTAATGAATTTGTACGAAATTTGGTAAATGAATAGGATGTCGCAATATTAAAATATACGGTACTTTTGATAGTTAAAAAAAGAAAAATTAGTTGTTTTGGTACTTTTTCTCTATTTGATAAATATAATATTAACCGATAATTTACAAACGACTGTGTAGATTCGCTGAAATTTGGTATATAGATAACATATAGCCTGGTAATGGACCTTAATTGGTACATTTGCTACATTTTGCATTTCTGTGAATTTCTTAGCTCAGAATTCGGATATATTGGTTACGGTTACCAAAAAGAAATATTTCTTACGATAATGGTTTGTTTTTTTTTTATCTGGGACCAGCACTCAGGAGATGACTCCTACACATGCGAAGCATTGTGCTGGAACTATAGGAAAGGGATAGTAGGAGAAACGACAGGAAGTGAAGCTTAATTAATTATCTTTGCAACTCTGCTTTCACACGTTCTTTGTTTATACTCGTAGCAGTGCTGAAGCTTCGGTTCAGTAGCCATTTTTATTATTGTTTTACTTCGCCGGTGCTACACAATACCGACGAAGGAGGGCGTTCTGATGCGATTGTGGATTGCTATCAGCTGAAGCCGGTATTGTTCAGTGACCAGTGACTATGCCTTCGCCACTGAAACCATCCGACAACAACTGACACACAAAGACACACTAATGCACATCAGAAAAATGCGAGATGTTTTTTTTATTTTAAAATTTTTGTCTGAAACTGGGGTTGAACCCGAGTCTGTTTTTGAATTCGTAGTCAACGTGCAGACTACCATCCATCGCGCCATCGCCATTCATTAATTTTAATGGTAAAATATGTATATCCTTTTCGTCATTTCTCTTGTAACTGTTACGTCATTTAAATGACGAGCTGTTTTGTTAAATGTGAACACGTGGTCGCCAATGACTCCTATGTTAAAATTATACGTTTTTCATCTAAAAGTAAGTTAACTTGTTCATTTGCAATAGAAGCCATGCATTAACTCTTTCTTTTGCATGTGTTTTTTGCTGTGTTGTTATTGGTTGTATTCTCCTTTTAATAAAATGTTATTTTTTATGAAAAGAATATTACAAAATAATTTTCTTATAAATTTCCAATAAAACGAAATATTTTAAATTTAGTGTTTTTTCAGAAAGTATGTCTGGATTTTCACCAAGCTAGTTTACTTGCGCAAATCTTATGTTTATAGTAGAGGGAAAGTGGGGGGAAAGGCATACAGTACACACTTGCCTGTACTCAAAAAGTCCAAAAGTTTTCTTATACTTGAAGTTGGTTGCAAATAAATTTCGACATTTTCTTTGATTTGTATTTCGTTGTACTTTTTGGTCTGTAAATATTAGGTCTGTTCCAGGTGCATAATAAAAGTGCCCGAACTTCTGACAGTAAAAACAAAATTAATCTTTGAATGTGACAAAGTTGCTCAAAATTTCTGGAAGTCAAAAAACCACAATTAAACATTTTAAAATACTAGTGCTGCTTACTTTCTCAAATAAACTTTATTTTAGTGATTTTAGACGCTTAAAATGCATAATATTTTAAAAGCAAAACATTTGCATCATAGCCAACAGCTGTAAAAAGTGAATGAAAATAAACTGAAAAAAGTAAAAGCCATTTTTTATTAAATAATAAATGTGCACAAATACATATATTTACAACTTCAAGTTTACTTGAAAAATCTTCCACTTTGCTTTTTCATAAATTTTTAACTAAAAACTTTCTCCCTTTCTTTGCATATTTGCTGATTAATTTCTTAGTTTTTTATATATAAATAAAAAACAGTTGATAATTTAATTCTAGCCCGAAATGACCAAAAGGAAAAGTTCGTGCAACTTTGTACAGAAACTGAAAAATTTTACTCTCATTTTGTCTCAAAATTGTTATCTGGAATGCTTTTGGGTAAATTCGTGCGAGACCTATTAATCACTTTCAAAACGAGGCAAATAAGAAATGTCAAAAAATTAAAGAATATATGAGCAGAAGAAAACGAAACTTGCCTGGTGAAAATACAGTCTACCCATTTACCTGCAATTTATCGCTAAAATTTCTGCCTCGTAAAAAATCTAGCTATTTTTTTTTGCAATTTTTAAGCCACAGTTGACGAGTTTTGATGGAGAAAAGTTATCATACCATTAAATTCATACAAAATTGCACAATTTATTGTCAGTTCTTTTGCGTGATTCAAAATGTTTCAATAAAAAAATGACGATAATAGCGATTATTGTAAAGCAAAAAATATTTTAGAATATTATACTTGTGTGCAAATAAAACAGTATTGGCTGACAAGACCCATCATTGTCAGTCCATCATCATAATCATTACAGCACTACGGCCTCATCATTGTTGTATCTATTTTTGTAATTTTTATTATTCCTCGCTATCCTCCAAAGTAAATTCTTTGTATTATCAATTAATTTAAATTGAATTAAAAAAAAAATTAACTATAATTGTAAGTAATTTTTGTGCTATGCAGTCACACCCCAACTTCTAAAGTAATTAAATCTGAATCAGTGGATATTTACACTAATTGTCATTAAAATAATGTACTTTTTTCTGTTGTCATGAACAAATTACACTGCAGCCATACATATGTACATACATATATGTATATGTATTTCCAAGCATTATTGATGTTACATGACCGTTTTTTAAATAAAGATTCTGTTGAATAACGTCTGAATATAAACCCAAGATCTATATGTTTAAAATTCAATTAATCAAACGAGAATTGTTTGAATATTAAACATACAAACCAAAAAATCTATAAACAAAAACATAACAATCCATGAGTTTACTTTTATAACATACTCACATTTCTATTTTTAGTTTTTTATTCTCATCTATATTTTTCATACTGTATGAGAATATCGTAAAGTATATAATAATAAATTTCACATATAGTTTATAAGGGAAAAAGCACAATTAGAATCATATGTATAAATAAATATTCCCAAAATAAATTCAGTTAATATAAAATACTACATGTGCACGGTATTGAATTTTGATATTCTTTTGTTTTGTTTAATTTTTTAATTTTTTCATTTGATTCAAAATACATTAGTTATGCTGGCCGATGGCAAGCCTAGTGTAGATGAGAATAAAAAACTAAAAATAGAAATGTGAGTATGTTATAAAAGTAAACTCATGGATTGTTATGTTTTTGTTTATAGATTTTTTGGTTTGTATGTTTAATATTCAAACAATTCTCGTTTGATTAACTAAATTTTAAACATATAGATCTTGGGTTTATATTCAGACGTTGGGAAAATCCACTGATGAGCTAAGTAAGCGTTAGCGAAATAGTACTATATGGATATGCTTTCCTCCTCAATTTTTGAGTTACTTTTGTAATAAAATGCTTTATGATATTTTTCATACTGTATGAGAATATCATAAAGTATATAATAATAAATTTCACATATAGTTTATAAGGGAAAAAGCACAATTAGAATCATATGTAATTTTATAATAATTTAATATTATAATAATAAGAAAGAAAAATAGATTACTTTTTGTAATAATTAATTTATGTTGGAAATAAATATGGAAATAATATTATTTATATTCCTTTTTCAACCTGTTCATATTTTTAATTTTTCTACTTGCTAGTTAATGTATAAAATAATCAATGTAATCTTTGGTTTTAAATTCATTACTTTGAAAAAGAAAGAAAAACTTTTTCATATTTGAATAAAAATCGTTGATAAAATTAACAGGTTATGGGCACAGAGGTCGCATAAAATAAAAAATGAATTTTTGTTGTTATTCACATTAATTGGCGTTATTAATTAGTCGCTACAATTGTTTTAAAATGAATTCTCTTTATCAAATTGATAGTTAGTGAAGAAAATTATGACACTTGGTGTGTCCAGATGCAGTGCGTTCTCAGGCATTCAGAGCTTTGGAAAATAACAAATGGAAGTATAAAGAAACCCGAAAATCAAGCTGATGCTACTAGATGGGATCAACAAAACGAAAAGGCGTTAACGACTATTATGCTTTCAGTTAACCATCTCAACTAAACTATTTAAAAAATTTTGAAACAGCTGCTGACGCACGGAATAAATTGGCTAGTGTTTATAAGCCCAGTGGGCCATTAAGAAAAGTAAGTCTTTATAAGAAATTGTTAGCACTTCGTATGTCGAAGGCTGTCACCATGACTCAATACTTAAATATATTCGTTGAAATTGCTGAAAATCTAAGAGAAGTCAAAATTTCATTGAGTGATGAGGTACTAGCAATAATTTTACTGTCCAGTCTTCCTAAAGATTTCGAAAACTTCGTCATTGCTATTGAAACGAGAGATGAATTACCGAAATTTGATATTTTGAAAATTAAACTCATAGAAGAATGGGAAAGGCGTAACCAGCAAAATGAAAAAGAAGAGAGTGTTGCTGTACAACAAGCATTTCAGTTAATAAGAATAACTTTAAATGTTATAAATGTGGAAAACGCGGCCACTATGCGTAAAATTGTCGAGCAAAGTCAGAACCTAACAACCAACAACAAGGTTCATTTGCTTTATTAGCTACATATAGAAATAATAATCTGAACAAAACGAATTGGTGCATTGATAGTGGCGCAACAGTACATATATGCTGTGATCGTGAAAAATTTACTTCGTTTGTCGAATGTAGAGAGAAGGTAATGCTAGCTTGTGATCAGTTCATAGAAGCGGAAGGAAAAGGCAACGTCATGATTAAAGTTCGAAATGGCAGCGTAACACTTAGAGATGTTCTGTTCGTTCCTAGTATGTTTGGTAATTTTATTTCCGTTTCAAGAGCAACAAATAATGGTTTGAAAGTCGCATTTGAAGGAGATTTTGCTAGAATTACTGACAACTGTGGTAAAGAACTAATTAAGGCAAATAAAAACTCAAATTTGTTCATATTTTCAGAAGTGTCATTTAATTACTGTTCAAATGCTACCAGTGCAGTTCTTTGGCATAATCGTTATGGCCACATCAATTTCAAAACACTCCGCGATCTTTTTAATAAAAATTCAGTTCATGGGCTTAGGTTGGATAACGTTCCGAGGCATATAACTTGTACCACATGTATGCAAAGTAAGTATGCAGTCAACCTTTTTCTGCCAGGGAAACCAGATCAAAGAATTTATTGGACTTAATTCATAGTAACGTTTGCGGACCAATGAATACACAATCAGTTGGAGGTGCGCGATATTTTGTAACCTTTATTGACGACATGTCTCGATGGACTTTTGTGTATTTTATAAAACACAAAAGTGAGGTATACGAAAAATTTAAAATTTTCAAGAATTTTGTGGAAAATCAAACTGAACGTAAAATAAAGACTATTCGCAGTGATAATGGCACAGAGTATATAAATACAAATTTCAGTACCTTTCTTGAGCAGTGTGGCATTCAACGACAGTTAACTGTACCATACACGCCGCAACAAAACGGTGTTGTGGAACGTGCCAACAGGACGATTATTGAAATGTCAAGAAGTATGATGCTGCATGCCAACGTATGTGAATCGTTATGGGCTGAAGCTATTAATACAGCTGTTTATATACGCAACAGAACGACAACGAAAATTTTGCAAGATAAAACCCCTTTTGAAGTGTGGCATTCAAGAAAACCAAACGTTAAAATTTTCGTGTTTTTGTGTCACCAGCTGTAGCATTAGACAAAACTCAATGGAAAGATGCTATGCGTTCAATTTATGGTCTTAAACAATCCGGACGTATGCGGAATAGGGTGGGGCGATTTGAAAATCTTAATGGGCGCTTCGCGTTTCTGATTCTTGGGATTGTACTAAGCGAAAAAGTCCACTAGACCATACGTCTACAGTGAAAATCGAGCTTCCCCATTTTGACTTGATCAGACTTTTGTCACGTTTTTTTTTTGGATATTTTGGCGTATAACAGCCAAACCATTGAGATTTTCGATCCAATACTAAGACAAAAATTGTAGCCAAGACAATAGTTAAGAACTCTCTAGTACATCGCAAAAGCATTGGAACGATCCTTCAGGCAGTTTTGGCCTTGTGAAAGTGCAAATTTTTCGTGAAAATATTGATAAATTACCATTTTCAGTTGTTCATAGCGCAAAATCATAAAAATGTTCTATTGTTGATAAAATTAACAATTTAAACTTAACTCATATTACACTAATTTAACATAACTAATTTTTAGGTTATGTTATATTTAACAAAATACATGTGTACAAAAAATTAGACTTTCGGCTGCAAAGCGAATTGACGTATTTTCCTTCCGACAACCTTATATTAATAAACCTTGGTCATTAACAAGGCAAATCCACTACCAGGTAAACTTAAGAGCTCAGGTGACTTTTGTAACCAAAGGCGAAATCATTTGAACCGTCAAAATTTATTTGCATTTGTTGAAAATAAATTTTTGTTATAATAATTAAAAAGAAAACAAAAAGTTGTTTAAAAAATATAATTAAAAAAAAATATAATAAAAGCAGATTATGTTTATGAGAATATCATAAAGTATATATTAATATATTTTATATATTTTTTCGGGAAAAATTAGAATCATATAGATATATAAAGAGATATTTCCAAAATAAATTCAGTTAATATGCAATACATTATTATTATTGGGCTAGGAAGCAGCGCGACCAAGAAGATCTCTTGTGCAAAGCCAGTCATTTAGACTCCCATTATGCCATTGGGCAATGAATTACTCTTCCTCCCAGTTTCTAAGAATTAATTTTTGTGGCCCTTCGTAAGTCCACAGAGTGGCTCGTGGCCAATTAGAGGCAAATTTCCCCCTCGTTTTGCCAAATAGTTCGCCATTTCATTACCTTCATACCCCTAATGGCCAGGAACCCAACCCAATACAACGGCGTTAAAGTTTCTCAAATTATTGAGAATGTCAAAGTACCCACACATCGTCATAATGTAATTTTGGTTTTGTAGGCTTCTTTAGAGGACTACCGCAGCAAAGAATGCTTTCACTGGGTACTTAATGTTAAATGAAATGACAGAACGATAAACAATGTTACCCTGTTGAAAACTTAATAAAAATTTTCGGTACTACTGTAAAATTGAAATTAAAAATATGATTTTTTAAATGTATTATTATGATTTATTTTTTGAAGCACGCGTCAATATTTAAAAAAATAATGTGTGTGAAGATAAATTTAAATTTAAAACCCAAGACACAAACCATTTATTTTAGCTGAGCTGTTTTTCTACTTAACAGAGCACTGTTAAGCACTTAACAGGGGTACTACATTTGATGAAAGTGTGATAATAATTGTTTATTCCGGAAATGTGGTGACATCCAGATATATCCCACTACATGTAAATGGTACTTCAGAGACACCTCTAAGGAGCAGAAAAGGTCGTATTACCCAAATAATTTTGGGAGTTTAGAAAAATGAGCTTGAATAAAGTGATTTTTTGAACTGAATTTCTCCAGAAGATTAGTGGCCATTGTGGAAAAATGGACAATACTACACATATCCCACTATATACAAATGGTGCATCAGTGGGTCCTGTAATGAGCAGAAAAGGTGGTATCACCCAAATAATTTTGGGAGTTTAGAAAAATGAGCTTGAATAAAGCGATTTTTTGAACTGCGTTTCTTCAGGGGATTAGTGGCCATTGTGGAAAAAAGGACAATACTACACATATCCCACTGTAATTTCAAGTGCGGAAAATTGTGAACAACTACTTTAAACTCGCACTGTTAAAGATTCTGTTAATGCAGAAATATAGTGGACATCCCTCTACATAAATCCCATTTTAGTTTGGTCGCCCACTTTGCCTTTTTCCAGAAAAAATTGTTCATCTCTCAGAGAATCAACATTTTTCAAAATTTCAAGTGCGGAAAATTGTGAAAAACTACCTTAAACTCGCTCTGTTAAAGATTCCGTTAATGCAGGAATATAGAGGAGATCCTCCTACAAAAATTCTATTTTAGTTTGGTCGCCCACGTTGGTTCCTTTCTTAAAAATTCTACTTTTAAGAACCCCAAACATATTTAAGAATTCCTAACGAGCTCTGTTAACGGTTGGTGGTAAGGTTTGTGTCTAGGGTGATATATTTTAAAATTTATCTTCACAGCTATAAATAAAAAAGGTACAAAACGCAGTTTTGCTGAAAAGTACCCATTTCAATTTAATTTTGTACCCATATCAATGCAGTGGGTAAAAAATATCGTCCGCCATATTTTGGGATATCATTATATTTTATGCTCACTTCAAAAATCCCTTTAATTTGATATCCATATCATGGCGGTGTTAAAAGATAGTAAAAAATGTGCATCATAATCAAGGTGCTCCATGGTACATGAAAAATGCAAATATCCACAGGGACCTAAAAATTCCATCCATTAAAGATGAAATTAAAAAGTCTGTACGAGGTATAGGACGAAGATCACGGTGCATCCCAATCCACTTGCTAGAGACTTGATGGTTTTCGAGGGTCACAGAAGACTCAAAAGGACCCAAACGTTTGATCTAATGGGATGAAAATTCTGTGTGACCATCGGGTTGAAATTGCAGTGGCAATTCAAACTATTTTTTTTTATATTATATTTTTATATTAAGATTTGAACATATTATGTAAATTTCATATTGAAAGATCCAAAATTAAAAATAACATGAAAAAAAATAAGCACTATTTAAATGGGATAAAAGTACAAAGGTACAATTTTACTCCATATATTTTCGAATTTCGAAAAAGTAAGATCTTAAACTCGAAATTTGTTCTCCAAGAAAAGATTACGGAAAATCCTTTATTCTATGCCCGATACTTTGGGAGATACAGGGTGGCGCAGAATGAGCTATATGGTTTAAATGGTTTATAAGTTTTTTATTTATGCGATTATTAAATTTTTTTTTTTTTAAATACAGTATATCATTGGGGAATTTTTTGCAATTAGCTTTGAAAAATGATATCCTGTAAGTGATGTCCATTTTCTGCTTCGCACATACGTGCTCTTTTTAGCATATTTTCCATAACTTGTCTCAAAATTTCGGGTGTAATCGCAAAAGTTTGGGTGTAATGGCCATGATTTCATTTCGAATGTTGGTTTTTAGTTGGAGTATGGTTCTTGGTTTGTTAACGTACACTCTTTATTTCATATTGAGGGTGGCGATGGCACGATGGATGGTAGTCTGCACGTTGACTACGAATCCAAAAACAGACCTGGGTTCAACCCCAGTTTCACACCAAAAATTTTAAAATAAAAATAAAACATCTCGCATTTTTCTGATGTTGCATTAGTGTGTCTTTGTGTGTCAGTTGTTGTCGGAAGGTTTCAGTGGCGAAGGCATAGTCACTGGTCACTGAACAAAACCGGCTTCAGCTGATAGCAATCCACAATCACATCAGAACGCCCTCCTTCGTCGGTATTGTGTACCACCGGCGAAGTAAAATAATAATAAAAATGGCTACTAAAGAAGCTTCAGCACTGCTACGAGTATAAACAAAGAACGTGCGAAAGCAGAGCTGCAAAAATAATTAATTAAGCTTCACCTCCTGTCGTTTCTCCTACTATCCCTTTCCTATAGTTCCAGCACAATGCTTCGCATGTGTAGGAGTCATCTCCTGAGTGCTGGTCCTAGATAAAAAAAAAAAAAAAAATAAAAAAAAAAAATATGCCCAAAGAAAACTGTCAGGAGCTGTTAAATCTGGTGAACGTGGAGTTAAAATTGCTAGTGCGCGAAATAATGCGCTCACCGAATATGTCCCTTAACAAAGCCATTGAGGCACCTGCAGTATGTGCTGTGTTCGATCGTGTATTGATTCATAATTAATTCTCAGGTCTTCTTCACAAAATGCAGAAAAAAAAACAAAAAAAAATAATATTTAAATTATATTATTAATTGACCTTTTTTATTATATTTTTTGATATATGTATATTTATTAAGCCTGAGGTCTTTTTTTATTTTATTTTGTTTTTTATTATTCGATATTTCGTTAACAGCTTGTTAACATCATCAGGAATATAATAATTTCCTATTATTTGAAAAAAAAAATTTGGAAAATTGGTTCCTGTCCCCCTTCCGAAATTTAAAAAAAAAAATTTTTGTGAACCTTTTCTATATGCAAAAATCATTTTGAAAATTGATCCATAAATAGCGAAGTTAATTAATAACACAGCCCGACAAAATTAAAAAAGATTTTTGCTTCTTTGAATTTATCAACTGATTCTAGTTAATTTGGGTGCGCTGAATTCAAATCTGTACTCAGTTTGTCTCTATCAGCTCTAGTTTTCATGATATAACTTTTTATACCCTCCTCACTTACAGTGGAGGGTATATATCAGTTTGTCATTCCGTTTTTTCCGAAAATATAATTTTTTGTGTAATTGCTAGCTCATTAACGGGAATTTTATTTGTGCAATATTATTCAGAACGTTATTTTTTCTTTTTGCACTCCAATTGCATATCGGAAGTTAGTTGCTTGTAAGAAGTGGTTTATTGCAGTTGGCAAAGTTTATTAAAAAAGTGTTGATCTAAATAGAAATGATTTCCAATAGAAGACGGTGTAAAAATTACGCTGACACATTTTGTTATATTTGTGGAGAATACACCTTTAAAGAAAACATAAGACATATTTCGGAATGTGTTAAAAAATCGTATTTAGATTACTTTGGAGTTGATCTTGGTGACCAAGATAAAAGCTGGGCTCCACACATTGTGTGCAATACTTGCTGTGTAAATTTGCGACAGTGGACTCAAGGAAAACGAAATAGGCTTAAGTTTGGTGTGCCGATGGTTTGGAGAGAGCTCAGAAATCATTTGGACGACTGTTACTTCTGTTTAGTGAGTATTGCTGGTATTAATAGGAAAAATCGAAATAAATGGCAGTATCCCGATTTACCGTCAGCGCGCCGTCTAATTCCCCATTCCGAAGATGTTCCCATTCCAAAACTGAATGATTCTTCAGAGCTGAGTTCGGAGTTTGAACATAATACCGCTAATGATCTAACTGATTGCGACAGTGTTTTCGAAGACACAGAAACTATTCCTCAACGTTTTAAGCAATGCGAGTTGAATAACTTAATTCGAGATTTGGCCTTATCAAAAGAAGCGTCTGAAGTGTTAGCTTCGAAGTTAAATGATAAGAATTTGTTAGAACGTGGAACAAAAATAACTTATTACCGCACTAGGGATAAAGCTTTTTTACCGATTTTTACTAAGGAAGACAATCTGGTGTTTTGTAATAATGTGAATGGTCTTATGCAGGAAATGGGGCTATTCAAGTATCTACCTAGCGATTGGAGCCTCTTCGTGGACAGTTCCAAGAGAAGTTTGAAGTGCGTCTGGCAATGGCAATGTGTATGCATCAATTCCAATTGCGCACTCCACAACAATGAAAGAAGAATATAACAATATTGCATTGGATCATCATATTGGATCATTTGTGTTGATCTTAAAATGGTAAATTTTCTTCTTGGACAACAGAGTGGTTATACTAAGTACCCTTGCTTTTTGTGTCTCTGGGATAGCAGATCCAAGCAACAACATTGGCGGCAAAAATATTGGCCTACGAGATAAAAAATTATTGTTGGCGATAAAAATATTCTAAATGAAGCTTTAGTTGCACGTGAAAAGATCGTCCTACAACCATTGCACATCAAATTAGGACTCATGAAGCAGTTTGTTAAGGCTCTGAATCGCGATGGGGAATGTTTTGCATATATTTGCAGCAAAATGCCTAATCTAAGTAGAGATAAGATTAGAGCAGGAGTTTTTGACGATCCCCAAATAAGGCAGTTTATGAATGACAACGATTTTGATAAGTCAATGACCGAAACTGAACGAAATGGGTGGAAATCATTCGTGCAAGTTATAAAAAATTTCTTGGGAAATAATAAAGCTCGAAATTATGTTCAATTAGTGGAGAATATGCTGGATAAGTTCAGAGACCTTGGCTGCAACATGAGTATTAAAATCCATTATTTGCACAGTCACTTGGACCGATTTCCCGAAAATTTGGGTAATTTAAGCGAAGAACAAGGAGAAAGGTTTCACCAAGATATCAAAATTATGGAGAATCGGTACCAGGGAAGGTGGGATACACATATGATGGCAGACTACTGTTGGAATTTGCAAAGAGACTCTAATCCGGCTGTTCATTCCAGATTGCCTCTTAAAAGAAGCTGTTTGGGTTCATACAACATTTCCTACAGGGTCTTCATCGCGGACGACAAACACTGTATAATATATTAATTACAGGCAATGAAATATAAAACAACAAAAAACTAAATATCATTTCTTATTGATTTACTGTTAATCACTACAAGCATTGAAAATCTATATAAAAAAAATTTAGCTTTAAGTACCGAAATTAATTCAACTTCTTGTAAGCATTGTAACAAGTAGATCTTGAAATGGAAAAAGAGTTGGAATTGTACAGTCAACAAATAAAGAATACACTTTGAATTAAAATTAGTATTTTGATTTGCATTTATAATTTCTTCTGCATTGGTAGAAGAAATTCATTTTTTGTTGTCATCCAATTTTTGCTTTGCGTCAGGAAAAAGCTCCTGGCTCATCCAGAAGCTTTACATCCTGTAACTAGAATTATATTTATATTATGTTTTTAATGCTTTGTGAGAATTTTTTTTATTTTAATAAATCTGTATGAAACAGTTTTACTTCTTTGTTTTTTTTTTTAAATTCCTATGGAAAAGTTTTACTTTTTAAATACTTAAAAAAAGCTATATCATGAAAACTAGAGCTGATAGAGAAAAACTGATTACAGATTTGAAATCAGTTGATAAATTCAAAGAAGCAAATTGAGTGTTGGCCTGTGTAATCAATTTTTGGGGTGGCCAATTGGGAGGACCACGCCAATTCCGCCCACTTTTTTACTGATGATTTGTACTGACCATTAAGTTAGTCCGTCCAAATATAGAAACTTTAACCGTTCTCATGATATAATGAAATCAATATTTAGTTTGTAAGGCAGGAACCACGCCCACTTGTCCAATCCCTCCCAATTTTTGACTGATAATTTGTTTTAACTACAAAGTCATTTGGAATTTCACTTCAACCGTTCTCAAGATATACAAAAATAAATATTTAATTTGTATGGGGGTGGCAACGCCCAGTTGAAATTTATATAGCCCATAGTTGCTTCTAGATATACATAGCTATACTATGAAAATTTCAAAAAAATCGGTTCAGCCGTTTAGCTGTCTATAAGGCACAAACATACATACATACATACCTACAAACATGTAATTTTTATATATAAGATGTATTTTTACGAATGAAAAAAATTTTTCGACATCGTGGGCCAGGCAGTAAATGAAAATTTTCAAATTAGTTTTGTACACGGTGGGACAAAAGCAATCACCCGGGGCATAAGTAATCACCCGATGTCTTTTTGCTGTAATTTTATTTAATCAACTCTGGCGGCGGTCACTTAGCCTATATCATAAGCAGTGCCAAAATTTGTCTTAAAAAAAAATTACAGCAAAAGAACATCGGGTGATTACTTATGCCCCGGGTGATTACTTTTGGCCCACCCTGTATATATTTTACTCATTACATTTTTGGTATTTGGTTTTTCAGTGTAATTGTTCTCAATGCTCAATATGGTTTGAATATATTAACAAATGGCTCTTAGAAAAGTTCGGTGAAGATACATTTTTCTTTCACCCTGAAAGATACACTGTTTGGTAGGGTTTGTGACACGGCGGCATCATTCTTTTAAGAGCAATGAAACTGGCAACGTTACACTCAAAGGAGCAAGGTACCGTGCGATGATTACCCACTTGACATGTGGTTTCAAACAGAGACGATGCCACATGCCATACGGTATGCGATACCATGAACCTATTGCGCGCCGAATTTTGACCCAACTAGACTATTTTTGTGCGGATACGTTAAGTCTCTCCTGTACAGGGATAAGCTAGCCAGGATTCCAAACGCGGACAATCTGTACATGAAATAATCTTTAAAAAGCAAGTGACAGCAATTCATTTATCGCCCCAAATAAATATTTGATTCACTACTGAAAATGTCTGTGTTTTTTTTTTTAATTTCCAAAACCAAAACGGTAAAATTTCTTTTAACAGAGCTCTTTTCACGTTAACAGAGCAGTGTAAGCACTTAACAGCGATAGTAAATTTGATGACATTTTGAAGAATTGGTTATTCTTAACGGTATCAGCTGTAACCAATCCACAAGCACATCTGAACGCTCCAACACTGCTATAAATCAAAGAAAGTGCAAAAAGAAGAGTTGTAGGATAGTGAAGCTTCACCTCCTGTCACTTGTCCTACTATCCGTTTCCTCTAGTTCCAGCAGAATGCATTGCTTGTGTAGGGGTCATCTCCTGAGTGCTGGTCCAGGAAAAAAAAAATTCTGAAAAAATGGATCCATAGTGGGGCTATATAAAAAGTGTGTTCTAGGAGTGCTTGGGAAAATATATTCTTTGACTTAAACATATTTTTAAGAAATATTGTATTTTATAAGCTTCGTAATGAGCTTCTTACTTCTCTGAGGGATGTGGCCACTGTGGCCAAACGCTGCTTCCTCATCGAATCAAACTAAATGTGAAATAAACAGGATATATTGAACTATAAAACTGCGTGTATTCGAAAGTGTCGCCTTACAAACTACCGCAATATGCACAGCAAATTTTCAAAATGCAAATTTCCACAACCACCATCGTGAAAACCCCTATTAATTTTGTTTTAAATATCGTTGAACGATGAAAAAATTATTCTGATATCGAGGGCAGTTAGTTTACGATTAGGTATTTGGAAGAAATTTGTCGAAAATTCATTAGATATTCTGAGAGATTTATGTAAGAAATCTCTACGATTAGTCGATTAGAATTGTATTCGACATTTTTTTCAGATATCTGTAAGAAAATAATATCGGCGAATACATCAGAATTTCTTACGAATTTTCATCAGATTTCTATTAAGAAATGTCGTGTCAATCTTTATTAAATTTTTGGTCAGAAGTCTGTCAGAATTCATATACGATTCTGACTTTTTTGTTGACGTTTCTCTCAGATATCTGACAGACATCTAACTATTTTGCAGGCTGGGTTTGGTGTTGTCTCTCTAAACCAAAAATTTTAAAAGTTTTACACTCTTTCGCAAATGCTCCTTTGCAAAAAATCTTTTCGATTTAAAATATTTTTTTTCGGAACATTCGATTTGCTACATGCCAAACAAATTTCTTTCATATAACGTCTCACTGTCTGCACTGATATTTTTTTGTTATGGTATTCTTTAATTACACTTAAAAATCAGTCTCAGGTCAATAATATATTCGATCTGCTTATTTTTCCTATTTTCTATGGACTCTAGAGGTGGTTTTCAAGGTTTCATACATGGCAATTAAAGTTCGACTTTTATTCTTGCCCATTTTTTATCTTGGACCAGCATTCAGGGTATGATCCCTACACATATGATGCATTATGCTGGAAGTAGAAGATTAGGTTATGGGAAGGAGAATAGAAGAAGTAATGTTTATGGACATTTGATTTGAATCTTCCTACGTCAAAAGTGGCAGGAAATACCTCTGCAGGTCGTTTGTTCCACATATGCGCTGTTCGGCCGAAAAATGAGCCCATGGCGAAGATAACTTCAAATTGTATAGAAGTTAACTTTTTTTGTGTGTCAACGTTTTTGAAGAAGTGAAATTTAGCAAAATCAGTATTCAAAACAATAACTCAGGATAAACCGCAGTATAACTGAGTATATCATCGCTTCACAAATAAGAAGGAAATAATTAATGAATTGAAATAAAATCTCAATTAAAAAACTTGCCGCAATTAAAAACTACTCGGCCTATAAACTTATAAACAGATATAAACAAACTAATATGTACTATCGATGGATTTATTGAATGAATATTCAATTTAATTTCAGACATTAAGTAATAATTAAAATTTTAATTGAATTATTTTAAAATGTTCATATCAATTTTTAATTACAAGTGTTAAAAATTTAATTGATATTTTTTAATTTTTAATTATGTGGTTAACACTAACAATTGTTAAAGGTTTAATTGTTATTAATTAAATTATAACTAAGGGATAACTTGTTTTAAATAAATGTACTTTAAAAATTTTATATTTCATAAAGATATTTTAATATTTTGCATTTACGTTGATTCTTCCATGTGGAATATTTTACCTGTTCGATTACGATTACGATTAAAGACTGCGAATAATAGTGATAGCGATTACGATTATAGTCATTTTACAATCCCTAGTTTAGCTCATGTTGTTTCGCAGCGAAAAAAATAAATGATGCCAGAAACATTTTGCATGGGAAATATGCTGCCAGATAAATTTTTCCTGTTTTTCGCTTTAAGAAGTTGCTTTTGCAACTTTATTTCGCAAATATTTCATACTAAAACCTTTTCTATGTAGTTTCACAGCATTTCGCTCGAAATTATGAATATACTACAAGTCAGTGGTGTTAACTTTTTTATTTGGATTTCTGTGCAGCTCTAAAAAAATTACTTTTTTAGGTAAAATTAACGTACGCAGTGTTGTACAAAAATAAAAATATTTGTTTTTTAAAACATATTTATTATTTGTAATTCAATATATTGATATAGTAATGATAAAATAAAATATGTATTTAAAATTTGTAGTTTCGGTAACTTCTATGTATGCATTTTCGTAATATTTAATCTTAGCTAAAAGATGTTATTTAGCCATTTATGGCTGAAACGTATAGAATCGAACAGCATTTGGCGTTTGGTGTGGACACATAAAAATTTAAACCTTTTTTTTTAAATACCGTACAAATATAGATATACATATATATATAGCACAGCCGAACTTCCCTGTAACATAGTAGTTGGAATCAGGTAAATTTCTAAGTTATGGAAAAAATGCTTTACAGTGAAGATATCGTATCGTATTTATATACATATATGTATGTACATTCATACGAGGTTTGTTCAAAAGAAAATGTGAATTTTGAAGTTTCGCGGGCTGTGTACATTCGATTATCGAAATTTTTTTTGTTATGGTTCACGCAAACGTAGCATAACTTCCTTAGTAGTATTCCTTATTATCCGTACAACCCGTTGGCAAGAACTCATGATGGACATTAATCACATGTCTGAACGCACTATAAACCCAATTTAAAAAGTAAATTGGCTGCTAACAAGAGAAAATTTTAAGTCACTGAGCTTAAGGTCATTGGAACTTGTGTCAATGCAAACACAAGTAAACCCTGGTGGTTCTGCAATGGGCTAGACAACTCAGGAAGATTCCGATGGGGCGGAATCAATATTTGAACCTGAGGAGCTTTCATCTTTTGTGAATGGATACAGCTACATTTACCAAAAAATAGACCATCAAAGAATAGACGGGAGGACGAACGATTAGCAATGTAGCATGCACAGTTTGTCAATACAGCCGACACACAAGTAACGCAACAAACAGTTATAAATGCCGACACATTTACATTAAACAAAGGGGTGTCAAATAACCCAAGTTCCTCAAGTGCAATATTTCGTAATGTCTGCATTGCATATACATTGAATATGCAATGCATATGAATTCACATTTGTTTATGTTCTGGTTGTTAGCGGCAAGCAGGTAAAATAACTTTACCCTAATCACGTTACACTGATAATTCCCAGGCTTCATAATTACAATTAATTTATTTTATATGTATAGCTATAAGAAAACTTAAGCATAAGAATTTGAGTGCATTATGAAATGTCACTCAAATTATAAATCTAGAATCTACTCATAAGTTAGTATATAAGTAGAGTTAATTTTAAATTGTCAAGAATCATTAACAAGACTTGCGAGCTTCACTAGGAGCTCTAAGTCAAATTTAATAAATATTTAAATGAGCTTCTTATACGGAGCTCACAGAAAACCAAACCTAAACAAAATACTTATATTCTTTTATTGGTTCCACTACATGGCGATCCTGCCCTACATCCACTACAGCAATATTAAAAATCCAGGCGAAAAATCAAGAGGAGGATTTTACAACCTTAAAACGCTTAGAAAGTAATTCTTATAAAAATTCTCAAATCAATAAAAAATCTACGAAATAGAAAAAATAAGGCAGATTTTGAAATAAAATTGATAAAAACCAAATTAGAACTAACTAATAAAAGAATAAAAAAATGTGATGTCTATACACTATGTATAGGTATTTATCTTATATACTTTTTGTCTAGTCTTAAGAGTTTTTTGTTGATGTTGACATCCTAAAGTTAATTTACACAAACAAATTGCTTGTTGTTTTTGGTGTTGTTCATTGTTGTAGAGCTGCATAGACCTAATAAATACCCTTGATTTCATCTTGCATTAACAAAACCAAATAAGAGTAATTTAGTGGAAACTTTATCAAATATTTTTCTTATTGTCATTAAAATTATATACATATGTATATCAAATATTATCATTTTCTAGAAAATGTCAACAACTTGAAGTTTTCTATTTACAATAATTATAAAAACTACGCAGTTTATGAAAATACCTATTAAATTTATTTAGTTTAAATTTATTTATTTAGAGATTGTAAGATTTTTCTTTTTTAAATTTAATTCAATTTTTGTTTCAAATATAATATGGTTTTTTTTTTGTTGTACGTACATATGTATGTATGTATGTACAAACATACGAGTATTTACCATATTTGTTGTAATCTAAGAAAACAAATCAATAAAATATTATTTAAATACATACATATGTAAAACTAATTAAAACTAAGAAAAATATTTTAAATTAACAATTGTGCACAGACATAGAGATGGACCCTCTAATAGACATTCAGTCAACTTTGGCTGAGCGTTATGATAATTGCAATCATTTTGTTTTTTAGAAACTGAAATGCATGGAAATTAGTGATGGGATCGTCAGCAACTTTTGTACTCGTCATTATAAATACTTATGCACAGTGTAAAAATTATTACTCGTAATGGCAAAAAAGAAATTTTAAAAATTTTCACCAAATCCAAAATGAATGGCATACAGTATCTAGTATCTCTGTATGTTGGTTATTTGCATTCCAAAATGATCAATTTTCTATTTCTTACTTATTTTTTTTAATTGAATTTCGCTTAACAATATACTTATGAAGGGAGCAGGTAATAACGTCCGTTCTACATCGACCTGATTATTTCCCACAATTCTTTCTTTAATTGCACTTAGAGACGCGCATGGGTTTATATTGTGGATCATTATTTCATCCTCCTCATTACAACAGTATCCGCATTTTTTAAATGTACATGTGAAAAAATTTTATATATACAATGTGTTTGAATTTCTTCTAACTTTTTATTATAACGTTTTATTTTTTTTTGTTTTCAGTATTGTTAAAGAAGACTTGGGGAATTGAAAAACGTGCCAAAATCGTTGAACATTATTTCTCAAATCAACGATCCATTGTTTTGACTCAGCGGGCATATCTTCGTTATTTTAATGTGCGTTATGGATCCTCAGATTCAACAATAAACCGTCTGATAGCAAATTTTCGACAACAAAGGCCAGTAAGGAACCTTCTTGGTGCCGGCAGACGAGAAGCACAAGGATAACAGTATTGAACGGGTAGAAGAAAGTATTCGGGAAGATGCACAAACATCAACCAGGAGACGTTCGACACATTTTTGCCTCACGAGGGTATACAATAACAATGTTCCCATAGAGAATTCACACTGCCAGGGACACAATAGCTCTTTTACGCGAGATCTTTGGTGAACGAATTATTTCTCGTACAAGCGATTTTAATTCACGGGATTTAACCGCTCCAGACTGTTTTCTTTGGGGTTATTTGAATGGAAAAGTATATATTAAAGAGCCTAGAACCATAAATAAATAAATAAAGGACATATTCCGAACTAAACATACAACCAGAATAATAGAATTTTATTATTTAAATCAGCGATCAATTATTTGAACTCAAAGAGCCTACACGAAGTGTTAACGAAATTGCACAAACATCTACCAGAAGGCGTTCTGGGGTCGATTATCGTTCTGTGATAATGTGAAATGAAATTTTTTCTCATATTTTCATAGTGCTTCTGATTCGCCTTCAGTGAAGAAATGAGAAAAAAAATTTCATGTTTTCATATGATCAAAACAAGTTAAATGAAACAAAATTTTTTCAGTTGAACAACATTGCTGATTCTGGTTTTATGTAACAATGCTAACAAGTGACAAAAACTTTTCATGTGAAAACATTTTTTACACTTCGAATTTATTAGTGAAAAAATGGAAAAATATTGGAGTCATTTTATTACTTCTTATTGTGGTTCAGTGAATTTAATTTTTAGAATCCACACTATTGCAAAATATATTCAGTTAAAACAAAGGTGCAGCATGAATGACTTAAGTTGCATACAGAACGCCTTAAGTAGGGTTCGACATTTCTTCTATGTTGGGTGCCATTTATGACGGTTATGACCAATCTGACATTATTGTGATCGACGCATAATGGTCAATTTTGGGCATTTTCGCATCAAAAATCTGTAACTTTTTTGTTTGATGAGATAAAATTCTGAAATTTTGAATGAATCATTTTAAATATATTTGACAGTAAATGTGTAAATAATAACCCGTTCACTGAAAGGATTATGTAAATATATATAATTAAACTTGAGTTGTATTTCCTTTTTGTAGTTATGACTTGCACTTGTATTTACAACAACTGAAATTAATAATTCATGACATGATCATTATTATAAACTAATAACAGTATTTTATTGCATAAATTTTATGTAATAATCAGGTAAATTTACATATTCTTTGTGTATATGATATAAAAAAGCGTTACAATAAAAGAAAGATAATTAAAAATATTTCAATAATAAACTTAAAAATATTTTTTTAAATTTATTTTTTATATGAAGAAATTAAATGAATTTTAATAACCATGATATTTTCACTTTTCAGTATGAATATGTTGTGAAAACTTCAGAAGATTTAGAGCCTCTTCGTCTAGGTCTTTTGCAAGTTTGGCGTATGATTTTCCAAAGCTTGTCACATATGGATCCGAAGTGTATAAAAGTCTGTTAAAAATATCCGCATTTGGGAATAATCGTGAACATTTTCGTGAGTGATGCAAGCGGTACTTTTTGTAAACTTTATTACGCGATTCTTGGGCATCCTCTGACAGCTCACCAATAGGCAATACTGTAAAGTATTTTGTAATACTTATATTAGTTGCATAGTGCATAGTTGCCAAATTTTGTTGGGTCTATTTCCAAACCAGACGACAAAGATTGGAGAATGATATGAAATCTTTTAATAAATGTTTCATCAACTCCAGTTATCTCCGCAGAGAGGTAAGAATTAACGAAAAACTTTCTTGTGGTATTGCCATCATTGGCTTTGCCTTTTCCTTGTCTCGGTTTATCCATAATTAATGCAAATTCTTCCCGAAAACGTCTTTTGATAGAAGATTTTTCCTCCTGCTTTAATCTTTTAAGATTTTCACTTTAAGGTGACCATTTCTGAAATTTGCGATTGTAACCGATGTGAAAAATCAGTTACATGTATCTAATCCACGGGTGTATGGTCGATAATCCGTATTCGAAAGCTTGCAGCTACTCTTATTAAATAGTTCATTTGACTTGGTGTCGCATTGCATATGGAACATGGTTTTTGTCAAGACTTGTGCTATTTTTCTTTTCTATTATTCTTTTATTTTAACAGTTTGTCCTTCCTTGGTAATTACAGTTTGTGACAAAAACTTTATTTGATATCGAATATTACCTACCACGTCATCGGTCTTAGCAAGTGTCTCTTTACTTTTAATATTCTATTGAAATTGGACCCAATATATCTAACAGATTAGCAAACTGGATTTTGTTAAACTATTAAACCTGATTCTTCGTTCATAAGTCTATTTGGTCAGAAATTAAAATTCGATTCCTCTGGAAAAGATTGCTTGTATTCAGATTGACCTAACGAACCATCACATCCCATCACAGCGTCAATTATTTAATATTCTGGATGCTGTATGATCCAGTAGATGTTGTAAATATTTTACTTAAGCATAAGTGTTTGTTATTTCTAGCGATGCTGATGGAGGAAAGCAACTTTTTTTTTTGCTTGCAGAATTTTGTAATACGATGGAAGAGTAGTAAAATTTTTTTCCATCATTAGGTTTCTCAAATACAGTGCCAGCTCGCTAATCCGAATTAATGATTGCAGACCGTGATTCGGATTACTGGATGTGCTGTTATTATGTAATATAATTCTTTATAATCGCAATTAAAACAGAAGCCAGAATGTCAAACAAATTTATTTTATTTTTATTAAACAAGAATGAAAAAATTAAAGCACATACTTCCAAAGCTTTGTTTCGCAATTCCTTCTGCATCAATATGTAATCTGTTCCTTTGCGTAATCTATTTAACGTGTTTCATAATTATAGGCTATGATTCTACATTTTCTGTGTCTACTGTGAACTACGACACGAAGTATTGTCAGAGTTAATAATCCAGCTAAGAATTTCATCTTCAGAAATTCGCACGTCAATATTGCCGTGAAATAAGTTGGTTATAGTGCGAAATTCTTCTGTTTCTTCAACACAATCATTCTCAGGCAATTCTTGTTGTAACAATGATAGTGGGATGTTATCCTCTGAAGCCTACCTCTAAGAATGAATATGCGACTAATACCATTAAATAACTAAACTATTTGCAACAAGACATAAAACATACATACTTATGTACTTATAAATATTATATATGTATATATCTACATTATCAATCATAGAGGGCTCTGGATCTCAATGATGTCCCGTTAGTTTTAAAAAAACATACAAATAATAAAAAAGCAGAGAATAAAAAAAATAAAATAAAAATTCGGTTTAGCGAGCTTGCAACCAATGCGGACTATAGAGTACGTAATACGTTATAAATTCAATTCGGATTACTGGATAATTCGGATTACACACCTTCGGATTAGCGACCTGGCACTGTATATACATTGCGCTTTTGTCAGATCTAAATCAATAAAAACACTTAATGCCTCTATTTCATCAAATAATTCAACATTATCTACATATTCTAGATTTTTTAAGATCTCCTTTTTGGATTTTGGGAAAGATCTTTACAGGTCAATAATTGTTGCCTCATCTCCTTCGCCTATTGATAATTTTTTCGTGTAAACTTGTTCAAACTTTGTAAATTTCTTCCAGTTTCAATATATGTATCAATTCATTGACGCACTGAACACTTAAAATTATTTATTTTGGAATTAATTTAAGATTATTTTATCTTAAATTTTTTACAATAATAAAAAACCGTATCAAATTAGTGTGACTGCTAACGATTTTTTTTTTTCTTTTTGTCTTGGACCGGCACTCAGGCGATGACCCCTACACATGCTGGAACTAGGAAATTAGGTTATGGGAAGGAGGATAGAGGGAGTGGTGTTTATTGACATTTGATTTAAATCTTCCCAAGCTAAAAGTGACAGGAAACACCTCTGCGGGTAGTCTATTCCACATACGTGCCGTTCGGCCAAAAAACGAATTTTCCCTGTAATGCGTAGTGCGAGTCGCCGTCAAATCGACCACAAATGGATGCGCTCTTAAATATGATCGCATCGTGCGCGCGAATGACCGGGTTTCGGGAACAAGTTCCCTGATTTCATTAGAACACCTCCCATTATTAAGATCTTTTTTTAAAGAAAATTTCCATCAACTAGTAATGTAACGCCTTTGCATAATATTTTTCTCTTATTAAAGAAGAATTTAAAGCAGTTATTTTTAATAACTCACACTTAGATATTAAACATTAGCAACAAGTTGCGGTTCTTTTTTTTCTAATTTACTTTAGCAACAAGTTAAATTTACTAAATACAGTAGATTCAAATTTCACGAAAAATAAAAAATATTAATTCGTGTAATAAGAAATTCAAAGGACAATTCATATCATATTTTATTAATTAAAAATGGATTTTATAAAAAATTAACGAATGTAATGAATGTAATTATTAAAAACAAATTTATAAAAAAACGTAATTATTTAAAAAACTTATTGAAGTTTGTTTTTGAGATTTTTTAAAACTTTTTTTCAATTGCTTCTTCTTGAAGCTCTCGTAAAATTAATGTCTTATAGATATCGATATTATTTTCCTATCCCCACTGTTTGCGTGACTACTCCATCTATTTGCAGAAATTTTTTATTTGTTCGTTAAATCGAGTACTAAATTGGATGTTAATTCGTTACCCAGTAATGTAAAAATTTAGCCTGTTTGTTAAATCGCAAATTCGTTAAATCTAGAGTTCGTTATATCGGGAATCCACTGTAGTGCAATATTAACGCATATATCGTGAAAAAAATTATTTTCGAATTTGTATAAATACCTAAACTTTATTTAAAAAAAAATATAGGTACATACATATATTTATTTAGTATTACTTTTTCGCACAAGTCTTGAACTCTGGAACTCTTTTGTATGTAGAATTTGTTTAGGCACGAATATGCAGCTGATTTTTATACATTAGTTTAGCAATAAATCAGGCTTTAATAATAACTATGTATATATGAGCGTGTAACTTAGAATTAGAATCCTTGCCAAAGTTTAGACATGCTCATTTCATGATTTCATTATATTTTTATACCCTTCACTTTTAGTGTAAAGGGTATATATAAGTTTGTCATTCCGTGTGAAACTTTTTTAATATTCGTCTCAGAAGAAAAATTTATATATTTTCAGAAAGGTTATGAATAGAGAAGTTGATAGAGCCATGTCCGTATGTCTGTCTGTCTGTGTTTGTGTTTCTTGAAACGGCGTTTGTGGCCAAATTAATTATCTCATAAAATTCATTTTGTGTCAATCCGTCAGTAGTATACCTGAATCTCTTCCTATTGAAATTTGGGCAAATCGGTTGAATAGTTTCCGAGCTACAGCCGCGGATCCACGACCAACTTGGGTTTTTTCTTGAAATTTTAGTACAAAATTGTCCATAACTTCGAAACGGATGGAGCGATTTTAATAAAATTTAGTCCGTGTATGTAACTAGGTGGACTACTTACTTTAAATACTATTTGGACGCGCTAAGTAGCCCCAAATATGTTCAAAAATGCAAAAAAAAACAAAAAGCACGCGATTTCCTTATGAAATATGCATTATATATTATGAAATAGACTAATAGAAGAAACAATATTTAAATTAAAACATACTTCTTACTTACATACCATAACATGATTCGAACCACCATCAGACTTCACCAAAACGCCATCCATATACTCAGTCACCTCACCCAGCAAGACCGCTGAGTTTGTTATAACTTATCTAGACTAAATCATACCACAATTTTCCCACTAATACTATCAAATACACTAACACAAGTCGTGTAACGAAACTTTTTAGCAATACATCTAAAGAAATT
The DNA here is from genome assembly GCA_963924685.1 of Dexiosoma caninum. Lineage (NCBI taxonomy): Eukaryota > Metazoa > Arthropoda > Insecta > Diptera > Tachinidae > Dexiosoma > Dexiosoma caninum. Next base: position 49,531,513 of record OZ004729.1, on the reverse strand, counting down.
TTACCATATATGTATACGGAGTCTGATGAAACAAATACATTCTTAGCACTCATAAACTCATGGTGGCAGTTTTTATAAACAATTTTTTAGAAGCCAAACCTCCTCATTCTTTTTTGCTAATTTTATAAATATATACATATATTCATGCGAAAGAGTAGTAGCATTGCTTTTTGAGCATTTCAGTATGCAAAAAAAAATCTTATTTTGACGAACAGTGTTGCCACGAAATAATGTTGGGATAGAGGACATACAGATGATTATCCGAGACTGAAACTGAGACAAGTTGAATTGAATTGATTGGTATGATTGTTAAAATAAGTAGTAGGAAAGACTTAATTGTTCTTCGCTACACCAAAAAAATTTATAATAAATAATTTTATTTTTACAATTTCTGTTAAAAAACATTTTACAAAATTTCAAAAAAGGTCGAATGTTTTCTTACGTCTTACGTCTATGTGTGACTGTTTTTTGAACACTAACGCACACTAATACAAATATTGCCGCGGATATTAATACGTGTCGCATCGGCTTAACGAAAGAAAATATTAAATCTAACAGTGAAAATGCTGAAATTGCTACAATGGCGGATTATGTATGCAAGCAAATGGCCTTGAATGTGAGTTGTTCTTTTTAAAAATATGTTCAAATAAATACGTGGTATCGAGATGCTAACTATTCAAAACTAAAATACGCCAACTGAGCAACCTAAATATGCCAAACTTTCAAATTACAGAATTGTCTGCTGCTTTATGAATTATTATTCAATTTAAATTCATAAACTTTTTTTTTTGGATGTAAAAAATGTATAATAACTGATTTTTCATGGAAATTTATTTATTAATTCTTTAATGAATGAAATGAACTAAAATATAAATAAATTTTAATGAATTCAGCAGTAAGAAATTGTTGCATTAAAGAAGAAGCCTCAAATAAAATCGAAAATGCGTTTTGGCATATTTTTTACCAGAAACAAATAAGCGTCTCAAATTTGTACGACGAAAAAAAGTTACTTACGCCGTACATTTTTTGAACAATAATAGTCAGGCATGTTCCACAAAAGTAGTGGAATGAAAGTAAAATACGTTTTGAAAAGTAAACTTTTTATTTTTGGTGTTCTGCAAAAGAAGTGGTTTGGTGTTACATTTTCTCATTTAAAATGAAGTTCGAAAACAGAAATAGTAACAGCTGATTTTAAAAATAAAATTTTACTTTATACATAATTAAATTATTGAATAAAAGTTAAAGAATTCGTAAAAAATATTCAGGAATAATTAATAATTAAACAATGAATGTGATATTAGTGTCCATTGTGCATCAAAACAATGAATTCGCGGCAGCAAAAGTGCAGAGGAGGATTCTGCGAGACCACTCAAATCCTTTGGATATAAATGACGCCATGTAAGTACACATGCATACATGATGTGTATATTTTCAATGAAAATTTTAAATTATAATTATATATGTATTTAGGATTTTACAGTATTACCTCATTAACAAGGATGCTTTTCATCTTCTTTTAAATTCTATAAAATGTAGGCTGCCTGTTTTTTCCATACCGGCACAAATACAGCTTGCTGCTACATTAAGATTTTTAGCAGAAGGCGGATTTCAACGAGGTGTTGGAAAAGACAGCGATGTGGCTTTAGCCCGAAGTACCACGTGCAAAATTTTAAATCGCGTGCTTATCATTTTAGAAAGGCACATTTGTGCTAGATGGATCACATTGACCATGAGCGACGATGAGCGTAATTTGTCCAAGCGTCATTTTATGCAAAAGTTTGGTATACCCGGTGTAATAGGGTGCGTTGATGGCACTCATGTGGAAATTACTAAGCCTCATAGTGATGGAAACTTGTTCTACAACAGAAAAGGCTACTACAGCTTAAATGCGATGATAGTGTTTCCAAATTATATGTAAATTCAAATATTATATTTATTCACAATTTTTTATAGATTTGCGATTATAACATGATTATAAAAGCGGTAGATGCCCGTCGACCTGGGTCTAGTCATGATTCCCTAATTTGGAGTGTCAGTAAAGCTCCCAGTTATCTTTCCCGTTGCTATGATAATGGAGAAAGAGGCAACTGGTTGTTGGGTGACGCGGGCTATGCCCTACAGCCGTTTTTACTGACTCCTTATAGGGACCCACAGGCTGGTTCACGTCAACACAAATTTAATGAACGACATGCATCAGCACGTAATGTAGTTGAAAGGACTATTGGTGTGTTGAAAAGCCGCTTTCGATGTCTTGCTCATATCCTTCCGTACCAGCCCCTAAAAGCAATTCGAATTATAAATGTATGTTGCGCGCTGGATAATATTTGCAGACATTTTAATATACAGGATATGGAAGAAATAAATTTAAGAAATGAAATTCATGACAATGATTGGGATGAATTAATAACTGATTCCGTAGCCACTTCAATAAGAGATGATATCGCCAACCGACTTTAGTTAATAAGATATACATCTTTGAGTTTTTTTTATGAATTTTATTATTTAATAAATCTTAAAGTACAGTGACTCAATGTTATAATGGGACAAGCTGTTTATCCAATAACTTTCGAATTATTTTTTTGAACTTATTGGTTTAAGAAGAAAATAAAATTATATTTATACTTTTATTTTTATTATTTATTAAGAACATAAATAAAAAATACATTGACTACCGCCACTGGGATATAAAAACAAAAAAACTAAAACAACACGGAAAATCCTGTCAAAGTAATAATGGGACAATGTAATAAAGTAACAAGTTAAGTATTAAATATATAATGTTTAATATTTAGTTGGAAGGCCTTTTTTCTCTATTACAGCCTTCAATCGATACGGCATAGATTTCACAAGTTTTTGACAGAATTGTGGGGTTATTCTACCCCATTCCTCTTTCAGAGCACTAATTAGGTCCGATTTGCAACTTATTTGGTAATTTCTTAATTTTTCTTCTAAATAGGCCCATACGTGCTCTATCGGATTGAGATCGGGTGATTGCGGAGGCGTTTCGAGCACATGTGGGCAATTGTAAAGCAACCAACACCTTACATTGTGAGCCTTATGCTTGGGGTCATTGTCTTGGTAGAAGTAATAATCATTCGCCAGTCCCAATTTCTCTGCTGTTTCTGCAAGATTAGCACGCAGGATGTTGATATAATATTTATGATCCATAATTCCTTCAATAATGTGAAGGTTACCGGGACCAGCTGCTGATATTGCACCCCACACCATAACTGACCCCAAGCCATGTTTAACAGTGGGTCTCAAATTTTTTTCTGACAGTTCTTCATTTGGTCTTCTCCACACGAATGACCTTCCATCCGATCTGAATATGTTATATTTGCTTTCGTCAGTGAATATTACCTTATTCCAGAATGATAAATCCTTGTTTCTGTGGTCTTTAGCAAAGCGCACTCGTTTAAGCTTATTAACCTTATTAATAAAAGGTTTTCTCCTAGCTACCCGGCCATTATAATTGTGTTTCCTTAACACATTTCTTACCGTTTCGGGATTAGCTTTATTTGCTAGATGTATTTCCGCTTCAGCAGCAAGTCTGGGAGCGCTTAAGTAGGGTTTTTGTTTGATTTGTCGCATAAGCCATCGTTCATCCGCGTCGGAAAATATTTTTCTTTTGCTTGGTTTTGCTACATTTTTAAAAGTTTCTGTACCTGCATATCGTTTTATGATGTTAAACACTGTAGATTTTGGTTTATTTACTATTTCCGCAATATTTCTCACGGTTTTTCCTGATTTCGAATGTTCTAATATCAGTTTTCTGATTTGAGGCGATGTTTGTAAACCCCGTGGCGCCATATTTTAATTTTCTTTAAAAACTTATCAAAAATTAATCTGTAATACACTCTAGCAACTTTTAAACAAAAAATTTTTGCAAAATGTTCCGTTATAAAGCCTAGATTATATAGTGATGCCACCTGTCCCATTATTACTTTGTACTGCATTTTTAACTTATTGTGAATAATTATTTATAAATTAATTTTGACAAACTTAAGAATCATAATCTTTTGAGATGGCAATTAGCACAGTGTTAGCTACACAAAAGCATGAAAATTTTGCATTAAAATCAGTTAACATAGTGCTTAATTATCTCCACATAAATCATTTTAGCTTTGTCCCAATATTACTTTGATTCACTGTATGTTTTTTATAAAAAAAAATAAAAATTTAAAATAAAAATATAGCGAGATCAATGAAAATTCAGTGCTGATATTAAAAAAGGAACCGTCTCAAAAAAATATTTTTAAACCACTTCTTTTCAAATTAAAGTAGTTTATAGAACATGGCAATTCACTACGAATTAATGTTCGCAAACAAAAAGTAAATGAAATGTCAAAAGTAGAATGCAGAACACTAAACATTCAAATTGAAGTGATTTCAAATTACTTTTAATTCAAAGTGATTTGCAGAACATACCCGAGTGTCTTCTTTGCTGTACAGCTACCAAAAAAGAATATTATGATGTATTTGTGGCTTACACTATTCTTGTGTAATCGGATCTTTCAAACAGAGGCTTACACCATTTTTTGCTGTAAGTATTTGATACATTTAAATGAAGTACTCAAATATTACTTATATTTTATGGAAGTAGAAGATTCCGCAAATAGTTTATTTTTACTAAATAAAGCAAATCTGTCTGAAGAATAAGAAAAATTCTTATTGTGAAAAAATCATGTTTATGAATAATCACAATATTTCTTATTTTATTAATTTTTTCTTTCTCCTGTAAAGGTATAAAATTTAAAGATTTGCCCTTTTGCATTTCACTAATAAAAACTCACATTCAACATTGTTTTTTTTTTTTTTTTTTTTTTTTTTTTTTTTTTTTTTTATCTAGGACCAGCACTCAGGAGATGACTCCTACACATGCGAAGCATTGTGCTGGGAACTATAGGAAAGGGATAGTAGAAGAAACGACAGGAGGTGAAGCTTAATTAATTATTTTGCAGCTCTGCTTTCGCACGTTCTTTTGTTTTTTTTTATACTCGTAGCAGTGCTGAAGCTTCGCTTTAGTAGCTATTTTTATTATTATTTTACTTCGCCGGTGCTACACAATACCGACGAAGGAGGGCGTTCTGATGTGATTGTGGATTAATCGATTCGATTTTAATTTCGATTTTACCATAATCACTACTAGATTTAACATTGCCTTTCGGAAATTGTAACAAATAATTCTAATTTGATATCAATTTATCTCATCATTATTTCCGGCAACACTGCTCTTCAAATTTGATTTTTTTTTTTGGTTTATTAAGAAAAAAAAACAAAATGTACCATTTTAAAGCGAATGCTACATGCTTACTACTGAAATGCTGAAAAATATTTTGAGACGAAATAAATGAAATAATTTTACAGTCACGGGTAAAGAAATCGACGGCTTTTCATTAAAATTAAATCACAGCATAATTTTGGTTTTAAAAAAATTTATAACAATGAAGTTCGCACTGAACTGGGAATTTGTTTATTTTGCAAAATAGTAACAATTTTAAAAGTGTGACTTAAAAAATTTTATTTTTTCAAAATTTTAAGCACATAATGTATTAAAAATTTTCCGATTTTACATAATTTATAATAAAATTTATATAATAATAATAAAAGAAATAGCATTCAGTATAAACATTGCCAATGTTTGCAAATTTGAATTAAAAATTTTATCAACGAAAAATCAAGTTCTACATTTATGCTTGTTATGGCAGTTTCATAAAAAGAAATATTATTTTCTACACTGATGTTTACCGTTCTTTCATTTTGCGCCATTAATAAGCAAAAAAATGTGGTGTGGCTTCTGACTCAAGCATTCACATTTTATGCTTGTTTCTGTTGCTTGTCTTTGAGCGTGATTATTTTTCCCTCATTTCAGTAATGCTGCCAGTATGTAAAAAAAAAGTAATAAAAATACCCAAAAAATTCCCACTTGATATATACTCGTATGAATAATAATTGTTATTAAAGCCCGTATGACACTAAATTTATTTTTCATTAATTAATATAAATCTATCAATAGAAAGGGACAGCAAAGCCAGAAAAAAAGAAATACAAGAAACACTTAGTCACAAAACTCTACATATGATTTCGAAATTGCATTTAATCTGATCGTTATTTTATATGTGAAGTAAAATTTTTGAAAATTCTTACTTGTAAGTATTTAACAGGGCACATTTATTAATTTATTTAAAACAGAAATTTAGATATAGAATAACTTCCTCCACTTCTCACTTGATAATGATTTTAAAAGACGAAAGGGAAATATTTCCCCGAAATAACAAAAAAATCATTTTTTTCGATGCCTAAAAGACTTAAAGAAGTTTAAGATGCAAAAAAGACCATATAATCCATTGAATATTTTCTAAGTCACCCCAAAGTTTTTATAATGTATCATATGTAGACTTTTGCTTTTATAAAATTTATTATTTTTTTCATTATATAATATTAAACAGCGTGAATTTTTATTTTTTATTTTCTGTAAAGATCGTTAATCCTATGAAATAAAAAAGTTTAACAACTTTTTTGTATTTCTCTGAAAATTTAAAATTTATTGAAGAAATTAAATCGTATGTAGAGTTTTCAACTAAGTGTATAATATTTATATTTTTTAAGTTTTGCCTTCTTATTTCCATTAAAAAAAAACGCTGAAGAAAAATATACTGTCATTAATATCAGTGCACTACGCTACACAAATAGAAAAATATTTACAGTTTATTATTCTAGTTTTAATATTAGAATAAATGAATGCACTAATTTGTTCCGTGCGTTGGCATACTATGCTTTCAGATTTACCGAAGTAATTTTCGGCAAACAAAAAATCATTTTCATATTCATTCAACATTGCAGAGTCTAGTAAAAAACTACTACACAATCTGCTCATATTTATAAATAATAATAAAGTGGCAGCCTTGGTTTTCAAGTAACATGCGAATACACAACCCGCATGCTTCAATAATCACTGGACTAAAGTTTTTATTCAAAAAAATTAAAATTATGGCTGCACGCCCTCTTTATTAGTGTAATAGCATTCGCACATGTGCGGTGTTTTGCGGTCTCTGATTTACATTCTTATCTATAAACATCATATATTGTTTCGCTCACTCCTATAGGGAGCTTATGGCATTCTTTATGTTCATAACTTTGTTGTTTTATTATTTTGTGTACATACATGTATACATATGGGCTACTGAAAAAGTTCTTTAGGCCTTTCTCTGATTTAATGACTCTGAATTTAATGAGGTCGATGGATGAGCTAGCAAAGAGCAAGTTGTAGAGTAGCAAATTTCTTTGAATGAGTTCGAATCATAGGTGTCCCTCAGAACTTGCGTTTCTTTTTTTACTGGTTATAGAAATTAATAATTTTGAAACACATTAATTGGAAAAAAGTCAAAAAATTTTTTTTTTTAATTTAGAAAACAAACATTCATAGCTCATCTAAAGGAACAACAGTTGTGCCTAATTTAACGTAAGGAAGGATGTGTAAAGAAAATAAATTTTTTTTTCGTTGCTTCGTATTTCCATTTGAAATGAAAAGCGCTTGTTTGGTGCATAAAAATTCTTCTAAAAAATTGAGATCAATCGTCCAATGTGATTTAGTTTCCAATATATTGTAAAAATATATTCAACAGAAATATACAGAAATGAAAAATAAAAACAAGCATATGGCCGGAAGAAAACAATAGTTTTGAAAATAAGTGTATTCCTCTAATTCTACGTATTGAAATTTAATTATTTATGTACATATGCATTATTAATATACTCTATATGTATGTATGTGGGTCTATAATTATATAAGTGTAAGCCTCTGTTTGAAAGATCTGATCACGCAAGAATGGCGTAAGCCACAAATGCATCACAAAATTCGTTTTTGGTAGCTTTACGGTGAAATTTGGTTTGCATGATAACTTGGCTGTTTGAAGTTATATATTGATCGAAAAGGTCTGGTCCTTTGGACCAGATCCAACTATTAAGTAAAAATTCGGCACTACTAAACGACTATCCGGAAATTCAGGCGAATTTCAGAAATAAAGGGAGCCAGTGAAGGGTATCTAAGATTCGGCACAGCCGAATATAGCACTCTTACTTGTTTTTTTTTATCTTGGACCAGCACTCAAGAGATGAACCCTACATATGCATTGCTGGAAGTAGAGGAAAGGGATAGTAGGAGAAATAACAGACGATGAAGCGGATTTTCACGTAAACTGCTTTCAACCAGTTTTCGGGAGGGTTTGAAGATCGCCTGGGCCCTGGCCGTGGGGCATTCATAGCCGAAGCAGTTGCGCGGAATCTCTGCACCCACGAACGAAATTTACACTCGGTCCATCACTTATTCGCCGAATACCGAACTTTAAACAAAATTGTCGACGAGCAATTACGTAAGAATCATTACTCTTAAAAAATGTCTCCACAGCGAACGTGCGATGCTCACTCGACCACTGCGACATCGTGACTGGCAAATCCACACAATCGATAATTCCAACGGAGCCACCCTCCCTCCATACCGTTTATTACTTTTTGAATAATAATAATAAAAAATATAAATTTCCCACCAGACACCCTGTATAAAGCGAAAGTATTACGTTTTTAATAACTGACACCTAAAGTTGAACGATACTGAGAAGTCTAACGTTGGACGATACGTTTTTACTAACTAGACCTTTAAGATAGCAACTTCATAACTTAAACGGGAATCGTAATCTCTGTAATTACGAAAACTTATTATGGAAACGAAAATGAAAATGTTTTTCATTTCACAAGAATTCTGTGGCAGCTCAGCTAGGAATGGCTCGTACAACAGTACGGCAACTTTAAGAAAATTATTTACTGTTATTCCCATATAACGTGCATTTGATGCAAGAATTAAAACTCGCAGTTCATCGACAACTTCAAAATTTTTAAATTTGGAAATTAATTGGCGAGCCCGTTCGCCAGATTTCTCAGTATCCGACTATTTTCTTTAGAGTTATTTAAAGGAGCGAGTATATGTAAACAATTCCGAAACAATTCTTGAATTCAAAGCCAACATTGTTGGAGAAATTCCAGCGCTACAGCCACAAATTTTGAAAGATTTTATGGAAACTGCTCTAAAACGAGTCCATAATCGCGAAGCTAAAAACTGCGGTCATTTAAGTGATAGTATATTCTATTTGTCGAGGTTTTTCTGAATGTGTGTGATTATTTCTTATTGCATAAAAATACCCATCTAAAGGTACATTGTCCATTGTCCAAATGATTCGCTATACTAGTCACGTAATTTCGATACAATAAATGAAGCGTCCTCAACGATAAGACTCAATGCTGTAAGGTGCAGTTAGTTTAGTTAGTATCCACTGTCTGCAATAAAAATAAGATAAAAAATTATTTATTAGTTGTCGTTCGTTGAAAGTTTTATGTAAACAAATATGTTTTATTTCTGAGGACGAAATTCGTCATTCGTCCCAGTTGTGTTAATTTATTGAGCACAATTGAACATTTTTTTTGATTACCGTAATTGTGCCAATGTATACAAATGGCTATAACCACAGGTTTTTATTTATTTTCTTATTATTATTAATGAATTACATATTTTTAAATTGATTTTTATTATTCACTTGAGAGTGTGATTCATTTAAGTCATTATTACTATTGAGGCACTGCCCTAATTTATTTTAACTAATTTCACATTTAAAATAATCAAGTTCAATAGCGCAAGTGTTTATAAAATTGTCATTATATGTTGTATTTAAAAAAAATAATAATGATGGCTGTGGTGTTTGTTTACTGTCTGTTCTTGTTCATGTGCTCTTTTTATTAATATTTTTACTACTCGTACCAAGATTTTTTTCTTTGTGAATGATTCATGGAAGAAGCACAGTGTCAGAAATCCGTACATTTGAAAATAATATAACAAATATGACTGCTGTGAGTAGCCACATCTCAGAATTCAATGTCTTATTTCAAATCTATGTAAATAAGCGGATTTTTTTTCTTGGACCAGCGCTCAACGGATGCCACTAACAGAATATTTTCGACTTCACAGGAAGTTATTAACACCAACATCCAAAAAATTAATATGAAAGTGATTTTATTCTACAAAATTGGTCTATGTTTGCTTATATACACATATGTATATACATATATAAGTGTAAAACATTTGACTTTATTATTTAATCGGAAAACAAATGTAGTAATAAAAAATACCATATCATTTCGATAAAATTAATTAAATTAGAATTTTCGAGCAACTCCGTATGGCTCCGTAGGAGTAATAAAAAATTATTTCCATTGCTCTGATTAAAAAGTAGGTACAAACGTGTAAAAAAGATAAAAAATTTCGCAAAAAAAGGGTAAAAAGTGTCAAGGCAAAAATATGAAAATTTGTAAAAAAAAAAAAAAAAAAAAAATTCTAAATATGTTTTGCTTCGCAGATAACACATTAAAAAGGGTAGGTAGAATTTGCACGTAAGAAAGCTTAAAATCTTTAAATATAAAAAAATTTTTGTTTAAATAAATTTATGTTTCTTGCTATTTATTTCACCGTTTTTTTTTAATTTAAATTATAATATTCTTCAAGCTTAAGGTCAGTAAAGGTTTTTAAGTTTTATTTGTTCAATATTTCGCCACTTCTTTGTGTGGCTTCTTAAGGAAATTAGTTCTGGTTTAAAATTATTATTCACAATAAGGAAAAGAAAAATTATTTTGTAAAAACTCTTATATAAACTTCCAAATAACAACATTAACTGCCGTATTCATAAAATTACACTCTGGATTTCAAATTTTTAATTTTGTTTTCGCAACAAATCCAAAATACGTTCTATGAATATGGTAATAAAGTATATAATTAATTAGGAAATAATTAATTACAAAATTTTAACATAGATGCCATAGATATATACATATATATAAACGTGTGTAAACATATACATATGTATATAAAAAATACTTCCAAATCATGACTATATTTATATAATCCCTATCTTGTACTTACTAAATGTCTATAATTCAGAGCAATATTATCTATATCTCCTTTGTAATTAATCCTTTTATTTAGTGGTGTGTTTATTATTTGTAGCATTTCTAGCATAAAACGTTTTCTATAATTAAGTTCTGTATTTAACACTAACACATTTTCAAAGGCTGTGCAGTGGATTCAAATTTAAACAATGAGAATATAATGCAGATCTTTGTAAAATATGATCCTTACGTCTCTGATCCGATTTATGACCAGCAATCCTAGTTTTTAGTTTGATTTTCGTTGTACCTATATATACTTTATTCAGTGGCGAAGGCATTGTCACTGATCACATAACAGTTTAGGCTTCAGCAGATACTAATCCACAACCACATCAGAACACCCTGCTTCGTCGGTGTTCTGGAGCAACAGCGAAGAAAAATTATTTCTAAAAACAGCTGCTAAAACAAAGCTTCAAAAATTGAATAAGTCTCCTTAACATCAGGGGCGCTGCAACTCTGCTATAAACAAAAAATTTACAAAAACAGAAAAAGTTTTACTATCTGTAATCTCTCTCACTATCCCTTTCCTCCAGTTCCAGCACAATTCATCGTATGTGTGGTGATCACCCCTGAGTGCTTGTCCAAGGCAAAAAAAAGAAAAACTGAAAGTGTCCAAAAATACCCTTTTTTGAAAAAGGGTATTCAGAAAAAGGAAAGATTAAAAACAATCATAAAATACCCGTGAAGCGCCAATATGGGATCATTGATATTACACTACATCTTTAAAAAAACAGACAATCTGCGAAGCTGTTAAAGTTTGTCTGCAGCATCATTCGGAGTCTAGGCGGGAATCGAACCCGCTACCTCCAAATTTATAGACTAATGCTCTAGACTACGGAGCACATCAACTTTATTCTGTTAATTTAATGAGCCAGGATTTAAAATTTTATAAAAATTTACGCAATATGTAGTTAAAAAATTTAATTTTTCCATATTTACTCCTTGTGGTACCCTTTGAGGAAACAAAAGCTATAAAAGCTTTAATTTTCTATCGATTTGTACAGGTCCATAATGAAATACATCTAATATATATGGGCATTTTAACAGAAATGTCTACCGGGATTGAAAATTAATATGCCAATAAAAAAAATTTATTATTAAGTTTTATTAGAAGGGTAGGTTAGGTCCGCAGGGTGCTGATGGAGAGTAGTCAGCGTGTTGGCTCTGCAACCAGAAAGACCCAGGTTCGATTCCCAGCCGGGTCAAATCAGAAAAAAGTTTTTTCCGAGTTTTCTATGCTACAGCACCCTCCTTCGTCGGTATTTGAGCAATAAAACGTATTTGAGCTTAAAAATAATGCGTAAAAAACATCAGAGACGCCGCAAATTTAACACGTAACTGCAGAGTTGTGCAGGAATTAAGCTCTATCTTCCTACCGCTTTCATCACTTGTCTATTCTCTGGTCCAAGATTAAAAAAAAAAAAAAGGTCTCAGCCAACTTGGGTTAAATTTATTATGGTCCCATTGTGATGGATGTTGTGAAATAACTTTCACGTGTTGTAGTGATACAGAGCAGAGTCGCTGCTAGAAATTGAACCTAGAACCGAACCCCCAACTGATAAACTAGCATACTACTCACTAAACTACCGGGGCACCCAAATTTGATTAGAAACTTTGTAGGAAAATATGTTCTTAAATGTCTTGTGCTAAATCACAGTAATGGTCGTTAAAAAAAGAGGAACACAATTATTTAAATATGAGGCAGCCATATTATTACATTTTAGTTTTAAATAAATTCGTTTCAAAAATGGTGTTCTAATTCGCAAACTTTTTAATTTTTCCAAATTTTGTCCCGTTGGTTATACCATGTTTATTTCTTATACATCAGAAACAAAAGATTGATAAAAGCTACCTTTTGCACCACTTTTACAACACTGCTATAAAACAAAGCAAAATCAGATTTGTAAGATAGTGAGCTTCACCTCCTGTAATTTTTCTTACTATCCCTTTCCTTTAGTTCCAGCACAATGCGTCGCCTGTGTAGGGGTCACCTTCAGAGTGCTGGTTTGATATAAAAAAAAAGACTCGTATATATATATGTATATTTTTTAACTATACCAGCGACAATAACGCGTGGCCGGATCAGCTAATATTTAGTAAAATATCAACGTGCGATCAATTTTACCCTTCTTACATACATATATTTCAATTTCCAAAAACTGACAAAACAGGTTTAAGATCAGAAGAGTAGAATGCAATTTAAATTGTTCTTATGTACTTAGTATATGTATTTATTATTTTACACGATAGACGATATTTAGCCGATAGGTAAACAAAAAAAACCTAAATTAAATTTTTATCCGTTTATCGCCTAAAATGTACAAATATCAAGAAAGTACGTAATACTCCTTTTGTGTAGATTAAGATGACAACATTTCGAATTTTAGTCAAATTTACCATGTCGAATTTACAAAAGTTTTCCCATTGTTTTTTGGTTTGCATCAAATTTTACCAAAATATAAAATTGTCATATGTATTTTTATTTCAATTAAATGTTTTTTTTAGAGTTTATATAATAGTTCTAGCTCTGCTGAGTACATTGTTTTCATGGAATTTGTTTAACTAATATTATATACACTGTACACTCAGGGAAAAAGTAACTTAAAATGAAGAAAAACAAACTTAAATCAACAAAAAACAACTTTAAAAATTACCAAGGTAGAAAATTTTAAATTCAACAACGTTCAACATGTCGAACAGTGTCGAAGACAGTGCTGATAGCAATCCACAATCACATCAGAACGCCCTCCATCGTCGGTATTGTGTAGCACCGGCGAAGTAAAATAATAATAAAAATGGCTACTAAACCGAAGCTTCAGCACTGCTACGAGTATAAACAAAGAACGTGCGAAAGCAGAGCTGTAAAATAATTAATTAAGCTTCACTTGAACTCGAAAATAATAATAATAAAAGTGAAAATAACTTTAATTTAAAATTGTTCGTACTCATTTTAACATTTCCAAAAACCTTAATATAGCTCTTCAGATGTATGTAGAATTAAATTCAACCCAAAAAATTTTAAAAATACAACCCAAATATAAAAAATAAATTTTTTATCACTTTTTTAAATAGAGAGAAATGATACTCAGGCAATGATTGCTTACTACTAGTAGGTGTTACCTTCTACAGGAACGAGATAGTGGTAGATGTGACAGGTGGTGAAAGAATAGACATAGGAAAGCTTCATTATCTTTACAACTCCGCTTTTTGTCTAGAGCAGACCCTCTGATGTCAATGAGACGTATTCAATTTTTGAACTATGTTTAGTAGCAATTTTTAAATATATTTCATAAATATTTTAAATAATCACGGCTCAGCGACCAGTGATTTTGCCTTTGCATATCCATGACTTGATGATTTTATCAGTTAAGCGGCCATAGCGCTTCCAAAAAATATAGTAGGGTTTTTTATTAATTTAAAACACCTTCCCTTTGAAAACAAACAACAATGTGTTTACATTATTGGAAAATGTTTAGATATTATGACATGATAATGTACCCTATAAATACTCTAATTGTTTTTTTTTTGAAAAACCACAACAAACTGTCGTGAAAGTGTTAAAGTGAAGCAATAAAAGATTTTGAAGTTAAGCCAGCCAAAGCCGTAATAAATAATCAATAATATAATGATACACAAGAAGAATGTGTTAAAAATTCTTTTTCCAAGTACATATGTATGAGTATGTATTTGAAACTGTCAATGAAGTAGGTGGACAATTTCAAATCACAAAATAGATCAAGAAACATTGTACGTCAAAGACGGCCTTCACTAAAAATTTATTGATTTACGAAGATTTGTTCGGCGGTGATAATATTTGGAATGTATTTTCTATATGGTGAGCAGAAAAAACTAGTTAAAAGAAATTTGAGAAAATGAAACAAAAAATAAATTGTCAGGTGTCTCACAAAAACCGAATTCGTACGAAAGTGGTAATGAAAATATTTTTGCCTTCTCCAGAAAACGTACAACGCAAAAATTTTTCGTTTTAAATTCGTTGCAGAATTACAAGGTGGAATTATTAATTTGGCAGCACTTACATAAAAGAAACGTTGAAAAAATATTTCAAATGGTAACAAATTCTGTTGTTTCTTAACCCATTTGCCGCCGCTGTACTCAATTGAATACAGCTAAACATTAGGCACAATTTTTAAAGGTTTTTACGACTTTTTTTTTTGCGTTTTTGGCTTAAAAGAAACATAACCATTTAAAAAAAAAAAAAAATTAATTTGGCTATGAACATTTTAAATACCACAAAATAGGTTTTAAAACTTATGCAAAATTTATGAGGCAAGATAAGCACATAGTTTCCAATTTTTTAGCTTTTACTGTATTGGTAATTTCTTTTTTATTATAATTTTATAAAGGATGCATTTTTATTTATAAAATATGTAAAAAAAATGGTCTACTATTTTCTTTTACAAAATTATCATATTTTAAATACCACTCTACTCAATTGAGTACAGCGGCGGAATCCATATAAAAATTCTGGCAACACCGTTTTGTGTACAGAAATATAAATGCATACTTGCGTGTTTATCTATATAAGAAGGGGATTTACCAAATTTGAAAGTATCAATTTTACTGATAGTCACTGCTTTGAATAATATTCGTTAGTCACAGAATACCATAAACTACAACTAGATGGACACAAACATTTTAGTGCTGCCAGGTCTCATACTTCGTGCGAGAGAGACAACAAATAGTTTTTTAAAAATGTTGCTTTCTTTGTCGTACGAAGCTTGTGAAATTCTCCTTTTGCTTATTGGCAAAGGAAAAATATTTTGGAAGCAATTGGCGCAAATTAGAAATAAAATTCTATTTTGCGCCAAAATCTTGTACAAAGTTGGTGATTTGTGGATTTAAATCTATTAATGATTTAGTCCACATATTACCAACAGTGTACACAAAAAAGCCACAAGCGCAGAAGTCGGGAAAAAACCGAAAACTGTAAGCGGAGAATATTTCATCATGTAAGTAATGAAATATTTAATTTTGAATTGTATTGTAATAAATGTCTTGTATTTTTACAGGAATCGACGCCACTGCATAATGGGATGCAACGACGAGGCAAAGCTGCATAGTGTTCCTGCAGATCCAACCAGGTAAGTCATACATTTTCATTTTACATTTTTGAGTGCTAGTTCTAGTGTCCGAAGTTCTGAAACCCACCCCAAAAGTGTTTGTTTGTTATAAAATACAAACGTTCCGTTGGTTTATTAAGCACAAAACCAATTGGAACAAAATTGTTTAGTGCTAATAAATTTTTTAGCATAAGCAAAAGAAGTCCAGTTGATTTTGTGATTAATAAAAGCAACCAAATGTGTTTGTGTTTTATAAAATAGAAATGGCCAGTTGGTTTGTGATTGACAAAACAAACTGGACCAAAAGTTTTTAAATATATTTGATTACCTACCCCAAAAGTGTTAGTGTGTTATGAAATACAAATGTTCCGTTGGTTTATTAAGCACAAAACCAATTGGAACAAAATTGTTTAGTGCTAATAAATTTTTTAGCATAAGCAAAAGAAGTTCCAGTTGATTTTGTGATTAATAAAAGCAACCAAATTTGTTTGTGTTTTATAAAATAGCAGCGGCCATTAAAAAAATTTCTTTTCTTTTTCGTTTTATATGTTAAACGAGTGCGTGAATATGTGGTACTGGATTTTGGATCGTAGATGAGATGGGAAATGCAGCAACTACAGCCAGAAGAAATCGGAACAAATTTGCAGTTCTTAAAAATAAAATACTTGCTGTAATATACAATTATATTTAAAATAAAAACAATTTTATGAAAAAATTATTTTATGAAAAGAATTTCTATGCAAAGTTTTATTTTTATCGGCATTTACATTTTAATTTTTGCAGTTTCTGTTAAGTTTTTTCTGCTGAAGAAAATTTAAGTCATTTGAGTTTATGTTGGTTTAACAATTAACCTTGAACAATTGGTTTTTGCATAAGGGGGTAATTCCATTATCTTATTGTTTCGTTAAACAAAAATACATATATACATGCGTTTTAACATTATTTATTTGAAAGAATACATACATAAATTGGAATTTAAAAAAAATTTAAATATTAATATTTCGTTCTAATACAATTATGCTTATATAATACAATTATAAAGAACAAAATTTCACAATCCTCCATATATATACATAGAACAAAGGCCGATTTGATAAAAATTTCCAACTATCGTATTGCAGTCTTTCTCGTTTAGAAGATTGCAGCGTATGCAATGATATCCTTGCACTGTACGAGCTTTAACATATTTTGTCTACGAATGAAATTAAAAGAATAAATTGTTTTACAAAAAGCCAACAAAAAACTTATTTTTAGAGTTTGAGTACCTACTTAATTTTATGGCAGTTTAATGTGGTCAGCACGGCATTCATGATATAAACTTTCCTGCACCAACTTTTGCATGTGCAGTTGTGTGTATAGTTGTCCGCCAACCATATCTTTTAGTGTTATATCGTTTACGCTTTTTAATTTAAGTATTATCGTCCAAGTTATGTTTTTCAAAACACAAAAACGAATATACCTAAAAAAATATAAAAGAAGCTTTTAGAAAATAAAATATCATTTCATATCGTTTTTTAATATTGCATGCTTTTTTACGTACTTGTTTGTAAGAATGCCTTATTTTAATGTTTTTTGAAAACCTCTAATTAAAACATTTTTGAAAGCAGGTTTTTGTGAATCAAATCTGGTGGCCTCTATTCTTGTTTGTAGGCAAAAGTTGTTGACAAACATCCACACTCCAGTTAGTAGTTGTAAGCCTCAGAGTCTTAAAAGGAAAACAACATTTGCAAATGTTAGCAGCTATTAAATAAACAGTAAAAAGAAAATAAACTTACCTTTTTCTTAAACAAGCACACAAACTGCCTTCACCATAACAGCCAATTAGATGAGAAAGTGATCAGATCAGGGTTACATTTATACAATTTTGCCATCGGTGGCAAAACCCAAGGTAATTCCAATGCACATATATTTTCTGTGGTTTTAACAAAGCGCACTTCATTGTAAAATTCCTTGTTAAAATACTGGGTAGATTATTGCTGGGTATATCCGTAAAATGTTTCATGAAACTTCACCACCACCACCTCGAAACTCTTTAATTCATCAATAGACAAACGTGCCGGCACACAAACATACATACCATGGTTTGTTAGTTAAAGTTCAACAACTTACACAAAAAACAAATATAAGAAAAGGAAAAGCCCCGTTACCAGTGACGGAACGACATTTAAAATACATCAGTGCTGACACTACCAACCAGTGCTGTCACTTCGGGTCACGGTGACCGGATGAGGTCTTTCATGGCCTTTTTTCGCGTCATTGTGCAAATTCCCTTTACAATACCCGACTAAATCTTTTGCATTGTTGGTGCCATTGTGTTGGTTACTGCTAGACTGTTTGGTGATGACGGAGTAACACTGATCACCGGCAGTCGTTCAAGCAGCGATTAGCTCAGTGGCAACTACAATACAAAGGATACACATTTTATTTAGGTTTTCTCGCGTTAATCATGACAGGCCGATTTAGAATTGACTTCTGCAACATACGTGGTCTAAGGGCACATTTCTTCTCTGTCTATGTTCACGTTTGTCTCCATCGGCCGGATGTTTTCGCCTTAAGTGAAACCCAGGTGTCTGAGGATGCTGACCCACAGGATTTTCACATACCTGGGTATCGCCTCCTATCTCTTTTCTATCTTCACAGGGGCCTTGCAATTTATATACGCAATGAAGTTGTGTACCAGTGCCAGCAATCTTTAGACACGCATGATCCCGAATTTAGCTGTCTTTGGGTTAAATTCAAAATCAGGGCACATCTTCTGCATTTCGGGTTTCTTTACAGAAGCCCACACACGGAAAGGGAGAAGACTATACTGAACTTCGATGCCCTTTCCGACAATATATCGGGGATCCTCGAAAATTACCCGAACAGTGAAATCGTTATTGCTGGTGATTTCAATGTCCATAATTTATCGTGGCTCCGCCATTCGAGCAATACAACTCCAGAAGGCCAATATGCTGAGCTATTCGCAGCGCACAATCACCTTGCGCAATTAGTGAATGAACCAACACATATTTCATGTGTTGACGGGCACCAACACAACACCCTCGACCTTTTTCTCACTTCACACCCTGAAAAGTATGAAATGAATATTAGCGCACCTCTCGGTAATTCGGATCATTGCACCATTTCTGCCTCCTTTTCGTTTGCGGAACTTCGAGGCGTTTCACCGCCAGCTATGAGACGTTCGAAATATATTTACGAAAAGGCACGTTGGGCTGAGCTCAACGATTTCTTTCGGCATTTCAATTGGAGGCTCTGCTTCCTCGACAATGATGTCAATGCCATGGCTAAAATGGTCCAAAATATAATAATGCTTGGTATGAAAACGTTCATACCATCAAAGCAAATTTCGATTAGGCCTAGACCAAAGTCTTGGTTTAATCAGACGTGCAGACTTGCAGTCAGATCCAGAGAGGAAGCATTTAGTGTCTGGCGGAATAATAAAAACGCAGATACTGATATGATGCGCAAAAGGGCGAGAACTTCGTGTGCCAAAGTGCTAAGACGTGAAAAAGCTTTGTACGAGCAGAGTCTTCGCGCTAAAGTTCTTACTGCCCCACGGGGAAGTAAAAGCTTCTGGTCATTCGTTAAAAGAGTTAAGGGAAATGCTAGTTCTTCTATCCCGTCTCTGTTAAAGGCTGATCAAATATTCACTGACCCGGTTGATAAAGCTAACCTCCTAGCTGAAATGTTTGCAGGTAATTCTCACCTGCCGGAAAGCAATCAACCACTGCCCGCATCCGAGCGTGTATCCGTAACTATGCCAAAGATATACTTTCGGGCTCGTGCAGTTAAAAGGGTTTTATCGGACCTCAACATAAATAAGTCTCCTGGCCCGGATGGAATTCCGGCACTGGTCTTGAAGCAGTGCTCTTCGACGTTATCGCTTCCTCTGGCAATCCTTTTCAGCACCCTCTATCATGCAGGTGAATTTCCGTCGTGCTGGAAAGTTGCAAATGTTACGCCGATCCCCAAGAAGGGAGAGGCAAGCAACCCTGAAAATTATCGCCCAATCGCAATATGCTCTACCATTTCTAAAGTAATGGAGAGTATGCTAAATTTCCATCTTATGAAATATCTGGAGTCCAATAGCTTACTCAGCGACCGACAATATGGCTTCCGTGGAGGACGTTCCACGGGTGATTTATTAGCCTTCCTGTCGGAAAAATGGTGTCGATCCATCCACCATTTTGGCGAAAGTAAGGTAGTGGCTCTAGATATTTCAAAAGCATTCGACAGAGTGTGGCATGGAGCACTCTTGTCCAAACTTATTGCTTTTGGTGTCGGTGATATCTTCTCTCGATTTATATCGAGCTTTCTCAGGGATCGCGCTATAAGAGTTGTTATAGACGGGATCTCATCAAACGAGTTCAAGATCAATTCAGGGGTACCACAAGGCTCCATTCTTTCTCCTACCCTATTTCTTATTTTTCTTAATGACCTCCTATGTCATACTTCAAACCCTATCCACTCTTTCGCAGATGACAGCAGCATCTGCCATTCATATTCATTCGATCGTAGGCCGACATCAACTACGATCGCGGCGACGCGGCAGAATATGAATGATTCGCTAACAGGTGACCTCACGAGAATATTGGAATGGGGTCACGCGAACAGGGACGATTTCAATTCCCAAAAGACCCAATGCTGCATGCTAACACACCGCCGTATGCACGATCACGCTGCCTCATCTGTAAAAATGGGTGGCATAAACATTGAGGAATCAGAAGCTCTTGATGTTCTTGGCATGAAAATTCAGTGTGATGTCCGATGGACTGAGCACATTTTTCAGGTCTCAAAGGAAGCATTCAAGTGCCTAGGTTTTTTAAGGCGGTGTAAGACATACTTCACCCCATCTGATCTCCTCACTATTTATACCGCCTACATCCGACCGAAAATGGAATACAACTCTCATGTGTGGGCCGGTGCTCCAAAGACTATTTTGAAGTTACTCGACCGGGTACAAGAAAGGGCGAAGAAACTCATAGGAGACAGTAGGGTAGCCAACTCTATTGACTCTCTTGAGCATCGTCGCAACGTGGGGTGCGTTTCGTTGTTCTATCGTTACTATAATGGGATGTGTTCTAATGAAATCAGGGAACTTGTTCCCGAAACCCGGTTATTCGCGCGCACGACGCGATCATCATTAAGAGCGCATCCATTTGTGGTCGATTTGAGGGCGACTCGCACTACGCATTACAGGGAAAATTCGTTTTTTGGCCGAACGGCACGTATGTGGAATAGACTACCCGCAGAGGTGTTTCCTGTCACTTTTAGCATGGGAAGATTTAAATCAAATGTCAATAAACACTACTCCCTCTATCCTCCTTCCCATAACCTAATTTCCTAGTTCCAGCACAATGCATCGCATGTGTAGGGGTCATCCCCTGAGTGCCGGTCCAAGACAAAAAAAAAAAAAAAAAAAAAAAAAGTTGCTTTGCTGCATCATCGGTTTGGAACAACTTTATCTTGCTTTTAAAACTAACCAACCATCCAATAATATAAAATCTAATGCATTACTTGTATTTCCACTCTTGCCGGAAATTTCAGTCAAAGTTTTAGAACTTATTACACATACTTTTTTTGTTGTGCGCATAGAATATAACACTTTCATTTGCACATTAACTTTTTATAATATTTTTTAAACCGCGGATTTAAGATTTCATTCATAAAAATTGAAATATTAACTAAAAAACTAATTTTTCCCAAAAAATTCACACATTTTGCTACTCAAAATTTATTTTACATTGCAAAACATCTGTTTTCAAAAGTATAGGTATAACCATTGCTTTTAATACATTGCTTATGCTATCATTTTATTCACTCTCACGACCCTTGTGCAAAAACTGATTTGGGGCTTTTTCAACTGTCACTTGTGGGTATTCTGTATGTATATTCTGTGCAGAATAGTTTTTTAATTAATTTAATTTAGTTTTTAAATTTAATTAAATGTTAAATCCACGATTGAAAGAAATAGTAAAAAGGTAATGTGCAAATCAGGGAATGGAGTCGAGGGTAAATTCCGGCTGGCGGTCCCTCAAGAGAAATATCTTCGGTCGGCGGCGACTGAAGAAGAAGAATTTTTGTAAGCAGATTAACAATATGCCTGTCAGCCGCGGCTTAATAATTGAAAAATGGTATCGGCGGCTGCCTGTTAGCAGTCTCTGAGTCGATCGGGTTCGTTCTCTGGTGCAAATAAAAGTTCAATATTCCATGCGAACAACAAAAAAACTACATATGTGTAATAAGTTCTAGAACTCTAAATTCCAAGCAAGAGTGGAAATGCAAGTAATGCTTTAGTTTTTATATTATTGGCTGGATAGTTGGTTTTATAAGCAACATAAAGCTGTTCCATCGGAATTGCACCAAACCGATGATGCAGCAAAGCAAGTTTAGCTAGCAAACCACCGTATCTATGTTTGTGTGCCGGCACTTTTGTCTATTCATGAACTAGAGAGTGTCGTGGTCATACATTTTTCGGATATACCTAGCAATAATTTACCCAGTATTTTAACAAGGAATTTCACAATGAAGTATGTGTGCTTTGTTAAGCCCATAGAACATGTGTGTACATTGGAATTAACATGGGTTTTGGTACCGATGGCAAAATTGTATAAATGTAGACCTGATCAATTTCTTATACAATTGGTTATGATGCTGAAGGCAGTTTGTGTGCATACTTAAGAAAAAGCAAGTTTATTTTGTTTTTACTGATTATCTAACGGTTGCTAACATTTGCATTTCCCTTTACGACTCTGGGCCTTACAACTAATAGCTGGAGTAGATGAATCTGGTTCCGATACAAATTCCATTTATTCCCTTTTCAATTTGCGCATTTGCCTAACTGACAGTGGTTTTCAACAATTTTTGCTGTATGGCCGTTATGATTTCTTGCAAGAAGCTAATGAAGAATTGAAGAGGCCACCAGTTTTTGCTTTGCTTCTCAAAAGCTTGCCTTTGACGATGTGCAAAATCTAGTGGTGCTCTCAAAATACTATCCACCCAACGATATTCTAAGGGGCACTGAATTGTACTATGAATTCGAAGTAGAACAAGTCAAAAATGTTATAAAGCTTTTAAATGAATTTAATATCAATATTATGATTACCTCACAAAAGGATATGGCAGACGCCACCACTATTGTTGATATAAATAATTTTAAGCAAAATTTACATGTTTATTCCATTGCAAAAACCAAATTAGAAACACCTATAATCGATACCGCTAACAGCGATCATTCCAACTCGACAACCGGCATGAACATTATAGAGGATTGTTAAATTTTATTTAAAATTATACTAGAGAACTATTTGAATTCAATAGAACGAAATACATATTAATATTTAAATTTTTTTTTTATACATATGATTCTAATTTTTTTTTTTTTTATATTCTCAATTTAGAATGGGGAATGTTTCTGATGCAGGGCAACAGACTAAATGGAAGACGATTAACATTTCTAAAACAGAAAGTATTTTTAATTAATAATAATTGTTTTCCATTTCTTCTGGCTGTAGTTGTTTCCATTTCTCATCTCATCCAAAACCAAGTACCATACATATAAATAAAAGAAAATTAAAACAAATAAATTTTTTAATTATAAAAATGGAAAACAAAATAAATAATTAAAAATTATCTGTTTAAAAATGTTTGTTCTATTTGGTTTTCTCAATCATTGCTATTTTATAAAAAAAACAAACACACTTAGTTGCTTTTCTTAATCACAAACTGTTTAGCACTAAACACTTTTGTTCCAATTGCTTTTATTTAATTTTTTTTATCTTGGACCAGCACTCAGGAGATGATACCTACGTATACGGTGCATTGTGCAGGAACTAGAGGAAAGGGATGGGTAGGATAAATGATAGGAGGTGAAGCTTCACTATCTTACAACACTTTTTGCACGTTTCTTTTTTTTTAAGTAGTGTTGTAGCGTCTCTGATGGAAAGGAGACGTATTAAATTTTGGAGCTTCGTTTTTATTAGCCATTTTTAGTAATTATTTTACTTCGCCGGAGCTACACAATACCGACGAAGGAAGGCGTTCTGATGTGCCTGTGGATTGGATATAGCTGCAGCCTTTATTGTTCAGTGACCAGTGCCTATGGCTTCTCCACTGAAACCTTCCGGCAACAACTGACACAAAGCCACAAATACACATCAGAAAAAATTCGAGATGTTTTTATGATTTGGTCTGAAACTGGGATTGAACCCATGGAAATTTTAGTTTTTATAGTCAACGTGCAGACTACTTCAGGCATCGCCACCTTCATTGTTACTGCCATATTTCGAGAACATATGCTTCATATGTATATCTTTGAGAATAAAATTATCGGTGGTAGTATATTTCAAGACAATAATGGTTTTCAGCATTCAAATCGGTTATGCAGTAAATATTAAATATAAAACTTTTTGTAAGATAATCTGAAGCAACTAATTTTTATGTATTATTATGAAATAACTGCCCAATATAATAAATTTCAATCAAATGATGAATGGAAATTATATATGTAACTTTTTTACAATCATCTATTTTTTATCTGTTTGTTTGTTAATAATTTTCGCATGTAGAGTTGAGAATTTTCTCTTATCGCTGTCTAAGCTTTTTTTACACTCTTAGAATAGGTCTTCTGAAAGATATTTTCCTAATATATAATTCCTTTATTTATTTATTTTTTTCAGATTTGGTTCAGCCAGCAGTCAAGCATCACAAAGCAGCGGTGATATATGCCGCATTTGTCATTGTGAAAGTGATCCACAGAATCCACTTTTGACACCATGTTATTGTTCAGGTAGCCTAAAGTATGTACATCAGGCATGTCTACAACAATGGCTAACCGCATCAGAGACAAATTCCTGCGAATTGTGCAAATTTCCATTTATAATGCATACAAAAATTAAACCATTCAATGAGGTGAGTAAATATTTTATTCAAATAGTAAACTTAAGTTAAAAAAATTATTCATGTTTGTTAGTTTTGGTGGATATTTAATTAATTTTCAATAAAAACGTAAAATTAATACGGTTTTAAATATTTGTTGTTAATAACCATACAATTCTATTTTATATTTTTTATAGCTTAAATGAATCCACACATGTTTATACGTATGGTTGAGTAACCACTTGAAATCTTTCAGAATTGTATTCATTGGCTATTGAATTTGTCTTTATTTGTAATGTTTCCTAATTTTCTGGCGTTTATATCTAGCGTTGTTCAGCTTTTAACTATGTATATCACAAAATATACAGAAGTGTCAGTTCAAAGCAGCGAACGAGCAGAGAAAGAGACATCATCAAGAGATGTGCTGTCTCTTTTACCCCCTAACTCTGTTCGGTGATTCCTTTTTCTTCTAAATTCCTCAATATTGTTGTTTTGTTTTGATTTTTATTTTCTAGATGTGAAAATTAGCCGTATTTTTCATCTACTTTATGCTCACAATTTCGCAATTTTTAGCACGACAATGTTACAAACATAGGTTATAGGAATCTGTGGTTACAAAACACAACAATGTGGTGTTTTGTGTTATGAAAATTATGTACTATGAAAATTAATTTCATTTATTAAAACAAATAGATACCAAAAAATCACAAGATCACTAAAATGTTATATTATTGGCTTATGCACAACAAATTTCTTTTTGGTAATTTTTTAGCTTCGCTATGTTTTTTTTTGCTATATTAACACAAAACACGATTAGAACCACAAAACACCATTAAAACAAGCTGCACTATATTTTTTTTACTATAATATTAACACAAAACACAATTAAAACAAAGAAAACCTCAAGAAATTATAAATTTGTTCTTATGCACAAATTGTGGCTTATGTTAACAACATTTTTCATCACAAAACACCAAAATACTGACAAATTTCTTTTTGATAATTTTTTAGACTTGCTATATTAACACAAAACACTATTAAAACAAGTTTCACTAAGTTTTTACCTATAATATTAACACAAAACACAATTAAAACCAATAAAACCACAAGAAATTATAAATTTGTTCTTATGCACAAAATGTGGCTTATGTTTACATTTTTCTTTTGTTTACTTTTCATCTTTCGTAAAATTGTATATTTGTCTCTCTCTCCCCCTATTTGAAGAAAAAGTGATTTAAATTTTTTCAGACCCCTAGCTGACACTTCTAGGTATTCTATGGTATCACGCTATCAATATGATGTGCAATAAATAATTAACATTTCAATATAATGTGCTTTAGTTTAGTTTAGTAAAATTAGTAAACCGTCTGATATGTTTGAAGATACTGAATAACCATAATACAACGACTCGTTGCTAGATACATATTTCAACATCACTGAGCACGCGGCTTTTTCTGTATTAATTTTTGCTTTTCTTGTATGTAACATTCCAGTAGCTTTGTAAACGAATAAATAAAGAATTATTAAATTATCGGACATAACACCGTATTTTACACTTTCTTGTTCCAACTTTTTTTCTTCTTTAAAATTGCATCGTAATTGGTTAAATGCTACTTCTCTTAAAAATAAAAATTAAAACGAAAAAGAGTTTAGTATAAAAACATTTCACTGCTAATGGTAGTATTATTTTTCCCAGCACTGTATACAGGGTATTACAATTTACTTGTTGAATGTTATCCGTTGGGGTTTTCACTTTTGTATACGAGTAATTTAATACTGTTTTTCGTGTTTTGATGAGATTTCAAATATCGTTATTATTGTTTAGACTTACTAATGCATTTAAATCTTTCTCAGCACAATTTAATCAAAGTGCAACATCTAACTAGAAACTTCAATAATAAATTCGAAATCTTCTGTGCACTTGCTATTTTGATTGGTCGTAGAACCATTTTTAATTTACTGCATGAAATGTTTTAAACTGTTTCTCTTAAAATTTATGAAAGCTAAAAACTTGAGCTACATTATTAGATAATGGACCTGTATTTTTGGGTTTCCTATTATTGGAGTCTCGGAGAAGAAATTAATAACCCAATTATTAATGGCCATTGGCCAATGAAACCAACAAAATTACCGCACAGTGGAGTGGCATTCACACAGTCGACAGCACAAGTAATATCATTCACACTAAAATGTATAAATAAACAATAATTTCTTATTGTTCAAGTTTTTAGTTTTAAAGTATCTTTGTATACAAAAAGTGAAATTTGAGTTTTATTAAAATGCAATAATTAACATAAATAAATGACAAATAATTTTATATTGACACTTATAATTTTTCGATTGCAGTGCCTTGCGATTAAAACTTGCGTTAAAAATAAACTTGTAATAAAATTTGCAGCTATAAAAAATTAACTACTTTTCTTTCGGTTTTATTTAATGGCAGGACAGAGCAGTAAAAAAAATTATGCAGTTTTTTTATAAGGGAAGTTAGTTAACAAAAAATTTCTATACAACCAAATGAGTCAATAATGATATTAAAGACTTAAGGTATGTACACACGATTGTCATTTACTACAATATTGACAGAAAAATTGTTACAAAATGTGCAACAACCGTGTGAACACACAATTTTTGTAGGGTAACATCGTCACAAAATGTATTGTCTGTGCATTGTATGCCAATAATATTGTCACAATTCTGACAATCGTGAGAACAACCTTCATTTCCATTGACACACCATTTACAGTCATTTGTTATTGTCGCATGTGCTTCATTTAGTGCACCGTACGATAACACCATTGGAAGATAAATATTTCTGTTGGCAATGCTGCCCATAAATATTTAAAAACAATGCTAAAAGTTGGATCTGGCAACGTTTGCCATACAATAATCTGACAACCGTGTGAACAGACTATTATTATTGGCAGAAAAATTTATTGTCGCAGAACTGTGTGCCAATGAAATTGTATGGTTTTCTTTCAATAGTGTGAACAGACAAATTACCAGATGGTAAAAATTTTTCAATGTGAGTGCATTGCCACCATATTGCCGTATCCTACAATATTGTACAATCTGACAATCGTGTGAACATAGCTTATACTCATATACATCAGGCAACCCTCTAAAAAATTAAATTTGCTGCATAATGGAAAAATTAATGAAATGAAAAATTAACGGAAAACTTTTATTTTCAGTTTTTTTTTCTCCCATAGAGGGAATTGGGAAAATTTTAAGAGATTTTTTTTTGTGTATAAATAAATTAACAGTTATGTACAAAATAAAGGTACTTATCACTTTTATGAAAAAAATGCAACTGACTATACATTTGCAAGCAGAATTGTAGATATAAGTACACAAAATATTTTTTCTTTATATTTAGTACACAATTTTTCTAGTTATCTAATAAAAAAAATTACTCTTCAAAATTGTAGAAATTCTCTTTTTCTCTGGACAACTGTATTTTAGCTTGTAAAAACTAACCATTCCAGGCCATCTTGCAACACTATCTCGTCAGCTTCAATATTTGTCATTGTGTGCGAAAAATAGTCACACATATACGCTCTGTCTAATATTGACGAATATCAAAATGGTTTTGATATTCATCACAATAGGTGTGTTTGTTTACCCCAAATTGGGCGCCCGCGTGCGCCCAATCTTACCCAAAAGCGTTTTCTTACGCAAAAATTGGGTAAATGAGAGAGGTTTTGAGAGAGTAATGTTCTTGTTCTTCACGCACGAGAATGCTTGCAAGAATGATTAAATAAAGATTACGCCAACAAGCTAAAATAAAAATACTTTTCTGCGCATGATGGAACTCTGACGTCACTCAACATGTATTCTGATTGGCTAATAAAACTCAGCTGAAGAACTATTATGTTATTGTAAAAACAGGACAGTGGGGCAAATTCAGTTTGATAATAAACAATTTTAAAGAACTATTTTATTTTCCATTTATTTTTATTTAAATATTTTATACATATAAATAGTGAACCCAAGTGTTAATTATTTCCCTTTTTCCCCATTCCAAAATTTGTTGTTGTTATTTTACTTAAAAATAAAAATCTTTAAAGACTATTTATAGAATTTTTAGTTTGTTATTTTACTATACTTTCTCTTTCTCTTATACGTGCTTTCAACAATTTCAGAATTTAGTTTTCTAATTCTAAAATACATTCTACATCTAAAAAAAAGGTTTTTACGTCATCACTGGCTTCAATTTCTTTTGCTTCCAACAAATGCTTTTGTAAATATCCACTTGCGAGTAATAATTTGTCGCCATTCAATTTGGAAAAAATTGAGTCACACAGTATTAGCGTGTTCATTAACGAAGTTGATGGCTTACTAAGTCCACCTTCACTTAAGTGATTAACCCATGAATAATTGCGTTCGGTTGAAGAATTACTCACAAGATCAGGATTTTCATTCTTCAGTTTGTGGCAAATATATCCGGCCAAGTTCTCTAAACCATCATATTCCATATTTTCTATTTCGCTTTGGTTAGTTTCTGTAGCCAAAACATCTGCCTGAATGTTACGGTTAACACTCTTAAGTATAGTATCTGAAGAAATCACAAAGTTTATAAAACTTTGTGTTATTTAAAATTTTAGCTTTCAACTTACCCGTTAAAGAATTATCTACATCTAAATCGGGTGTATTGTCAACTTCTACATTTGCATTACTACCCAAAATGCCTTCGTTAGACCCCATTAAATATGATCGAAGTCTATATTTGAATTCTTCTCGATCAGGGTGATCGTGAAGTCCGCCTTTCGACCTAATTATTCCAAAAAAATTTTCCAGCACATCTTGATTAAACCGATACGTTAGCAAATACTCAATATTATATCGACTTTTAAGTTCAATATATAGCATTTGTAACGCTTTATTAGATTGAATGATACCTGTAGAATACATTTATGTCAAAAGAAATAAATCTGTGTCACAAATTTTTAGAGTACAATATAATTTTCAACCTTTTTGGAAAGGTAGCATAGACTTTTTGCCAATCACACGGATCTCTGACATCATTTGCGACATATTATTTAGAATGATATTTTGTTTTTCAAGTGCTAAACCATATGCGTATAATCGGTCTCTGGTATCCTGTCTCGGTACTCCCGAATTCATAACATCGAACCAGTCATTTACCTAGTTAAGTGAAATTTCTTAAGTAGTTTAGGTATGTTCTAGAAAAATTATATTTTGTAAGTAATTACGAGTTTAAAGAGTTGACTGCACTCGCTCCAATTTTCGTTGCTCAAATATCCCAAACTGGCGGCTCGTGTTATAGATTGCGAAATTGTATGTGAAAAAAGTTTCGTGGCCAGTTTAACCTTTTGCCTTTCAGGTCCGACCACACATAAATTGTGTGGTGATATTTTATGCGTGATCTGCAAGTCATTTGATTGGAGATATAGGAGACTTAAAATTATATCCTTTTTGACTTCTTTTTCGTTAATGATAAACCCACCATCAATGAAATGATTTCTCAAAAGTTTTATCAAATGAGGAACATCATTAAAAACAAAAATTTTGATTTCATCGAACAAAAACCTACATATATACATATGTTACGTATATTCATACAAAAAAAAAAATTTGAAAAAATTATTGAGGCATATTTACATAAAACATACCATGGTTTTTCGTAATCAACTTCAAGTTCACTGAACAGTTTTCTGTTACCTCCACCTAAGTCACAAACAATGGCCACAATTGTAAAGCCACTCTGCTTCATAGTATTCAATATATTGAATAAAATACTTTTTGACATTTGGGTATCATAGTCATAATATATGGGTTGCTTCCAATTTGAAATTAAACCTTACAGCGAATTAACAAAGGTTCTAAAAATTCTTGATTTTGATACAAATAACTTACCTCTTAGCAAGGCCACTTGGATATAATTAGCTGGTTCTAGCACTAAATCTGCTGACTTGTCATAGCAATACTTTTTTTTTGCCTTCATCTCATCAAAACTCAACACACATACTTTTTCAGTTTCTGACATTTGGTTGGCCGCAGATAGTAGTTTCACAACAGGCTCCAAAATACCTTTCGACATGTCCAATTTTTCCGACCATCTTTGCAACGTTCTCACCGATGGAAGTGGGAAATGTTTCTTCCTTAAAAGTTTGTAAGCTCTGGCACTCGCTGAGTATAGGGTGATAGATTGAGCAATGTCTGTTTCGGTAAAATTTTGTCTTTTATCACCGCTTTTTAGTTTTTTTATTTGACCCTCAGTAAACAAACGCCTCAGTGCCTTCTCGAGATTTGAGTTTGCAAAGCTTTTTTTTTGAATACGACAAGATAAATTTTTTATTGTCACATCACATTGACTTTTTGCCATTTTCAGCGAACAATTCTCCTTAAGAAGTGATTCTCTAGAAACGATTTAAATAATTATTTGTTGTTTTTTTAAATACTAACATACATTTTCAATTCCAAAGTTTTAGTGTAACTTTGGAGGCCATCTTCTTCAATGTCAGTCGGCAATTCGGCATTTACACATTTTACTTTTAAACTTTTTTGATTATTTATTTGTTTTTTTGTTTCATCTTCTTCAGTGCCATAAGCAGTTTTCTTTTCACTATCAATAATAGTATTTTCTAAGGACGGAACTGCATTGGCTTTTAATTTCTTAGTACTTCGTTTACTAAATCCTATAACGACTTATTAACGGACTTAAAGAATTGATTATGTGGTAACTTACCCATTTCATATATTAAATTTCTTTCAAAATCCTCTTGCTTAAAATGTAAAGCACAAATTTTTTCTTTTTCAGCATTTACAGGCTTTACACGCTTGGAAAATTTCACCCATAACTTTCTTTGAGCTTCATCTCTTGGAAAACTATATAATGACACAGCTTTAGTCCCCGTCCATATTGTGAAACATTTGCTGCAAAACTTTTTTGAATTCTCTTTTGAAGCTTCAGCAGTGTCCATACATGAAACTTTTGCTTCATGTTTAGTATTTTTTATTCCTCCCTTCTATCTTATTTCTTTAATTTTTTTTGACATTTCTCAATACCGAATGTAAATATAAAATAACTACCCTGTGATAGAAGGTGTGAATATTTTTTTTTGGATACACATTTGAAGCACAAGGTATAATTTGAAGCAAAATGGACGCTAAGAAGAAAAATTATATAATAATTTTTATATAATTATATATTTTTTTTTTAAATTTTTGATTATATTTCACAAAAAATTAACAATAAAACAGGGTAGCTATTATTATGATAGAAGTTAACAGTATACCAAACGAAAAGAAATAAAATGAAACGTCAAATACGCCTCATCTCAAAAGATGCAAATAAGAAATTCAACAAAAGCTGCATGTACATGAAACAGCGTACATACTTCCACTCCTCTTCCCCTTCTCGTCAACAAACTCAAAAGTTTTGCAGCAAATGTTTCACAATATGGACGGGGACTTATGAAAACAAAAAAATTTTTATAGCAATATTACATTGTAACACAATTAATTTCTCACTTGTTTTTTTGCTGTTACTTTGTTTGCAATTGCCCAGTGCGCATTTCATGCTTGCTCTTTTTGTTCTCTTTTTCATTTCTATTTGTGTTTTTTGTTTACAGCTTATGAGCTTTATAAAGCAAGTTTTTTACACTTATTTATTATTTAATAATTATTTAAATATATTTATTATAAAATATAGCACAATTTATTATAAAATTCGGCACAAAACTTTAACTTTGATAAAATCGATTTCATTTGCTTGTTTGAGATCTCTCTGAGTAAATTGTGTGAAGAGTTGCCAAATGTAGTATAAAATATAAATTTTGTACGAGAAAGTATTAGTTTTGCATATAATAAACATTTGGCAATCTCTTCGAGGGGATGCAAACGTCATCAAACGGTAAAACATGCGCAAGGCGTAATCTTTATTTAATCATTCTTGAATGCTTGTACTTTTACTTCGGGCTAGTTTGGGCATGAAGAACAAGCAATCAGTTTGTTTATAATAAACATTGAAAATAACAAAGAAAAATTACAAATGTCGCAAACAGCTGACAGACATTAAAAAAGTTGTGTGTTAAAAATTTTTCTTAACAATAATTAATTACAAACATTTTTGTTATTTATACCATAAATTGTTAAAAACTTTTCATAAAATAGACCATTTTTTTAAATAAATATTTTTGTTAATACATATTATTATTTCCTAACGATGCTACCTATTTGGTAGCGAAATATTGAAAAATAATAATAAAAACTTTTCATAAAAAAGACCATCGCTGAAAAATAAATATAATTAAATAAATTCTTTCAATACTTGTTTTTTTAAATAAATTCTTTCACAAATAGTTTTTTTTCGGTAAACTGTCATCAATCACATTAGACTTCCAATGAAAATCAGGGATAATCAAGCTCGTACAATTGTACTTTTTTCAGTACACTTTGCATTGCAAAAGTACTACTTTACTCCACTAAATATTAAGTACCAAAGTATATTCATATGATTATACGTTGTTCAGTAATTTAAATTAATTATAGCAAAAATATATTTTCGATTTTTCTTAATATAATATTTAATTATTAAATTATTCACAACCACTTTCCACAACTTTTTCCAAAACTTTGTCGTTTGGCCTGTTGAATGAAGTGACCAGCGAAATAGCTAATAAGTTACAGCCCTACAAGAACATTGACGGTCATTTGACCGGTGATATGACCGTCATTGCTGACAGAATTATCGGTCATTGCGTAGAACAAAGTTTATATAATTTTCTTAATTTTTCAATTAAAACACTATTTATTTCAATTCTTTACGTTGATTTTATTTCAATATTCTTATATGTACATATGTATATAAAAAAAAGAAATGTAATATAATATAAAATAGAAATATCCATCAGAACCTTGGAGTGGGCCATCATCTGTGAATTTTTTCTTAATATAATTGCCCACAATTATTTAAAATATACAAATATTAAAACAAATTATTCAGGGATTCGCATAAAAATTAATTCTATCCATCGGCAAAGACAACATATGTCGTTGTTAAAACGTGTCGCCGAGTACCGAACACAAAAACGATGCTCTCTTCCACACCTGAAACATTCTACCAAACTAAATGTTTTCTCGTCTAAACTCAGTCGTACGGAGCTTCAAAAACTATAGTTCGAATTATAAGTTTACAAACGAGTAAAATTATCCTTTCTGTAAAATTGATGAATTTGCGAAAATTCAAGAATACTTTTGTAATGAACTGCATTAATTTTTAACTATTCAACAACACGTTGGTTGTCTCGCAACGAGGTGGTCTCTCGAGTAATAGGAACTCCTTCAGTATTACTTTAATTTGATTGATTTTGAAACAAATTCTCAATATACAAGAACTCATTTTATCTTTCTGCTACTAACAGTTAATAATAGTAAAACTTAACACAACTTTTATGTTTTTAGTACATTTGGGGTCAAAAAAGTACAATTTTAAAATTGTCAAATATCATCTCCGATATAAAGAGAGCTGTAAAAAATTGACATTTCCTTTTTTCTGGTAAATTTATGGTTTTTTTCGTTTTCTTACTTTTGTATATTTTGCTCTCTTATTGAGAGTAATTATAGCTTACTCTCATTTTACCGAACTTTACCCAAAAAGTAAACGTACAGACCTAATATTGAAGCAGTTTGACGTAGTGTGGCATTGTTATAATCAATATTCATTTTATTTCTGGTACCTTTGAGTGCAAATCGTAGTTGTGACGCATTACAATCGAATTAATTGAAGTATATCGCTCAATAATGGCTTTTTGGGACGTGGAAATTAAAAAATATAGTGACTAAAACTAAAAAAAAATATCATCAGTGTAATTTTTTAATAAATGAAGAAATAAATAGATATGTATTTTACCGACGGTAACTTCAAAAAATATTTTGCCGACGGTAACTTCTATATGTTTACACTTGAAAAAACCAAAAAAATTAACATTGATGAGAAATATTGACGTAGTGTGTCATAGGCTTCAATATATATACTAAGGCAAAGACAAATATTGAAGCTGGATACTGATGCGTGTAGTATGCTCTTTAAAAGAACGTCATAAATTAAAAAAAGATAGTTTTGCTGTAAACGTGTTTAAAGTTTTTAATTACCATACAAATACCTCAATAAAGAAATAAAATGACTGACCAAGTATGAGTAGGTGGAGTGGCTCTGCATATTTCAGAGGTTATCAAGCATACGATAGTCTATAGGGGGACTGATTATGGGTTAGTTGAATTTTTAATTGCTGAACTTTGTGTAAGTAATATTAAGACTTTGGTAGGAGTCCTTTCTCTTCCTCATGGCGACTTTGTTTCATTTGAAAGTGAGGTTTGTTATTTTCGTGATATTGTCATTGTTGGTGACTTTAACAATACTTTGTTTGATTTGGTTTGCAATATCAGCAGCAGATTGAGGTTTCTTTGGTTCACAATTCTGTGTCTACGCATTTTGACATTCAACATAGTTCAGCCTTTTCGATAGACAATTTTTTACTTTCAAAGCCTGCGTTGGTAAAAAAAATCAAACCAATTTTAATGTCCGAAATGATGGACTTATATTTTCTACAACATTATATAAGTTTTAGAAAATGCTATATTTGAAAGTGAAATAACTCCATTATACGTATTTAAATCAATAATTTATTTTTTTCTATGAAATACACAAAATGACGGCTTGTTTTTATTAAAATTCTTATCTGATTGTTTTATCTCAGACATGCAATATACAAATATAAATTAATACCCAATAAACGTTCGAATTTAATTCAAATATTTTTTTTGCTATTAAAAATTTGTTTGAAATTTTCGAAATATTTAGTTAAATTTGTAATTTTTATTATTAAAAATTTAATTTAAAATTAATTTTTTTTTTTTTTTTTTTTTTTTTTTTTTTATCTGGGACCAGCACGCAGGAGATGACTCCTACACATGCGAGGCATTGTGCTGGAACTATAGGAAAGGGATAGTAGAATAAACGACAGGAGGTGAAGCTTAATTAATTATTTATAGCCTGCTTTCGCACGTTCTTTGTTTATACTCGTAGCAGTGCTGAAGCTTCGGTTTAGTAGCCATTTTTATTATTATTTTACTTCGCCGGTGCTATAAAATACTGACGAAGGAGGGCGTTCTGATGTGATTGTGGATTGCTATCAGCTGAAGCCGGTATTGTTCAGTGACCAGTGACTATGCCTTCGCCGATGAAACCTTCCGACAACAATTGACACACAAAGACAATTAAATCAACAATAGTAATTTAATCCACACTATTAATTTCTTCACATTAACGTTTGCCAATATTTTCAATTTAACTGAAACGCAAACTCTTAAATATTTTAAAGCAAGAGAAATTGGACTTGTACCATTTTCAAATATAACAGCTCATTATATATATTACATATTATGTATTACACTGTCCAACAAAATGAGTGAAGTAGAAATACCTGCGATGTGATATTATTTTTCTGGTAGATATTGTCGAGCAAAACATCTAGTTTCGAAATTTTCCAAACAGCTTCAAAGTCTTGAGTTACGGCTACAAACCGGTTTTTCGTATCGGTGCACTATGTGCACCACATGTCATCCAGATGCATACCGTCCGGTTGAGGCCACAGGAACTCCTTTATCATGCTCCCTTAACGACTGCCGTTCACAGTCACTAAATGCACTTCAACGGAGAAGATGCGTTTTTTCGAAAAGTTGGAATTGACTTCACTTTCTTTCATTACCCTTACGAATTGCCCCTTTCGTAAAGCCCTACATTTTTAATAATCGTTTTAAACATATGTGACAGCTGCCAGCTGCAGAGTTGCCACTTAACAAAAAAACTTACACTAAATTTAATAAACTTGTTAGAAATTCTACACCTGTGTTTTTAGTTCAATGCGTTCGATTTTGTCATTCATCTAGAAATACACAAATTTTCATTCCCAGAATACACACTTCCCTCCTGGCTAAGTCTTTCCTCGTAAGTACAGCTCGTGTATGGAATCGCTTGCCAGCTGTTTTAAGATCTTTTCAGTGCCCCCCCCAAAGACCTACCGAAGATTGCTCATTGCTCATTTTAATTTTGTTGGCAATATGACATAGTTTGTTTATATGCGACTCGCAGGAAGTTGGTGTGATATCGCAGCCATCGGGCTTACAATTTTTCGCGTACTTTTGTTTTTGATAAATTATACTTTTAACAAATTGATGCCGTATTATGATCTTTACCTTTTAAATTCTATTCTGATATTAAAACGATTGTTATCTAGTTATAAATTTAGGGTTACTTTTAATGTTTTAAGAATCTATGTTTTAAATCTATTGTAATATTCTTTTGGCCAGATGAGGGGTTTTATTATTACAAAATTCTGAAATAAATAAATAAATAAAAGAGCATTCTTACTGACACACTCTTTTTAATAAATCAGTGCGACAGCCATCAATTTATTACAAAATATGAAACATTAAGAACGAGTATCAGCTTCTTCCAGAAACGACTGCTAGAAATTTTAAAATTCGGTAGCCTAACTTGTCATACTCTCAACGGGTACGAATTTCCAAGACGATATATCAATATTCTCAGACCCAAAAATTATAGCTTCCAGCAGACTGTCATTCTTATACGAGTAGTACATCTTTTGAATAAATAATTAATAAATGATTTTTTTACCTAATTTCTGGTAGGTGGTGTTCTTATTTTTAAATTTCCCCTCTATGAAGTTACTAATTTTTCGAAAATTATGAAATCTCGCATTATATTTGGACGTTTTGATGTCCGGGGAGTCTATTTTTATTTTTTGTTCAGAATTACATTGATAATACGTTATTTTGTTTTAGAAAAAAAACAATTCAAAATAACGTAAGACATAGAATAAATTTTACTTTAGAAATCAGATTTTTTTCATCTAAAATATATT
Organism: Dexiosoma caninum; assembly: GCA_963924685.1. Classification (NCBI taxonomy): domain Eukaryota; kingdom Metazoa; phylum Arthropoda; class Insecta; order Diptera; family Tachinidae; genus Dexiosoma; species Dexiosoma caninum. Next base: position 49,493,652 of record OZ004729.1, on the reverse strand, counting down.
TCTTCTTTGGTGTTCTAAATTCGAAAGTTCTGTTTCAAGCAGTTTTCAATTTATATAGTTGTTTTCTTCTCCTGCAAATTTGTGAAAAGTCGTAACATCACTTTTATTTTGTATTTTATGTCACGATATAGAAAAAAGAAGAAGAAATAAATAAACGTAATGAATTTTGACTAACATTGAATAATTGAAAAATGGAATTGCAGTGGAAGATTTAATTCTTCATTTTACTTTTAAATACAATCATTGTTAAGTGTTGACTAATTGTAAGAAAGGTTTAGAAAAATTAAATAAAGGGTGGTTAAATTTCAAGGGCCGATGTTGATTTTGAATAAAACACAAATTATTTAGGAAATTATTGTACTTTTATTTTATTATGATATATTGGTATTACTCAATTATGTATGGAACAAAATATCGGCCAAATGGGCGCCGCGACCACGGCGGCACACCACCATCCGATGGTCCAAATTTTCGATGACCCTGAGGCATAATGGAGGTTCTATGCCGTTAATGTGCCGAATTATCTCATCCTTTAGCTCTTGAATTGTTGCTGGCTTATCGACGTACACCTTTTCTTTCAAATAACCCCAAAGAAAAAAGTCCAACGGTGTCAAATCACATGATCTTGGCGGCCAATTGACATCGCCATTACGTGAGATAACACGGCCATTGAATTTGTTGCGCAAAAGAGCCATTGTTTCGTTAGCTGTGTGGCAAGTGGCACCGTCCTGCTGAAACCACATATCGTCCACATCCATATCTTCCAATTCGGGCCATAAAAAGTTCGTTATCATCTCACGATAGCGAACACCATTCACAGTAACTGCCTGACCGGCCTCATTTTGGAAAAAATACGGCCCGATGATGCCGCCAGCCCATAAACCGCACCAAACAGTCACTCTTTGTGGGTGCATTGGTTTTTCGACAATCACTCTTGGATTCTCATTCGCCCAAATGCGGCAATTCTGTTTATTGACGAATCCACTGAGGTGAAAATGTGCCTCATCACTGAAGATGATTTTCTTCGAAAATTGATCATCCACTGTTGCCGTGGTCGCGGCGCCCATTTGGCCGATATTTTGTTCCATACATAATTGAGTAATACCAATATATCATAATAAAATAAAATTACAATAATTTCCTAAATAGTTTGTGTTTTATTCAAAATCAACATCGGCCCTTGAAATTTAACCACCCTTTAGATTTAAAATCCAATAATAAAATGTTTTTTTTTAAGGAAATTTTTTTAAAGAAGCTTTTTGGTTTGTTTTGTTTGGATATGTATTCCGCAATTCTGAAATATTTTTTGGGACTTCTTGTATAAACTTCTTGTGAAGCTTTTTTCGAGAATTTGGTGAAAGGTCTACTGAAGATTTTGATATTAGCAGCAAATGAAATGCTGCATAAAGACTAGTTAAACCATATAACAAACATTGATAAATAATCGCAATGAATTTTGACTAATGTTGAATAATTGAAAGAATTATTAGATATAGACTAACTTTATCACATAATAAGTATACCCCTTTCGGAATTTTGATGCCATATGGCGGCATGGGTTTTTGACGGTTCGTAATTCTTACTTGACCTAAATAAAACTTTTTCCATTCATACAGTATTAAAGTTAGAAGTTTTTAAAATCATTATTGGAAAATAAATATTAAATTTTAACACTCTGGGACAAAATTTTTCAATTGTCAATTTTTCCGGTGTTATGAAAGCCTTTTATAAAAGTTTGTATAAAAACTGTGCTCTTTCCCGAAAAAAAATTATATATACAGGGTGGCTGATGAAAGCCGTTACCAAAAGAAAACTTGGTAACTTTTTTTCTATCTAGTTATCTGGAATTTTGTTTGTTGTTGTAGATTGATTCTCAGATTTAATAAAAATGGAAAACTGGGACACTGAAAAATAATCTGGGTTGTCCGCCGGTATCACGCATTGGAGTCTGTAGTTTTGGTTGAACTAACTAACAGGCTAATTTCAAACTCAACCTTCCGTTGGCTCCCAGGTAGCCTGACCTAACTCCACCGGAGTTTTTTTGTGGAAGCAAGTGTACAAATTGCAACGGACAAATGTGGATGAACTACAACAATCAATTCGAGCAACAATAGTTGCAATTCCAGCGTCAAATTTGCGGGCAATAATGAACAACTTTTTGGTAAGATGTCGTACCTGCATCAACGAGCAGGGGACGGCATTTAAATTCAAGTATATTTAAGACTAATTCAATGGGCTTTCAAATGAAAAAAATATAGAATAAATTCCGTGTTTTTCAAAAAAAGTTATTCCAGTTTGTTAATGTAGCAAAATTCATCAGCCATCCTGTATAAAAAATATAGTGTAGATGAGAAGAAAAATATAAAAATAGAAATATGTATGTATGTGGAAAAAGTAAACTCATGAATTGTTATGTTTTTTTTTTCCATTTTGTGTTCGGTATTCAACTAATAATTCTCGATTGATTAGTTAAATTTTGAACCTAAGAATCTGAAGTTTTTGGTCAGACATTAGGAAAAATTTACTGATGAGCTAACTAAGCATTAGTGAAATAGTACTATATGGATATGCTTTCCTCCTCAATAATCGATTTTATTGAGTTTATTAAAAACAATTCTTTATGAAAATATTTAATATATAAATTTGTAAAATTTTATTTACAAAAACTTAGGGAAAAGTGTATGTTTTTAATAAAAATCTTTATTCATTAAAAAAAAAAGTTGAACTGGATGCGTGGTATTATATGATGTCACTTCGCATAAAAATAAGATAGTATGTTATAAAAATACCGTATTTTTTCACTCGAATACTAAACAAGCTCATTTTAAATCGGTTTCTCAAAGAAAAGAAGTCTAATAGGCAGTAGTTTAAAGACTAAGAAATTGAAAATGTTTAGAACGATTTCTATAAATCACACGTTTCTGAAAGTTTAGATGATCTGATGGCGGTCTTCGAGAAAAATAATTCGTTGTTATATGTCGGAGAGATATCTCGACAAAGTTCCATAAAATTGTTGCTCAAAATACTGAGAAAAATAAACTTCAAGAAGAGTGAAGTGGGAGGTGAAAAGACACATTGGATGAAAAAATTATGAACATACTCCCCGCAAAATATATTTCGAAAATTTAATGCCTGAAAATGTAAACGATACTTTGTATATTGTTTGGATAGATACAGTTGCTGAGTCCGGCCATATTTTGGTTTCTCTTCCACCATAGTCTCCTATGCTAAATCCAATGGAAAAAGTTTTCTCAAAAACTGATCCAGAAAACAATATGAATTTGGTAACAATAATTAAAGAATCTGTGGAATCGGTAGCATCTTCAGATTGCAACAATTACTATGTTGATATGACAATGAATTTGTCATTAGCTGCTTCTGGAGAGGCGTTACAATAAATGTTTATATAGCAAGTAATAGAAATTTAGTTAGCTACGTTGGTGTAAAAAAGAAAAATAAGTTTTTAAGTATTTTGCGTTAAATTGAAAAATAAATGAATTTGAAGTTAAAAAAATTTAATGAAAAATTAAAAAAAATTAATTTGAAATGAAAGAGATTGACTACGACTTGTAGAAACTTTAATTTGTATTGAAAAGTATTTAATTTACTTCGAATAAAATTTAATTTGCTTTGAAAAACATTGAGTTTGAAAATATTAATTTGAATCGAAAAACCGTTAATTTGAGAGTAAAAACCTATAATGGATGTCCATTAAAAATGAAACGCCAAGTATTGGTCGGTCATTCTTAAACATTTATTTAGAACTAATTTTTTAATTGTGTACAATGAAAGAGTGCTAAATTCGGTATCAAGGAATTTTAATTGCGAATATTTCCTATTCAAATCTTTCTGATAATGATAATTCTTCGCACGGTGTTGTTCGTAATTTCATACCAGAACACTGTGGTCGATCCCATTAGTCAAAAATAAAAAAATTAAAGTCAAAGCGTGTGAACAGTTGGTTTTTCCAGTGTGAAAAAATGGAAAATTAAGTACTAAGTACAAATTTGTGTTGAAATAAATGGAAATGAATATTGAATTAAAATGTATTAACTAAATTTTAAAATAATTACAATGTGTTTAGCTTGTTGTGGAGTTGCTATAAAATTAATGATTTTCCAATGTGATTGTTAGTGTTCGTTCGTCCATATATTTAAATTTCAACTAGACGTTTAGTTGTGTTCCCTCCTGAAATCCCCAATGGGATTTTTTGGTTTATTAGTTAATATTCCAAGATTCTAGAATTGGTAATACAAGCTGCACACTTTTGCCCATCTTTGCATTATCTCCAACAGAACAAAGCGGTGGATTTTGTCATTTAAAAAAGTATCCCACAATTGCGTGGCAGCCTTGGCAATTCTAGTTGACCAAAAATTTGAGTTTTAAACTTTTAAAATTATAACGATATTTTATCTTTTATATAGTAGTTTAAAAATTGTTACTACGAAGGTTGGTTTTTAGTAACAACCCCCTTAACTTTTTCTTTTTTTTTTATTAGATATTATTTCATAATTAATATTTTTAATTTTTAATATTAATCGTGTAGAAAAGTTGTTAACCTAAGAATTCGTAAATTTGTACTCAAGTTTTTGCTTCCGTGAGGTGAATGTGGGTGGTACGGTACGGTGGGTGGGGTTGTATGAGACATCCCATTTTCCCATTAAAGAGTTCCGACATTCTTATAAAGCCGTGACCGAAGTTTCAAGATAATACCTATGTATACTGGAAGTAATTTTGGACGCCGACTCCATATCGCTCCGACCACTGTGCAGAGGTATGTGGAAGTCGCAAAATTTACCAACTTTACTTTGAAAACTGTTACTTAAATGCCATGCTCAAATTTGTTTGATAAATGGCGAACATTTGCTATGGACATAATACAAGATAGATAAAGATCAAATAATACCAACAATAACCGAACGTAAAAACTAGTCATGTTTTAGGGAGTCTACTATTTTTGGATTTAAGATTTATCTACATATAATATTATTAATATAAATTAATTTTTAAAACAGTCACTCTTATATAGTTCTGCTGTGCACATCTGGTAAGCGAACTACATACACGCCTTAAATTTCAATTCTGTGCCATATACTGTGTAGATACGAGGTGAAGCCTTTAAATATCTGTTGTCGTTTTCACAAAGTTTTGTCACATAAAATCATTCTTTGTTAGCGTTGGGCATGCGACAAATAATTATACCGCATGTAATTTTGTAAGAAATTTATAATAATTTCAACCTCAATTCTAATTGTGCTAAATATTATTTTTGTTTTACTTTTCAACTGACATACAAACATCTACAATAATAAACAAAACTGTTCGCAAAATTTACCATTGATTTATAATTTCACTTATTTACAAATCGATACATCCATGTCTACATATGTATACAGAAAATAGTTTAATACAATTTGAAAAAATATCAATTTACCAACTTACTATTGTAAGTAAACCGTACCGCATTGTCACACAATAAATTTATATGTCAACAAAAATTTTCTGTTCACACGGTTGTCAAATTATTGTATGGCAAATGTTGTCGGATCCGATGTTTAATATTGTATCTAAATATATATGGGTAGCGTTGCCAACAGCAATAGTTATCTGCCAATGGTGTTATTGTACGGTGCACTAAATAAAACAAATGTGACAATAACATAATTTGTCTTTTGGGAATATATGAAGTATAACCTTTACTAGAAACATAAAAAACAACAAAAGCTGACAAGCTTTGTTAATAGTATGTAGACAGTAACGATTATTCTCGTACACATTTTCCTAAGCTCTGACGGGTTAAATAGATGATGTTAATGACTTTAAAACTACCTCCTTGTTGACACAAAGAGTACTGATGTCATGCGTAGTGTCGTAGAAAATACGCATTATACTCAACTAGTGTTGGAGATTAACTGTTCTTTTTCTTTATCCAACTCAGGAATGTAATTTCTTCACAATATTGTGATAAATAAGCTGTGAACTTGAACACGACAAAAATTTCTTTAATATGTAATAACTACAGTTCGATTAAATTCTATTCTGAATGTTACTAAAAAGTTATTATGCATCTACTTTTTTTAATATTTTTTTATGCGATAAAAAAAAATTAAACTTTTTTCACTTCTATAATGTTCTCTTGATATAATCAAAATTACAATAAAATTTTAACAAAATTAACAATACGGTTCATCTACAATTCATTTTAACTGCTATAAAAAATGTCAAACGTTTCGTTATGGAAAATATTCATGGCTCGATTATGGGATGGTATTGCGGATAGAAACGGATAACTGAGAATGTTAATGTTATAATTGTCATCCGCAACGCAACTGGCGTCCGGTTGCTTTAAGGTTCTATTCTACAAAAATAAATTAAAAAAATAAAACAAATATGTAAATACGTAAATATCAAATTACATATTTACTATTTATCTGTGGAATCGGGCATTTTCGGGCAAAGTTGTATTTTAGATTTTTCGAACGTACTGCGTATCTGATGCAGCGCAGTGATGTATTTCCTAACAGACCCTTATAAGGCAGTCATGAATTAATTTTTGATTTATTCAAAAGCAGTTTTGTCCATCACTGTACAGTCTTTCTTATAAATACTTGCCTACGTACATATATATGAATACTACATATTATCAAGAAAATAAATTTATTATATATTTGTTTTCTTATTTGTTTTATTACAGTGGCGCAGCCTTGATATATCTGGTATTGAAAGAAGGCGATTATGTTGTTCGGTATTGTTTCATTGTGCTGCCGCTTTGTGTGTCATTTGGTCTCTTTGTGTGCTAATTGAACGGGCTGCAGAGGATGTACAACATGGACATATCGGTATGAAAAAGAAATCAATAGATAAAGATAAAAGAATAGATAAGAACCAAGTCAAAAGTTCTAGTGATTTGCAAAACAGAAAAAAAACACAACACATAAACATAAACATGTTTTGTCAATATTAGGCCAAAAGAGATAAGTTATAAAATAACGGTTTGCGTTTCCGGTCCTTAATTTTTGCTGAAAACTGAATTTAATTTTATAAAGAAAAAAAATGCTTAAAAAGCTAGATCCGCGTCAGACTTCGAACACAATGTAACGATAATTTATTGCGGTGCGGTTTATCATACGATTTTGAAGTAAAAAACCGCAGTGCGGAGCTCCATAAAATTAAAATCTATTTTATTTTCATTGCGGGCTTTGTTATTCTGTCTATTTTTTTATACTCTTTCTCTTTCTGATGTTGCCATAGTTTTTGAATAATTGACGATGTTTACGACATTATTGTAAGCAAAAAAGTATGTGCCGTGGTTTCTAATTCCACACATAAATCAGACGTGACTTCTACCAAATTAACAATTTTTTTAATATTTTCAACTTTTTTATTTACTGCCATTGCAAAGTATTTAACACAAGCAGTAATTTTTTTAGAAAATTTTATAAAAATGTATGCACAAATAAATTAATAGAAATGTAAACAAACAATGATAAGTATTACCGTCGCCGTCTTCCGTTGTATTATGTTTATTTATCTCTCCCGCGCAACGAGAAATCGCACCGCACCGCAAACATTGTGTTCAGACTCTGACACATCTGTCTTGTGATAGCATGCCGGAGGCATTCAAAATTATTTTTAATGAGAATTTAAACAATACATCTTAACAAAAAAAAAACAGTCTAAAAACTAAAGGCAAAAAAGAATTAAAAATTACAAACCTATAAAATCAGCAAAATCGCTTGAAATCGTTAATTTATGCAACATTCAGCAAATGGTCTTTCATTAAGCGCTTCCTATCTTTAAATTTAAATAAAAGAAAGTTTGTGAGATGTCATTGAAATTTGTTTGTAGCTTATTTGTATACAACTGCGAGTTAAAAAAAAACCCCACAAAACAGTTTAACGGGACCATCGCACGATGTCGGCGGCTAGTTCACATCACGTTGACGTGACCATGACCATGCCCTCAAATTGCTCGTACACAATATCCAATGTGGCATGATGTGTGTGGGACGTAGCGCTGTCCTGTTGAAACCAGTTGTCGTTGGTGTCCAGATCATCCAATTCAAGCTGTTGATAGTGATGGCCTGACCAACGTCGTTCTCAAGAAAATATGGACCGATGACGCCGCCAGCCCAAAATCCTCACCAAACAGTGATTTTTCGGGATGCATTGGACGCTCTTGTATCTCATGTGGATTGGTATCGGCCAAAATTCGGTAATTTGGATTGTTCACGTACCCATTCATCCAGAATTTAGAGCCCATGCAGAGAGCACACGTCGTTGTCTATGTTCGTTTACCTTCAGTTTCATGGGCAGTTGAATTTTGTACCTGTGCAGGCCCAACTCACGACACAAAATTCGCCAAGTTGTAGTCGAAATCGACTACCTCGGATTCTCCTGCACACTCTCACCGACAGCGACGATGTTTTCGGCAGATCTTGCGTTTCGTCGACGAACCTGTGAACCAGTGTAGTCAAATTTATCCACCACATTGCGAATCTCTCGGTAGTACGGTTATGGCGACCGTAAAATGAGCGAAACGCGCGGTACTTTGAACGAACAAAACATCCATTTTCATAAAACAATTTTATTATTTGTACGTCCATGGTGATTTGGCAACACAGACTGAATAAATGATAACTAATTTGACAGATGTAGCTTCAACAAGAAGTCCGTTATCAACTGTCAAAGTTCGGAAGTTCCTGTTGGAAGACCTTGTACCTATCCTAGTTATAATTTAGTAGACAATATATTGTGGAAGGTAGTTGAATAAATTATGTTATTACTTATCTGTACTTAAATTATCGGGTATTCCTGAAAATCAAAACTTCCGTAGCATGTCGTACAAATAAAGTTTTATTACGTTTTCCTGTTTGTTGATTTACAAAAGTTTCTTCTTTCGTCCAGTATATTACGATTACCTGTGTTTACTTATTTCCTTTGAACAATGTCATTTACACTTTGTGTCGTGTATAGAAGTGTTAACTGCTCCAGGAAATATCCTTCCCGAGAAAACGTTTTCTGTTCAGCCAGTGTAGGTTGCTATTGACTGACGTAACTTTTCCTTTGTTTCCTTGGAATGTTGTCTTACGTCCAATTCTTTCTGCATAATAGCGTTATTACTCTTTATTTGAATCTAATAATAATAATAAGTATACTTTGTATAAACTTTGTACACATTTAGTCGTGAGTTAGCGCTTTTGCACCTGTCATGCATGTGTATGAAATAACTGAAATAATTTTATTCTTGATGGTATGTTGATAGTCAAAAAAGAAGATTCACGTCCACATCTCCATTCAAAATATATTTTAACGTTACTTTAGCGGTGTGCAGTTACATCCACTGATTATAACTTGGTTTCCTTCCTCTTGTTGATTTTGTTTGTAACTTGTTTCTTCTACTTACTTTCTTTACGTGAACAGAATGGCCATTTTGGACAAAATTGGCGGTGGTTGCAGTTGGTTTAACGGGCGGTATTGTCTTTATGTATATACAATGCAAAGCCTACTTGCATTTATGCCATCGTTGGAAAGCTAGAAATAGGTAAGGCAAATGACACATGTGATTAATAAATGAGATCTCTGTGATTCCTTTATTTATTTTATTTCCAGAATATTACTGATACAAAATGCTCCTGAAAAAGTTCATCCCAATTCGCCACCATCTCCATTAGCACAACAACGTCATAATAGCCGGAATAATGATCTTTCAACTCAACCACACATTACAAACTCAACACCACACAATGTCAATATAAATATTGATGTTAATATGGCGAATCCGAGACCTACAACTAGTTACGACTACGCTTCCACCGCTGAGGTTAATGAAGTTGATGATGGGGCTGACGGCAGCGATAATTTACCAACGTCGCCCCATCATATGCTGCACCATGCAGATCTGGATGTTGATTCTATGATATCACAGACGTCAGTAGGGGGTTTGCCTGCGCGAATGTTAATTGGCAAACATCATCACATTAATCACATGAGTTTACAGCAGCAGCAACAACAGCAACACCATCAACATCACCACCATCATCACCATCATTCACAATTAGGCCAAGTGGCTGTAGCAGCCAATATTGAATGCACACAATCACATCATAATTATGATCGAGATTATGCCTTAGACGATGTTGTTTCACAGATCTCTTCATTCCGTCCTTGTCCACAAGGTTCCGGCAGTATGACTCCCTTCCATGACTCTATACACAATGTGCTGGAACATTCCGAGGATTCCAGTCGTGTGTCGGTAAATGATTTATGTGTAGGTTCGCGACAGGACTTGAGTGCTGATGGTTTATCGACTGATACAGGACGAGAGCATGCATTACAATTGAGTAGTTTTAGTGGTAAGTGAAAGTACATATCGAGCCTTTGGTGCAATACCGTCGTAATTCAAAAAAAAGAGGCATGTTTTGTAATGTTTTCTGTTTGTAAATTTCTTGTCATATAGGAAATATTTCATTATTGCAAATAAATATTGTTGGAAATATCTGGAGGCAATAAAGACATTTGTAGCTGTAGAATCTGAACAGTTAGAGATAGAACCATAATATTTTTTCCTTTAGATATATATTTTGAGTTACTGCGGTATTGCACCAAAGGCTCGATATGTTGAAATCTTATTGAATTGTTTTTCCTTACTTATAATCTCAATTGGAGATTTTGACAATTTTGTACTGGATTTTACTGAAATGCATTTCTTTACAAAAAAATGTACAAAAGAGAGTACCAATTGAGAAAATAAAACGACAGTTCTTTTCTGAGAGTGTGCACATTGTTACTGGCCGAATTTTTGCCAATAAAATCCAGTATAGCAAAAAATAAACACACAAAAATAAGCGAACAAAAAGTATTCGAGTTTAAAAAAAATATTTAAAAAAAGAACGGCTGAATTAAAATTTTATATAAAAAAATAAATATTCAACATAAAGTAAATTAAAGAGAAGAATAATCATTTTCAAATTTACCAGATCTTTAATATCGGTGTTTTTGAAAAGTAAAGATTAATTTCTTTAGAGATGTAAAACTAATATATATTTAAGTTCTTATTGCAGCATATTATTTAGGGTACCGAATACCAAAAATTTAGTATTAATATATGCATGTATTTAACATATATCAATATATACATTTAACCAGAAAGAAATTAAAAAATCATATAGCAAATAAATAAACATCAGTTCTATTTAAATACATTTCTCTACAAATGGGAAGTCAACTGTGCTTTTAGTGATTTGAAATCCCATTTGTTGGAGCGACGAGGCTCATTTTCACGTAAACGGCCACGTCAGCAAGCAAAACTGCCGTTACTTGTCTTCAAGAACCCGCAAACCTCGATTGAAACATCAAAAACCATTGCATTGCCCCAGGGTAATTGTTTGGTGTGTCTTATTCACGCATGAGATAATTGGATCATTGTTTTTCAAGGCCAGGCGACGAATGTCAACCATGAAAATTATTGGCGCATGATTACGGAATTCTTTTTCAACAGGATGGGGCAACTGCACACACAGCCAGAGCTTCGAAGAATTTGCTTCGGGAAAATTTCCCCCAAAAACTGATCAGTCGCTTTGGGTACATCCCATGGCCACCGAGGTCCCCCGATCTAATTCCCATGAATTTTTTTGTGAGGCTACCTCAAAGAGAGGGTTTATAATGACAATCCCCAATCTCTTGTGGCTTTAAAGGAAAATATTCGTCGAGAAATCAGCTCAATCAGCGTGTGGCGAAGAACACAATGCTCCGTTTTGAACAGTGTATTCAACTCGACGGAAGACATCTAAATTACATACTCTTTAAAAAATAAAATCCGCATTTCCATTCTATCGTTCAATGCTCTTAATAAAACTTTGTGTTAATTATAACGTTTTTTATTTAAGTTTGAAAATATAAATTTGCTACTTCGTTGAACAATTTCAAGTTCTTTAGCAACTGTGGGAGAAATAGTAAACTACAACGGGAACCTACATAATAAAACCGATCTTATAATAACTTTGTATATAATAAGCTTTGAATCCCTGCTTAGGTGTGGATTATTTAAAAGTTTTGAAAACATTGATTAACTTTCTGAGATTTTGTCTCAAATAAATGTACATACTCCTTTAATTTAAATCGGTTAAGGCAAGTTACACCAAGTTATTTAATTTTATCTTTAAAAGGAATTTCAATGGCATACAAAACAATTTTCTAGCGCTTACTTTGTGGAACAACATATTAGAGACATTTACCTGAAGGATTTCGTATACAAATTGCCTCAGATTTACTTGGATTAATCCTTATACACCATTTCTTATAATATTCGTTAACCACGATGAGGTGGGCAAAATCTTGATTAAGAGGAGAGGTATCATGTGCATAAATTAGGGAATCGTCATCATCATCAGTAAACAAATAAGTAAAATCATAAACTAAGATATTATAAAGGGTACGATATGTTTATCTGGAATAGAAATAACACCAAAATTTCAAGTTTACTCATTCAATCTCTTTATAAACATAATATACGGGAGTTAATTTAATTAATTTTCGGATTTGTTATAAAAAACAGAAGCCAATAAAAAATATAATAAAAAAGTTTTCAATTGCTTATAAGTATCATAGAACAACTGTTTGTGTTTTTCATTTATTTCTTTTTTTCACGAATATGGTGATAATTTTTTTCAACGTTAATTTTTGCTGCATGATTAAATGTGAACAAAAATGTTTATGTAGAATACTAGGACCGATTAAGGCTTATTAGGCTAGGACTTTTTGAAAAGAATTAATTAATGAAAATGAAATGAAAGTGAAAAAACAAATAATCAGAAAACTCCGAACTCCAGTGAGGGGCGAACGATGTAGATTCACCACCAAGCAGTCTTGACACTTCGGATCATGAGGACCAGATCAGGGCGTTTATGGCCTTTTTTCGTGTCATTGTGCTAACTCTCCTAACCATGTGTGCTAGCATTGATCAGATCGGGCAGTTTTTCACGTGGCAATTAGACCACTGACGTTAGCAGTACAGAAAATAGACATTTTATTTTCTTTTGCTCACGTTAATTATGACAGGCCATTTCAGAATTGAGTTCTACAACTTCTTCTCTGTCTATGCTCATGTTAATCTGCTTCGGCCGGTTGTTTTCGCCTTAAGTGAAACCCATGTGTCTGAGGGTATTTTCAATTTATATACGCAATGAAGTTGTGTACCAGTGCCAGCAATCTTTAGGCATGCATGATCCCGAATTTAGCTGTCCGTGCATTAAATTCAAGATCAGGGCACCTCATTTGCATTTCGGGTTTCTTTTCAGAAGCCCAAATATAGAAAAAGAAACAACTATATATATACAGCTTCGATACCGTTTCCGACACTATATCAAAGATCCTCGAAAATCACCCGATCAGTAAAATCGTTATTATTGGTGTTTTCAATGTCCTTAATTTTGCTTCGTCATTCGTGCCATACAACTTCAGAATGCCAATATGCTGAGCTATTCGGAGTGCACAATCAACTTGTGCAACACATATTTCGTTATTTCGTGTGATGATGGCCACCACCACAACAACCACGACGTTTTTTCACGTCACACACAGGATTAAAAAGGTTACCGCAATTTTCGGTAGCTCGAAAAACAAATACAATTTTATTAAAATTCACATTTATTATACTTTTTTAGAATTGCTAATAAAAAGTTTATTCAAAAATACAGTACTTGTTGCTGAAAATGGTGAGGAGGCGTAGGAAGGTTTTTGTTCCCAAGATAAAAAGCGAATGTTTGTGAAACGAAACCATTATCGTGTTAGGAGTTTAATTTTTTTATATAGCTTAGAGAATCGCGGTGAGTATTTTTGACATTTTGGGAGAGAATTCACGATAAATTAATTCGAAGACGGACAACTATTTAAATAAGTATTTGTGTCAGTTGTCGGAAGGTCTGAGTGGCGACGGCATAGTCACTGGCTTCAGCTGATGCCAATCCACAAGCACATCAGAGCGCCCTCCTTCGTCAGTATTATGTAGTACCAGCGAAGTAAAATAATTACTAAAAAAAGCTTCAAAATTTAAAACGTCTCATTTACATCAGAGGCGCTGCAACACTGCTCTAAAACAAACAACGTGCAAAAGCACATTTGTAAGATATTGAAGCTTCGCCACCTGTCATCTCTCTCACTCTGCCTTTCCCTCAGCTACACGACAATGTATCGAATGTTTAGGTGTCAGCCCGTGAGTGCTGGTCCAAGATAAATAAAAAGTATGAAATAAATATTAGCGTACCTCTCGGAAATTAGATTCATTGCACCATTTCTGCCTCTTTTTCGATTCCGAAACTTCGAAACGTTGCGAAGCCGAAGTCATGGTTTAATCAGACGTGCAGACTTACAGTCAAACCCAGAAAGGAAGTACTTAGTAATTGGCGTAATAACACAAACGCGGCTACTAAATTGATGGGAAAAAGGTCGATATCTTGGTGTGGCAAACTGCTAAGACGCGATAAAGCTCTGTACGCGCAGCGTTTCGTGCTAAACTTCTTACTGTCCCACGGGGTAGTAAAATCTTTTAATCTTTAGCACACCTCAACATAAAAAAAAGTCTTCTGGGCCGGATGGATTTCCAACACAAGCTTTGAAGCAGTGTCCTTCGACGTTATCGCGTCCTTTAACAATCTTTTTCAGCACTCTGTAGCATGCAGGCTAATTTCCATTGTGCTGGAAAGTTGTAAATGTAACGCCAATCCCTAAGAAAGAGTAGGCGAGTACTCCTGAGAATTACCGCACCATCGTAATATGTTCTAAAATATCCAAACTGAAGGAGAGTATGGTAAAATTCCTTCTACTGAAGTATCTAGAGTCATACAGTTTATTTAAAAACCGCCAATATGGCATTCGTGGAGGACGCTTCTCCATTTTCCTCTCGGAAAAATGGTGGAGCCATTTACCATTTTGGCCAAAGTAAAGTGGTGGCTTTAGATAATTCTAAAGCATTTGACAGAGTGTGCCGTGGAATACTTTTGTGTAAAGTTATTACTCTTGGTGTCTGTGATGTCTTCTCTCGTTTTATATGGAGGGATCGCTCTATAAGAGTTGTTATAGACGGGATCTCATCTAACTCGATCGTGTAAGATAGCCACTAGCGAAACGTGGGCTGTGTTTCGTTAACATAATGTGGTATGTTCTAATGAAATCATGGAACATGTTCCCAGAAACCGCTCTTTCATACGCACAACGCGTTCTTCATTAAGACCGCATCCATTTGAGCAAATATCAAATTCTACAATCAAAAAAGATTTCAATAACAAATATATAATACAGTGTACTCTCAATAATTCGGAAGAAGAAAAACTACTCATTGTCCGAAATACCGAAATGTTCGGATTACCGAAAAAAAAGAAAAAGTAAAAATATTGTTATTTATGTCATATAGATTATTTATTCACTGTTTACTGTACGAGTAGTTTGTAATTTTCATCTGGGGAAATTGTGTTGCATTTTCCTTTTCATACGCAATATCTCGTATCTTTTTCACTTTTTTCGAAACAAAACGAACTTTTTCACTTTTTTAGGAACATATCGGGTTTTTTGCGTTAGTTTGATGAATCTTAGGACAAGCAAAATACTTGTTACTGTTTCCAAGTTCGTACTGTTTTATGAGGTATGAAAAAATAATCCTCAATTTCTATAAAATTTTAAAAGTGAGTAAAAGTACGTTTTGTTCTGCGATGGGTAGATAATGTAAAGTACAGCTTCAACATTTTTATTCCTAAAATATTTTATTCGTTTGATTCAGTTACTCGCATTAAATCAATAAATGAAAAGTCTAGCTGCAAAAATTAACAGCATTAGCAAATAAAAAATTAATGAAAAAAAAAACAAATCCCTATTCTTTCAGGTAGTGGTGACCACAAGGCTCCCTCTATTAGTTCGGGCGTTTCACATGCAGTGGCTAATGGCTTGGGTGGATTTGTGTACAAGCCCCACACAAAACGCTATTCCAATTCATCTATATTCCTAGAAAATCGTGATATACTCAATGATTCTGTAGACCTGGATCTCGATACCGGTCCTTATTTGAAACATGACTATGGTGGACATAATTCGAATATTCCAATATCGCCAAATAGCGATGGCATTTCTACCGATAAATTAGAACAATATTTAGGCAAAGATTTGCGTAGGTACTCGGATACAAAATTGCTGGGTAGTGTAGATGTCGAAGCTTGTGATCCCATGCTAGAATGTCATACAACAACTGCCCATAGAACAAATTTAAATCTTCAACCGCCACCATCAACGTGTATGCGTCAATTATTTAAACAACATTCTGAGTCAGCAACGTCTACGGCAGCCCATAAAACCGTTCTTGATATGGAATTGCCACAATCACCATTGTCGCCCTCTATGGTACAAAATATTCCGCATATTCATATACTAATGCGACGTTCGGTTCATACAGTAGATATGGGCAAAGAATTGGGAAATTCGGTGGTTCCTACATCCAACAACAGACATTTCAATAACAAAGTCAACAACAACAACCAACAGCAGCAGAGTCATCAACACATCGACAAGAATCGACTATTCTTCAAATCGTTGCCAAATCTAAGTAGCAGTTGCGAAAGTCTTATTAAGAAATAATTTTTTTTTTGTCTCTTTATAAGTATTTAGTTCGATTATATTTTAACTACCGTATTCATCAATTTTTTTTTTCATTTATAAAAGGTTTTATAAAACATTTTTCCATACAAAAATGAATATGAAAACCTTTTTTAATACAAAAATATGTTCATGAATACGACGGTAATGCACTGTTTTGTTTTACAAAAATGTAAATGAAATTATAATGTTTTTTTAAGACTTTAGTGTAAAAGAAATTAATAAAACAAAAGAAAATGCAATAAATATTTTGAAATGGAGATTGGGAGTTATGCTTAACTTGTTAGTGTTATTTACAAGCCACTAGAGTGTCTTTTTCGCTTATACCCTTATACTTCGCTAAGCAAAGGTTTCAATGCTCCATTCATTTTCTGTTGTTTTTAATTTGTTAATAAGTTTAAAAAATGTTTTACAATTTTTATTTTAAATAAAAAAAATAACAAATAAACTTTAACTTTTTTATATGTTATTAGAAGCACACCATGCTTATAATTTATAATTTTAATTGGACATGTACAAATTGGTAATCGATCGAAATTTTTTTTATCGTATTTAAACGTTAAATGAAATTTATATTATGATTAAAATAAAAGTTTTATTCACATTTTTAAACGCTTTATATTTTTTTGTACAATCGTTACTTAAAAAATCCATACTAATATAAAAGCGAAAGTAAGTTTGTTTGTTTGTTTGCTGCGCTGTAACTGCTAAACGTCGGTATTGTGTAGCACCGGCGAAGTAAAATAATTACTGAAAAAGGCTACTAATAATACGTCTTCTTGGCATCACAAAGGCTTCAACACTGCTATAAAACAAAGAACGTGCAAAAGCAGAGTTGAAAACTTGTAGGATAGTGAAGCTTCACCTCCTGACATTACTCTGTCTATCCCCTTCCTCTATATCATCCGATATTCTTTTGCTGTAATTTTTTATTTTCAAGAAAAAATTTGGTTTAGCTTCTGATATCGGCCAAGTGGCTGCCGCTAGATTTGAAGGCCATCCAAGCAGAACCAAAGTTTGTCATTAAAAAAAAATTACTAATAACACTAATTATTTAAGCTTAAGGTATTTTTAATATATTTAATATTTATTCCGATTCGATATTTCGCTACTCCTTTTTATTTTATATTACAGCAAAAGAACATCGGGTGATGCTTTTTGCCCCGGATGATTTCTTTTGGCCCACCTTGTATATTTAAAACTTATCGTTTCACAGTTTCTACGGTTTTTAGCATACTTTCATCAATAATAATAAATTTTTTTATAAATCTCTTAGCAAATAAAACCACAATAACAAAAATTCTTATTTGTATAAAACGGTATTTGTGAAAAATTTAAATCAATTCAGTATCTCAACTCAACTTGAGAGTAGAGGGTAAAATTTGTTGCATATATGACCAATTAGTGATACAACATATTTAGAAAGGAACGTGATTGCTTTTTAGAATGGAACACGAACAGTAAAGTAATCCAGCGTATTTGTTACACTTTTGTCAGACAGGCAAACGCTAAGATGAACGAATGATATATATTTTTTCAAAAATATAACCACGAGAGGAGGTAGGCATAATTTCATCGTCTCCGAAACTAACCAATTTTAATGTAATTCCAAACGTGAATAGGTCTGCGTCTATGAGGAGACACAAGCTAATATATGCACCTACAAACTTTCCAACCTATTTTCTCGCATTTGTTGTATTCATTGCTTAAACTTTGTCGAGTAAAATAAATGATATTGTTCGGCCAAAAAACGAAATTTCTCTGAACGCGTTTTTTTTTTTTTTTTTTTTTAGCTAGGACCAGCACTCAGGAGATGACTCCTACACATGCTAAGCATTGTGCTGGGAACTATAGGAAAGGGATAGTAGAAGAAACGACAGAAGGTGAAGCTTAATTAATTATTTTGCAGCTCTGCTTTCGCACGTTCTTTTGTTTTTATACTCGTAGCAGTGCTGAAGCTTCGGTTTAGTAGCTATTTTTATTATTATTTTACTTCGCCGGTGCTACACAATACCGACGAAGGAGGGCGTTCTGATGTGATTGTGGATTGCTATCAGCTGAAGCCGGTATTGTTCAGCGACCAGTGACTATGCCTTCGCCACTGAAACCTTCCGACAACAACTCACACACTAAGGCACATCAGAAAAATGCGAGATGTTTATTTTTATTTAAAAATTTTTTTTGTCTGAAACGGGTTGAACACAGGTCTGTTTTTTGGTTGTGTAGTCAACGTGCAGACTACCATCCATCGTGCCATCGCCACCCTCACAAGAATGGCCGGGTTTCGGGAACAAATTCCCTGACTTCCTTAGAACACATTCCAATATAGGAACGATAGAATACCAAAACACACCCCACATTGCGACGATGCTCAATAAAATTAATAGATTAGGCTACCCTACCGGCTCTAATGAGTTTCTTCGCCGTCTCCTGTACACGGTGGAGTAATTTCAAAATAGTCGTTGGAGCACTGGCCGTTACATGAGAGTTTCATTCCATTTTAGGTCGCATGTAGGCGGTATAAATTATAAGGAGATCATATGGGGTGAAGTATGTCTTACACTGTCTTAAAAAGCCGAGGCACTTGAATGCTTCCTTTAAGACCTGAAAAATTTGCTCAGTCCATCGAAGATCACACTGAATTTTTATGCCAAAAATATCAAAATTTTCTGATTCCTCAATGTTCATATCGATCATAACTACAGATGAGGCAGCGTGATCGGGCATGAGCCGATGCGTAACCATGCAGCATTGGGTCTTTTGAGCATTGTAGTCGATCCTGTTCACATGACCCAATTCCGATATTCTCGTGAGGTCACCATTTACCGAATCATTCATATTTGACTCATCGACGCGATCATAGTCGATGTCGGCCTACGATCAAATGAGTTTGAATGGCATATACTGCTGTCATCTGCAAAAGAGTGGATAGGGTTGGAAGTTTGACATAGAAGCTCATTGAGAAAGATAAGAAATAGGGTGAGAGAAATTGTAGTTGCAATAAAAATCACTTAATTCTAACGAATTTGATGAAATTTATAACATGGATATACAGTTTGTAAAAAAAATGTTTTCAAAACAAAAATTTGTTAAGAATTTAAATTTAAATAAATATTTACAACAACAATATCAGTATATTTGTGAATTTTTTTTTTACAACTGTGGTTTTGTATGTGTCGACAAGCAGGCGTCGAAACTTTGACAAATTTATGAACATATTACAACACAACGCTACAAAATAATTTTGCATACTTTAAACAGTGTAAAAAAAGTGTTTTCAAAAATGCAAATACAAGAAGGAACCGTTAGTTTTTTGCATATGTATTGCGTATAATAGTTTTATATGGACGCTAAGAGTAGCAGTTGTCTTTTATTCATTAAATTAAGCTCAAAGAATAAACAAATGATTACCCAATTATATATAAACTATGCTAGGAAAGCGACTGAACAAAGACATTACCCAACTGGTGTATTTTAATTACTATAAAGGAAAATCTCACAGAGAAATTGCAAAAATGTTCTCTCTTATCCTAAGGACGGTATATAATGTTATTAACCGTGCTGAAAAAGAAGGTAGGTAGGCACATAAGTATACATAGGGTATACGTTTTTTAAAAACTGGGATAACGATGAGAGGTAGAGTGCAATTTCCATCTCTCCGAAACTATCCAACCGATTTTAGACAAATTTAAAACGTATATTTAAACAAAATAGGATTACAGTGCATATATCAATCGACGCGTATATTTAAAAGCTATCGTTGGCGGGTAGCGCGATATGTGCACGAAGAATCGTTTGTACGCAATAAGTGAAATTGTAAAAAAATACGCTTTAAGGTTTTTCGCCATTTCTAAAAAGTTTGTTGGGCTATAGCTCTTCTCGTACAATCTCCCCGAAAACGGTGCCCATATCAATCGACGCGTATTTTAATAGCTATCGGTGGCAGGTAGCGCTATGTGTGCACGAAGAATCGTTTGAGTGCAATAAGTGATATACTGAAAATGTACAGTTACGTTTTTCTTTCCAAAAGTTTGGCGGGCTATAGCTTTTCTTGTACAGTCTCCTCAAGAATGATATGCATACCAATCGACGCGTATTCGTAATAGCTTTCGAACGCAGGTAGTGCCATATGTGCAAGAAGAACCGTTTTCAAATTATAAGCGAATAACTACATATAAAGGCGATTGAACAGGTCATTGAATAATTGGCATATATCATCAATATAATTTATGAACATTATAAAATTTGATTCTAGGGCCTTATTCCTACATATACTCGTTTTTTGTTTTTAAATTGATTTGATTTATACTAATGCCTGAGAAATCAATGATCGAATATCAATAATTTTTTTCACTCTTTGTTTACAATTTCCATGTGCTAAGCAACAAACCAAAACATACGTTTTGCAAAATTTTTTTTATTTCCGGTTTGATTTATTCACGGCAATAACAATAAAGTACAACTATTCAGTAGCAATAAATATAAAATGCAAAAACTATATAATTAAGCCGACAGACGAGCTAAAAAATAATTTTTTCTTCAGAAATAATAACAAAACCAGCTGTTAATACAGTGCTGCACTCGTGCCCCTTGAATTAAAATGAGTGTTGTACATGAAGCATTTTTTCCTTTTTAAGAGGAACATCATGAGAAAAGAACCTGTTACATTTTCAAAGTAACTCATATTTTCCAGAAAAGAATATACAAAATATAAAACAAGCCGAATAAATGCAAAATATTACACAGAGAAGAAAGACAAATTTGTTAGTTATATACGTGTATAAGAATTTAAATGTAACGTAATTTATACTCAATTGCAAACGACTTCGTGGGTTTTATTTGTGATTGATAAATAATAATAAATCAATTGAGCACCCTGTGTTTAAACTATCCAACAGCTGTTTATTTACATTTGAAAGGGATGGATATGATTAAACATTGTATACAAATATTTACTGGCGACTTTTATGAATAATAAGCAATAAATGTCGCTGTTTCCTGCATATTCTGAAGAAAATACTACTCAAACCCGGAAAGATGAAGATGGTAAGTCATCTACCACTGCTAATGATGGAAGTTCTTGGCTGGAGAACAATAGTTTTGCAATCAGTGGTCAAAATTTAACGTCAATACAATGTAAGAGATTAGAAGAGCATGTAAAGTCTTCGCAAGCCTCAAATTGCAGTGATGAAGATATGGAAAGTAGAATAATAGTTTCATCGCCGCTTAAAAAAGACGAGAATTTATTTAAGAAACTCCAAAAGAAACATAAAACGAAATATTCAAAATCGACTGCAATTAAGACACCAATTGAACCTCTTTTGGAATTTACGGGAGAGGAAGAATACTATGTAGATAAGAACAGAGCGAAACAGTATTATTTCGTTAAAACTTTGCATAAGCCCGCTTGCCCAAGATATCGTGTACAGTATCGCACATTGGGCAAAAAATATCACAGTAGTGAAAAGGTTAAGCCGCAACGTTACTATCGTTATAGAGAGCAATTTACAGAACAAAATCGGAATGCGATGAATTCAACTTATGCTTTGGAAGAAAATGACTACACTTTAAAAATAGGTGAATTAAATCGCAAAACAATAGAAAAATGTCAAGATTTGAATAACTGGCTCGACTTAATAGCCTTACAAGATAGAAACCCTTATAAATGGTCACGGTTAAAAGTAGCCGAAAAGAAGATCGATTATGTCCACAAAGCTTTAATTTACCATTCTGGTCATGCAGATTTGTACAAGGTATATATTAAAATAATAACTCAAGCTTATACATCTCACGATGTTAGTAAAATGTTGGAACCCTTGTTATCTAAAGATCCATATAGTCTCATTCTGTGGCAAGCTTTAATAATGTGTACTCAAGGTACTATGGCTCGCTGTACTGTGCCCGAAGTCTTAAGTATCTACGAAAGATGTATGAAGAAAATGTTCCACAATCATAAACAGATAACAAATACTCAAGTGAACGATGCAGTTATGTTGGAATTATTTTACAACTGCTGTCTGTTTTTAAGGCAAGCAGGTTTGTACGAACAATTCTTTGCGCTTATTAAACTAGCGATTGAGTTAAATGTGGCGGTGAGCGCAAGAATTTTGGAAGATCTACAACCAAATGCACAAGATGAACAAACCTTAGTGGAGTACGAAGAAATCATATTGCAATCTGGATTGCCAATGAATGAAATATGGCTGAGAATAGAAAAGTTAAGACAAAGTTTCAGTTTTTTACCTTATCCAGAAAATGTAAGTTGCAGTGATCCTCAACGCATCGTATTCAATGAAGACATTTGCCATTACGTGTATCCATTAAAATCGCAAGAAAATTCTTTTCCATTGCTTCTTATAATATTGAAGCTTTTGAAACTACCATTTATAAGCAGCCATACATTGGCAAATTGCTTCCAAGGTGACACAGATGCCATAGAAGACCTTTTAGCGATTTATGTAAGTCCCCATTATATTTGCTCCTGGGATCATGAAGAATTTTTTGCTAGTTTATTGGATTTAAGCAAAGAACTGGCCAATGCACCTACTTATATCAGTAATTCCATTGCTCATGAAATCTATTCGCAGTGTTTGAAAAAATTACTTATAAATTGCGCCCAGTCTTATGAACAGATCGATGAAAGAAAAAGATTAATATTTCTTCAATTGTGGTGTCGTTTTCAACGCTATCTTTTAATACAAGAAAAACTGAACGGCAAACTGTCCTCAGATTTCATACAAGAAATGCGCAAACGTTTTAAAGCCATACTGAAACAACGCCAAAATCGTAACTGTCTGCAGCTTTATGTAGAATTCGCATTATTTGAATTTTTCGTCGAACCTTCTATGGAAAACATAGAAAATATTTTCAACAATATTTTGAATGCCTATAATAAAGAAGAAAATTTGCAATCTGAACTGGCGTTTGTGTACTTCATATATGCTGACATCTTGGTTAAATTACAAGAATGTGAAAAAGCCTCTCAACTTCTTTCCTTATTTGCTTTGAATTTGGAATTTACACATTTGAAAAGTATAACAAATGCCAAAAAACTTTTAGCTCTAAACAAAATGAAGGAGAAAGTAAATAATACCATAAAAATTGAAGTAAACGTAGAAATCATGCTTTTAGAACAACATTTTCTGAACGATTATACATTAAGTCAAATAAATATTTATTGCTTGCTCTGTTATACTCTACAACAACAGCAACAGTCTTTAGAATATCTTCAAAAGTTATTGGAAATATTTAAGACACGAAATAAACCTCGTCACATTTTCCTAAAAGAGCATATTTATGAAATTTATATTAAAATGTTACAATTGCCAAAAGGAAACAGTTACGTATCGCATAAGTTGATACAGCAAACTATTTACAACGGTCTACAGGAGTATCCTAACAATTTGTACTTACTACAGAAATGGGCCTGTCAGCAATCTATGCCTTGGTACAAACTAAGAGCAGGTTTCATAAAACTAAATCCGTCTATAAAATCGGTTATTTATGTTATAGCTTTAGCACGTTGTCGTTTTGTAAATACTTTAACCTCCAGTGCATCTCTTATGGAAAAACAGTCGCTGATTCCTCTAATTAACAATGACCTTCAATATCATGAGTTGTTAGTGCGACAACGCATTTTAAATCTTTTTAAAGTTTTACTACCGAGCGATGCTGCATCAAACACTACATCATCATTATGTTTGAATTCCAGTTTACAGCGAAACTCCTTATTTTGGCGTTGCTATTTGAGTTGTTTATCTGATGTAAACTGTTCTTTTGAATTAAGTAAAAAGTGTTTACTCACTGCATTAGATGATGCGCCATGGAACAAGGCTTTGTATTTAGATGGTGCTAAATATGTGCCGCAGGAACTATCTCATTTGCAGGATCTAATAATTGAGAAACAATTAAGAATTTATGCTTTACCTGAAGAATTGGCTATTTTAAGAGAACGTTAATTTTAAATTAAAATTTTATATTTTTAAACAAATCTACAAATATGATATAAAATACATGTATGTATGTAGTATATAATTTTCTGAATTATAAAATGCCACGCAAATTAAATATGGTACATTTTATTTAATAAATAAAAAAAATTGCTTTAACAAAATTTTTAAAGATTATTTCAAACGTTTAAATATTTCAGAAAAAAGCTCTACTTACAATGTTTGAAAAATATCCATATACATATCGTCATATGATTTCAAAAAAGCCCTAAGTTACAAACAATTCAAAATCGACTTTTTGGTTGATTATGTTCCTGCAAAATTTTACACGTCTACAATTAGAACTAAAATTGTAATCAAGAAAATTCTAAAAGGCACAAGTGAACGTTAGTTTGAGAGTATTTTGCTTCTTCTGTAAAGCTTTTCAATGTAACTTTGGGGTTTTTGTGATTTCATATGACGATATGTAGTTTGATCCACTTGGTAATTTGAAATTATTTGACTATCACCTTGTTTCTTTACTATAAATTGGGCGCGCACGAGATCCCAATCTTACAATTTTGCAAAATTACATGTCAGTACAAGCCAAAAACTATTTTTCGTTTTATTTTATCTCGGACCAACACTCAGGAGATGACAACCACATGCTATGCATTGTGCTGGAACTAGAGGAAAGGGATAGTTGAAGAAATGTCAGGAGGTGAAGCTTCACAATCTTACCAGTATGCTTTTGCACGTTGTTTGTTTTATAGCAGTGAAGCTTCGTTTTAGCCGACGAAGAAGGGCGTTCTGATGTGCCTGTGGATTGGTTACAGCTGAAGCCGTTACTGTTCAGTGACTATGCCTTCGCCACTGAAACCTTCCCAGCAAAAGAGAGTAATCTGGCGTGACGACGCCACCTAGTTGAAGACGCTTTGCCGCAGAAAAATTACGGGCTTTTTCGTGCAAGAAGAACAAGAATATTACTCTCTCAAAACCTCTCATGTATCCAATCTTTGCGTAAGAAAACACTTTCTGGTAAGATTGGGATCCCGCAGGTGCCCAATTTAGAGTAAAAAAACAGACATATTATGAGCTCTTTCAAACCAAAATAACAAAACAAAAAATAAAATCCGCTGAAAGGCGAACAGTATTAACCAGTGTTTACACCACCAACCACTGCTGTCACTTCGGGTCACGGTGACCGGATCAGGGCTTTTATGGCCTTTTTTCGTGTCATTGTGCTGAATCTCCTTACCATACCCGACTAAATCTTTTGTAGTTAATGCCATTGTGTTGGTTGCTGCTAGACTGTTTGGTGATGAAGGAGTAACACTGATCACCGGTAGTCATTCAAGCAGCGATTACCTCAGTGGAGCTTGCAATACAGAAAGTAGACATTTTATTTGACTTTTCTCGCGTTCATCACGACAGCCCGATTCAGAATTGACTTCTGCAACATACGTGGTATAAAGGCAAACTTCTTCTCTGTCTCCATCGGCCGGATGTTTTCGCGTTAAGTGAAACCCAGGTGTCTGTAGATGCTGACCCACAGGATTTTCAAATACCCGGCTATCAGCTCCAATCTCTTCTCCATCTGTACAGGGGCCTTGCAATTTATATACGCAATGAGGTTGTGTACCAGTGCCAACAATCTTTAGGCACGCATGATCCCGAATTTAGCTGTCTATGGGTTAAATTTAAAATCAGGGCACATCTTTTGCACTTCGGGTTTCTTTACAGAAGCCCAAATATGGAAAGGGATAAAACTATATACAACTTCGAAGCCCTTTCCGATACTATATCGGACATCCTCGAAAATTACCCGAACTGTGAAATCGTTATAGCCGGTGATTTCAATGTCCACAATTTATAGTGGCTCCGCCATTCGAGCCATACGACTCCAGAAGGCCAATATGTTGAGCTATTCGCAGTGCACAATCACCTTGCGCAATTAGTGAATGAACCAACACACATTTCGTGCGTTGATGGACACCAACACAACACCCTCGACCTTTTTTCTCACTTTACAACCTGACAAGTATGAAATGAATATTAGCGCACCTCTTTTCGTTTGCGGAACTTAGTGGCGTTTCACGGCCAGGTACGAAACGTCTGAAATATATTTACGAAAAGGCACGTTGGGCTGAGCTCAACGATTGCTTTCGGCATTTCAATTGGAGGCTCTGCTTCCTTGACAATGATGTCAATGCCATGGCTGAAATGGTCCAAAATATAATATTACTCGGTATGAAAATTTTCATACCATCGAAGCAAATTTCGATTAAACCCAGACCGAAGTCATGGTTTAATCAGACGTGCAGACTTGCAGTCAGATCCAGAGAGGAAGCATATAGTATCTGGCGGAATGACAAAAAGGCGGATACTGATGCGATGCGCAAAAGGGCGAGATCTTCGTGTGGCAAAGTGCTAAGACTTGAAAAAGCTTTGTACGAGCAGCGTCTTCGCGCTAAAGTTCTTACTGCCCCACGGGAAAGTAAAAGCTTTTGGTCATTCGTTAAAAGAGTAAAAGAAAATGCTGAAATGTTTGCAGGTAATTCTGACCTGCCGGAAAGCAATCAACCACTGCCCGCTCCCGAGAGTGTATCCGTAACTATGCCAAAGATATACTTCCGAGCTCGTGCAGTTAAAAGGGTTCTAGTGGACCTCAACATAAATAAGTCGCCTGGGCCGGATGGAATTTCGGCTTTGGTCTTGAAACAGTGCTCTTCGACGTTATCGCGTCCTCGGGTGGCCTTCCTTTCGGAAAAATGGTGTCGATCCATCCACAATTTCGGCGAAAGTAAGGTAGTTGCTCTAGATATTTCCAAAGCATTTGACAGAGTGTGGAATGGAGCACTCTTGTCCAAACTTATTGCTTTTGGTGTCGGTGATATCTTCTCTCTATTTATATCGAGCTTTCTCTCGCTTTAAGAGTTGTTGTAGACGGGATCTCATCTAACGAGTTCAAGATTAATTCAGGCGTACCACAAGACTCCATTCTTTCTCCTACCTTGTTTCTTAATGACCTTCTATGTCAAACTTCTAATCCTATCCACTCTTTTGCAGATGACAACAGTAGCTCCCATTCATATTCATTTGATCGTAGGCCGACATCAACTATGATCGCGGCGACGCGGCAGAATATTAATGATTCGCTAACAGGTGACCTCACGAGAATATCAGAATGGTGTCACGCGAACAGGGTCGATTTCAATGCCCAAAAAACCCAATGCTGCATGCTTACCCATCGCTGTATGCACGATCACGCTGCCTCATCTGTAATTATGGGCGGCATAAACATTGAGGAATCAGAAGCTCTTGATGTTCTTTTGCATGATGAACTGAGCACATTTTTCAGGTCTCAAAGGAAGCATTCAAGTGCCTTGGCTTTTTAAGACGGTGTAAGGCATACTTCACCCCATCTGATCTCCTTACTATTTATACCGCCTACATCCGACCGAAAATGGAATACAACTCTCATGTATGGGCCGGTGTTTCAAAGACTATTTTGAAGTTACTCGACCGTGTAGAAGAAAGGGCGAAGAAACTCATAGGGGACGGTAGGGTAGCAAACTCTATTGACTCTCTTGAGCATCTCCGCAACGTGGGGTGCGTTTCGTTGTTCTATCGTTACTATAATGGGATGTGTTCTAATGAAATCATGGAACTTGTTCCCGAAACCCGGTCATTCGCGCGCACGACGCGATCATCATTAAGAACGCATCCTTTTTTGGTCGATTTGGCGGCGACTCACACTACGCATTACAGAGAAAATACGTTTTTGGGCCGAACAGCACGTATGTGGAATGAACTACCCGCAGAGGTGTTTCCTGTCACTTTTAACGTGGGAAAATTTAAATTAAATGTCAATAAACACTACTCCCTCTATCCTCCTTCCCATAACCTAATTTCCTAGTTCCAGCACAATGCATCGCATGTGTAGGGGTCATCCGCTGAGTGCCGGTCCAAGAAGAAAAAAACTAGAATTATCTTATGTACATTGATTCATGCATGACCTTTGGTTACTAGTTTAATATTTCTTATTATACATATATTAAAATTAAACTAAGCGATTCTTAAAACTATACTAGACTATTTTATGTATGTACATACAGTTTGTAAAAAAAATCTTTTCAAAACTTTAAAAAGTTTAAGAGAAACTCTTATTTGCAAGTAAATTATATAACTTTTATTAAATTTTTTTCTTCATGTATTCAATTGAAGATGTTTATAAACACTTTGCACAAAAAAAAAAACAAAATTAATTTAAATAACAAAATAATAATCGTAACTTAAAAAATACTTCAGTTTCTACGCTGTAAAATAAATGTTTTCAAAATTGTGTTAAATTTAATTAAATTTATTCTAAATGGTAAAAAAAAAAAGATTTGAGGGTGCTAATACTTGGTGTGCCCTCCTTTAGGTTTAATTACAACTTCTAAGCGTCTAGACATTGAATGGATAAGCTTTGGTATATCGTAATTTTCAGGTATTTTTTCCCACTCTTCTTTAATAAATGTTATTTGTTTTTTGATGCCCTTTTTCCGACTTTTTTCTTTGGGCGGACCCATGAATTTTCTATAGGGTTTAAGTCTGGGCTTTGTGCTGAGCTATCGATCACTTTTGTACAATTATATAACAACCAGGATCTACAAATATATGCCTTATGCTTCGGGTCATTATCCTGCTAAAATTTATACTTGAGCTTTTCTGGGTCAACAAAACCGAATTTCCGACCACTTGCACTCAATTCCTTTTTTAAAATGTTTAGATAGACTTCCTTGGTCATTATATCCTCTAATATTCTTATTTCGGCAACACCATTGCTCGAAATACAACCCCACACCATAACGGATAGTTTACCGAACTTTACTGTGGGTATTATATTTTTATTTTCTAAAGCCGTCAGGGGTTTTCGCCAAACTTTTTGAGGTCCATCATGGTAGTAAAGCATCACTTTCGTTTCGTCACAAAAAATAACATCATCCCAGTGCTCCGGAGGTAAAGAAATGTGTTCAATGGAAAAATTATATCTTTTTTCAATGTTTACCGCGGATAGCAAAGGTTTTTTCCTCGTAACTCTTGAAGAGTATTTATGGTTTTGTAGCACATTTCTAACAGTCTGAGAGGGATACTTACTCCACATTCATTACTGATGCTAAGTGCAATTCCTATAGTACTGAAATGTGGATTCTCATCAATCATTTTCAAAATTTTCTTTTCAATTCGCCGAGTTACTTTTTTTGGTCTGCCTGGTGTTTGTTTTGGTTCCAGTTTTCCTTCTTTTTCAGCACTGTTAATAACATTATATACCGTCCTTAGGTTAAGAGAGAACATTTCAGCAATTTCTTTGTGAGATTTTTCTTTATAGTAATTAAAATACACCAGTTGGGTAATGTCTTTGTTCAGTCGCTTTCCTGGCATAGTTTATATATAATTGGGTAATCATTTGTTTATTCTATGAGCTTAATTTAATGAATAAAAGACAACTGCTACTCTTAGCGTCCATATAAAACTATTATACGCAATAGATATTGTTATATCCCTATTAATGGCCCCTTTAATAAAACCATGAAATATATAATTGGTAAAAAGAGAATAGCACGTTCTTTATTTCTTGAAAGTTCTTCCAGACAAAAAAAGAGAATAATAGTTGCCAACTTTAAACACAAATAAAGTGCTGTCAATACATAACATTTCTTCCCCTTCAAGGGGAGAACAAAATCCGCGGTTTGCGGTTCCTTGTCGACCGCCTTACATCCGGCTTTTGTTCTGCACCCGGTGCATTTGGTGTGGATGATGCGGGAGCTTCACTTCCACTATGTGGTATTGTTTCTGAAAACCCTTTAAATCCCGTAGATTTTTGTGGTGTCATCCCGTTTTCTCGCCCTTCTGACGGTTCCGGCTCATCCGCCGTATTGCATTCCTTGCTGATAGTTGTTAAAACCCCCTGTGTCGGGGTGTTCTGTTTCATCGGTATTCCATGTAGTTCTGTTGTGCTGTCAGTCAGCAGTTTACTTGCTGACCAATTGTAAGTTGGGCGTATCTTTTCCTGCTCCCTGCCCGTCTTTCGAATCTGGTCTACGTGTCGTGTATATATCTTGTCTCTGAATCTAATTTCATAATGAATATCGCCCAGCTGTTTCTTGATTATTCCTTTCAGCCACTTGTCCGTTCGCGGATTCCCCGACAGAAAGTAAACTGCTTGCTTGCGTTCAAATTGGCGAAACTTTTCATTTGATGATGATAAGTACTGCTCGGAAGATATTTTGCTGTCGATTTCCTCTGGCCGTACCAGGTCTAAACGTGTCCGTAGTTGACGTCCCATAAGCAGTTGTGCAGGTGAATGTCCCGTTGAATGATGTGGCGCATTCCTATATTGCCTTAAGAATTCATTTATATTTGATCGAAGCGTTTCCCTGGTTGTGCACATTGCCTTAAGCGCATTTTTCACCGTTTGCACATTACGCTCCGCCTGTCCATTCGTTGCAGGGTGGTATGGGGCCGTGTATTTATGGTATTTTACGCCAACGTTCCTTAAGAAATCGTTAAATTTCACTGATCTAAAATTCGTTCCGTTGTCGGAAACTACCATCAGTGGCACCCCAAAGGTTGAAAATACTTCATCCAAGAGTGAAGTGGTGGCAGCAGCAGTAATGGATTTGGTGGTTTTAACCTCCAGCCACTTCGAATACGCATCGGAAAAGACTAGAAGCATCATGCCCTCAATCGGTCCGGCATAATCGATGTGTACGCGTTCCCAAGGGGATTTGGGATACTCCCAATGATGGGTTTTAAATTTAGCCGGTTTATTAGCATTTTTTGCGCATTGATCACACTCTCTTGCAATAATCTCAATATCTCTATCAATCCCTGGCCAATACACAAAAGAGCGGGCCATGCCCTTCATCTTAACTACACCCAAATGAGACACATGCAGTTCATTCAGTACTTGTTTCTGACACTTTGGGGGGATAACGATACGGTGTTCGAAGGTCAGACACCCCCGTGAGGCTTTATAGTTAGCTTCTGGCGATTTATACCCATATGCAGTCAAACACTTACCGCTTTGTAATAGTTGTATTATTTTCCCGAGTGTGTCATCTTTTTTTGTTTCCTGAGCTATCTTTCTTGCCGTCATAGGAAGTTGGCCAATTTGTTTGATTATGAAACGATCGAACTCATCCTTTTCCTCACCCAGCCCTTGGCTGATACCTTCGTCTGTTATCTTGTATATTGTTCTTGACAGATAATCAGCATTCGCATTTTCTTTGGACGTTTTGTGTACAACCCCAAAGTCGAAATTAGACAGGAAATCCGCATAGTTAGCCATTCGTGATATACACAATCCGGGGAGTGCCTTATCTGGCCGTAGTATCTGAGCCAGTGGTTTGTGGTCCGTTATGAGTGTCCAGTGTCGGGCGTATAGGTATTTGAAGAATTTTTGGATAGCCCATACAATTGCCAATGCCTCCTTGTCCATTTGCGGATACCGCTGTTCCGTTATGGTCATCGTACGGCTTGCGTATGCTATGGGTCGTTCCTGATTATTGTCTAACCGATGTGATAGTACAGCCCCAAGACCCGTTTTGCTGGCATCTGTTGCCAGTATCAATGGCAGATCCGGGTCGTATGGAACTAATACCTGCGGTGAGATCAGGATCTGCCGTATTTTCACATAAGATTGCTCTGCCTCCTTAGACCACCCGAACTTCCCAATCTTTAAGATATCCCGCAATGGCCGTTCAAGAGTCGATAAGTTGGGTATGAAATTGGAGTAATATGCGGCCTTGCCCAAGAACAGCTGAAGGCCTTCTATAGAAGCTGGTCTATTACTGTGTAAAATTGCATCAATATGCTTAGTAGATTTGTGTATGCCCCGGCCGTCTATTTTGTGCCCCAAGAACTCGACCGCAGTCGTGATAAATACACATTTTTGTTTATTTAATTTGAAGCCAAGGTCATCCAATTTCCGTAGTGTAGCTTCCAGTACTCTGAACAGTTCATCTACACTACTGGCAAATATGAGAATGTCATCGAAAAAATTCACTACGTCTATTTTGTGCCCCAAGAACTCGACCGCAGTCGTGATAAATACACATTTTTGTTTATTTAATTTGAAGCCAAGGTCATCCAATTTCCGTAGTGTAGCTTCCAGTACTCTGAACAGTTCATCTACACTACTGGCAAATATGAGAATGTCATCGAAAAAATTCACTACGTTTGGTATATTTTGTAACGCCGTTTCCATTGTCCGTTGCCAAATAGCCGGTATGTTGGCGGCGCCGTATACCGCCCGTGTTGGTCGTATCAGTCCATGTGTTGGGGTATTAAGCGTCAGTACGTGTGCAAACTCTTTGTCAATAGTCAAATGACTGTACGCGTCCGTGACGTCTAGGTGCGCAAAAAAACATGCTCCTTTCATTCTGTTGAATATGTCCTCTGCCTTCGGAATTGGGTGTTCGTCTATGATCATTTGGGGGTTAACAGTCGGTTTGTAATTGCCTGTTATTCGTATGCCTCCGTTTTTTTTAGTTACAACGTGGGTAGTCGAGGCCCACTGAGAAACTTCCACTTTTTCGTAACACCCTGCCGCAATTTTCGCATCTATTTCTTTCGCATAAGCTTCTCTTAACGCCATCGGTATTTCCCTTGGCCTTGCAAAAATTGGCGACGCATTCGGTTTGAGATGCACTTTTACAGCTGGCCCCTTATAAGTTCCTGCAACCTCACCAAACACCTTATTATGACGCCGTACAATTTGTTGTAAACGAGATTTTTGTTCCGCTGTCAATTTAGGCATGAGGGTTACTCATACTCTGCTTTGTAGGAATAAATAGGTCGTTATTAAATGTACTTGTTTCCGCTTTCGTGTCAAATAATTCGATGAAATTTATCTCGCGAGCAAAATGTGCGATCCATTCGCGGCCACACAACGTGGCTACGTTATCATCTACTATATACAGGTTTAACTTCCGTTGCGTGTTTCCGAATTTTGTATTAACTATCGCTTTTCCAATACAATTCAGTCGTTGTCCAGTGCAACTGGCGAACTGACGGTCAGTATTTCTTAAGGCAGTTTTCCTTTTAAGAGTCTTGAAGTTTTGTTTACTCATCACGCTACACGGCGCACCTGTGTCCAGCTCCATAACTACTTATTCATCATTAATTCCCACAGTCATTATCTTTCTCGCCGCTGCGCTAGTGGTTTTAACCATCGCCACCTGGTTTATGAATTGGATTGGGTCGTCATCATCGGTGTGGTCATCGTCGATCACTTGGTTAGCTTTTGCTCTGCAGACTTTATCTATGTGTCCCAGTTTGCCGCATGCATAGCACTTTGCATTTTTATACTTACAGTCTCTGCGTACGTGTTGGCCGCCACACCCATAACATTTACTTGCCGCCGTTGCTGCACTTTTGCGTAATTTAGACTCGTTTTTGGTCTTGATCGGCATATAGCCTAACTTGCATGTAGGTTCGACTGTTCCCCTTTCATCTATACTCACTTCATTGGTTGATTTTTGGGTTAATTCTTTGGAGTATACAATCCCATATGCCTCTGAGAATGTTGTTGGTTGTTTTGCTATGATTTCGTCGCAAATCGCACGAGACTTCAATCCAAAGATCATTTGCTCTATTAACATCCTATCCAAGAAAGTTCCATATTCACAAAAAGTGGCTGCCTGTTTTAGTCGCAAAACGAAATTTGCCATGGATTCATTAGTATCTTGTCTTACCTGACGGAACCTAAAGCTTTCCGAATACATATTCCTTTTACCATCGAAATGATCTGATAACACCTTTTTGATTTCATTGTACTCAATCTCCTCCGGTTGGTTGGATTTATTAGTACTCTTAGTGCCGTATTAAGTTCGCCCCCCATATGCACGCGAGCATATGTTTTGTATTCATTTTCATCGATTTTACTTAGTTTCAGTGCCCAATCGAATCTGGCGAAGTACTCGCAAACTGAAGACCCTTCTGTGCTTCTAAACTCACTCATGTGAAACGGTGGTGGTCTGTTTGTATATCCTGCACCCTCTGTTGGTACCGATTGTGATGACTGTGCCGCAGCAGTCTGTGCGGCTTGCGTCATGGCAGTACGAATTGCGTCAGCCAGTGAGCCAATGATAGCCTATGATCCACATGATCAATTTATGATTGCGCACATTCTATACATATTGTTTGTGTTTTTTAAACAAGTCGCTTTCCAAGCATTTGTCGGATTCATTTTCGGGTCTTTTTTTAAGCGCACAACTGATTAATTAGTTTTTAGTCATCTGAGGTAGTCTTAAAAGACTCAGTTTGGTGATTTCTGCCAAAACAATCTTCCAAATGCTGACTGGGTGCATACATCCAGAAAAACACAATAATTTGGCTTATACATGTTAATTACAGAAAAGCCAAATAATTTTTAACTAAATCATAAAGTTTCCTTGCATAAATTTCCAATATTTTTCACCGTTGGAAAACATTTATTTTTATTTCATTATTAGGTGTTTTTTTACTCTAAATTGGGCACAGCGGGAGCCCAGAAAGCATTTTCTTACATAAAAATTGGATAAATTTGAAAGATTTTGAGAGTATTGTTCTTGTTCTTCTTGAAGGAAACAGCCCGTACTTTTTCTGTGGGCTAGTTTGGGCATATTGTTAAAGTTGGCCCTTGAGTATGGGGTAGACGGGCTTCTTGGGAGCATTGCTTCTGCCTATAATGAGAGCTGTCCACAGAAGGTGAAGGAGCCATGGAGGAATGTTCCTGGGTGGTCTGCGACATAAGGCTAGGCCTCTGTTCAACAGGGCCAAGGTGACGGGGGACTGATGTCCCTACAGGATAGCCTTAACTGACTATAATAAAGAACTGAGGAGGTCCAAAAGGCCTTCTTGGAGGGAACACTGCTGCAGGATTTCTGATCTTCCGGCTGCAGTTACACTTCAAAAAGCCCTATTTAAAGACCACTCGAAAGGCATATGTACCCTGAGAAGGCCGGATGGTAGCTACACCAGGAATCCGAGTGTGATTAGCAAACTGTTGCTAGACACTTATTTTCTTGGGTGCTTGGTTTTGGGGAGCGTGGTGCCAACATTGATGGAATCGATTATCTCTGTTGACAGGACGGTCCTAAGACTGGCAAATGGGTACGATGCGACATTTGGCCATACAAATCTGCTGGATCTGATAGGATATTTCTACGCCTTCTGCAACAAGGTATGGCTTACTTTGTCCCTACGCTGTCCAGACTTTGGGGTGAGGGTGGCGATGACTACTAAACCAAAACATCTGGATTCAACCCCAGTTTCAGACTAAAATTATAAAAAAAACATCTTGCTGATGTGTATTTGTGTGTCAGTTGTTGTCGGAAGGTTTCAGTGACGAAGGCGTAGTTTCTGCTCACTGAACAATAGCGGCTTCAGCTGATAGCAAACAGCAATCACATCAGAACGTCCTCCTTCGTCGGTATTGTCATTTCTCTAATTAGCCCTTTCCTATAGTTCCAGCTTGCTGGGACATGTACCTGAAAAATGGGCTGCGCCGAGGGTTGTATTTATTCCAATTGTTGGGGTAAAACCCGAACAATTGCCTAAATCATACAGAGCGATAAGTCTCAGTTCATTTCTCATAAAATCGATGGAGAAGATATTGGACCGATACATAAGGGAGAACAGCTTAGTGAACTTCCCACTACATCGGCTTCAATTTGCCTATCAACAAGGCAAATCTATAGTCACTGCGATACATTGCCTTGTTACCGACATTGAGAATGCTATCAGTTCCAAACATGTAGCTCTATGTGCGTTCATCGACATTTCGGGAGCTTTTGACAATACTTCTTGAGACAATAGAGGGTGCTCTTTTACTGCATGCACCAAGCCCTGAACCTGGTAAAAGAGTGGTGTGCGGATAACGGGCTGCATCCAAAACAATACTAGTGCCGTTCACTAGGAAGGGGATCAATCGCAGATGCCCTTTCCTACATGGAATGACACTACAATTCTCCGGTGAAGCAAAATATTTCGGCGTAATGCTGGATAGGACGCTCACCTGGAACACACTTCTTAAGGTTAGGACTAGGGCAACGAGCGCATTCTTTGGCTGCACGCGTCTCTTTTGTAGGACTTGCGGTCTGAATCCCAGAATGACCTTCTGGACATCCAATACGGTGGTGAAACTCATGGTCACCTATGCATCTTTGCGTTTTCTTACTTTTGTACATTGTTGACTCTCATTGAGATAAATTATAGTTTACTCTCATTTTACCGAACTTTACCAGAAATGTAAAAAAAACACACCCATTGATGCTTAAACATCTGCTTTTAACAGCGATATGTAATGCTGTGCATATCATCTACTCTCTTCTTAATTTTTTCCTCCACTACAATAGACAATATTAGTTATAATTTATAAATATCTCGTCAATAGGATATTGGATTGGATTAATTAAATATTATCGAAATAGTATTGTATTATCATTTTAAGTACATTTTTCTTTTGTAATATATTTTCTTTATTCTTCCTATAGTATTATATTTTCATTACTACTGTAACCTATATTATTAATCATATATAGCCCTATGGGCTCGATTAATAAGCAATCTTGTAGGTGAAATAATGAATGAATTCCTAGGGGACCAAATCTAGGAATTATCTCGCCATGAAATGAGCTCTGTACCAATGATTAATGTGTTATAATATTATGATATAGACATCTACAAGAACACACTAATTAATCATCGCAATTCATAAATATCCAGTTATAATAAATTATTTAATTTACGCCACTCAGCATTAGAAACGCAAAGATTTCCCTGCAGAGGTTGTTCCTGTCACTTTTGGCGTGGGAAATTTCAAATCAAATGTCCATAAATACTACTCCATCATCCTTCACATAACCTCATTTCTTAGTTCCAGCACAATGCATGAGATGTGTCATCCCCTAATAGTCCAAATTAAAAAAAAATAAGAGAACATATATTGCGTCTGCCTTCATTGCAAATTCATGATTTAGCTGGTAAACGTTTCGGTCAAGCACGAATTGCTTTAGAATTAATTCAAAATCCCGAACAAGAAGTAATATAACTTAATACAACAAGAGTATTTAAAAGTAATTTTTTTGACGTTTTGCATATTTCAAAATAAATGTACTAGCAAAATGACATCAAAAGTATACAAAACGTCAGCCGGAATTTGATTCTTTACGTCACCATCATTTGCCTGTTATAAAATTAAAGTGGAAAGTCAAACAATTATCTTTGTAAAGTTAAGTATTTTGTTTTTTAATTTATAATAAAAATTATTGTATTATATCCTGTTTAATGCAAAATTCCTCAACATAACCTTTTTCCTGTGGCAGAGGGCAGCTTTTTGGGCAGGTATAAACAGCTACAACACCCCAGTCCATACTAGAGTCTTTTAAATAATTTAACATTTGAGGCATTAATTGAAATTCAAAAACCCTATCTTCGTTGCATAATTCACACTTGGGTATATTATCTATCTGATCTTTTATAGTGTGTTCCGGGTCAGATATCCATAACTCTTTGCCTCTCCGTTTGTAACGTATAATTTGCAAAACTTCCTTTTCACATTCCGTGCGAAATTTTTTAAAAAATGTATCATCTATTTCCTCACAACCTTGTGCATATTTTTCCAATTCGGATTCTGGTAAATTTTGAAAAACTCCAGCTTTACCACTGATGGTCAATTGTTCCAGTTTGTGTAATTCCTGTTTTTCATCCGTATTTGGTTTTTTATCACTTTCCTCGAAATCTCCAACATCATTCATGTCGATTTCCCATTCTGGAAATACCACCTGCGTAATAGGGCCATCTTTAGCTGTATATGGGGTTGATACATCAGTTGAACACAGTAGTTTATGATAGCTCCAATGTAGCCTCTGGTGCTGAGTTCCGCAGTAATTGACTTTTTTACAACGACCACATCTTAACGGACCTAGACATCCACACACTGAACACAACTTGGAATTTTTTGGAATAATTTCAATCTGTTAAAAGGAAATATGCATTTAAAATGGTGAAAAATTAATGTTAGACCACTTAGTACATACATGAGCGTCACCATCTACAGGAGGAGGGGCATTGGAGTAAAACTCATTGTTCAGTGCCAGTTGACTTCGTAATATCGTAATGTTACTTTAAAAATATAAACAATTATTAGTAATTAAATTTTGGTTTCTATTGCTTACCTCTGTTTATTAGGTATGTAACAGGATTCTGTTCGGCAGATGAATACATAAATCATACGGTGAAAATTATGTTCATCTTCAAAAGGGGCATAAATTTGGCACAGAAAACTTTTCTGATTTTTACACTTGTTACATTTTAAAATTTCTACTGAAGGCAAATTGTTCAAATGAAGCCAAGCCGGTTTGCCTCCCAACTTACTCGGAAAGTTAACATTAGTAAGCCATTCACTCCCACATTCTTCAGCAAATCCTAGATCAATATCTTCCATTTTTATTAAAAATATGTAAATGCAATGTGCAATTGTGCTTCAGAGACCTGCGCCGAGTCTGATCGATCGGCGGCGGCAGCTAACGAAAAAATCCAGCCGACTGGTCAAAGCCGCCGAAAGCCATGAATCCATCAGCTAGACGTTTTACGTGAGTGAATAAATAAAACCTGAAATATAAAACAATAGCAAACTGGATGTTTTGGTTTGTTGCTTAGCACATGGAAATTGTAAACAAAGAGTGAAAAAAATTATTGATATTCGATCATTGATTTCTCAGGCATTAGTATATCAATTTAAAAATAAAAAACGAATATATGTAGGAATAAGGCCCTAGAATCAAATTTTATAATGTTCATAAATTATATTGGTGATATATGCCAATTATTCAATGACCCGTTCAACGCCTTTATATATAGTTATCCGCTTATAATTTGAAAACCGTTCTTCGTGCACATATGGCACTACCCGCGTTCCAAAACTATTACAAATACGCGTCGATTGGTATGCATATCATTCTTGAGGAGACTGCACAAGAAAAGCTATAGCCCGCCAAACTTAAAAAAAAAAAACCTAACTGTACATTTTCAGTATATCACTTATTGCACCCAAACGATTCTTCGTGCACACATAGCGCTACCTGCCATCGATAGCTATTAAAAATACGCGTCGATTGATATGCGCAACGTTTTCGGGGAGACTGTACGAGAAGAGCTATAGCCCAACAAACTTTTTAGAAATGGCGGAAAACCTGAAAGTGTATTTTTATAGCATTTGACTTATTGCGTACAAACGATTCTTCGTGCACAAATAGCACTACCTGCCATCGATAGCTATTAAAAATACGCGTCGATTTATATGCGCAACTTTTTCGGGGAGACTGTACGAAAAGAGCTATAGCCCAACAAACTGTTTAGAAATGGTGAAAAACGCTAAAGTGTACATTTTAGTATTTCACTTATTGCGCCCAAACGATTCTTCGTGCACACATCGCGCTAGCTACCATCGACAGCTATTAAATATACGCGTCGATTGCTATATGCACTGTTTTTGGGTAGACTGTACGCGAAGAGCTATAGCCCAACAAACTTTTTATAAAAGCTAGAGTGTACTTTATCAGTATTTCATTCACTTCACGGCTATAGACGTTTTTTATATAGCTGATACAAAAAATCGGCTTCATCGCATTTAATTCTCAATGCCTGTAACGGTTTCAATTTGTATATACAAGTATACTTCTTCGACCCCTTGATAAAAAGTCAACAAATATTGACGAAACGTGGGGAAAATAATGAAATAAAAAGTTGTTTTGTTTGCATTAAAATATTAGGCTATTAGCTCATTTTCGCCACACAAAGATTTTATTATTTCATTTAAATATATTAACTGAATTTATTTTGGGAATATCTCTTTATATATATGATTCTAATTGTGCTTTTTTCCCTTAAAAATTATAAGTGAAATTTATTATTACATACCCTATGATATTCTCATAAAGTATGAAAATATCATAAAGTATTTTATTACAAAAGCAACTCAATAACTGAGGAGGAAAGCATAACCATATAGTACTATTTCGCTAATGCTTACTTAGCGTTGACTACAATCCCAAAAACAGACCTGGGTTCAACTCCAGTTTCAGACTAAAATTATAAAAAAAAACATCTCGCATTTCTCTGATGTGCATTAGTG
Organism: Dexiosoma caninum; assembly: GCA_963924685.1. NCBI lineage: Eukaryota > Metazoa > Arthropoda > Insecta > Diptera > Tachinidae > Dexiosoma > Dexiosoma caninum. The sequence goes on along the minus strand of OZ004729.1, from coordinate 49,452,922 downwards.
TGTCAGTGGTTGTCGGAAGGTTTCAGTGTCCAAGGCATAGTCACTGCACAATACCGGCTTCAGCTGATAGCAATCCACAATCACTTCAGAACGCCTTCGTCGGTATTATGTAGCACCGGCGAAGTAAAATAATAATAAAAATGGCTACTAAACCGAAGCTTCAGCACTGCTACGAGTATAAACAAAGAACGTGCAAAAGCAGAGCTGTAAAATAATTAATTAAGCTTCAAATCCTGTCGTTTCTCCTACTATCCCTTTCCCATAGTTCCAGCACAATGCTTCGCATGTGTAGGAGTCATCTCCTGAGTGCTGGTCCCAGATAAAAAAAAATTTATAAAATTTTGTAATATTTACATTTAACATATATATTTACATATATAACATATACAATAAATACAATACATTAACACAATATTAATTTTAACATACAATTATATGTAAAACATCTAACAAAAACACATTAAACATCATATGATTATAAGCCGAAAAATTTAGTTCAGTTAATAGTTATTATTTAACATATACATTTAAAATATCTTTTTATCCATACTTACGATTTTTGGAGAATTTCATCTGCAAGCGAGGGATTTTCAGGACGTGGATTGAAAAATCTTCTGCAAGATCTATTATTGACTGTGAATATTTGTATACATTTTACCAAGGCGAGTTCTTAACAGGTGAACGCAATAGCCCAGCTGTCCGACTATTTATCACTATTTAATGTCAAATTGTATGAATTATTTTGACAGTACACAACTACTCATTTCTTTAATTTGGGAGAGTAGCAAAATCATTAAGGCACACATAAAAGAAATTAATGTTTTTCTTGCTATTGTAACCTGTGTGTGTTTACTTTTGAGAGAGTAGTAGGCTCTTTTTTAGACATCCTAAAGTTAATTTACACAAACAAAATGCCTGTTGTTTTTTGTGTTGTTCATTGCTGTAGAGCTGCATAGACCTAAGAAATAGACCTTGGTCTTCTCTTTGACCATATTCACATTAGGTGTGTTTTTTTACTCTACCAGAAAGGGTTTTCTTACCCAAAAATTGGGTAAATGAGAGACGTTTTGAGAGAGTAATATTCTTGTTCTTCTTGCACGAAGGCTAGGTTAGCAGGCCGCCAAGTCCCAAGGGAATCAGCTCACTTGGATCCTTCCGGATCCCATTGTGTCGCCTGACCGGGATCGGTGCTCATCCCGCCTCATCGGTTCCAAACCACCTCAAGTTCCGGATAAACGAGCTTATACACCTCAACTCGCGCCCCGACACCTCCGCGAGGTCCCGCAGGAATGGGGACCCCATCCCAGACGCGCGTCCAACTGCGAGATCACGACAGTGACACAGCAAGTGCTCAACCGTCTCCTCCTCCTCCTCATCAAGACAGCTCCTGCAGAAGTCGTTATACGGCAGACCCAGTCTCATGGCGGGCAAACCAATGTTACAGTGGGCCGTTAGCACCGCCACCGTCATCCGGAGTTGTCCCCTGAGCCCGGAGTTCCGGTCGGAGTCATACCGAGACCAAGTAATCCTGGAAATCGAGCAGGTGGTCTCGTTCGACCATCCGCTCTGCGCAGTCCCAACGAGCTCCCGCTCGAACTCCGCCCTGCAACACCGCAACGGAATCCCGACATAACCATCGATGCGCCCATCAGGCAGATGAGCCCCGTCCTTGGCCATTCCCTCCGCCACCTCGTTCCCGGGCACACTGCTACGTCCCGGCGCCCAGACCAGTTCAAGGTTCGGGTGTCCCGCCATCTCGTCCAGAGACGGCCTGCACTCACGAACTAAGATCGAGGTCGTATAAACACCCGACAGCGATCTTATGGCAGCCCTGCTGTCCGTATACACACGAATATACTCCGCGTATATCCCGTGGTACCTCATACAGTTCGTCGCCCTCCTTATAACCGATATCTCAGCCTGTACCACGCTGCAACGATCGTCCAGCCGGAAAATCAACCTCCGCCCACAGTGGGGAATGAACACCCCGCCCCACACTCCTCCTTCTGATTTCGATCCGTCCGTGAATACATCCACCACTCCCGGGCGATTTTCCATCATCCCGCGTGCCTCAGACATATCCACCCCGAATCTCCTATTAGGAAAGGCCTAGGTGAGCAGTAGTCGACATTCCACGGGAAGTTCCCAACCCCCGCAGCACCGTTGCATGGCCAGTGGCCGCCTCCCTCCATGCGCCAATCGCCTTGAGCCTAATAGCCGAGGACGCCGCCAGCGGCGTAACCATCTCGGCAAAAGTACGCAGTACCCTCGGTTGGTGCCCCACGCCAACGCGGGCCAACAAACCAGTGCCCAGTATAGGCGCAATCACCGTGTCGAAGAGCCAGGCAGCACCCCTTGGACCTATGCCCTAGGTCTTCCCAATGGCCCTCCTGCACGTAAATAATGCAATAGCCGCCCTCCTCCTGTGTCGTACAGTCTGGTGCCAGGACAGTTTCGAGTCAAGGTGAATGCCTAGATACTTCGCACTGTCAGACAGGGCAAGTTCCGTCCCATTCAAACTGGAAAGCGTAAAGCATGGTATCTTATACTACCTCGTGAAAAGTACGAGATCCGTCTTAAGCGGATTTACCCCTAGTCCGCATCCCCCACACCATCTACTGATGATCCCCAGCGACGCCTGCAGCCTCTGTACCACAGTGTCCATCCGACACCACCCGCAAAGGGGTTTAGGAACTTGTTTCTAAACCTACGTGTGTTTAACAATCCCGCAGTACCTAGCTAAAGGTGTAGCATTACCTTATTCTCCCCTGGAGTTTGAAAATTACAGAAGAGGTGACCCTTCGAAATCTAACTACAGATTGAGGAGGTTATGCTTGCATTTCCGTGTGACTGTTTAAATACAGTTCTATTCTAATGTAGTGCTACGGGACCAGCAGATCCCCACAGCTCCAACGCTAAGTAAGGGTTTTATGACTGATGTACCCGTACAATATGTACTTCGTGTCAACCCCGAAAAGTTGGTAGTTGTGTGCTGGTTTTGGGAATCGATTCGTAGTGGCTGTGGTTAATACCAAAAGTCACGCTGGAAGTTAAGTTTTTGGTCTGTTCGGGAATGTGTGAGTTTGACATACATATATATTCTGATACGACTTTTACTTGACTAGGTGCTGTTGCCATTAAACAGTAGTCACCGGAATGTGTCTCGAACTAACAGTATTACTGTTTAAAAGTTCTTGACGCAAAACATTCTGATGTGACACAGAGTTTAGACAGCTCGAACACCTAAGCAAGATGCATTGTAGACCAGGGATAACTATGATTGATTTGCTGCCCATCTCTAGGATGCGAGTTTTTCTTGCAAAGCTAGTGCACTGGGGGCGTTAGTGGTCGTCTTACCATGGGTCCACACGATCGCCGCGTGGCTTGGCCCATGCCGCCAGTGAAAGCAGCCACTGCCTCCTCGATGCCCTGACAATCCTCAATGGTCGGATGGTCCGACAGAAGATCGCCAAGGATGTTCCCCTGGCGTTCCCAGTCCGTCCTCAACCCTTTCAACGTGGGTGTCACCACCCGCTCCTTAATTCCAATGTTGAATTCAATGTACCTGTGATCGGAGAGGGAGCAGGGGAAGTACAAATTATTTTCTGTTGTACAAGTGAAAGCATAAAGTTTCTTAAGCAAAAAGAAAAAAATTAAAAAGTAATGTACAAGTATTTAGTACGAAAAGGTAAAATTAATATTTCTAATATCAATTTACTTGTATATATAATCCATTTATTTACTTTTACTTTTAGATGGAAATACTAAATGCCGTGAAAATTATGATTTTTTCCATGAAACATGATTTTTTTTTGGCATATGATGATTTTCTTCTCAAAGCTTCTGGCAACTCTGATGGTAGAGAAAACAAAATTCTCATTTTCTTTCTACTTATAAGAATTTCTCTTAATATTGGAACTCATATAAAAGCGAAAAACTGAAGTGATTTTCTCTTCATTTGTATAAATAAGGCATAGAAGTTTATTTACTGCAGAAGTTCGACGGTAAAGGAAATATATGTATTTTTTTGTATCAATATACAAAGGGTGTTTTGTGATACAAAGCAAATAGTTAAAACATCATGTCTCTTGTACCACTAATTGTAAATTTGGCTCGTAGCTTGGATGCTGATTATCAATATTGTTTAGCAGAAGAATTCGATCGCATGTTGGATGATGATTTTGGTTTTGGCATAAATCCCATGGATATAATCCGTCCGCGTCTTGCAGGACATCATCATTTAACACCTAGACGTTCTTTATTGTATGCGCCATATATATTAAGCAAACGCCAACGTCATCAACGAGATAAAAATGAGTCACCATCTGGTAGCTCTGCTCCTTTCCCATTTCTTAGTAAAGGTGGCTTTCAAGTGTGCATGGATGTGTCTCAGTTTAAGCCCAATGAATTGAATGTGAAGACTGTTGATAAAACAGTAATTGTTGAAGGCAAACATGAGGAACGTGAAGACGATCATGGCGTAATACAACGTCATTTTGTACGTAAATATACATTACCAAAGGAATATGATCCAAAAGATGTTGTTTCGTCCATTTCTTCGGACGGTGTCCTTATCGTAAAGGCTGCTCCACCAACTAACAAAGCTGTGACTGGAAATGAACGTATAGTTCAGATTCAGCAAACTGGCCCAGCGCATTTAAATATTAAACAGACAGAACAGGCTCCTAAGCAACAACCAATTAGTGCAAATGGTGCCGCCGGAGGGGGAAAAAATGATGCTTCCAAGTGAAAATGGTATTTTAAGTGTTTCATATTTTCCATAAGTTCTTAATAACTTATGGATGTTGCAGTTTTTTGTTTCAAGTCACTTGTTTTTCTTTTTTTTTATAATTTTTGCTTTGTATTTAAACAACATTTACGACTTAATGAAAATAAATCTTTATATTCTATGAGCAGTATCGGTGGTTTTTAGCATGTGGCTGAAATTAAATTGAAAATTATGACACTAATGACAACGTACATAGATACGAATGATTGCGAATTTGTACATAGTACATATTGTCACAGAGAATTCAGAAAGCCTTATCTAACGTTTAAAAAATTTTACAGGAGAAGCAAAAACCTTAGTTATATGAAAATTATATTGACGGTAGGTTCATTTGTTTACTTTCCCAGTAAAATCTAGGAGTTGAGTAGCACAAAAAAGTACGTGTCTACTTGAATTTCAATATTACCAGAAAGCGTTACAGTACACAAAAATTGGGTAAATGTGAAACCTTTTGAAAGAGTAATGTTCTTGTCCTTGCACGAAACAATCTGCACTTTTCGGGATATATTCAGGCAAGTAACATGCAATCAGCTGTTTAAAAATTAAACAATAGCTCTGTTCATTTACTTTACTTGTAATAATTTGCAACGAGAGGGTAACAAAAAAATTTCCAAAATTACTCTCAAAAATGTGAAAAAGTAAATGAACGCTTTACTTGCTAAAATTTTCAAGTTAAAGTAGTGCTGTAATGTATAGGTATATATGAGTACTTAATAACTCCCCCTATATTTTTTGGACAATTTATACATCTATGTATATTATTATAAAAATATTGTGATTATGGTCATTTATATTCAGCATTGTCGTAACTGGCGTTTTTCGAGTACGGCTTGTAATAGAATAATGAAAAGTTTTGCAATACTAGGCGTAGTCGAAATACGCTAAACACGATAAGGGTGGTTAACTACTTTTGAATAAAATTAATGAATAAAATATCTATTTTTAATTAGTTTATACGTTATAACAGCCTGCCTACACATAGCATTTTTATTTCAAACGGAAATAACGGCAGAATGAGGTCGCAAAAATGTTTATTTCCAACTTTGTGTTTTATTTTCCAAACGACTTTCATAATGTGTTGATTCCTCATACGAACTGAAGTTCATGGGGGTTTGAGCGTTTTGTTTGACTAAATTTTGGGACTTAGGTACATACTATGAACTATGTTTCATTTCATATGTACACCAATAACTTTTGCGAATTTATCTAATTTGATGTAAATTTACTAGTTCCAAAATGAAATGAAATATTTCAAAAGGGTTTACATAAGCAAAAACCTTAGAAAAGAAAAATTAATATCAATTCAAAAATTGTAAAATTTTTAATGAAATTGATATTTATTTGCAAAAGGCAAAATAGTGAATGATCTTTATCAACTTTAAAGTAAAATAATCATTAAAAAAGATAAGTCGTTAAAATCATTAAAAAAGATAAATATTTATTAAAAGTTTGAATTATGGCATAAAAGAATAGGACACATTCTGTAATACAAATTTGGGAGAGTTAAAAAAGCGAATAATGGCGTAAATTTTGATAAAGAAGTACATAAATCAGCCATGTGTAATATGCGCCAAGGGAAAACAAACCCGAAAGCCAAACAAAGATGAAAGTATTAGAGCAACGAACTTATTACAACTGGTACTCTCCGATGTTATTGGGCTTTTAAATACAAAATCATGTTCTGGGTCACGTTTTTTAGTGACGTTTATTGATGATTATTCAAGAAAAGTTTTTGTGTATATAAAACTTTTATTAAATTTAAAAATATGGTAGAAAACCAATGTTCAAGAAAAATCAGAATACTACGTACTCATAATGCAGGCGAGTATTTAAATAGAAATTTCTTTACATATGACATTACATCAGAAAATTCGTGTGTATAGTCCTGAACAAAATGGTGTGACGGCAAGATTAAACCGTGCAATATTTGAACGAGTGCGATGTATAGTGGTTGAAAGCATCGATTTTTTGCCGTAGCTGCAAATACATCTTGTTTTTTGTTAAACAGAACTCCTTGTCGTGCCGAAAATCAATGTCCGGAAGAATTAGGGTCTGCTCGCCGTCCAAATTTAAATATTGTTCGTGTTTTTGGTTGTCCTGCTCATGTTCACATCCCAAAAGAAAAAAACGTTGCATATTAGATTCGAAATCCATGAAATGTATCATGGTTGGCTTATGGAGAGAATTGAAGATTTTTATTATTCAGATTTACAACAAGAAAATATCAATTCAGGGGAGAGTGTCCACCACAAACTTATATCGCAACTTAATACTCAAAGAAACTCTCCAGAAATAGAAAACGATGAATTAATGCAGCCAATTTATTATAATGCTGATGAACAATCTGATTTGAGCATATCTGATGATTCATCAGAATGGTGTTCACCTTTACCATAGCCTATTGAAGTTAAAGATGAAGATTGGATTCCAAACAATTATGCAATACAAAATATAGCAACAAGCAGCGGAGTCCGTAGGTCAGAAAGATTGGAAAACAAAATTCAGTTTGGTCAGAATTTTTGTGCGGTGACTTGTTCCTCTAAATGAAAAAGATTCAATAGTTTCTGAGGATGCGGAAAAATGGAAAGTTGCAAGCAAACAGAAATGATCTACCACCAGGTCAAATAGCTGTGAAATCCTCGTGGGCGTTCAAGACGAAACGTGATAAAAATGGTAATCCTTTGAGATGGAAAGCTAGATTAGTCGGAAAAGGATTTACGCAACGTGAAAGCTTTGATTTCAATGAGACATTTTCATCAGCTGTAAGGTGTGTTTCCATAAGTATTTATTAGCATTAGCAGAGAAGCATGAAATTCATATACTTATACCAAATGGATGCTGTATGTGCTTATTTAAACGGTTCATTAAGAGAGACGATATATGTACATATGTATATGCAACAGCCAGAAATGTTTGAAAGCGATAAAAGAAAAGTTTGAATGTTCCAAAAATCAATTTATGGGTTGAAACAATTTTGCAGAATGTGGAACCCTCTAATAATGAACTGCTTAGTATTGAACTCAGTAGAAATAATGTGGACCAACGTATTTATTATAAAATTAATAATAATGAGATGATATACGTGGATATTTTGATAGTTTCCAACAAATTAAATATGAAATAATACTACGAATTTATGATTACAAAAACGGATGGTATCAAATACCAAAAATTTTTATATACTAGGTTTGCTTTTTAATTTTCGGTAAAATGAGAGTAAACTATAATTTATCTCAATAAGAGCCCAAAAATTTACAAAAGTAAGAAAACGCAAAAACCATAAAATTTACCACAAAATAGGCCTGTTCCACGTGCATAACAAAACCATTTGCATCGTTGTGGACAAAAAAAATAGAAAAAAAATAAAATCCATTTTTTATTAAATAAAATGAGAAGTATGCACATTTTCAAATTTATTTAAAAAATCTTTTTTAAATTTTTAAATAAAAACTATTGTCGTTTCTTTGCAAATTTTCTGATTAATTTCTTAGTTTCATATATAAATAAAAAACAGCCAATAATTTAATTCTAAACCGAACTTACCCAAACAAAAAGTTCGTGCAACTTTGTACAGAAAATTAAAAATTTTACTCTCAAATTTTCTCTCCAATGGGCCAATTTGTTCGAGTGAGTAAAAGCGTGACAGGCATATAAAGGGTGGTTAAATTTCAAGGGCCGATGTTGATTTTGAATAAAACACAAACTATTTAGGAAATTATTGTAATTTTATTTTATTATGATATATTGGTATTACTCAATTATGTATGGAACAAAATATCGGCCAAATGGGCGCCGCGACCACGGCAACAGTGGATGATCAATTTTCGAAGAAAATCATCTTCAGTGATGAGGCACATTTTCACCTCAGTGGATTCGTCAATAAACAGAATTGCCGCATTTGGGCGAATGAGAATCCAAGAGTGATTGTCGAAAAACCAATGCACCCACAAAGAGTGACTGTTTGGTGCGGTTTATGGGCTGGCGGCATCATCGGGCCGTATTTTTTCCAAAATGAGGCCGGTCAGGCAGTTACTGTGAATGTTGTTCGCTATCGTGAGATGATAACGAACTTTTTATGGCCCGAATTGGAAGATATGGATGTGGACGATATGTGGTTTCAGCAGGACGGTGCCACTTGCCACACAGCTAACGAAACAATGGCTCTTTTGCGCAACAAATTCAATGGCCGTGTTATCTCACGTAATGGCGATGTCAATTGGCCGCCAAGATCATGTGATTTGACACCGTTGGACTTTTTTCTTTGGGGTTATTTGAAAGAAGAGGTGTACGTCGATAAGCCAGCAACAATTCAAGAGCTAAAGGATGAGATAATTCGGCACATTAACGGCATAGAACCTCCATTATGCCTCAGGGTCATCGAAAATTTGGACCATCGGATGGAGGTGTGCCGCCGTGGTCGCGGCGCCCATTTGGCCGATATTTTGTTCCATACATAATTGAGTAATACCAATATATCATAATAAAATAAAATTACAATAATTTCCTAAATAGTTTGTGTTTTATTCAAAATCAACATCGGCCCTTGAAATTTAACCACCCTTTAGCAAAATCGAAATTTTTTTGTAATTAATAAATTCTTTTATTCAATAATAACATATAGGTGCCCCAGCGCCTGTAGGGCATTAAAGGGGCTAGTTGGCAATAGTATTTATACAAAAAAGAACTTATGAATTAGTTAACAAAAAATTTGATAGTGTAGGTATAAAAAATAAAAAAAAAGAAATTTACAAGTTTAGTTTGAAGTAATTCAATTAAATAGAAGCATTTCTATATCTTGAAGTAAATAACGTTTTAAGGCGATTTTAAATAACGATATACTTTGCATATATTTCAATATTCCTGGAAGGTTATTATACTCGCAGCAACCAACATATTTGATACTTTGTTTAGTGGTTTCTAGTCGACATCTCTTTACTAAGACAAAATTTTAAGAAAATTACCAGAAGAAGTATGGGTCTAAAATAAAAACCTATTTCCCGCAGAGAGACGTCAAAATTCCCATTTATGTAATTCCAAGCGAAATCAATCATGAATTTTATAGTCTCCCTCCGATGTCAATAAAATTTGATATACTTGTTACTCTCGCTAATAAACCAAATAAAGACCGCTAGGTATACAGGAGACGATAATACATACACCAAAATTTCCCTGACATCCAACAACAATATAATAATGCTTGGTATGAAAACGTTCATACCATCAAAGCAAATTTCGATTAGGCCTAAACCAAAGTCTTGGTTTAATCAGACGTGCAGACTTGCAGTCAGATCCAGAGAGGAAGCATTTAGTGTCTGGCGGAATAATAAAAACGCAGATACTGATATGATGCGCAAAAGGGAGAGAACTTCGTGTGCCAAAGTGCTAAGACGTGCAAAAGCTTTGTACGAGCAGAGTCTTCGCGCTAAAGTTCTTACTGCCCCACGGGGAAGTAAAAGCTTTTGGTCATTCGTTAAAAGAGTTAAGGGAAACGCTAGTTCTTCTATTCCGTCTCTTTTAAAGGCTGATCAAATATTCACTGACCCGGTTGAAAAAGCTAACCTCCTAGCTGAAATGTTTGCAGGTAATTCTCACCTGCCGGAAAGCAATCAACCACTGCCCGCATCCGAGCGTGTATCCGTAACTATGCCAAAGATATACTTTCGGGCTCGTGCAGTTAAAAGGGTTTTATCGGACCTTAACATAAATAAGTCTCCTGGCCCGGATGGAATTCCGGCACTGGTCTTGAAGCAGTGCTCTTCGACGTTATCACGTCCTCTGGCAATCCTTTTCAGCACCCTCTATCATGCAGGCGAATTTCCGTCGTGCTGGAAAGTTGCAAATGTTACGCCGATCCCCAAGAAGGGAGAGGCAAGCAACCCTGAAAATTACCGCCCAATCGCAATATGCTCTACCATTTCTAAAGTAATGGAGAGTATGCTAAATTTCCATCTTATGAAATATCTGGAGTCCAATAGCTTACTTAGCGACCGACAATATGGCTTCCGTGGAGGACGTTCCACGGGTGATTTATTAGCCTTCCTGTCGGAAAAATGGTGTCGATCCATCCACCATTTTGGCGAAAGTAGGGTAGTGGCTCTAGATATTTCAAAAGCATTCGACAGAGTGTGGCATGGAGCACTCTTGTCCAAACTTATTGCTTTTGGTGTCGGTGATATCTTCTCTCGATTTATATCGAGCTTTCTCAGGGATCGCGCTATAAGAGTTGTTATAGACGGGATCTCATCAAACGAGTTCAATATCAATTCAGGGGTACCACAAGGCTCTATTCTTTCTCCTACCCTATTTCTTATTTTTCTTAATGACCTCCTATGTCATACTTCAAACCCTATCCACTCTTTCGCAGATGACAGCAGTATCTGCCATTCATATTCATTCGATCGTAGGCCGACATCAACTATGATCGCGGCGACGCGGCAGAATATGAATGATTCGCTAACAGGTGACCTCACGAGAATATTGGAATGGGGTCACGCGAACAGGGTCGAATTCAATTCCCAAAAGACCCAATGCTGCATGTTAACACACCGCCGTATGCATGATCACGCTGCCTCATCTGTAAAAATGGGTGGCATAAACATTGAGGAATCAGAAGCTCTTGATGTTCTTGGCATGAAAATCCAGTGTGATGTCCGATGGACTGAGCACATTTTTCAGGTCTCAAAGGAAGCATTCAAGTGCCTAGGCTTTTTAAGGCGGTGTAAGACATACTTCACCCCATCTGATCTCCTCACTATTTATGCCGCCTACATCCGACCGAAAATGGAATACAACTCTCATGTGTGGGCCGGTGCTTCAAAGACTATTTTGAAGTTACTCGACCGTGTACAGGAAAGGGCGAAGAAACTCATAGGAGACAGTAGGGTAGCCAACTCTATTGACTCTCTTGAGCATCGTCGCAACGTGGGGTGCGTTTCGTTGTTCTATCGTTACTATAATGGGATGTGTTCTAATGAAATCAGGGAACTTGTTCCCGAAACCCGGTTATTCGCGCGCACGACGCGATCATCATTAAGAGCGCATCCATTTGTGGTCGATTTGACGGCGACTCGCACTACGCATTACAGGGAAAATTCGTTTTTTGGCCGAACGGCACGTATGTGGAATAGACTACCCGCAGAGGTGTTTCCTGTCACTTTTAGCATGGGAAGATTTAAATCAAATGTCAATAAACACTACTCCCTCTATCCTCCTCCCCATAACCTATTTTCCTAGTTCCAGCACAATGCATCGCATGTGTAGGGGTCATCCCCTGAGTGCCGGTCCAAGTTAAAAAAAAAAAAAAAAAAAAACCTGCCGACCTATTTTTGCACTGCAAAATACGTACATATACATATATATATATATATATATATATATGTCGCGTGATACTTTTAAAAAATTGTCGTCTGACTTTGCTTCTCTAATAATCCCGCAACACCAAAAAGTTTTGGGTTCGAGCACAGTTTCAGAATAAGTCATGAAAATATTTCACATTTTTTCTGATGTTCATTACTGTGTCTTGGTGTCAGTTGTTGTCGGAAGGTTTCAGTGGCGAAGGCATAGTCACTGGCCAGTGAACAGGATCGACTTCAGCTGATACCAAACCACAGGCACAACAGACGGTCCTCCTGTGTCGGTATTATGTACTACCAGCGAAGTAAAATTATTATTAAAAATGGCTACTTAAAAATTGAATACGTCCCCTTAACATCCGAGAAGCTTCAACACTGCTATAAACCAAAAATGAGCAAAAAGCAGAGTTGTAAGATAGTGAAGATTTACCACCTCTCATCCCTCTCACCATCCATTTCCTCTAGTTTCAGCACAATGCATCCCATCTGTAGGGGTCATCCCCTGAGTGCTTGACCAAGATAAAACAAAAATTTGCGCGGTTTCTATTTCCAGATGACATACCAACTAACATCACATTGTAAACGAACAATAGCTCTGTCAACCTAACAAAACATGTACTTATAGAAGTAAATATTATAAATCTTCTGTAAAAGAGCAGACATGTACAATTACATATGAGCCACAAAGTTGACAAATCAGACATAAAACATTTCGGCTAAGGGGCTTCATTAAAACAATTCATTCAATAAAATTTTTGTATATGATTCATACATATATGGCCTGTTTTTAGGAAACGTAAATCATCTCACATGAAGTTTCGTTTTGATATGTCAAAGTTTGAAATTATTGCAAAAAAGCTTTTTTATTATTATTATTTTGTTTATTTTCATGAACTTTTGTGTTGTTTTGAGAAATATAAACCCCCATAAATATTTTCAACAATATGAAAATGTAAAGAAGGACTTGTTCGTTTTTTTACGAACGAATAAATGTTTTTATTTTCTAAAAACGGGCTGTTAAAAAGGCGCAAAAAATCTATGAGATTTTTTTGTCGCTTTTTAACTACTGTTTTGGCGATGGGTATAAAAAATCTGACAACCTTGATTTTAACTTGGAAACAGTGATGGGATTGAGAAGTTTTAATTTCGTGCCGAGCTTGCGTCGAAAACGTACCAAAATATCTTAAATAGTGGCAAAACTTTGCTATAGGTTTATTTCTAAATTTTACGTCGACGAACGACGAAAAATTGATGTACGTCATGTTTTTCTTGTTTGGATTTTATAGCTTTTAAGTAAGCAAAGTTATTTTTAATTTTAAGAACTGTTTTATTTTTTATTTACAGCATATTAATTCAAAAATTACTGTTTTAAATTTAGTACATAGATAAAGAAATATCACTGAAATTATCATCTACATTGTTGTCTGTCATCTGTTTAATGCGGTTTGTAGGTCAGCACCATTATTAGACCGTACTTCTTCAAAAACGATGAAAATCTCAACATTATAGTCAATGGAGCAAGGTATCGCGCGTTGATTATCGACTTTTTGTGCCCAAAATGGGATAACTGGACTTGGGTGAAATGTAGTTTGAACATCAGGTTTTGAGGCAGTTCATTGGCCGCAAGATAATGCGATTTGACATTACTACACTATTTTTGTGGGTATACGTAATGTCTCTCCTTTAAGCGCATGCTACACATTCAATGTTCAGCTTCAATATTTGTCATTGTGTGCGAAAAATAGTCACACATATACGCTCTGTGTAATATTGACGAATATTAAAATGGTTTTGATATTCATCGCAATATTGAAGCAGTGAACATAGTGTGGCAGTGCATTTGTCAATATTCATTTTATTTCTGGTAACTTTCAGCGCACATCGTAGTTGTGACGCATCACAAATAGAGTAAAAAAAATTTTGTAATCAAATTAATTGAAGTACATATATCGCTCGTTAATGGCTTTTTGGGACGTGCAAATTAAAAAATATAGTGAAAAAAAACAAAAAAAAAATATCAGTGCTTTTTTTTTTAATAAATAAAGAAATGAGTAGATAAGTATTTTGCCGACGGTAACTTCAAAAAATGTTTTGCCGACTTGAAAATACCCCAAAAAAAATTAATATTGATAGAAATGTTGACGTAGACAAATATTGAAGCTGAATACTGATGTTTTAGCATGCGCTTAACAGGGACATACAAGACACAATTCCAGCCCTAGAATATAACACTATAGTTGTTATTGGTGAGATACCGGTCGAGAAACATTTACATGAGATAATCTTTAAAAAGTGAATCAACTTTGATATGAAGTTCGGAATTTTAATACTTTTGGAATTTTACAAAATCTTGTCGTTGACATGAGCTTTGTAAAATATTTAAATAAATTAACAAAATAAAATTTGTATCAACATATTTTATCATTTTTATTTATAAAATCGCTTTTTTTGCTGCGGTTTCGCTAATTCTCTTGGGAAGAAAATAATAGGATGAATAGCGAAAATATTCTAAGAAAACGTTTAAGAGATAAATCGGATCCCTTAAATTTGCCAGATAAAATGTGGGTATTTAAATTTTTAAATTTCACTTCTATATTAACTAGTATTTATTTAAATAGATTTGTTAAATATTTTCGTTTAAATAAGGACGGATTTATAATCATTTTTTATATATTTTTTTTTTTTTTTGTATATTTCCTTACATTTTGTTCAAGTAAAATTAAACGATTTGAAAACGAATTTAAATTGACATTATCGAAATGCGTCACATGTTAAAAACGTCTTTTTTTTAAAGAAACAAGATGGAATCTGAAATCGTCACAACAAATCGTCACATACAAATTCATCACACTATTTGTCGATTTCAAAACGTTTTAACGCCGAAAACGATTTTCATCACATACCTGATTGATGTTACGAATATTCGTATTCGTATCGCCGAAATGTAAAAAATACATAAAATACAAGAAAATACATTTTTAGTAATTTTTATTAAAAAATATATTTGAGTAAAGCAAAAAAAAACGGCTTATGTCCAGTTTCCTGAAGCAGCTCAAAAAAAAATCCTATGTGATAGGAAATCGAAAAATAAAAAGAAAATATAAAATAAAAAAGTTGGAGGCACCCCATATTTTCCGAATTATGAGCCTCTGAAGTTCTAGTACAAGTTTATGTATACCGTAGAGGGGAAAATCTTTGCGGCCGGCTATGCAAGGAAGCTTTTGTTAGCGAAGTCGGTGTTTGTTATACCATAGACGAGGAAATCTTTGCGCACGGCCGAAGGCCGGTCATGCAGGAGAGCTTTAGTTAGCGAAGCCGGCACTCTATATGTAATTTCGTAGTGCACTTTGGAAACATTTCGATGTAAAGTTATGAAAAAAATTAGTATTACCACTTAAAGTATTAAGCTTTCTGTAATAAATTTGAAATATATAGAAAGATATTTTAAATACTTTCCAAACGATACCAATATTGGCCATATATATACATACATTCTGAAATGTAGTAGAAAATGGCAAATATGGAAAATATGGCTTGCCGCCAACGTTTTTATATTATAATAGCTTTTACCCGCGGCTTCGCTCCCGTTATTATCTCCATCGGTTATACAGTTTCAGATAGAAATATCTTACCCCTACGTCGCCTCTTGGTTCTATTTAAAAAATATATATGTAGCATATGTGTCCTTCTAGACGCAAAATCATAAATACATTTAAATTTCATTAAAATCGGTTAGATGGTATCGCGTGTAAATTACCCCTACTTTCCCTCGTGGTCCTAGTTTTAAAGAAAGTAATACCATTCCCGGAGTTGCACAATTGTCAATGTATATTTTAAACTCATATTCATCCAAGTTTTAAAGTTCATCAAAATCGGCTATGTAGTTTTAGAGAGGCCGAAATTTTCCCGCTATCGCCCTCCTGGCCCTAGTTTTGAAAATGTACGTTATCTATTTAGACGCAAATCTATCCATGTTCATAAAAATCGGTTTGAACGTTTCGGTCTTAGTTTTGAAAATGTACATAGCCTATATGAATTTTGGGATGGAAATCTATCTATGTTCTAAATTTCATTAAACTCAAGGACCCTCCTGGTCCTAGTTTTGAAAATGTGTATAGCCTATGAGTATTTTTAGACGCAAATTTATCTATGTTCTAAACTTCATCAACAATCGGGTTGAACGTTTCGGTCCAGGCGTTCTCGAGTTATAAATGGTGTAACTAACATGTTTTTTTTATCTGGGACCAGCACTCAGGAGATGACTCCTACACATGCGAAGCATTGTGCTGGAACTATAGGAAAGGGATAGTAGGAGAAACGACAGGAGGTGAAGCTTAATTAATTATTTTTGCAGCTCTGCTTTCGCACGTTCTTTGTTTACACTCGTAGCAGTGCTGAAGCTTCGGTTCAGTAGCCATTTTTATTATTGTTTTACTTCGCGGATGCTACACAATACCGACGAAGGAGGGCTTTCTGTTTGTCTTTTATATATGTATGTATATAGATTTCCTTTTTCAATTTTCTATCACATAAGCTATTTTCTTTTTTTTTGGAGCTGCTTCATTAAAAAGCAAATAAAGTAAATTACGCAATTGGAATTATATAATTTTATGTTCTTCTCACGTCGTATTACTAATAAAATAGCAATAGAGAAATTTCAAAATTGATATTTTTAAGCCTATTCTCCATCAAGTCTATTGTGATTGGGAGAGTAAATAAGCGCCGTACAATATTTGCTCCATTGGAACACTCGGTGGTGTCCCTAAATATTGCCTGGCTATAAAGAGTGATTTTTTAAACGTTGGGGATCATGGTCTATTTATTAGGTCTGTGCACTTGCCATGTATTTTACAAGTATTTTGTACTTGACTGTCAAAATTCCTTACATTTTATTCAATTGTTCAATTTGGGAGAGCGCGCAATTAACAATTTTACTCATTTCTTTATTTTGAGAGAGGGTTGCAAAAACAATAAAAGCATACATAAATGAAATTAATGTTTTTCCTTCTATTGTGGTGAAATGGCAAATCTGAACATTTTTAGAAATGCCACACGTCACGAATCCTTTTTTACATTTAAAAACCAAATAGCAAAAAAATCACCCAATAGATAAAAGAAACTCGTATTTTTCTTTATTTACTCTTCATCATATCAGTGAATCGACGTTATTTGCCACTGGTTTTTGACCTAAATATTCCGCTATAGTTTTTCCAATTAAATGATGAATAGAATATCTCGTAAACTAATCTGGGAAACGTTCAAGAATGGCATTCAGAAGCCAAATTCAGTCATCGAAATGTCACTGTTATTGGCGCAATTAAATTAAAAGCATCTAGTGGCCCTAAATTTCAGATTGAATATTTTTATTCGGCGACTATTGGCGTAGATATTCGTATTCATTAATATTAGAAATTGGTATACGTAAGATGACTAGTGTGAAAACATAAATTATAATGGGAAATTATTGTTTGGTGCATAAGTCAACACTTGTATGTATATTTGAATCGAAATATTTAATAATTTGTGTATACTTCTTGCGGCTTATACAAATTTGCTTTGGAGTCAGTAATTCCACTTGTGAATTATACTAAGATGGCCCATTATTGAAAATGACAAATTTTGTTCTGCCACAAAACATGAAATAGTGACAAAAATGGCACGATTGTGCCACATTTTCCATCACTGGTTGGTAATGTTAATGGAGTATATAAACTTTATATTACTAATAGGACTTGGGAGTATATAAGCACAATAAATTAAAAATTCTCTGCAGTTTTTCATGAAACACAAAAGCACATACAATTGGAGGGAATGTTAAAGCAATTTTTGTAACAAAACCTGAGTAATATAAACAACAAAATGTCATTGGTACCACTCTTAAATGAATACTTCACTGATGTAGAACAATTAATGGAGGATACTTTTGGTCTGGGAATACATCCGATAGATATCTTTCGTCCATATCATCGGTCATTAGTACTGCGTGCACCACGTCGACGTTACAATCCATATATGGTGGCAAAATTTCAACGTCCTGGTCGCGGGAAAATAGAAGAATTAAAAAAATCTGATCTACTACCACACATTGGCAAAGATGGTTTCCAAGTATGTATGGATGTATCACAATTTACTCCCAATGAATTGACTGTTAAGACTGTGGATGGCAGCGTTGTCGTTGAAGGAAAGCACGAGGAACGTGAAGATGAACATGGTTTCATTCAGAGACACTTTATTCGTAAATACTCATTACCCAAAGGTTATGATCCCAAAGATGTCATCTCTACTATATCATCAGATGGCATCTTAACAGTTAAGGCTCCACCGCTACCTTACAATAATAAAATCAATGAACGCATTGTTCAAATACAACAAACAGGACCAGCCCATTTGAATGTTAAACAACCTGACGAATCAAAGAATCCGGAAGATGGAGAGGGTGATAAAATGTAGACAGAATAAAATATTGCATTCAACATTTTTGTAGGTCTGTACAATTTTCTTAATTTAAGATCTTTTTTCATCATAATGAAATAAGTAATTTTATGAAAATATTTTTTCATTTATTCAGCGTGAGTCAAAATTAACTATTATTAAATATCTATGGTTGTTATATGGTTATACTTTGGTATATATGGTTTAGCTAATACAAAAATCGTCAGTCGACCTTTAACCAAATTTTTGAAGAAAGCTAAGAAATTCCATAGGTTTATACAAGAACTCCCAAAAAATCTTTCATCATTACGAAATATACAAAAAAATAAACTAAATAGCTTCCGCAATAATCGAATAATAAAGTATTGTTATATGAAGAAAATTTTCTTCCTTTATATAAATTTCACTTACGTATTAGTAAAATTTTAATTATCGACCCCATATTATAAATTAGTTAAATTTTACTTCACAATTATTCAATAATATTCCAAAAAACACATGTGTGTAAACATGTGCTCAAACAAAATGTTAAAACAAAATATCGTTTTATTTATTTATTTCATGTATATTTTGCAAATATAACTGCACAGATATTGGCGGAGTGACTAGACCATATACCATATACATATATATAACATTTTTATGATTTTGCGCTATGAACAACTGAAAATGGTAATTTATCAATATTTTCACGAAAAATTTGCACTTTCACAAGGCCAAAACTGCCTGAAGAAGCGTTCCAATGCTTTTGCGATGTACTAGAGAGTTCTTAACTATTGTCTTGGCTACAATTTTTGTCTTAGTATTGGATCGAAAATCTCAATGGTTTGGCTGTTATAGGCCAAAATGTCCAAAAAAAACGTGACAAAAGTCTGATCAAGTCAAAATGGGGAAGCTCGATTTTCACCGTAGACGTATGGTCTAGTGGACTTTTTTGCTTAGTACAATCCCAAGAATCAGAAACGCGAAGCGCCCATTAAGATTTTCAAATCGCCCCACCCTAATATACATACATATATGTCCATGAAACCGGTATACCAGTTGTCGATATTGCCGACTTATGTGTATGTTTGGCAGCGTTATCATATATTATTTAAGAAAAACTTTTTTTTTAAATACTTAATTCTTCAAAAAAAAAACTTTTCCTCAAAAGTGTCCATATAATGAAAAAAGCACAACAATATATATTTTGAATACATTTTTATTCAAAATACGATAAACAAAAAAAGGTAAACAACATCAACAAACTTATTCTTCCCACGATTTTGAGCAGATCCCCATTTTTTGTCAGCTTTTGTTGGAGCTTCGAATGTGTTTGTAGCATATTCTAAGCTATTTTCTCCGCTTGCAGTGTTGCTTAGAACTAATAACACCAAAAACTAAAAATATTCCATTATCCTTACCGTTCTCCGTTCCATCCTTTTTTGAAATTTAAAACTTTTAAGAAAAAAAAAACAGGCATAAAAAGCCTGTGTTATTAATTCAGCACAGTTGTATTAAATAGGAAATAGACACATAGCAGTAATAAGGAAGGAACAATTACAAGATCGTTTACATTTCATGGCAATATCAAATAATATTTTCAGCATATGTAAATTCAAAATTAATAAACAAATCTTGAAAATTTGCATGAATTTCAAAAAAACATTTTTAAGCTAAAAACTTGGAAAATTTTCGGCATATCAAAAACCTTGAAAAATAAGAGAAAACTTGAAAAATGGTATCGCTGATGTTTGGTATTCTGTAAGATAATGTGACGTTGATTTGGCTATAATTGGCCTTGATTTGGTATTGTGTTCTGTCGTCTTAAAAAAATTGTCAGAAAGGTAAAAGTTACAAAATAAGAAAAAAGTTTAATTACAAATGGAGAAATATAAATCACAAATCCCTCCAAGTTTGAAAAGCTAGTGAAAGACTAGAAAAGAAGGCTTAAGTCCAGTTTAGTGAAGCATATCCTATATACTACAATTATATACTATTGAGAAATGAAAGATTGGAACGTATGTCGACGCAAAATTACTTCCATAAGATGTATAGCATGTATAGAGTTACATATATAGATACTAAAGAGCCCCATGAACAAAAGAAAAAGCATGTTTGAACATGATCGGCTAGTTTTTTGTATCATACTCGACTGTGTTCATTGTATTGAAGCAACGATGAGTAAACATGTATGAACTATAAACACTTGCGAGCAAGCATGAGCTGAACATGAACATAAACGAGCAATTGTGTTTATGATCATGATCACAGTTGCAGACAACCATAATAACTATGAGCAAAAACAAACACGATACATGTTCGGGTAATCAAATAAAATACGGGAAAATAAGGTTTTTTTTATTAACATAACGAACAAATTCTCTTCACTTTTTTAATACAAAAACAAAATAAAATAAGAATTGAATTCTGTAAAATCCTAAATTACAAAAGAAACATAAATAATAAAAGAATAAAAAATATTAAAATTTACTTACAGTCATTTTTTAGTTTCTATAAGTATACAAATGTACCTTATAGTTTTGTAGGCGGCATATACATACAACAATGAAATGTAAAAAACAGATTATAAATCCAAAACTTATTTCAAATGCAATAACTTTTAAAATCCTTTGTTCGAACATAACCATATAATCACGAACACGGGCACATGCTCATGATCACAATAACACATTCAATCAGTAACAAACAGAGTTCATGTGTTGATGGTATGAACAAACTTTTGCTCACTGACATCGCAGTTGAATCAAACGTATGGTCAGTAAGTTACATTGTGTTCGAACATAGGCAATTTATAATGAACACATGAGCATGCTCATCTATAAAGCTAGATCATGCAGCTCTTTAATATATACATTTTAGAATATCAAGATCACTATAAGAAAATGTACGCAAAAAATTTTTTCGATTCTGACATTTATAAAAATCTTTGTGCAGATAAAAGACTGTCTTATAAATTGCATATGCTATTTGCTGGTCATGAAGCAACCATATAGTATCTTCAAAAGTATTGCACATAGAACAAAGCTTTTTTCCGTAATCTATTATTCTTCTTGTACCTTTATGCTTTTATCCCATTTAAATAGTGCTTATGCTGTCCACTTTTTACTATTTTTATACACCCCCATGATGGATATCAAATGAATAAAATAAAGTGAAATGGGAACTTTTCTGCGTTTTGAAAAGGGTAAATTTTTATTTTTGGAAAAGGGACTGTTGATATAACATTAAAAGTATCCAAAATACAGACGGTTTACCGTAATAAAATCTATAAAAAAGTGGGCGAAATTAGATAAGTTGGTGTGGGGTAGCGAAGCGGACCGGCTTAAACTAGGAATAAATAAAATGGTTCTCCGCACCTTCAAATTAACAGCAGAAGATGCCCCAACTTTGTTTTATAATTAACACGCCATTGCAGAGATGTGTAATAATTAATATCTATCTTCCCACCACCTGTCTATTCACTGCACTATCCCTCACTAACTACATAGCATATTTAGGAAATATCCACTGAGCATTAGTCCCCGAAAAAAAGCAATTTTCATTCGATTAGATATATGTACATGAACGGACCACTTGCAGATTTTTCGCCCCATACTATGAGACTGCCTCCACCGAAATTTCTTTCAGTGAAACAAAATTACAGTTACAAAATACTACATATATACTATTCAATTTACTTAAAATGATTACAATTTATGTATTTCTATCTGTGGAAAATTTCAAATTAATATTTTCTTCTATCTAACCGGTTCTTAAAGATTTTGCAACGATGCAATTTCACGTTTTGAGAAGTAGTCGGTACCGCGGGTGGAAGTTTTAAGTTAAAACTTCATGTGTTTCTATCCAACGAATTCCAACCACTTTTTGTGCGCAGCTTGCAGCAAAAAAATTATAATGACATAATTTAAAGGTTATTTTATTCTCGATCCTTTCCTGTTTTTATTAGTTCTATCGAAGAGCTAGTCCTCGAGTTAATGCGAATTACGTAGTGCAACCTCCGCTTTCTTCTATATAAAGATAAATCTCGAGCACCAGAGTCAATCAAAAAAAAAAGTAATATATAGGCACACAAAATAAATTTGAATTTGTTGACCTGTGTTATTCAATTCAATGAAAAAAATTAAAGCTAAAGAGAATACGACAATTCCTGAAAAAGATTTTCGTGTCTGGATATATTGAGGGTGGCGATGGCACGATGGATGGTAGTCTGCACGTTGACTACACAACCAAAAAACAGACCTGGGTTCAACCCCAGTTTCAGACAAAAAAATTTTTAAAATAAAAATAAACACCTTGCATTTTTCTGATATGCATTAGTGTGTCTTTGTGTGTTAGTTGTTGTCGGAAGGTTTCAGTGGCGAAGGCATAGTCACTGGTCACTGAACAATACCGGCTGAAAGCAATCCACAATCACATCAGAACGCCCTCCTTCGTCAGTATTGTGTAGCACCGGCGAAGTAAAATATTAATAAAAATGGCTACTAAACCGAAGCTCTTCAGCACTGCTACGAGTATAAAAAACTAAAGAACGTGGGAAAGCAGAGCTGCAAAATAATTAATTAAGCTTCACCTACTGTCGTTTCTCCTACTATCCCTTTCCTATAGTTCCCAGCACAATGCTTCGCATGTGTAGGAGTCATCTCCTGAGTGCTGGTCCTAGATAAAAAAAAAAAAAAAAAGAGCAAGTTCAAAGAAAATTGAGAGTGAAATTGCCCAACTATAAATTGCCCAATGTGAACTCAGTTTAAGGCACTGGTGACCAAAAATTAAATGAGGGGGTATTGGTGAGAGAATTTGCCCAGCAAACATAATGTCAAACGTTTCAAATAAGAAAGAAAATGCCAGCTATATACAACTTATTAAATGAATGTAATTTAAATTTAAAAAAGATAAGAGCATCAGGGACCATAAATAGCAGTTATCAATTTTAATAAATAATTTTAGAACACTTATTTGGGGGGAAAAAAACAAAAATAAATTCATATAAAACATTTTTTTTGGGCTTAAATATTAGACTAAAAAGTTTAACCATCTGTCATTCCTCATTATAATTTTTAAAATCGCTTTGAAAATTTTAAATTAAACATTCCATGTTAATACTTGCATGGCAATTGCGAATTAGTAAAATATTTTTTAAATTCAACGAGATCATTTTATTTCGCTGCTTGAAACAAACGTTTTTCATGTCTGAAAATATTTGTTCGCATAAGTAGTAGAAAAAAATGATAAATATTTTAAATACATTTTTTTTGAGCTGGGGACATATCGCAACATCTAAATTTTTCCAAAACTCTAGAGCTCTAATTTTATCGAAATCTTTTACCTCAGATCTAAGTATTATTAGCTCTGATTGAAACGTGTTCATTACCCGCTTTTAATGTTTTGTAACATAAAAGGCATTGAATGTTTTGAAAAGAATCGTTTACCATAAAATACTTTTCACATTTCATTTCGTGAACTTTTATTATATTTTAATTTTTTTCGTATTCAATTCAACGACGACTGAATGAAAGTTTTTAAAAGAGAATAACGACTGGCTGTGTAAATTTTTCAACAAATGTTGTATGTGGCGAACATCACTGGTTTAAGGGCAGAAATATTTAAATAAGAACTTCAACTTATTTTCACATTTATGTATGTTTGTTAAATAAGTAAATTTTTTTAATTTAAAAGTTGGTATATACCAATTATTAAAATAGGCTGGTTAAAATAACATCAAGTTTAGATAGTATATACAACGAAGAGTTGAAAGCATATGCATATGTATGCATATACGTACATACTTATAATTGTGTATACATACTTATGTATGTAAGATATATCTGAATGTGTACATACATATGTACATAAGTATGTAGAACCCATTTTTTTGCATTAAATTGCGGCTCTGTTTGGATACATTACACAAACAAAAATTCAAATCCAAACGAGTTTTACATTTCCAGTTTCTTCCAGAAAGTTCCTTATGTTAAGTTTGCTTGTATTTTATCCATAAAGATTTTTATTTTTTTATTTTATTTTCCTTTATATCATCCAGAAAGTGTCTTTTATTGTGAAGTAAGTACATACTTCTTGTGCTGTATATATCCCCATGTACGCATGTATGTATATATATGTATGTATGCATGTATATGCGGTAGAAGGAATAAAAAAATCTGTAAAAGTACGAAGTTCAATATTATCAACTTATTTATAGTTTTTTTTTTAAAGTTATGTACATACATATGTATGTATGTTGTGTTTGTATATTGTGTCGAGTCTCAATGCTATTGCGTATTTTTTGGATATTTTTTTCCAAAACTCTCAGCGCCCTTCTGTGGAGCTGAATTATGTATTTTACACTTGTACCTCGTGATGTGACTTTATGGTTATAATTCAAGGCATAAATGTTCATATGTTTGAGAATAATGATGTAGTATGTATTTGAGCAAGTTAGTGTTGTAATCGGTCCAATCGATTGGTTTATCGAAAATTTTAATGACTTCAGCTGCCTTAATGGTATTTTTTTGGTTGTTTATTTCGTCATGCTCGTCCTGATGAGAATATACAACAACCTCATCAGTCCAATCGTCATCTATATTTGTCCATAGTTTCAATTCACCAATAAATAATTTCATAGGGAAATTCAAAACATACGTTATTATCACCAACTTATTTTCTCAAGCGCACACCGCTGTATGTAATACACACACGAATTCCTCTTATTATGTATCAAATAATAAAAAAGAAAAGAAAAGTAACCGATTTCTTTTTCCGTAGAATAACTATAATATTCATGCACATAGTTTTTTGCTTTATTAAGTGCAAAAGCACACAAAAACTGCGTAGTTCTTTCTCTACAGTACTCATCAGATCGAAGGTTCCCAGTGAACTTTTTGCTACATATGTACATCTTCGATTTGAGACCAATGACAATGTAAGCAAGACCCATCCAATGTCTGTATACAATTTATATTTACATTTACACAGCGATGGCCTAGGCTGTAAGATTTATCCAACACAATATACATTGTAAGCGAAGGTTGGATGGGTCCAACACAATATACATTGTAAGCCAATGTTGGATGGGTCCAACTATTATGGTGAATTCGGAGTGCAATAAGATGTATCTGAATGCCATTGATCTTGGAATGAATTTTAACTATTGCATAATTAAATTAGGAACTTATTTTTTTTTCAATATTATTATTATTATTAATTATTTTTGTTTAATAATTTATAACTATATTACCACAAAAAATGCCGCCAACACTTCACTTTTAAAAACACTTATGAACTTGATACAAATTTTACTTTGGAATAATAACAAAAATGAAAAAGAAAGAATAACGGAAAAATTACTTCAGAAAAAAGAACAAAATTCATAATTAAAACGAAATGACAATATGACAAAGCCATCCAAATCAGATGGTAATGCGTTGCAAAATTTTTATTTGTGTTTGTTTTGATCTTCATTTCTAATAAACATTTAACTTTACAATTGGATGGGAAAAATACAAATCCGAATCAGATGCAAGTTGTAAGGGCTTAACTATTTTCGTTTTATTTTCCCTATTGACATAATAAAGGGTGGTTAAATTTCAAGGGCCGATGTTGATTTTGAATAAAACACAAACTATTTAGGAAATTATTGTAATTTTATTTAATTATGATATATTGGTATTACTCAATTATGTATGGAACAAAATATCGGCCAAATGGGCGCCTCGACCACGGCAACAGTGGATGATAAATTTTCGAAGAAAATCATCTTCAGTTATGAGGCACATTTTCACCTCAGTGGATTCGTCAATAAACAGAATTGCCGCATTTGGGCGAATGAG
Source organism: Dexiosoma caninum (assembly GCA_963924685.1). Classification (NCBI taxonomy): domain Eukaryota; kingdom Metazoa; phylum Arthropoda; class Insecta; order Diptera; family Tachinidae; genus Dexiosoma; species Dexiosoma caninum. Next base: position 49,426,523 of record OZ004729.1, on the reverse strand, counting down.
AATCCAAGAGTGATTGTCGAAAAACCAATGCACCCACAAAGAGTGACTGTTTGGTGCGGTTTATGGGCTGGCGGCATCATCGGGCCGTATTTTTTCCAAAATGAGGCCGGTCAGGCAGTTACTGTGAATGGTGTTCGCTATCGTGAGATGATAACGAACTTTTTATGGCCCGAATTGGAAGATATGGATGTGGACGATATGTGGTTTCAGCAGGACGGTGCCACTTGCCACACAGCTAACGAAACAATGGCTCTTTTGCGCAACAAATTCAATGGCCGTGTTATCTCACGTAATGGCGATGTCAATTGGCCGCCAAGATCATGTGATTTGACACCGTTGGACTTTTTTCTTTGGGGTTATTTGAAAGAAAAGATGTACGTCGATAAGCCAGCAACAATTCAAGAGCTAAAGGATGAGATAATTCGGCACATTAACGGCATAGAACCTCCATTATGCCTCAGGGTCATCGAAAATTTGGACCATCGGATGGAGGTGTGCCGCCGTGGTCGCGGCGCCCATTTGGCCGATATTTTGTTCCATACATAATTGAGTAATACCAATATATCATAATAAAATAAAATTACAATAATTTCCTAATAGTTTGTGTTTTATTCAAAATCAACATCGGCCCTTGAAATTTAACCACCCTTTATTATACAATCGGATGGCTTTCTATTTCTTTATTTATATCTGGGTTCCCTCTATAGAAAACAATTTTTTGTGTCCCTCGATTGAGTAGTTCCTTTAATCTAGGATTCCCTACTTGTATTTATAAAATTGTGCGCTCCGCTACTCTCAAAAATTCTTTAACACTGCATGGTTACACTTCGTCGAATCGACGAACAAAATATACTCTTTATCATATAACTCTTTTATGTGTGTTCATATAACAACAACATTGTCAACAACGTTAATTTTTTGTTGTTTTCGAAAATTTGAAAAAAAGACAAAAAAGTTCAAATTCATACAGCAAAACAATTTTTATTTTTATATTTAATTTTTTTCTCTTTATTTTTTAATAAAAGCTTTAAAAAATTTTTTTTTAATTTTTTTCATTAAGAATCGGTTTGCAAGAAATTTGTTTTTTATAATTCGTCGTTTCGACGAAGAGTAACTGTAATGTACTAAAATGAAGAGTAACCATCTAGGGTTAAGAAAAATTATTTTAATTTTACAATAAATTTTTTAACTTTTCTATTATGCACTCCGGCATAATTAAATTCTTCATTCAAAATTTTTTTTATTTATTAAAGATAGAGAAACAACTCTTTATATTTGATTCCCTACATTTTTCCTTTGTTTTTGTTTCTGCAAAAACACATAAAGCAAAGGTATTGGGTATTTGTTTTTCCTTGCATATAATGAGAAGTGAAGTGTTTTGTTTAATGTTCTGATTAATAACTTTAAACCCCATATTACTACTAAAATACAAAACCGATCTGAATAAAATTAAGATTATGAACATCTGTGCGAAAAATCTTTAAAACCGTATATCTTTTCAAAATCGGCGCAGTAGTACGTTTGTAAAAGGGGTTTCAAAAAACGTGTTTGCCTATTAATATAATGATGATGATGGTAATACTTTGGATATAATCAGTTATGAAAGTTATCCAAAGTATTTGGCAGCTCTTGTAAAAAAAAGTGCAACAACAGGATAAGACATTTTTTGTAAACCGTGTTATTTCAAAATCGTGTAAAACAAGACCGTGTAAAAACAGGATTGGGTGTATATGAATGAAAGTCAGCAGTGTAGTTAACAGAAGTGAGTGAGTTTTTTATGAACTAAACTTGATAAATAAGATTCCAATTGAGCAAACTTTGGCCATTGTTGCCGAGAAGGTTCTAAATAGACTTTGAAGTACCGGCCCATACTTGAGAGTTGTATTTCATTTTCAGTCAGATATAGGCGATTCCGTGAATTCATTTTAAACTCGTTTGATGAAAGCTCATCTATTACAACTCGTATAGTACGATCTCTGACCCAATTAATGGTACATAGTTTCGGGTCTTTAGTCCAGAGAGACTAAAGCAAAAGGCAGTAATACATACAAGTTATGATATAATGGCGACAGTTGCGACGAGAAAATAAAATAAATAAGTAGATTACATTTAAGCGACATATGTATATAATAAGAACCAATTAACCCTAAAAAACAGATGCAACAAAGTAAAATAAAACAGAAAACATTTAGGCGACATATGTACATATGTAACAAAAACCAATTAACCATAATTTAAGAAAACATATGTCGACAATGTAAAATAAATTAATTTAGTTCTTTGTTTGTATAATATACATACTACATATTTTACTTATAATATGGCTTGTGTTAGAGATAATTCCTTAACAAAAGAATTACTGATCAACATTTGTATTTTATATTACAGAATGAAAGTATAAATAGATTTGTAAATACTTTCATAGTTAGTAAAATAAGAGTTCATAATCAAACTCATCTAAGTACTCAACTAAGCACTAACAATAGTTCATAAGTAAACTCAACGAAGTACTAACAACAGTTCATATGTAAACACAAAAATGAACGTTCCAGAGTTCATAAGCAAACTCATCACTGGTTACTGAACAGGCATATCAGAACGCCCTCCTTCGTCGGTAGTTGTGTAGCACCGGCAAAGTAAAATAATTACTAAAATGGCTACTAAAAACGAAGCTTCCAAATTTAATACGTCTCCTTGACATCGGATACGCTACAACACTGCTGTAAAAAGCAGTGTTGTAAGATAGTGAAGCTTCACCTCCTATCATTTTTCCTACTATCCCTTTCCTATAGTTCCGGCCCAATGCATCGCATGTCTAGGAGTCATCTTCTGAGTGCTGGTCCAATATAAAAATAAAGTACTAACAATAATTCAGAAGTAAACTCAACGAAGGACTAACATAGTTGGTAAATTAAGAGTTCATAATTAACTCAAAAGAATAATATTAAAAAATAAAGAACGTAAATAATTTTTTAATAAGAAAATAACGAAGGTCTTAAATAACATACATATTTATGTACATATGTATGAATAGCATAAAAACTACGAGTATTACAACGTCTGTACGTACGAGTTATTTGGAAATACTGAACTCACTGTTATACGCAGTCAGATGGAAAATAAGCGTCCAAAAACCTTGTATGTATATGTACATAAGTATATGTTTAAAAAAAAAACGTGTTTGTTTACAAAAAAGTGTGCAAATTTCATAATGATAAATACAAAAATAAAATTTATTCTTGTATTGCAATTAATACCGAAATTGAAAGTTTTCAAACAAGTGGCAACGTTTCACAACTTATTTGCAAATATTGGCCTTATTCACTACATGTTTTCGTAAGTTGATAAGTTCCGAAAAAAATATACGGGAATAACTCTCACGTATAAACGTGGTATATATGGGTACATATGTATGTACTCATTCGTTCAGCTCGTTCTTCGATTTTGATTTTATCTCATCAATTGTAGCAAAACGCTTTTCTTTCATTAGTCTCTTCAGTTTTGGGAATAGGAAAAAGTCGCAGGGATCCTAATCTGGTGAAAAATGTGGTTGACCATGATTAGGGTGTTGTTTTCAGCCAAAAAATCACGAACAAGCATTGATGTGTGAGCTGGTGCATTATCATAATGCAGAATTCATGATATTTTTTCCACAATTCCGATCATTTGAGCCGTATTGCTTCACAAAAAAGTTGTAGAACTTCCTTGTAGTATTCCTTATTAACCATACGACCTGTTGGCAAGAACTCATGGTGCACCACGTCATTGTAATCGAAGAAAACAAAATTCACCTTTTCTTTTGAACAAACCTCGTCCACTGTGAATATCATTCTTTTTATCTTGAGATAGACATATTTCTTACATGATCAAAGAACATACTTAGGTCTTTTGCAAACACGTTTCTTAAATTTGTAAAAACTCCCTACCTGGCTTGTTTTCTTAAAGTTGATAGTTTAAAGTCGTCCTTCCTTGAAGAAGTTTTATATTGTAGAGAAAACAAGTTGGATTTGTTATATGTACATATTTTATTACTTTAATTTAAATTTTTATCACCTTATTTTCAGGTATACCACAAAGTAAAAAGTATACAATAAAATGTAAATGTAAATAAATTTCTAAAGAGAAGAATAAACTCCAAAAATAAAAAAACATAGCCATTTCGTTGATTTTTTCTTGTAAAGGGCCAAAAATGGTGATTTTTTGAAATGTTTGTATGGGAAACCCTCCAGGGGTGGTTCCAGGGGATGTGCCACTGGCATAGGTGGGTCGGCCCTCCAAAGTTAGTGGGGGTCGGTCATACATTTTGACTCGATTGAGGCACTCTAAATGGGTCAAAGTGAGATTTTTCAAAATTTGACTCTTCGGGTCAAAAGTCGGGACATCAAAATACATTGTAGAGGTATGGTTCTTTCGGCAAAGTTTCTTATTTTGATCCCTAGAATACGGGTTTCCTTGTAATTTGAGCGATTTTTAAATCGACCCGCCGCCCTAATGTATATACATATATTATATGTAATTACAAATATCAAATTTTTATTAATTTTTTATGTACATTTCAAATATAAAATAAAGTTTTATTTCACAGGTCGTTTATGTATAGCACAACCCAACTTTAGTTACGTTGTCAATCGGTAACTAGAAACATTTCGATTGTCGGTTTTCTCTTGCTTTAAAGTCTTAAGTTTTTCTCGTTCCCACAGTTCTGGTATACTTTTGTGTCTTATGGTGAGGAAAAATATACGTATTATAGTTTCAGGTACAAAAGATAAATAGAAGTATATATCGTTAGAAAAATATTAATGTGCTAATGCACATCAGAAAAATGCGAGATGTTTTTTTTTATATAATTTTAGTCTGAAACTGAGGTGGAACCCAGGTCTCTTTTGGTTTTGTAGTCAACGTGCAGACCATCGCCACCTTTTTGTCGTAATATACGGTACGGTACTGCAATAAAACACACATCCACTACAAACTCCTTAGGCATCATAGGGTTAGTTCAATATTTCCTATCATTAAACTAACTGATTCTATGAAAATCGCGCTAATATTCTCCAATTTATGTAGATTATTTATGTTTCGTAGAATAATTTCTTCAGCATGGGTGTTGTAGTCTCTGCTGAACGGTTTTTGAGTTTCCAACTTAAGGGTTCGTTTTCCAGATAAGCCTATCAAAACTTGGTTCTTCGCTGTTGATACTCAAAAGGGCTAAGTAAGCCTCCTACGGTGTGCCTATATAAAACTCAAAGTATTGACCGGTGGACAGCTTTTGGGGTATGTAGGTCGGATTTGTTGGAACTGCCTAGAACCTCAAGCAGATCAAAAAAAACTTTCAGGAGAATATGTAATTTTGTCTTTTTACGTTATTAACTTATTACTTATTTAAATTTATTCATCACTTCCCATCACCTTGCAGGAACGGAGAACCCTTCTGGTTCATGTGTGGCTGTATTGACTCCTTCTGTTTGTTGACGTAGTAATAGAAGTGATGATAGACTAAATGATTTTGTTATTGGAAAATTTGGGACTAAGGACTAAATAAATGTTTGTATATACATAGTTGTTACTGTTATTTATTTTATTATGATTTGGGGCATCTTGATGATAAATTTACTCTTATCTTATCAGCATATAGTACTTGGGACCTACATACTTACATATATTGACACAAACACAATAAGAATACAATTAATTGAACTTGATTGAGTACAAAATAAGTATGCATGTGTATAAAGAGATACGAGTATATATGTGCATACATACATCATATTTAAAAACAAAACATAGAAACAAAATCTATATTTTGGATTTGGCTTTCAATATTTAGGCAATTCGAATTTTCGTTGACGCACAAGCAAAGCAGGAACACATACAATCAGCCGACCAAACAGCTGTTGTTGTTGGTGGTGTAGTGCTCTCTTTAAATATACTTTTTATCGGTTTTACAATCTTGTTGCCGGTACAATGACCGGCATTTTTTGCGATTTATTGTTGTGTTTAATTTTGTTTCAAGTAACTCTCTTTAGTATTTGTCAGCTGTTTTTCTTGTCGTTGTTTGTTTTTCCTCTCAATATTTTTGTTTCCATTTATATTTTATGTAAAGCAGTCGTCAAGAGTTTACAGGCCTCTATAATGCAGGCCTTGTTTATATGGAAGGTATTACAATTATTAGATATTATCATTAAAAAAAAATAAAAGAATGGAAGCAGACAAAATAATAAAAATTTTTTTAATCGCTTTTACGACGGTACTACTACGCCGATTTTGGAAAGATATTCACATATGGTCAAAACAATAAGTACACGATTAAGTTTAACTCTTAGATATAAACAAAGAAATAGTTTTATTTTAGCAAGAGAAAAAATTTTAATATTCAGTTTGGTAGACAAAATCAGGTGTAACATAAATTGACATCATTAGGATGTTAAAGAAAAATAAGGATATAAATGAGTGGTCAAAATAATAAGTACATTCTGAATGTCATTAAATAAAAATTTTAAAATCAATTTTACATTGCTCTATTTTGGATATTTGCTTAATATGCATATCCTCTTTTATTTTTTTTATTTTTTTATCTGGGACCAGCACTCAGGAGATGACTCCTACACATGCCAAGCATTGTGCTGGAACTATAGGAAAGGGTTAGTAGGAGAAACGACAGGAGGTGAAGCTTAATTAATTATTTTTGCAGCTCTGCTTTCGCACGTTCTTTGTTTATACTCGTAGCAGTGCTGAAGCTTCGGTTTAGTAGCCATTTTTTTTTATTATTATTTTACTTCGCCGGTGGTACACAATACCGACGAAGGAGGGCGTTCCAAACATTTTTTGCATTCGTCTTGGCATACTGTTAATAAGCTTACGGCAGGTGTGTCATGGGATTTCATACGAAGATTTTTTTAAACAAAATTCCAAAGATGTTCTTTATTTTAACGTTAACGCAATTGCCTTGAAACCAATCCTTTATATAACGTGATGTGTATGTGTGTGTGTGCTTCGGGTTGTTATCCTACTGAAAGACCCATCGAAGTGGCATATTTTCTTCAGCATTATGCTCTGGAGTATGTTTTTGTACTCAAATCGTGTCATAGTATCGGTAATACGAAAAATAGGACAAACGCACTCAGGAGATGACTCCTACACATGCCAATCATTGTGCTGGAACTATAGGAAAGGGTTAGTAGGAGAAACGACAGGAGGTGAAGCTTAATTAATTAATTTTGCAGCTCTGCTTTCGCACGTTCTTTGTTTATACTCGTAGCAGTGCTGAAGCTTCGGTTTAGTAGCCATTTTTTTTTATTATTATTTTACTTCGCCGGTGGTACACAATACCGACGAAGGAGGGCGTTCCAAACATTTTTTGCATTCGTCTTGGCATACTGTTAATAATCTTACGGCAGGTGTGTCATGGGATTTCATACGAAGATTTTTTTAAACAAAATTCCAAAGATGTTCTTTATTTTAACGTTAACGCAATTGCCTTGAAACCAATCCTTTATATAACGTGATGTGTATGTGTGTGTGTGCTTCGGGTTGTTATCCTACTGAAAGACCCATCGAAGTGGCATATTTTCTTCAGCATTATGCTCTGGAGTATGTTTTTGTACTCAAATCGTGTCATAGTATCGGTAATACGAAAAATAGGACAAACGACCATACCACGAAAAGTAGCCCGATACCATGATACTGCGAAATGTCTTTATTATTTGGACCAATATATAATATAATATAAGCTTGATGAACTTAGACATGTGATGGATAATTCTTTTACGGACATTTTAGCAGTATCGGAAACGTGGCTTAAGCCTCATATCTCTGATGTGTCCGTCAGTATTCCAGGCTACTACATTTTGAAGAATGATCGCTTAGATATTAGAGGCGGAGGGGTGGCATTATACTTTCGCGAGGGTATCTCCGCTAAGGTAGTGGTTACTCAATCTGTTCCCTCAACGTTTGAGTGCTTTTTTGTTGATATACGTACCAGTAACGGTTTGAAGGTATTGGCGGGTGTAATCTATGCACCACATGGTAAACTTTGTGGGTTTAAATGACGTATTAGGTGATTTGGGTTGCCGTTATGAGTTTTGCTATGTGCTGAGCGACTTTAATAACAATCTTTTTACTGGCTCAAAGTCTATGATTATACGGGATATATTTCGTTCGTATAACTTATCGTATGTGCATAAAAATTTGCCCACTCATTTTTATTTACAACATTGTTCGTCCTCACTAATAGACTATTGCTTTGCTATGTTCTGGCCAATTTCTGGTTCCTTCCATATCATTACATGCGTTAATTTTTATTTTTTACATCTCGTTGGGAGTTTCGGAAACATGCATAGAATACAGGGATTACAATGACCTTAATTGGTATAATCTCTACTTATGATGTAAATACTATTTTCAGTGTTAATAATGTAGAGTCTCAGATTGAGACTTTTATCAGATGCTTAACGAAGGAAAGGCAAGGGTTATGAGGGGATTGGCATTTAGGGCGTATATCGAGGATGTGAATGATGAATAAGTACAGGAATAGAGTTAAGCGTGTACTACGGAAGTATGAGGCGAAATATTGGGAGAATAAATTTAGGACCTGCTGCAGTAGAGGCTTGTGGAGTGTCATAAACAATGAGAGAAGGAATTATTCTAACTGTTTTGTTTCTAATGATCCGGAATCATTCAATAATTATTTTTTATCATCTCGGTCTTCCTCCTATGGCACTTACACGAATATTGATAGTATTTCTAAGTTGGGATTTTCTTTTAAGTGAGTTGATAACAATGATCTTACTCTTGCACTTTCGTGGACTATCTAATGCTGTTGGTTATAATGGTATTGCGATCAGATTTATAAAATTGATTTTTACCTTTATTAGATTTCAATGCTAGCATCGCTTGGCCTCAGTAAAGCATTTGACACTGTGGGTCATACCATCTTAGTTGAAAAGTTTTCATCTCAGTTTGGGTTATCTGCTTCTTCTTGCAAATTATTATTTTCTTACTTAAGTAATAGACGTCAGTATGTCGAGGTGGGTAGCTACATGTCCTCTACTTGCATTTGCACAAGTGGTGTACCGCGGGGTTCTATCCTTGGGCATCTTCTATTTTTAATGTAAATGAATGATTTTGTGGATATTATCGGTGATAATAGTGTATGATGTTTCTTTTCGCTGATGATGTAAATTTGCTTTTCAGTGGTGAACTCTAATTTATTGATTGTCATGAGAGTACAATTAACTATATATTGTCGTTCGTATCTGATTGGGCGGTGAACAACAGACTTAATTTTAATCCAAATAAGACCAAGGGGCTGGCATTTAGATCAGAATACTCTGATCATACATCAGTCTCGGTTAATTTTGATGGGGTTAGTGGGCCCTTTGGGGACAATATGAAATGCTTGATGGTAGACTCTCTTTGGATAACCATATCTCTAATATAGCTGCTAGGATTCATTTGACTCTAAAATTCTCATATAGTCTAAATTGAAAACTTCCGATTCGAATGAGATCTGAATTGACCCACTCTCTACTGATGACTCACATTCTTTATCGCCCTGAAGAATATAGTGGTTGCTCAGCGTCCAATTTGAATCGGCTGCGATTGCTTTTTAAGCGCATCATGAGATATGTATTTAAGCTAAAGGTTTTTCAACACATATCTGACCAGGTCAGATTTGTTCTAAAATGCGAGTTTCTAACTTAAGCTTTATTGTTCTTCAGTTAAACACTGCTTTACGTACACATACTACTTATGTAATACTGAATTGATATGTATTCAAGTTCTATAATTTATATTTAAGTTTTATTCTTTTCACAAAAGATATTTATATATACATATAACATATGGAAGAGTTATAAGGTTGGTTTTAGCTGTTCATATTTCTCGCGTGCTTTTTTTTTACATTAGGCTGATTTTCGATGCCCAGAAACTGCAGTACCTGTTGTCATAATTGCTGTTATGGTATCAACAGTATCAAGATGAAAATAATATATGTATGTATGTACCAAAATGAACGGAGGAGCCCTATATTGCGCAAGGCCTTTTTTCCCCTCATTTTCTTGCTGCGTTAGACATGCATATATAAAAAATGTATGCATGAACATATCCCTATCGCCACATAAAATTTAAGAAGCTGCAAGTACAAACAAAACTACTACTACTCTTAGTTTTTTACAAGAATAGCAAAAAATTTTATAAACATAAAACTACTTGCTGAGAGCTAAACATTTTAGTTCATAAAACTGTTATTTTCGACGAATAAAAGAATTTTGGTTAATTACATCGTAAGTCCCCGTCCATATTGTGAAACATTTGCTGCAAAACTTTTTTGAATTCTCTTTTGAAGCTTCAGCAGTGTCCATACATGAAACTTTTGCTTCATGTTTAGTATTTTTTATTCCTTCCTTCTATCTTCTTTCTTTAATTTTTTTTGACATTTCTCAATACCGAATGTGGTAGAAGGTGTGAATATTTTTTTTTGGATACACATTTGAAGCACAAGGTATAATTGGAGCAAAATGGACGCTAAGAAGAAAAATTATATAATAATTTTTATATAATTTTATATTTTTTTTTTAAATTTTTGATATTTCACAAAAAATTAAAAATAAAACAGGGTAGCTATTATTATGATAGAAGTTAACAGTATACCAAACGAAAAGAAATAAAATGAAACGTCAAATACACCTCATCTCAAAAGATGCAAATAAGAAATTCAACAAAAGCTGCATGTACATGAAACAGCGTACATACTTCCACTCCTCTTCCCCTTCTCGTCCACAAACTCAAAAGTTTTGCAGCAAATGTTTCACAATTTGGACGGGGACTAAGCAGTATATTTTGAAGTTTAAGTTGTTAGCGGCTTTTTGTATTTTAGGTGATGATATACATACATATGTACTCGCAGCTTTCGTTATGTAGAGCTGTAATGAAAAATATGTGTAGATAGTCAGATACATGAATGCATGCATACAAGTATGAATTATTGTGTTCATGGTCATATACTCACATGCGCTGAATTTATTGCAAATGGATACATATTTTTAAAATTTCCAGTCGTTTTCCATGCAAAACCGGTCTCATTTTGCCGGTATAATTTTTTTTATGCATAATTCTATAAACGAGTTCCATTCATATCTATGATTTTATTAATTTCTCTTTATGCACACTTTTTCTTTCAAAGAGCGAATGCTTTACATTTATGAAAATTCCATCACGAACTGCCGTGGACTGTAAAGTGTTAAGAAATTGAACTTGAATTGATAAATGGGAGATATAATTTACAATATACATATGTATACATACTTATGTATATGTTTAACAATCCATATGTACATACAAATACATTTCTAAAAACTACATATGTATTGAGACGGAAAATAATTTTTATTCGTTTATATGCATCTATTGCCAACTAATTAGAAACACTATTATAACATTAGTTCTAAATCAGAAAAAAAGCAGAAAAAGGAATAAAATTTTTGCGATATGTATTTTATTTATTACTGCTTTTAATCATTATGTATGCGTTCAGTTTCGGTATTATACATTTGTATTTGGCAAAACTTTGAAATATTATATATGTATGTACATATGTATTTGTATACATACATATCGCACCCTAAATACAAAAGCGGCACAACTCAAAATTCTCAAATTTTCAGGAGAGGCAAAAAACTGTTTATGCAAAAATGATTGTAATATTTAAAATAAAATTGGTTCCATTATGAAAGAAGTCTATTTCGAAGAAGGTTTTGCTAAAATTTTTTTAATTTTATATTATATTTGTGGAAATAAAGTATAATTTTAAATTATTATATATTTTTAATTAAAAATAGGTCTTTTTAGTCGATCGTGCGTAAGCAATGCAATTAACATAAAAACAGACATAACGGTATTTTTCCAGTTAAAGAAAACAGTGATGAGAAAGAAATTTTTGAAGTAGTTAGAGATGTGTACTGTGAATTATTTTACGGAAAAAAGTACATTTTGGAAAATTTTGAGTTGTGTCACTTTTGTATTTAGGGTGCGATATGTACATACAAATATAAGTTAATAATTAACTTATTTATTCTTCCAAACTTGTTGCAATTCATTTGTTCCAAATTTAATTTAATTAAAGTGCTGACGACATGTCTGCAAATACAAGTGTTTATTTTGATAAAGTTCAGTATCACCTGACGCAATACGATCGCTGACACAATTCAGTTGTTCCAAATTTAATTATTTACTTTGGTCATATTATTTGCTAAAAATGCTGACGCTATGTCTGCATTGAATGAACCTCAAAAAAACTCACTCTGCATACAACGTGATGATTGCCGTTCGATATCTATAAAATTAAGTATTTAATAAGAAAAGTTTGTAGTATAAAATTAATTAAGTTAATAAGAAGTCCGATTAAGAAGACATAGTCTTCCGGCAAATTAATAAAAAGTCCGATTAAGAAGACATAGTCTTCCGGCAAATTCTCTTTTAATAAAATAAATAAATACATTTATAAATAAAAAGAAATATAATTATTAATAAAATAAAATAAAATAATAAGTGGCGCCCGAGCAATCAGGTATATAAAAAACAAAAACATATACCACGGAACCCAAGCCTGTACGTGTCGTTCCGCAGGCAACCGTTCATTTATGGTATTGTATCGAATCCTTAGTAACAAAAAGTAAAACGGAGAAAATTCGCGCAATCGGAACGGCTCTAGTTAAGTGATCTAGTTAAGTGAAACCAGTAACAAGTGTTACCAGAATAAAAACTACCACAATAAAAACTTGAGATTAATAAAAACTTATAAATAAAAAACTTAATAAGTTATAAAAACTTTACGACATAAACTCAACACAAAAGTTTGACATCCGTTGGAAGATCAATCAGCTCTAACCCATTAAAAATCATCTTTAAACACCATAAACACAACATTAAAACAACAGCTTAAACATGAAGGCAGTTCTCATCATCTTGTAAGTTAAAATTGTGTTAATTTTAAGGAAAATTCTTAAGAAATATTCTGAACTTCGGTAAAGGCTAGGAAATAAGAAAAATAAATTTTTGAGAATAAAAATCCACATCTTTTATCGAAGTCAAATCTAAATACTATCATGGCTAATCCCAGCAATCTAATAAGACCACCTACCATTAACCATCCAAACCCAGCAGTGGGATCACAAAATTTGCAAATAAACGCTGAATTAGAAAGTAGGATAGCTTTCATTTGTGCACAGCAATGTAGGAGTATTGTACAATCTATAATGAACCCGAACGCGGACATGAATAACGGAAATGACCAAATCATAGAGGAAAGATACAGGGAAAATCTAAACGACTTAGACAAAATACCTGACATAGTGAGAAGCGTGAGGGAGTTCTCTGGAAACCCTTCCGAGTTCAACTCCTGGAGGAAAAGTGTCGATAGGGTACTACAAATCTACAACTCAATGAGGGGGACTCCAAAATACTATGGAATCCTAAGTGTAATTAGGAATAAAATAGTAGGGAATGCAGATATTGCATTAGAAGCATACAACACGCCATTAGACTGGAATAGTATAGTAAGATGCTTAACACTACACTACGCCGACAAACGCGACTTAGGCACACTAGAGTACCAACTGACGTCTCTTATCCAAGGGAGAAACACTATTCAAATTTTCTATCAACAAGTCTATTCGCACCTATCCTTGATTTTAAATAAATTTGGCTGCATGGAAATGGGACAAGAGTCCTTACGACTTTTGACTCAGACATATCGAGACAAAGCTCTCGATACGTTCATACGAGGTTTAAACGGAGATCTACCGAAACTTCTAGGCATTCGCGAACCTTCAGATCTCCCACAAGCATTACATCTTTGCCTAAAATTGGAAAACCAACATTATAGATCAGAATACGCGAACAAGCACCAAAACCATAAACATCGGCAGCAGTCACCACTTCCTTCAATGCGTAATTCGAACACACAAAATTATAATAGACCTTTTTTCCCAGAACTAACATTTCAACACCCTACCAGATATAATACAACTATGAACAATATGCAACGAAATGTATTTAGGAACCAACAGCCCTTCCCTTACCATAACCCCCAACCAATGGTTCAACCGCATCACCAAATGCGACAACAATTTCAATTCCAGCCGCAAAATCTGACACAACCCACACCCCAACCTATGGAAATTGACCAGTCAGTACAAACGGGAAATATTAACTACCAAAACAGACCCCGTCACCCGATGCAATTTCGAAGTAAAAGACCTGCATCAATGAATCACGCTCCACCACCATTTAAACAACAACGAAATTTTCACATACAAATGAAACAGCAAAATTCTGACAATATAATAAAATCTGAAGAATTTCAACCCGAGAACTACGAGGACAATTACTACCAGCAACTCCGAAATGAAGATATCGAAGAATACGCTGAAGACATAGACCAACAGGATCAACAAGGCGAAATTCTTACCCAAGATCTAACTGACATTCATTTTTTAGGTTAACGTATTCTTCGCTTCCTTACTTCGAGTGTAAAGCGAGGAATGGTCAAATCTTAAAAATCCTGATAGACACGGGATCTAATAAAAATTATATCCAATCCTCCCTCGCTAACAATCCTAAACAAAACGAAAAACCTTTTTTTGCCAACTCAGTTTCTGGCGACATTAAAATTACACATCATACATTTGCGAATCTGTTTAACTTACCTGATCATCCTACCTAAAAACATTCCATGGTATTCTGGGCCATGACAGTTTACAAGAATTAAATGCAATAATTCACATTAAAGAGAAATACATGTTAATAAATCACAAAATTAAAATTAAAATTCACCAACAAATTTCCCAATCCGTAAACAAAATGGAATTCAGAACTAGCCATATGGACGAAGCTCAAAAATCTCAATTGAAAGAAATTATAAATAAGCACCCCAATTTATTCAAGGATCCTAATAAAAAACTTACATTCACTTCTCGAATCAAAGGAGAGATTCGAACCACATCTGACTCACCAATATATTCCAAATCATATCCTTATCCCATGGCACTTAAAAACGAAGTCGAAAGACAAATAAATGAACTTCTGAGCGATGGTATAATCAGGCCTTCTAGATCACCTTACAACGCACCAGTCTGGATTGTCCCGAAAAAAATGGACGCATCCGGAGAAAAAAAATTCAGAATGGTCATTGACTACAGAAAGCTGAATGCAATCACTGTAGCCGATAGATACCCCATTCCAGAAATCAATGAAGTCCTTGCAAATTTGGGAAAAAATAAGTACTTTTCGGTGGTAGACCTTAAAAGTGGTTTCCACCAAATTCCTTTAAAGGAATACGAAATAGAAAAAACCGCATTCGCAATCAATAACGGAAAGTTCGAATTCGTACGACTTCCATTCGGACTGAAAAACTCGCCATCCATTTTCCAACGAACTTTAGATGATGTTTTGAGAGATCACATAGGAAAAATATGTTACGTCTACATAGACGACATAATTATATTCTCCAAAACTGAAAGGGAACACTTCGAAAAACTACACAAAATATTTGAAACATTAGAATCCGCAAACTTCAAAATACAGCTCGACAAGTGTGAATTTTTAAAAACAGAAATCGAATTCCTGGGATTTGTTGTAGGAACCGAAGGAATAAAAACTAACAAACAAAAAGTAGAGGCAATAGCCCAACTACAACCCCCAAGAACCCTGAAAGATTTAAGAAGTTTCTTAGGCATGTCAGGTTATTACAGGCGCTTCATCCGAGATTACGCGAAACTTGCTAAACCCCTGACATCCCTTTTAAAAGGGGAAGAAGGACGCATTTCGAAAAATGCCTCCAAGAATACAAAAGTATCTTTGGACCAGAATGCTCTGGATGCATTTCAGAAAGTAAAAAACTCGTTAGTCTCTAGTGATATAGTGCTTTCTCATCCCGACTTCGAAAAATGTTTCGAGCTAACGACAGACGCCTCCGACTATGCACTCGGTGCAGTTTTGTCGCAAAATAAAAAGCCTATAACCTTTCTTTCCCGAACATTGAGTAAAACTGAGAAAAATTATGCCACGAATGAGAAGGCGATGTTGGCTATAATTTGGTCATTGAATTCACTGAGAAATTATCTGTACGGATCCCGAAAAGTAATCATATTCACAGACCACCAACCCTTGACATATGCTCTTAGCAGTAAAAACACGAACAGCAAAATGAAGAGATGGAAAGCCATCTTGGAAGAATATGATTATGAACTCAGATACCAACCCGGTAAAACAAACATAGTGGCGGATGCACTATCTAGGCCACCACAGATAAATTCAATGACAGCAACCCAGCACAGCGATGAAAGTTCCTCAGACAATAAAATACCAGCGGTGGAATGTCCTATAAACGTGTTCAAAAATCAAATTCATATTTTAATAGACAATCATGATAGCTACAAATTTGAAATTCCTTTTCCAACCTATCACATAATAAGGAGACCGTACTACACCAGAAATATATTAATTTCGATTCTAAAAAAATATCTTAATCCTGGTGTTATTAATGGATTATTTACTACTGAACCAATTATGGGAATAATTCAGAAATTTTATTCCGAACATTTCATAAATTATAAAATAAGATTCACACAGTCACAGGCCAAGGAAATAACTAACGATGTAGAACAGGAAGAAGTATTAATTAAAGAACACAGAAGAGCCCACAGAAATGCCAAAGAAAATAGAGAACAGATAAAAAAAGATTACTACTTCCCAAAAATGACAGAAAAGTCCAATAGAATTATTAAAAATTGTCAAGTCTGCAGAGAACAAAAATACGATCGTCGTCCTAATAAACCACAATTCCAACCCACACCAATTCCACAAAATCCTGGAGACATCATCCATATTGATATTTACTCTACCGAGGGAAACCTCGTACTAACAGCAATAGACAAATTCTCGAAATACGCTTTAGGCAAAATTTTAAAATCCAGGGCAATAGAAGATATCGAAGAACCGCTGAAAGAAATAGTTTTAGCCTTTGGTATCCCTAAGTCCATAGTTATAGACAATGAGAAATCCTTAAATTCTGTATCAATAAATTTCCTTCTTAAAGATCAATTTGGCATCGAAACCTACACTACACCACCCTACTCGACTTCTGTGAATGGTCAAGTAGAGAGATTTCACTCTACTCTTTCAGAGATCATGAGATGCCTAAAACCAGACAAACTACATACTACTTTTCACGATTTAATTACCAGGGCAATACATGAGTATAACAGGTCAATTCACTCCACCACCGGCAGAAAACCGATAGATATATTTTTTAACAGAAATTCAGGCAATGATCTGGGAAAAGCAATTTCGGGCAAACAAGAAATCATCGACCGTTTAACAGAAAAACAAAAACAGGACTTAAACTACCATAACCAAAATAGGCACGAAATAAAAATCTATTCACCAGGAGAAGAAATTTTTGTCAGAGTTAACAAGAGACTAGGATCAAAACTGACTCCAAGGTATAAGAAAGAAATAGTCAAAGAAGATAGACAATCTACTATTTTAACAATGACAGGTAGAATTGTGCATAAAAGTAACATTAAAAGAAAGTAAATTGTCTCTACAGATTTTATTTAACCTTGGTAAAAACTGAAGTTCAAATTTTGGACTACACGACTTCGTATGTTGTGACAATTAATGGAGGTACAGCAAAAATTCAGCAGGGAACCTTTACTATTCTACACCCAATAGAGTTGGAACAGTATGCAGCATCCATATCCAATACCCATACATTTATCCAACAACACATCCCAAATCACCAGAACCTGCATCCCATCCTTACCCATGAGTTAAGCCTTACCGAAAATATTTTAGAAAATATAACACCAACTATAAAAAATAAAAGAGCAATAAATGTGATAGGTACTATTTGGAAATACGTCGCGGGATCTCCTGATCACGACGACTAATAAATAATAGCTAATAACATAAATGATCTAAACAAAAATAATAACAAACAAGTATACGTAAATGAAGCTTTTAATAAAAGATTGAATAACCTAACAGATATAGTAAATAAAATTTCAAACGCAATAAGAAAAGATGTGCGATTAGAAAACGAAATAGTTATAAATCTACAAAATAGGATAAGACTAGTTAAACTTGGAATTGTTAACCCATTGATATTAGATAAAAAAGAAATTGAAATAGCTACAAGTAAAATTAGAAAAGAAAATATTGTTTTCGGGAGCCCCGAAGAGGCACTCCAATTTGCCAAAGTATCTGTCTTATACAGTACTAATAAAAAATTATATTATTTGGTTAAGATTCCCCTAACAAGAAACGAAACTTATGAAAACATAATTTTAAGACCGGTAAAGAAAAAGAATTCTGTAATTAATCTAGAATTTAAGCAAATTTTAAAAAACGAGAAAACCGTATATGGTATATTGGATGATTGTGAAAGATATAATAATATAAGAATTTGTAAAGAGAACCAAATAAGGAATATCTCAAATACCAAATGTATTCCTAATCTTGTAAGTAGTCAACATTCTGTATGTGTAACGAGCAACAATCATCATATCCCATTAATCGAAGAGATTGAGTCCGGCGTTATCCTGGTAAATAATTGTGACACACCTATTTATATCGATGAAACGCAGAGAAATATATCTGGAACACTTCTTATAAAATTTCATAATAGCACTATTAAAATTAACAACATGATCTTTAGTAATACAGAGGCCTCACCTTTACAAATCATTCCCGCATTAGTACAGGCCGCCCCTTTCGAAAGTGACCACATTAATCTCCTATCACTTGAAGCTCTTAACGAACTACATATTAATAATACGGAGGTAATCTCAACTATTCAGAAACATTTGGAAATCGGAGGATGGTCAATCTCTGTTATCCTTAGTTTAATTATCATTTCCACAGTAGGCCTAAAAATTTTCTGCAAAAATACAAAAAAAGGTAATTGCTTGGGAACCGCAAACTTCTCACATTGATAACAAGGCTAATGCGACAATAAGTTTGCAACATTATGCCGAATCCCCTAAACTAATAGCATCAGAGGCTCCCATCCAACCTCCGAGACTGAACAATATTCCGTTTTTTTAAGGATTGAGGACAATCCATTTAAGAAGGGAGGAGTTAATAATTAACTTATTTATTCTTCCAAACTTGTTGCAATTCATTTGTTCCAAATTTAATTTAATTAAAGTGCTGACGACATGTCTGCAAATACAAGTGTTTATTTTGATAAAGTTCAGTATCACCTGACGCAATACGATCGCTGACACAATTCAGTTGTTCCAAATTTAATTATTTACTTTGGTCATATTATTTGCTAAAAATGCTGACGCTATGTCTGCATTGAATGAACCTCAAAAAAACTCACTCTGCATACAACGTTATGATTGCCGTTCGATATCTATAAAATTAAGTATTTAATAAGAAAAGTTTGTAGTATAAAATTAATTAAGTTAATAAGAAGTCCGATTAAGAAGACATAGTCTTCCGGCAAATTAATAAAAAGTCCGATTAAGAAGACATAGTCTTCCGGCAAATTCTCTTTTAATAAAATAAATAAATACATTTATAAATAAAAAGAAATATAATTATTAATAAAATAAAATAAAATAATAAGTTATACATACGTATTTTTTTATTCAATACCAGCTGACACGGCCTAGCGTTGGTGTGGCTGTTATAATAATTTTATTTGAAAAAATATATGCCTTATTTGTGATTCATTAAAATTTGGCTGTCCATAAGGCACAGACACACATAGTACATACAAACATTTTTATATATAAGATATTCAATTAACTGAAAGCTATTACTTTTAAGACTCACAAATGAGGTGCGCTCCTGAGCTACGAAGCACCATGTGTAAAGCTGGAAAGTCATGTAGAACGAAATGGGAGTAGCTACAACAGTGTTCAAGCTTTTTTTTAAACTTGGACCAGCACTTAGGAGATGTACCCTACACATCCGATGCATCATGGTGGAAGTAGAGGAAAAGTATAGTTGTAGAGATTACAAGTGCTGAAGGGATAGACAGACAGGAAGCTTCATTATTTTTACAACTCCGTGTTTTGCACTTTTCTTGTTTTATAACAGTTTTGCAGCGCTTCTGGTGTCAAGGCGACGTATTACATTTTTGAAGTCGTTTTTAGTAGCCATTTTTTTTTACTTCTCGTTGATGCTATACGATACTGACAAAGCAGGGTGCTCTGATGTTACTTGTGGATTAGTATCAGCTGAAGCCGATAATATTCAGTGACCAGTGACTACTTCTTCGCTACTGAAACTTCCGACAATAACTGACATAAAGGCGCACTAATGGACATCAGAAAAACGAGAAGTGTTTTTATGACGTAGTTTTACACTGGGGTCGAACCCGGACTTTTGGTTTAGTAGTCAACGTGCTAACTACTTCAGCCATCGCCACCCCCACCCGTTTTACAGTATAAAGTAAGACTTTTAGGTTGATGTTGGCTGAGTAGTTAGCGCGCTCCATCCCTCCTCGAATTATCAAAATTTTTCTGATGCACAGTAGAGCCCGCGAAGTAAAATAATAAACAAAATGGCTTTCTATAGTTTAAAAATTTAATGCACACCAGCGATGTAGCAAATTAAGAAAACGCGCCACTGCAGAATCGGGTAAAAACTAAGTCTTACGGTATCACTTTACCACACGCTTCATCTCTACACTATATCTTTCCGAAAAGAAGGGAACTCATTGGCATCTTAATTGCGTAAATACTACTTCTCTTAAAACAACTTCAAAGCCTACTTTACACAACAGCCCCAAAAATATATCAAAGTATTCCGAACGCGCTATAAGGCGAATCTCAAAGAAACTCTAAGAAAAAACTGTCCGCTGGTATCCAGCATTATATATACGGCAAATTAAAAATCACAATTTTCGAGAGAACTATTTGATTAAAGCCGCTATACAGCACGTAAGAAGCTGCTAGTCAATAACATTCAGAGGAAACTTCGTCAAAATTTGACAAGTCAAATTAAATTGAAAATCAGTGGAAATATGTAGTATGGAGCGACGAAATGAATATTAATGGTCTTGCAACTGACGGTTTTCGCTGGAATGGTGTTGGCCGAATACATAAAATAAATAAAGCTTTGAACAGAGAAAATTCTGTTGACAGATTTATAGTGCCCATCGCCCAGTACATACTTGAACCTTCCGAGCACTTCCGTGATGATGCGAAAAGTCTATGTAAAGCTGTGTTAGATTAGGTATGCACTGTACTGGTGAAAATAAAGAGCCCAGCCCACTTGGGTCAAATTCATCATGGGTCCGTTGTGATACCTGTGAGGAAGAAGAGAAGGGAGGTAGAATAGAATAGTGTAGTATAGGTCTGCAAGAGAAGCATTGCTGAACGATGACGTGACAGAGAGAGAAGAGTTCAGTATGCATAGAATAAACCGACCCTCCGACGAATGCGGCGATGCTAACAGGACAATCAGCCGCTGATATCAATAAACATGCTCAGTTTTCTGACCCCCATCACCGACAGCTTCGATAGACTGCCGAACTATGCAGCCCCAGTACGCGGAGACGCAGGAAGTGAGCGACACTCTGCTCTTCGTCATGATTGCACACAGAGCAAAAGTCGTTGTACGGCAGACCCATGCACCTGGCATTATTCTCAATAGGCCAGTGTCCAGTCATCGTGGCGGTAAGACTCCGCAGCCGCAGCCTCGGAAACTCCAACAGCT
This sequence comes from Dexiosoma caninum, assembly GCA_963924685.1. Lineage (NCBI taxonomy): Eukaryota > Metazoa > Arthropoda > Insecta > Diptera > Tachinidae > Dexiosoma > Dexiosoma caninum. Next base: position 49,404,791 of record OZ004729.1, on the reverse strand, counting down.
GCCCAGACATCCTGACATCAATTGGAAGACATACTGCCCTTGCGAGCGTGCAGACCGGTTCATTGAGCTACCTGCCCCGAGCCTCCTCCAGGAAGTGCTTATCGAAGTGCCTCCAGGACTACGAGATAGGAAGCCCGTAGAATCCGACGTAACCAAGGCGGGCGCCCTCTCTTGCCACATCATCCACAACTCCGTTGCACCACACCCCCCTTTGCGACAGTTCACAGCCCCCCTTAATTTCAATTGAAAAAGTGAAATCGTCGGTAATTGAGTGTCGGCAAAGTAAAGTAATAAATGAAATAGCGCTCTTCTTTACCTTAAGAATTAAAGCATCAACATTTCATCAGAACCGCCGTATCTCTGTTTAACAAGACTCCAAGTGATCCGTACGCTTTGATTTCGCTTTAATAATATTAAATGTATGTATGAAGAATTTAAGATAGTTTTGGTGAATATTTGAAAATTTCATCAATTTAGACCTTTTGGGAAATTTTTGAATTTTCGGGCTGAAGTAGAATTTTTATCAATATTTACCAAATTGTTTGGAAATTTTATGGCACTTTTGTAAAAAGTAAAATTTTTTCACATTTGTCGACTTAAATAAATTCGAATTATTAGCGATTTTTTGTGAAATTATAACTATGAATACATTAATAAATTATATTAAGATAATTAATCTTAAGGTCAGTTTTTTTAAAGAAAATTTAAATATTTATTCTTTTTTATATCAATATTTCGCGAATATCATTGATTGGCATCTTCAGGAAATTAAAATTTTTTTCTTTCTGTTTATAAAAATATTTAGAAATTACAATTGAAAAATTAAACATTGTCAACATAAAAATTGAAAAAATCAAATATTGTCAAAAACTTTTTTGAAAACATACAAATATACATACATAGACAAAAACCAGATATAATTCTAATTTCCGTTCTAAATTTTTTTTTTTTTTTTTTTATCTTGGACCAGTGCTCAGGGGATATCCCCCACATATGCAATGCATTGCACTGGAACTAGAGAGAAGGATAGGGAAGAAATAGACAGGTGGTGAAAGTGGTAGGAAGATAGACCTTAATTCTTGCCCAACTCTGCAGTTGCGTGTAAATTATAAAGCAAAGTTGCGGCGTCTTTGATGTTTTTTTTGACGCATTATTTTTAAGTTAATGGAGCCATTTTATTTATTATTTTACTTCGCCGACGTTTTATTGCTCAAATACCAACGAAGGAGGGTGCTGTAGCACAGAAAACTCAGAAAAAACTATTTTCTGATTTATCTTTAAACATTAAAGAATAAATGATTATCTTAATATAATTAATAAAAAAGAGGTAGAATAAAATTCAAAAGTAATATACATAACTATGTATGTATGTATGTTTGTATGTACAATTTCGAAAATGTTCGTGTTTGTTTTATTTAAAATTTTCCCAAAATTCTCTTATTTTGTCAGACAAATTTAGAATTATTTTATATAAGTATGTATGTATGAACATCCTAGGGAGAATATATCCTGAAATTTTATATTTATGTGTGATATATTGGAAGAATACATACGAGTATGTACATATGTATGTATAACCTTTGTCAGTAAAGTACACTTCAGCCAGTTTACATACATCGCAATTATGTTTACAATTATAGAGGGCTAAGAATAAAATCTAATGATATTGAATCATATACATATTTCATTGACAAGATTATGGTGCTATTTGCCGAAATTTCTGATTTCCAAAGCGGTTTCGCGGATAAAATATGGTCTGACTAACCGGCAATAGGGATAACTTAAAAGCCAAGTCTAATACCTTCTTGGCTGGAAGCAAATTTTTTCTTCCTGTTACGTATTATGTGCATATGTATGTAGGTATATATGCACATATGTACATACATATATCGAATATCGGCATCATTCAGCTTAAAGGTTTTTCGTTATGGTATATATGTACATATGTACATAAGTATGTATATGGAATAGATTTTCTACTAAGGAATATAAGTATATACTATGTAATTTTAAGAAATTTAATAACTTTTTTGGAAGTTATTTAATTGGAGAGTTAAAGCCTTAATCTGTGTTGGGATACAGTACGTTTTTAATTTTTGCTTTCGGAGTAATTTAATTTTTTTTGTATTTTGTGCGGAATTATTTAATTTCTGAAGATCCAATTCATTATTTATTGGAACTTGTTTCATTTGAAGTTATGTATTTTATTTTGACACAAATCATACATATGTATGTACATATGTATATAATCAGCATGTATGTATGTATAAACGCCAAATTTTCCAACGTCTGCGACAAGATTTAAGTTACTAACAATTCATTAAAGTCCACACGAACAATTTTCATATGTTTTTCACATGTGAATTGCAAAGTAAGTTTTCTTCCACAATTTCACAATTGTTTATGAAGTTTTTCCATTCGTAACTAAAAAATCGATATTATTTTACAACAGCATCAACATAATAATCGTGGTGTCGCCAAAGTCGGTTTTTTTATTTCATATGCAATTTGGAGCAAGAGTTAAGGGGATGAAATTCCAAAGTCGACAATAGACATAAGGATAGACGGGCACAGGAAAAAACGATTAAATTGCAAAAATAAAACCGAACAGCTATAAATAAAAATTTTGAAAATAAGAGAGTAAAAAATGTGGCAAATACACAATTTTATGCAGACAAGAATTGAGAAGGAGACACAAATTACGATGTACAAGTACCGGGGTATTACAAACCAACAAACTAATGAATACACGAATCCAAGGAATTAGTAAGTAACGAAACAATGAGACAAAAGAGACATTCCACACACAACACCAACAGCAGCATTGACAACAACAGCAACATCATTAATAATTTCCATTCAGCACTGCAAACAGGTTTAGAAATGGCAAAAGCCACAAACATTCACCCGTAGAGAGGAGCTGCATAATGCAAAAAACCAGTTAAGAAATCACACGGGCGTGTGTGTTTTTAGCGACGACGACAACGACGCATCAATCGGCTATTGCATTCAAACGGTTTCAGACCGAACGGAAGAACAACATTTTCTGTCCAAATTACAACCAGTAAATTAAATTACAGTGTGGTGGAAAAATACACAATTACACAAGAAAAATTATATACATACTTATTATATACGTATATATTGTGTATATAATAAAAGAAAAAAGTACATAACATTAAGAAATAAGAAAAAAGTGAAAATAAGAAGTTCTACTTTTGCATAAAAAAAATTTTAAAAATGTCCCTAATACCGTTCATTTTGGATTTGGCAGATGAGCTGCACGAGTTCAGCCGTTGCTTGGCCAATGGTATAGATATAAACGACTTTGGTTTTGGGCTCTACACTGGGACGGATCAACAACAATCACAGCACCATCAACAACAACAACAACAACAGCAGCAAACCAGTCCCAGACGTTGTAGGACCTCATCATTTTCTTCGTTTTGGATGCCTTCGAAACGCCATCATCCTTATAATCGTATTAAAACTGCTTGCTGCGCAAAATCTGGAGAGGAAGGTGCTGCAAATGCGGAAAAATCGGATGCTTGTTCCTCAAGCATTGGTGGTACTCCGGGGAAATCGGCCTCATATTCCATAGTTAATAAAAATGGTTTTCAGGTGAGCATGAATGTAAAGCAGTTTGCACCGAACGAACTGTCGGTGAAAACAATCGATAATTGTATTGTAGTAGAAGGCAGACATGACGACAAAGAGGACGGTCATGGTGTTATATCGAGGCATTTTGTACGCAAGTATATGCTGCCCAGGGGTTACGATCCCAATGATGTTCTCTCGACTTTGTCTTCGGATGGAATATTAACTGTAAAAGCTCCACCACCACCACCACCGACTGCAAAAAACGACGAACCCAGTGAACGGGTTATAGAAATTCAGCCGGCACCAGGACCATCCCAAGTTTTTGTGGTGTCTGCAAAGGATATGCCAGCAAAAGAAACAACGAAAAAAATAGCAACAGCATCACTGGTTCGTTTGGAGTGCCAGTTGCCCGAAAAGAGGCAAAAATTGGAATTACCTCCAGAACCAGAAAAGCCTACAGAAGTAGCAGAACGAACACCACCAGCCACGGTCACATTGAAAGAGTCAGATACAGCGTCTGTTCCAGCCGCAGTAACTGAAGTTGAATCTAACGATGTTGAAATGGAAAAAGCCGATGAACAAATCACTGAAATTGTTGTTAAACAGAAGGAACAACAACAAACATCAGATGTTGCTGAAATGGAAAATAATATAGAGAAAATTTCCGAAATCGTTGAGCAGCAGACAGAAAATCTACAAGAAAAGGAGAAAATTTTGGATGAGACTGAAAAAAAATTATTGGATGAGTATATGACCGAATCAAATGGCGATTCAAAAGATGCTTGTGAAAAAATGGAAGAGTGTGATGTTGCAGCGAATGCTACAGAAAAAAACAACGATACTCGTACTGAAGAAGCTAAAATTTTAGAAGAAAGTGTTGAAAATATAGCTAAAATGGAAGTAGATCGTGAAGATGAAGGCCACACTAACGAAAATACAAAAATGGACAATATAGAAGTTGTTGTAGCCACGTTTAAAACGGTTGGCAGTGAAACAAAAGCGACTATAACAGCAGCTGCTAGTGGTGTTTTTTCTGCAAAAAACACCGACAGAAACCCCGAAAAAGCTAATAATGCAGACAATTCCAACAGTAACACCATTACCACTACCAACAATTCAAACGCAAAGAGCAGCAGCAATACCAATACAACCATAAACAATCCTTCCTCTGAAACTTTCACAGAAAACTCTGTTAGAAATGTTACAGACATTAAAGAAGGAAATGGTGTTTTAACCGGCGAAATTCCAGTTGATATTCCAAACTCAGCCAACAGTGATATTGACAGCACCATTAAAAACAAAACTTCAGGGTTAGCTGACGACAAGGCTGAATCTGCAAAAGGAGAAGTTGAAACCGAAACAGCTGTGCTGTGCACTGATATCGATGATGTCGCTCTACTTAAAGCTGCAACAGCTGACTCAGCTGCCGCTATTATAGGCAATGCAGATGGAAATGCTATACTCACCGAATCCATAGATGGCATAACTATAACAGAATTAAGCACAACCGCCACCACCACCACTGTCGACAGCGTTGAGTGCTCACTGTTTGCTAAAAAAACACATTTAGGCAATGGCAACAATACAACGCCAACACCACTAGTGGGTACCGAAGAAATGGCAAATTAAAAATGTTTATTGCTTTTATTTTTCCCCTTCTCACGCTTCCTTTCCCTTCCAACACGCAATCCCTCAATTCTACCCAAGCAACTAACAACAAATAAAGAGACTTAGAATGCAAAAAAAACCCAACAAGAAAGATATAAATAAACAAACAAACAAAACATATTTAAAAAAAATATTATTTAACCAGAAAACGAGGAACTGATATGAGTAGCGACTTTTATATATTCTTATACGAGTATACTCAAAAACACAACCACATATACTATATTTATACTATAGTATCATAGTATAGAAAGAAAATTCTACATGTAGCAGCAGAAAGAAAACTGCTTGCAAATGATGCTTAGAAGCCGCAGCAGTGAACGCTTTTTAATTCTATATTACACAGAATTTTTATTTATCTTTCTTTTTTATTGAGAAATAGAAATTCTTTGGCTAAAACAGGACGACGAAGTCCGACAGCTACCACAGCCAATTTTCCTATATTTTATAAAAATATTCCTATTTTTTTCATTTCTTCTTTATATTTAAGTACAATAGTTTCCGTAATAACAAATGAGCATAATAACAATAACGATTAATAAGATAATTACGTATTTAAAATGAATGAATACTTTAAAAGAAAATAATAAAATTAATGAAAAGACAAAAAATAGTATTTCAACTTTTAAAAATTAAAAAAAAATTATATATAAACGTAATTAAAAGGAATATTAATTATCAAATAATTAATGACATAAAACAAACAAATAATAATAATAAATACATACATATATAGAGTATATTAAAAAATCATTGATTTTTAATTTAAAATTTATTGCAACAACCTCTTCATTAAATACGATGATGATATTGATTTAACTGAAAAAATAAATTCTCGAAATGAAGTTTAATAAACATATTAATTATATAACTGAATGTGAGAATAAATAAATTGCAAACTGTTTTTTTATTTTGTAGCAAAATTGAGGTTTGTTTTTATATACATACAATGTACCTACATGACAACTTTTCCATTTTTTGCTAATATAATACCTCACAAGGTAAAATCGTCTATGGAATGGAAAAATATGAAGAACAGACAGAATCGTTAAAAAATTTACGCACCAAACGCGATGAAGTTTTTTAATAAAAGAGCGTTTTTTTCTGAAATTATATAATATGGAGTAAAAAATGGAGTTGTGACTTTGCTTCAAATCCCTCTCATATACATACATATACGAGATTGCCTCCACCACAATCTGTTGTGTGGCAGCACCATGTTCTCGATTTGATATTAAGGCATGTAATGTTTTACAACCTATATGTGACAGCGCATAGAGAAAGGGACCTAAGGGTAAAAAAAAGCAAATTTCACTTTTTTTTTTTTGATGTGGACAACATCTGAGCATCGAATGAGACCGATCCCATGCCCCAAAAGTGTTCCCTCCCAGAGATATGCGCGTTTTATGAAGTGATGGTACACCAAAGATACACGTATTTAAATCTTTAAAATGGCTCTCCTGAACAAAACCGATTTTTACCCTTAGGTCCCTTTCTATTTTGCGCGTCACATATGTGATATTATTTGTGATGCATGGCTTGAAATTGAAATACCATTGTTGAGTTGATTCATCTTAAAAAGTGGGGTGTTAATTCACGTGTGAGTTTTAATTTATTATTTATTTTTTTAACTGAAATAACAACTGGTAGTGTGATAAATAATTTTAAGTTTTAAAATACGCCAGAAAAAATTTTGCAATTTTATGTATTAAAAAAAAAAAGAGTTCGTTATAAACGAAAATTCCCTATAATTGGCGTTCGCTATAACCGTACTAATTTGTATGAATTATTAAATCAAAACTGTTGGTACTGGAGAATGTGTCCGTTGTAAGTGAAAATTCGTTCTAACTAAACTGCACGGTTGACTTTGACTTTTCAAAAATAGAAATTGTGTTTATAATACAAAAATCAAAATACATAGGTGAATCATCTGACAATGTTCTATAAGAAATTTTTGCTATTAAAATCTACAAAAACTACGTGAAATTGTACACTGAGAAAAAGCGGGACAACAGTTAACGGGAAGAGTTGCATTAGTTTAAGAAAAACGAAATACAATAATTTCCTTTACAAAATGTCGTATTAACTACATACATATATTTTAAAGGGAAATAGTTAAATTTAGTAATTCCATAAATATTATAAAAATTTTCCCATGCTTACGCTACTGTACAAAGTAAATTTCACCAATCACAAGTACTCAATACTAAAATAAGAAAAAATAAAATAAATTAACACAACTTTTGGCTATTTTTATTACAATTAAGAAAATTTTAACAAACAAACCAAATAAATAAAATAAAATTTTCATCTACACCTTAAACGGCAGATCTAGCAGAAATTTCAATTCATTCAGTAGCGAAAGTTTTTGATCAGCGCACACGGGCACAACACCTTTTTTTTAAATTGCAAAAATTTTCTTTTTATTAAATTTATTTCGGCGTTAATTGTATAAATGGCACTTGTGCCAACGTCCTATAGTGATCTTGAACTTGAATTCAAACGTCCGCGATATTATCCGCCATACGATTTTCATTTGTATCCCTATCTTTGGAATGATCCGCGTCTGTTGTGGACCTCTACTTCGCTGTTAAATCCAATGGACGAATTAGTAACGCGTCGGGTACGTAATCAACTTATTCAATCACATCTACTTGACTGGTCGTATCCTCTTGTGTGGAAAAACTTCTACAATGGTGAACAAGTCCGTATTGATGAAAAGGGATTTCAAGTAAACATGGACGTCAGCCAGTTTAGGCCTCACGAAGTAGAAGTTAAAACTAACGACGATTATATTATTGTGGAGGGTAAACATGGTAAGCGTACCGACAGTGGTAACAGTTATGTGGAACGTCGTTTTCTTCGTAAATATCTTTTGCCCAGGGGTTTCAACCCCAATAATGTTATTTCGGATTTGTCCACGAATGGATATTTGACGATAAAATGTCCACCACCGCCACCACCGAAGAAAACATTTAACTCTATTGAACGCTCGGTTAAAGTCAACGAAACTTGCAAATATGTCATACCTTGGAAATATTAATCGTTCACCATGCAATAGCAAAAATCAGCAGCAAGAATGTATTGGCAATAGCATTGATCAAATCATTGAAAGAAAGAAAGCTGCAAGTTCAAGGCCATATGTAAAAACCAAACAACCCACATACATCCGTACATACATACATATATACATACATAGCTGTATCAGAGCTGTAAAATATTGCAATCGATTTAATCGTAATCACATGATTTCGCGTTAATGATTGATAATTTTTTGATTCCATTCAAAATCGTAAACATTAAAATTAAAATCATGAATTCCATATGAAAAAAAAATGATTGAATCAATTTTTTTAAATCGATTTGTTTGCAATGAAAGTTAAATCAGAAACAAAATCTTAGTTCCCATGGAATGAAACTCCATCTTCTAGAAACAAGGCTGACTTAGATCATTTTCAATTGTAATATTAATTTTTATTTACACAATTTTCTAAATTTTATATATATATACATACATATATATAGTATATTATTTCGTTGTTGGTGATCGGAAAATGATTGAAATCGCACGATTTCAACAAATATTTTCTTGCAATCGAATTGATTCCAAATTAATAATTAACATTCAATGATTTATAAAAAATGTTTTCAAAATGATTGTAATAACAAAAAGTTGCAATTTTGACAAGATTTTATTTTGAAATCTGAAATCAAGGAATGAAATCAGTTTGGTTGAAACCACTTCGATTACAATCCCAATTGATTACAGTTCTTTACATTTCTGGTAAGTAGGTATAGTCTCTATTAGATCTGTAGAAATAAAAATTATATCGTCATAGTGAAAAATAAACAAATGTACATACATACCCATGAACATACATATACAAAGTCTTAATAGTGTTAAACACAAAATAAAAATTGAAATAAGTGTAAAATAAAATCATAAAAAGCTTTTCGTTTTAATTCAATAAACGAGTAAGAAAATCCAATAAAATTTACCAATTCTGCACGAAGGTCAGAAAATTCACAATCTGAAAATTTAAATCGTATTCCTTTTTAAGTACATTTCTGTGTTTCGAAAGAGTTTTTAATTATATAATCTTTACATACACATGAGTGGATACACCTGAATTTGTTTGGTGGGGGAAGAAGAGACCTTTTTGATGATAGAAAAAAAAATTTAAAATTTGTGTTTAAAGGTTTATTAAAAAATATTATTAATATTAAAAAAACAAGAACTCAACATCAAAGTACAATAAAACAATGAATGATTATTTAGTTGTGTTCAAGTTCATAGTTAATTTATCACAGTAATGCGACAATTACTTTTCTACCAGTTGAGTAGAACACGTATATATATATTTATCCAAAAATATAATGTTTTTTACAGTAAACTAACAAAAATGCATCAAATGAACTGAAAACAATAAAAGAATAAAAAATAAGAAATAGAATAAATAAAAAAATAGAATAAAAAGTAAGAAATAGAAAATTTTTATGATTTTGCGCTATGAACAACTGAAAATGGTAATTTATCAATATTTTCACGAAAAATTTGCACTTTCACAAGGCCAAAACTGCCTGAAGGAGCGTTCCAATGCTTTTGCGATGTACTAGAGAGTTCTTAACTATTGTCTTGGCTACAATTTTTGTCTCGAAAATCGAAAATCTCAATGGTTTGGCTGTTATAGGCCACAATATCCAAAAAACGTGACAAAAGTCTGATCAAGTCAAAATGCGCCAGCTCGATTTTCACCGTAGACGTATCTAGTCTAGTCTAGGTCTAGTGGACTTTTTTGCTTAGTACAATCCCAAGAATCAGAAACGCGAAGAGCCCATTAAAATTTTCAAATCACCCCACCCAAATATATATGTATATATTAGGGTTGGTCGATTTGTATGGAGGCAAAAAAATCGCTCAAATTACAAGGAAAATCGTATTCTAGGGATCAAAATAAGAAACTTTGCCGAAGGAACCATACCTCTACAATGTATTTTGATGTCCCGACTTTTGACCCAAAGGGTCAAATTTTGAAAAATTGCACTTTAACCAATTTAGAGTGCCTCAATCGAGTCAAAATGTATGACCGACACACCTATGCCAGTGGCACACCCCCTGGAACCACCCCTGGGGGGTTCCCCATACAAACATTTAAAAAAATCACCATTTTTGGCACTTTACAAGAAAAAATCAGCGAAATGGCTATGTTTTTTATTTTTCTCTTTAGAAATTTATTTAGTCAGAACATATGTAAATGAAACAAGAATCTTGTGTTATTTTTGGCTTAAATACTGGTAATCCTTGATAGCTAGGTAATAAAATATATCTTCCATGTGTTTACAATATGTAGCTGTATGCAGTAAAGAGCATGCCTTAAATCAGGTACGCATATGTACTATTTAGTTTTAAGGTTCTCATTTTTAGTATTTAAGTCCAATTTTTTATAATAAAAATTCAGTATTTTACAACTACTCAAAGCGTAAGCTACATAGTTTATTATTTCAACAATCATCATATTACAATGAATCCACCATCCTGTACACCGCAAGAAGAAGCCACAACAACTATCGAAAACCCAATGAGTCATATACCCAAGAATGATGTTACTGGTTTTGGTATGTCTACTAATTTGAGTGATCTTGATTTACCTACCCATCTGGATATCTCGAGATATTATTTTTACTTGAGCGAACGTGCTAAAACAGACCAAAAAAAGTTTTCTTATAAATCATTCACTATTGAAGTACAAAATAAGTTGATTGAAATTTGGGAAAAACTTGGTATGGAAATAATCGCGAAAAATTGTGTATATATTAAATTGAATAGATTGCTTGACAAATATCAAGAACAAATCAAGAGCAAAAAGAAAAACCCAAAATTTCCACAGTTTCTAAAATCTCTGGAAACAATTTTTTATATTGGAACATGTAAATGCGATTTGAAGGCAGCTCCATGTGCATGCGGCTTGGTTCCAGAACGCCTCAAAGAGTTTATGCACAATCAACATAATCAGAGAAGACTAACAGTGGCTGCATTTATGATGGAAATTGAAGAGCAAGGAGCAACGTCTATGTCATCAATGCCAACATACCAAGATCCCGATGATTCAACATACGCACCGCCATCGGTTCAAGAAGATATGGATAGAAGCACAAGTTCACAATACACAGAAAGATACGATTGTTTTAACTTTGCCTTGATATTTGGTGTGCCTGATAGAGGTCCATCAGCATTAGAAACCGCTCTTTTCCAAGAATTATACCTTGGAATTATACGACGATTCGAATTGCTGTTAAAAAGACCATTGCATTGGTTCGTCTGCCTTCTACACTTCCGAACTTCCGTTTCGGCATTTGTTTGAAGCTTTGGATAAATTCACCAGCACTGGACCAAGATCGGCAAGCGGAAAACTGAGCCGTCAAATCGAAACTTGTGAAACTCTTCCGGTAAGTTATTGCTATCACTCATTTATTATAATTGTCAACCGTTTTTAATTATTTTATTTTTATATATTTCAGGTGCTGGACGGCTTTCAGAAAATTGAGTTGAAAAATATGCCCCCTGCTCCAGAAAAAATTTAATTTTCCACCGATTCGAAGTACTTATACGACATGGCTCATGCAATTTCTAACGGCGTGGTTTCGGTGGATCTGGCTAACATCAAACCAGGGAAAATTGTACATTCTCGCTGGCTTACCAAGGCCGGTAGATTATTACGATTGTATGCGACAACGGAAAATCCATCCGAAAATTTACGGATTCTGGTTGTTATGTGCCAATGTACTTTAAAATCAAGTATTACAGCTCTGTCGTATACGGTAGTGCATTATTTTTCAAGTTCATTAGTTGGTCACGGTTTCTACAACCTCATTTACGCAGTATTGTCAATAAAGTAATTAAAGATAATTCATATTATGCGCATTCGGAAAATATCTTGCTATCAATGTTGTTTGATGATAGCAAAGAAAAGCGAGACTGTGCTATAAAGAAAATTCTACGCTATCGAACCGATGTTGAAGACCCAACGGAAATTAGAGTTTATAAAAAACCAGATATAAATTTTAATAGCACAAGTTACATGGAAATTATCAATTTGAATGATATAAATAACGTAATTCAACCACCATTCACGCGAAGCATTCTGTACGATACATTGAAAGAATATTTAAATCAAGATGATCCACCGTTTTTTGATCCAAAAATTCCATCACACATATAAGGAACGGAACGACACGTTCAATTGCTAGCTAGTGTCTCCAAACGAGTCATTCCGGGAAATATAGAGACTGTTATGGCGACGACATTAGAGAGCCGTGCGAAATTGCCCAGACTTGAAAGCAAAAAAGACTTCAAACAATAATTTTTTTTTATTTTCTTTTCTATTACTAAGTAAAATTAATTTTTTCATTTCATTCTGACTAAATAAATTTCTAAAGAGAAAAATAAACTTCAAAAATAAAAAAACATAGCCATTTCGTTGATTTTTTCTTGTAAAGTGCCAAAAATGGTGATTTTTTGAAATGTTTGTATGGGGAACCCCCAGGGGTGGTTCCAGGGGGTGTGCCACTGGCATAGGTGGGCCGGCCCTCCAAAGTTAGTGGGGGTCGGTCATACATTTTGACTCGATTGAGGCACTCTAAATGAGTCAAAGTGAAATTTTTCAAAATTTGACCCTTGGGGTCAAAAGTCGGGACATCAAAATACATTGTAGAGGTATGGTTCCTTCGGCAAAGTTTCTTATTTTGATCCCTAGAATACGATTTTCCTTGTAATATGAGCGATTTTTAAATCGACCCGCCCTAGTATATATGTATATATATATATATATATATATATATATATATATATATATATATATATATATATTTATTTTTTTTACTGTTTGTGTTAGCAGAGTGCTAATTGTAGGGTCATCAATATCATCTAATTAACATAACAAAGTTTAAGAAAGGAATACGAGAATGCCTTAACATTAACCACATACTTAATTTTTTTTTCTTATCTTGGACCGTCACTCAGGAGATGCATTGTGCTAGAACTAGAGGAAAGGGATAGTAAGAGAGATGATAGGTGGTGAAGCTTCACTATCTTACAACCCTGCTTTTGTACGTTCTTTGTTTAAGCAGTGTTGAAGCTTCGTTTTAGTATCCATTTTTTAATAATTATTTTACTTCGCCGGTGCTACACAATACCGACGAAGAATAACGTTCTGATGTGCATGTGGATTGGTTCCAGCTGAAGCCAGTATTGTTCAGTGAAAAGTGACTATGCCTTCGCGCCTAAAACCTTCCCACAACAACTGACGCAAACACACATTAATGCACATCACGAAAAATCCGAGATATTTTTATGATTTAGTCTGAAACTGTGGTCAAACCCGGGAAAATTTTTGCTTTTATAGTCAACGTGCAGAGTACTTCAGCTGTCGCCACCATCGCATTGACAAAGAGTCATTACTTTGTTTTCTGTTTTAGTATAAGCGAGCATCCACATATTCACAAAGTTCAAAGCTTTCTTTTAGTACAGGTGAGAACGGAATAGGATTTACCTTTTCAACTGTCTTTTCATGTTTTAAATTTTTCACCGGCTGTAGTTTAAAAATTATATTCCAGAACTCTAACTTTTTACATAAATTATTTTTTATCCCTAACATGTTTGAAAATGAACGGGTAGGTGTAAAAATACCACTTTTGTACACCCCATACATATAAAAGTTGGTGTAGTATACATATGTGGATTAAAATAAATCATTCTTCTTAAATAAGTAATTTGTGATTTATTTGTGAAGCAAATTTAGTAAGTAACAGATTAGAACCCATTTCAATTTCATGATTAATGGGCATCAGGTCTAAGCCGACGAAGGGTAGAAAATTGCATAACTGCCAGGCATTGAAACAAAAAGTTTAAATATTTTTCTTAAATTTTAGTTTATTAGTGCATCCACAACACTATCTAATAGATTTTCAGATATTTTCCATTTTTGTTGCCAGTTGTAGTTGTGTATCCATTTTATCAAATTTAATCAACTAATCAGCTATTTGCTTTACATAACTATGAGACGTTTTGCATATGTACATGAGGCTTCTTATTTTTATTTTATTTCTCAAGCATAATTATTATTGGCAACTTTTATTTTTAAGAATTAAGAATTATCAAATAAAGTGCTCCTCAGGCTTCACTATTACTAATGATATTCACCCCTATTCTGCATTTCGATTCGAACCGAAATTTTCTCCGTTTATCAATTATGTGTTCCGTTCCTCGTGTCATTATGATTGTACGCAGAATACATTACGATGTAGCTACGTTTTTGGACGTTGTTTATTTACTAATGGAAAATTTTTCCATTTTTGTTTCTATAGTTAAAAATGTGTTCAATTACAAAAATGTAAGTATAAAATGCTATAAATTTATTTTGTTCTTTTTTAAAATTTTAATGGTTTAATTAATTTATTAGAGGCCGAAAAATAATACACCTGAGCAATATAAAGAAATAAAAAAAGGTGCCGATTTTAATGTGTCTAACACATACTTAAACGCGTCTTTATTTAGGTGAAAGTATTTTTGAAATCTCCTAACTAAATCAATTATTTTACACATTGAAAACAAATATCTGACAATTTATCACTCAGCTCTTAATTATCGTATGGTTTTTTTCTTTCCGTAATTAAGGTATGTGCTTATTTAATAAACTTTTTCACAGTAATGAAGCTTTACTTATTTATCACAAGCACCGCGACAGGATTCCTCACACTGGATTGGTTTGGCCAAAAATACCTTAACTGCACTTAACTGATGTGTTTATTTAATTATACATACATAGGTACCACAATATTTAGTTTTTATATATTTATCAATGTTTTATTTTCACTAAATTTAACTTTTTACAATTTAACAATTCCAATGTTTACAAAATTGCTTATTTATTCTGTTCCTGTTTCACACGTTTCATAGCAAAGCTGCTGGTTTAAACACACACTTCTCTTCTTGTTTTTCTTTCGATTAAGTTTTTTTGCAGAATACCTTTTTTCGATCGCTGCGTAACTGAATGCGAGAATGTATTAGAAATGTAGACTTTTGTCAAAATATTATAAGTCGAGATAAGAAAATTTCTTAAAGGAATCTTCACAATATTCAGTTGTGAGGTTAGACCGATATTACACTGTGGCTGCCTTGTCCGGTGGGGGCATTCAGCAGAGCCTACAATCTGAGCAGGCTATGTAGGATTCAGCGATCTGTTGTGTTTGGGTTACCGGAGCATGCAGAACGGCCCTGAATACATCTCTGAATCTCTTACAGATTGACCTTTATATTTTCTCCGTTTCGGCTCAAAATGCTATTAGGCTAAAAAAATGCCGGTCTGGTCATAGATGCATTAAATACGGACGTCCCGTTGGATATCTCCACTTGAAGACTTGTCTTCGAGGGGCGTGCAGTCGCCACCTTTCCTAGTAGGAATGACTGGAGGAGGGATAGAGTTCTTGCGGGTGTCGTCAGGTCGGTCTTCACCGACGTTTCTAAGACGGAATCTGGAGTGGGGCGGGTTTTTCTCTGATGATCTTTGAGTTTCTGTTTCGTAGAGGCTTCCAGATACCTTGGAGGTATCTTCCAGGTGTAGGTTTTTGGTATTTGGTGGCCTTGCCTGATGCTTTGAAGTCGGCGCGTGGTGGGTACTGTTGCTATTCTTTCCGATAGTCAGGCGCCATTGACGGCGTTGGTGTCACCGGCAACTGCTCACGTTTTGTTAGTGAGTGTAGGGAGGAGATGTCTGTCCTCTGGGATTTCTGTGTCGTTTCCTTTGTGTGAGTTCCGGGCATAGGAACACCAGGTGTAATGTGATGGCTGATGAGCTGGCGGGACTGGGTTCGGCAACGCTGTTATTATTTCTGATATCGGAGTCCTATTTGCTATTGCAAAAGTATGGATAGGACAGATTTTCATTGGAGGGCTTAGGAGGGGTGGGGTTCTATCACCGTCTGCGCCATAGTAAAAGCTCTGTGCCCGCGGTATGATTTACATAAAACTCGGCAACTCCTGAGTTTTTCTTGTTCGTTCATTAGTAGACTTAAGTCCATTTGCACGGTCTACTGGTCCATCGGTACGCATGCTGAGAGGATGGGCATTCCATTCAATGCCATGTGTAGGAGCTGTGAGGAGGATTCGTAGAAGGAGACTGTTGTGCACTTTCTCCGTGAGTGGCCCAGTCTGGCTAGATCGGGGCTGAGATTCCTTGGGGCACCTTTCTTTGACAATTTGGGGATATACTATCGGTTGGATCTTACGGTCTTAGTGAGGTACGTGAACGGCACAGGGTTGCTGTGACGTCCCTTGGTTTCTACGCGGCTAGGGTAACAAGACAGCACCTACGGTGCTACTTGGATCGGCCCATCTTGGTCGAATGCCTTCTAATCTAACCTAATCAGTTTAGATTTTAGTAGAAAGTAAAATTACAGAAAGGTTAACTTAGTTATTACTAATTTTAAAAATTAAAAACAAAAAAGAAAAGACGTAACAAGAATGAGGAATAAAATTTTTTTTTTTAATTTTATAATAATTTAAAATTTCATATAATATTTTGTGAAAAGTATAATAGTTAATAATTATAAATAAAAAATAATACAACAGTTATAACTTATTTTTAACCGACTTCAAAAAAGGAGGACTGTATTTTTTTATTTAGTTTTAACTGGGTGGAACAGGTAATGCTTGCAGTATGATCCCATTTTAGTGGTGAACGCAGCGGGGGAATACAGCTCCTCGTTCACAGCACTTTTTGCAGTGTTATTCTATTTTTTTATTTATTCTATTTATTTTATTTCTTATTTTTTTTTCTTCTATTGTTTTCAGTTCATTTGATGCATTTTTGTTAGTTTATTGTAAAAAAACATTATATTTTTGGATAAAAAAAGTGGAAAAAGTAAGAAATAGAACATTTTTATGATTTTGCACTATGAACAACTGAAAATGGTAATTTATCAATATTTTCACGAAAAATTTGCACTTTCACAAGGCCAAACTGTCTGAAGGAGCGTTCCAATGCTTTTGCGATGTACTAGAGAGTTCTTAACTATTGTCTTGGCTACAATGTTTGTCTTAGTTTGGATCGAAAATCTCAATGGTTTGGCTGTTATAGGTCAAAATATCCAAAAAAAAACGTGACAAAAGTCTGATCAATTCGAAATGGGGAAGCTCGATTTTCACCGTAGACGTATGGTCTAGTGGACTTTTTTGCTTAGTACAATCCCAAGAATCAGAAACGCGAACCGCTCATTAAGATTTTCAAATCGCCCCACCCTAATGTGTATAAGGACATGAATAAAACGTGCTGCATATACATATGTAATACAGCGAGACATCATAGCCTAGTAACTAAATAACGACTTTGTTCCTAATACTTAGCAGGGCAGTCGCAGAGGAAGTGAACCACACTCTCCTCCTCCTCATCGTTGCACCAAGAGCAGAAATCGCTGGACGGCAGACCCATGCGTCTTAAATGAATCACAATAGGGTGGAGAGGGGGATCCCGCAGAATACAAAACTAAAATTTGATTATTTTTTACATTTTAGTTCGTATTTTAAGTCGGTTCAAATTTTTTTAACATTTTTATATTTAATAGTTTAGTTACATAAATTGTTTTATAAAGGCTGTGTTTTTGTAGAAAAGAAGTTCAAATTGAAACAAAACATTGAAGAAATTAAAGTATAATAAAATAGATTTTATTTTTCTCCATGACCCACTTTAAAAATAGATTAATAATATTTAACATTTTTTTTTGGCTCCAGCCCAAGTGCAGTTTTTTTTCTTCCTTTCAAATATATATTTTTTTTGTAATAGTGTAAAAACATAACACAGTTAATACCAAAAATATATACAAATTAATTATTATCATAAATACGGGGAGGCCCAAAGTGACAGAAGGCGTTTGAGTTCATTATAACTTCTTATTTAAGACGTTATTATAAATTTTTTTTTATTTTAAATACAGTAAATTAATGGAAAATATTTTTAATTTAATTATGAAAAATTATATACCGCAAGTGGTGGCCATTTTCTGGTTCTCATAATCGTGCTCTTTCAAAAAAATTTTCCATAACCTTTCGCAAAATTTCAGGTGTTATATTGTTGATTTCGTCGCGTATATTATTTTTTTTTACTGTATGGTTCTAGGCTTATTAATATAGACTTTTCCTTTCAAATAACCCCCCAAAGGAAACAGCCTGGACTGGTTAAATCCGGCGAACGCGGAGGCCAGTTGAAGTTGCTTGTACGGGAAATAATCGTTCACCAAATATGTCCCTTAAAAGAGCCATTGTGAACCTCGCAGTGTGCGCTGGGGCTTCATCCTGTTGGAAACATAGTAGCGGATGGCTTTCCACAGCTCGTCTTAAAAAACTTTCCAACATCGCCCGATATCTAACACCAGTAATGTAAACGGTCACACCGTATTCATTTTCAAAAAAATATGGGCCAATTATCCTCTCAGATCAAACACCGCACCAAACGGTGCAGTGGGTGTAATTCTCGCTGTTGAACTACTCTTGGATTTTCCGCAGCCCTTTTTGCCTATTAACGAACCCATTCAATTTGAAATGGACTTCGTCGTTCATAATTAAATTATGAATAAAATAATGATTTTTGTTTTTGAGAAATAAAATTCAACGATTATGGCACGTTCTTCAATTCTTCACTGTTCCATTTTCAATTCCCCAAGTCTTCTTTACACAATACGAAAAAAAATTATTACAAAAAAGATATAAGGAATTCAAACATATTCGCTCATTTGGGGTTATCCTGTACAAGCAATAAAAATCGTTAATAAAACTCATTAATAATAATCATTAGAACCAATTAAAAGTCACAATTTCTTGGTAACTGAAAAATAAGCATAATTATTATATTGGGTTCTTGCATTTGACTAGAAGCGACTATGTACATATTCCGCAAATAAATTCAGAAATGCATAGTGATCTTCATAATAATAAGGCTTTTGATAAGGTAATCTCTGTCGCTCTACTCAAAAATTTTTGGAGACTTTATATTCGGTCTTCTACTATAACCAGGCAATATTTAGTGACACAACCAACGAGTGTTCCAAGCGAGGGAATGTTTAGTAACGCAGGGCTTATTTATCCCTTTAGCGACTGAAAACCAAACCTGAATTATTATGTTTTAGTATGCATTTATATTACAAAGGACAAATTTGAAGTCCGTTAGCCGAAAAAATGCACTTTCGAAGCACTCGGTGTGAAAAACGTAAGATCGTCAAACAAAACTAAAAGTTATGTATGTAATATTTAAAATCATAATTTTTTTAAACACATACGGAAAAAAGGATCCTAAATTAACATAAAATGGATTACTTGTGTGACTGTGTGCAAGTTGTTGTCGGAAGGTTTCATTGGCGAAGGCTATAACCAATCCACAGGCATCTCCTTAGAAGCGCTACAAAACTGCTATAAAACAAAAGTCGAGTTGTAAGATAGTGAAGCGTCATTTCTCTACTTCCAGCACAATGCATTGCATGTGTAGGGGTCATATCCTAAGTGCTGGTCCAAGATAAAAAAAAATTTGTATTTAAATTACTATGTAAATCAGCTCGCTACAGGATGGATTTGCTTTCTTGGCAACAGAGTTCGCTCTTGGTTAAAAAAAGAACGATAGATATGTCGGTTTTCACATCGCTAGCAATTTTGAGATGTAAATCATAGATAAGTTACTCTTTTCCTTGCATAATAATGAGTAATAATGTAATAATTATTATTTTTCATCACTTACAAATATTCTACAACGAGCACCGTCTACCGACAGTATTCACAAGGAAATAAATTCAAACGTGATTTATTGCTTCTAATTCAAACTACAGTATAATCCCGTTAATTCGTAATCGAAGGGACCAGCTATTTTTTTTACGAATTACAGGAGTTTTCGAAATAAAGGGATTTCGATTCAGCGGTGTTAAAATAAAAAAAAAGCTATTTACTGAGGTATGGACTGTCGCCACTGCGCAAACCATAAAATAAGAAGTATCTCTGAATTCTCTTTCTCTAAATTTTATGAAAACGACGGAGGAGCATTGTGTGGAGGAGGTATTGTGCAGCACCGACGAAGTAAAATAATTACTACAAAAAAGGCTACTAAAAACGAAGCTTCAAAATTCGATACGTCTCCTTGACATCGAGACGCTGCAACACTGCTATAAAAACATATACCGTGCAAAAAGCAGTGGTGTAAGATAGTGAAACTTCACCTCTTATCATTTCTCCTTTCCTCTAGTTCCAGCAGAATACACCTCATATGTAGGCGTCATCTCCTGAGTGCTGGTCCAAGATAAAAAAAAAAAAAATTTTTTTTAAATAAATTTTTAGCAACTACAATTTGCTTTTCCCCATTATCAATTGCTAAAATTACGTTGTAAAATTACGTTGGTAATGTTCTATGTGTGTGTTCTCTTAGCATTTCTACGTAATAGTCTTCAGTAAATCTGCAAATAAACTAATCTAAAGAAACACACAAAAATCCGGTTACTGCAAAAAAAAGTGTTGGAAAAATAGTTTTGTAATTTAATTTTTTTTAAACATTGCATTTTCTTACGAACGATTTATAGAGAGACTTTGAAGTGTTCGAAAATTACGAGTTAAAGAGGGGAACAAAATGTAAAGTTTTTCTCAAGGAACGAATTGTCGCGATTTTACTGTAATTAAAACATAATGTCCGGTGAGCTGCGCTACCCCCACAACATAATAACACAAAACAATATACATATATGTTACACAAACAAAACTTGCTCACTTGTATATCATTAGATATTTAGGTTTTTTCTTTCTTACTTTTTTTATTTTTTTTATCTTGGACCAGTGCTCGGGGGATATCCCCTACATATTCAATGTATTGCCGAAGTATTAATGCTGAAATACCTACGAAGGAGGGTGCTGTAGCACAGAAAACTCGTAAACTTTTTTTTGCTTTGATCGGGGTAAGAATCGAATCTGGGTATTTCTGGTTGCAGAGCCAACACGCTGACTAGTCGCCATCAGCACACCCTACAGAACTACGGCTCTCAAGAGCCTACGTACTGAACTCCACCTCTTTCGTCATTCTTCCATCCAATCATCCTCCGGAACAACAGCCAATTATTACTTCAGGGGAGTGGTGATTCAGCCAATGCTGCTTTCTCGTTCTGCACATCTTGCTCTCTCCGTTATTCTTTGTCGTACCACTACTTCGCTCCTGAAAGCACATACAGAGTCCCATTTTTCAATTGATATTAGCATTAAGTCAAGTCGGGCAAGCCGCGGCGGTTTCCATATCGCGGCCAATAAAAGAAAACGTAATCCGAAGTTTCCCTTATATTTATGCATGCCGGGCACAAATCTTCATTGTCGTGACCATACTTAAAGAGGTATGCTCTGAAGCATGCATATTCGCTTAGCAACTGCGTCAGATAAAAGTTCTCTTGATCGTCTTTCCTCTCTGTTCAGTTCGCTCTTATCCGTATAATTCGCTGGGTCCATCTTCCGTTTATGGGAATGGCCTATCTTTCCATCTTTTCATTGCGGCAACACTCAATTGGTAGGGTACGCTAACTGTGTTCCCCTTGCAACATATTTGACTTTTATGCTTCTGCTACTCTGCAATCACCAGGGGCGCGTCCGTAGACACTGTGTGGAAGGCAGAAAAGGCGTTACATCATCGATCTTTAATTTGATACTTTAGTGTCTATCGCATGGAGAAAAACAATTTATTTTAGAAAAAAGAAAAAAATTTAAGTCCATTTCAATTGTGTTCGCTGACAGGAAACATTTTGCTAAATAGCTGCTGGCGGCAATCAAAAATCATCTTTTATATTTTATTTGTTTCTAATCATCAAATTAAAGCCCTAAAATCTGGACGTAACACAGGCAATGTTTTGGTGTCGATGTCGACATTGGCGTTGACAACTGGAATAAAGTTTAGTACTACTTTCTTTTTCGGAGTTTTATGAGTATAAATAACATAGTATTGACATATTCAATATTTGTACACTTTTAAATTACTACTATATTTTTTTGTGATAATTTGCTTATTTGATACGGATCGAAATATTATACACTACGATAGTTTACTCCACAGAGCCTATGGTTTACTCGCTATCGAATCATATCAAAAATTTTTCTGCAACAGCATACTTTTAAATACTGCTTTGAATAATTTTAAGCGAACGACGCAGACGCTAAAGTAGCGGCGGATAGATGCCGATGTTGAGCCAATAAATTTGATTCATACTCATCAAGGCGGTACAATACGATCGATATCAAATATCTGTTGCGGGTACTATGGGAGCATGGCAGACAAGTTTTTTTTGTAGTAGGAGCTCATATTTTTCTTAGATTTTAATTATTGTAGTGAGTTTGCCTGAATGGTATTTTTTTAGCGTGGAGCAGAAGTGAAAATGATAGAATGAATGGTAATGCCGGCCTCACAGCTGTTTGTTGGATGTGGGATCTATAGTGGTAGGGTTGTATTTGTTGAAAAGGGTCGTTAGGAAAATGAAGATAATGGTGTGCATGGAATAATATAGCAGGAACGGGGGAAGGATAAATAGGAGCAAGACAGGGATAAAGAAAAATATTTAAATACCGCAAATGGGCAAAAAAATTCTACAAGGGCTTGGAATGGAGGAAAGAAAAAAAAAAGAATGCTACGTTAGCGGGAGATTAGTTGGAAGTTTTACGGAAATTTTAGGGAATACCTGGAACAGGCTAATGCTAGAGTAGGTGAAAAAAAAGTGAGTAGAAGAGTAGACAGAAAAGAAAATTTGTGAAAGTAACACGGAGTTGTGCCGGAAGAAATTTGAATTGAAAATTTTAAAATAATAAGAGTAACGGAGGAATATACTCTTATTATTGCAAATATAGCCTGGAGGAAAATTGTAAGATAGTACAAGTAAGGGAGGAAAAATTGTGCGGGTGAGTTCTGATTAAATGGGGGAAATTTAAAGTTAGTGTTACTATTATTTTTTGTTTGCATAGAAAGAGGAAAATCTGCCTGGATACAATTATACCTTTTTTTTGCAAGGAGGTATTTTATTGGGAGCACGGAAAGGAAAGGTGCTTAAGGGTGGAAAAGGCCAAGTACAACTCCGTGGCCAGGGCAGCAAAGGTAAAACAAAAGAAGAAAGAAACCAAAAAAAAACGGAAAATACCAGGTAACAAAAACCAGTAGATTTAATCCTCCTGCGCTGGTGCTAACTAAAAAAAAAAAAAAAAAAAAAGTAAAAATTGAGCTGCGCTATAAGAGCCCCGATCTAAAAATTATTTAGGAATAAAAATTATAACTGCAAAAAAAAAAATATACTGTAAATTAAAAAAAAAAAAAAGAGTATAAAAAGAAAAAAAGAATATATATATATATAAAGTTTAGTAACAGTTAAGTTAAGAAATTAAATTTAGAGAATTATAAATTATATGTGGATGTTTAATAATAAGTTTGTTTATACAGTACCACCGGTTTGAGATTAAATAGTAAGTGCGCGTTAAAAAGGTTTGTGACCGGGAATAATTTGTATGTGGTCAATTGCGAGTAGGCATTAATAAATTTGTTTTTCTGTCCCTACCAGTAAAATAAAACTAAGGAGGTTCAAGGAATAAATGCAGGTGTATTTGAGAATTTAATATTTTAAGTGTCAGTATTTGATCACCACCAGCTTTAGGCAGCTCCTTCAAGTTAAGTAATATAAAAAAGTTACACAAGATTGAACCTTGTTAGAGACGACGGGGGGCATCAGAAACTGTAATTTTTATTGAAAACGCTAACTCCTGAAAGAAAAAGGAAAATTGATTGTATACCATATTATTTTTTTATTTATTTATTTATTGATTGTATTGATTAGTCTAACATTTATTTCAGTGAATTCATATTTTATATATATCTCGCGTAGATATACATATATATTACTAAAGGTCAAACAATTCGGTTTAAATTTTGTGTAGTGTTAGGTGGTACTAAATAGCGGAAATTGCTGTATCATTAATTAGTGTTAAGATTTTAGATTTAACTGTTTTTTTTTATAAATACTGTACTTTGATATGAGGAGAAAATTTTACAATGTATCGTGAATAATTGGTTAGTCGGGGTAAAGGCATGAAGGTAAGTTAAGGCGGAAACAAAAAGCCGCGCAATTTAGGGTCACAGGGAGGTAATTAAGGAAACAGACGATAATGTGACATGGATGGGAGGGCAGTTTCAGAGGAACAATATCCACCTCTGAAGAAATCTTTTTTTTTTGGTGTCAAACGTGAGGCCGCATTGTCGGTAGTAGTAGAAGTAATTTGTATGTAATGAAATTTTTTTTGTGGTACAACGTGGCCAGTGAGAGGGGAGGAACTCACCGAGATATGTTCACCTTGTTTATTAGCTGGCAGGAACCTTTGCTGGATTTAACGCTTGTGCAACATAGCGCAATTTGACCATAGACTTTTTAGAAATAAACTAGATTAACCTGGTGAGCTTCGCTACCCTCACACACATTTACATATGTAGTTTGCCATTGTGGGTCGTCCGCTATATTTTGTTTATAGTGATTCCATTCGATTTGGACTTCCGTTCATAAAAATCCCTTTAATTTGTTGCCCATATCACGGGCTGTTTGTTGAAATTTCATCATATTTTCAATGTTCGGAAAAAAATTGGGCATATGTGTCATTATATCATTATATATTGGCTATATAGATTCGGAGAGGGAAAAATTGCTCCTGTTTCCTCTTGTGATCCAAATTTTGGAAAATTGTTAAACATATGTTTTGTTCTATTCTTAGCTCTATCCGTATTTTAAGTTTCATCGCAATCGGTAAATTTTTGGAACGGTCACTTTGCCTCCCCCCATAATTTCAAAAAAAAAAAAGTAGTGAACCTTTTTCACATACAAAAATAATTTAAAAAATTCGTCCAAAACTGGCAAAAATATTTTAGAACTCTGCCTTGCCGCCCCATATTTCCATTAAAAAATTAGTGGATCTTTTCCATAGGCAAAAAGAATTTTGTAAATTCGTCTACAAACGACAAAGTAATTTGATAATCCATTTTTTTTGGCGGGCATATTTCGTCTTCCTACCCTCATTTAAAAAAATTTTAGTGGTCTTCTTTCATATGCAAAAAGCATTTTGGAAGACAAAATTATTTGATAATCAATTATTGGTGAAGTTATGCTCATTTATATTATAAAATTTATTAAAATCTAAGTGGAAGGAGTAACATAATAAAAGTGGGCGTAAAAGTGGCCGTGGGCAAACAAAAGGAGCCTATAATTCATTCCAGAGAAAAAAAAATGGGATTTTAAGAATAACTCTGAATTTCTGATCGATATTCCTGCTTGCATTTGCAGGCATCGACACACTGTCAAAAACAAACTACAAAAACGTCCGGTAAATTTTCCGCTTTTGTACTTTTACGCTTAGAACTTAATCTTGCAGCATAGATAATTATACGTACGATCCCAAATAGAAGGGATTACTTTTTAAAATTAAGTACATTTAAAGAAAAAATAATATACGGAATGTGTTAAAAAGTTAATTTCTAAGCAAATTCTTAAAAACTGCAGTAATTTTAGGAAAAAATTTTGTTAAGATGGGTAAGAAAACAAAGGACATTTGTATCGTAATGCGTGAGGAAAGATGGGAATTTCTAGAATTCAATTGGACGCGCCAAGTCTACACTGCAGCCTGTAATAAAATATTTTTCTGAGTCTCAATCCCTAGCAAGCATGTAAAAAAATGGACGTCCAACCAAAATTTCCCCACGACTTTAGCGATTTATAAAAAGTGTTATTAGTAAAAATCCTAAAAAAACAGCTGTGAAAACTCCGAACACTTTGGAAAATAACCACAATATTAATATTCATTCAGAAACAGTGGGAAGTGTTTTGCGAAAACGCGAATTCCAATACGCGAAATAAGCAGAAAAAAGCTACGCAACTTCGCATTTACATAATTATTAAATTAAAGTGTTTAATTTTAAATTTAAATAATAAAATAAATATATATGTTCTTTTAAAATTTTTTGGTTTATTTAGTTTTTTAATATCACCAATTTTCGAAAATTAAAGAATTTTTAGATAGATAAATAAATAAATTTAATATGTATAAATGATAAAATAACTAATTAAGACGATAAAATTTCGAATTCTTTTAATTGATCTCTTTTTTTCCGACTCCTTCAGATTCTTTCGATTTAATAGAAGGTGTCTCCACACGTTGGATTGGAATATTACGAACTTTTTCTTCGATGTGTGGTTGTTTAGGAACATTAACGGTTAAAATCCCATCCTCTGACAGAGTTGAAATTGTGTTATCAGTTTGAAAACCTTGGGGTACTGCTACACGCCGAATAAAGTGTCTCGAAACGTAACCATTATCATCATGCTGCTCCTGTTACAATTACATGTTTGTCTATAACTTTGACCGTAAGTTCTTCAGGTTTAAATCCCGATACCAAAGACTATAAATATATAAAGATATTGCACGTAGACCATTGAATAAAAACAAAAATTGTTTGCGTTCATAGATGCTGTGGGGGGAAGTAGCAAGAAAGTCTTTGAGCAAGAGAAAAGAACACAAAAATTTTAGGCATACATACATACATATGTATGTATGTATGTATGTAGTAATAAGCATTGGTTTTGTCAAGTTTATTTTGTTGTTGTTTTTGAAACATTTTTGTTTTTTTTAACTCTACTAGAAATTATGGTTTTTTTTGTTGTTTACACATATAAATGATGCTTATTGAGAAATGTGTTTGTGTGTGTTATATTTCTTGTGCAAAGCACATTCAATAACAATATTAACAACTAAAAGCAGTTTCTTGTTTTCATATAAATCATGTGCAAATAAACAGTGCAAAGCCAATGCGACCGATTTCTATGGCTGTAGGGTAAAATTACATTTTTTGTTATTGTACTATTGCATTTATGTTGATTCGCACCGAACTATGTATACTCATTTGTTTTATTAAATATTTTATTTTAGAATTTTCAATTGTATAGTTAGAATATCTATGTATATGCATAAATCAAATAAAACGTGAGCTTACCTGAGTTCGAAAACCATACAATTTATTATTTTGTTTACAAAACTATTATAAAATTTATTAAAATCTTTTTAATAAGTGAAAACTAGCACTAGAAATGTAATTATTTTTGGTGATTGGTACAAATTTAATAATTTTCTGAATTGAGCATATGTTTTATTGTTTTACAATTTTAAGTTTTTCTGCGCTCATTAATTTGTATTTGTATGTTTCCCACGAGGAATGCTTTCGTAAAAGTGTAAGAATTAATAAATTTAGCATCTCCATTCTGTGCTTATAGCATACGTTGTTTTCTTGAAACCAAAAGGAATATGTTGTATTTTTGGTGCAATTTACACATTGCTCAACAATAGTTTCTTTTATGTTTTTTATTTCTTTGAATTCAGAAAAAATTTTTTCGAAAACTTTTATATGAATCTTACATACTGAAAAAAATAAGTCTGATGGAGCACACAAACTTCCAAAATCTGAATTTTTATCGTAATTTTTTGCATGTACAAACATTTCTGATGGATATGAGAAAATTTGCGCGGGTTTTATTATATCCATATTATTATAGCGAGCACAAGAACAAGAACAAAAGAATAATTTTGAAAATCTGTTTATAAATGACCAGGTTATTCAAAAAGCAATTTTTTCTATTTCAAATTCAAATATAAATATAAATAAAAAAATATAAATTTCCAATTTTAAATAATATTAAATTCGGTGCGAATCGATGTTCTTGCAATAGTACAACAATAAAATACATATATTTGCCAATCAAATAAGAATCAGCGACATTACCTTTACGTATCTTATGTCCACATATATTGTGCGAACACAAAACGAGCCTTTGCTGTTTTTGTTTGTTTATATGGATTCTTTCGTTTGTTTATTAAATGTACACACATGAACACATACTTGAGAATGCAAAGCCACAAACGTATGAACACATGTATACATATGTAAATGAATAGTAGAGACATGAGAATAATAAATTCTCTGAGAAAATAAATGACTTTCTTGAAAAAAGTGGTTTTAGCATGGTTTTAGTAACTAAAACCATCAGCAAATTTAGCATTGGCAGAACAATGTATGACAGTGCAACATCTTTATATATTTATAGTCTTTGCCGATACATTCATAGAAACTTGATAGAATCGGTAGACTACGCATTTTCTAATTGTTTTATATGTACACTGGGATTAAGTAAATTACAGCAGTTTCCTTCAGTACTACGGCTGACGTTCAATTTATATTTAAGTATATTATTTACTGATAACAGAATGTGGTATAACAGACGTATTTATACCAAATAAACTGTTTGCAAGAATCTCTTTTGCTATTTCCAAATTAAAGTTTCTCTTTAAATTTTTATTTCATTTTCTCATTATTGCCAATTCGAGAATTACCCACAGAAAATGCCACAACACATATTTTGTTAAGAGCATATTTCGGTATTGTTGGCGGGTTTTCTAGATTTTCTAGACAACTTGTGCACAAGTAGGCAGCTGTGGTTATTTTCTCTTTATATGTTAAAATTTTTTTTGTATTCTTTGCTGCGCACATTGTATTGGGAACGAAGAGCTTTTATAAATTACAATGAATGTAACCCAGTCAGCATTTGGAAGATTGTTTTGGCAGAAATCACCAAACTGACTCTTTTAAGACTACCTCAGATGACTAAAAACGGATTAATCAGTTGTGCGCTTTAAAAAAGACCCGAAAATGAATCCGACTAATGCTTGGAAAGCGACTTGGTTAAAAAACGCAAACAATATGTATAGAATGTGCGCAATCATAAATTCATCATGTAGATGCCCGAAATGTGACTGTATTAAGAATTGTTATTTTTATTTTGGAGTCATATTTAGCGCATCTTGACGATGAAAAATTGTTTCTTATGGTTTTTGCTACTGTTTATAACGGGACAAATTTTCTTACTGATTTTGAAAGAAATGAGTTTTGTGAATTTATGTTTATTTGTGTGGTAAGTTCATGGTGCAAAGAACAATAAAAGTTGATTAAATTAAAGAGTAATAAATAAATAATGAAAAAATAAAAGAATATACTTTTTATATGTTATACCAAATAAAACAAGACTCACTAACGGCTAGTAATATGACTGCAAAATGGCTTGAAAAAGTGTCGTAATTGATTGTAAGTACTATTGGAAACTGCCTCGAAAATGAGTCAGAAACGCGAGTCATAAAAGACTCGTTTTGAAGAGTCGTATCTAGGGTACCATTTTCTCCCGACAAAACAGTCGTTTTCGATTCAGAAACGTGCGCATAAATGATTAATTTAATCGCGAAGAAGAATAAAAAAGACTCGAATATGATCAATAATTAATTAAAATGCTGACTGGGAATATATGTATGTATGAATGAGATATATGTATGGATGTATCTACATACATATGAATGCACATGTATCATCCCAGTCAGCATTATAATTAATTATTGATCATATTCGAGTCTTTTTTATTCTTCTTCGCGATTAAATTAATCATTTATGCGCACGTTTCTGAATCGAAAACGACTGTTTTGTCGGGAGACAATGGTACCCTAGATACGACTCTTCAAAACGAGTCTTTTATGACTCGCGTTTCTGACTAATTTTCGCGCTCGTTTCTGAATCGAAAACGACTGTTTTGTCGGGAGAAAATGGTACCCTAGATACGACTCTTCAAAACGAGTCTTTTATGACTCGTGTTTCTGACTCATTTTCGAAGCGGTTTGCAATAGTACTTACAATCAATTACGACACTTTTTCAAGCCATTTTACAGTCATATTACTAGCCGTTAGTGAGTCTTGTTTTATTTGGTATAACATAAAGAAAGTATATTCTTTTATTTTTTTCATTATTTATTTATTACTCTTTAATTTAATCAACTTTTATTGTTCTTTGCACCATGAACTTACCACACAAATAAACATAAATTCACAAAACTCATTTCTTTCAAAATCAGTAAGAAAATTTGTCCCGTTATAAACAGTAGCAAAAACCATAAGAAACAATTTTTCATCGTCAAGATGCGCTAAATATGACTCCAAAATAAAAATAAAAATTCTTAATACAGTCACATTTCGGGCATCTACATGATGAATTTATGATTGCGCACATTCTATACATATTGTTTGCGTTTTTTAAACAAGTCGCTTTCCAAGCATTTGTCGGATTCATTTTCGGGTCTTTTTTTAAGCGCACAACTGATTAATCCGTTTTTAGTCATCTGAGGTAGTCTTAAAAGACTCAGTTTGGTGAATTCTGCCAAAACAATCTTCCAAATGCTGACTGGGATTATATTATCAACATTTGACAACATTTCTTAAATATACGTATGTATATGTATGTATGGAATTACACACGTAATTGGTTCGTTGAACCAGATTTCCAGAAAGTTAAAGAAAATTTCAGTATGATGAATACTAAATATACTACTAGTAAACAAATTATTATTAGTAGCGTGCATTTTAGTGACAAATTAAAATTCTTTAATTTTACGTGCGTAAGAAAATACGCATTAGGTATGCATACATACAAACAACTAATTAGAAATATCATTAAATAACAATTCATAAAAGAACAACTGTATCTTAGAATTGTCTCTGGTTACCCAGTGAAATTTTTACTACATACATCTTCGATTTGAGACCAATGACAATGTAAGCAAGACCCATCCAATGTCTGTATACAATTTCTATTTACATTTACACAGCGATGGCCTAGGCTGTAAGATTTATCCAACACAATATACATTGTAAGCGAAGGTTGGATGAGTCGAACACAATATACATTGTAAGCGAAGGTTGGATGGGTCCACCACAATATACATTGTAAGCGAAGGTTGGATGGGTCCAACTATTATGGTGAATTCGGAGTGCAATAAGATGTATCTGAATGCCATTGATCTTGGAATGAATTTTAACTATTGCATAATTAAATTAGGAACTTCATTTTTTTCAATATTTTAATTTTTTATTGTTATATATATTAAATTAATTGTTATAATATGAGAAATAAAAAATAATTAATTAATTATAAAAGTTAAAGAAAATAATTGATAAAGTAATACATATGTATGTATGTATAAGTGTGAAATTTTGACAAAACACTTTAATTAAAATTTCCAAACTTTTCAAGAGAGCAAAAATAGAACAAAATGTTGAAAATTCAAATTATACTAAACGAAGCGTCTTTAAAATTTGTATTTATGACATGTAGATTATTTAGCTTTTCTCCATTTTACTATTGTACGAAAGTTTGCGGAAGTGTCTGGCTTTATGCACTTTGAAACAGTGTCTAATGTTTGTTCGGTAATCTTTTTCATTTGATCCTTCGCCCTTGGCAGCTTCTGAATTAAAGGATAGAGAATAAAAAAATAACATAGTTTAGTATGACAATTTATTGTAAATATAATATTGTGAATTTACCGAAAATGGCCATATTTAAAAGTTTAAAATCTTTAAATGCTTTGCGTCCCGTCATAATTATACGCTAATATAATAGGCATGTCAACACTTCACTTTTAAAAACACTTATGAACTTGATACAAATTTTACTTTGGAATAATAATAAAAATGAAAAAGAAAGAATAACGGAAAACTTACTTCAGAAAAAAGAACAAAATTCATAATTAAAACGAAATGACGTCATTTTGTACAATATGATACATTACAAAGCAGATGGTAATGCGATGCAAAATTTTTATTTGTGTTTGTTTTGATCTTCATTTCTAATAAACATTTAACTTTACAATTGGATGGGAAAAAGACAAATCCGAATCAGATGCGAGTTGTAAGGGCTTAACTATTTTCGTTTTATTTTCCCTATTGACATAATATTATACAATCGGATGCTTTCAGTTTGTAATGAGTAACCGGACTGCTGGGTACTTGAATAAACTCTTTCTTTGAGATAGCCTCAGAGAATATAGTAAAATTATCGATAATGTGAACTACTATAGGTTGGGCCAAAATGACCGAAGGAGTTTGAGTTCATTATAACTTCTTATTATAAAAATTTTTTTTATTTTAAATACAGAATATTTTTAATTTAATTAAGAAAAATTATATCTGGTTGCGGTGCTGGCCATTCTTCTTCTTCATATTAGTGCTCTTTGCAAAACATTTTCCATAACTTTTTGCAAAACTTCAGATGTTATGTTGTTGATATCGTCGCGTATATTATTTTTTAATTGCTGTATGGTTCTAGACTTTTTCTTTAAAATAACCGAAACCAGGAAACAGTCTGGAGCGGTAAAATCCGGTGAACGCGGAGGCCAATTAAAATCGCATGTACGGGAAATAATTCGTTGACCAAAGATGTCGCATAAAAGAGCCATTGTGTACCTCGCAGTGTGCGTTGAGGCTCCATCCTGTTGGAACCATACTTGCGGATGGTTTTCCACAGCTGGGTCCAAATCGTCGCATTCGTAATCGAATGAATTTGATCGAAATTTTACTTTTTGAGATCGTCATATTTGTTATCGAATAAGACGTATCGAAATTTCAGATCGTGGCATTCGATACGAGTAGTCGAACGAGTACATTCTCTCGAAATGTCATTCGATAGACTAAATGCTGTCGTAAAGTAGTTTTTTGTTTGCTATTTAAGAAAGAAAAATTTTATTTTATTATTCAGTCATATTTTTTTTTAAACATGTAAGTACATACATAAATAAATAAAAAAAAATTTACTAACATCAAAAATTTTCATTAAGACAAATTAGCCAAAATTTGTCATAATCATCAAAGTCGATTTTGAATTTTTCGTTTGTATAGGAGGTACCACGCCTACTTGTCCAATCCCTCACAGTTTTTTACTGATGATTTGTTTTAAGTACAAAGACATTTGGACCATATTCAGAAACTTAGACTCCAACCGTTCGCAAGATATACAAAAATAAATATTTACTTTTTATGACCGCAGCAACTCCCAGTTAGAATTTTTGAATTTTATATAGTTCATTCCACATACCAAGGATACTGTGAAAATTTCAAGAAGCACACATACATACATACAAATTTGTCATTTTTATATATAAAGATTGTAACCATATGTTTTTATTCTATGACAACGCACATAAATCTTTTATATTTTAAAACAAATTTCGATTCGAAACACCGCACCAAACGGTACAGTGGGTGTAATTCTCGCTGTTGAAGTACTCTTGCATTTTCCGTAGCCTATATCCTACTATAGGAAAGGGATATTAGGAGAAATAATAGGAGGTGAAGCTTCACTATCTTACAACACTGCTTTTTGCACGTTATTTGTTTTTATAGCAGTGTTGTAGCGTTTCTGATGTCAAGGAGACGTATTTTTGAAACTTTGGTTTGGTAGGGATATTCAATAAGGTTAAAGACTGAACTCATAGTGATAAAATATTCTAAAATGATATTTTTTTTTGTGATGTAGTTTAGAATATTTTACTGTTGAAATTTCATATAGGTAGCAATTAAATTTTTTTGGGTTAATCATGGTTAAATCCTTATTTAATGCGATCTCCCACCATCAGGAGTTTACTGAGCAACGCGTTTTCTATTGTAGCATGGCTGCAGAAGCGTTCTGAACTTGAATATTGATAGAAAATTAAAAGCTATTCAGGTAAATATAGTTAAGAAAGTTCGATCGATATCGAATGTATTCCTCTTTAAGATACTAGGTATTTTTTTATCCAGTGCTCAGGGGATATTTCGCTACGTATGCAATGCAGTGGAACTCTATACAGAGAGGGATACTGTGGAGAATAGACAGGTGGTGAAAGTGGTTGGACGATAGACGAAGCTGCACACAACTTTCATGTAAATTATAAAGCAAAGTTGCAGCGTTTCTGTTATTAATTTTGACGCATTATTATTTTTTAATCTTTTTATCAGAGAGGATTTTTCAACGATATATTTAAATATGTATGCATATCCATATATAAATACATAGGTAAGGCGACCAGATTTTCGAAAAGAAAAAAGATGACACTAACAAAAGCAGTAAAAAAATTATTTGAATTCAATGTCTATAAATTAAAAATTCACATATGTATGTACTTGCATACATACATACGTAGGTACGTATATGTATGTAAAATTGTTAAGAATAATAACAAATGGGAGAATTTATATTCTCTTATAAATATCATATAAATAAACATAAAATTATTAAAAAAAATAACGAATCTTATGAATTTATTGCACTAACTTATTCAAAATTTCTTATTGCAATATTTAATACATATAATTAATTATCTTAAGGTTTATTATACTTTTCAGATTCGTAAACTTTCTTTAAAATAACTCAATAAAAATGCAGCCACGCGAGTTAATTTCTTGTTACAGGAATGAGTTAAAAAAATAACATTTTATTTTTGCTTGCACTGAAATGTGCACTTTATTCAAATGTATTCTTAAAACTGACACTTATTTTCTAAGAACATTCATTATATATGGAAAAGAGACAAAATATTAATATTTAGGATAAAAAATATGTTTTGGGAATGTAGTAGTCAATGTATGCCGTCCAACTTATTATTATGTTGTTATAATTTGCACGTCCTTATTAGGCAGTCTCTTCTGTGTCCAACAAACATATGTATATTTTATAAGTCCCGTTAGCTTAAGTATATAACGAGTGTGTAGTTAAAATCATAAACTACAACTAGACTCGACACAAACATTTTAGTGCTGCCAGGTCTCAAGCTTCGTGCGAGAGGGACAACAAATAGTTTTTTAAAAATGTTGCTTTCTTTGTCGTACGAAGCTTGTGAAATTTTATTTTGGTTGACAGAAAATAAATTTTTTTGTAAAATATTGGAGCAAATTGGAAATAATTTTCCATTTTCCTCCAATATCATGACAAAAGTTGGTAATATGTAGACATAAATATTATAGATTATTTTGTCTACATGTTACCAAAAGTGAAAACAAGCAAAACAACACAAAAGGGGATGTAGAAGCCGGTGAACAAAAACCAAAAGGTAAGTACATACATATGTATTTAATTAAAAAGTAATTATCTAAATGCTTTTACTATATTATATTTAAATTTTTTAGGAGCCAACATTGCGTTTTATGGTGCACAGAAGCATATAAGCTCCACATGTTCCGGAAAAGTCTAGACAGGTAGGTGATATATGTACATGTTATCAAATTGCAATTTTAGGCCCTAATAAAAAATTTGTGTTTCAGGCAATACATGACATCGACGCCAAAGAATGGATTTATGCAATAAAAGCAGCTATGAGAAGTAGGATAACTGGCTCAGTAGGAGTAGCAAGGTAAGTCATACATTTTCTATTGAGTGCTAGTGTCCCAAGTTCTAAAACCCACCCCCAAAAGTGTTACTGTGTTTTAAAATACAAACGTCCAGTTATTTTATTAAGCACAAAATCAATTGGAACAAAAGTGTTTAGTGCTAAACAATTTGTTATTATAAGCAAAAGAAGTTCCAGTTGATTTTGTGATTAACAAAAGCAACAAAGTGTGTTTGTGTTTTATAAAATAGCAAAAGCCAGTTGGTTTGTGATTGACGAAAGCAACTGGACCAAAGGTTTTTAAACATTTGTGATTATCTACCCCAAAAGTGTTAGTGTGTTATGAAATACAAACGTTCCGTTGGTTTATTAAGCACAAAACCAATTGGACCAAGATTGTTTAGTGCTAATAAATTTGTTAGCATAAGAAAAAGAAGTTCCAGTTGATTTTGTGATTAATAAAAGCAACCAAATGTGTTTGTGTTTTATAAAATAGAAATGGCCAGTTGGTTTGTGATTGACAAAACAAACTGGACCAAAAGTTTTTAAATATATTTGATTACCTACCCCAAAAGTGTTATTGTGTTATGAAATACAAATGTTCCGTTGGTTTATTAAGCACAAAACCAATTGAAAGAAAATTGTTTAGTGCTAAACTATTTGTTAGCATAAGCAAAAGAAGTTCCAGTTGATTTTGTGGTTAATAAAAGCAACCAAATCTGTTTGTGTTTTATAAAATAGCAGCGGCCATTAAAAAATTTCTTTTCTTTTTCGTTTTATATGTTAAACGAGTGCGTGAATATGTGGTACTGGATTTTGGATCGTAGATGAGATGGGAAATGCAGCAACTACAGCCAGAAGAAATTGGAACAAATTTGCAGTTCTTAAAAATAAAATACTTGCTGTAATATACAATTATATTTAAAATAAAAACAATTTTATGAAAAAATTATTTTATGAAAAGAATTTCTATGCAAAGTTTTATTTTTATCGGCATTTACATTTTAATTTTTGCAGTTTGTGTTAAGTTTTTTCTGCTGAAGAAAATTTAAATCATTTGAGTTTATGTTGGTTTAACAATTAACCTTGAACAATTGGTTTTTGCATAAGGGGGTATTTCCATTATCTTATTGTTTCGCTAAACAAAAATACATATCTATATACATGCGTTTTAACATTATTTATTTGAAAGAATACATAAGTTGGAATTTAAAAATAATTTAAATATTAATATTTTGTTCTAATACAATTATACTTATATAATACAATTATAAATAACAAAATTTCACAATCCTCCATATATATACATAGAACAGAGGCCGATTTGATAAAAATTTCCAACTATCGTATTGCAGTCTTTCTCGTTTAGAAGATTGCAGCGTATGCAATGATATCCTTGCACTGTACG
Organism: Dexiosoma caninum; assembly: GCA_963924685.1. NCBI lineage: Eukaryota > Metazoa > Arthropoda > Insecta > Diptera > Tachinidae > Dexiosoma > Dexiosoma caninum. Next base: position 49,367,820 of record OZ004729.1, on the reverse strand, counting down.
AGCTTTAACATATTTTGTCTACGAATGAAATTAAAAGAATTAATTGTTTTACAAAAAGCCAACAAAAAACTTATTTTTAGAGTTTGAGTACCTACTTAATTTTATGGCAGTTTAATGTGGTCAGCACGGCATTCATGATATAAACTTTCCTGCACCAACTTTTGCATGTGCAGTTGTGTGTATAGTTGTCCGCCAACCATATCTTTTAGTGTTATATCGTTTACGCTTTTTAATTTAAGTATTATCGTCCAAGTTATGTTTTTCAAAACACAAAAACGAATATACCTAAAAAAATATAAAAGAAGCTTTTAGAAAATAAAATATCATTTCATATCGTTTTTTAATATTGCATGCTTTTTTACGTACTTGTTTGTAAGAATGCCTTATTTTAATGTTTTTTGAAAACCTCTAATTAAAACATTTTTGACTTCTTCTTTGCACATTGTTAAAGCAGGTTTTTGTGAATCAAATCTGGTGGCCTCTATTCTTGTTTGTAGGCAAAAGTTGTTGACAAACATCCACACTCCAGTTAGTAGTTGTAAGCCTCAGAGTCTTAAAAGGAAAACAACATTTGCAAATGTTAGCAGCTATTAAATAAACAGTAAAAAGAAAATAAACTTACCTTTTTCTTAAACAAGCACACAAACTGCCTTCACCATAACAGCCAATTAGATGAGAAAGTGATCAGATCAGGGTTACATTTATACAATTTTGCCATCGGTGGCAAAACCCAAGGTAATTCCAATGCACATATATTTTCTGTGGTTTTAACAAAGCGCACTTCATTGTAAAATTCCTTGTTAAAATACTGGGTATATCCGTAAAATGTTTCATGAAACTTCACCACCACCACCTCGAAACTCTTTAATTCATCAATAGACAAACGTGCCGGCACACAAACATACATACCATGGTTTGTTAGTTAAAGTTGCTTTGCTGCATCATCGGTTTGGAACAACTTTATCTTGCTTTTAAAACTAACCAACCATCCAATAATATAAAATCTAATGCATTACTTGCATTTCCACTCTTGCCGGAAATTTCAGTCAAAGTTTTAGAACTTATTACACATACTTTTTTTGTTGTGCGCATAGAATATAACACTTTCATTTGCACATTAACTTTTTATAATATTTTTTAAACCGCGGATTTAAGATTTCATTCATAAAAATTGAAATATTAACTAAAAAACTAATTTTTCCCAAAAAATTCACACATTTTGCTACTCAAAATTTATTTTACATTGCAAAACATCTGTTTTCAAAAGTATAGGTATAACCATTGCTTTTAATACATTGCTTATGCTATCATTTTATTCACTCTCACGACCCTTGTGCAAAAACTGATTTGGGGCTTTTTCAACTGTCACTTGTGGGTATCTGTATGTATATTCTGTGGTTGAAATCAAGAATGATTAAATAAAGATATACCCGTGAAGATAACAAACTTTTTAACAAACTATTTTATTTACATAGAGAGAGAGAAAAAATCCTCTCTTGTGCTGAATTCAATGCAGATTTCCGGCTTTACAGACAAGTACTGCCAAATTTTTTAGTATGCAAAATGTTAATTAGTATGGCACCACACTTATAATTTATTATATTTTTGGATTTCATCAAACTTTCTGTGGAAGGTAACAAACTTTTTGAGTCACTTGCAATAAATTTTTATATTTTAAAGAAATTATTTAATTAAGTAAGAACGTTATGATTAAAAATTAGAAAATTACGATCCGGAAAAAATTCAAAAATTATGTATAAGGAAAATAAAACACCAGTTCTTAATAAATACAATCACTCACTGTTTCGAAGCTATTTCAGTCACTACACTGTAAGGCCTATAGCTCCGAAACTAGGACTTGTGCCAAAAATCGCCCTATACCGGGTGATAGGTCTAAGTATTTACTACATTGTGCCATCATTCGTTTTTGGCCCAATGGTTGTGCCTTCGAACAAAATTTTTCAAATACTGTTTCAAGGCGATTTCGCGCACTACACTGTAAGGCCTATAGCTCCGAAACTAGGACTTGTGCCAAAAATCGCCCTATACCGGGTGATAGGTCTAAGTATTTACTACATTGTGCCATCATTCGTTTTTGGCCCAATGGTTGTGCCTTCGAACAAAATTTTTCAAATACTGTTTCAAGGCGATTTCGCGCACTACACTGTAAGGCCTATAGCTCCGAAACTAGGACTTGTGCCAAAAATCGCCCTATACCGGGTGATAGGTCTAAGTATTTACTACATTGTGCCATCATTCGTTTTCGCCCCAATGGTTGTGCCTTCGAACAAAATTTTTCAAATACTGTTTCAAGGCGATTTCGCGCACTACACTGTAAGGCCTATAGCTCCGAAACTAGGACTTGTGCCAAAAATCGCCCTATACCGGGTGATAGGTCTAAGTATTTACTACATTGTGCCATCATTCGTTTTTGGCCCAATGGTTGTGCCTTCGAACAAAATTTTTCAAATACTGTTTCAAGGCGATTTCGCGCACTACACTGTAAGGCCTATAGCTCCGAAACTAGGACTTGTGCCAAAAATCGCCCTATACCGGGTGATAGGTCTAAGTATTTACTACATTGTGCCATCATTCGTTTTCGGCCCAATGGTTGTGCCTTCGAACAAAATTTTTCAAATACTGTTTCAAGGCGATTTCGCGCACTACACTGTAAGGCCTATAGCTCCGAAACTAGGACTTGTGCCAAAAATCGCCCTATACCGGGTGATAGGTCTAAGTATTTACTACATTGTGCCATCATTCGTTTTTGGCCCAATGGTTGTGCCTTCGAACAAAATTTTTCAAATACTGTTTCAAGGCGATTTCGCGCACTACACTGTAAAGCCTATAGCTCCGAAACTAGGACTTGTGCCAAAAATCGCCCTATACCGGGTGATAGGTCTAAGTATTTACTACATTGTGCCATCATTCGTTTTTGGCCCAATGGTTGTGCCTTCGAACAAAATTTTTCAAATACTGTTTCAAGGCGATTTCGCGCACTACACTGTAAAGCCTATAGCTCCGAAACTAGGACTTGTGCCAAAAATCGCCCTATACCGGGTGATAGGTCTAAGTATTTACTACATTGTGCCATCATTCGTTTTTGGCCCAATGGTTGTGCCTTCGAACAAAATTTTTCAAATACTGTTTCAAGGCGATTTCGCGCACTAACTGTAAGGCCTATAGCTCCGAAACTAGGACTTGTGCCAAAAATCGCCCTATACCGGGTGATAGGTCTAAGTATTTACTACATTGTGCCATCATTCGTTTTCGGCCCAATGGTTGTGCCTTCGAACAAAATTTTTCAAATACTGTTTCAAGGCGATTTCGCGCACTACACTGTAAGGCCTATAGCTCCGAAACTAGGACTTGTGCCAAAAATCGCCCTATACCGGGTGATAGGTCTAAGTATTTACTACATTGTGCCATCATTCGTTTTTGGCCCAATGGTTGTGCCTTCGAACAAAATTTTTCAAATACTGTTTCAAGGCGATTTCGCGCACTAACTGTAAGGCCTATAGCTCCGAAACTAGGACTTGTGCCAAAAATCGCCCTATACCGGGTGATAGGTCTAAGTATTTACTACATTGTGCCATCATTCGTTTTTGGCCCAATGGTTGTGACTTCGAACAAAATTTTTCAAATACTGTTTCAAGGCGATTTCGCGCACTACACTGAAAGGCCTATAGCTCCGAAACTAGGACTTGTGCCAAAAATCGCCCTATACCGGGTGATAGGTCTAAGTATTTACTACATTGTGCCATCATTCGTTTTTGGCCCAATGGTTGTGCCTTCGAACAAAATTTTTCAAATACTGTTTCAAGGCGATTTCGCGCACTACACTGTAAAGCCTATAGCTCCGAAACTAGGACTTGTGCCAAAAATCGCCCTATACCGGGTGATAGGTCTAAGTATTTACTACATTGTGCCATCATTCGTTTTCGGCCCAATGGTTGTGCCTTCGAACAAAATTTTTCAAATACTGTTTCAAGGCGATTTCACTCACTACACGAATGATGGCACAATGTAGTAAATACTTAGACCTATCACCCGGTATAGGGCGATTTTTGGCACAAGTCCTAGTTTCGGAGCTATAGGCCTTACAGTGTAGTGAGTGAAATCGCTTTGAAACAGTGAGTGATTGTATTTATTAAGAACTGGTGTTTTATTTTCCTTATACATAATTTTTGAATTTTTTCCGAATCGTAATTTTCTAATTTTTAATCATAACGTTCTTACTTAATTAAATAATTTCTTTAAAATATAAAAATTTGTTGCAAGTGACTCAAAAAGTTTGTTACCTTCCACAGAAAGTTTGATGAAATCCAAAAATATAATAAATTATAAGTGTGCTGCCATACTAATTAACATTTTGCATACTAAAAAATTTGGCAGTACTACACTGTAAGGCCTATAGCCTATTATAGGTCTGTTCGTTTACTCAAAATTGTTTCGTTTAATCAAAATCTTACTCTAAAGCGTTTTCTTACGCAAAAATTGGGTAAATGAGAGAGGGTTTGAGATAGTAATGTTCTTGTTCTTCACGCACGAGAATGCCCGTACTTTTTCTTCGGGCTAGTTTTGGCATGAAGAACAAGCAATCAGTTTGTTTATAATAAACATTAAATACATTATTTATTAATTTATAACATTTTTACAATTAATAACATAATTACAAACATTTTTGTTATTTATACCATAAATTGTTAAAAACTTTTCATAAAAAATACCATTTTTTTAAATAAATATTTTTGGTAATACAAATTATTATTTCTTAACAATGCTACCTACCTATTTGGTAGCGAAATATTGACAAATAAATAATTGTTAAAAACTTTTCATAAAAAAGACCATGGCTCAAAAATAAATATAATTAAATAAATACTTTCAATACTAGTTTTTTTAAATAAATTCTTTCACAAATAGTTTTTTTTCGGTAAACTGTCATCCATCACATTAAACTTTCAACGAAAATCAGGGTTAATCAAGCTCGTACAATTGTACTTTTTTTAGTACACTTTGCATTGCAAAAGTAATACTTTACTCCACTAAATATTAAGTACCAAGGTATATTCATATAATTAAACGTTGTTCAGTAATTTAAATTAATTATAGCAAAAATATATTTTCGATTTTCTTAATATAATATTTAATTATTAAATTATTCACAACCACTTTCCACAACTTTTTCACAACTTTTTCACAAACTTTGTCGTTTGGCCTGTCGAATGAACAGACCAGCGAAATAGCTAATAAGTTTAGCTTCCCTACAATAACAGTGACGGTCATTTGACCGGTGATACGATCGTCATTGTTGATAGAATTATGCTATGATGAACAACAAACTAGCAGTGGATTATACCCTCATACCATTTAAGTTTCTATAAAATGCATCGCATGTGTAGGAGTGCCGGTCCAAGAAAAAAAATATTCTAAAGTGAATATGGAATTTAAGTTATATATGCCAAATTTCCCGAGTATGCAGCTCGGTTTCGGTTGTAAAAAAGGTTTAGGGCCGGTATTATTTTTTTAAGAGAGTACATTAATTAAAAATATAAAAAATAACTATTCACTTTCGGTTCCAGGAGAAAAGTCCTGCGGCCGGCCAAATGGTGATCATGAAGTAATACTTTAGTTAGCAAAGACCGTAGAGGAGAAAATCTATGCAACATTGTAGAAAGTGTAGCAAATATGCACAGTTTTCCACACAACCGAGGAGGTACTATGCTAAGTGCGTTGGCAGTTATTTTTTATGGTCAGCATCCATTTTTTTCAAATAAATCTCAATAAAACTAAAAAATTTACAAAAGTACGGGAATCACAAAATACAAGTCAATGTCCAACCATACATTATATTTAAATTTTTTAGGAGCCAACATTGCGTTTTATGGTGCACAGAAGCATATAAGCTCCTAATGTTCCGGAAAAGTCTACACAGGTAGGTGATATACACTAGTGGCACAAACTAAAGCAACTGACCTAATATTATACCATTTTCAAAGTTATATTGTAAAATGGGAACGAATTTTTAAGGATTGCTATTACGAGGTGTTAGGACTATATTAATTAAATAAATAACTTTAAAAAAAAAAAACATTTTAAGTATAAAAAAAAAAAGAAAAAAAAAATGACTCAGATTTGGATGGCAAAAACTAAAGCAACTGTTCTTAAAACTTTCATAAAAATTAATACTATTTTAATCATATCTAATTTTTCTCCGTTATTTTATGCAGTTATTTGTTTTTGCTTTAGAAGTTTGTGCAAATGTTAAAAAAAATATAAAATTTTTGAATTTTAAAGCTAAAAAAAGCCAAAGAAGCTGCTGAAGAAATATTTTGAAAAATGGCGAGAAATAAATATAATTCGTATATTAAAAATGAAATAATAAAACAATTTAATAGTGGAATTACACAAAAAAGTCTCTCAGAAAGATTCAACATAAATAAATCGGGTATTTGTCGTCTTATTAAAAAATTTGTATCAACTGGTTCAGTGAAGACCTCGTAAAACGTCAGCTCACGAGGACCAAATGATCATCCGAGAAATCAAAAAAGATCCGTTTGTCTCATCGCAAAATATTGCTAACAAATTAGATTTAAATCTTACAGCAAGAACAGTGCGAGACAGAGCTTTAAAAGCAGGAATGCGTTCTAGAAAAGTTGCAAAAAAGCCGTTCATTTCACCAAAGAATCGTAAGGCGAGAATCGAATTTGCTAAGACACATTTACACTGGAGTGTTGAAGAATGGCAAAAAATATTGTTTTCCGATGAATCTAAATTTAACCTGAAAGGATCTGATTCAAAAAAAATAAGTGTTCGAAGACCTGTAAATAAGCGGTTAGATCCGAGGTATTGTAAGGGAACTGTTAAGCATGGCGGTGGTAATGTAATGGTGTGGGGATGTTTTTCACTCAATGGAGTCGGACCTCGGTATGAAATAAGCGAAACTATGGACCGCTACCTCTACAAAAATATTTTGGAAACTGTCATGTTGCCATTTGCAATAAAGGAAATGCCTGCTGGATGGATCTTTCAGCACGTAATGATCCAAAACATACATCGAAACATGTTAAGTCCTGGATTCAAGATGAAAATATTAATTTACTTAAATGGCCCCCCCAGTCACCCGATTTAAAAACTTGTGGGACATGGTGGACAGAAAAATAAAACGTGATCAAGGGTCTAATAAACGAAATTTTTTCCTCCAAATAAAAGAAGCATGGGAAGCATTTCAGAAAACGAAATCGGTAAATTAATCACTTCAATGCCTCGCAGATGTGCCGCTGTTTTGCAAAACAATGGATATGCGATTAATTATTAAGATATTTGGCAAAATTTAAAAAATTTTGTAAGAGTTGCTTTAGTTTTTGCCATCTAAATATGAAGTATTTTTATGTTTCTTTTACTTCTTTTTAACAAAATATTTTTTTTTTCAAAAAAATTTTTTTAATAAATTAATATAACCCTAAAGATTTGTAGTAGTAATCCTTAAAAATCTTTAAGTTCGTTTTTTTCAATATTACAATGAAAATAGTATAACACCAGGTAAGTTGCTTTAGTTTGTGCCACTAGTGTATGTACATGTTATCAAATTGCAATTTTAGGCCCTAATAAAAAATGTGTGTTTCAGGCAATAAATGACATCGACGCCAAAGAATGGATTAATGTAATAAAAGCAGCTATAAGAAGTAGCATAACTGGCTCAGTAGGAGTAGCAAGTTAAGTCATACATTTTCTATTGAGTGCTACTGGCCCAAGTTCTAAAACCCAGCCCCAAAAGTGTTACTGTGTTTTAAAATACAAACGTCCACTAATTTTATTAAGCACAAAACGAATTGGAACAAAATTGTTTAGTGCTAAACAATTTGTTAACACAAGCAAAAGAAATTCCAATTGATTTTATGATTAACAAAAGCAACAGTGTGTTTGTGTTTTATAAAATAGCAATGATTGACAAAACCAAATAGAACAAACATTTTGAAACAGATTGTTAAAATTTAATTTTTAATTATTTCGTTTTCCGTTTTTATAATTAAAAAAATTTATTTGTTTTTATTTTCTTTTATATATATGTTCAACGAGTGCGTGAATATGTGAAACTTGGTTTTGAATGAGATGAGAAATGGAAACAAATGCAGACAGAAGAAATGGAAAATAATTATTATTAATTAAAAATACTTTCTGTAGTATAATTTAGTTTTTTCTTTTTAATTAAAAACAATTAATTTACATTTAATTGTATCGGTGTAACATTTATTTATTCAGTTTCGGTTTCTATTTTTGAAATAAAAATCTATTAAGAAATAAGTAAATAAATGTAATATTTCAAATGGCTCTTAGCACAAATTTAACATTATTAAACTTTTTCTTTGTCATTATTGAACTTATCAATTTTTCATATAATTTTTTTCATTTTATTCATTCAAAAATATTCAAATTTCATTAGAATATGGTTGGGCGGATAGTATTTTGAGAGAACCACTAGATTTTGTACATCGTCAAAGCCAGGCTCTTGAGCAGCAAAGCGAAAACTGGTGGCCTCTATGCTAGACAATTCTTCATAAGCTTTTAAGAAATCATAATGACCACAAAGCTGTATGTAAGCCAAAATTGTTGACAAAATATCGTTCAAATGTTGAAAAGCACTGTCAGTTAGGTAAATGCGCAAATTTATAAGGGCTTAAATGTAATTTGTATCGAAACCAGATTCATCTACTCTAGCTATTAGCTATAAGCCCCAGAGTCTTAAAAAGAAAACAAGATTTGCAAATGTTAGCAGCCATTAGATAATCAGTAAAAACAAAATAAACTAACCTTTTCTTAAATAAGCAGACAAACTGCCTTAACCATAATAACCAATTAGATGAGAAAGTGATCAGGGTTACATTTATACAATTTTGCCATCGGTGGCAAAACCCAAGTTAATTCCAATGCACATACATTTTCTGTGGTTTTAACAAAGCGCCCTTTATTGTGAAATTCCTTGTTAAAATACTGGGTTGATTATTGCTGGGTACATCCGTAAAATTTTTCATTAAACCCCACCACCACCACCATTTCGAAACTCTCTAATTCATCAATAGACAAACGTGCCGGCACACAAACATACATACCGTGGTTTGATAGTTAAAGTTGCTTTGCTGCATCATCGGTTTGGTGCAATTCCGATAGAACAACTTTATGTTGGGAACAAATCTAGTTTAAGGAAGCCACTCCAAATTTAAAAAAAATTATATTAGGTGATAGAAAATTAAATTCTAAGAAAAAAAAGTTTAGTACAAAAATCTTCGGCAACGCATAGTTTGGGAGTTACTGACCTACAAAGTCGTCGATATATTTTGCCATTTTCATTATAAGTGTTTGATTCATTGCAACAATATGGGTATGGCTGCCTTCCTAAACATCCGTATGCAATGTCAAAACAGTGTTTAAGAAAAGCAGTAATATTTTGCCATATTTTGTATAGAGTTAATAAATTTTTTTTTTTTAGTTTTACAAATTAAATGTAATGTTTCCTTTGGCCGGGCTTAAGTATTTTCCCCTCTATAATATAACACACCGGGTTCGCTAACTAAAGGGTTCCCGCATAGCCGGCCTTCGGCCGGGCTTAAGTATTTTCTCCTCTATAATATAACACACACCAGGTTCGCTAACTAAAGGTTTCCCGCATAAACGGCCTTCGGCCGGGCTTAAGGATTTTCTCCTCTATGATATAACACACACCGGCTTCGCTTACTAAAGGTTTCTCGCATAGCCGGCCTTCGGCCGGGCTTAAGGCTTTTCTCCTCTATAGTACAACACACACCGGCTTCGCTAACTACAGATTTTCTGCATAACCGGCCTTTGACGGCGCCTAAGAATTTTCACCGCTACACATTTTAGCATCCCAAAATGTGAAATTTTACCATCATGTGATCTGCATTTTCACAAGCTCTCCAATGATACCCATATTGACCCAATAAGCTAAGAAATATTAAACACAATGACATTTCTATTGTGAAACTTCCGAGGCCCATAACTCGGAAAATATGCGTTGCCGAAGATTTTTGCACTAAACTTTTTTTTCTTAAAATTAAATTTTCTATCAGAAGACGTAACTTTTTTAAAATTCGGAGTGCCTTCCATAAACTAGATTTAAGCCTTATGTTGCTTTTAAAAGTAACCAACCAGCCAATAATATAAAATCTAAAGTATTACTTGCATTTGCACTCTTGCCGGAAATTTCAGTCAAAGTTTTAGAACTTATTACACATACTTTTTTTGTTGTGCGCATAGAATATTACACTTTCATTTGCACATTAACTTTTTATAATATTTTTTAAACCGCGGATTTCACATTTCATTCATAAAAAGGAAAATATTAATAAAAAGTTAAATTTTTCCCAAAAATTTTACACATTTTGCCAACCAAAGTGAAGTGTGCTGCCATATATAATTTGGCAGCACTAGTCTACAAAATGTTAACATACTCTTTGCAGTCTGCATAAAAAAGAAATTTTTCTCTCTTTCTCTGTTAATTTTTTGGAAAAGTTTGTTATCTTCTCGCGCGTAATAAAGATTACGCCTTGCGCATGATTTACCGTTTGATGACGTTTGCATCCCCTCGAAGAGATTGCCAAATGTTTATTATATGCAAAACTAATACTTCCTCGTACAAAATTTATATTTTATACTACATTTGGCAACTCTTCACACAATTTACTCAGAGAGATCTCAAACAAGCAAATGAAATCGATTTTATCAAAGTTAAAGTTTTGTGTTGAATTTTATAATAAATTGTGCTATATTTTATAATAAATATATTTAAATAATTATTAAATAATAAATAAGTGTAAAAAACTTGCTTTATAAAGCTCATAAGCTGTAAACAAAAAACACAAATAGAAGTGAAAAGAGAACAAAAAGAGCAAGCATGAAATGCGCGTGGGCAATTGCAAACAAAGTAACAGCACAAAAACAAGTGAGAAATTAATTGTGTTACAATGTAATATTGCTATAAAAATTTTTTTGTTTTCATAAGTCCCCGTCCAAATTGTGAAACATTTGCTGCAAAACTTTTGAGTTTGTAAACGAGAAGGGGAAGAGGAGTGGAAGTATGTACGCTGTTTCATGTACATGCAGCTTTTGTTGAATTTCTTATTTGCATCTTTTGAGATGAGGCGTATTTGACGTTTCATTTTATTTCTTTTCGTTTGGTATACTGTTAACTTCTATCATAATAAAAGCTACCCTGTTTTATTGTTAATTTTTTGTGAAATATAATCAAAAATTTAAAAAAAAATATAATTATATAAAAATTATTATATAATTTTTCTTCTTAGCGTCCATTTTGCTTCAAATTATACCTTGTGCTTCAAATGTGTATCCAAAAAAAAATATTCACACCTTCTATCACAGGGTAGTTATTTTATATTTACATTCGGTATTGAGAAATGTCAAAAAAAATTAAAGAAATAAGATAGAAGGGAGGAATAAAAAATACTAAACATGAAGCAAAAGTTTCATGTATGGACACTGCTGAAGCTTCAAAAGAGAATTCAAAAAAGTTTTGCAGCAAATGTTTCACAATATGGACGGGGACTAAAGCTGTGTCATTATGTAGTTTTCCAAGAGATGAAGCTCAAAGAAAGTTATGGGTGAAATTTTGCAAGCGTGTAAAGCCTGTAAATGCTGAAAAAGAAAAAATTTGTGCTTTACATTTTAAGCAAGAGGATTTTGAAAGAAATTTAATATATGAAATGGGTAAGTTACCACATAACCATTCTTTAAGTCCGTTAATAAGTCGGTATAGGATTTAGTAAACGAAGTACTAAGAAATTAAAAGCCAATGCAGTTCCGTCCTTAGAAAATACTATTATTGATAGTGAAAAGAAAACTGCTTATGGCACTGAAGAAGATGAAACAAAAAAACAAATAAATAATCAAAAAAGTTTAAAAGTAAAATGTGTAAATGCCGAATTGCCGACTGACACTGAAGAAGATGGCCTCCAAAGTTACACTAAAACTTTGGAATTGAAAATGTATGTTAGTATTTAAAAAAACAACAAATAATTATTTAAATCGTTTCTAGAGAATCACTTCTTAAGGAGAATTGTTCGCTGAAAATGGCAAAAAGTCAATGTGATGTGACAATAAAAAATTTATCTTGTCGTATTCAAAAAAAAAGCTTTGCAAACTCAAATCTCGAGAAGGCACTGAGGCGTTTGTTTACTGAGGGTCAAATAAAAAAACTAAAAAGCGGTGATAAAAGACAAAATTTTACCGAAACAGACATTGCTCAATCTATCACCCTATACTCAGCGAGTGCCAGAGCTTACAAACTTTTAAAGAAGAAACATTTCCCACTTCCATCGGTGAGAACGTTGCAAAGATGGTCGGAAAAATTGGACATGTCGAAAGGTATTTTGGAGCCTGTTGTGAAACTACTATCTGCGGCCAACCAAATGTCAGAAACTGAAAAAGTATGTGTGTTGAGTTTTGATGAGATGAAGGCAAAAAAAAAGTATTGCTATGACAAGTCAGCAGATTTAGTGCTAGAACCAGCTAATTATATCCAAGTGGCCTTGCTAAGAGGTAAGTTATTTGTATCAAAATCAAGAATTTTTAGAACCTTTGTTAATTCGCTGTAAGGTTTAATTTCAAATTGGAAGCAACCCATATATTATGACTATGATACCCAAATGTCAAAAAGTATTTTATTCAATATATTGAATACTATGAAGCAGAGTGGCTTTACAATTGTGGCCATTGTTTGTGACTTAGGTGGAGGTAACAGAAAACTGTTCAGTGAACTTGAAGTTGATTACGAAAAACCATGGTATGTTTTATGTAAATATGCCTCAATAATTTTTTAAAATTTTTTTTTTGTATGAATATACGTAACATATGTATATATGTAGGTTTTTGTTCGATGAAATCAAAATTTTTGTTTTTAATGATGTTCCTCATTTGATAAAACTTTTGAGAAATCATTTCATTGATGGTGGGTTTATCATTAACGAAAAAGAAGTCAAAAAGGATATAATTTTAAGTCTCCTATATCTCCAATCAAATGACTTGCAGATCACGCATAAAATATCACCACACAATTTATGTGTGGTCGGACCTGAAAGGCAAAAGGTTAAACTGGCCACGAAACTTTTTTCACATACAATTTCGCAATCTATAACACGAGCCGCCAGTTTGGGATATTTGAGCAACGAAAATTGGAGCGAGTGCAGTCAACTCTTTAAACTCGTAATTACTTACAAAATATAATTTTTCTAGAACATACCTAAACTACTTAAGAAATTTCACTTAACTAGGTAAATGACTGGTTCGATGTTATGAATTCGGGAGTACCGAGACAGGATACCAGAGACCGATTATACGCATATGGTTTAGCACTTGAAAAACAAAATATCATTCTAAATAATATGTCGCAAATGATGTCAGAGATCCGTGTGATTGGCAAAAAGTCTATGCTACCTTTCCAAAAAGGTTGAAAATTATATTGTACTCTAAAAATTTGTGACACAGATTTATTTCTTTTGACATAAATGTATTCTACAGGTATCATTCAATCTAATAAAGCGTTACAAATGCTATATATTGAACTTAAAAGTCGATATAATATTGAGTATTTGCTAACGTATCGGTTTAATCAAGATGTGCTGGAAAATTTTTTTGGAATAATTAGGTCGAAAGGCGGACTTCACGATCACCCTGATCGAGAAGAATTCAAATATAGACTTCGATTATATTTAATGGGGTCTAACAAAGGCATTTTGGGTAGTAATGCAAATGTAGAAGTTGACAATACACCCGATTTAGATGTAGATAATTCTTTAACGGGTAAGTTGAAAGCTTAAATTTTAAATAACACAAAGTTTTATAAACTTTGTGATTTCTTCAGGTACTATACTTAAGAGTGTTAACCGTAACATTCAGGCAGATGTTTTGGCTACAGAAACTAACCAAAGCGAAATAGAAAATATGGAATATGATGGTTTAGAGAACTTGGCCGGATATATTTGCCACAAACTGAAGAATGAAAATCCTGATCTTGTGAGTAATTCTTCAACCGAACGCAATTATTCATGGGTTAATCACTTAAGTGAAGGTGGACTTAGTAAGCCATCAACTTCGTTAATGAACACGCTAATACTGTGTGACTCAATTTTTTCCAAATTGAATGGCGACAAATTATTACTCGCAAGCATTTGTTGGAAGCAAAAGAAATTGAAGCCAGTAATGACGTAAAAACCTTTTTTTTAGATGTAGAATGTATTTTAGAATTAGAAAACTAAATTCTGAAATTGTTGAAAGCACGTATAAGAGAAAGAGAAAGTATAGTAAAATAACAAACTAAAAATTCTATAAATATTCTTTAAAGATTTTTATTTTTAAGTAAAATAACAACAACAAATTTTGGAATGGGGAAAAAGGGAAATAATTAACACTTGGGTTCACTATTTATATGTATAAAATATTTAAATAAAAATAAATGGAAAATAAAATAGTTCTTTAAAATTGTTTATTATCAAACTGAATTTGCCCCACTGTCCTGTTTTTACAATAACATAATAGTTCTTCAGCTGAGTTTTATTAGCCAATCAGAATACATGTTGAGTGACGTCAGAGTTCCATCATGCGCAGAAAAGTATTTTTATTTTAGCTTGTTGGCGTAATCTTTATTTAATCATTCTTGGTTGAAATGATGTATACTCAGTAGCGTTGTGTAGTACCTTAGCGTAAGTCCCCGTCCATATTGTGAAAGATTTGCTGCAAAACTTTTTTGAATTCTCTTTTGAAGCTTCAGCAGTGTCCATACATGAAACATTTGCTTCATGTTTAGTATTTTTTATTCCTCCCTTCTATCTTCTTTCTTTAATTTTTTTTGACATTTCTCAATACCGAATGTAAATATAAAAGAACTACCCTGTGATAGAAGGTGTGAATATTTTTTTTTGGATACACATTTGAAGCACAAGGTATAATTTGAAGCAAAATGGACGCTAAGAAGAAAAATTATATAATAATTTTTATATAATTTTATATATTTTTTTTAAATTTTTGATTATATTTCACAAAAAATTAACAATAAAACAGGGTAGCTATTATTATGATGATCTTAACAGTATACCAAACGAAAAGAAATAAAATGAAACGTCAAATACACCTCATCTCAAAAGATGTAAATAAGAAATTCAACAAAAGCTGCATGTACATGAAACAGCGTACATACTTCCACTCCTCTTCCCCTTCTCGTTTACAAACTCAAAACTTTTGCAGCAAATGTTTCACAATATGGACGGGGACTAAGCGACATTATTGTACATTATATACTTATACACCACACATACACATAGCGATAGTAATATTGTTAAGTTTAAAGAAGTTTGAAAGAATAAACGGAGGACAGTCTATATCAAGAATTCAAGTGAGTTGGGTGTTTTAAGACTTCAGGAAAAACCATGATACAATACAATATTGTTTATAATGGTAATAATGTACTACTGTTTACTTGGGTTTCCCTTAGTTGCGGTAACAATTGTTTAGACAAAAACTATTTGTGTCTGTCGAGACAGAGTATTTATCAATAATATTCTTAAATGTATTTTGGGTTTCCTTTGTCTGTACAATCTTCATTTATGATTAAGAAAGTAATAAAATATGTTTAAGAAAATATGTGTTTACATTTCGTTGCTGACCTTGGATGAAACTCGTAGATATTAACTACATATGGTTGCTGACCTTGGATGATACTCGTAGATATTAACTCCCCTCCTTAACAAAAGTGTCCTCACTTTCTTATGCATGCGTCATCTCTGTTCTCAAGCTTGCTAATTCCATTTCGTAAATATGTTCAGCAATTCTTCTTCTTTCTGTTTGTGTTGTTTCTTTATAGAGATTAAAAAATTTTACTATAATGTTCATACATAGAATTGTTCCGAAAATTCCAAGTATACAGAAAAAACGTATTGGATGATATTCTATAGGGATTAAATATTTCGACATTTCCTGTATGTTTGAAAATTTGTGGTTGGAGTCTGAAGATATTATATGTATGTAGGATTTCCAATTTTTCATCAAGTTTTTGATGTATAACCTCCTTAATTTCTTGTTGGTGGTTGAAGTAATCATTTAAATTGGATTAACTGTAGTCCTTTGATTATTTGGCCATTCCAAATATGTTCATTATCGGTAATGATGTAACCATTCTCTAGTACTGTGAGTGGTGCATTATTCTCTTGAGTTATGTCACATTTAGCTGGCTTATTTTCTAATATATTTATAGTGCAATTATTAGATTTGTTAATTTTACAAATATTATTTCCTATGTAATTTTTGCATTGGATTACTGAAGTATAATTAGCATTACAAAGAGCAATATTTCTATCTAAAATAAATTTTCCATGCTTATATGCTAGAGGATATATATTATAAAGTTTACATACTTTTTCAATTATTGGATATTTATGAATTGTAATTATAGCTTGGTCATAAAAACAGATGTGAATGTCTGCGTACTCCAGTATATTTATTATCGGTAAGTCAAAAGCTTCATTAGACATGATTTCCTTTATTTCATTTAGATTCAATGTTCCTGAATAAAAATGTCCATTTTTAGCGATATTTATTGTATTTGTTATACCTTCAAGTTCACGTATCTACAATAGCTTTACGATCTAGTTTTTCTAAACCTTGCTCAAAGCGTGAGTTTATTATTTTTTGTTTGTTATTATTTTCAATTAATTGATTAAGTCCTGTCTTTATTTCTATTAAGTCGTCGTGATCTGGTGTGCCGGTGATGAATTTTAACATTGAAACTAGGAAGTTTAGTGCCCTGTTCCCGTGATGTGTGTTTGGTATTAGTTGTGCCTTTAGTGATTCAATTCTGTTCATTAATATTTGTTCTTCCTGGCTTTGTTCTATATTATACAGATTTTGCATTATGGCCTCATATGGTCTTAGTATCCTAGACAAGTTAGCTACGTGATATAAATATGATGTATCTATGAATAAATATGCAGGGTCTGTTTCTACAAGTACGTATTCTTTGCCCGTTAAATCAGTTCTGCTGTCGCCAAAGGCAAATGCAAGAAATATAATCACGGTTCCTGTTGGTCTGTACATTGTGTGGTTTATCTGCGTATATTGTGTTTATGTATTATCTTACCCTTCGCTGTTAGAATTGTGTCTCTACGGTTTTCCTTTACCTTGTGTTGTGAGTACTTAATATTATTTTTATTACGGCGGTGTGTTTTAGCGTACATTATATCCCCTTCCTTGTAAATTATTGGGTGTCGGTTTTTATTGTGATAGTTGAGCAATTTCACTTGTTTATCTTCAAGTTTTCCTTTAATATCGGGGTAACGTTCTCTATTGAAAAAAAACGTCTTCAGGCCTATATCCTGTTGTAGAGTGAATTGTCTTATTGCATTGCTTTACTGCATTAAATAGCTCGTCTTTTGGTGAAGAGTGATTTTGTTGTGCCAAAGTTGTTGATATTTCGATTAAAGTGCCGTGTATGCGGTCAACCTGACTTTTGGTTGTAGAGTGATGAATGTATGCCGTATTTGTAAGCGTTCATAAACACTTTTTGCTATTATTCCACTAAATATGTTTTCGTTATCAGTCATTAAATGTTTAGCATTTGCGTATATCTGTGTGAGAATTTTTTCAATATACTCATGAAAATTTGTTTTGCTATGTATTTTAAGTATCCCAGTCGGCATTTGAATTAATTATTGATCATATTCGAGTCTTTTTTTATTCTTCTTCGCGATTAAATTAATCATTTATGCGCACGTTTCTGAATCGAAAACGACTGTTTTGTCGGGAGAAAATGGTACCCTAGATACGACTCTTCAAAACGAGTCTTTTATGACTCGCGTTTCTGACTCATTTTCGCGCTCGTTTCTGAATCGAAAACGACTGTTTTGTCGGGAGAAAATGGTACCCTAGATACGACTTTTCAAAACGAGTCTTTTATGACTCGTGTTTCTGACTCATTTTCGAAGCAGTTTGCAATAGTACTTACAATCAATTACGACACTTTTTCAAGCCATTTTACAGTCATATTACTAGCCGTTAGTGAGTCTTGTTTTATTTGGTATAACATAAAGAAAGTATATTCTTTTATTTTTTTCATTATTTATTTATTACTCTTTAATTTAATCAACTTTTATTGTTCTTTGCACCATGAACTTACCACACAAATAAACATAAATTCACAAAACTCATTTCTTTCAAAATCAGTAAGAAAATTTGTCACGTTATAAACAGTAGCAAAAACCATAAGAAACAATTTTTCATCGTCAAGATGCGCTAAATATGACTCCAAAATAAAAATAAAAATTCTTAATACAGTCACATTTCGGGCATCTATATGATGAATTTATGATTGCGCACATTCTATACATATTGTTTGCGTTTTTTAAACAAGTCGCTTTCCAAGCATTTGTCGGATTCATTTTCGGGTCTTTTTTTAAGCGCACAACTGATTAATCCGTTTTTAGTCATCTGAGGTAGTCTTAAAAGACTCAGTTTGGTGATTTCTGCCAAAAGCATTTATATACAATTTATAGATTCTTTTTTAGACATTTCTTTTAAGTTCGGCCAATAATATGTTAATAAAATTTCCTGAGCATTATTTTTATAATTTCTATGTGCTCTTCTATGTGTTCGCATTACAATTTCTTTTCGTTCTTCTAAATTAATTACATCTTGTAATTGTGTTTGTGCTATAACAAACAAGTTAAGTGGGAATGTATTGATAATGTCATTCTGTAGGTGAAATAATGTTTCCTCACTTAAATTCAGTGCATTTTGAACTTTAGGATTTACTATTTGTTTTAATCTGTTTACTAATTCGTTTTTTGTTTTATAATATATAACATGTCTAACTCGATCTGGAAAAATGGTGCATGTATCTATTTCGATCAATTTATTTTCATCAAATATTGGTATTATCTGATTTCTAAAAGAATTTAGGGGTTGTTTGACTCTTTTAATACCCTCTGAAGGTGAACTCTGTGCTGAGTGATGTGAACAACTAGATGTATTATTAATTTGATGACATCTTTTACCGTATTCAATGCGTCTAATGCTGTTTGGTCCAGATTTATTTTCACGTTTGTACTTTGGTTTTTACTAACCCCACCATTGTCTCCCCTGAGATGCGTTGTCAGTGGTTTTACAATAGCCGCAAAGTTTTTGTAAATTTTCTATAGTAACTTGCCAAGCCCAAAAATGATCTAAGTTCTTTTAGGTTTGTGGGAACGGGATAGTTTTTTATTGTTTCAACTTTATTTGGGTCTACTGTTATTTTATTATGTTTTATAATGCCCTAGGTATTCTACTGAATCTTGAAAGAAATGCGATTTTTCGTCAGATATTTTCATGTTGGCATTGTGGAGTGCATTAACTATGGTACGGATGTGCTTCATGTGTTCCTCAACTGAGGAGGAATATATCAGCACATCGTCTATATAAACATATGCAAATTTTCCTATAAAAGGACGGAGAATATCATCTACGTATCGTTGAAAAATGGAAGGAGCGTTCTTAAGACCGGACGGCATCCTTAAAAATTCATACTTTGCGCCATTCACGCTAAAAGCTGTTTTTCCCCTGTCTGATTCATTTATAAGGATTTGATGAAATCCCGATTCTAAATCTAGTGTAGTGAATACCTTTGCTTTGCCTAAGTTCTGGATCGTCATTCCAACATCAGGAATTGGATAGCGGTCAGTAATTATCTGAGCATTTATCTTCTGAAAATTTACTACCATTCGTCTTTTGGGTTTGCCTTGATCATCGGTACCATTTTATACGACTGTCCAAATGGGGGAATTGTACGGACTCCAATTAGCTGTATAATTTTATTATCTAATAATTTCTGTAATTCGTTGTTAATAAATTCACTGTCTGATATTGGATAAAGATATTGTCTTCAGTTTGTGTTCTAATAGATGCCTGAATGGTTGTAGCAAATGGTAATATTTCGTTAGTTCTATTATTTCTCTGCATTATCTTTTCAATATCTTCCCTGTAATTTTCATTGTTTATTGTATAATTTATTTTTTGTTCGTTTTTTCTAATTTCTTTCCTATATTTATATTTTAAACTATAGCCAAAGAGATCGATCTCTGCTTTGACTGATCTTAATCCCTTCTCTCCCAGAAGCATATCGAATTCTTGAAAGGCCTCTGTTTCATAAAAAGTTAAATGGTGATTTAGAACAGTAATTATTTTTTTCGTATTTACTACAGAATGTCCATGAAGTGTTTTGACTTTTAGAGGATTAATTCTTATTGATTTCCCTATCTTACAACTATCACTAATATAATTATTAGTGGCTCCCGTATCTATTAAAATATTTATTGATCTACCTGTTTCTCTGCAAGTTCGTTGTAGACATGGCAGACCATTTACTCGCCTAAAAAAGTACTTCCGGTTTCTAAATCATCTTCGGTGTATTGTGGTTGGAGCGATTGGAGATCTTCGTCCTTTGTTTGGTGTACACGTTGAACTTTATTGTAGTTGTGGGCTGAATAATTATTTTCTCTTTTTTCGGGCATTTGATTGTGCTACGAAATGGATTGTGATGTACTGCATTATTTTGTGGAGGTCTATTATTACTCCATCTTTGTTGTTGTTGGAAGTTCGTAGGCCTTCTATATTGTGCTGAGTAGTCATCGACTTCCATTGGCTCGATTTGATTTCATTGTGATGCCGGATAATTATGATGTCGTCGCCGAACCTGATATGCTGGTTTTAGTTGATGGTTTTCATTACTTCGGTGATGTGCATGCCGTTGTTCGTTACGATACTCTTGTCGTCTTATACTGGTATTTTCGAAATGCCGATCTTCATTATCATGGTATATAGTACAAGCAATGGCATAAGCTTCTCCCAGACTTTTGGGTTGGTTTGCATAAAGAATCCCTTTTGTGTAGTTGCTTCATAAGCCCATGATAAAAGTGCGGATCGCATCCTCATTTGCATCCGATAGTCGTCCAATTCTCATATTTTCGTCTGCCAATTCAATTTTTTGCTGTATGAGAGTTAGGGCTTGAGGAATCTCATCGTGGAATTCAGTGAGAGATTTGTTTCCTTGCCTAATTCTCGTCATACTATCTTTTAATACGTACAAAGGGCGTTTGTCCGAATACGTATAGTCCAAGCGATTTATGACCGCATAAGAATTGAGTTCTGTCCCATTTACGGATAGAACTTTTGATGCGGCGCCAATAATTTTTGCACGGATTATACATACGCAGTTATAATATTCAGGGCTGTTCGTTCATAAATTGCTTTATGTTCTCCATTTGAGTTCACACTTTTTTTTTTTTTTTTTTTTTTTATCTAGGACCAGCACTCAGGAGATGACTCCTACACATGCGAAGCATTGTGCTGGAACTATAGGAAAGGGATAGTAGGAGAAACGACTGGAGGTGAAGCTTAATTAATTATTTTTGCAGCTCTGCTTTTGCACGTTCTTTGTTTATACTCGTAGCAGTGCTGAAGCTTCCTTAGTAGCCATTTTTTATTATTATTTTACTTCGCCGGTGGTACACAATACCGACGAAGGAGGGCGTTCTGATGTGATTGTGGATTGCTATCAGCTGAAGCCGGTATTGTTCAATGACCAGTGACTATGCCTTCGCCACTGAAACCTTCCGACAACAACTGACACACAAAGACACACTAATGCAACATCAGAAAAATGCGAGATGTTTATTTTTAATTTAAAATTTTTGGTCTGAAACTGGGGTTGAACCCAGGTCTGTTTTTGGATTCGTAGTCAACGTGCAGACTACCATCCATCGTGCCATCGCCACCCTCTTTATATGCACTACATAATTATAAATAGTACCTGCTTGTATACATGTGTGCCTATATTAAGGTGACCATAAGTCATTTTTTTAGAGAACAATATATTTCAACTGGCTGTCATCTATGAAATGTGTGTTCTCTTTCTGTCATCTTTTTTTATTACATGTCAACTTTAATTTTAAAATAATGATTAATATTTGTTTTTACATGGGGGTTGAGCATGAAACACATTCGCCACAGCAGGCTACGAGTTACAGAGGCTACAAATGTAGTTGGCTGCATTCGTTCCCTTGTAGCCGGCTACTTAATTATTTTGAAGACGGCAGCTATGAACAACTGAAATAATCACCACAGAAGCATTTCAGTTTCATAAAAAAAACACTTGTTCCAAATATCCTCATTCCACTTAAATATTTAAAAACAGGCCAACTTATCTATGCAAAACTTCTTTGTTGTTAATATATGAGTTAGTAATATAATATATTAATTTTTTCTGTTCTTTTCTTTTTAAATAAAAGTAAGTATTTTTAAGCTCATACATATTAATAATTTCTCATTAGATTGGCAGCACTCTAATTGCATATTGTCGATTGTTAAAATAGCCAGCTACAAAAGTGGTCGTGTAGCCGTGTAGCAGTGATGTCGTCAAAATAATCGCTTCCATATAAACGTGTGTATTTTAATTTCTACAGATTGTAGCTGGTAGCCTGCTGTGGCGAATGTGTTTCATGCTTTACACGTTAAAATTTTAACTTTAAAACTTAGAAATTCTCTCACTTTTTTACTGAACACTCATACTTCTAAAACTTAATGAGAATTTGTCTTCAAATTCTCTGTGCAACTTTTGTGTCAAATTATGGGCAAGAAAACAGCTGATACCTATTCTTGTGAACAGCAAAGGCATCTTGATAATAGAATTTGCTTTTAAATTGCTGAAAAAAATATAGCCTGCAGCCTACGTACACATGAGTTTTGAGATGTGTAAAAGCAAAATTTGAACGCGAGTTAATATCTACGAGTATCATCCAAGGTCAGCAACCAAATGTAGTTACTATCTACGAGTGTCATCCAAGGTCAGCAACCAAATGTAAACACATACTTTCTTAAACATATTTTATTACTTTCTTAATCATAAATGAAGATTGTACAGACAAAGGAAACCCAAAATACATTTATGAATATTATTGATACATACTCTGTCTCGACAGACACAAATAGTTTATGTCTAAACAATTGTTACCGCAACTAAGGGAAACCCAAGTAAACAGTAGTACATTATTACCATTATAAACAATATTGTATTGTATCATGGTTTTTTCCGAAAACATATTTTTTATCCTAAATATTAATCCTTTGTCTCTTTTCCATATAAATATAATGAATGTACTTAGAAAATAAGTGTCAGTTTTAAAAATACATTTGAATAAAGCTCACATTTCAGTGCAAGCAAAAAAAAACATTTTTTTTCAACTCATTCCTGTAACAAGGAATTAACTGGGGGCTCAACCGGAATACAAGCGAAATAATCTTGTATTCCCAGCCAAACAAAAATTAAATAAAATAATACAAAATTTGTGAAAAATTTCTAACCATATACATTAAACAGTGAAAGTTCTGAAACAATACTCATCAAAAAAGGTGAAACAAATTCTTGAAACTGGATTCCCGGGAAAAACGTCAACAAATATTCAATTCATTCCGGACAATAGACGAAGATATCAATATGGGCGAGGTCGCAGCACTTCAAGCTCACAATTAAGTACTAACCGAGCAATTAATATCCTTAAAAACGGACTTCGACGCTTTAAGAAACCAATCACCATTCGCTGTTACTACAGTGCCAACAATGCCAGCACTAAAACCAAGAATAACAAATGCCAACCAAATCAACACAGAAATCTTTAAATGTGGAATAGAAGGGGAATATAATCCATGGAGGAATCAAGTCTTTATATGCACTACTTATGCACTTACATATGTAGTGCATATAAAGACGTAGTATAACTAAATATTTTATGCCTTAAATTAGCTGAAAATTACACTCGCAAAATAAATATTTGATTCCTTTGCTATTTTCGTTGTTTCCTTTGGTGTGGCGTTAAGATAGGCCAGTACCATGATCTAAATATATAAGGTCTGCTTGATATTGAATGACAGCTGCCTTTTTTTTTTAATTTGACGTCATCGTCGGGAAATGTTTTGTTGTGGTTAAATGGAAATTTAAAAGCTAGTGGTTAAAATTATTATTATTACATATTTATTAAGAAAATTAAAGGATTATTTTATTGGCAATTAATTAAAATTAAATGTGAACTGAGTTAGAGCAAAAAAAAAGAGTTTTTAATAAACAATTTGTGTAGAAAGTGATAAAATTTATTTGGACAATGAAATACTGTGTGGTAAAAGATTGTAAAAGCTCGAAGCAGGATGATAAAAATCTAAAATATTTTACGTTTCCAAAAGATCCAGAAATAAAGAAAGTGTGGATCAATGCATGCGGTAAAAAAAACGTTAACTGGAAATCTGGAACAATTTGTTCTAAACATTTTACGAATAATGATTGGCGTTTAAAAGATATATTATTGAACACGCCAATAAGAAAAAGATTGTTAGATGCGAAGGCTGTCCCATCTTTAAATATCCATGTAAACAGCATTTTACCAGTCGAAAGATCGAAACGATACGTAAAAAGAGCAAACAAACAAATTGTAAAGGAAGCAATTGGTGAATTTGATTTAAAGTAAATACAATTTTTTTTAAAATCCACTTTTTTTAATGAAATAATATTTACAATTATTTATAGTCTGCAGAAATTACAAGAAGAAAGTATTGAAAATATTGAAAATGAAAATCCAAATAAGTCAGTTGCAGTTCAAACAGAGGGTTCTATAAACCCTGCCAAGAATTTATGGGAAACATATTAAAATTAGAAAATACAATATTCAAGAAAATTATTAATAATACTTTAAGTTTTCGAAATAATTATTTAAAATACCATAACATTAAATGTGATAACATAGATGTGCCTGAAAATGTAAAATCGTTATTTTTTAAAAGTCGTTTATATTTTAGAATAAGAAATTTAAACAAAATATTAATAAAAGAGAAAAACGAAAAACGAAAAAAGAAAATTAAAAAAAGACTATAACATAACAATTTAATTTGTTTTATTTATTTTACCTTTAAAATTGCAAAATATTTCAACAAAAAAACAAACTCCATACATATTAAAAACAAATCTCGACGGTGACGTCACAGTAAAAATAATTTGAACTATCAAGCAGACCTTATATATTTAGATCATGGGCCAGTACTACATCCATACATACATCATATATACATCCATACATAGTTATGTACAAACTTGTGTTTTAATTGTACAAATGGTTTAAGTATTTACAATAGGTGAGTTCATTTACTTTACTAGTAAAAATTAGCAACGAGAGAGTAACAAGAAATTTTCCAAAATTACTCTCAAAAATGTGAAAAAGCAAATGAAAGCTAAATAGCTAAAATTTGCAAGTTAAAGTAGTGTTGTAATGTATAGGTATATATGAGTACTTAATAATTACCCCTATATTTTTTGGACAAATTATACACATATGTATATTATTATAAAAATATTGTGATTATGGTCATTTATATTCAGGATTGTCGTGACTGGCGTTTTTCGAGTACAGCTTGTAATAGAATAATGAAAAGTTTTGCAATTTTATTTAATCTAATACTAGGCGTAGTCGAAATACGCTAAACACGATAAGGGTGATTAGCTACTTTTAAATAAAAGGAATTAATAAAATATCTATTTTTAATTAGTTTATACGTTACAACAGCCTGCCTACACATAGCATTTTTATTTCAAACATCGGAAATAACGGTAGAATGAGGTCGCAAAAATGCTTATTTCCAACTTTGTGTTTTATTTTCCAAACGATCTTCATAAAAGGTTGTTTTAATGCGTGTTAGAATAAGCATCCGTTAATATATACTATTATTTGGGCACCTTATTGCGTTATTATTCTAATAATTATATAATATTAAGTATTTTTTAATGTGTTTTTATGAAAAACTATTTATGTAAATAAACACTAATAAAAAACTACATTAAAGCTCTAAACACTTAGATAATGCGCAAGCAAATGTTAGTTGAAAAAGAGAATTTTTGTTGTTATTGTCTAACATTATTGCTCTGCCTTTGCAGAGAAACAAATTTAAGCAATTTTCATTTTCATTGTAATAAAAAGCTTTATCCAAAACAAAATATCATGTTGCTGCCAGCATTAAACCCCAAAAGCAGTAAAAAAAAAGTAATTTAATAAATTATGTGTTAATTTAAAATTATTTGCAA
This sequence comes from Dexiosoma caninum, assembly GCA_963924685.1. NCBI lineage: Eukaryota > Metazoa > Arthropoda > Insecta > Diptera > Tachinidae > Dexiosoma > Dexiosoma caninum. The sequence continues at coordinate 49,341,647 of OZ004729.1, read as the reverse complement.
ATATATATCTGAACTAATTGAATTATTTGCCTGCTCAGTGTAAAGTACCGAGTAGCTAGGTACTCATTATATTTACAATACTAAAAATAACAGCTGGTCTGTTTGCCGGAACATCCTTTGCCACTGATGTACCAGATACTGTGCTGCTTAGTTCAATTCCATTAGACATCTTATATTTGCTTCTGTTGTTCCTAAGTTACACAAAAATAATTTGTTATCTTTTTAATACTTTTTATCATTTGAAAAGTTGACATTTACGTACAATTTCTTAAATTTTCCAAAATATTTTTATTTTTAACTTAATTTAGAAATATTGTTTTGTAAACACAAACGCAAAACAGCTGTTTGAATAATTATTGCAAGTAAAAATTTTACTTGTAAAAACTTGCAAGAATTTTTCTGCCTCTCAATTTTTTACGCTCTTTTGACGCTCTCCTGTTGCAAATTTTTTGGGTTAATGAACGCTTTCTAGAAACAATTGTTTTTTTTTTTTTTTTTGTCTTGTACCGGCACTCAGGGGATGACCCCTACACATGCGATGCATTGTGCTGGAACTAGGAAATTAGGTTATGGGTTACAAATTTGTAAAACTTTTTAGTAAATGAACACAACTTATGCCATACCCGCATGCACACAACAATGGTTCCAGAAACATTTTTTAGATTCTAGTACTAATATGAGCAATAAAGGTCATGTCAGTTAAAACTTTTGCTCGCGTAGCGTTACTGCTTCGCTTTGACATCTAAGATAAAATGTATGTACATACATACATATGGATACATGCCTCAGAAGCACAGAAAGCACTTTTAAAGCAGCTTCAAGTTCGTCATCTCTCAACTTTTTGCGTGCTTTGACAAGCAGCTAGAATAATTTTCTTTACTCGTTTCTTCCTTTCTATTCTTTTCCATTTGGAAGAGAAGAACACTGTAAAATATTTTGTCAAATAACATTATTGACTTTAATTTTTATAAAGAAAAAATAAATAGCAAAATTATCAACCACTTTTTCTTTTGGTAAACCAACAGTGCGCGAGAGTTGTCGAAGTTTTTATGACTCATACATATGCCTTTTGCTTTACACTTTTCTATCAAATTGTGTGCAATAAATTATTTAGCACTGCAGGTCTTATTTTTATAAAATTTTTAATTTATTTGTTAATAAGTTTTTTCTTATTATTAAAAATTTGTTAATAAATAAATTGAAAATTTTATCAAAATATTGCATTCAATAAAATTAGAGGGTCGAATAAAAAGAAGAATTCATATATTTTCTATCAAAGTTCAGAACGTCATGCAAAGCCACAAAGTTTTATCTGACACGTCCTTTAGAGCGCATGATACACAATCAATGTTCACCTTCAATATTTGTCATTGTGTGCGAAAAATAGTCACACATATGTGCTCTGTGTAATATTGACGAATATCAAAATGGTTTTGATATTCATCGCATTAGGTCTGTACGTTTACTTTCTGGTAAATTTCGGTAAAATAAGAGTAAGCTATAATTACTCTCAATAAAAGAGCAAAATGTACAAAAGTAAGAAAACGAAAACAACCATAAAATGTACCAGAAAAAAAGAAATGTCAATTTTTTACAGCTCTGTTTATATCGGAGATGATATTTGACAGTTTTAAAATTGTACTTTTTTGACCCCAAATGTACTAAAAACATAAAAGTTGTGTTAAGTTTTACTATTATTAACTATTAGTAACAGAAAGATAAAATAAAATGAGTTCTTGAATATTGAGAATTTGTTTCGAAATCAATCAAATTAAAGTAATACTGCAGGAGTTCCTATTACTCGAGAGACCACCTCGTTGGGAGACAACCAACGTGCTGTTGAATAGTTAAAAATTAATGCAGTTCATTACAAAAGTATTCTTGAATTTTCGCAAATTCATCAATTTTACAGAAAGGATAATTTTACTCGTTTGCAAACTTATAATTCGGACCATAGTTTTTGAAGCTCCGTACGACTGAGTTTAGACGAGAAAATATTTAGTTTGGTAGCATGTTACGGGTGTGGAAGAGAGCATCGTTTTTGTGTTCGGTACTCGGCGACACGTTTTAACATCAACATATGTTGTCTTTGCTGATGGATAGAATTAATTTTTATGCGAATCCGTGAATAGTTTGTTTTAATATTTGTATATTTTAAATAATTGTGGGCAATTATATTAAGAAAAAATTCACAGATGATGGCCCACTCCAAGGTTCTGATGGATATTTCTATTTTATATTATATTACATTTCTTTTTTTTATATACATATGTACATATAAGAATATTGAAATAAAATCAACGTAAAGAATTGAAATAAATAGTGTTTCATTTCAATTGGGATATCCGTCTACAGTGAGCGATATATATGCATCAACGCTGACTATCATATGCACACAGAAGTTTCGGTCATTTTTCTCATATTGCCCTTCAGAAAATGATATAAACTTTGTTCTACGCAATGACCGATAATTCTGTCAGCAATGACGGTCATATCACCGGTCAAATGACCGTCAATGGTCTTGTAGGGCAGCTAAACTTATTAGTTATTTCGCTGGTCACTTCATTCAACAGGCCAAACGTTAAAGTTTGTGAAAAGTGGTTGTGAATAATTTAATAATTAAATATTATATTAGGAAAAATCGAAAATATATTTTTGCTATAATTAATTTAAATTACTGAACAACGTATAATCATATGAATATACTTTGGTACTTAATATTTAGTGGAGTAAAGTAGTACTTTTGCAATGCAAAGTGTACTGAAAAAAGTACAATTGTACGACCTTGATTATCCCTGATTTTCATTGAAAGTCTAAAGTGATTGATGACAGTTTACCGAAAAAAAACTATTTGTGAAAGAATTTATTTAAAAAAACAAGTATTGAAAGAATTTATTTAATTATATTTATTTTTCAGCGATGGTCTTTTTTATGAAAAGTTTTTAACAATTATTTATTTTTCAATATTTCGCTACCAAATAGGTGTGTAGCATCGTTAGGAAATAATAATTTGTATTAACAAAAATATTTATTTAAAAAAATGGTCTTTTTTATGAAAAGTTTTTAACAATTTATGGTATAAATAACAAAAATGTTTGTAATTAAATATTGTTAAGAAAAATTTTTAACACACAACTTTTTTAATGTCTGTCAGCTGTTTGGGACATTTGTAATTTTTCTTTGTTATTTTCAATGTTTATTATAAACAAACTGATTGCTTGTTCTTCATGCCCAAACTAGCCCGAAGAAAAAGTACGGGCATTCTCGTGCGTGAAGAACAAGAACATTACTCTCTCAAAACCTCTCTCATTTACCCAATTTTTGCGTAAGAAAATGCTGTTGGGTAAGATTGGGCGCCCGTGGGCGCCCAATTTGGGGTAAACGAACACACTTATTATTGAAGAAGGTACACGTAGTGTGGCAGTGTTGTTGTCAATATTCATTTTATTCAGCGTTTGAAAACTTCTGATATGTGGAGTTGCTTTGTCTACTACTTTTGCTTCTGCTACTTAAAATACAAGGAGTCGAAGGCAAAGAAAATTAAAAAAACGAAAAGTTCAAACAGTTGTAGTTGAAGTATAATACAAAAACAAGAAGTCGCAAGAAGTCGTAGTTTTTGTAGACTTTAAAAATATAAAAGTAAACACAACGTAGTACTACAGAAGTTGACATGTTCGATCATTCTTATGTTTGACTGACTACAACTTTTGATAAATTCCGAAGTTAAAGCATTAAAGACATTGTGTGTTTTTTCTGTAATTTTTGCATACATACAACACATACATAAATATGTATGCATATGAAATTTAAAATAATAACTTCGGCGGCTTTATTTAGTTTTAGAAATACCTTAAAACGAAAAACAATGCCGCGAAATAAGTCAAATGAAGTGTGGAAATATTTTGATAATGATGTGGATGAGGGTTTTGCTGTATGTAAGTTGTGCAAAAATAAGCACAAAAACAATAGAGTGTCAAACTTAAAAATACATTTACTGAGACTGCATAATATAAAAATTGACAATAATATCGAAACATCTAAAAATTCTTCTCCAACTTCTTCAAAAGTTATACGCAAAATAAAAATAAGAATTGAAATTAATAAAAAGCACTTACTTAGATCATATATTGGACTGGTAACCGAAGATTGTATTTCTTTCAACATTTTTAAAGTCTACAACAACTACGACTTCTTGAATTTTTCGTTTTTTTGGTTGTACTTCAACTACAACTGTTTGAACTTTTCGTTTTTTTGGTTGTACTTCAACTACAACTGTTTGAACTTTTCGTTTTTTTATTTTTCTTTGACTTCGACTCTTCGTATTTTAAGAAGCATTAACTTAAACAACAGGTTGTGTTTGTGTAGTGACAAAAAGAGAAGTCGAAAAAATAGAAAAAACTTACGACTTCTGCTACATTGACTGCAGTTTTTTAAACGCTGTTCCGCAGGCAATAAACAGTATAGAATGGTCGTGGACTATCGGAAACTAAATGCCGCAACCATTTCAGACCGATATCCAATACCGGAAATAAACGTCGTCACATCACAGCTGCGCGAAAATATCTTTTTCACAGTAATTGATCTTAAGATTGGGTTTCACCAGATCCCACTAAAACCATTATGAAAAACTGCGTTTTCTGTTTGCAACGGCAAATATGAATTCACCAGATTACTCTTCGGACTTTTTTTTTTTTTTTTTTTTTTGTCTTGGACCGGCACTCAGGGGATGACCCCTACACATGCGATGCATTGTGCTGGAACTAGGAAATTAGGTTATGGGAAGGAGGATAGAGGGAGTAGTGTTTATTGACATTTGATTTAAATCTTCCCAAGCTAAAAGTGACAGGAAACACCTCTGCGGGTAGTCTATTCCACATTCGTGCCGTTCGGCCAAAAAACGAATTTTTCCCTGTAAAAACTCACCCCACGTTGCGACGGTGCTCAAGAGAGTCAATAGAGTGGGTGGCGATGGCACGATGGATGGTAGTCTGCACGTTGACTACGAATCCAAAAAACAGACCTGGGTTCAACCCCAGTTTCAGACAAAAAAATTTTTAAAATAAAAATAAACATCTCGCATTTTTCTGATGTTGCATTAGTGTGTCTTTGTGTGTCAGTTGTTGTCGGAAGGTTTCAGTGGCGAAGGCATAGTCACTGGTCACTGAACAATACCGGCTTCAGCTGATAGCAATCCACAATCACATCAGAACGCCCTCCTTCGTCGGTATTGTGTACCACCGGCGAAGTAAAATAATAATAAAAAATGGCTACTAAAGAAGCTTCAGCACTGCTACGAGTATAAAAACAAAAAGAACGTGCGAAAGCAGAGCTGCAAAATAATTAATTAAGCTTCACCTCCTGTCGTTTCTCCTACTATTCCTTTCCTATAGTTCCCAGCACAATGCTTCGCATGTGTAGGAATCATCTCCTGAGTGCTGGCCCTAGATAAAAAAAAATATTACGTTTAGACGATGTGCTCTTCTACACAAAAATTTGGCATGTCGTACGACTTGTGGGACAATGTAAAGCACCCTTAAGTCAACATTGCTGTACATAAGAAAAAGAGTTTTAAATGTTTACTCATTTACATATTAAATTGGTTATTTTGGTACTCTGCATGTAGACTTTATTTGCATACTGTATTTATTAGAATCGTCTTTTTCTATATGCACCTCTTTATTATTTTTAACAGTTTCTTTTACATAATTAAATTGGTAAGATCATTAATTTTCCAGTGTTCATTATTTTACTGTAAACCTTGTCGTTTAGACCACTCCAACCAAGAGCCCAAGTATGGCTTAGCACTGAAATTTAAAAAAAAAAAATTTAATTTGATATACATAAGTATGTACTATGTACATATAAATATTTGAATAGAATTTATTTTATGGGAAAACGGAAAGGTTTCATAAAAGTTAAATTGTTGTAGTCGCTATTATTTTTTTAAGTCAGTTTTCATTAAAACCTCTAAGGGTCTCTTTCACCAAACATATTTAAACACAATTTAATTTAATTAATGATCTTTATTTAAAGTATGTTTAAAAAAATTTAATTTTCATCAACTGAAATAGTGAAACACAAGAAAGTATGGTAACGCTCTGATTTTTAATATGATAGCGGCAACTTACAGCTTTTTAAAAAGCTGTTTTAAAGCTCTTTCATGCTGTTGCAAAATCAATATTTAAATGCAGAGTGCTGGCTACTTAAACAGTATTTAAATATTCTAGATGAAAATGAAAATCGACATTTAAATATGAATTGATATTTAAATAGAATTGGTGAAATAGGCTCTAAGCAATTCTCTGTTAGCAACACACCAACTTTATTTATCAATTTTGTTTTGAAGTGTTATATGTATGTATGGATATGTACATACATATGTATGTATATGAAAATATACAAAAGCCGAATTTAAAAAGAAAAATTAGTTCGAGCCTTTTGTTGATTTACATATTTATTAATTACAGTTCATCTGTTTATTAATTAATTGAATAGTAAAAAAGAATATTTATTTGTAATAAATTCACAAGATGGTTTTTACTTCGACCATGCTTTTAAAGCGTATATAAAAGAAGAAAATTAAAAGGTGTTGCCGCATGGCACTAAAAGAGAATGATGCCAGATTTTTAAGTTAGGTGCAATTTTCAACACTTCCCCTCAAATCTGACTTCATGTTCAAAATATACGTTTCAATTCAATGCTCTTAATCCAAGTGCTTCGGCGCATCTGCTGTGCTTTGGAGCTGTCAAACCCTTTGTTAAGATGTCGGCCGACATTTCGTCCGTCCTCCTGTACTTCACATCAATTTCGCCGCTTTCAATAAAGTCAGGTATGAGTGGTGGCGTATATCCACATGTTTCGTTTGATTATGAAAAACGGGATTACGACACAATTTTTCTGCGCTTTGATTGTCATTGTAAATGCAAACTCGATAATTGCTACCTAGTAACTCGCCAGCAAAACGTTTCAGATAAATGGCCTCTTTTGTAGAATCCGATAACGCCATATACTCAGCTTCGGTACTGGGCACAGCTACTGTCTTTTGCTTTCTGGACTCCCAGCTACTGGCTCCATTTCCGTATGTGAAAGCATAACCAGTGTAAGATTTTGTGTCATCTGTATTGGAGCCCCAGTCTGCATCAACATAACCCCTCACTGGTTCATTGCTCCGAGAGTACAAGAGTCCGAAGTTTTGAGTATATTTCAGGTAACGCAAGACTCTTTTGGCCGCTATCCAGTGTGCAGTTCCATAATTTACGTTGAACTGACTCAATATACTTACAGCATGTGCAATATCGGGCCTGGTGGAAACAGCCAGGTACATCAAAGATCCGATCAAACATTGATATGGCAATTTTTCAGCATCACGTTTTTCATTTTCATTCTTGGGGCACATTCCCTTATTTAGCTTCTCGCTAACATTTATTGGTGTACTCACAGGCTTGCAATGCGCCATTCCGAAACTTACCAAAAGGTGCTGAACATATTTTGATTGCGACATACTGATGGTCCCTGATTTCAAATCGTGTTTGAATTCGATACCGAGACAAAATTTTATGGCTCCTAAGTCTATCATTTCAAACGTATTAGCTAATACCTTCTTCAAGTGCCCTAAAAAATCCTGATCGCTTGAAGACACTACTAAGTCATCAACATAAAGTGCAATGAGTGAAATGTGATTAGCGTTTTTGTTCATGTAGACGCAGGGATCGCATTACGACGGTATCATGTTCATTTCTCTTAACTTTTTTTCTAATCTTTCGTACCATAGCCTGCCTGATTGCTTGAGGCCGTAAATTGCCTTTTTGAGGAGTCACACTTTGTTTTCATACTTTTTCGCTTCGTTCGCAGGTAGGACCTCGTATAGGTCGTTCGGCATTTCCTTGTAAATTTCCTTTTCTATTTCGCTATTAAATAGGCTCCAACGAAATCTAGTTGATAGACTTGCAAGTCAAATTTTGCGGCTATTGCCATTAAGAAACGTATGGAGCTCATCGTGGCTATTGGTGCAAATGTTTCGGTGTAGTCAATACCAGAGATTTGAGTAAAACCCTTTGCAACAAGTCGGGCTTTTCTGCATTCTGTTGAACCGTCTGCTTTATGTTTTGTACGCAGAGCCCATTTCGACTGAACAATCTTTCTACCCTTAGGTTTGGCAACTATGTTCCATGTCTTATTTTTCTATAGAGTATTATATTCTTTCAACATGGCTTTACGCCACTCATCAGCTTCAGGACTGGAGAGTGCCTCGTTACTGGTTGTAGGATCAGTCAGTTGGAGCAAGTTTGCCGAGTGATAATCTTCTTTATCTGGACTCTCGAAGCCTAATAGTTCTTCAGTCTCGTCCATGCTGTCGTCAGCCGATACTTTGTTTTGTACTTTCTTAGGCCTGCCTCGCTTCCCTGTGAGTATTTTCTTGGGACGTCCACGGCACTTTCGGTGTTCAACACTTTTGTTTTCGAGTAGACGTTTCTCGGGGTTAACTATTTCTTGTTTCGACGTAATTTGTGGTGCTGAGTGATTACTGATACTTTTGTTTAAATAAATGTCGATGTCATCAGAAAGTGGTTCGCTGTATTCGTTCATGTTGGTCAATGAAGTGAATACTACATCGCAACTTCTGCGCATTTTTCTTGACTGAGGGTCCCACAATCTGTACGCCTTGGATGTTTCAGAGTATCCTACAAATATATACTTTAATGATCTTGGTTCCAATTTGCTCTTACCTAGTGTTTTGTCGAGCATGAATGCTGAACAACCAAATTTCTGGAAATAGTTCACGTTTGGGGTCCTATTCATCCATATTTTGTAGGGTATTTCAACACTTAAACTCTGAGAGGGACAGCGATTACTCAAATGATTGGCGGTGTTAACAGCTTCTGCCCAAAATATGGGTGATAGGCCGGATTGGATTAACAAACATCTTGCCATGTCAATCAACGTTCTGTTTTTTCTCTCTGATACTCCGTTCTGTTGTGGAGTATATTCGATGTTCAGTTCGTGGCGAATTCCATGACATTTCATAAAATTGTTCATTTTGTTATTAACATATTCTGTCCCGTTGTCACTGCGCAGACATTTCGTACTGATACCCGTTTTTCTTTCAACTATTTTTGTACATTCAAAGAATTTTTCAGGAACTTCGTTTTTATTTTTGATAAAATAAATTTCGCACCAACGGCTTTTGTCGTCTATGAAGGTGACAAAATATCGGCTACCAGCATGCGATGGCACACGCATCGGCCCGCACACATCACTGTGAATTAATTCTAATAATTCGGTACTTTTGCTACGAGGTGAGATAAAGGATTTTTGAGATTGCTTCCCCTGGATGAACACTTCACAATCTGATAACTTTGTTTTTATGTTTGTGCGTATACCAACGACTTTTTCTCCTTTAATAATTTCTTTTAAAGCTTTTCTTTTGCTTGCGAAATTGTAGCAACTTCTACGCTTTCGTTCACGTAGTACAAATCATTTTCACGTTTTTCCACAAGTAATTTTTTGTTGACTATTGGGTTTCGTACTATTGCTGCGTTGTGTTTAAACGCCACTTCTAAGCCCTTTTTGGTAATTTTCGACACTGACAAAAGATTTGTTCTTAAATCTGGTACGTATAAAGCATCTTTTAAATTAACTTTGTGATAGGAGCTTTCAAATGTTATATTTCCCGAGACACGGTTTTGTTGTTGTTAGCCAAAAATACTTGTTTGTTGCCTGTGTTATTAATTGCACAAAATTTTTCTTCTTCGGAACACATGTGTGAAGATACGCCCGAATCCAGACACCACTTACCGGTATAGTTTTGTGCACTATTTGCCTCTTCGCTCACACTGCATGAAAATTCTGCTTTGTTACATTGTTTCTTCTTTTTGAAATTTTTAGTCTTTTGCCTTATGTCGAATTTTGCCACAAGTGAGGCAGGCATATTTGAACCTATTTTTCTCGTTGTTTGCTTTATTTTAGTAATACATTGCTCCTTCGTTGAGTTCGCCTGCGGATCGTTTACGAGCCTCGAATTCCTCTAATAGTTTTACCTTCAATATTTCTGTATTCGGCAATTTTTCTTGCGACTCAATAGAAATTCTAATAGTTTCATACTCGTTCGGCATACTATACAATAAGAGTATGGTCAGCAATTCGTCTATTATCACCAACTGCATTTCTTTCAGTTTATCAACCGCTTCGAAAAATTTGCGTATGTGATCACGCATGTCTTCACGTTCTGCATTTTTGTCAATATGAGACTCTTAAGCAACATTTCCTGACGGGCTGGTCCACGTGATTGATAAACCGAATGCAATTTTTCCCAAACATCTTTTGATGTACCACAAACCCTTATTTGTTGCAGCGCGGATGGGCTGATGGATAGTATGAGATCCGACTTGGCCTTTTCATCATTTTCTGTCCATATTTCCACGTTTCGTTTTTTACCAGCAGTTCTTCCACTTGGATCTTCCAAGTATTGAAGTTTTCCCTGTTTAAGGGTGCTTTAGACCATAAGATTTGTCGTACGTAAAATGAGCGAGAAAATAAAATGAAATTGCATCCGTATTTCAAAAAAAGAGAGTAAAAATCGAATGGTTGTTTTCTGGCTTTTACACCACTGGTATGGATAAAATCAAGTAAGATGAAAACATTCTCATTTAATTTTACTACATCTGTTTGCTTATTTTCCAAGGGATGGAGTTCTTGTCCAAATGAATTTTTTTTTTAATAACCTTGAAAAATATTTTTATAACTTTGGAATATGTTATTTTCGTGGTAAAAATTTTTAGTGTACTTTTACAAAATATACGTATATTTTTATAAAATTGTGCTGTCGTGGTCTAAAATGTACATTTCGATTTTATAATTAGTATAAATTTATGAAACCAGTTTTCCCTCCCTGGCTTTCTCACATTTGTTTACATAAAAATGCATCCCTGATCTAATGGTATGTGTTGGTTTTTGAAAAATTTAAAAAAATCAAGAGAGCCATACGACTGTCAAATTTTCATCCGTATTTTCTCTCAAAATCTTATAGTTTCATTACATATTACGTTTAGACGATCCGACTTGTGCTCTTCTACACAAAAATTTGACATGTCGTACGACAGATCTTATGGTCTAAAGCACCCTTTAAGGGTTCTATTTCTCTGCTGCGTACTCATTTTTCTATTCTTTTCTTTTGAGATGACGCCGCAATAAAAGTACACTGTACAACGCCCCTCAATTTCAATGTTAATTTTATATATGTAATTCGATCGCGCAGTGGAAGTGTGTTGGGTACATAACCTGTTGATTTATTTATTAATTACAGTTCATCTGTTTATTAATTAATTGAATAGTAAAAAGAATATTTATTTGTAATAAATTCACAAGATGGTTTTCACTTCGACCATGCTTTTACAGCGTATATAAAAGAAGAAAATTAAAAGGTGTTGCCGCATGGCACTAAAAGAGAATGATGCCAGATTTGTAAGTTAGGTGCAATTTTCAACACCTTTCTATATTAAGATAACTATTTGCATGCATGTAGATATCCATGTACATTGAACATAAGTATGTATGTATGCAAATCTTGTTGGCAAGATCTGTGACACGGATAGCATTGACAGCGAACGCGCGATGCTCACTCGACCACTGCGACATCGTGACTGACAAATCCGATAATTCCATCGGCGCTACCCTCTCTCCGCACCGTTTATTACTTTTTGAAATAATCGTATTTAAAAATATAAATTTGACCAGACAACCTGTATTTTCACAAATGTGATGAACAGAGAAGTTTATTGAGTCATGTCCGTCTATCCGTGTGTCTAAACCGTTTCTGACTAAACAGCGCGCAGAATATGTTTTGCTTTCCATCAGTCAGTAGTACCTGAATCGGTTGCTATTTAAATTTAGCCGAATCAGTTCAGTTTAGCCGAATGAGTTCCGAGCTGCAGCCGAAAAAGAACGAACACCTCGTTTTTTACTTAAAATTTTAGTACAAAAACGTTCATAATTTCGAAACGACTAGATCGATTTTGGTGATATTTAGTCCGTCTATGTAAATAGGTGGCCGCTTACTTTAAGTATCATTTAGACCCGCTGGGCTCCATCGATTTGTACAAAATTTGGTACATATGTATGCTCAGATATACATATGAACAACCGATTTGAAGTAAGAAATGTGGTCCGTAGGACCTAAACGGGTGAACCGATTTCGATATGAATTATTTCGGTGTGAATGTAGATATAGGCATGCAGACAAATGTGTATGCCAAAAAAAGTTGGCTTGTGTTACCAAACTCAAAAAATAGGTAAAAATTCGAACAGCATAAACGGTTGAACCGATTTCAGTCAAATTTTACACGTTGAGTTGGCTATTTGAAGTTATATAGTGGTTTGAAAGAGCTGGTACAAATAACCAGATCCAAAAATTAGGTAAAAATTCGGTACTACTAAACAACTAGGCGAAAATTTAGACGAATAGGAAATATAAAGTAGGCCAGTGACGTGTATCTAAGATTCGGTACAGGCGAATATAGCACCCTTTCTAGTTTTTAGTTGAAATTATTTGTATTTACATTTATTAAAAACACAACAAAAGGGTACATTACATCTGATTAGTATGTACTATACTACGAGTAGCCCAACGGGCTAACGGCCCGACTGCCCCCACCAAACGGGCTCGAGGCCCGACTGCGCCCGCCAAACGGGCTAACAGCCCGAGTGCCCCCGCCGGACAGCCTAGGGGCCCGGCTGCCCCCGATGAGCGGGCTGCTGGCTGTCCGGCTGCCCCTACCCCTGCCCCTGCGAAACGGGCTGCACCTGCCAAGCGGGCGGCTGCCACTGGCGGATCTAAGAGGGCCAGGGCGGAGGTGCCAGATGGGATCCTCGGGGAAACTCCTGCGACCGGGGATGATGACTGGAGGACAGTCACCTCGGGGAGAAGGAGGAAGAGACGGGGTTTGGGGACCCCGGCGGTGGACGATGGGAGGGCACCGCCACCGGTCCGTCGGTTGCGACTTCGGCGCGCGAAGCCTGAGGCGGTGCTCATTAAGCCCGCGGTGGGGCACACCTATGCGGGGGTGCTGAAGGATTTGCGTGGCATCGTAACGGGCGACACGAAGGGCGTACGGTCCGTCAGGAGGACGGGGGCCGGTGACATCCTGTTGGAGCTTGGGAGGGGGGGACAGGATTGACCCGGAGTTTGTACGGCGTCTGAGGACGCGTCGGTCGCGGAATTGAGACCGAGCGCGACCGTGGAGATGCGGGGTCTTGACTCCTTGACAGTCGTGGAGGAGGTGGAGATGGCGGTCCGTGGTCTGCTAGCCGGGCGCGAAGAGCAGCTACGCGTGAGGGTGACGGCACCGGACGTGCGCGAACAGGTTCGGGCGTACGTGACTTTGTCGGTGGAGGGCGCCGCGAAACTGTTTGATATTGGCTACGTGCGTGTCGGATGAATCAGGGCTGCGATACGGATGTCCGAGAGTGTCGGTAGGTGTTATCGATGCTTTGGGGCGGGACACACCCAGGCAAAGTGTACTGGGACAGACAGAGAGGCGCGGACGTGGTTGTTATCAGCGAACAATACGGTCCGATGCACCCAGGATTCTGGCTCGGGGACGAAACGGGTACGGCGGCGCTCTGGCTACCTGGCGGCGGTGAACTCGCGGTTGCGCGGTACGGGATCGGCTGCGGCTATGCGTGGGCTCGGATCGGCGGTTTTGTGCTGGTGAGCTGTTACCTCACTCCTAACGATAGTGTGGCGCGATTTAGGGCGAAGATGGCCGCTATCGAGGACGCTCTGGCTGGTATGGCCGGACCCTTTGTGGTGGCCGGTGATTTCAATGCCAGGGCTGTGGAGTGGGGTGATCCGGTGACGAGCACGAGGGGGAGGTGCGTCCTGGATATGGCGGCCAGGTTGGGCCTGGTGGTCATGAACGCTGGTGGTGCGACCACCTTCAGGCGGCCGGGGTGCGAGTTCACCACTCCTGACATCACTTTGGTATCCGAAAATCTGTCTGGGATGATCGAAGGATGGAGGGTGCTCGAGGAATATACTGGGAGTGATCACCAGTATGTTGAGTTTGGGATAGTATCGGAGGCGGGCGCACGGGGGGAGAGGCGCGCGTTGTTGGAACGTCGCGAAGTTAGACCGCGGGGCGTTCTTGGCCGGTTTCGACGGTACTACGGTTTTGGACGGTGGGGGAGACGCTGACTCCTTGACGGGAGCTATGATGCGGCGCATTGTTCGTGAATGCGACGCATCGATGCCCCGTTTGTCGCGACGGGCGGGGAGGCGACCTGTGTACTGGTGGACGCCGGAGATTGCTGGACTCAGGCGCGACTGCCTCCGCAATAGGAGGGTCTACACTAGGGCTAGGCAGGCCGGCGAGGCTCTACTGGAGACCCAAGAGTACAGGCGGTCCCGCGGGGCGTTGAGTCGCGCGATTATGGCGAGCTAGAGGGCGAAATGAGAGGAACTTCGGAGCGACCTGAACCGTGATCCATGGGGACTCGGCTATAGGATCGTGGCGGGAAAATTGGGCGCGAGCCGCGCTGGGGTGCAATTAGACGGCGCGCGAATCGATGCGATTGTGGGGGGCCTGTTCCCCACACACCCTCCGCTGGGCGGCGAACGTGGATCCTACGATAATGAGGTGCCACCGCCCTTTACCGAGGGGGAGCTGAGGATCGCCGCCGGGGCTCTTAGGACGGGGAAATTCCCTGGCTCGGATGGGGTACCGTCGGAGGTGCTGAAGATCCTGGCTGAGAGCAGACCGGAAGCATTGCTTCCGGTATATGATGCTTGTTTAGTCCAGGGCGTCTTCCCAAGACGCTGGAAGACACAGCGGCTCGTGCTTGTTAGCAAGGGCAGGGGCGATCCGACCCAGCCATCGGCTTATCGGCAACTTTGCATGTTGGATGGTGCCGGCAAGCTGCAAAGAAGGCTGGCGGAGCCCGTGAGGATGGCTGGGGGGCTGTCGGATAGACAGCATGGCTTCAGACCTGGCAGGGCAACGCTCGGGGCGATTACTGATGTGGTTGAGTGCTTCGAGCGCGCTCAGAGCGAGAGGCGTTATTATCCGAAGCGCATAGTTGTCCTGGCAACACTCGACGTTCGGAATGCCTTCAACAGCCTACGATGGGCTGATGTTCTAGAGCGCTACGGGGGAGGTTCCGTATTCCCGGATACTTGTATAGAATTCTCCGTAGTTATCTGGACGATCGGGTACTGTTGTACGATACTCCGACGGGGCGGAGGAGCAGGACGATCACGACCGGCGCGGCCCAGGGATCTGTGCTGGGCCCGGACCTATGGAATCTGACCTACGATGGGATCTTTGGGGTGGAAATGCCCGAGGATGCTCAGCTCGTGGGATACGCGGATGATATAGCGGCGGTGATCTTGGCGCGGGATATGGATGACGCCAGGGGGAAGCTGAACCGGGTCATGATTAGGACCCGGATGTGGCTTGAGGACCACGGCTTGGAATTGGCCGGAGAGAAGACCGAGGTGATGTTGATGACGCGGGCACACATACCACTCGGCGTCGGCATGCGGATAGGGGATGTGTCTCTGGTTACCCAGAGTGCCATAAGGTATTTGGGCGTCAGACTCGACTGTAGGCTGACTTACTGGGCCCAAATACGGCATGTGGCGACTAGGGCGGCGAAGATGACTGGCATGTTGAGCAGACTCATGGCGAATGTCGGAGGCCCGACACAGAGCAAGAGGAGGCTGATTATGGCGGCACGAAGTCGATCTTGCTGCATGGGAGCGAGATTTGGGGAAATGTACTGGGTGAGAGAACCAAACGCAGGGTGCTCGAGGCGTTACAGCGGACGGCGGCCCTTAGAGTTGCTTCGGCTTACCGCACGGTCTCGGGCGCTGCGGTCCTGGTGATATGTGGGGAAATACTCATGGACCTCTTGGCGCGCGAGCGGTGGGAGGCTTGGAACTCGAGGGGGGAGGGCCCTGGTGTTGGTGCTATTGGTCTGAGACCCCAAACTGTCCGGCGATGGCAGGACAGGTGGACCGCGGACACGGTCGGCAGCTGGACGGCGAGGCTCATTCCCTGCGTAGAAGTATGGATTCGGAGGAAATTTGGGGAAGTTAACTACTTCCTGACACAATTCCTCTCGGGTCACGGATACTTCCGAAAGTACCTGTACCGAATGGGCAGGGCAGATGGTCCCGACTGCATTTACTGTGGTATTGCGGATGATGATGCAGAACACACTTTCTTCGACTGCACCAGGTGGCATGCTGAGAGAGGTGCAATGGCGCAGCGGGTAGGCGGGTTCGCTCCTGTCACCGTGATAGGGAGGATGCTCGATTGTGAAGACAATTGGGACGCTGTGGCGCAGTACGTGTGATACGTTCTGCGGAGGAAGAGGGACCTCGATGCGCTGCTGCATAACGGGGCCCCCTCTGACTGGGACCAGGCGATACGGGCCGGGGCCATGGCGCCGGCTGCGGACTTGGCGGACCTAGACGTGGGTGACTGAGAGTGGTCCTGATTGGGACGTGGCTCTGGGCCTTCCCGAAGTAATGCGGAAAGCGGTCCCGGGGAGGAATCTACCCAGCGGAGGAGGAGGGAATTTTTTAGTGGCAACACCACTCGACGCAGAAGACGACGGTCTCTGTAAGTGCGAAGGCATTTTCAACCCTACCTCACACGCCAAAAAAAAAAAAAAAAATACTACGAGTAGAACAAAAAACAATTCAATTTCGTATATCAAACATTTCTTAAGATAAATAAGGTGCGTACTGGTTGTCAATTTCAGTACGAAATCAGATTTATAATTTCGACAATAAATTATTTGATGAATTTATTTTGGGAATATTCATTTATACATATGATTCTAATTGTGCTTTTTCCCTTATAAACTATGTGTGAAATTTATTATTACATACTTTATGATATTTTTCATACTGTATGAGAATATCATAAAGTATGTAATAATAAATTTCACACATAGTTTATAAGGGAAAAAGCACAATTAGAATCATATGTATTATTTGATATATTTATGTATGTATATCACAATTTTCAAGGGTTGTGGAAATATTTATTAATTAATTAAATTAAATTATACATTAAATTAAATTATACATTAAATTAAACTAATTAATTAAACTGTTGCCCAGAAATCGCTAATACTCGAATCTTTATAAGGTTTTAATATTTCAACGTCAGGAAGAGCTCTAAATTGCAAAATTATTTTATCAAAATGGTAAAATTTTTATTAAAAATGGTACTATACCATTACTTATTCGTTTAAGATTAAACTCAGTTCTATTAAATTTATCTATCACATCTTTTTTTTATGAAATTACGTGCAAAAAAAAGAAACAAAACGTTAATCGTTTATAAATATGAATTTTAATTGTGAAACACTTCTTTTCAGAACAGTAACGTGCAATGCAGTGTTTGATTAAAAAAAGATTTATTAAGAAATATCTCTGCATGAATTGGACAATCAAATCACCAAATACCGCAGAAAGCGCACTAATGACACCAAGAATACTTCAAAAACTTACAAGAACGGAAAACTTATATGGAGTACTTTGCTGAAGCCATTTGTGCAATTATTTTTTAAAACAGCCTTTTTATTAAATTCTGTGAGTAATTCTCAGTTGGAACATAACAAGTTCTATATATTTTTTAAATTATCTATCAAAATAAACAAACAACCGAATTAAAATTAAATTAATTAAATGAAATTTAATAAAATTATATTAAAGTAGCATTTGTTACGGAAATACATTTATATATAGCAATTTATAGATCACCCTCGTATAAACGTATTTCATTAAAACGTTCTGGATTTTCATCGACTGACAACACAATAAACAAATACCAACTCACATGCCAAACTTACACAAAGCAAAACAATAAACAATTACAAAACCTGGCAAACACATATTCCCACTAATACAACAATAGTAAGTTAACGAAAGCATAAGAAGAAGATAATCATCGCACAAATAAAGATGTATGTATATTCAAATTAACGAGATTCGGGAATATTCTACACAAAAGTCAAAGGTGCTTGAATGTTCTAACAGGCTCTAGTGGCAAATGTCTGGAATATAAATAAGGCTGATTGTCAGCAACCATTATGCAGTTGTAAAAAAACACTCTTGAAGCCAACGTTTAAATTACGTTCCTGAAAGTAAACTATAGATTATGAACAGTATTCAATTAAAGTAGCATTGTGATGAAATTATTAAGTAAAACGACAAATAAATTATAGTTTCTCAAACTAATATGTAAATTGTAGTAAACAAAAGAATACTCATTTTAAAAGGTAAAACGTAACACTTCGCTGTTTATTTTGCAATCACGAATTCAAGTAAAATACACGTTTTAAATAAGGACAACGTAACAATATCTACATATACATACATTCTATCGAGATCATGGTGTGTTACAGTATTGCGTTACATTTATACTATCTCGGTAATGGCTGGAGGAATTTCAATGATTGTTTCACTATTTGATAGATTTGAAATTAAGACAACAATATTATTTATACATTGTGTATTGGTGCCCTATTGTGCTTATCGATTTGAAAAGTACCAAAAGTACAATTTTGCCAACAGTGCTATAAGACATTCTCAATGGCAATCCCACAGTAATTTAATTCCTAGCCAACATATGAGCGACACCGGGAGAAAATTGTCAATGACATCAAACAAATGTCGTGTATGCTCAGAGCGATTTAATGAGTGACAATTTCGCTCAACGTGTAATTTACACAATACAAATGTGATTCAATGGCCGAAAATGTCGTGTTATTATTAGCGGTTCTATAAGCGATAAATTCGTCTAAAGGCGTTGAACGGGTCATTGAATAATTGGCATATATCATCAATATAATTTATGAACATTATAAAATTTCATTCTAGAGCCTTATTCCTACATATATTCGTTTTTTATTTTTAAATTGATATACTAATGCCTGAGAAATCAATGATCGAATATCAATAATTTTTTCACTCTTTGTTTACAATTTACAGTGCTGAGCAACAAACCAAAACATCAGGTTTGCTATAGTTTTTTATTTCCGGTTTGATTTATTCACGGCAATAAATAATCGTAATTTTTCATTTTGAATAAATGAAAAAATTGTTACTTAATTGTATTTAAAATTTCATTTTCCTATTGCCTTACAACCATTATCAACCAAAGGATGACTAATTGTAAAAAGGTTTACAATAGATTTAAATCGAATAATAAAATGTTTGTTGAATAAAGAAAATTTTTTTAAGAAGCTATTAAGGGTTCTTTTATAAACATATTAAATTGGTTAAAGGTCTACTGACTATTTTAGTATTGGCACCAAATGAAATGTACATTCGAATACATATAGACGAACTAAACCATATAACAAACATAGAGGGTGGCGATGGCACGATGAATGGTAGTCTGCACGTTGACTACTAAACCAAAAACAGACATGGGTTCAACCCCAGTTTCAGACTAAAAATTTTTAAAATAAAAATCAACATCTCGCATTTTTCTGATGTGCATTAGTGTGTCTTTGTGTGTCAGTTGTTGTCGGAAGGTTTCAGTGGCGAAGGCATAGTCACTGGTCACTGAACAATACCGGCTTCAGCTGATAGCAATCCACAATCACATCAGAACGCCCTCCTTCGTCGGTATTGGGTAGCACCGGCGAAGTAAAACAATAATAAAAATGGCTACTGAACCGAAGCTTCAGCACTGCTAAAAGTATAAACAAAGAACGTGCGAAAGCAGAGCTGTAAAATAATTAATTAAGCTTCACCTCCTGTCGTTTCTCCTACTATCCCTTTCCTATAGTTCCAGCACAATGCTTCGCATATATAGAAGACATCTCCTGAGTGCTGGTCCCAGATAAAAAAAAAAAAAAAAAAAAAAATAACAAACATAGATAAATAATCGTAATTAATTTTGACGCACGTTGAATAAATGAAAAAATAGTTACATAATTGTATTAAATTAAATAAATGAATATTTATTAATATAAACTTACTTTTCCCAGCCATTCTTTTTAGCCAAATCTGCACTCTTCTGAGCATATTGTCCTCCAAGGCAAGAGAATATTACCACGGCAGACTTGGGTGGTTTTTCTGCACCATATTTTAACAAAAATTCATCATCGCTCAAATTTAAAGCTTCGTCCAACTCCTTAACTGTAATTAAAATCAGCATATTTTATAGAAAAATATAAATGAAAGGAGCCTGGTGTTTACTCACATGGTATATTAATGCTACCGGGAATAGATCCATCATTTTCTACCAATTCTTTGCTTCTCACTTCAATTAAATATTTTTCAGGGTTATTTGGTATAGCCTTAACTTCTTCATAAGTTGCAAAATTGTCGTTTTCATCGGCTCCTGCAACAACTTGCAAAAGAACCAAAATCATTAAGCTGCCAACGATCAAATGCCTCATATTTAAATTTTCACAAAATGTTTAAAATCTTTCAATGCCCGCTGAGTTAAATACAATACGTGTTTACAATCTGTGATCTCAAAAGTGCAAATCTAATTTATATAGTTTTGTGTCTAGTAACAAAATGACGTTAAATTTTAAATTAATTTGCTGTCCTCTAAAAAAAGGGAAGAGGTGTGTTGCTCTAAAAGCATGCAAGCTTTGAAAATAAGTTATATTAATTAATTATACACTGAAAGAAAAGAGGTTCTCAATTCCGTTTAATTTTTATGTTTGTTAGGGGTGCTTTAGACCATAAGATTTGTCGTACGTAAAATGAGCGAGAAAATAAAAGGAAATTGCATCCGTATTTCAAAAAAAGAGAGTAAAAATCGAATGGTTGTTTTCTGGCTTTTATACCATTGCACATTAGGTCAAATGACTACTTTTTCTGTGTTAAATTAATTACGACTACATTATAAGAGTATCGAAACAGTTATTATATGGATTATATAATTATGGATGGTTACAATAAAAAAATGGAATTTAACCCATAACTGACCAAAAATTAACCCTCTAGCACCCATTAATTTAAACACAGTGTATAGAATTAGTTAATTTGTTTTTTATCAATTTTATTTTATTTAATTTTATCAAAATTTATTAGTTAATTTTTTTTTTATCAAAGCCGTAACTAAATATTAGTTCTGTGCTTAAAAACTCAGTCTTCTCCTCTTCCATTTCAGCAATAAAAACTTCTTTTTGCATTTGTACAATTCTTTCTGCTGTATGCGATAGAATAGATTGAAGAGGAACATTCACAAGGTTCTCTGCTGCTTTTGTACCCTCCGGACGGCATTTCATTTTCGCGGCAGTTATTTTACTATAATGAGGATATATATCACAATTCCTTAATTTGCTTTCCTGGCGTATTGCATTATACTGCTCTTTAGACAAATTATGTTCAAGGAGGAAGGCTAAAGCCTCATCCGCAGTAAATGGAATTGGCTTCTTAGGATGCTCGTCACAAATTTTACGCATTTTTGATGGTCTTGTTGGACTTTGAATACTTTCTTTTAGTATTGCAGCCAAATCGGTATCACCTTCTTTACGTGCTGATGTTGCTGCTGCACGAACGAGAAGACTTGTATCAGCTTTCGCATTTGAAAGCTCTGCCGCTTCTTTTCTTTTTCCAAATTCCGATTTTTCGCTGAATGGTACACGAGGACGTCCAACAGCGCCACTTGTTGCCTTTTCTAAAATGCCATCTACCACAATGTTTAATTCAGCATTTAGCCATGCCTGGTTTTGGCTTTTGAATACATTTGTCTTTCTATGACACTTTTTCCACTTTTGTTCTAGTTTTACGCAGAACAAATTAATTTTTTTGGTAATTTGTTTCACCATTTCATCAGAAATCGACGAGCTTTCAAGTTTGTCATATACGTGTTTCAAAACGGCATCAACTTTTTGTTTTTTTGTACTTTCCTTTCGCCATACTTCAAAAAGATCAATCTTTTTTATACAGAGGTTACCTAACAAAAAGAGGCATTACTCGCAAAACGCAAAAAATCGCAATTTTTGATAAATACAAAATAACTCACTAGATAATATTCTAATTATTTTGTGCTATTTGAGAGTGGAGAAATGGGGTATATTTTTTTAAAAGCTTTCAGAATATAAACATTTTATAAAAATTTAACTATATATAGATGTTTACGCTAATGAGTTATTTATTAAGTATAGCGACATATATATAAAACAGTTAAAATTAAAAATATATCTACTTACTTGGCTCTTTCTTTTCCATTTTACTCTAATAAATTACCACAAACACAGTCCGAGATATACGCACTTAAAGTTGACACAATTATAGAAAAAATTTAATCAGTTGACTTCGACACGCTGCTGTATAACGGTTATTTATATTTACTTAAAGCAAAAATCACTTTTTTTTATTCTGAAGTCTTTAGAATTAACAAACAACAACAACAATAGTAAAACTGCAATAGTAAAAATGGGCTTTCGCACAGAAAAATGTGTCGTTTGACCTAAAGTGCATTGGTATGGATAAAATCAAGTAAGATGAAAACATTCTCATTTAATTTAACTACATCTGTTTGCTTGTTTTCCCAGGGATGGAGTTCTTGTGCATATGAATTTTTTTTTTAATAACCTTGAAAAATATTTTTATAACTTTGGAATATGTGATTTTCGTGGTAAAAATTTTTAGTGTACTTTTACAAAATATACGTATATTTTTGTAAAATTGTGCTGTCGTGGTCTAAAATGTACATTTTGATTTTATAATTGGTATAAATTTATGAAACCAGTTTTCCCTCCCTGGCTTTCTCACATTTGTTTACATAAAAATGCATCCCTGAGCTAATGGTGTGTGTTGGTTTTTGAAAAATTTTAAAAAATGAAGAGAGCCATACGACTGTCAAATTTTCATCCGTATTTTCTCTCAAAATCTTATGGTTTCATTACATATTACGTTTAGACGATCCGACTTGTGCTCTTCTACACAAAAATTTGATATGTCGTACGACAGATCCTATGGTCTAAAACACCCTTTATAGGAGAACTCCATTGTTTTTTAACCAATTTCAAGTGCAGGAATATGATCCGGAACCATAAAAATTTTATCTCTGTGTATTTAAATGCGAACGGAATTGATTATGAAATAGAAATTTTTATGGTAAAAAATTTTTTGCGCGCTAGTACTCTACATTAACGTTATATTAATGGCATATTCTTTTACTCTCTTCCTGGTACGTAGATGTGTAAATCTTATGGTTTACCCACATGGGAGCTTGCAGGACTGCTGTTATATATTTTGACTTCTACTGACATTTTTAAAGCAAGAAATTTATTGAATCTTTTGTACAAATTTAAGTACTATATAATCATAAAAATATTACTAATTTAGGACAACTAAACCTGAATTTCGAAGTCTAATTCAATCTCAACCAAAAGTAACCAGGTTAATCCAATACGTTACGGGTAAAGTTACCTGCAACTTTTCCAATCTTTTTTTACTTTTATTCCTATATTTTCTTCTTTAGTTTAAGTTATTGCATGCACACTTAAAATTGAGATTCATAATTCTAAAGGGTGCTTTACAATGTCCCACAAGTCGTACGACATGTCAAATTTTTGTGTAGAAGAGCACAAGTCGGATCGTCTAAATGTAATATGTAATGAAACTATAAGATTTTGAGAGAAAATACCGATAAAAATTTGACAGTCGTATGGCTCTCTTGATTTTTTAAAATTTTTCAAAAACCAGCACACACCATTAGATCAGGGATGCATTTTTATGTAAACAAATGTGTGAAAGCTAGGGAGGGAAAACTGATTTCATAAATTTATACCAATTATAAAATCAAAATGTACAATTTAGACAACGGCAGCACAATTTTATAAAAATATACGTATATTTTCCAAAAGTGCACTAAAAATTTTTACCACGGAAATAACATATTCGAAAGTTATAAAAATATTTTTCAATATTATTAAAAAAAAATTCATTTGCACAAGAACTCCATCCCTGGGGAAAACAAGCAAACAGCTGTAGTTAAATTAAATGAGAATGTTTTCAACTTACTTGATTTTATCTATACCAATGGTGTAAAAGCCAGAAAACAACCATTCGATTTTTACTCTCTTTTTTTTAAATACGGATGGAATTTCATTTTAATTTCTCTCTTATTTTACGTACGACAAATCTTATCGTCTAAAGCACCCTTAAGAAGGACTTCTTAAATGTCCATTAAGATGCATCTTAATACATAAGTAGTATACATACGAGTATGGACCTGGGTATCATTTTCGATGGTTACACAATATACACGTTGATAAAGAGTAAATTATTTTGAGTTCTATTACACAATCAAATGAAGCGGAATAGGTAGAATGTATTGGCAATTTTTAACGATATCAATTTTCGTGAAAATTATATTATAAAAGCTGATTTTGGAAACGAAAATGTTTTTAGTGAAGTGTAATTCGTGTAAATTTAATATCTATATTTTATGTTATTATTAAATTCAAATCAGGCTAAAGAGTTCGTTACGAAAGAAATATTTTAATAAAATAAATGGAAATATATGCAATAATTGTGTTGCGAAATGATGGGAAGATGAAATTAATTAAAGGTTTTAATAGGCAATAATCTTTTTCATCAACGCAATCACGCAACATTATTTTGTATGTTATATGTATGTATGTATGTATGTATATATACACCTTATATACTGTAGAATACTAACTAGGGCAAAACTACAAAAATATTGACAATGAAATAATTAGTCAAGATCATTTAATACATACATATATGACCGTTTAAGGGAGTACGAATATGGATTTTGCTCACTGTATCAATGTAGATAGACAAACCCTCGTAATCAATTTTTATAACAATGCAATATTATAATTTTTTTAATGAAACGCGTTCATGAACTGTAATTGTGTTTAGTTAATAATGTCTTACGATGCGACATGTACTTTTATGAAATACATCACAAAATTGTTGCAAAACAATTGCACACATACATATGTACATAACTATATATAGTTGTGTACAAAAGTTCTTAAAGTTTTCGAGTTTTTTCGTAAACATTTGGAAATTTTACAAAAGACCGCAAAAACATCTTAACTGGCACAATGATTCAATCTCTGTATTCAAAATTTGACTCACCGCGAATATTTTTTTTATCTTATTTTTTTATCTGGGAAATTCCCTACATATGAAATTCATTGCATTGGAACTAAATAGAGAGAGGGATAGTCTAGTGAATAGACAGGTGGTGAAAGGCAGGAATTAATTCTTGCACAACTTTGTAGTTGCGTGTTGATTATAAAGCAAAGTTGGACGTCTCTGATGTTAATTTTGACGCATGTGTTTTAGGCTAAGGGGAGCCATTTTATTTATTACGTTTTTGTTCACAAATACCGACGAAGGAGGGTGCTGCACCATAGGAAACTCAGCAATAAGTTTTTTGACTTGACCGGGTTGGTTGGCACCCTTGTCTTATAACTCTAATATAATTTTTTTATTTCGAGGATTCCTTAATAAAATTACGTCATATAATCAGGGTTGCCATTTTAGCCCTTTAAGTGCTAGATTTAGACCTTTTTTCTGATTTAGTATTAAGAATTTTCAAAAAATTCTAGTTTAGCTCTTTTTTATAATTATTAAAACTTTTAGCAGATTTTATTTAGTACATTCTATTATTATGCAAAGATCCTCATATTAGACCATCATCCCAAGGCTTCTAAGGAATCAAAGCACTATTTGGTGTTTGGTGTTCCACAACTTGTATAGAGGCACCGCAATTCTACCCAGATGGCGAAACCTCTGTCTGTCGAGTGCAGGGCAGTTCCAAAGAACGTTTTCAGAGCATTCAGTATCACTTTCACAAAATCGACAGACATTGTTCTCGGAGAAACCAATTTTTTTCAGTTGGTACTGCAGGCCACAATGGCCTGCTCTATTCAGCGAAAGCAGCATATTTGAGATTACCCTCTTTGGAATCAGGAAGTGTTTGGCATAACGCTGGCCACCACTATTATGCCAGTAAACATCGAAGTCCGCTTCCTTCCAATTTCTAAAAATTTCATTTCTGTGGCTTTTAGTAAGTCCACAGAACCAAAAAGCCTCGCACAGGCAAAGAAAGCCCTCGTTGCCCTCGTGGTAACCTTCTTAAGATGTGTGTTACAGGTGAGCGACCTATCCAGCGTTACGCCCTAATAGTTCGCCTCACATACACCGCAAGATCATGAGCGTAGCCCTGAATGGGAATGTGGAGGCCAGTTAAAATTGCTTGTGTGCGAAATAATGCGTTCGCCGAATATATATATATATATATATATATCCATATAAAATACGAAGGACCGATGATATTAATTTAAATTGTGAAATTACAAATTATAAATATTATACACTGATATGTAAGTTATGTGTTTTATAATATTTTTTGTAATGTTAACATTGTAACATTCTGAGGAATTATTTTTTAAGTAATCCGCTCAAGGGTTCCTGTTTCCAATAGATTCCTTATCTTGGTTTTATTAAGATTAATTTTGCTAAATATTCTTCCAACATTAGGTGAAGAGTTTGGCAAAGTCATTAATTTATTTACAAATTCATATAAATTTTGAAAAACAGGTGTCTCCAAAATATCAAAAATCTTAGTTCTCTTATTTCATTCTCAATATCTTGATGTTTTCTTTAGAGACTAGATTTGCAAAACCTCTTCATAAAGGAAGAATTTCGGAGGTTTTGTTCAAAATCATAGATGGTGTAATTAAATTTAAGTTTTTAATATTACGATGTCATCTAGTACAATTACCCGCCGTACGAAAAATATTAGTGCATTCATTTATTCCAATATTAAAAACAGAACAATAAATTGTAAATATTTTGCTATTTGTTGAGAGGAGGGCACTGATATTAATGACATAAGAATGCAACACTTAAAAACTGTAAATATTATATTGTACTAGCTGACCCGGTCCGCGTTGCTGGCCCTAAGCAAACATTAGTGTTGTATTACCACACGATTTATTTATTTAAAATAAAAAAAAGCAAAAAAAGAATAAATATATGTATATGTCATTGATGGTGCAATAAGAAAATTGGATTTCGACACGCCCCTCCGTCCGCAGACCGAAAATCAAAAATCACAGTGTCACTCGCCTGAATATTCTGAAGATTCACTGAAAATTTCATCAAAATCGGCCCAGCCGTTTTGGAGTCCATATGTTACATACATACACACATCCTGTTTTATATATATAGATTTGTTTATTTCTGGCTTTTCTGTCCCTTTCTATCAAATTTTATATTATTTAATGAAAAATAAATGTAGTGTCATACGAACTTTAATAGCAATTATAATTTATATATATCACAAGAGTGGGAATTTTTTAGGTATTTTTTTGGGTATTTTTTTTACACATGTTTCAGGGCACCAGTAAATATTTTACATACTGGCAGCATTACTGAAATGAGCGAAAAATAACTACGCTCAAAAACAAACAACAAACAAATCATAAAATGAGAATGTGTGTGTCTGGGGACCTCTGGTTTCCAACTTCTCATTATTTTAAACTGTTTTTTAACTCTCTTTTAATTATTGAGAAAATGAGAGAAAAAAAAGATTTTATTGTTTGTTCACTACAGAATTGCCACGTAATTTTTTTTCTTCCCTCTAAAAAATTTAAAACTCTTAATTAATTATTTTTCCGAAAAGATCCCCGTAAATTTAGAATTTTCATATATAGATTTTCAAGTAGATCAGGCAAAGTAAATTTAAATTTAGATACTAATATTATTAGCTAGAACCCAAAATGTATTTTATTAAAATATTGCTATACATACATACATATACATATATTAATAAACATATTGAATTCTTATATGTTTCGAATTCTTCAAGTTCTATACATTTTCAATTTAGAGTTTTCAAAAGATATATAAATCTTCTTAGCTAGCTTCGTACATAGTATTAGAGTTAAAAAGTTTGAGCATTTCATAGGTAGGAGTGAAATTGTGGGACTTATTATTATTATTTTTTGTTTATCTTGAACCAGCACACAGGAGATGACTCTTACTCATGCGATGCATTATGCTAGAACTAGAGGAAGAGGATAGAGACTGCGACAACGGGAGGTGAAACTTCACTACCATACAACTCTGCTTTTACACGTTTTTTTTATTTATAACAGTGTTGCAGCGTCTCTGATGTCAAGGAGCCGTTTTAAAGCTTTGATTTAGTAGCTATTTTTAGTAATTATTTTACTTCGCTGGTGCTATACAATACCAATGAAGGAGGCGCTCTGATGTGCCTGAGTATTTGTATCAGCTTAGCCGGCATTGTTCAACGACCAGTGACTTCACCACTGAAACCTTCCGACACCAACTAACACAAAGTGCAACTAATGCACATCAGAAAAAATGTTTTAATCTGACACTGGGCTCGAATCCAGGACTTTTCGGCTTTGTAGTCAACATGCAGACTACTTCAGCCATCTCCACCATCTGACCCTTAAAACACTTCCAACGCTTAAAATAGTCATTTCGTTAATATACTAATCCTGAAAAATTTTGAATTGCCACCAGCATCTCTTCTTTGTCCAACTTCATATCAAAATTATTCTACATTATTATTATAAGATACAATATTCAATAGAAAAATTTTGGATCACCAAGTTTTGATAGCAGACAACTAAATAGAAAATTCCTGAAATATACATGTTAAACATCTAAATTTCCTCCAAAAAAAAGTTTTCACCTTAAAAGTCACTCTAAATGGAAAACCAATGAAACTTTTTGGCGTTTTTCAAAATGTGCCCAAATCTTTGGCTTTCTTTTATAATCAAATGCATTTTTATGTTGTTGTCATAATATGACTTCTTTTATACATCTCGCATCCATACTGCTTTTAGGTGCATGTCCAATGGACATTGTCCATATATGTAGATACATTTTTAAGTTGGATAAAATAAAGATCTATCTCATGAAAAAGATCAGCTCAGGAAAACAAAATTTTTGTTAGTGTTAAGTGAAATTCTGCTTGTCAAAAGCAGCTGAGTACAATAGCCTATAAAAAACGTGATAATTTTATTTGTGTATTGTTTTTATAAGCTTTTGCAACTTGCTGCACACGTCGTCTTTTTAGAAAATTATTTTTTAGATAAATATATGAATATAATTAAATGAAAATTAAATTAAATTAAAAAAAAATTTTAAAAATAATAATCTATGAATTCACACACAAGCGCAAAGGAATTATTAAACATTTGACAGTGATTTGGCACTAGGTCCAGTGTCTATTACATATTGCACTTTTTGTGCAATTGTTGAACGAATATTTTAATTTGGGGTTCTTAATGTTATATGTAAATACAATTTAAAAACTTTTAAACCTTTACCACATTTTTAAATGATACATTAAATTACGCTTACTTTCAATTTATATTTTTTTATAATTTCCAAAAGTTTCGCAACACTTTCAAACTTAAACAAAGCTTTGAATATAACAATGGCGCCATCAAAATGTGCACGATTTTGTAAAGAAATAGATCACCTGATTTGCCGATCTGCCCTTAAAATGATTAGACCATGACTAAAATTCAATTCAGAAGCCCTTTGTCATACCGGGAAATATTCGTGATGAAAAACTTCAAGATGTTTTGGTAGCAAGGTTGGTTTGAAACCGCACAAAATTGATTTGAAGAAACATTCAACGTCTGATAAACATAAAAGTAATATAATGTACATAAAGGATATAAGAAAATAATAAAATTTCACGAAATATTTTATGCAATTATTTTTTCATGAAGAATGTTTTTCTTATAGGATATAATAATAGAAAATAGTTTTAATACGTATGTTCTTTATTGGTGCATGGATTAATTATATCAGTGTTATTTTTTATCGACCTTTTTCTTATATAGAACTATTTTCCATTTCAATGAGACTGAAAAAAACAAGGTGTTTTTGAAATACTTTTTTATAAGTTCTTTTTTATATGTATGTGAGATGTTCTTATATTCGTTGCGTATGCGGTTTATTTAATTAGCCACTTTTAGGCAAGGTGCTACTGGCAGACATCTATATCAAGTTATGGTATTGGTTTACATGCCATACCCTTCTCCTGTGCTGTTCCGAAGGTTTTTGAAATATTCCTAAAAATGCTGACTACTTAAATAAAAAAATATACAATTATTTTAGTCATACCCCACTTCGTACTTTCTCTTAGATTTATGTAATTAATTTTGGCCTTGTATCCAGTAATTTTACGATAATTGTTAATACGTCTGAATTGTCTGAAAATAATAAAAATTAAATTTTCGGCAATTTTTTCTTGTAAATATAAAAAAAAAATTGTCGACTTTTGGCGATTTGTGACTACCATTAGCAAAAACATTAAAAAATGGTGTACAAAAAATTGAGTGTGCCTTGAGCAGGGTACACACTCTTGAACGACACATCTGATGTCCACTCAGTCGGAAGAAGAGTAGTCGGATTTTGAGACAACCGATAATCAAATTCGTTTACTGGAAGACAAACCGCTGGAGCACAAATATTTCAGCGACAATTTATTTACGAAACTATTAGCAAATTACAAGGATTCAACTCACTTAGTGCACAAATTAAATTTCTAATCAAAAAACAAACTTCACTCTGTATTGGAAAAAAATACAGGGTAATCTGAAATAAAAAAAATTGCTAGTATATTTAATTTAAACTCAAACCAAGTAAATAAAACTGAGATTGAATATAGTACAAAAGAACTTACTTCTTTCAAATATACGCCTTTAACGTCTGTAGATGTTGAACGTATGTTTTCAATGTCCAAAAACTTTCTTCGTTCAAACAGGCAGAGTTTTCTTGTCGACAATTTGAAAAAACATTTGTTCATTTATACAAATAGAAACTTAATATAAGGTTATAATATACACATGCATATTTTTAATTTATAAACTGTATCAGTATTTTTGTATGTTTTGTAAATTTTTCATGTACCTTTTTCTTTTAATAAATATGTATATATGTGTATGATACAGCAGAAAACAATGTGCGTTACTTTTCATTTTAGTGCATATTTTAGGTTTTATTGCGCTTTTTTATGCGCATAACTTAGATTGTATAGTGCATGATAATAAGAGGTAATAATAATTTACAAATTTCTATTGTCAAGACAGAAATTCTAAAAAAGGAATTATGGCTGTATTTATTTGTAAATATAAACTTTCGTTTCTGAAATAAATGCAAATTTTTTTCAGAAAAATTGGTTAAAATTTATGTATTTTAAAATTTATGTAGTCGTTTAACAATTTTTAATTATTTTTCATTCATGTTAATATAATTTTCATTTATGTTACGCTCATTTTTAAAAAATAAATAAACAATCAAGTCGAAACAGATTATTAAAAGTAAAAATGTTTAGTACTGAATCTAGCCTGTGGCAGGTTAGGATTTTTATTTCTATTTAAATTTTAAAATTATTACAATTCCAAAAATATTTAACAAATATGTACAATAATTTGTTTTTGCAAGATTGCATTTGATTAAAGTATTAAAATTTAGTAGCGATAATTTAGCGCCAGCTTCAGCTAATTCATCACGTCCTAGTTCAACCAGCAGCATTTTCAACGCTAGTGTTTGTGCGTCCTATGAAAGGGGAAAAAAGTTTATATAAAAATATTAAAAACTGCATAATTTATTTGATAAAGAATCAAATATGTGTTGGAGAAGCTATTGTTTTTAAATTAATAGATTTATTTATTATTTCAACTTACCCATTTATGTTGTTGAATATATTTCTACTACGGTGTAAAAATCGTTTATTAACGCTCAGAATTGCAAGTTTTTATTTATCGCCACATCTCACTATTGACGTGAGTCGTTGCAAATTCTTGGTTCCTATGCGTCAATTACTTTCGGTGTTTATATCATGAACTTTATCACGTGTTGATTGTTGATCCCCCTGTGTTCCAAGTATTTGTTAACAACTGTATTGTTAAGTTTTAGGATTAAAAAAATATATTAAAAATTTTTAAACTTATTAGTATACAGTTCTTCGTATGAGGGTGGCGATGGTCGAAGTAGTCTGCACGTTAACTATAAAACGAAAAGTTTTCCTAGGTTCAACCCCTCACAAAAACATCTCGCAATTTTTCTGATGTGCATTTATGTGTCTTTGTGTCAGTTGTTGCCGGTAGGTTTAAGTGGCAAAGGCATAGTCACTAAACAGTAACGGCTTCAGCTGTATCCAAATCAAAGGCACATTAGAACACCCTCCTTCGTCGGTATTGTGTAGCACCGGCGAAGTAAAATAATTAATTAAAATGTCTACTAAAAACGAAGCTTCAAATTTAATACGTATCCTTGATATCAGAGACGCTACAACATAGCTACAAAAGCAAAGAACGTGCAAAAAGCAAGTTGTAAGATAGTGAAGCTTCACTTTCTGTCATTGCTCCTTACTATCCCTTTCCCCTACTTCCAGCACAATGCACCGCATATGTAGGGGTCATCTCCTGAGTGCTGGTCCAAGATAAAAAAAGCCGCAAGTCCTTCATAGATGTCTCAATTGGCACAGCGTCAGTATAATTTTCTGTTTGCAAAGGGTATCCCAAGTTTTCTGCGAGGTTGTTATTAGACACTTGTTTTTGTTCTTGAAGTGGCAATATAGGAATAGCTTTGGGCAACATCATATACCTTTTCCAGGTACCTCGCTTATGGTATAAAGTAAAATTACAATTTTTTATTTCTTTATTTGTATATTTGCATTTCAAAGTTTACAAGACAACACAATAGCAAAATACTTTTTAGTTGTTTAATTTATTTCTTTATGTACTTCACATTAAGATTCAAACTTTACACAACACACAATTGTTTAAATAACCAATTTATTTATATTATCAATTTAAGTTTAAAATAACAAATAGCAAAATAATACCCGTGGCCTTTATGTACAAATGAACATCATGTGTATACGTATACATTTTATGTCGGATGAATTAGTGTCGTGTGTTTTGCAAAGAACAAAAATTGAGCGGCTTAAAAAGAATTATCGTGTGAATTGGTTCAATGTGTTCATTTTTCTTCAATGCTCTAGTACAGTGGTTTTCAACCTTTTGGAAACCGCGACCCCAAAATGATTTTCAAAAAATTTGGCGACCCCTTAACGTTTTTGCTCTCAAAAAATACAACTGGCGAGTGTTTGTATGAAATGTTTTTGGAAGCCACCAAAAATTTGAACTTTGACTGGGAGCTTTATGTTGGTATTTGCACTGACGGTGCTGGGCAATGACTGGCAATAAAAGTGGATACGTAGCAAGACTTAAAACAATGATGTCGAATGCGAAGTGGACGCACTGTTTTCTCCATCGTCAAGCATTGGCAGCCAAGTTCTTACCGTCAAATTTAAGCGATGTTCTTAATACTGTCATCAAAGTTGTATATTCCATTAAAAAAAAATCTTTACAGTCAAGGTTGTTTCGAACAGTGTGTGAAGACATGGGCGCTCTCTATCAAAATCTGCTTTATCACACAGAGGTGAGGTGGTTATCCAAAGGAAATATGCTGACAAGAGTAATTGAATTGAGATCGGAATTGAACATGTTTTTTCAAGAAGGAGAATCCGAATATGAAAATTTGTTTACTAATCCTAAGTGGCTTTTGAAATTAATATATATTGCAGAAATTTTTCGTCATTTGAACATCTTAAACGCGAGTATGCAAGGGAGAGACGAAAACATTATATCAGCCAAAGATAAAATCAAAGCATTTATTTTAAAAATTGAAATGTGGTCAACATCTTTGCAACAACTAAAATTTGATTCTTTCAATAGGTTTGAAAGTATTGCAACAGAAATTTCATCCGATGAATTGGTGAGCGATTTTATTCCTACCATGATAGAAACGCTGCAAAATTTAAAAAATGAACTATACCGCTATTTTCCACAAGAGCAGCAAGAAGATAATGGTGATTGCTGGGTATTAAATCCGTTCATAAATAACTTCGTTGAGTTCGCTAATCTTGCCAATAATTTTAAAGAAAATTTATGTGAGGTGGCAGCGGACAGTATGCTCAAAATGGAATATTTATCTCAAAATAATTCTACATTTTGGCTAAAGAGAAAGGCAGAATATCCTGAGCTAGCTAAAAAAGCACTTAAAATATTAATTAAATTTTCAACATCTTATCTGTGCGAAATGACTATTTCACAAATGGTGAACATTAAAACAAAAAAAAAAGGAATAAACTAAATTTAGAAAACGATTTGATTGTTTGCGTGTCACAATTGCAACCACGTTTTTCGAATTTAATTAAAAATAAGCAAGCCCAGGGTTCGCATTAATATAAGTACTTTTATGTTTTTGAATTAAAATTTTTTTTTGTTTTTGAATTAAAAAAATTAAATATTTAAAAAAAAATCTATGTATTTTATTTAGATCTGCTCGCGACCCACCAGGGGTTTGCTCGCGACCCACCGGTTGAAAACCACTGCTCTAGTACATAATGTAATTGAAGCAGGTGGCATCATTACATCAGGTGATATTTTATTCTACTTAGTTTACGAAATAAATATATCAAAATTCTATACAAACACATTTGTTTAACAGTTTTTATTATTAACAAAAAGTGATAAGCAATTTAATTTGCGTAATTTTATTACAATCGGTATTTTGTTTTAAAAAATATATTATTTGTGCTTAAATATTGCGAGTGAAAATTTTTTCTGGCATTTTATGTCGCAAAACAAACACACGAACGCCTGTAAAAGATCTAATGATGCTCCAATACGCATCGACAACATTTTTAAAAATTTCGCTTTCAAGTGTAATCGAACAAGAGATTGTCAAGAAGTGCATTCATGTGTAAATGATATGTAAGACACATTTTTAAAAAAAGTCGTTATTTTTGTTTGTTTGCTATTCACAGGAATTTTTTACAGAGAAATTCGTTATAGGGATATAAAACTGTGAGGAAAACCGTAACAAAATACATTGTTTTCATAAATAATTCGTTAAAGAGAAATAATCTTTATAAGGAAATGGTAAATGGAGTTGTTGTAGTGTTTCTTATCCGCTATATGTCAAATACAACTAATTCAAATATGTATTACAAAAAAAATGTGGTTTCGGCGCTTGAAGCACAAACGTGGGTACAGCAAAATATTTCCATCTGTTTTAAGAACCCTACCTAGTATGATACGCCTTGGTTATAAGAGAGTTCGACTGTTCTTTTAATTATTATTTTTTTACACAGTTTCCTCATAGAACATTCAACTCGTGTAACGGTTAATCCCGTGGAAGCAATCTTCTATTCCACAATAGAAAATGCTGCTGGGTTACGATTTTACTGCGAAAACAATTTCGTCTTATGAACAGAATATCTAGATATGTAACGATAAAAAGAAAAAACATATTTCATATGTAAGTATGTATCTATTTATTTTGTATTAATCATAACAATATTTAATAAAATTGTTTACTATATTTTTGGTTTTATCTTGCAGAGAATATTTATTCATTTAAAATTGTAATGAGATCTTTTTATAATTATTCCAAACATTTATAAAATCTACTTTTATTGTTTTAATAAATTTTTGATATACTTATCGAAGCGGACCTCCAATGTAACGGGTGTCATTTGACGCCTTGACAGAATATGTTCACTGTGTATGCTACGAAAGAAATTTTTTTTTGTTATTTCTATTGAAAACAAACATATTTTGTTTGTTTGCCACTGTCATTTAATACGGGTGGCTGATGAAAGCCGCTACCAAAAAGAAATTTAATAACTTTTTTTCTATTTAATGAATCTGGTTAATTTTTTTTTTATTTTGCAGATTGATTTTTAGATTTAACAAAAATGGATAACTGGGACACTGAAAAAAGAATTTGGATTGTCCGCCGCTATCACGCACTGCAGTCCGTAGTTTCGGTTCAAAGAGAGTATAGGCGCACGTTTGGCGGCAAACCTCCCAACAGATGGACCATAATGAGATTTGTGAACAATTTTGCCGAGTATGCAACAGTCCAAAGAAGACCTTACCATCGAAACCGTTCAGTTCGGACGGAGGAAACAATCGCTGCTGTAGCTGCTGCCATACAAAACAATCCAAGAGTTTCGACAAGAACCTTATCTGCTCAAATGGGTATAAGCAGACAGTCATTGCAGTCAATTTTGCACAATGATTTGGACTTCTTCCCATATAAAATTCAAATGGTCAACAAACTGAACACAGCAGACTTACCGATTCGCTTGGAATTTTGCCAGGAGATGCTTCAAATGGTGGAAGAGGACGAAAACATGTTGAACTGTCTCTTTATGTCTGACGAGGCATTTATGTCGATTTAAACGGCAACATAAACAAACAAAATTGTCGAATATGGAGTACTTCCAACCAACAGATACTCCATGAGACGGAATTGCATCCACTTCGTGTCACAGTGTGGTGTGCAGTTTCAGCACGCTGCATTGTCGGTCCCTACTTCTTTGAAGAAAATGGTCACACCGTTACAGTTACTGGAGACCGTTACTTGAGCATGTTGAGAGAGTTTTTCTATCCAGAATTACGCCGAATGAGAATTTCTTTCAACTCTGTGTGGTTTCAACAAGATGGTGCAACTCCTCACATAGCCCGGCCTGTTATGACAGAATTGCGACGAAAATTTCCCAATAAGTTGATATCCAGAAACTCCACATTCCGTTGGCCCCCAGGTCGCCTGACCTTACTGCACCTGAATTTTTCTTGTGGGGTTATTGCAAACAGGAAGTCTACAAAGCAAAACCAACAAATTTGAATGAACTAAAGCAATCCATTGGAGAAACAATTGCGGCTATTCTTGTCTCAACTCTCCAAGCAGTAATGAACAACTTTTTGGTAAGATGCCGCACATGCATCATCGAGCGGGGGGGGGGGGGCATTTAAATTCCATTATTTTTAAAACTTATTAAGCATATTTAATAAAATTGAATGAGCTTTGACATGAATAAAAGAAAAATTAATTCCATACACTGAAAAAAAACTTATTTGAGTTTCTTATTGTAGCAATATTCATCAGCCACCCTGATATATTCTGTGGAACAGACCATTCAGTATACAATTATCAGAGCTGTAAATCTGAGTTTAAAATCTAAATTTTTAATTTATCATAAGAAGAAAAGAAAGACTACAAATGTATATCAAAATGCATTATTAACAAGCTCTTTGAACCAAACAGACTAGAGTTGTGCCGCTCAGCTCTCAGCTAGCTCAATTGAAAGATTCAGTAAAGAGAATGACCTAAGTGAGCGGCTATTTCTTGTGATGATTTTAGCTCAGTGAAGAAAGCTTTTAATGTTTTTACGTTTCAATTTCTTGGTTTCTCAGTGCGACGTCACGTCATTGTCGATTTAGTGCAAATATTATTATTTTCTTAAATAAATTTCTGTTTAATTAATATAATAATTTCAAAACATTAACATTAACTTTAACTTTTTATTTTTTTATATCTGTCACAGTTGACAATTTGAATTTTTATTTGATTGGCTTAATAAAGCAACAAAATGAAGTGAGCAACAAGCTCACTTCTGCTCAGTGATCTAGAGAACACATGTCTAACAGCATGTTCACAGAAGGCGAGTAAAAATAATCGTTCGGGAATTTATATTAAAAAAAAACAATTTGACTCTTTTTATTGCTGTTTTCATTACAAATGCCCGAACGAGTGTTTTCACTCGTCTTCAATGAAGAGGCAGTAAAAGTACACTCAATTCCATTCTTGTATTTTAAAATAATTTTAATACATTTCTATTACTTTCTTCATTTGGTCTGTCTTAAGGTACGGTCACATAGGACAAATATTTGCCCAAAAAACGTAACCACTAAATTCTATAGACTTTTGTTATTATTTAAAAATACTTTTGATTTGAAACAGGTCTTTATCTTAAATAAAACAGCATCGATTTCCTATAAATTATTACTTTAATCCATTTTGATTTTCATATCCTATAAAATATTAACTAATTAGTTGCCAAAAACATTGTTTACGTTTTTTTGGCAAATATTTGTCGTTCTTGAATAAATGTCTGCCCATTAAAAACAACCAGCAGCTCCACAATCAAATAAGATATAGCCATAATTTCGATTTCGTCAAGGTTTATTTGCTGTTAAATTATTTAATTTGGCTTTATTTTGCTTATAGTATGTATTTCGTAGTCTGAAAACATCAAAAATTTTATAATAATTTGCTTTCAATATAAATAATAATAGTAGTTGGCTTGTTGCATCAAATTCTCCACACATTCACCTTATTAATGTGCCTTAGTTTTTATCTTCAATTTAAATAAGTACATATTTCAAAATGAAGTTTAGCTCGTCTTTTGAGCTACAGGCAATCATTATTTTACAGCTCTGGTAATTAGTAATTATTATAAAAGTTCTATAAAAAGTTGTTTTTTTTACATTTTAGGAGGACACTTTTATTTTATTTTTATATAATTTAAAAAGAGTTAATGTGCGTACATATGTATGAAGTAGATATACACATGTATTAATAAATAATGTAGAGCACGACATTAAAAATGTTATTGATTTCTATAAATTAAATGCAAAATGGTTAATTGTACATACATGCGTATCTTGATTTGTTGGTAATTTTATACTAAATGTATATACATACATATGTATATGGTAAATATCCTGCCACTATTTACTGTTTTTCAGCTTCCTGCTTTGTTTTTTCCTTTATGCCATTTTCGGATGTACTCTTGAGAAACAAATCATTTGGCCCAGTATGCTGTATGGGAATTATACGCTCTTTTGGCTGCTCAGATGGTTTTGGCAACAATACACTCAAGACACCATCGGAGGACAATTTACAAACTATTGCATCTGGATTATAGCCTTTGGGCAATTCATAACGACGTACAAAGTGACGTGAAACGAAACCTACATCGTCATCAGCTTCACGTTCTTCATGTTTACCTTCAATTAATAAATAGTCATTCACTATTTTTACATTCAAATCTTCAGACTGAAAAAGACCAACATCAATGTGAAGGACAAAGTCATGATCCTTGTCTTTGATTACACCTCCAAGTGGTATATGAGCTAAGTCTGCCTTGGACTTTCCATTGCTCTGCATGTAGCGCATATGTGGTGCCAATGCTGAAATTAAACCCAGCGTATGCATATCGATGGGATGATGGTGACGTGAATGTAAACGACGATAGACGTTATTTGGGAATATATCCGGATTGTAAAATGGATGTTGGTCAAAATTTAATACGAATGGTAAGTTAGCCATTTTATTGAGAAAACTTTTTTTAATTAACTGTATACGATGTATGTATGTCTGTAGTATGTAATATGTACATATATGATAGAATAAACTCCCTTGAATATTTTGAAAGTTATTCTGTAGTGTAACGATAAAATGCTTATGGATACATTTCTTACTGTCTGCTGTTTATATAGCAAAAATTTTCCAGTACCTAATGCAATACATGCACATGAAATTTTGTATGTGCATATGTACATACATACGTATTTGATTTTTTACAAATATGTTACAAAAATGCATCCCACTCGACCTAAACTTTCGTTTACGATATTGCCAAGTGTTTCTCGAAACATGAGCAAGATATAAAGTAGCGATAGTGTTAGCTATATGATTTCGATATCGATTAATGTATGCGTATACATTACTAGTAGCCTTCGAGGCAGCGTTGTAAATTTTATTGTAATCAAAACGCGCTATTCGTCCTCTTAAAAAGGGCACACACCGCTCAATCACACCGTTGACAAATATTTATAAACAAAAAACGCTACTAAAAGTCGCGTTATATATTAGTAAAAAACTATATTTACTGAAAAAAATACAGTTGAATCGCAATAGAGTGAAATAATTTGTGCAATGCCTGTTCACTCTATCGAAAATGTTCACTTTAAAGAGTCTATTAAAAAAGCTTTTTTTTATTAAAAAAATCATTTACAATGAAGTAAAGTAATTGTTAAAAGTTTTTCACGCAATTGAAAAAATGTTAAAATGTTTTCGGAAATTTTTGTGTTATTTTCTGCTAAGTCAAGGGCTTTTTCAAAAATCTGCACGGCCATTGGAAATAAACTTTCAGAATTGTTCCATTCCCCTATACTATCAGTACTAAAAACTCCCTGCAAATATAAAATTTATTGTAAATTTTTAGTGGATACTAAACCAACTCATGTTTGGAATACCAGTTTGAATTTTTTTTTGGCTTATTTGCGTTACCAATGCCTAATGGTTTTAATTTATGGAGCACAGTGACGTTCGCGCATGCCCTAAAACTTATTCTATCGTTATAAATTTTTCTTCCTGGTGCTGTTTTTTCATGTGTTTGTGCATATGTCTTTTCGGGTAACATCTTTCAAAAGAGACCAGATTCGTCCACATGATATATTTGCTCTTCACAAAATACATGCTCTCTAATCATTTCGTCTAGCTTTTTTTTAAATGGATCGACGGCAGATACATCAGAAGAAAGCTTTTCTCCACAAATTTTCAAAAGTCCATATCTTGCTTTGAAGTTCTGCAGCCAACCTGCGCTTACATTGCAACCAGCCTTTTCTCAGAAATCTAACGGTTTAAAAAAATTGCTGCTTGCTTACGCATCGACGCATATCCGATTGCGCTACCTCATCTGTAATTATGACTTTTGACGTGGGAATATTTAAATCAAATGTCAATAAACACAACTCCCTCTATCTCTTCTCCCAAAACCTTACTTCCTAGTTCCGGCACAATGCACAGCATGTATAGGGCCGGTCCAAGAAATTAAAAAAAAGAACGATTACTTCTGCAACTTTTGTATAAGAAAAACAAAAGTTCACTCTAATGAGTTGAGTATTGTTCACTTTATAGAGTAACTAATGAAAAAAATTGGTAGTTCATAATATCGAGTAGTTCATATTACCAAGTGTTCACTCTATTGCGATTCAACTGTATATGATTATCTAAATATGTATGTATGTATTTGTTTTTAAATTTTAGTCAGATACGAAAAGAAGATACTTACTACTATTATTAAACATTATTTTGGTATATCAATAAAAAGAAAATCTGTAAAATATTAAAACAAATTTTTTATACATATTTAATATTAAACTTTTAATATTCCTATTAAAAAGATCAATAAGGAACTCTCGTCGTCGTCAATAAAAAATAATTTCAGTTAAATCATCTGTTTCATCTAGTCACAAAACCGATTGTATTTAATACATAATTTGAGTTATAATGAGTGTCAATTGAATTTATTTTCGCACACACATCTAATAGAATATCGTATATATCGCGTAAAGACTTTTAAGTGAATACAAAAAGGTAAGAAAATGTAAAATTGAAACGTTTTATTTACTTGACTAACAACGCGCCAATTTAGCGTTTTATTCATTAATTCTGCCTTTCATATTTCTTTATGTTCTCTTCTGAAAAGTATGTGTTTTAAAAATGTAACGCGTTCTATTCTAATGATGTTCCCCTTAAAAAGAGAAAAAATTATACTTGTTAAACTCTCATTTTAATTAAAGGAGCATGAGCAGCACTATATGAACAGCTACCCAGTGAAATTTTTGCTACATACATCTTCGATTTGAGACCAATGACAATGTAAGCAAGACCCATCCAATGTTTGTATACAATTTCTATTTACATTTACACAGCGATGGCCTAGGCTGTAAGATTTATCCAACACAATATACATTGTAAGCGAAGGTTGGATGGGTCCAACACAATATACATTGTAAGCGAATGTTGGAAGGGTCCAACTATTATGGTGAATTCGGAGTGCAATAAGATGTATCTGAATGCCATTGATCTTGGAATGAATTTTAACTATTGCATAATTAAATTAGGAACTTTATTTTTTTCAATATTTTGTAATTTCGGAATTTTGTTTCAAACGTTCACTTTCTATTTTCTTTAGTCTTCTTAAATTTCTTTTACTAAATCCACTCCTTTTATTCTTTACAACAAATAAAAATACAAAACATACATACATATGTATATAAATTAACACATAAATAAAAATAAAACAGTCACTTACCTTTTTTAATTATTTTTATTTAATAATTTATAACAATATTACCACAAAAAATGCCGCTAACACTTCACTTTAAAAAACACTTATGAACTTGATACAAATTTTACTTTGGAATAATAATAAAAATGAAAAAGAAAGAATAACGGAAAAATTACTTTAGAAAAAAGAACAAAATTCATAATTAAAACGAAATGACAATATGATACATTACAAAGCTCAGATGGTAATGCGATGCAAAATTTTTATTTGTGTTTGTTTTGATCTTCATTTCTAATAAACATTTAACTTTACAATTGGATGGGAAAAAGACAAATCCGAATCAGATGCGAGTTGTAAGGGCTTAACTATTTTCGTTTTATTTTCCTTATTGACATAATATTATACAATCGGATGGCTTTCAGTTTGTAATGAGTAACCGGACTGCTGGGTAATTTTGTTATTGTTTCTGAAAAAATTATAAATTTTTTTTTGTCTCTGGTTGCAATTGGAACAGAAGCAATATAAAATGAGGGTGAGAGTCTGCGACTCTTCTGCTATGTCATTTATGGCTCCTTTTTGCGCTTTTTTTTTATGTGGGACCAGCACTCAGGAGATGACTCCTACACATGCGAAGCATTGTGATGGAACTATAGGAAAGGGATAGTAGGAGAAACGACAGGAGGTGAAGCTTAATTAATGATGTTACAGATCTGCTTTTGCACGTTCTTTGTTTATACTCGCAGCAGTGCTGAAGCTTCTTTAGTAGCCATTTTTATTATTATTTCACTTCGCCGGTGATACACAATACCGACGAAGGAGGACCTTCTGATGTGATTGTGGATTGCTATCAGCTGAAGTCGGTATTGCTCAGTGACCAGTGACTATGCCTTCGACACTGAAACCTTCCGACAACAATTGGCACACAAAGACACACTAACACATCAGAAAAATGCGAGATGTGTTTTTTTTTAATAATTATAGTCTGAAACTGGGGTTGAACCCAAGTCTGTTTTTGGTTTTGTAGTCAACGTGCAACCATCACCCCATCAACCATCGTCCCATCACCACCCTCTTGGACCAGCACTCAGGTTATGGGAGGTGAACAGAGGTAGTAGTGGTTACGGACATTTGATTTGAATTTTCCCAATTTTGACTAAAATTGGGCGATTCGTTCTAGGGCTATCTTTGAATGGAAATTCTTCGTCAAATTGAGTTTAGATATTTACCGTTTTTTTTATAGACTTGAAAAATGTATTGGATGCCGAAGATTTGCAAACTTTTGTAAAGTGGTTCGAAAGATATTGATGTAGAAATTTTCTTTGTTTTTAATTACTCTGTAATTTCTTGTCAAATCGAATTTCGATACGCAATAACTTTTTGAACTTCAAAACTGTTTTCAATGCTGCAAATTTGCTTTGAATGCATTAAACTTAGTTTCAGGGATGGCCTTCAAGGTCAACATATTCCTATATTTAATTTATTTTTTTGTTCTTAACCACATATATAAAGTTTAACTATCAAATATTTTCTTAGTTGCTTCTACAAATACTAAACGTTCCAGTAATTATGTATAATAGATATTTTTTCAAACAA
Source organism: Dexiosoma caninum (assembly GCA_963924685.1). Lineage (NCBI taxonomy): Eukaryota > Metazoa > Arthropoda > Insecta > Diptera > Tachinidae > Dexiosoma > Dexiosoma caninum. Next base: position 49,298,082 of record OZ004729.1, on the reverse strand, counting down.
CTATGCATCGAGATTTAGGCGAAGAACTGGGATATTGGAAATCATCTATTTTCAAAAATTAACGACATATTTTCGAATGTTTATTCTTGAAAAAAGGTAAAAATGGAGTCGAATAAACGAAAATTCTTAATAGTCCATATTATCAATAATTTATCATATATTTTTATTTCAAAAATCGTAATTTGAGAGAGCATTAATTTTTTTTCGAATTAGTGGTCAAGTGGGATAATACAACGTGATGCCCAGTTAGCAATTAGGAAATAATTTCTTTATAAGAACTGCTTTCAAATACTCTCTAAATTTATTGGACTATTTTTTTTAAAGGCTTAAATTTGTTCAATTGTGAAATTAAGAAAATTTACGATACGTGTTTAATAAACCCTCTTCTGTATTTTAACTTTTAACCATTATTAGGTGTTTGGTTGAGATATCAAATAAAAAATAGTATTTATGAAATATTAACATATAAATGTTCCACATTAAATTACTCTGCAGATAAAATTGAACTAAGTGCTCTATTTTAGCTGAAATGAACTGATAGAAATATGGTCCTTCGTAATGCATTCATTGAAAACAACGGTTTAGTTATACGACAAGTGTTCGTGCTTATTTTCCTCTTTACGACTATTTCATCGCATTAAAATTACATCTCTGAAGTGCTTCATGTAGTAGTTTTAGGGTTAGTTGGATGTAATGCAAAGCTGTGTTATATAGGACATCGTAATGTTAATTATACCATGTTCACTCCATACATTTGACTTAGTCTATTTTCTACAATTCACACTACTGGTTTCAAACGCGTTTCAGCGCAATGTGTAACAATTTAAATAGAGCCGTTCACAGTACATTTGAGATGTTTAATTTGATATTTTATTAAGTTGATATTTCATGATGTATTGTGACGCAGTTGGAACACCAACTCTATAAATTTTGAGCCGGAATCTTAGGTATGGTATACTGATAGTTCCTAGCTGGAGAATGCTAAAATAGGGACGGGAATCTCGGTCTCCTATTCAGAAAATCGATTCCGACGGGGGTATACCCAACAGTTTTCCAGGCAGAAGTTCATGGCATCAGAATATGTGGTGGTGAGTGTCTCCGTAGGAGCATGAGGGGAGCCCACATCTATATACTATCAGATAGTCAAGCGGCTCTTAGGGGGCTTCAGTCGACCATGATAAGCTCAAGAATGGTATGCTAGTGCTTGGACCTTCTCAACCAATTGGGGAACCTTAACGCCGTTACATTCGGCTGGATTCCTGAACGTGGGGGTAATGAAATGGCGGCCAATCTAGCAAAAAGGGGTTAAATTTGCCAATAATTAGTCCCGATCCATTCTGCCGGCTTACGAAAAGCCATAGAAATAAAATTTCTAGAAACTGGAAGGAAAGGAGATTCTCTGCTCACTGACATAATTGCGCCGGGCACAATCTTCCTTCAATTTTTTACATTTTTTTACAGACATTTTACAAAATAACAAATGTTAACAAACATACATATGTATATATAATATTTATTTTACTATGAATTAAGAAAAATAGTTATTGCTTACTTATTTGATTTGGATGCAGTATAAAATTTATAAATCTATAAAATTGATTAAACGTATTGCACATTCTTCTACGAGGGTCGGTATTAGCTTAACTAGCTCTAAAAAATTTCACGGATAATGGTATGAAGTTACGGGATGGTCGCAAATCAAAAATCCAGCACAGATATCACAATTAAAAATTTTCAAAATAAACGACACATGAAACATTGGTCTACGGATTTTCAACGTAGGAAGTCGAGTTGCGTAGAACGATAAATTAAGTGGATTGAAGTGTAGTTCACGAAGAAAACAAAGCAAGCATCTTAAAATCGACTTTTTTAGCAGTGAAACACGTTTTTTATCAAATATTTCGTAGGAATCGGTTTGGTGTAACTATGTTGAAACTGTTTTGGTTTTTATACATAAAACTAGCTTAACCCGCCACGCGTGCCTACCCGTATACCCAATTTCAACTCTCTGACTATATGAAAAGTGGGCACCCGTACATCAAATGGGAGTGCCACATGCAAAAAATAATCAGCCTAGTCCCCCTGAGAAAAACTGTCAGTTTCTTATTTTCCGCATTATTTACTCTCCCGTATACAGAATTTCAGCTCTATATTATAAGTGCCGCATATAAAAGAAATTTACTCTCAAGTCATTCAGACAACAATGAGAAACTTTAGCTTTAACCGTTCTCAAGATACACAAAAATCATTATTTACTTTGTATGGGAGGTAGCACGCCTACTTGTCCAATTCCACCAACTTTTTCACTCATGATTTGTACTGGTCATTAAATTACTTGGACCAAATACAGAAACTTTAGCTTTAACCGTTCTCAAGATAAATAGCAATCAATATTTAGTTCGTTTGGTAGGTACAACGTCCACTTATTCAATTCCTCCATATCATATCGTCATATAAAATTATAAAAGCCATAATTACATTGTAAAAATTTTACAGGAGAAATAACTAACTTTTACGGTCGCACTTAGACATTTTAGGATTCTGGTGATAAGAACGTTATTTCTAATTATATCTGTGTAAAATTTTGCCGGAGCATGTACAAAAATTATTTTTTTTAGTGCATAACCTCTAATTTTTGCATATGATATCAGAGCATGTGTAAATAAAGTTTGATGCACTTTCAACTACGGGAACTCGTACCGACTTTCATCGCAATTAATTAGTACTTGCTTTCTAAGGAGAACTATGAATCAATTAAACAAGAGTAAATACTACGAACAATTTGTGTATACAAAATTAATTAAAACTAAAATTTTTTTTTTTTATCTGGGACCAGCACTCAGGAAATGACTCCTACACATGCGAAGCATTGTGCTGGAACTAAGCATTAAGTAGCATTATGTTTTTAATTTCGTCATCCAAAAAGGTAAAAGACCGTAGTTGGCGCACAAAATATAAAATCCTAATTTTGATTGAATGAAATGTTGTAGGGATTAAAAAAAATTAAACTCTCCACAAAATGATTTGGATTTAAAATTTGATGTTAGTTTTCCCTTTTAGGTGATGATTAATTACTTTTTTTTGTTTACATTTGTGTAATGCTAATCTACCGAGTGAGCACTCCTCAGGAAGGGAATAAGCTGAAGCAGTATGGAACGTCATCATTGAATAGGATCTTGAAGATAGAGTACAGATTTTACAGATTTGCGATACAACTGCTTCAAATACAGATCGTGTTAATGGTGATTGTGTACTTCTGGAGCAAAAATAGGGAAGTGCTTATTTTTGTTTATCGCCATCATGTGTACGAGTTGGTATTAAAATGTGCGTTTGAGACAAAAAATCTGCCAAATGGCTACCAGCCCTGATATTACATTGATAGATAAACTAGTACAATTTCACCGATCTGAGCTGACTAAAGACATGGTTAGAGGTAACCATCGAGAACTATAAAGTTGCCAATAATGTTTCTTGGAGGATATAACGAGAATAAACTTAAAATTCGCCCACCAGGCGCCATGCACCAAGCTCGATGGATGGCAAGGGGAATTTATTCATTGAAAGTGAAAGTTAGTTACAGATAACCGCTACATCCCATCGAAAGAAGAACTTTGCGGTTCACTTTACGGTTAGGCCGACAAATAAAAATAACATAAGTTAATATACATACAATTGATAACTGTTTTCTATTATTAATTTCAGACAAAAATATTGATCACTTTATTTCATATCAAAGCAAGTCCTTATTCAATCGGCTTAAAATCGACTACAGTTTTCTAAGCGAGTGTCCTAGTTGTATACATTGAGAGCAGTTAACGATACAGCAGAAAGAGGAGCCAAGTTAGTGAAGGATTTTCATGGCTTAATTACTGTTGAAGAGAAGCAAAAACAATATGTGCTACGCTTTGTTTAGAACACATAGAGATGTATGCTGACTGTAAGAAGCAAACCTTAAAAAGCAAATTTAATAAAATCTAAAACAAAAAAGTAATTGGTTTTTTAGTCTATTCCCAATACACTGTATATAATCAATATTAAATAAATAAATATGTACGATATAAGTAAATCTAATTGCCGGTTTTAAATTAGAAGTTTTTCCATGGATTTCATACTGAGCTTTGTGCTCAAATTTTGACATCAACTCGGCACGGGTAAACGTTATCCGATCGCAATAATATTTCATATTTATATTCTACGCATGAAAACGAAAAGAAATGGATGGTGTGAGTACCAGAATGAAAAAAACGAGTACTGGCAGTTATGTTTCCCTTTTTGTTGCCCTCGCCGTATTCGTTCATAAACTCAAGAACTGGGCAACTATAATTGCTCTTTGTGATCTAGCACAGAGGAAAAATCGAATCGCACAAATATAACCAACTGTCGCAATTATCAATTGTCAATGTTAAAAATTAGGCTCTCGCAATAACTGGATCGTCCCGATAATGGGTAGTCGCCAATACGGAACGTGTACTGTATTTTGATGATGTACATCATAATCAATCAAAAAGAGAATTTCTTGTAACTTTTTGAAATCATATGAATATATGTATGTATTAACAAAAACACATTTGAAAATTTATTGATGTTTTTCAAATCACGGAACAATATCGTAAAAATAAAAGACATATACCACACGCGCATGCTTTGTCACATGCCTGAAAACCAAATTGGCTAAGGATCATGTGCATTCACTTGATCACATAATCTTGTTAATCACATAATCAAATCTAATATATTTTAATGAGCAAAATTTGTATGTACTCTATGTATATATTTCGATGAGATTTCTTATTTGGTGGTTTTCAGGGACGACAAATCGATCTAGCTAGGCCTTGTTTTCGGGAAAATCCGTTTCTGCCATATTTTCACTCACTTTTATCAGCGCATGATGTGGGTATCATACGAAAGTGTTTTCTAAGAAGAAAGCTATAACCCTTAAGTGGTGAGGTGAAAAAAATTTGAACAAATGGTGGAGTTTTTCCACGAGACATTGCTAAATTACTTTTTCATTTTATCAAAAACTAATTATCATTTCATTTATTATAAAAGGAATTTATAAAGTTATTTTAGTTCTATTTATAACTTTAAGTTTTCTTAAAAAAGTTTTTCGCTTTATTATTTTTGCTCATGATTCACACACATCAAGTTTCACTCGTCAAGTCTTGAGTATTAGGAAGAGCGGGGTAAAGAGAATGGAATGGTGTACAGACTTGACGGTACCGTTAAGTTCTTTCTTTCTCTCTTCTTTTCTTAAACGTAGTATTGTAAAACAAACGAAACTTGACGCAAAAATGTTTTGATGTATGAACGCAAATGCAGGTTCAAAAGAAAATTTACCAAAAACTGATCAGGTAAACTTGATAAGTATGAATCAGCTCTAACTTTCCCTGTCGCACTAAACTCTCTGAGTCACTCAGTAGATTTAAGTCATTCAGTATTACTTCATGTACTGATGTAAACAGTCGAGTATTTTCGTTATTTTAAATGTTGAAATGTCGTCGCTTAGACCAACATCACCAAGAACGTAACTGTTTTTTTAAACTGTATGCAAAGATCAATGTATATGGTTTCAATGTAGTAAAAATATTTGTAAAACTTGTCAGAATAATGTATGAAAAGAAACATTATAAATTCTTAATCGCAATCTATTTTGTTATACCTAATGAAATATCTAGAGTTCAACAATTTAGTTAACGACCGCCAATATGACTTCCGTAGAGGACGCTCTACGGGTGACTTATTGGCGTTCCACTCGGAAAAGTGATGCAGTTCCATTCACCATTTTAGTGAAAGTGGGGTGGTGGCTATATATATTTCTAAAGCATTTGACAGAGTGTTGCATGGAACACTTTTGTCTAAACTTATTGCTTTTGGTGTCGGTGATATATTCTCTCGATTTATATCGAGCTCTCACAGCGATCACGCTAACGATCATCTACTGAATTCAAGATTAATTCAGCGGTACCTCAAGGCTCTATTCTTTTTCCTACCTTATTTCTTTTCTTTCTTAAAACGTTTCTCAATTTTCAACCCTATCCACTCTTTTGCGGATGACAGTAGTATTTACTATTCACACTCATTGAATTCCAAACCGACATTGACTGAGATCGGCGTGATGAGGCTGAATATGGATCGTACACTGATGATCGCGCAAAATATATCGGAATAGGGTCAATCGTCGACTTTAACGCTCGTAAGATCCAATCCTGCATATTTACACCCCGACGAATGTCCCATAACGCTTCTTCATCTGTAATCATGGATGATATTAATATTGAGAAATCAGAAGCTCTTGATGTTCTTGGTATGAAAATTCAGTGTGATGTTCGATGGAATGAGCAAATTTTTCAGCTCTCTAAACTAGCATTAAAGTGCATTCAAGAGTGTTCAATGCTATTAACTCTCTTGACCATCTTCGTAATGTGGGGTGTGTTTCGTTGTTTTATAGTTACTATAATGGGATGTGCTCTAAAGGAACCCGCTCATTTCTGACCATAACACGTTCATCATTAAGGGCGCATCCATTTCTGGTCGATTAAGCACCGAAAAGCACTACGCATTACAAAGATAACTTCTTTTTCGGGCGAACATCGGTTATGTGGTATATAATCTCTGCAGAGGTCTTTCCAGTCACTTTTAACGTGGGAAGTGTCAAATGGGTGTCATTAGACACTCTACCTATATCTTCCCTACCATAACATAATTTCCTAGTTCCTACACAATTTTCAAAAAATGTCTGTCATTTTAAAAATACGAACGCTCCCAAAAGGTGATGTATTATATTTATAATGATCCACATGTAATGGGTGTCAGATAAAAAAAGATTTGGGAGAAGGGAACCTATGATTAAAAATAATAAAAAAAAAAATAATAAAAATAAACTAAAACAAAGAAATCCATTATGGCTCCTGCCATTGTTGAGATTGGGGACGGCTCTACAGTAATTGGCTGCCTTCCTAACCGTCAGCTGCTTTCCAGTGTAACAATGTCTTATGTTCCTAAAAACAACCGTGCAAACTTTGACGATGTATGGCAATCTTAAAGTCATCAGATGTGCAGTTGATACGCAAATAAACGCAACAAAAGCACCATTTAGATTGACAATGCTTTTTATGAACAATGGCGACTAAGGACGCAAGGTACAAAATTTCAATAAAATAAATACTTAGTTCCAATTAATTTTAATTATTTTATTAAATAATAATTATTCTTTCCACAATAGTTTCCTTCGCATACATTGTTTTTTTTATAATGCAAAGCAAACTGATGTTTCTAAACGTCGACGGTGTTACAAAGTTAAAAATGACAATGCATGATTTGCAAGGTTGGTAAAATAAGACTGCTTTACTTAAACACTGCTTTAACATTGCAAGCAGTCATTCACACGCCACAGATGGTCAGCATGCATAACCTGATGCACTGTTTGATTTTTTATGGGAACATGTGTAAGTCTTTCACTAATAAATTCGCCTTTCTTTGTTCTCAGTAACATCAGTAGTTGTGGTTCGAGTCGAGTCTGTTCGACTCGAGCAGATTAGCGGTGTAATGTTTGTACATTTGGCGCGACACGAATAGGAAATCTACGATGAAATTAATTTTGCGCCACCGAGTATATAACATATCTGATAAAGCAAGTACATATAACGGGGAACACCGAGTAATGCTCGGTTACTCATATATTATCGCTCATACACACTAATCACAACAGTAACTACCTTCCATTGTAGATGCTGTTTTCTATAAACTCGACCGCACAGTAAGAAAATTTAAATCAGATTCTAATAAATTTTGCTAGCTGGGTTAAATTTTCAATAAAAAAATTGTGTACATATATAAGTATATGGCATAGATAATATTTACATAAATACATACATATGTATGTATGTGCATGTCAATGAAATAATTGTATAGAAAACGGGAACAAGCTTTTTGGCTTTAAAAGTTTAAAGACTTTTATACCTGCAATATTAAAAAATTTTAAAACTCTTCTCTTGCATGCATCAGTCATACTCATGCGCAGTTTTAGATAAAAGCTTAAGGAATTGCAAAATTTTCGTTATATATGTATGCACATAGGATATATCGCGCTGGTTCCTTTAAAGAGTCAACTGAAAATTTTTCAATTTTAACCTTTTTCCAGAAAACGATATACAGTGGTTATATTGTAGCCTTTGTAAAAATCGTACATCATTTTCTCTACTCTTCGTGATATAAGACTGGTTTGTCTTCAACTGAATCTGCCTTGGTAGCTTCTTTAGAGTCAACTCAAGAGAAATATTTTCAGTTGTCCCGAAATGTAAGCTGAATACATATCAGTTATATTTCAACTAATAGTTTAAACACTCACTCCGATTTTATCGTAACGAATATTCACCGAAGGAAACAAAATTCCTATTTTGTATGAAAATGCACACAATCAGATCGTATGACGAAATTCGTAGTGCGTAACGACCTTAGTCGTAGTTTTATTTTAAAATTTTCGGGGAATGACAAAAAATTTCTGGTTTTTATTTTTTGGGTTTTGTATTTTTTAATCGTTTTTGGTTAACATTACATGTTGTTGTGCCTTACATCTGTAACGTATGTGACGAAATATCGAAGGAAAAAAATTATAATCATTCTGTGAAACACAGGATGAGTTAGAAAAAAAGCTTAAGTTGTCATGTTTATTGTAAATTTATTTTAGTATCTATATGAATTGCCCTGTGAAGCAAGGGATTCATTATAATTGTTTTATTATTTACCTTGAAGCGAAAAGTTTGGGTTGCCGCCAACATTTTTATTTAATATTTTTTTTTATTTTCAATTTTCTATCACGTAAGCTATTTTGATTTGTTTAGAGCTGCTTCACTGAACTGTACTTAAACCCAAATAAATATTTATATATACAGTGGCCAAAAAAACTATTCGACATTGCAATTATTTTCTTAAATTTCATTGAAAACTCTAGTATCCTTTTGTTTTTTATATGTATAAACGTGAGATCACATTGTGTTATATGTATTTAATAATTTATGGTCCTAAAAATAATAAAAATTGCACATTTTTTAACTCATCTATCTGTTTGAACGAAAAAACAAAAATTGCAAAGCAAAAAAAGTATTCGACTGGCATTGTTTTTCCCTTATTCTGATTGTGTATTTCTTATTACTTCATGTCATTGTTGGTAAAAATATCGCTATGTTTCTTATTTATCATTTACAAGAACTTTTTTCTTATTTCTGTGCAAGTGATCGCGATGATGGGACGTAAAGGGAAAGAAACTTCTCTTGATGTAAGAAATTTAATAATACATCATTTTAAATTAGGAAAAACGGAAAAGACTATATCAGAAATCGTTTAAAAGTCAAGAACTACTGTATATTACATTATAAAAAAGTACAAATCAAGTAAAACTGTGATAAACAAGGTAAGGATTGGGCGACCTTGCAAACTTACAGATTCAGATGAACGGCGAATCGTGCGTGAAGTAAGAAAAAATCCAAAAATTACTGCTAACACTTTAGCTAAAAACACGGAGGAACACTTAGGTATATCCGTTACACCTCAAACAATAAGAAACGTCTTAAAAAAGTACGATTTCCATGCACGATCAGCCAGGAAGAAGTCACACATTACTAAGAAAAATAGAGAGTTGAGATTAGATTTTGCGAAAGAGCATGTAAATAAGCCAATGGAGTTCTGGATGGATTTTATTTTTGCTGACGAAAGTTAATCGGGTATGTTCTGCAAATCACTTTGAAGTAAAAGTAATTTGAAATCACTTCAATTTGAATGTTTAGTGTTCTACATTCTACTTTTGACATTTCATTTACTTTTTGTTTTCGAACATTAATTCGTAGTGAATTGCCATGTTCTATAAACTACTTTAATTTGAAAAGAAGTTGTTTAAAAATATTTTTTTGAGACGGTTCCTTTTTTAATATCAGCACTGAATTTTCATTGATCTCGCTATATTTTTAGTTTAAATTTTTATTTTTTTTATAAAAAACATACTTTAAGATTTATTAAATAATAAAATTCATATAAAAAAATCAAAGATGTATATCTTATTAACTAAAGTCGGTTGGCGATATCATCTCTTATTGAAGTGGCTACGGAATCAGTTATTAATTCATTCCAATCATTGTCATGAATTTCATTTCTTAATATATATACCAAACTTTTGCATAAAATGACGCTTGGACAAATTAAGCTCATCGTCGCTCATGATCAATGTGATCCATCTAGCACAAAATGTGCCTTTCTAAAATGATAAGCACGCGATTTAAAATTTTGCACGTGGTACTTCGGGCTAAAGCCACATCGCTGTCTTTTCCAACACCTCGTTGAAATCCGCCTTCTGCTAAAAATCTTAATGTAGCAGCAAGCTGTATTTGTGCCAGTATGGAAGAAACAGGCAGCCTACATTTTATAGAATTTAAAAGAAGATGAAAAGCATCCTTGTTAATGCGGTAATACTGTAAAAACCTAAATACATATATAATTATAATTTAAAATTTTCATTGAAAATACACACATCATGTATGCATGTGTACTTACATGGCGTCATTTATATCCAAAGGATTTGAGTGGTCTCGCAGAATCTTCCTCTGCACTTTTGCTGCCGCGAATTCATTGTTTTAAAGCACCATGGACACTAATATCACATTCATTGTTTAATTATTAATTATTCCTGAATATTTTTTTACGAATTCTTTAACTTTTATGCGAAAAAAACATTCAATAATTTAATTATGTATAAAGTAAAATTTTATTTTTAAAATCAGCTGTTACTATTTCTGTTTTCGAACTTCATTTCAAATGAGAAAATGTAACACCAAACCACTTCTTTTGCAGAACACCAAAAATGAAAAGTTTACTTTTCAAAACGTATTTTACTTTCATTCCACTACTTTTGTGGAACATGCTTGATTATAACCTTTTTCGATGTGATGGAAAAGTTCTGGTACATCGCAAGCCTAACACAGAATTAGATGAAAGGAATATGGTACCAACTGTTAAACATGGTGGCGGTGGTGTTATGGTATGGGGATGTATGGCGGCATCAGGCGTGGGTAATATTGCGTTTATTGATGGGATTATGGATCACCGAAATTACATTGACCTCCTAAAGCAAAATTTGAGCTCAAGTGCTGAAAAATTGGGTCTGGCAAATAGATTTCAGTTTTATCAAGATAATGATCCCAAACATTGTGCCACTAATACAAAGCTTTGGCTTTTATATAATTGTCCAAAATTAATAAAAAAAAACGCCGCCACAGTCCTCAGACCTTAACCCTATTGAACATCTTTGGGGTCACTTGGAAAAAAATCAGAAAACGTGAATTTACGAACAAACACCAGATGATAGTTATCCTGCAGGAGGAATGGAGCCAAATTGATCCAGAATATACCAAAACGTTCGTAAAATCTATGCCAGATCGTTTAAAAGAGGTTATACGTAGGCAAGGAAAAGCAACTCGCTACTGAAGTAGAAATAAGCTTGTATTTCAATTCATGTATTTTAAAAATGTTACCAATGTCGAATACTTTTTTTGCTTGTTTTTTGTTATTAATATTTTAATTCATGTGTTTTTTGCTTTTTTTACTTTGAGATCTCATTTTTTTAACTGAATATAACTTTGTGTTCCTTAATAAAGACTTTTATAAGTTTATTTTGTTAAAAACAACATTCCATATTTTTTTCTTGATAAATATATAAAGTTTACGGCCTATGTCGAATAGTTTTTTTGGCCACTGTATAAATTCACGCATACAATCGATATGTATAAAACTCTCGTGTCACGAAATTTTCAGGGCTAATTTTGAAAACTACTGTATTGATTTTATTTATTTATTCCATTCATAATACATATATCCTTAGGCCATTTTAATTCGTATTACATGTTATTATATTATGTACGTATTAGTATTTAACAATTATAACAATACACCAGACATCTTAGCGACTCTTACATCACCAATTAAAAAATTAATATAATAAAAATAAAAAGTACAATAATGAAGTTTATCGCAGATATACTATACCCAACTTAAAATATAGGATATATTGATTTCAAAAATTGCCATTAGGACATTCCACGCGCATACAAAATTAGCTCATATCTCAAAAACGGTAACAGTAAGATTCTAAAATGCCAACGTAAATCATCGGTCAAAAAGAAGGCGGAATCCGCTAAGTAGGCATGGTACCTCCCATACAAAGTTAATAATAATTTTTGTATATCTTGATAACGGTTAAAGCTACAATTTATATTTTTGATCTGAATGACTTGATAGTGAAAACAAATCATCAGTCAAAATGTAGAGGTAATCAGCAAGTGGCCACGGTACCTCTAAGTACCATTATTTAAATTAAATTTTTTGTTTACAAAGAAACCAGTTAAAGATTTATAAAAAGTTATAATAATTGAATTCTGAATGGAAAATTTAAATGAAAAACATTTTTTATGAATACGGCAGTTACAAATGCAATTTTATACGGAAATTTGGGTATTAAAACTTTTCTAAGACACTAGCATGCACATTAATGGTGTATTCTTTTCAACGAAAACGGTCCATAAATAAGCGAGATATATCCAAAATATATTAAAAGGGAATTTAAAAAATCAAATTTTCGTATGAAAGAAAGTCTAAGGTCCATGTCAAGAAAGGAAAAAAAGTATGCCACCCGTAAAAAATTTAAAAATAGAAAAAATAAAATTTTAAATGAGCGGGAAACCTTAGTTTCAGAGTTATTGACCACTGAATGAAGGGTGTGTTTTCCATAGAATAAGGGTTTCCGATAATTTAATTTATTATTCTTCTTATTTTTCAATTTTGACAATTGGTCCACAAACGACAAATTTATTCGATAATCAATTTTTGTGTGGGCAACATTTCGCCTTGGTTGTAACCCAACCCTTTGAATACCACATAATATTGATGCAATATTTTGACATCTGATGTTCATCAAACTGAGCAACTGATTAGGCATTGTCAGAATTTTTTTTGTATGCTAGACATTGCAACTTGAGTTTAGGAAATTGGTCTCTGACGTACTAGATGTTACAACATGAATTGTACTCTTAGAATATTTCTTATGTCATCTGTTAAATTTGGTATAAATTTCTTTATATAAATTACTGCAACTAAGAGGGCATATTAGAATTATGCTATCTAATTGCAATTTCCATAAATAGTTCTAGGTTTTTATTCATACCTATAAAACCAAAAACAGATCTGGGTTCAACTCCAGTTTCAGACTAAAATTATAAAAAAAAACATCTCGCATTTTTCTGATGTGCATTAATGTGTTAGTTGTTGTCAGAAGGTTTCAGTGTCGAAGGCATAGTCACTGGTCACTGAACAATAGCGGCTTCAGCTGATAGCAATCCACAATCAAATCAGAACGCCCTCCTTCGCCGGTATTGTGTAGCACCGGCGAAGTAAAATAATAATAAAAATGTCTACTAAACCGAAGCTTCAGCACTCCTCCGAGTATAAACAAAGAACGTGCGAAAGCAGAACTGTAAAATAATTAATCAAGCTTCACCTACTGTCGTTTCTCTAACTATACCTTTCCTATAGTTCCAACACAATGCTTCGCATGTGTAGGAGTCATCTCCTGAGTGCTGATCCCAGATAAAAAAAAAATATAGAATACGATAAAAAAAAAACTCATTTCTTGTACTTGAAATTGTAATTATATTAAAATTATTTCAATATTTTTACATATTTTGCATGTGCATGGATTTACGTTTTTTTCTTTCACGATCTGCCATTTTTTGACGTTGCAACTCCAACATTCGTGCACGCATTTCTTGCAATTCCTTTTTAGTACTTTCAGTTATATTCTTAGAAGAGTTGCAATCCACGGTGGCTGCTGATCCTATACGATTTTCATCCAATTTAGTACCATGGTTTTTTAAACAAAAACAGTTATCTGTAGCTTTATCTGCATTAGAAAAATCCTTTTTAAGACAGTCTCTGTCTTCAATTTTAGAATTATGCAGGCCTTGATTAATGGAATTATTTTTTGAAGTGGATATTTTTGGAGGGATATAATCATTTTTTGATGTATTTTCCAGTTGTACCATCTTTGTTAATATCTGTAACAGCTCTCGATGTCGACGTTCTCGATTTTTTTCTCGTATTTCATTTATTTCCAATAAAGTTGTCTTGATAGTTTCTCCTAGAGCTTTTAAGTCATAAGATGGTGTTTGCCGATGTTGATCTATATGATTTTCTAGAATATTACAAATATCCATACCGTCTACGTTATCATCGCTACCATTATCCTCAATCACAGCATCTAAAACCCTTTTACGTGGAACACTGGAAGCATTTCCTTTTGAAATTTGTAATATGTGATGGGTCATTATATGAGAATGAAAGCCAATAAATTGCTAAATATAATACTTTATATATTTTCTTGGGGTACGTTAGTATTATTATGAGAACTTTATACGTAAGAGCAAAGATGCCAGAGGACATTTAAAATTTTTGTAAATTGCCTTTTGTTGCATGTATGATACATTTAACAAGGTAATCATACTGGCGCATGTGCTTAATGTGGACTTTACATAACAATGTCAAAGTTTGTTTACAATTTACTTGAGCCTGCGTTAGGATGTGTTTCATATATCTTTCTAAACACACATATCGCTCTCTTATTGTTTAATTATTTGATAATTTACTGCCATTGTTGTTATTTTTAAATACCCATACAACTGAATTTCAGATTTTACTCTCATCGCTGTTATTTTTACAAACAAATGAATTTGCATAGCTTTTTGTATTTCTATCAACAAAATGCGCGTATTTAGTGTTCTACAAATGCGATTATGTTATTGATTGTCTGAGGCACGGAAAGATGTGTAGTGGTAGCTGAAGCTGCCGAAGTAGTAGCGCAGCAGGCAAAACCGAACAGAATGCTAAAGCTCCTACATGATTACCAAATAAGAAATTAAATATTATGCATATTCTACACTTTTATGAAAATTTAATATTGACAGTTAGCTGACAAAGTACTGGCGCGTTACATGGTTCGAAATTTCGAACCTTGCGCTTCAATTCTTTTACAACGACTACTACAACTACACATTCTGTTCGGTTTCATTTAAAACACACATTTTTAACTTTTGACACGTTGTACCGCTACTTGTTACGTTGTACTACAGAGACTATTCCAAGGTTTATTAATACAAGTTTGTCGCAAGGCAAATTCGTCTATTCTCTTTCCACCTCGAACGTAAAATATTCTGTAAACACGTTTTGTTAAAGCCCTTATGACACTACATTTATTTTTCATTAATTGATATAAAATTTATACAAAAAGAGACAGCAAAAGCCAGAAAGAAACATATACAAAATAATATTTACATTTTTTCAAGTATTGCATTCTTATTTTCTTTCTCCTACCCTATTTCTTATCTTTCTTAATGACCTTGTATGTCAAACTTCTAACCCTATCCAATCTTTTGCAGATGACAGCAGTATCTGCCATTCATAATCATTTGATCGTAGGCTGACATAAACTATGATTGCGGCGACGAGGCTGAATATGAATCATTCGCTAGAAGGTGACCTCACGTGAATATCGGAATGGGGTCACGCGAACAGAGTCGATTTCAATGCCCAAAAGACCCAATGCTGCATGCTTACCCATCGCCGTATGCACGATCACGCTGCCTCATCTGTAATAGTAGGCGGCATAAGCATTGAGGAATCAGAAGCTCTCGATGTTCTTGCCATGAAAATCCAGTGTGATGTACGCTGGGCTGAGCACATTTTTCAGGTCTTAAAGGAATCATTCAAGTGCCTCAGCTTTTTAAGAAGGTGTAAGACATACTTCACCCCATCTGATCTCTTTACTATTTATACCGCCTACATCCGACCGAAAATGGAATACAACTCTCATGTATGGGCCGGTGCTTCAAAGACTATTTTGAAGTTACTCGACCGTGTACAAGAAAGGACGAAGAAACTCATTGGATATAGTAGGGTATCCAACTCTATTGACTCTCATGAGCATTGTCGGAACGTGGGGTGCGTTTCGTTGTTCTATCGTTACAATAATGGGATGTGTTATAATGAAATCAGGGAACTTGTTCCCGAAACCCTGTCATTCGCACGTGATCATCAGTAAGAGCGCATCTATTTGTGGTCGATTTGGCGGCGACTCGCGCTACGTATTACAGAGAATATTCGGTTTTTCGCCGAACGGCACGTATGTGGAATGGACTACCCGTAGTGGTCTTGCCTGTCACTTTTAACGTGGGAAAATTCAAATCGAATGTCAATAAATACTACTACCTCTACCCTTTCTCCCAAAACCTTATTTCCCATGTTCTGGCGCAATGCACCGCATGTATGTATATGGGCCATCCCCTGAGTGCCGGTCCAAGAAAAAAAAACCCGAAAAGAAATATACGGTCAAAAACTAAGCTCAAAATCGCGGCAATTGGCATAAATCGCTAAATTGCAAACATATAACAGATTTTAAGTTCGCAACGTCAATTTTAAGATGAAATTTTTTTTGACAACTATGACTCCCGTTATTATTTCCATATATTTGCACTTTCTCCAAAATTTAAATAATGCAAAAAGAATTAAGTGTGTCAAAAAGCCATTTGAGGCATTTTACTTTAAGGAAATTAAAAGATAGACAGACGAAGTTTCTCGGAAAAGGGTTGAAGATGTAAAGTGTGTAGTGCATGAGTCTCTGTACCGAACATTTTTTGTTTCTCTTTTCGCAATTTTCATTACGTTAGTTCATACTATTTTTCTCACTTCATCGTTGATTTAGTGCTATTGGCTGTATAATACTAGTGATTCACATACATCAAGTTTACCTGATCAGTTTTTGTGAAATTTCTTTTGAACCTGCATTTACGGTCATACACGAAAACATTTTGCCGTCAAGTTTTGCTTGACTTACGGCCATTTTCACAATGTCTGATTAAAACTTAATTGGAACTTTAACAGTGGGTTAACTAAAAATATATTTCACAATGTATGATTAACTTTTAACTGACAGCATTTAACGATAACCGAACAAAATGTGGCGGATAACAATATAATCGATAAATAGAAAAAATGTACACATGTAAAAAATGGGAAAGCAACACTTATATTTTTTCAATGTTTATAATTTTAAAATTTTGAATCAAAAAAAAGAAATCTTGCTGTGATATTAGAGGCTCTACAAAAAGCTTTTTAACATGTGTATATCTTAATATTTTTATAGACCAATATTTTACCTGTCTCACTTATTTTTTTTAATGTTCCAAGCTGGAACAATTTGTTGCTTATGAATATTCCGCCATTTCCTTTCAGTATACTTCAATGTTTTTTTTCACAAACATTAACATTTTTTTCTATTTTCTGTCATTACAGTATTTTTTGTACACAAACACAAAAAATATTGCCATACTTTTTAGCGAATTCTTTTGTTAAGTAATTGAAGGATGGTGAAACTGAAATCATTAACCGTCGATTAAATATTGCCTGTTAAGCAAACCGCCAGTTAGTTAATTTTCTGTTGAAAGTAAAATAATTAGACATTGTAAAAAAGACCGTTACAAATCTATGGTTAAGGAAAGAAGAGGGAAAGCAATAAAAAAGAATAGGGAAAGAAACAAACTTGACGAGTCTGGAACCCTTTCCATTCTCTCTTCCACATTCGATCAAACACTCAAGACTTGACGACTCAAACTTGATGTGTGTGAATCACGACTTACACAATAAGTCTGTTCGTTAACTTTTCTGGTAAAGTTCGGTAAAATGAGAGTAACCCATAATTTATCTCAATAAGAGACAAAAAGTAAGAAAACGGTTACCATAATATTTACCACATAATAGGTCTGTTCTACGTGCATAACAAAAACATTTGAATCGTTGGCAGCGGCTGTAAAATGTGGACTAAAATAAATTGAAACAAAAGTAAGCCATTTTTTATTAAATAAAGTGATAAAATATAATACATTTTGAAATTTTTTTAAAGAATCTTTTTTAAACTTTTAAATTAAAAACTTTTTTCGTTTCTTTGCAATTTTTCAGATTAATTCCTTAGTATCATATATAAATAAAAAACAGCCGATAATTTAATTCTAGACCGAACTTACCCAAAGAAAAAGTTTGTGCAACTTTGTACAGAAAATTAAAAATTTTACTCTATTTTATTTCAAAATTGTACAAAAATTGTTAATAATTGCTGGCACGCTTTTGGGTAAATTTAGAGGATTCCATCTTTCACGTAGTTCACTTGTTGGTAATCATTTCTCGCAATTGAACTGATCTAGATTTTGAATATAAATAGTCAAATTCATGCACAATATAACTTCCAATTTATATAATAGTGCGTTTTCTTACGCAAAATTGGGTAAATGAGAGAGGTTTTGAGAGAGTAATGTTCTTGTTATTCACGCACGAGAATGCCCGTACTTTTTCTTTGGGCTAGTTTGGGCGAGAAGAACAAGCAATCAGTTTGTTTATAATAAACATTGAAAATAACAAAGCAAAATTACAAATGTCCCAAACAGATGACAGACATTAAAAAAGTTGTGTTAAAAATTTTTCTTAACAATAATTAATTACAAACATTTTTGTTATTTATACCATAAATTGTTAAAAACTTTTCATAAAAAAGACCATCGCTCAAAAATAAATATAATTAAATAAATTATTTCAATACTAGTTTTTTTAAATAAATTCTTTCACAAATAGTTTTTTTTTCGGTAAACTGTCATCCATCACATTAAACTTTCAACGAAAATCAGGGATAATCAAGCTCCTACAATTGTACTTTTTTCAGTACAATTTGCATTGCAAAAGTACTACTTTACTCCACTAAATATTAAGTACCAAGGTATATTCATATGATTATACATTGTTCAGTAATTTTAATTAATTATAGCAAAAATATATTTTCGAGATTTCTTAATATAATATTCAATTATTAAATTATTCACAACCACTTTCCACAACATTTTCACAAACTTTGTCGTTTGGCCTGTCGAATGAACTGACCAGCGAAATAGCTAATAAGTTTAGCTTCCCTACAATAACAGTGGCGGTCATTTGACCGGTGATACGACCGTCATTGTTGACAGAATTATAGGTAATTGAGTAGAACAAAGTTTCTATAATTTTTTCAATGGCAATATGAGAAAAATTACCGAAACTTCTGTGTGCATGTGATAGCCAGCGTTGAAGGATAAATCGGTCTCTGCTGACCGGTCAGCATGGACGAATATATCGACCACTGCTGACTAGTCAGCGTTAAAGGATATATCGGCCACTGTTAACGGATATCACAATTGAAATGAAACACTATTTATTTCAATTCTTTATATTGATTTTATTTCAATATTCTAATATATATGAATACATATGTATATAAAGAAGAAATGTAATATAATATAAAATATAAATATCCATCAGAACCTTAAAGTGGGCCTTCATTTGTGAATTTGTTCTTAATATAATTGCCCACAATTATTTAAAATATACAAATATTAAACTAAATAAATTAAAACAAACTATTCAGGGATTCGCATAAAAATTAATTCTATCCATCAGCAAAGACAACATACATATGTTGTTGTTAAAACGTGTCGCCGAGTGCCGAACACAAAAACGATGCTCTCTTCCACACCCGTAACATGCTACCAAACTAAATGTTTTCTCGTCTAAATTCAGTCGTACGGAGCTTCAAAAACTATAGTTCGAATTATAAGTTTATAAACGAGTAATATTATAATTTCTGTAAAATGGATGAATTTGCGAAAATTCAAGAATACTTTTGTAATGAACTGCATTAATTTTTAACTATTCAACAACACGTTGGTTGTCTCGCAACGAGGTGGTCTCTCGAGTAATAGGAACTCCTTCAGTATTACTTTAATTTGATTGATTTTGAAACAAATTCTCAATATTCAAGAACTCATTTTATTCTATCTTTCTGTTACTAATAGTAAAACTTAACACAAATTTTATGTTTTTAGTACATTTGGGGTCAAAAAAGTACAATTGTAAAATTGTCAATTATCATCTCCGATATAAACAGAGCTGTAAAAAATTGACATTTCTTTTTTTCTGGTAAATTTTATGATTTGCGTTTTCTTACTTTTGTACATTTTGGTCTCTTATTGAGATAAATTAAGGCTTACTCTCATTTTACCGCATTTTACCAGAAAAGTAAACAAGCAAACCTATTATAGCATGTTTTCGGCTGTAAGTAATATAAATTTACATGAGTGTTACACGTTAAATTTTTGCCTTTTAAATTTTAAAATTATTTTTTTTACTATTCCACTCATACTTTTAAAATTTTATGAAAGTTTGCTTTCACATTTGCTGTGCATCTTTTGTTTAAAATTTTGGGGACGAAAACAGATGCTACTTATTCTTATGAACATCGAAACCATCTTTGTTAATAAATTTGCTTTTAATAACTTGCATGCTTCCAACGTCCCAGCTATAAATACACAAGAATTTTGAGAAACTGTATAAAAAGTTTTAAAGCAAAAGCTGAATTTGTGGGTGCAGTGTTACTCTTATTTTATTGAACTTACCCCCAAAAGTTAAGAAGCTACCTACTATTATTATTTAAATTGTAAATAATAAACAGCTGTACAGATTTCATATAACCTATTAGAACAAAATGATTTGTTTACTTTTAAGGCATGCTGGAATTTCTGCGAGTATTATTAAGAAAAATTTTAATTATTCCCTAAAGGTGGGATTACTGCGTTCGATTCACACCACCCCGAGTGAGTACTATGCAATGTTGAAATTACTTTTTGGATCAACTTCAATGTTTCTAAAGTTTACAGGCACGGTGAATACGAGTGGGAAAACCCAAAGTCAGAAGATGAAGTGTGAGCGAAATACATATGTTATTCAAAATATAATGTTTAGATTTTATTAAGTAATATTTGTTACATTTTAGCGTGCGAGTTGCATATATCGATAAAAATGGTAAACGAATTGATGTAAAAGGTAAAATTGGTGATAATGTCTTGTATTTGGCCCATAGATATGAAATTGAAATGGAGGGTAATAGAAAATCCTTCTTATTATTAGTAAAACATTAATATAATATTTATAGGCGCATGTGAAGCTTCTTTAGCTTGCACCACATGTCATGTTTATGTAAATGATAATTATTTATCCAAATTACCACAACCTGAGGAGAAAGAGGATGACTTATTAGATATGGCTCCATTCCTTAAAGAAAACTCGCGATTAGGATGTCAAATAACATTAACAAAAGAATTAGATGGCATCGAATTGACTTTACCTAAGGCTACACGTAATTTTTATGTCGATGGTCATACACCGAAGCCACATTAGAAGATTGTAAAAAGGATACTGGAGGGGTGACAATGTTCTAATTAAGAAAGAAAAATCATTAGAATTTATATGTATAAACTCGTGCTCTGTGTGTCCGTTTTTTTATTTAAAATATAAATACAGAATAAGTTTGATCGACAATCGTATGTGGTTATTATTAAAGCGTTTATTTTGTAATATCTAACAACGAATATCGAATGTTAAATTGGTTTTTGAGCTTGTGTCTAAATTTTCGTTGATTTTATTTCAAATGTGATATTTGCTAGATTTTTATTTTGTTAATTATACTTAAAACTTATGTAACTATTCTTTCAATTATTCAACATTAGTTAAAATTAATTACGATTATTTATCTATGTTTGGTATATGGTTTAGTTGGCCTAATGCACATTTCATTTGGTGCTAATACCAAAATCTGTGACAATTTCTTCTCAAAGAAAAAAACTGTTGAAAACCTTTTTTATTTGAACCCTCTTTCTGATTATCGTGGAGATTTTTCTGGAAATGAGTTGGCACGCTTGTCGTGACTTCGGCTGTAGCTAGCCGGAAATGGGTAAGTTTACCGCTTAGTTTCTCATATTTAAAAAAATCAATATTCGTGCCGACTAAACAAAACAAACTCAGGCTAACTACTAGGGTCTACAAATAGCATTAAAAAAGTAAACGAGTGTTGAACTCAGTAAAAGCATATATCTGCGATCTAAGTGAATTAAAGAACGGGAGGAACGCAGCACCTGGCACGTGGATATGAGGACAAGATGAACCGTCCTCACAGGCTGCCTACACCTTATAACTCATTTTAGGCATCCGTGACATTATTCTAAGCCTGAGATTTCGATTAATATCCCTAAATAAAACTTACCGCTTGTTAATTGTTCAACAATTACATTTCGGACAAATCCATGTTTTAATGAAACGTTTTATTAAATAGCTAGTCTATATTGTCAGCATTACTGCTGGCATGAGTAAAGGCAAAAAAAAAGTTAAATTAATTGCAGGAAAACAAGCTAGAATCAAATCTATTATTATTGCCAAATGAATTTTAAAGCAATGCGAAAGATTGATTATATTACCGACTATTTAATTTTACGACTTTCAAAGAATTATTTACGTTATTGCTTTTTTGATATGTATATATTTAATCCATATTTTGTTTTCTGCCTTTTTTCTATTGGTAAATTATCGTGCTCTCAAATATTAATAATTTTACTTATATATTAACTGAATTTATTTTGGGAATATTCATTTATATCGGGTGGTTAAATTGTAAGGGCCGATGTTGAATGTGAACCACACCTAAACGCCAAGCTTTTTTCCGAATTTTATTTGACATTTTTCTATTTCAGACTTACTCAATTTGAACCATGGAGAGATACACAATCCAGAATGGTGGCAAGAAATGGCAACAGTGGATGATCAATTTTCGAAGAAAATCATCTTCAGTGATGAGGCACATTTTCACCTCAGTGGATTCGTCAATAAACAGAATTGCCGCATTTGGGCGAATGAGAATCCAAGAGTGATTGTCGAAAAACCAATGCACCCACAAAGAGTGACTGTTTGGTGCGGTTTATGGGCTGGCGGCATCATCGGGCCGTATTTTTTCCAAAATGAGGCCGGTCAGGCAGTTACTGTGAATGGTGTTCGCTATCGTGAGATGATAACGAACTTTTTATGGCCCGAATTGGAAGATATGGATGTGGACGATATGTGGTTTCAGCAGGACGGTGCCACTTGCCACACAGCTAACGAAACAATGGCTCTTTTGCGCAACAAATTCAATGGCCGTGTTATCTCACGTAATGGCGATGTCAATTGGCCGCCAAGATCATGTGATTTGACACCGTTGGACTTTTTTCTTTGGGGTTATTTGAAAGAAAAGGTGTACGTCGATAAGCCAGCAACAATTCAAGAGCTAAAGGATGAGATAATTCGGCACATTAACGGCATAGAACCTCCATTATGCCTCAGGGTCATCGAAAATTTGGACCATCGGATGGAGGTGTGCCGCCGTGGTCGCGGCGCCCATTTGGCCGATATTTTGTTCCATACATAATTGAGTAATACCAATATATCATAATAAAATAAAATTACAATAATTTCCTAAATAGTTTGTGTTTTATTCAAAATCAACATCGGCCCTTGAAATTTAACCACCCTTTATATATGATTCTAATTGTGCTTTTTCCCCTATAAACTATATGTGAAATTTATTATTACATACCCTTATGATATTCTCATACAGTATGAAAAATATCATAAAGCATTTTATTACAAAAGCAACTCAATAATTGAGGAGGAAAGCATATCCATATAGTACTATTTCGCTAACGCTTACTTAGCTCATCAGTGGATTTTTCTAATTTTTGAATACAAACCCAAGATCTATATGCTCAAAATTCAATTAATCAAACGAGAATTGTTGAATATTAAACATACAAACCAAAAAATCTATAAACGAAAACATAACAATCCATGAGTTTACTTTTATAACACACACACATTTCTATTTTTAGTTTTTTATTCTCATCTACACTAGGCTTGCCATCTAAGTAAGCATTAGCGAAATAGTACTATATGGATATGCTTTCCTCCTCAATTATTGAGTTGCTTTTGTAATAAAATGCTTTATGATATTTTTCATACTGTATGAGAATATCATAAGGTATGTAATAATAAATTTCACATATAGTTTATAGGGGAAAAAGCACAATTAGAATCATATATATAATTTTACTTATACTAATTTATGGATTCGTATTTTTTGTTTATTGATTTATGTGCTAATTTTTTTTTATTTACTAATTTTCTTCAGTGCTTATATCTTATTAAGGATTTATGTGGGTAAATTCAAATATTTATGTATATTCCTTCTACTTTTTTTTTTTTTATAAAAAAAGGGGACGATTTGAAAGTATATTTTAGGTTTTCATATAGTTTTTTTATATAGAATTAATTGTACGTTAATTTTTTTTCTAATTTATCATTATGCGTTCTTTTCTTTTGGTCCTTAGCTTATAATTTCCTTATACTTTATCGTTTCCTCAATTTTTATTATAGCTATCCGAAAAATTTCTCTTTTCTTCCTTGTGCTTATAGTTAAAGTGTTTTTTTCTCTAAATCTACTTGTTATAAGGACTTGAAATATAATGCCGAATTATATTTCTCTTATAGTGTATTTTATTTAAATAAAATATATTCTATTCTGAATATTTAAAATTTATCTCTTCTTATTTTTTCTTCAAGATGTACCAATTGCTTTTTCAAATTTTGTTTTATTTTACTTTTTTCTTTATTTATTGTTTGTATATTACGCAATTCTCAAATATTTTTTGGGAGTTCTTGTATAAACATGTGACATTTCTTAGCTTTTTTCTAGAATTTGGTTAAAGATCTACTGAGGATTTTGGTATTAGCACCAAATGAAATGTGCACATAGACCAGCTAAACCATATAACAAACATAGATATTACTTAACTTAAAAATTTTAATCTTTTGTTAGTTATGTATATGCAGGTCTAAGTACCAAACAAGATCAAGAAAGCCTGAAGCCTAGAGCAAATTTCTCAATTTACAAAAACTTTAAAATAATAATTTTTAATGTCATACACAACATAACTACTTTGAAATGGTACTCGTGATTACATTTCGGTTTAAATAAAGTTAAAGGCCCTCTGCCAGAATAGGATGCCACCCGATAGAAAATTAAAAAGAAGAAATTAATTTCACACAAATACATTTTATTACAAAATTTTATTGCAATAGTCTCAAAAGTAACGGCTTTACAAGAATTTATCTTTTGATATTTGCATTGTAATAATAAGTTTCTACTATGCTTTTCCTGTAAAGTTACAATTTTGTTAGTTAAGGGTCTTCTATATAAGACCAATGATATTCTAAATCGCTTTCGTATTCCCCATCTAGAAGTTAAGTTTGCTCACTTGCTCACACAAACAAAAGTATACACAGAGGTATTAGTATGCAATTAACGAATTTATTAAAACATTTTATAAATTCGTATACATCTTCTTAAAAAATTAATAATACCAATGTTACACATATTCGGTGGAAAATATACCATTTAATCACAAACTTGTACTGCAATTTCAGTGGGCCATAACTTCGAAAATAAGGGTTTCCGCTCATTTGTTTATATTTTTCAGTTTTCGTATTCTATTATTTATTCCCAAATAGATAAAAATTTATAATAGGGATATATGCTATATGCGCATAACAAATGAAATTGGTTCCACAAACTCTCGACTACATCGTTCCTAGTAAAGGCACAAGATTTCTCAAATATTCTTACCAACTATTAATATGTATCAGATTTGAAGAACTAATTACAACTAGTCGGATAATTATGCCTTAAACAATTTTTGATTACTAGTAGGAATCTTTAAAAATCAATAAAATTTTATCAGATAAGAAATTTGGTTTACATGAATAAAATGCTTGTTCTCAATCTCCATACCTTTATTTTATTAGCCGTCAATTAAAATACATATTTAAATAGTCATCTTAAACTAAAAGAAATTTAATGAAGCACTGAACTATGTAAAATAATATTAAAAATTCGTACTGTCTTATTATTTTTTATATACATCAGGCATATAAATTAAACAATTCAATTTAACAAAACTATAATTTAATTAAATGTGTGATAAAAAGTGAAGGTTTTCGCAAATTCACCATCTGAGTTCTAACTGCTTTTCAGTAGATCGCTCGATTTTAAATCATCAGCATATATAACGCTTTTACGATCGCACTTTGGACATAAGGAATAGCTTCATTAACTTAAACTTAGTAATCATTAATAAATGAAAATAAAAAAGAAATATCAAGGAACTAAAAAAAAGAATAGTAATAAAATTAATAATATAATTAAGTTATTAAAAATCAAACATCATAAATCAGCAAAAAAGGAAATAATTATAAACGTATTTATTCAAGGGGAGTCAAAAATGAATTACGATTATTAATTTATGTTTGATGTTGCGTTAAGCTAACTTATAAGTTTGGTAGTTCTTATATTAGGTTAGGTTTGCTTATTAGAACCAACGAAATACTATATAGGGTAGGCAAGGCAAAAAAAAATAAACATAAAGTAAGAAATAATTATGTTTCAGTGCTAAAAATTATGAGCATTTAAATAATTCCTCGAAACTGTCATTTTTATACACGGGCAGACAGTAGCCATTCTAATTATTCGGATTATATACGAAACATTAAAGAGAACGAGATAAATGAACAATTACAAAATGAAAAAAAAAATAATTATTTTATTGGCTGTTCTAATTACACAAAACGTAGATATAAAATAGGAGAACTTTCTCACACACTTTTTAATTTGAATCGGGCGAATTTGAGCGTGAACGTGAGAGCGAATGAGAACCTGAAGGGGAGCAGGAACCTGATCGTGATTGTGAATGTGAGCGAGATCTCGAACGTGATGGAGATTGTGAATGAGAGCGCGAACATGATTTTGATTGAGAAGGCGAACGTGAGACTGACCTTGAGGCAGATCGTGAGCCAGACCCAGAACGTTCAAAATCCTGTTTATTGGCTACACTATTCTCACTCTTAACACTTTTGTCGCTTTTTTCACTTTTAACACTTTTCTCACGTTCTGTACGTTTATAATTATAATCTTCTTTAGTCTCTTTTTCTATCTTAGCGGGTTTATACTCTTCTTTGGTACTGCCGCGGGACCCGCGTGAATCTTCTTCACTTTTCAGATCGTCCCTTCCTTCATCTTTATCCGATGATTCTGCTGCAGTATTCGCTCCTAGGACTTGATATTTAGGTGATACATTTTCTCGTTCCCGTTTTTCTCGATTTGCTAATGTTACGCCGCCTCCAATATTACTCTTTTTATTACTCTTTTTTAAAGCAGCCACTTCTTTTAGTAGAGAGGTCACCTTTCTATTTAGATTATCAACTTTCATTTGATTCAATCTGTCGATGTCCTTTAATTTATTACGCATTTCAATTTCTTTTTCAAAATTTTTTCCCTTAAGTTCGGTGAGCTTAAAAATTACAATTGACAAAAATTATATATTATATTATTATTTAACGATGAGATAAAAATTACCAGTTTATCTTTTTCTAGCAATTCTTTGTCTTTTTGCGATAAACGTTTTTCAAGACTAGCAATACGTTCTTTTAATGTTGTCATGGCCACAACGTGATCGGCGGAGTTCGGATCTATACTAACTACAGCTGGTGCTGCAATAGAACCTAAACTTATACTGCCGTTACCACTGCCAGACGATCCCGTACGTGAATTCTTTTCATGTATATCAATACCAGAGGACGCTCCAACTGCTGGATTACTGGCAGTTGTTTTAGCAATATCACTACGAGAAGGTTTTTTTGCCGTAACCGCAGAGGTATCACGTTGTGATTTCTCGTGAGGTCTCTTTTTCGACGATATTCGACCTTCTTGTTGAGCCCTCAAATACGCCCTTTTATAAGCACAGGTACATAGCCAACACAATAATTTATCATTAACCTAAAAAAAACAAGTAATTATATTGAATATTTCCACAGTACGATATTAAAACTATATACAAATTATGAACGCAAACATAGCTCTGCTAGTCTATATTCATTCCTAATGTTTCGTTATTATAACTGACTAATTAAAATTTCAACAATTCTTATTAGTTATTTTTCCTATAGCACACAACGTATATAAATTTTCAGAAGAAAATTGACATAATTGTTAATTACAATTCAAGTTTTTATTTTTAGAAGTTTTGGATTTCATTCGCACCTTTTTATTTTCATCTCGTCTATCGAACGCCGATCTCAGTTTACATTCATCGCATTGTATCGGCGGTCCATATCTGGCCTCGTAGCTAGCACATCTTATTTTTTTATGTTTTTTTTATTTTTTTATTTCAAACCAATGAATGTCGAGCATAGTTAAAGGTGTTGACAGTGATGATTATGTCCAAAACATCAATCGAAGGGTTGATTTATAGTGAGATTGTTTAAAATTTCGTATATATATATATATATATACATATATATATACGAAGAATATACGAAGAAAAAGAAAAGAAGAAAAATGTTTGCGTTCATAAAACGTGGAATAAAATATTGAATGTTTCTTAAAACATATAAAAATTTTACGGAATATGATGTTGTTTATCATTTATCATTGAATACACATAAGTTGTTTTCTATGTAAATAAATATTAAGATTTATGTTAACATATACATAAAAATATGCGTAAATGGAATTCAAATTTTGCCTATTAATTTTGAAGAACTTTATATTTAGCTAACCTGAAAAATTCTATGCAGAATTTATAATTTATTATTTTTAATATTATATATATATATATAAATATTGGAGTTAAGCAGAAATATAAATGTTTTTAACTATTCGAACTACTAATATTAATTTATGCCTGTTGTATGGTTAAGCTAACATATAACAATAAACATAAATTAACAGTTAAAGAGTCGTAAAGCAGAGCTACGCTGACTGAAACTGAAGACCAGCTCTTGTTTTATTTATTTATTTCAGTCTAACAATTGTGTCGCCTTCGAGAGTTTTGCGTCTCACTAAAACTGGTTAATTGATTTGCACAACTGTCTCGTTTACGGTTATTCGTGATTTTTCGTTATTATCCACCTTGCTCCTTTTACTTTCTATGCGAAGGCATTGGTGGTTAAAATCATCATTTAAGGTACATGGTCTAGTTACTCCGCCCATTAGTAAAATATAAAACGAATAAAATCAGTTTTTAATATGAAATTTATAATACAGATTTTCGTAGGCTTTTTTTGAATTACATAAAATACTTGTGTACTCAATAAATTATAGACCTAACATACATACATATTCTATAAATTTTGAAAAAAAAATAAATAAAATATTGGACATACCTCATACATTTTGATCCACCAAAAGCTGCAACAATTTTACAACACTCGCAGGCACTAGGTTTACCATATTTACTCAGATTATGTTCGCACTTTTTGCATATATTCTGAGATTTGCTATTATAAAATGAACACAAATAATGCAATAAAAATTATTATATATTAATTTATTACTCACCTGATTGGCTGAAATTCCGAACGGCAATAAGAACATTTAACAACGGATGTAGAAACACGACAATTCTAGAAAGTTAAGTAAAACATTTTAGAAATTTTTTTCCGGTGTACAAATGCAACTTTTATATTCGAAAATTAAATGCACCAAAAATAATACGCATTTTGAGCGCGTCGTAGTTTGTAAATTTTGGTCATTTTATTGATAAAAAAAAACCATAAGCAATTATATATAAAATGGTAAAGTATTTAGTTATTTTCACCTTGCAAAGTTGAGTTCCCGATGACAATTCCTCAAATGGATGCCTGGAGAAACACTTTGAACACGCAAATAATACTTTTCCACTCATAATTTGTAAATTAAGTGTTGTTTTCAATTTATCCTTTGAGAAGAACCAAAAAATTATTTTAATTAATCACTGTTAACTTTCGTTTATATAAACTTTCTTATAATTTTTCGTTTCTTAAACGGACGCAATCCCTCCTTGTCAAAAAATTGTAAAAAGTAAAAATGGCGAAAAATATATTTTCGAAGACTACAAAAAGCGTTGACAACTTTTCTTAATTTGTCAATTTTTAAAGCATAGAGTTGCATTTTCTGAAGCTGACTGTACTAGCTACTGTCTACACATAATAATAATATCAATATAATGCTTAAGGGTGCTTTAGACGATAAGATTTGTCGTACGTAAAATGAGAGAGAAAATAAAATGAAATTCCATCCGCATTTCATAAAAAAAAAAGAGTAAAAATCGAATGGTTGTTTTCTGGCTTTTACACCATTGGTATGGATAAAATAAAGTAAGATGAAAACATTCTCATTTAATTTAACTACAGGTGCTTGCTTGTGTTCCCCCGGGATGGAGTTCTTGTGCAATTGAATTTTTTTTTAATATTCTTGAAAAATTTTTTTATAACTTTGGAATATGTTATTTTCGTAGTCAAAATTTTTAGTGTACTTTTGGAAAATATACGTATATTTATATAAAATTGTGCTGTCGTGGTCTAAAATGTACAATTTGATTTTATAATTGGTATAAATTTATGAAACCAGTTTTCCCTCCCTGGCTTTCTCACATTTGTTTACATAAAAATGCATCCCTGATCTAATGGTGTGTGTTGGTTTTTGAAAAATTTTAAAAAATCAAGAGAGCCATACGACTGCCAAACTTTCATCCGTATTTTCTCTCAAAATCTTATAGTTTCATTACATATTACATTTAGACGATCCGACTTGTGCTCTTCTACACGAAAATTTGGCATGTCGTACGACTTGTGCGACAATGTAAAGCACCCTTTACATGGAGGTTATACTTTAAATTTTTGCGTTTAAAATTCTCTCATTTTATATGAATACAGCTTTAAAAATTTTATGAGAGTTTGCTTTCAATTTATTGTACCATGCGTTGAAATTTTTATTGTCTTCTTATAAATTTATGCAAAATATATTATAACTGACATGATCCCCCTACGTTCTTCCCCACTATTTACACAACATTAATTCATATATTAATATTTTTGATATGGTAACGTTATTAAATTCATGACTTTTGGGAAAAAAATCTTAACGAAAATATAAAATTATTTGACGATCGAACTGGTTTTTTGGAATACCACCATCTTGTTTAAAGTAATTACTGTGTATAAAGAAGCGCGCTTGGTATTTCAAATACAAAATATTTTTATAAAAGAAAAGTAGAAGCAATAATACAGACAACAAACCTCACAATACTACAATTATATGAAAATAGTGGTATTTAAAGTTTGAGTATATAAGTTTTATTAATAATGAATACTGTGGGAAATGCAAATCATACACAAACTAAAAAAACCAATCAAAACATACAAGTCTATGTCCGTGTCAGGTAAGTGTGTTGATATTTAATAAGAAAAAATAGAACAAGCCCAGTTTAGTGAAGCAGCCCCAAAAACAATAAGGAACAAATAAAGTTTAGGGCCCCCTCCCAGATACAAAAAAAAAATATGGGAACAATTAAAGTTTAGGGCCTCCTCCCGGATCCAAAAAAATATGCCACTCTAGAAAATTAAAAAATAAAAATTTAATAAAAAAGTGAGCGGAAACCTTTAGTTTCCGAGTTATGGGTCTCCGAAGTTCAATTATAAATTTGTGAATAAAGGGTGGGTATATTTTCCATCGAATATGGGCAATATTGGTATGATGTTGAGCTGTCGAAAAGATATTTCAGAATTTAATAAAATTGTTAATAAATTCCTAAATTATTTATAAAAATAAGTTTCCTTTTTGTTTACTAATCCTCTGTATATATCTGTGTGTGCATATATTAAAAGGGAACAAATAAAGTTTAGGGCCTCCTCACGGCTCCAATGAAAATATACGGTCTGCGGGCGGAGGGGCGTGTCAAAATCCAATTTTCATATTGTACCACCAATGACAAATACATATGAATATTTATTTTTTTTTGCTTTTTTTTATTTTAAATTAATAAATCGTGTCGTAATACAACACAAATGTTTGCTTAGGGCCAGCAACGCGGACCGGGTCAGCTAGTGTTATATAAAATTGAATATTAAGAAAAATAATATAAAATAATACAGTTGGCGCCAACCAATATTTTCCGAGAATGGGCCTGTGAAATTTGCGTATATAAATGCGATTTTCTACTACATTTCTTAATGTACATAGTATATGGCCAATATTGGTCTGATTTGGAATACATATATGTATGTACAGTTTGTAAAAAAAATGTTTTCAAAACAAAAATTTTTTAAGAATTTAAATTTAAATAAATATTTACAACAACAGTATCAGTATATTTGTGAATTTTTTTTTTACAACTGTTGTTTTGTATGTTGTCGACAAGCAGGCGTCGAAACTTTTACAACAACAACGCTACAAAATAATTTTGCATACTTTAAACAGTGTAAAAAAAGTGTTTTCAAAAATGCAAAAACAAGAAGGAACCGTTAGTTTTTTGCATATGTATTGCGTATAATAGTTTTATATGGACGCTAAGAGTAGCAGTTGTCTTTTATTCATTAAATTAAGCTCATAGAATAAACAAATGATTACCCAATTATATATAAACTATGCCAGGAAAGCGACTGAACAAAGACATTACCCAACTGGTGTATTTTAATTACTATAAAGGAAAATCTCAGAGAAATTGCTAAAATGTTCTCTCTTAACCTAAGGACGGTATATAATGTTATTAACCGTGCTGAAAAAGAAGGTAGACTGGAACCAAAAGAAACACCAGGCAGACCAAAAAAAGTAACTCGGCGAATTGAAAAGAAAATTTTGAAAATGATTGATTAGAATCCACTAGAGGAATTGCACTTGACATCAGTAATGAATGTGGAGTAAGTATCGCTCTCAGAGTGTTAGAAATGTGCTACAAAACCATAAATACTCTGCAAGAGTTGCGAGGAAAAAACCCATGCTATCCGCGGTAAACATTGAAAAAAGGTATAAGTTTGCCATTGAACACATTTCTTTTCCTCCGGAGCACTGGGATGATGTTATTTTTTGTGACGAAACGAAAGTGATGCTTTACTACCATGATGGACCTAAAAAAGTTTCGCGAAAACCCCTGACGGCTTTAGAAAATAAAAATATAATACCCACTGTAATGTTCGGTAAACTATCCGTTATTGTGTGGGGTTGTATTTCGAGCAAGGGTGTTGGCGAAATAAGAATATTAGTGGATATAATGACCAAGGAAGTCTATCTAAACATTTTAAAAAAGCAATTGAGTGCAAGTGCTCGGAAATTCGGTTTTGTTGACCCAGAAAAGGTCAAATATAAATTTTAGCACGATAATGACCCGAAGCATAAGGCATATATTTGTAGATCCTGGTTGTTATATAATTGTACAAAAGTGATCGATAACCCAGCACAAAGCCCAGACTTACCCCCTATAGAAAATTCATGGGTCCACCCAAAGAAAAAAGTCGGAAAAAGGTCACCAAAAACAAATAACATTTATTAAAGAAGAGTGGGAAAAAATACCTGAAAATTATGATATACCAAAGCTTATCCATTCAATGTCTAGACGCTTAGAAGTTGTAATTAAAGCTAAAGGAGGGCACACCAAGTATTAGCACCCTGAAATCTTTTTTTTTTACAATTTAGAATAAATTTAATTAAATTTAACACAATTTTGAAAACATTTATTTTACAGCGTAGAAACTGGAAGTATTTTTTAAGTTACGATTATTATTTTGTTATTTAAATTAATTTTGTTTTTTTTTGTGCAAAGTGTTTATAAACATCTTCAATTGAATTCATGAAGAAAAAAATTTAATAAAAATTATATAATTTACTTGCAAATAAGAGTTTCTCTTAAACTTTTTAATTTTTCTAAGTTTTGAAAACATTTTTTTTACAAACTGTATGTAATGTATTTTATAATTTATGGAAGCAACACCAATTTAAATAAACGCAATTGTGTTTCTCTGTAAACAAAGTATTTAACAAATTTTATTATTTTCAAGCATTGATATTATTTACATGGCTTCCTCTTATGTTATAAAAGAATTTACTTGTAAACAAAGAAACGACATTTAAAGTTTATTATGTATTGAGTTATCAATAGAACCGCTTTCCCTAACACAATATATTTCAGATGTCTAAGTGATTTCTTCTTATGTGACAGAAGTTTAAATAAGGGAATTCATTTTCCTTACATCTCCCCCTCGGGGGCAAAAAAAAAATTAAATATTTATAATCTAATATATAAAATTCTCGTGTCACGGTGTTTGTAGTTAAACTCCTCCGAAACGGCTTGACCGATTCTCATAAAATTTTGTGTGCATATTGGATAGGTCTGAGAATCGGACAACATCTATTTTTCATCCCCCTAAAATTAACCACGCCCACTTTGCTC
Organism: Dexiosoma caninum; assembly: GCA_963924685.1. Taxonomy (NCBI): domain Eukaryota; kingdom Metazoa; phylum Arthropoda; class Insecta; order Diptera; family Tachinidae; genus Dexiosoma; species Dexiosoma caninum. Next base: position 49,263,799 of record OZ004729.1, on the reverse strand, counting down.
CCACTTTTTTAACCTACTTTTTCCTTTTTTGCAATATGAAAGGGTATCATGAGATTTTAAAAAGTTTATCATCAACCTAAGTCCAATATGGCGACTGGCCCTATAGATATGGGAACGAAGCCGGTCTCCTGTCTTACTCACTATACAGTTGATATTAACAATATTAATAATTATTTTTAATGTTCAGAAAGCTATTGAGAATTGTAATTTAAGATATATTTGTTACTTTGATAAAGATTAATTTATTAACCTAAGTAAAGAATACTCTCCTTGTCTACAACGCTTTCGATTATAAATAAATCCCCGCACACTTATAGTAGATAGTTATTTTTATAGAACCAAAAAAAATGTTTCCTAGAAATAATATACATGGCAAAACAACGTTTTCCGGGTCACCTAAAAACAGCAAAACTTATTTTTTTTCTTATTAGTAAACAGATTCCGTGCAAAGCCGGTACGGGCATTTAGTAATATCATATATTTTATTTTTTTTTATGTTTTAATTCCAATTTTCTGAAGCAGGAACAAGCTTAGAAATGTGAAAAAGACTTGTCGCAGACTGTCTGTGACCTATGTTTATCTGAAAAATTTAATCTGATAACTTTCCCGTTATTTTATATGGGCCAATTTTCAGTTCATCCATTTTCCTCCGATTTAGTTTGTGACCGTTTGCAACAAAAACTAAATCCCCTATCTAATCGTGTTTTGTAAAGTCTTTTTTTGTCGTTTAGCCAGTCTTCATACAGTGGCCAAAAAAACTATTCGACATAGGCCATAAACTTTATATATTTATCAAGAAAAAAATATGGAATGTTGTTTTTAACAAAATAAACTTATAAAAGTCTTTATTAAGGAACACAAAGTTATATTCAGTAAAAAAATGAGATCTCGAAAGTAAAAAAAGCAAAAAACACATGAATTAAAATATTAATAACAAAAAACAAGCAAAAAAAGTATTCGACATTGGTACCATTTTTAAAATACATGAATTGAAATACAAGCTTATTTCTACTTCAGTAGCGAGTTGCTTTTCCTTGCCTACGTATAACCTCTTTTAAAAGATCTGGCATAGATTTTACCAACGTTTTGGTATATTCTGGATCAATTTGGCTCCATTCCTCCTGCAGGATAACTTTCATCTGGTGTTTGTTCGTAAATTCACGTTTTCAGATTTTTTCCAAATGACCCCAAAGATGTTCAATAGGGTTTAGCTCTGGGGACTGTAGCGGCGTTTTTATTAATTTTGGACAATTATATAAAAGCCAAAGCTTTGTATTAGTGGCACAATGTTTGGGATCATTATCTTGATAAAACTGAAATCTATTTGCCAGACCCAATTTTTCAGCAGTTGACCTCAAATTTTGCTTTAGGAGGTCAATGTACTTTCGGTGATCCATAATCCTATCAATAAACCCAATATTACCCACGCCTGATGCCGCCATACATCCCCATACCATAACACCACCGCCACCATGTTTAGCAGTTGGTACCATATTCCTTTCATCCAATTCTGTGTTCGGCTTGAGATGTACCAGAACTTTTCCATCACATCGAAAAAGGTTATATTTACTTTCGTCAGCAAAAATAAAATCCATCCAGAACTCCATTGGCTTATTTACATGCTCTTTCGCAAAATCTAATCTCAACTTTCTATTTTTCTTAGTAATGTGTGGCTTCTTCCTGGCTGATCGTGCATGGAAATCGTGCTTTTTTAAGACGTTTCTTATTGTTTGAGGTGTAACGGATATACCTAAGTGTTCCTCAGTGTTTTTAGCTAAAGTGTTAGCAGTAATTTTTGGATTTTTTCTTACTTCACGCACGATTCGCCGTTCATCTGAATCTGTAAGTTTGCAAGGTCGCCCAATCCTTTTTTTTTTTTTTTTTTTTTTTTATCTTGAACCAGTGCTCAGGGGCTATCCCCTACATATGCAATGCATTGCACTGGAACTAGAGAGAGGGATAGGGTAGAGAATAGACAGGTGGTGAAAGTGGTAGAAAGATAGAGCTTAATTCTTGCACAACTTTGCAGTTGCGTGTAAATTATAAATCAAAGTTGCGGCGTCTCTGATGTTTTTTTTTTTTTTTGACGCATTATTTTTAAGCTTAATTGAGCTATTTTATTTATTATTTTACTTCGCCGACGTTTTATTGCTCAAATACCGACGAAGGAGAGTGCTGTAGCACAGAAAACTCAGAAAAAAACTTTTTTCTGATTTGACCCGGCTGGGATTCGAACCTGGGTCTTTCTGGTTACAGAGCCAACACGCTGACTACTCGCCATCAGCACCCCCTTACCTTGTTTATCACAGTTTTACTTGATTTGTACTTTTTTATAATGTAATATACAGTAGTTCTTGACCTTTAAACGATTTCTGATATAGTCTTTCCGTTTTTCCTAATTTAAAATGATGTATTATTAAATTTCTTACATCAACAGAAGTTTCTTTCCCTTTACGTTCCATCATCGCGATCAATTGCACAGAAATAAGAAAAAAGTTCTTGTAAATGATAAACAAGAAACATAGAGATATTTTTACCAACAATGACATGAAGTAATAAGAAATAAATAAATAAGTAAATAGAAATACAATCAGAATAAGGGAAAAATAATGCCAGTCGAATACTTTTTTTGCTTTGCAATTTTTGTTTTTTCGTTCAAACAGATAGATGAGTTAAAAAATGTGAAATTTTTATTATTTTTAGGACCATAAATTATTAAATACATATAATACAATGTGATCTCACGTTTATACATATAAAAAACAAAAGGATACTAGCGTTTTCAATGAAATTTAAGAATATAATTGCAATGTCGAATAGTTTTTTTGGCCACTGTATGTTGGTTTTTGTTTAAGTTCAACTGGTAATATTGTATTTTCTATACCTTCTAATAAATATCTTGGTGTAAAGCCTATGACTGTGTGTTCCGTTTCGTTGTACAATTGCGCACATTGTTGCGCTATTGTTGTGCAGGCTCGTTTTATTTTATCTTCATTAATTCTGCATCTAAGTTTGTTTACCAGTGCTTGATTTAATCTTTCATTTAGGCCGTTCGAAAAAGGCGCATCTACTGCAGTAAAAATTATACGAATAGATTTCTCATCTAAGAAATTTATAAATTCTTTCGAATTTATTCCAGGGTATTGATCCGATAGAACTATATATATTTTGTAACTATCTGTTACTTTCTGTACAAGTTTAATAAAATCATGCGCGGATTGTGTTTTCGACGTTAATATGTATGCATATCTTGTAAAGTGGTCTACTAGAAGATGTAGATATTTTTTCGTTGACCTTGACCCTCCGAATCCTTGGATTGTATCTATTGAAACTATCTCAAATGGGTTTTCTTGCTGGTCCCAATTGAGATAGTTGGCCAATTTTATTCCCATATCTCGATTTATTTTTGATACATATTGTATAGTTTTGACATATATTTTTCTAGTTATGCGTTAAATTTTCAGTTGTATAAAACGGACAAATCTTCTTTTTAGCTGCTTAAATTCTATGTGGATAAAATTTTTATGTATGCTTTTTATTAATTCTATACTAAATTTTTCAGATAAAATAATTTTTTTCCCCTTTCCTGGCTATTTTGTAATAAATATTTTGTTTGATATAAATTTTTCTTCGTTTCTTTTCAATTTTTAATTTTTTTTCTTGGCCTGTTAAGATTTCCTCCAATGCAATTAAATTTACTACTTTTAAAAAATCATCACTGTTTTAATGTGCCTGTAACACTGAATTTCTGCTTAAGCAATCTGCTTCCAAAATTTCTCTTCCAGGTGCATATTTTATATTCAAGTCATACTGAGACAAGTAATATGTTAAATCTCCTAGTTCATCTGTTCTTTTTGACCCCTACACATGCGATGCATTGTGCTGGAACTAGGAAATTAGGTTATGGGAAGGAGGATAGAGGGAGTAGTGTTTATTGACATTTGATTTAAATCTTCCCAACCTAAAAGTGACAGGAAACACCTCTGCGGGTAGTCTATTCCACATACGTGCCGTTCGGCCAAAAAACGAATTTTCCCTGTAATGCGTAGTGCGAGTCGCCGTCAAATCGACCACAAATGGATGCGCTCTTAATGATGAACGCGTCGTGCGCGTGAATGACCGGGTTGCGGGAACAAGTTCCCTAATTTCATTAGAACACCTCCCATTATAGTATCGATAGAACAATGAAACGCACCCCACGTTGCGACGATGCTCAAGAGAGTCAATAGAGTTGGCTACCCTACTGTCTCCTATGAGTTTCTTCACCCTTTCTTGTACACGGTCGAGTAGCTTCAGAATAGTCTTTGAAACACCGGCCCATACATGAGAGTTGTATTCCATTTTCGGTCGGATGTAGGCGGTATAAATAGTAAGGTGATCAGATGGGGTGAAGTATGTCTTACACCGCATTAAAAAGCCTAGGCACTTGAATGCTTCCTTTGAGACCTGAAAAATGTGCTCAGTCCATCGGACATCACACTGAATTTGCATGCCAAGAACATCAAGAGCTCCTGATTCCTCAATGTTTATGCCACCCATTATTACAGATGAAGCAGCGTGATCGTGCATACGGCGGTGGGTTAGCATGCAGCATTGGGTCTTTTGGGAATTGAAATCGACCCTGTTCGCGTGACCCCATTCTAATATTCTCGTGAGGTCACCTGTTAGCGAATCATTCATATTCTGCCGCGTCGCCGCGATCATAGTTGATGTCGGCCAACGATCAAATGAATATGAATGGCAGATACTGCTGTCATGTGCGAAAGAGTGGATAGGGTTTGAAGTATGACATAGGAGGTCATTAAGAAAAATAAGAAATAGGGTAGGAGAGAGAATGGAGCCTTGTGGTACCCCTGAATTGATCTTGAACTCGTTAGATGAGATCCCGTCTATAACAACTCTTATAGCGCGATCCTTGAGAAAGCTCGATATAAATCGAGAGAAGATATCGCCGGCACCAAAAGCAATAAGTTTGGACAAGAGTGCTCCATGCCACACTCTGTCAAATGCTTTTGAAATATCTAGAGCCACTACCTTACTTTCGCCAAAATGGTGGATGGATCGACACCATTTTTCCGAGAGGAAGGCTAATAAATCACCCGTGGAACGTCCTCCACTGAAGCCATATTGCCGGTCGTTAAGTAAGCTAGTGGACTCCAGATATTTCATAAGATGGAAATTTAGCATACTCTCCATTTGCAGCACGACGGAAATTCGCCTGCATGATATAGGGTGCTGAAAAGGATTGCCAGAGGACGCGATAACGTCGAAGAGCACTGCTTCAAGACCAGTGCCGGAATTCCATCCGGGCCAGGAGACTTATTTATGTTAAGGTCCGATAAAACCCTTTTAACTGCACGAGCCCGAAAGTATATCTTTGGCATAGTTACGGATACACGCTCGGATGCGGGCAGTGGTTGATTGTTTTCCGGCAGGTGAGAATTGCCTGCAAACATTTCAGCAAGGAGGTTAGCCTTTTCAACCGGGTCAGTGAATATTTGATCAGCCTTTAAAAGAGACGGAATAGAAGAACTAGCATTTCCCTTAACTCTTTTAACGAATGACCAAAAGCTTTTACTTCCCCGTGGGGCAGTAAGAACCTTAGCGCGAAGACTCTGCTCGTACAAAGCTTTTGCACACGAAGTTCTCGCCCTTTTGCGCATCATATCAGTATCTGCGTTTTTATCATTCCGCCAGACACTAAATGCTTCCTCTCTGGATCTGACTGCAAGTCTGCATGTCTGATTAAACCAAGACTTTGGTCTAGGCCTAATCGAAGTTTGCTTCGATGGTATGAACGTTTTCATACCAAGCAATATTATATTTTGGACCATTTTAGCCATGGCATTGACATCATTGTCGAGGAAGCAGAGCCTCCAATTGAAATGCCGAAAGAAATCGTTGAGCTCAGCCCAACGTGCCTTTTCGTAAATATATTTCAAACGTTTCGTAGCTGGCGGTAAAACGCCTCGAAGTTCCGCAAACGAAAAGGAGGCAGAAATGGTGCAATGATCCGAATTACCGAGAGGTGCGCTAATGTTCATTTCATACTTTTCAGGGTGTGAAGTGAGAAAAAGGTCGAGGCTGTTGTGTTGATGCCCTTCAACACATGAAATATGTGTTGGTTAATTCACTAATTGCGCAAGGTGTGCGCTGCGAATAGCTCAGTATATTGGCCTTCTGGAGTTGTATTGCTCGAATGGCGGAGCCTCGATAAATTATGGACATTGAAATCACCAGCAATAACGATTTCACTGTTCGGGTAATTTTCGAGGATCCCCGATATATGGCGAGGGCATCGAAGTTCTGTATAGTTTTCTCCCTTTCCGTGTTTGGGCTTCTGTAAAGAAACCCGAAATCCAGAAGATGTGCCCTGATTTTGAATATAACCCAAAGACAGCTAAATTCGGGATCATGCGTGTTTAAAGGTTGCTGGCACTGGTACACAACTTCATTGCGTATATAAATTGCAAGGCCCCTGTGTAGATAGAAAAGAGATAGGAGGTGATACCCAGGTATGTGAAAATCCTGTGGGTCAGCATCCTCAGACACCTGGGTTTCACTTAAGGCGAAAACATCCGGCCGATGGAGACAAACGTGAGCATAGACAGAGAAGAAGTTTGCCCTTAGAAAACGTATGTTGCAGAAGTGAATTCTGAATCGGCCTGTCATGATTAACGCGAGAAAAGTCAAATAAAATGTCTATCTTTTGTATTGCCCTATCTTGCCCTTACATTTATGTTTTCCAGTGGTTTGTGATCACAAATTACTGTAAATCTTTTTCCTATAAGACTATATTGGTAATATTTAACAGCCTCTTATTGCTAAGCATTCTTCCATTATTGCATTTAATAACTTTTCTAAATGCTCGATATGCTCTTCAAAAGTTTTCGAAAATATTAAGATATCGATGTAATTCACTGTAGAGTTTGAGAGTTCATGTTTTCGTACTATATTACTTAATATTCTTTGAAAAATTGCAGGTGATGTTTTTAATCCAAATGGTAGGCACCTCCATTGAAAATTACCTTTTTGGGTTACAAATCCTGTTTTTTGTCGATCTTGAACTCTTAGTGGAATTGCCCAAAAAGGGGAATTTATATCTAGAGAGACACTGTGTCGTTTTATCGACAAGCTCTTCAAAAAGTGCAAATGCCTGTGATTGTAGAATAACAATTTTATTTAACTCTCTAAAGTCAGTACAAAGTCTAGCTTTCTTATTATATTCTCTTTTATAGGCCAGAGTTACGGGAGCCGCAAACGGACCGTAAGACTTCTATTAGATTATTATTTTTATCAGTTATGAGATCTGATTCTCAATTTCTTTCCTGTCTGCTATGGAATCTGTATGGCCTTTTACTGCAATATTTTTCTACTTTTAAGTCAATGTGAGCTTCGTATTGTAAATTGGTTTATATTTTTCGATAGGACTTTTTATATTTAACTGTTGTTCAATACTCAATTCTTCATAGAAATGAAAAATTTGCCTATTTCTAAGTATTCATTGAAGTTTATTGTATACTTACTAAAGAGCTGTACAAAATGTATTGAAAGTTTTGTATTCTAAAGCACACTACTTCCAAGGCGTGTATTCCAGTGTAAACATTATCAACAAAACAAGCATAACAAAACATGACTCTCATTGAAACAAAACAAGCACCATTTGAAAAGTTTCTCTCTATAGTTTTGTTTGTGCTTGTGTGTTCAAATGAAGCAGCACATCAAAACAAAAACATACAATGAAATAAAAAAAACGGTAAATTACACCAAAAGCATCGAGTACACAAGAACAAACACAAAAAAGCGTAAAAAGCACGTATATAATTTTTTTCATAATTTCAACTTTCTGATTTTCGTGATTTTTCTAAATTTTAGTAATCTTAAATATATATTGAAATGGATGCATTAAATGTAGGTGTTTTTTTATAAATTTTTAAAATTTTTTGCGAAATTTTAAATTTTTTTCTTTAAAGAACCTTACAAAAGAACCTCAAACCTAATATGAATTGTGATATTTTTATTTTATATGTATACATTCGATTTTTTATGTTCATAAAAAATGCAAAAGTTTCTTTGCAAGTTTGTCTAAGAGTTATTCAAACATGTTTTGAATGTTCCATAATAGTTTTGATCTTTTACTTCATTTTTCTTCTACTTCAGCGTTGTTTTATTTTAACATTGTTTTGTTGTACTTGTGTTCTCTTCTTCAATGTTTTGATCGTGGAACAAAAGAAATATTTTTGGAAGTATGTGTTTTGCAATGAGCAAGTAATACATACACACTAATTGCAATTTCATGAAATGCTTGTAAGATATTTTTGTGGTGTTTGTGCCACACTTTAATACTTACATTTTTTTTGAGTTTCTTTGAGTTCTTTCATTAGCATTGAACCAGCATGATTGCTCAGAGTGATAACGATGTTTCTTGCCTAGTTTTTCACATATTTTATATGTACTCTTTTTTCCTGAAATTTCTCTTAAGTTTACATTCATATCTTTTTTCCTTTCGGGAATGTTTCTCTTCGTTAGATGTTCTAAACTTCTCAATTCATTAAATATGTCTTGTGTATGTTCTAACTCTTCTCGATTAATTCTATCTGTAACTAGATCCGGCAATGCTGTAGCAATTAAATCAATTAAAGCTTTTTTGTCTATTGACTTATTTATTTCAAGTAAAATTCTTTTTGAGAACGTAATCAAATAGTGACCCACTAAAATATTTGAAAGATATTGCATATTTTATGGAAGTCCATCCTTTATCTGCATAAGTTTCACAAAAATTATCCTTCCATCTGTTCCACTCGGAATTTATAGAAAACTTTATAAGCATAGAGCTATACCAGTCTAAATAAGATGATTCTAAGAAAAATCTCATAACTTCAATTTTCTCTTCATCCCATTTTCCAGACGGTCACATTCACCTTCGAATACCTTTACCCACTTTTTTGAACTTTTATTTGAAAATTTTTCTAAGACAAATTTTTCCGACAAGAACTTTAAATTTTTAACATAAACTAAATCTTTTTTTTGTTGAATTTTCTGTAATATATTCGTTAATATTTCTTCTGTTATACCACTTTCCAGAGTTTTTTTTTCTTCAGGATGACAAAGATCAACTTCTTCCAAAAAATAATCTTTAAATTGAACATTCCTTCCCTAAATAAATTTCTGATAATGCTCCGTCTAGTGTAATCCAGACTCTTTGTCTGGACATTTAAAGTTTATTAATACAGTGTTAATTCCTATTTAGCATTAATTTTTAATGTATTTAATTCTCTTCACGAAATCTTATGTATTGACTAAGCAACTGTTATCAAAAGAACCGTTTTCCCTAACACAATATATTTCAGTTGTCTAAGTAAGTGATTTCTTCTTATGTGACAGAAGTTTAAATAAGGGAATTCATTTTCCTTACATATATTTAAAATATCTTTGTATATATTTAAAAATTCTCAATATTTTAAATGCAAAAACTATTTTTTTTCCTAATTTTACATGGAAATGTTTCCGAAGGTGAGGGTGTCCATGGCTAAAGTAATCTGCACGTTGACTGTAAAACTAAAAATTACCTGGGTTCGACCCCAGTTTTATATTAAATCATAAAAACATCTTGCATTTTTTCTGATGTGCATTTGTGTGTTTTTGTGTCAGTATTTGTCCGAAGGTTTCAGTAGCGAAAGCATAGTTACTGGTCACTGAACAGTAACGGCTTCAACTGTAACCAATCCACTGCCACATCAGAACGACCTCCTTCGTCGGTATTGTGTAGCACCGGCAAAATAAAGTGGCTACTAAAACGAAGCGTCAAAATTTAATACGTCTCTTTGACATCAGAGAAGCTTCACCTCCTGTCAATTTTTTTAACTATCGTTTTCCTCAAGTTCAAGCGCTGAGTGCTGGTTCAAGATAAAAAAATGCGCTACGTAAGTATGTAATATATAGTCCGCTCGGTATAACATCAACTAATTAAAACCGCAATTGTTGACGTTTATCAGATGTTGAAGTTTATGAAAGTGCAAATTTAATATCGCAATATATTCGATACTGTGCTGAAAACGTTTTTATTGTTCGCCAATTAAAACTACCAAAAGCAAATCCGAAAAATTTTACAAATAGTTTTTGTAGTTGACGCTTTACAGCTTTGTGTTCTCGTTGAATTTATACAGTAGACAATCTTATTCAAATAGTGTTGACGTTTTGTTACGTTGACGTACTGTGGTGTTGACGTATCCTTAAAATTTAAGTAAATTTCTTTCAACAGTTTTAAAATGATATCCATATTGACCACATTATATGAAAACTATACAGTTTATTCACAAACTTGTACTAGAACTTCACAGGCTTATAACTCTGAACATATGTGTTGCCGCCAATTTTTATGTTTTAATTGTTAAAATGCGTATATATGTATGCGAAACCTCAGTTAATGTAATTAGTTAAAATTCTTTAATTTTTAAATAGACCGATATTTGATACCTTACAGGCAATGAAAATTACATGTGATAGTTACATACTAAGAAACGAACTAAATCAAAGACAAAATTGTAAATCACACTGACAAACACTAGCAGAGCGGAAGAACATGCTGTTTTCGAATGCAGCTATATCTTCATCTTCAGCGTTCTTCGTGTTTAGTCCACTGCGTGTGGTTTTTTTATATCTTAGACCACCACTAAGAGGATGACACTGTGCTTTAACTAGAGGAAAGGGATAGTGTTTTATATTCGCCCTTATTCTATTTGGCGTCGTCAATTTGAAGACAACACCACTGTAGCACAACATCAATATTAATATGGTATTCTGTAACAGGTTTAAGACGACGTCGACTTTGTGTCAGCTGATTCATTTTGGTTACTTTATATTATAATTTTTTTTCTTGGACCGGTACTCAGGGGATGACCCCTATACATGCGGCGCATTGTGCCGGAACTAGGAAATGAGGTTTTGGGAGAAAGGATGGAGGGAGTCGTGTTTATTGACATTCGATTTAAATTTTCCCACGTCAAAAGTGACAGGAAAGACCTCTGCGGGTAGTCCATTCCACATACGTGCTATGCGGCCAAAAACGACTTCTCTGTATTGCGTAGTGCGATTCACTGCCAAGTCGACCACAAATGGATGCGCTCTAAATAATGAACGCGGCGTGCGCGTGAATGTACAGTACACAACTTCTCTAATTGATTACTTTCTAGTTAACAACGGCTCCTTAGTCCGTTCAGTTTGTCTGTCCCCTTACTAACACATATCACAGTTTTATTTACTTATCTTATGAGTTAAAAATTGATTCTTGCAATGAAATATTGGAATTTAGGAATTATAATCGGATTGACTATGCTTTAATTCACTCACATGTGACCGAATTTGATGTACCGTTTATTTATAATACAAATGATGTAGATCTACAGCTTGACGCTTTAAATTTACTACTAAAAAACCTTTACAAACTGATTCCCATTTCTAAAGTAAGGCGTAGAAGGAATGATATCGACTTCATGAAATATCGAAAAGTTATATGCGCTAGATCTTTAAGAGACCTGACTTTTCAGGCTTATAAATGTGAACCCCCAGATGTAAATGGCATAATTTACTATAAATATAGAAATAAGGCCAAGTTCAAAAATAGAAGGGAAATGATTATTTTTGGCACTAGATATTTCAATACGAATAGTAGCAAAATGATTTGGAGCAAGATAAAGAGTATTGGATGTGTCAGTTAAGCGGTTAGTTCCCCCGAGTGATGTGGATGTTGATTCAATAAACAGTAAATTTCTGACCAATTTTGACGCAATTAGAATACATTATTTCGATTTTAGTGAATTTGATTCCCGGTTTGACTCCTCTTTTCGAACGGTCACCGAGGATGAACTGATGTTAGCTATTGGGCAAATAAAATGCCATGATATGCTTTCTATAAAATTTATAAAACTAATTTATCCTCTCATATCAAATTTGGTACTGCATATTGGCAATACAAATTTTACTACTTCAACTTTTCCTAAGCTATGAAAACTAGCAAACATCGTACTTCTACAAAAAGGTCACAGCTTTGCTATTGATAATTTAAGCCCAATAAGTATTTCACCATCTTTATCTAAAATAATCGAGAATCTCATTAAGTTCCAAATAATATGTTATGCTGATCAATTGAATTTGTTGCATCCAAAACAATATGCTTTCCGCAAGCACTATCTTCTGCTTTCAAAATTAAAAGATAAATATAGATTTTCGCTTTCTGCCTATAAGCTTATTTTTCTTACCTATACGACAGGTGTCAATTTACTTCATTTAATGGTGCTTGTTCTGGTGTCGGTGCTGCCACTTCTGGCGTACCTCAGGGTTCTGTTTTGGAACCCTTGATCTTCATATCGTAGTTTAATGAATGTATCCAAATCATGTGTCAGTACACATGACTAATGTCAGTCTTTTGTTTTTGCTGATGATGCCCAATTATTGTTTCAGAGCAGTGGAAAAATCTCTTGCTTTGAAAGCTTTATATAAATGCTCACCTTCAAATTGGATGCTTGCGAACAAATTCTCTATAAATCCCTTAAAAACTAAAGCCAATAAATTTTAATTGAGTCGTCGGTTTACCGCAGATCCAAGTATTTTTATTCAGAATGAAGAAATACAGTATGTTGATTATTTAAAATGTCTTGGAATCGATTTGGATAATAAATTATGTTTTAATAAGCAGTTAAGTTTTATCTCTGGTAAAGTTTTCTTGTCCTTGAGAAGATTGTATCCTGTCAGTTCGTACTTACCCATTCACATTAGAATTACCCGTTATGTCGAATTTGAACTATTGCTTAGAAATTATTGTAGGTTCAGCTTTAGGAACTATAAGTAGACTCGAACGTATTTTTAATATAATCTTAGATTTATTTATAGTCTTAAGAGTTCGTGATCATGTCTCAAACTTTGCTATCGATTTTGTAGGGTGCACTTTTGATAAATATATTCTTTTACGTTGCTAGCTTTGCTTTTTCAAAATTAGAAAACTAGGTGCGCCTTATAATCTATGTGGCAGTTTAAATTTTCTTTATTCCTCTAGAAATGTACTAATTGGCATACCTCTTATTCACTACGATGTGTTTGCGCTCTCATATACATTAGATCACCTGGAACACCAGGTGCTTAACAAAAAGTGCGCGAACTCGCACAAATTTATTTTATTTATTTCTAAGAATAACCAACCGACCCCATAGGGTCATATATAATTGTTGTACTACAAGTGTAACATAGAATAATTAAACATGTAGGCGACAAATAAGCTAGAAGCAATGTTCATGAAAATAATAATAGTTATAATATTATTAGATATAAATTGGAAGTTATATTGCAAATTAATTTGACTATATATGTACATATATTCGAAAGTGAACAAGCACTAGTATTGTGGTTTTATGCTTTCCAATAATTTTAAGCAACTTTCTCATATTCAGAAAGTAATTTTCTTTTTATTCCCAAAAGTTCGAGCACATTTGTTGTGCACCTGGATAGACCTATTTTGTAGTAAATTTTATGGTTTTTTGCGTTTTCTTACTTTTGTAAATTTTTGTCTCTTATTGAGATAAATTATAGTTTACTCTCATTATACCGAACTTTACCAGGAAAGTAAAAAACACACCTTTTATTTAAATCAGAATTAAATTAATTTTACAAAACTTCTTAATTTATATTAAACTAAATGACAAATATCTAAAGGTGACGTGATTTCGCTGTTAACAATAATTGCACTCTTGCAGTTATTGCAATTATTGGGCAATACTTAAAATATAATTGTGTGACCTATTTAATGAAAGACACTGATTTAGTCAATTGCAAAATATCTATTTATGCTTGAGTTATTGAAAAAGAGTTCGTTAACTTTGTTTGAGTTAACTTACATATATTCAGTGCAGAGATAAGAGAAGAAAAAGAATTTAAATTTGGAAACAGCAGAAAAGAGTTAACATTAACTTGTGGGGATTTTAACGTTATATCTTGTTATGATTATTATTATGATTGAATTCCTTATCTGATAGCAGGGGAGTAATAATGGACGATATAATAAATTTTTCAACATTTTTATGTCTAAATGTTGGAACGGTAACTTTTTAGCCAGCAGACGGATCATCTTTTTGTGAACACTAAAATAACTGTTAGCAACAATTGCTCAAAAAATAATTGACTTAGAGCTTCCTGGTAAGAATTTATCTGGCAGGATGATTAGAAATAAAATTATTTTGGGTTTATATATCAAATTGAAAACTTGAAGAGAACTTATCGGATTTCAGGAATAACGTTTCTGAAATTTAGAGGAAAAATACATTCTTTATTCGTTGGATAAATAAATATAATCCAAAACATTGGTGGAATGTTGAGACTAGTAGACTTTTCAGTGTTCGAAATATTGCAAGAAAAATTTTTTTCAAAAATAAAGCTGATTGATTTAAGGAATTTTCGGAAAGGTGATGAGTTGAAGAGTCACATAATAGAGATAAAGAATAAAACATTTCAATAATTATTGCAGAATATCTCTCATCGCACGTCCATTAAAGACATGTGAAAAAGGCTCGCAAGATTTAAAAAATATAATCAATCAAAGAGATTTTATAATAATTTTTTTATTAATTAAAATAATTCTTAGCTAAAAGCAATTCTGTGCATAGGCCTAATAGTGGATTATCTAGTTAATTAGTCATACGAGGATCGATGCCTCCGTAGCCGTTACTGTTCAGCGACCAGTGACTATCCCTTCGCCACTGAAACCTTCAGACAACAACTGACACAAAGGCACACTCATGCACAACAGAAAAAATGCGAGATGCTTTTATGATTTAGAATGAAACTAGGGTTGAACCCAGGAAAATTTTTAGTTTTGTATTTAACGTGCAGACTACTTCAGGCATCGTCACCCTCGTCTTAAAGCATCTTAACAATTTACATTCAGAGGAAGGTTTGAATCTAATATTGTAATATTGGAAAAATTATGGAATTATAATGATATACCGGAAGACTGGAGGAGAATCAAGGTATGTTCTGCAGCGAAAAGATATAAAGATGAATCTGCCATTAATTATAATAGACCCAAAAGTTTGTTATCTGTTTTGTTCAAATCGATGCTATTCATGGTTAAATCTCTTATTGGCGTACATATATCATCTAATTGAATATTACCATACAGAACTTAGGCCTTTAGAAACGGTAGATCCACTTCGCAATGTATAAACGGTGTTATAAATACGGCTTACAACTGTAAAAATTCAGGTTTTTAAGGGGTGGCTGCTTGACTTGATATTGAGAAGGCATACTTCTCCTACTCTTCCAGCTTGTACACTATTGGTCAACATGCATTTCTGATGAAAATACTATACATTTTTCAATTCGCAGATGACTTCTTTATTGTGGTTTTCAACAGATACAGCAACACGGAAACTTCCGCAAAAGCCAGAGACTTTTGTAAATATGCGTAATGTGTTAAATTTGTCCTGTAATATTGAAAAAAGCAAGACGATACATTTTAACAACAGAAATTGTACCCTGAATTTATCCATAAATAATGTTATACTCCCTAGTGTCAGTTTCATCAAATATCTATGTCGCATCATTGAATGTTACAATTCCTCCATGCATCATACCCATTTCATGCTAAACAATATTAGAAATAGCGGTTTTTTTCGTATTTTAAAATAGAGAAATCTTGGTATTACTATCAATAGAGCATTAAACATGTATCCTTCTTTCATTAGACCTAAAATTTAATATGTTATCGCATCGTTTATGCATATGGGCAAAAATATATTGAAATTGATTGAAACAAACATAATACAGTACTTCAGACAATCACTTGGAGTCATAAGATCTACCCATAATCCGTATATTGTATCATTTGACATCTGAACTTCCGATTAAATACCGTTCTATTTTGCCGACAGCTAATGAAATCATTAAGTTTCTTATGTTTGATCTACCTCTCTCCGGATATATTAATTACTCCTTTGTATCCAACATAAGTATTGCAAAATTTTCCCAACAATATGACTACATTTTCAACGACTAAAATATTGAAGGCAATTTGAATGTTTTACATAATATAGCACTTAACAAGAAATCTATCAACAATGAAGTAACAAAAACACTAGTTTTAGAAAAAAATTGATGGCACGATGGATGGTAGTCTGCACGTTGACTACAAAACCAAAAACAGACCTGGGTTCAACCCCAGTTTATTTATTTTTTTATTTATTAGGTCAATAGATTTTTACATCCTTACTGACTAATGCGATTAAATAAAACAGTATAAAAATAGTTAATTTAGCAATTTAGAAATTTCGGGTAGGTCTTACAGGAACGTTGAAGTTTAACAGACCTAGAAGGAACTCCGAGTCAACATCTCCACGAATCAGACCCATGACAAATAGTGCGCTCAGCATCGTCCGTCGACTTTTTAGCGTTGGCAATTTTATTAAAGCAAGTCTGCTATGATACGGCGGCAAGACATACGAATTCCAGCCAAGACCACGCAGACAGAAAATTAAAAACTGTTTTTGTACCGATTCAATACTATTAATATGAATAGAGTAACAGGGATCCCAAACAGTTGAACCATACTCAAGAATTGGCCGGACGAGGGATGTGTATAAAAGTTTTGTAATATAAGGGTCTAGAAATTCCTAAGACCACCATTTCATGAATCCAAGATCCCCATAGGCTTTATTGACCATTGTAGAGGTGTGATCACGAAAGTTAAGCTTATGAGCCAATAATATTTTTTTTTTTTTTTTACACAATATATATTATTTATTGAATCTTCAAAATCAATTGAACTAACAATAAGTATTCAAATCTTAAGAACTAATTGCTAATTATTATTAAGTACAGCCTAGCTGTACAAAATTATTTATTGCTCGTATAGTTTTATTTCCGCGTCTACTACGTTCGGGCTAGGGAAAGAGTATCCCTTCTTTTCAGTCGAATGAACCCTCTTTCGCTTAAAATATTTCGGGCTAGTATATTTGGATGATCTTGGAGTTTGGTTAGGTATGACGTTGCGTATGTTGTTATCTCTTGTTTGACTGTCGGAATATTTAAATCCTTGTGTATGTTAGAATTTTTTATATACCACGGCGCATCTGTTATCATTCTCAGTATTTTGTTTTGACACCTTTGAATTTTTTCTATATTGGAAGCTGAGACAGTGCCCCATAGCTGGATACCATAGCTCCATATTGGTTTTAAAATTGCTTTGTAAAGCAAAAGCTTACAGTCCAGTTTTAGCACAGAATTTCGACCAATAAGCCAATTTAGTTGAGTTGCTTTTAATTTCATTTGAGTTAATTTTGCATCGATGTGCTGTTTCCATGTTAGCCGTCTATCAATGTGCATCCCTAGATACTTGACCTCCAAACGTTGAGGTATTAACTGGTTGTTGATCAGAATAGGAGGACATGTGTCTCTGCGCAGGGTGAAGTTTATATGTACGCACTTTGATTCGCCATTTTTTTAGCCAGCTTTCCAGCTGCGAAGTTTGGTGCTGTAGGCGACGAGATGCTTCGTCAGCACTTTCGTGAATGCTTAAGAAAGCTGTATCATCGGCAAAAGTTGAGGTATGGATGTTCGCGACTGTTGGCAAATCTGCGGTGTATATCAAGTACAGCAATGGACCTAATATGCTGCCTTGGGGAACTCCAGCTTCAATCGGCTGCGGTGATGACAGCCAATCACCTTGTTTTAAAATAAATTTGCGACAAAGCAGGTAACTTTCCAGTAGCTTACAAATATTTTCAGGAAGGTACTGGGTCAGTTTATATATTAATCCCTTATGCCACACTTTATCAAAAGCTTGGGAAACATCGATAAAGAGGGCTGATCAGTACTTTTTCTTCTTCTAGGGTATGCTTTATAACATTCACAAGTCTATGTGTTTGCTCAGTTGTGCTGTGTTTACTTCGAAAGCCAAACTGATGGTCTGGAATGCAGCGCTTTTCGCTAATGATTTTATTTAACTTGATAGCTAATAATTTTTCAAAAAACTTAGATAAATTTGGCAAAAGGCTAATTGGCCTGTAGGACTCAACTCTGGTGTGGTCTTTACCTGGCTTAGGTA
The DNA here is from genome assembly GCA_963924685.1 of Dexiosoma caninum. Lineage (NCBI taxonomy): Eukaryota > Metazoa > Arthropoda > Insecta > Diptera > Tachinidae > Dexiosoma > Dexiosoma caninum. The sequence goes on along the minus strand of OZ004729.1, from coordinate 49,245,711 downwards.
TCATCGTTATTAGTGATATCTTCCATTTAGATGGAAAGTATTCAATGCACAATATCGCGTTGAAGATGTGGAGAATTCTTTTAACTACTGTAGTTGGGAGCTCTTGTAGCATCTTGTTGCTAATTTTATCGATGCCAGGAGATTTTTTAGGGTTCAAGTTGGCGATAGCTTCTTCGACGTCGTTCAATTTAAACTTTATCGAAACTGCTGCATCCGTAACTACCGATGGAAGTTCTTCAGGGTCGCTTGGTGCATTGGGGGTGAAAACATTTTTTAAGTGCTCAACGAACAACTTGCCTTTTTCTGTGTCGTTTCTTGCCCAATCCCCAGTTGGCGTTCGAAATGGAGGTTTAGAAATAACCGGTCTTTTGAGATATCTGGTAGCACGCCATAGTGAATGATCGGATTGCGGTGTTGCATCAAGACCTTTAAGATACTCATTTAAATAATCAGTTTTTTTGGATTGTAACATCTCTCTTAGCTTTTTGGTACACTCTATTAGTTTTCTTTTGAGTTGAGGGGATCTATGAAGCTGCCACTCTCTTCGAGCTCTTCTTTTTTCAGTTAATAATAATTCGATGTCTGTGGAGCAAATTTTTTCTTGCCTAATTTTGCGTGAATTAATAATAGCGTGCTGTGCCGCCAGCTTGAGACTTTCGTCCAATTGTGTAAGAGATGCATCTACATCGTCTGGTGTACGAAGTAATACGTTTTGACAGCAGTGAGTAGCAAGGTATTTGCGAAATTTCAACCAATTTGTGTATGTTTTTATTTTTTCAGCTATCTCAGTCGCGTGTGAGTTTTGTGAGAGTGATATTGTAATTATAGTTGGTGAATGATCTGAAAATAAGTCAACAGAAGATTCAACAAGAATGGATTTAGCTGCAATGCCCTTTGTGATTGCGAAATCTATGACATCAGGTATTTTGTTACGATCAGTTGGCCAATATGTTGGTTGTCCGCTTGAGGCGACCGTCAAACTCATTTTGGAAACTACGTTGTATAAAATCCGCTAGGAAGTGCTCAAGTTCGTTTTTTTGTTGGCGTATGCCGTTAGCGTTCCAGAAACATAACCTTAGGCAGTTCATGGACTTTTTGTTACAGTCTGCAAAAGCGCATATTTATCAGTGTTTGCATCATTGGCAACATGGTATTAACGAAATTTTGAACTGTTTGCACCAAGATTTCTATTTTGGCTTCCATTTGGCTGGAATTTATGGGTTGTGGCTGCACTGTAGGCTTGGAGCTGATGTTTGTGGTATTATTGTTTGTCTTCAGGGCACTGCGCGTTAGAGGCGTGGCTGAATTTGCTTTTAGAATGTTCGCATATGAAATTTGTTGATTATTTGATGTCGGCAGCTGAGGGTAATCATTGGTAACGAGCTGTTCTTGTGTTCGGGAAGCAACATTTCGTATCTGGTTTGACGAGCTTCTAACGAGAGAGTAGACTCTGCACCCTCTATAATTTGCGGTATGGTTTTCGCCACAGTTGCTGCATTTTTTGGCCTTCGGGTCACCTTTTGGCTTTTTGCAGTTTGCTGTACTATGTAGGTCGCCACACACTACACAGACAGGATGTAGCTTGCAGTATGTCTTACTATGGCCAAATTCTTGGCAGTTGTGGCATTGCACAGGTCCTGATCTCTTGTAAGGTTCCTCTATTGTCACCCTACGATGCAACAGATATCGCACGTTGTATATTGAGTGAACTTCACCCTTCTTTAATTTTTTTTTACCTGGCTCAAGTTCGACACGAAAGATGGGCTGTGGTACCTTTTCTTTATTTATTAAGTTTATTACATTTTTTACATTAAAGCCTAGACTCTCCAGGCTGTCCTTTATTTCCTTTGTAGCAACACTGGGGTCAACACCTTTTATGATCACTTGAAGGCCTTTTTCACTTTTAAGCTGATAAGTGTAAAAGCTTTTTTTTGTTTCCTCAAACGTCTTTACAACTTTTCGATAATTGTCTTCTGTTAGGACTTGAATTTTCGTACACTGATTTTACCGCGTCTTACCGGCACGGTGTAAAAAGAGTTCTCACCGATAGTTTCTATAAAATTTTTTATTATAGTGTTCGAGCTTGCCTGTCTTAGATATATTGGAGGTGGTTTTGGGGATTTACCCGAGGTCGTAGGGACGTTATCGTCATTACCCAGAATTGCAAATCGGTTTTGAGAAGCAACGCTAGCGGTTTCCGAATCTCTAGCTACCTTATGTTGAGATGCGATGTTGGCCGATTTCGGGCTACGTTTCCTTTTCGTCACTATTACGTACCTGTCCATACCGGTTTGTGCTTTTTCCTTATCCGAATTCGGAGGCAATGTACCGTCTAAGGGCGTTTTTAAGGCTGAGAATGATGTTTTTGGATCCTCTTTAGATCGCGAGCAATCTGACTCTGATTGTGTTCGCTTGGGTGTTTTAATGAAAACGTAATTACCGTTGTCCACACTCTTCATTAAGTTGTTGCTTGAACGAGTTTTACCTTCATCCGATTTCGTTGTTACGTATATATTCCTTTCGGGAACACTTGAACGACTAGGGCTTATATTTAAGCCATCATGGCTCATTTATTATTTATTGTTAATTTTTGTTTGCTGGGTAAAAAAAAGAAAAATATACAGCAAGTAAAGCAGAGCAAAAACAACATAAAATAAAAACTAGCGGTATTTGGTATGCTATATGTTGTTGTTTAATTTATATTGTTTATTATATTATTTTTGAACTAAAAAAAATTCTTAGCACTTCACTTCTCACTCTCACTGATAAAAAGCGACTGAGTAGTTAAAATATCAACATCAATATAATGGGAAGTTTCAATCGGATTGTGCCTGAAAAATGACGTGTTTGCATTTCTTTATATTTAGTTCCAATAAATTAAATCTGCACCATAGATAAAAATTCTGAAAATCAGCATTGAGTGAATTATGTCCATTAATATCACTAAAAGAATCAGACTAAAATTTTAAAATAAAAATAAACATCTCGCATTTTTCGAAAGGTTTCAGTGGCGAAGGCATAGTCACTGGTCACTGAACAATACCGGCTTCAGCTGATACCAATCCACAATCGCATCAGAACGCCCTCCTTCGTCGGTATTGTGTAGCATTGGCGGAGTAAAATAATAATAAAAAAAATGGCTACTAAACCGAAGCTTCAGCACTGCTACGAGTATAAACAAAGAACGTGCAAAAGCAGAGCTGCAAAATAATTAATTAATTAAGCTTCACCTCCTGTCGTTTCTCCTACTATCCCTTTCCTATAGATCCAGCACAATGCTTCGCATGTGTAGGAGTCATCTCCTGAGTGCTGGTCCAAGTTAAAAAAAAAAAAATAATGATTTTGAAAATATACTCGTATATAAAGACGGTTCCATTTGTCATAATTTTTCTGGATTTACTTATTTCTATCAGGAATCTAACACTTTCAAGTCTAAATATACTCACCGAATACTTTCATCTGCAGTACTTCAGCATTTCAAATGGTTATATAGAGTTTGCTTATGAAAAAGGATACAAAAAAGTTGCTATATTTACAGACTCGAGATCTGGGCCCTGTTCCACAAAAGAACTTATCAACTTTTCACTTTGCACTTATCAAATTTTTCGTCAATTTGCAAAACTTTATGTTCCTCAGAACTGTAAAATTTGATAAGTGATAAGTTAAAATTGATAAGTGTAATTTACAAAGTCTTCTCAATTTTTATATTCTCTTTGCAATTTCTGTTCCACGTACGTTCTCTTGTGCAAAGTGCAAAGTTAATATTGAAAAGTGTAATTTGCAAAGACTGCAAATAATTATGCTGTTTCGTTCCACAAAAACTGCAAATTTTTTTTTGGCAAAGCAAATTTTGATAAATTTGTCAAAAATTTGCAAGGTCCGCTTTACAAATTCATATTGTTATAAATAGTGAAGTTTTCAAAATGTTAAAACGTGAGTTTTTGTTCGATGATAGTGAAGATAAACAGTCCCTCGCATAGGTCCATGTTTTTTGGGCCGATGCCAGTTGGAGGGATTGGGCTTTTTTCAAAACTTCTTCCCAAGCAGTCTGTTTATCTATTTTATTTGCCTTCAAAATGAAATGTTAACTTTAATATATATTTAGAATAATTTTATAAAAAAAAACTTTTTTTTTATTGTTTTGAAAATTGGCAGATAAAATATGTTTTTTTTCTTGAATTACTTGTAACACCGCAAGTTTTTTTCCATTTGAATTTTGCGGCTCATTTTAAAATGTTTTTTTTTTCAATGCAAAGTAAAAAGTGATAAGACAGAAATGCAAAGATGATTAAATGCTTTGTGGAACACTTTGCACACTCACTTTGCAGAAGAGCACAAAGACTTTACAAAAAGAGCAAAGACTTTGAAAGAGAGCAAAGTATTTACAAAAATTTGCTTAATTCAAACACAGAAACACTTTTCACTTTGAAAAAAAATGCAATTTGATAAGTGCAAAGTGAAAAGTTGATAAGTTGTTTTGTGGAATAGGGCCCTGGTATATACGGTATAAAAAATGTAACTCATAACAATTATATTATATAACGCTTGTATTATCAAAAATAGAAAAGTCAAGACTTTGAGAATTTTGTTTTACTTTATACTAGATTAACCCGGTGCGCTTCGCTACTCCCCACCAACTTACCGTCCAGTTTTTATTTGGCCCATTTTAATTTTTTAAAAGAAAATATAATTTTGGAAATTGGTCCCTAAACGCCGAAGTTATTTGATATTCCCTTAAAACAAAATGTGTTAAAAACTTTGTGGAAGGAGTAACATAATTTAAAGCAGAGGTGTGGTTAAAAAAGTGGTCTATAATTGAGTCCAGAGTCCCAGTTAAATGTTGTGAAAATTTCAGGAAGATCGGTTCAGAAGTCTGATCTCGTATAAGGTACAAACAAACATACACAGATTCCGTTTTCTATATATCGATTAGTGTCCCAAAAAAAACTAAGCAGAGGGAGTATGGAACGTTATCATTGGATCTTGAAGATAGAGTACAGCTTTTCTGTTGCGATACAACTGCGTCAAAGGCAGATCGCTTTAATTGTGCTTCTGTACTTCTGTCGTCTTCATGTATATGAGTTGTTATTAAAATGTGCGTTTGAAACAAAAATCAGCCAAATGGCTACCAGCCCTGATATTACACTGTTTAACTGCTTTTCGACAGAATTGGAAAATTGTTAATCCCAAAAAAATTCACAGCTGCACAGAAAAGTGATCACCTCTAAATGTTTCAGTAACTGATAATCTTGTACAATTTTATCGATCTGAGCTGACTAAATACATTGTTAGAGGTGACTATCGAGAATTGAGTTGTGAGTTGTCAATAATATTTCTCAGAGGAGATAATAACAAGAATAAACTAAAAAAACGGCCACCAGGCGCTGTGCACCAATCTCGATCGATGGCAAAGGGAATTTATTCATTGAAAATAATATTACTTACCTCTCAGTTCACAATATCAAAAGGAGTTAAGCAGGGTCTGTTCGATGTTGATGTCGCGACATCATACGTCAAGCATTGGCTAAACTGTATTTTAGCTGTAAAACACCCTACCAAGATATGTGTTTTTTAAAGACTGAAAGCTTACGAAAAAATTGATATACAGTTTGTAAAAAAAATGTTTTCAAAACAAAAATTTTTTAAGAATTTAAATTTAAATAAATATTTACAACAACAATATCATTATATTTGTGAATTTTTTTTTACAACTGTTGTTTTGTATGTTGTCGACAAGCAGGCGTCGAAACTTTGACAAATTTATGAACATATTACAACAACAACGCTACAAAATAATTTTGCGTACTTTAAACAGTGTAAAAAAAATGTTTTCAAAAATGCAAAGACAAAAAAGAACCGTTAGTTTTTTGCATATGTATTGCGTATAATAGTTTTATACGGACGCTAAGAGTAGCAGTTGTCTTTTTTCATTAAATTAAGCTCATAGAATAAACAAATGATTACCCAATTATATATAAACTATGCCAGGAAAGCGACTGAACAAAGACATTACCCAACTGGTATATTTTAATTACTATAAAGGAAAATCTCACAGAGAAATTTCTAAAATGTTCTTTCTTAACCTAAGGACGGTATACAATGTTATTAACCGTGCTGAAAAAGAAGGAAGACTGGAACCAAAAGAAACACCAGGCAGACCAAAAAAAGTAACTCGGCTAATTGAAAAGAAAATTTTGAAAATGATTGATGAGAATCCACTAGAGGAATTGCACTTAACATCAGTAATGAATGTGGAGTAAGTATCCCTCTCAGACTATTAGAAATGTGCTACAAAACCATAAATACTCTTCAAGAGTTGCGAGGAAAAAACCTTTGCTATCCGCGGTAAACATTGAAAAAAGGTATAAGTTTGCCATTGAACACATTTCTTTTCCTCCGGAGCACTGGGATGATGTTATTTTTTGTCACGAAACGAAAGTGATGCTTTACTACCATGATGGACCTCAAAAAGTTTGGCGAAAACCCCTGACGGCTTTAGAAAATAAAAATATAATACCCACTGTAAAGTTCGGTAAACTATCCGTTATGGTGTGGGGTTGTATTTCGAGCAAGGGTGTTGGCGAAATAAGAATATTTGTGGATATGACCAAGGAAGTCTATCTAAACATTTTAAAAAAGCAATTGAGTGCAAGTGCTCGGAAATTCGGTTTTGTTGACCCAGAAAAGCTCAAGTATAAATTTTAGCAGGATAATGACCCGAAGCATAAGGCATATATTTGTAGATCCTGGTTGTTATATAATTGTACAAAAGTGATCGATAACCCAGCACAAAGCCCGGACTTAAACCCTATAGAAAATTCATGGGTCCACCCAAAGAAAAAGTCTGAAAAAGGTCACCAAAAAACAAATAACATTTTTAAAGAAGAGTGGGAAAAAATACCTGAAAATTATGACATACCAAAGCTTATCCATTCAATGTCTAGACGCTTAGAAGTTGTAATTAAAACTAAAGGAGGGCACACCAAGTATTAGCACCCTCAAATCTTTTTTTTTACCATTTAGAATAAATTTAATTAAATTTAACACAATTTTGAAAACATTTATTTTACAGGGTTGGAACTGGAAGTATTTTTTAAGTTACGATTATTATTTTGTTATTTAAATTAATTTTGTTTTTTTTGTGCAAAGTGTTTATAAACAGCTTCAATTGAATACATGAAGAAAAAAATTTAATAAAAGTTATATAATTTACTTGCAAATAAGAGTTTCTCTTAAACTTTTGAATTTTTCTAAGTTTTGAAAAGATTTTTTTTACAAACTGTATGTATATTAAAAGCAACTTTGTGGAAGTTTTGCCTACATTTATGGCACTTGACAGATGAAGTATGTCTGTTTTTTCTATTTGACGATGATCTAGATGACAAACCTAAAACGAAAATGGTGGCTAACTTAAAGAATGAAACTCCGTTAGCGACAGGTAACCTCTACATCCCATCGAAAGAAAAATTTTGCGGTTCATTTAACGGTTAGTCTGGCAAATAAAAACAATGAGTTTTAATTTTTTCAATGATTTAATATAGAATTGATAACTGTTTTCTATTGTTAATTTCACACAAAAAAATGTATGACTTCATTTCATATAAAAGCAAGTCCGCGTTCAATTGGCTTAAAATCGACGACAGTTTTCAAGCGAGTGTCCTACTACATGCCCAAATAATAAGTCAGTTTTTTACTGTAAAGTGGCTACAATAATATTGATATGTATAAGCCAAATTATTGTGTTTTATTTTAGATTTGTCATATATGGTAATATACATTGACGTTTTCTTTTTGTGGTAAATTTTATTGTTTTTCGCGTTTTCTTACTTTTGTACATTTTTGTCTCTTATTGAGATAAATTATAGTTTACTCTCATTTTACCGAATTTTACCAGAAAAGTAAAAAAAAACACCCTATGTATGATACAGGTATGACTAATTGACGGTTTTAAATTCGAAGTTTTTCCGTGGCTTTCATACTGAGCTTTGTGCTCAAACTTTGGTATCAACTCGGCACGGCTAAACGTTATCCGATCGCAATAATATTTCTTATTATGATTACACGGATCAAAAGGAAAAAATATGGAGTATATTCGTATCTGAGTTCGAAAAATAAATGTTTCCCTTTTGAGTATGCGATATTCTCATATAGATACTTGGTTATACAGATTTATATAAGAAACACTTAAATAGGTACCATATTGTAATAAACTTTAAACCAGATGGATATTGTTGGCTTTGATTCGTGCGCTAATTGCACTATAACATATAAAATAATTTATGCTTGTTCTATATACAAGCAACAAAGAAATAAATTCTTCGACATTAAAAAACATACATAATTCATTATATAATTTCCTGAAGTATGAGGGAATTGAGAAGTTTTTTTATATCATTGAGTTTATAATTACATACAAGCTGAATGATAAATACTGAAATTCTGAATGATAAAATTTAAATCACAAAAAAATTTATTATATAACTATTTTTGTTATTTATTCAACGTGCGTCAAAATTAATTACTATTATTTATCTATGTTTGTTATATGGTTTATGTGTTTTTAGTCTACATATAGAACATGTAAGCCATATAACAAACACAGTTAAATAATAAGAAAAATTGACGTACCGGTCAATTAATTCGTGGTTTAAATAACTAAGTAACTTAAATAACAAACAAACAACGCTTTTATAAAAATTATTGTTGTAGACCCCTTAATTCTCGCGAAAAGATTTCGCATTGTGAGGAAATTGTAGATGTAATATCAACAAAGGAAATTGTTGCCCGTCACACTCTGGAGTCTAAAATAACAAAAAAGTTTACTTTTGATCGGGCATTTGGTGCGGAATCCAAACAATGTGAAGTGTATTCTGCTGTTGTGGCACCTTTGATTGAAGAGGTATTATCAGGATACAATTGTACAGTATTTGCTTATGGACAAACTGGTACAGGGAAAACCCACACTATGGATGGAAATCAATATGCCGAATTAAAATCATCATGGGATGACGTAAGTATATTTTTGTATTCCTTGTTTGTTGATAAAAATAAGCTACGTAAATTGTTTTCTCGTATTAAAATTATGTCAACTTTATTATAATTTATTCAGGATTCTGATATCGGTGTCATACCGCGAGCTTTATGTCATCTGTTTGATGAATTGCGAATGATGCAGGTCGAATTTTCAATGCGTATTTCATATTTAGAATTGTACAATGAAGAATTATGTGATTTACTATCTTCTGGTGAAAGCACTAAAATACGTATTTACGACGATAATAATAAAAAAGGCTCTGTCATAATTCAAGGACTCGAGGAAATTCCAGTTCATAGCAAAGATGACGTTTACAAGCTGTTAGAAAAAGGCAAAGAACGACGTAAAACAGCGGCGACGTTAATGAATGCCCAATCATCGCGTTCACATACAGTATTTTCCATACTGGTCCATATTAAAGAAAATGGCATTGATGGCGAAGAAATGCTTAAAACAGGCAAATTAAATTTAGTTGATTTGGCGGGCAGCGAAAATGCTTCAAAGGCTGGTAACGAAAAAGGTATACGCGCCAGAGAATCAGTAAATATTAATCAAAGTTTATTGACATTGGGACGTGTCATTACTGCGCTTGTAGAGAGAACACCACATATTCCGTATCGTGAATCCAAGTTGACACGTTTACTTCAGGATTCTTTGGGTAAGTAAAAAATAGTCACACTTATACGTATATTTATTTATTATAAAATAACGCACACAACGACAAATATTGAAACTGAACATTGATCATGTAGCATTCGCTTAAGATATGTACATATGTGTATGGCCTACAACTTGCAGCTCATGTTTCTTCCATAATAAATGTTTCTTGAACCTTTTGATGATTGCTTATATATCTCTATAGGATTGTTTTTTTTATCTTTGACCAACACTCAGGGGATGACCCCTACACATGCGATGTATTGTGCTGGAACTAGGAAATTAGGTTATAGATATAGGATAGAGGGAGTAGTGTTTATGGACATTTGATTTGAAAGACCTCTGCAGGAAAATAAAAATGAGTTTTCTCTGTAATGCCTGGTGCGATTTGCCGCCAAATCGACCACAAATGGATACGCTCTTGATAAAGGCGTTGTACGCTGGAATGAACGGGTTTCGGGAACTAGTTCCCTGAAATCACCAGAGCACATTGCATTGTAGAACAACGAAACAAACCCGACATTGCGACGATGCTCAAGGGAGTCAATGGAGTTGCCTACCCTGTACACGGTCGAGTAACTTCAAAATAGTCTTTGTAGCACCGGGCCATACATGAGAGTTGTATTCCATTTTCGGTTAAGTTAAGTTCGAAACACTTCGAATTTGTTTCGAATGATTTCTCTCGCGATATATCTTTTGTTATACGTGCTGCTGGTCTATGGAAGTTTTTACCGATAAACCTACTTTAGGTTAGGTTAGGTGGTGGACCCACGCCGTAGGAGAACGCCCCACTTAGACCAGAGCCTAAGCCCATTGTTATACCACAAGAAACACCCAGTGTCTAGGCGATAATCGAGCCCGCATCTCGTCTTGTTACGTTGGCTGCCTTGGTTGATATCGAGGGTTCTAGGCGGAACCGATTGTTTCTGCTTTAAATAGGTGGATGGTTTCATCAGCGACTGGTTGAAATCTGTACTTTCCGATCAGGCCCGGTTCAGGGGGACTAAGTTTGGGGGTAGAGGCACGATCTTGGGGGGCGTCCTATCTCCGCTACTGTGGCTGGTTGCTATGGACTCGGTTCTGGTCGACCTCAATCGAAGTGGGGTGTAGGTGGTCAATCCGGGCAAGTCTGAGGTGGTACTCTCCTCCAGGAGGAACAATCCTTCTGCTTTCAGTCTTCTTCGATTTGGGTGTTTGGGGGTGATTTTAGACTCTAGGGTAAACTGGACAGGGCACATTGAGGAGCGTGTAAGGAAGGCTTGTGTAGCCTTATACGCCTGTAGGGGTATGTTCGGAAGGAGGTGGGATCTTAAGTCTAAGATCGCTCTCTGGACATACAATGCCGTGGTTAGATCGATATTATCCTGTGGATGCCTTATCTGGCCATAACAGCATTCTCCGAACCCTACCCAGCTTCATTGCGGACTTTCCGTTGGATATCTCCACTCGGAGACTTGTCTTCGAGGGGCGTGCAGTCGCCGCCTTTCCTAGCAGGAATGACTGGAGAGGGATTCCTTAAGAGTGCTTTGAAGGCGGTCTTCACGGATGGCTCTAAGACGGAATCAGGGGTGGTGGCGTGTGTTTTCACTGAAGATCTGTGATTTTCTGTTTTCTACAAGACTCCAGATACTTCCAGTGTCTTCTAGGCGGAGATTTTCGCTATCTGGTGGGCTTGCCTGATGCTGAGAAGCCGACTGTTACAAAAGGACAGATACAGGTGTTTTTCAGTGGAAAGGCTCAGGAGGCTTGGCGGTTATCTCAGCAGCGCCATAACAAGAGCTCTGTGGACGCGGTATGATTTACGTAGAACTCGGCAACTCCTGAGTTTTCCCGATTGCATATTAGGAGACTTGAGACCGTCTGCACGGGCCACTGGGTCATCGGCACGCATCAGAATGGGCATTCTGTTCAACGGCCGGAGTTGGGAAGACTGTTGTGCACGTTTTCTGTGAGTGCTCCGGTCTGGCTAGATCGAGGCTGACATTTCTCGGGGTGCCTTTCTTTCGCAACTGGTATCTACGGGGTTAGGGCCACAAAACGGCACCAACGGTGCTACTTCGGTCGACCCGTGGTTTTCGGATTCCTTCTGACCTAACCTAACTTTAAAATTGTCAATAGTCATAGAAAAGTACAGTAGGTGCCTCCGTAACCTAGTGCATGAGCAATTAGTCTTAACTGGCAGGTAATTATATGGTTGAAGGATAAACTAGTACAATATATAGCCTGCAAGGTAGAGTTGACAGATTCCTGCGTCCTCTGCAGCATAATTGGCAGAATCCAATCTAACTGGGGCTTTTGAAAACAGAAAAAGTATTTATCGCTCACGCTATTCTGTCTTAACGACATGATGGACATCCGACGTTCAACTGATGACCCCGCACGCCCACCCCCGCTCCACCCAGATTACGAGGATTGGTGGAGCCACTGGGAAAATGCGTATCCATGTGAACCTCCAGCGACGACTCAGTTCGACGCCCACCAAGGGTCTTCATCAAAGTCCTGTTGGAGTGGTCTTTGAACTACTTGCGAAGTATCACAATGTCTTAATGGATTCACAGAAAGACCTCCAGGAGCCCCGGTTAGCACTACCCCTGTTATATATATGGATGTTAGTGTCAAGGATAAAATCAAAAAGAGACTCACTTCGTTTGTTGATCTGACTGCTTTCCCAAATGGTGTGGTGGCATTATCATCTTCCTCCCGGAGATCGTGTATACCATCAGGAGCAGCATCCACTCAAGAGATGCGGACCGATCGTGTGCTATATAGGCCGATGCCATCACAAAGCATCAATCCGGACTTCTACTTGGTCATCAGAACTTTCGCCGATCTAATACCGAAGCTTGCCTTTTTGCTGCGCGAGTGCTCCCATGGACTCTTCTGTTATTAGCTGCAGGGCGGAGGTACTCTTTTTCTCGGGCTCCTTAATCTTGATGACCGTCCACTTATCCATAGGAACACCGGATTCTGTAGCTGCAGACAGCGGATGAATTTCTTCCCATCCAGCTTAGCCTTAGGCAACCAAATGCCTCCGGGTCTCTTCGGAATTTAAGAGGTCTGAGACTCCTATGCGAGGCGATTCGTTTCCACACATTTCTCCAAAAAGTCCTTAGAGAACCCATCGGCGCACTAGATCACCCTGCAGCGGCGATGCATCTCATCAGAGTCGAAGGATGGTACTAGCCCCTGCTTCGCCATGAAGTACCAATTACCATCTCAGATAGTATTCCCTCTATGGAACTCCAGTGAGACAGTACCCTCCCTCCACTGTTAGTCGTTGCGTCCACAAGTGCAACACTTTTGTGCCGCCTGGCCACCTCACTCTGTGCCTTTCTGGATGCGCTGGTGGATGGACCCTGATTTTTTGGCCGCATGCTCGATCACGTCCTGCAGTCGGTTGCACTTTGAAGACGCAGTGTTTTGCTGTTGATCCTGTCTCTTTGGAGCCTGTTGTTGCAGGAACTGCGAGCTGCACCATTCCGACACATACCTCTCGTAGTCTTTAGCTACGCCCTCGTCCTTGGCCCTGTACCCGTCAGTGCGTTCATGCACGGTACCACCGCGTTCGCTCGCGGTAATACCGTTCCCATCATGTACTACGGTCGTTGGTACTGCACCTTCAACAGCGACCCCTAGGGCTCCCTGTTCTTCTTCTTGGTCGCTGCAGGCACCTTGAAGGGCCTGTTCAACTCCCGGCAGAGTCTGCATACCGGGACACGGCATTTATACAACTAAACATGCCCGCCAAGCGGAGAGAACTGTTACCAATTTTACTACCCGCCAATCAATCAGCCTTCGGTACGGCTATCTCACCACTATTTCACACTTTCTCTATTTTTTTATATTGTGTATGACGTCCTTTGGAAGTTGCTTTTGTTTCCAAATAAATACCTTAATATAGAAATAATGTCATAGCTATTCTTAGTTTTGGACTTGTTATATTTTTATTGGCCAATAGGGTGCATGTATGCCAAATGAATTAAATAAATAAAAAAAAATTATTTTTGTTCAGGTGGTCGAACGAAAACATCACTCATTGCCACTATATCTCCGGGCCATAAAGATATTGAAGAAACAATAAGCACATTAGAGTATGCACATCGAGCTAAGCATATACAAAATAAACCGGAAGTAAATCAAAAATTAACAAAAAAAATTATACTGAAAGAATACACCGAAGAAATTGATAAACTTAAGCGTGATTTAATGGCAGCAAGAGATAAAAATGGTATTTATTTGGCCGAAGAAACTTATTCAGAATTAATTGTTAAAATGGATTCACAAAATCGCGAACTTAATGAAAAAATGCTACTGCTCAAGGCTATAAAAGATGAGTTAGCTTCGAAAGAGAAAATGTTTAATGAAGTTAGTTTAAATTTGGTCGAGAAGACGGAAAAGTTAAATAAAATTGAAGAAAATTTGAAGAATACAACAGGTGCATTAATAGAAACCAAAAATATCTTACATAGTACCAAAAGGCGGTATAAAGAGAAAAAAGTGCTACTTGAAGCACACGCAAAAACAGAAGTAACATTAAAAAATGAAGCAACTAAAATAATGGAAGTAGCGGATGTTGCTACGAAAGATAATGAAGAACTGCACGTAAGTTTTGGTTTTTGTATTATTATATTCATGTTAATTTTATGATTACAAATTTCACCATATACATATGTATGTATGTATGTAGAAAGTGTATAATTCAAATTGGAAAATTTTAAATTTATAATTGAATTGAACAGTTTGTTTAACCAGCAGCTACTTAAAAGTCCTGATTTTACTGCTGGTTCGTATATTAAAAAAAAAGACGGCCCAAATTACATCATAATATATCAAACGATATTCCCTAATACTCGTATTTAAAAATAATAATATTATGACAAACTGAGAATGGTAATGTATTATTTTAAAAGTTGAGTTATTTAACAGCGCTACATTCTAAGAAGAAAATTGAAATAAAATATAAAATTACATACATAGTAAAGGGCTGCACAACATGTTCTAAAATACAAATTTCACTACTATGCAGTAGTTCCAAGCACTTTATTTTACTTCAGTCTTTACAAAAAATCAAGTACTTCACTTTAACATTTCGAAACAAAGCAAATACTACATAATTTCAAAAGCCTTTGGCTACAGTGCTTGACAGTCCAGAGTTCTATTTTATAGTAAAAATCAAAACAAAGCATCAGAATGAGGCAAATAAACCGTTAACCATAGTAAGAATACGAGTGCAGTAGAACATTGAAAAAAAAAATGAGAATTTAGGAAAAGTGTTGGTAACATATTGTTCATATCATAATTTTAGGGCTTTCTAAATACGCCGTTTGAGCCGTTTTTACACATACTCACATGTAACATATTGAAATGCTAAGCTAGAGTTTATTACGCTTCATATCGTATAGACATAATGAAAAAATAATAATAAATTTATAATTATTGCTATAATTTTTATTGCGCAGATGAGTAGCACGCAAATATTTTTTTTTCTTTTTCATTTATTTTGATTTTATGCGAAACGAAGGAGGGTGCATTTAATTTTTAATTAAATTTATTGAAATTTTGAAAGAAGAAAATTCCGTTTGGCAAAGCAAATGAGAAAAATGTAAAGATAGAAACGGAAAACAAAAAAGATGGGAAAAACTTTTATCAAAATTTAAGAAATTATATAAAAATGCTATAATTGAAAACCCAATTGGACTGGCGTTAATATGAACAAAATATTTATAGTGTTCTGGAGTTGTACTGCCTGGACTACGATGTCGCTCGATATCGTTCGTTCCCATAACAACATTCATTGGGGGTGCTGATGGCGAGTAGTCAGCGTGTTGGCTCTGCAACCAGAAAGACCCAGGTTCGAATCCCAGCCGGGTCAAATCAGAAAAAAGTTTTTTCTGAGTTTTCTGTGCTACAGCACTCTCCTTCGTCGGTATTTGAGCAATAAAACGTCGGCGAAGTAAAATAATAAATAAAATGGCTCAATTAGCTTAAAAAAATAATGCGTCAAAAAAAAAAACATCAGAGACGCCGCAACTTTGCTTTATAATTTACACGCAACTGTAAAGTTGCGCAAGAATTAAGCTCTATCTTTCTACCACTTTCACCACCTGTCTGTTTCTTCCCTATCCTTCTCTCTAGTTCCAGTGTAATGCATTGCATATGTAGGGGATAGCCCCTGAGCACTGGTCCACGATAAAAAAAAAAAAAAAAAAAAAACAAGTTAAATTTTGTTTTAAATATAATTATGCGAACGAACGATATCGAGTGACATCGTGGGCCAGGCAGTTAATATTCCTATTTATCAATAATATTACAGTGAACGTCTATTTCTTATTAAAAGCCCATCGTCCATTTGCTTCTTTTTTAATTTTCTTTTTTTGTTGTGTAAAAATAAATTATCCGAAGAACAATTGTACAATTGAAATAACCCTATTGGAAGATGCTCTTATTTTTGCAAATGGCAGGCAATGTCAAATCTGTTTTGACATTTGTGAACTAGACAGATGTAGAATAAAGGTGATCAAGCCATGCAGCGATACACTCCCCAAGAACGCGGAGTAATCGTGTCTATTTTTATGCGTAAAAATTCGCCTGTGGTGTTGGCACAGCGCGAATTCCGTCGCCGATTCCCCTTTCGTCCGACACCGACTGCGCAAATACTGCGCCGTTTGGTACCAACCTTGAAGAGTATGGGACCCAATACATATTGCCGGTGCTACACAATACCGACGAAGGAGGGCGTGCTGATGAGATTGTGGATTGCTATCAGCTGAAGCCGGTATTGTTCAGTGACCAGTGACTTTGCCTTCGCCACTGAAACCTTCCGACAACAACTGACACACAAAGACACACTAATACACATCAGAAAAATGCGAGATGTTTATTTTTATTTTAAAATTTTAGTCTGAAACTGGGGTTGAACCCAGGTCTGTTTTTGGATTCGTAGTCAACGTGCAGACTACCATCCATCGTGCCATCGCCACCCCCAGCAATTTACTTACATTGTGAAATAAAACAGACAAGAAAGTGAAAATAGGATTGTAAATCAACCCAGTGAACTTTTTGCTACATACATCTTCGATTTGAGATCAATGATAATGTAAGCAAGACCCATCCAATGTCTGTATACAATTTCTATTTACATTTACACAGCGATGGCCTAGGCTGTAAGATTTATCCAACACAATATACATTGTAAGCGAAGGTTGGATGGGTCCAACACAATATACATTGTAAGCGAATGTTGGATGGGTCCAACTATTATGGTGAATTCGGAGTGCAATAAGATGTATCTGAATGCCATTGATCTTGGAATGAAATTTAACTATTGCATAATTAAATTAGGAACTTGATTTTTTTTCAATATTTTGTAATTTTGGAATTTTGTTTCAAACGTTCACTTTCTTTAGTCTTCTTAAATTTCTTTTACTAAATCCACTCATTTTATTCTTTACAACAAATAAAAATACAAAACATACATCCATATGTATTTAAATTAACACATAAATAAAAATAAAACAGTCACTTACCTTTTTTAATTATTTTTATTTAATAATTTATAACTATATTACCACAAAAAATGCCGCCAACACTTCACTTTTAAAAACACTTATGAACTTGATACAAATTTTACTTTGGAATAATAATAAAAATTAAAAAGAAAGAATAACGGAAAAATTACTTCAGAAAAAAGAACAAAATTCATAATTAAAACGAAATGACAATATGATACATTACAAAGCTCAGATGGTAATGCGATGCAAAATTTTTATTTGTGTTTGTTTTGATCTTCATTTCTAATAAACATTTAACTTTACAATTGGATGGGAAAAAGACAAATCCGAATCAGATGCGAGTTGTAAGGGCTTAACTATTTTCGTTTTATTTTCCCTATTGACATATTATTATACAATCGGATGGCTTTCAATTTGTAATGAGTAACCGGACTGCTGGGAATGCTACACACTCTTCTATGTCTTTCTCCGAATATAAAATAATAGTTTTTATAAAACATACGCAAGCTTCAATTTATTTATTTACTTATTCATTGATTTTTTTATTACAATATAACCGAGCTTTAATAATCGTTCTACCAATCGTTTTTATGGGCAACCATGCGTTGGATATACATATTTTCGACTATAGGACGACTGACAAAATTTCGTGGTCATAATAAACATTTCCATTGATAAATCCGAGTGAAACGATAAGGAAGATAATTTTATATTTCTTTTAGAATACTTGTGTTTAAGACAGAATGTACAGTTTATTCAATTATTTTAATTTTTAATCAACACATTTTATGTACTTCTAACGTGATACCAGATAATGTTAGGGGAATGACATTTGAATACTTTGGTACGCAATTTTTTTAAGAATAAAACAGGTTTAGCTAAATTATTTTAGTGATAGCAAAGGACCTATAAATCTATATTATAAAGTAAATAATTAAGTGGAATATATTTTATTATTCCCTGTTTAAATATTCGAGGACAGCAAATTCATTAAAGAAAAGAAAAATGTTTCACATGAACAATTGGGGCATAATATTTCGATACGTTTCTAGTGAGCAAATCATCTGTTGCGATATGTATCGAATAGTAATTTTTTGCAAATTGTAATAGATTACCGAACAAATTTTGTGCCAAAAACTTATAAGTAATTTTAAATTGTAAAAACAATCAATGTGTTAACAATATTTTATTTGTCCTCATCAGACTCCGAAGAAGAATATGTTATGCATATTAAATTAACTAACATTTTTTTCTTTTGTTTCCAAATTTTTGTTTGCTTTTAAGTTGTTCTTTAAGTTTTGCCGCTTAAATGAATTGTTTCTTTTTCTTATGAAAGATCGTATGCTGTAACGTGTTTTATTACTCTGTATCGCATGCTATTAACTGAAATTACGATACATTTTATTCGAAAGAAGAATTTCTTTTTCGATATCGAATGCGGTGATTAGACCCCAGTTGTTTATGTGTAGTATAACAAATTTAAATGTAGCCTACTGACGCTTTTCCAAATAAAAAGGAAATTTAAACACAAGTTTTTTATGTGGAGAACTTTCAACAGACATACGAGGTCCGTTTAAAAGAAAAGGTGAATTTTTAATTTTTTTGCAAAATATTTATCAATATCCATTTTGTCCCCCTCAGATACTTATGCACTTATGCCATCGCTTCTTTCAATCATCGAAGCACTTCTGAAATGCGCTTTTCGGTATGGCCATTAACTCGTTCTTCGATTTTGACTTTATCTCATCAATTGTGGCAAAACACTCTCCTTTCAATAGTCTCTTCAGTTTTGGGAATAGGAAAAAGTCACAGGGAGCCATATCTGGTGAATAAGGTGGTTGAGACATGATTAGGGTGTTTTTTTTTTGCCAAAAAATCAGGAACAAGCATTGATGTGTGAGCTGGTGCATTATTGTGATGGATGATATTTTCCCACGATTCCGATCTTTTCAGTATTGCTTGACGCAAACGTTGCATAACTCTTTGTAGTATTCCTTATTAACCGTACGACCTGTTGGCAAGAACTCATGATGCACTACGCCATTGTAAACGAAGAAAACAAAAATAATCATTTCTTTCGAAAAAACCTCGTACACGTACATTCAATAATATTTTAAACTTTTTTTTCCATTTGATTATATTAGAAAACTATTGATCGCCGTAAAGATGTAGATTATAAAATTCAAACAGCATGTGAAAGATTTTCCGAACGCATGCAAGACAATTTTGAAATGTTGGATGAGAATCTTAAACATTTACAAAACAAACAATTTAGTTATTGTAATGATATAACACAAGAATTAGGTAAGTTTGTACAAAATATCCCTACTTCTACTTTTTTATATAAATTAAATATTATTTAGATGTTTAAGATTCTTATTTTTCCTTCTCTACTATTAATTATTCCGGAATTTTATTTACTCTGTAATATATTTAATTGGCCCGTGGGCATTCATAATACTCTGAATAAATAAATAAATAAAGCAAAATATTTTAAATTTACTTTATAAATTATTAGGAAAAATTAACTGCGTTCAATCGGACCACTTGAAAAATACTATTAATAAAATTAATGACATTGAAAATTTATGTTATAATTTCCTAACAAAGTCTTCGTCATTAGAAGAAATTTTCATCAATTCTCTAAAACAAAAAAACGACGAACATCAGTCGGCACTTTTGCAAATAGTGGAAGAACTTAAAAACAAAGAACTTAAATTTAAGGAAGAAATCAAAGAAAACCTTTGTTTGTTGCAAGAGTATAATGGGCAACAGAAATATTCCTTAGACATCATGCGCGACCGTATAACAGAAAAGCTTACCATGAACAACACAGATATACAACATCATACGAAAAGCTTGAGTAAGACTTTAGATGTGATTAAGCTAAAATCTCTCGAAAGTTTACAAAAACTGCAAGATATTACAAATAATTTAAGCGAGGAAAGTTCCCTAATGGCAGAGGAGCAAAAACTCATGGAATATTTTCAAAAAAATATGCAAATTTTGCAACAAAAACGTTTACAACATAAAAATAATGTAAGTGATAAAGTAGAACATATAAAAAAGTATCAGCAAACCATCATAAGCGTTGACGAAAACCGCTCAACATTCAGTAACGAATTTTTAAATAGTCAAGAAACTGAGTTTCAAAATAATTGTTCTTTAGTTGGGGAGCTAAAAAGCCAGGCAGAACTTAGTATAAACCAGAGTGTTGCCAAATGTTCTTCTCTCTGCATACAATTGGATAATATGGTGAAACAAACTTTAAAACAAACCGAACACATACCATCAAGAGAGAGAAAATACATTGAAGACATAAACAATACAACTGAACAGAATCGTAATGAATCTAAACGTTTACGTTTAGAAATTTGTTCAAAAATTAAATCAAATATGGAGGAAGTTTCCTTATCTACCGATAATTATGATAAATGTGTCAATAATCACGTGAGTAGTCTAGATAATACAAACTCATCGCTGCAAAAATCCTTAGAAGAGTACACACAAATGTTCAGTAAACAACTGACAAACTGCGATCAGGATATGGATTCTTTTAAGCGCAGTGAATTGAAAACTTATAAAGCCACCGGAGCGACGCCGTCAAAAAAACATTTCTCATATCCAAGAGTGTTGACAGAAACTTCGCCTCATAAACTAATTGTACAACGTTACCGTCAAGAGAATGATTTAACGGACTTGGATACAACCGCACCCATCGCTGAGGTAAATTAAAGTAGTTTAAACCCTAATTCCATAATTAAATTTGTGTAACATTTTACAGGCAAATGAATACAACTGATACCGGTGTAGTTTTCACCTCCTTCATATTAAATTCATAATGTACAAAAAGTCATGTAAATATAACTAATTATGTGTACATTAAAAACTTTTGTGTGTAATAACCTCATTGTAATGTTTCAATTGTCTTACATTAAATATAAGTAATTAATATAAATCTGAATATCATAAGATGTAAACTGATCTGTTGACTTTATCTTTAACTGGGACATTAAATTTTACAGTGATATTGATGGAAAAAATTAAATAAACATTGGAAAACATGAACTTCTTAATTTTTGTTTATCGTTAAATCCAAATCGGGTTAGGGTTGGTAACATTTATAGTCTGAAAGAATTAGTCATGAAGTAGAGAAGGGAACAAGGGAAAAAACAACGTCAATCCATATCAACCTGCACAGGCTAAACAGAAATCGTTTCTTGTACAAATATTCGTTAAGAAAACAATATGCCTATAATACGCGCGTGCGTATATACCAGAGAATGGTAAAAATCAAATTTTCATACATTAAAAGTTTTTTCGTATTTAATCATGAAAAAAACCTTTAAAAAAACCCCAATCATAACGACGACCGCATGCGGGTTGGCCTGTTGTTAGCAAATATGTTGTGCAAGTACCGTGTTATACCGCGGTTACCTGGGGTGTTACTCTGTAGTTCGAATCGAAGGAAATGTTTTCGTATTCCAAAGTAAATAACTTACAAATTCGTACTATAAATTCTTAATTTTAATCCTAATTTTACTTTAATTTTCTTTTTTTTCATCTTGTACCAGCACTCAGGAAATGACAACCAACACATGCGATGCATTGTGCTCGAACTAGAGGAAAGAGATAGGGGGAGATTGGACAGGAGGTGAAACTTCACTATTTTACATTACAACTTTGCATTTGCACAGTCTTTGCTTTAAAGCAGTGTTGAAGCGCCTCTGATGTCAAAGCGACGTTTAAATTTTTTAAAGATTCGTTTTAGTAGCCATTTTTTTTTAGTAATTATTTTACTTCGACGGTGCTGCACTACCCCGATTAAGGAGGGCGTTCTGCAGCTGTCAGCTGCAGCCGGAACAGTTCCGTAACCAGTAACATGCCTTCGCCACTGAAATTTTTGGTTTTGTAGTCAACTTGCAGACTACTTCAACCATCGTCACCCTCATTTTAGTAACATTGTAAGTTGTTTGATGAAGGAGTGCCCGTAGTTGCACTTTTAGTTTGTGGATTCTTCCTCCCTTCGTCTCACATGGCCGAACGGAACTATAGGAAATTCTGCATACTTCTTCTATTTTTCAGTTTTTTGAATTTGGCCCTGTTTGTAAGGTTGTCGGCTTTTTATTTGCACGTCCTCCGCCATGCTTAACCGTTTGTTTTACGTGATGTTTATGAATAGCTTCATTATGTCTGCTCCAGAAGTATTGCTTACCATCAGATTGGAAGCGGTTAATTTTTGTTTCATCGGACCATATAATCCTCTATGGTCCAATGTTCATGCTTTTTGCAGAATTCAAGACGTACTTTAATTTTCTTATCGGATAGAGCTGGCTTTTTCTTTTTGACTGCTACCACTAAACCAATTCTGTGAAGCGCTCTTCGAGCAGTCCATTCACTCACTTGTTTCTTTAATATACTAGCAGCTTGTTTGGGTGTTATCAAAGCATTTTTTTTTTCATCTCTCATACCATTAATCGACCATCTGAATCTTTTAACAGTCTGGGGAGACGTCCACTATTCGGAATATAAGCTACATTTGTACATTTTCTGACTGCAATCACTGTGTGTTGACTCACTTTCAATTTATCACCAATTACTCTCGATGAATGTCCACTTATTGTTAAAGCTACAATACTATTTTCGATGTCTATGTTGATTTTCCTCATCTTTGTGCTATATTGATTTGTAAGGTTCCAATTACTGATAAAAAATAAAAACCAACTACGTAAAACAATACTAAAATCTAAAAGAAGACGAAAACTACCAGCAGCATTAATATAACGGTAAATTTTGATTTGCTCAGAGAAGAAAAATCGACATTTACTCATATCATACGAAACGTACAAAACTGAGTGAATGGTGTTGCCAGAAGTTTTTAATTAATTTTTTGATTTTCTTTTATCATCATATTGGGTATTCATTTTTCATTCTTATTATATTATGAAGAATATTTGCTGAAAGTTTCATACATTTTCTTTCATTATTTACCATTTAATATCACTTTCAGAACACTTATTCTAAACATGCACCGCTTTTGGTCGCCAGTGTATGTATATATAGCGCTGTTCTGAATTTTACGTGAAAGCAATCCACTCGGAAAAATAAGGAAAATATTGTTATAAATATTTATTTGCAACAATGATGCTGATAACCTAACAACAGTAAGTTACCTGAAAAAAAGGATTACTGCAAAAAAGTTATCAAACTAATTACAGAAACTCACTGAGTGTATTCACGTTATAAAATTTGTATTTTTTTATTAACAAATAATGGCGGGACTAGTTTTCTCGAAAAATTTCATGTATTTTTCTTATTTTCCTACACTTAACAAGGCATAATAATGGAAACATTTTTTAATATAAAAAACATTATTAAATAAACCATATAATTATGTACATACATATGTATAAGCAAAGTTTATTAAAGGTTTTAAAATATTTTGTTTTTCATCCCATGAGTAATTCAATCACAAAAATAATGGAAATAAATAAAATAAAAATATAAATATAATGAAACATAAATAAAATAAGAAACTTAAATTAATTCAGTCTTTTAAATTTGTAAATGAAGTTTAACATATTTTTATGTAGAAATACCAGACTAAAAACTTTTTTTGATGTCAAAAAGAGTCCTGTCATTCATAATTTGTCCGGTGGCTGAAAAATGTGTTCACAAGGAACCGATGTAGCAACGATGCAAAGACGTTTTAGGGCATAAGTGTATACTCTAGGTTACATCGATTTTCGTTCTTTCCACCATGCTAAAGGCTCACTTCTCCTATCTAAATACTCTTCATTTATATATTTGTCAAATTATCTAATGGCTGCGGCGCCATTATTGTCTGGCCTCACCATGTTAGAGAAGTCCTGGTCGTAAACAGGAAAAAATATTGTACACTAAATTTTACACTATGTATATTTTTTGGTTATACAATAAAAATAAAAAGTGATCTGATTGCTGCCCATATATTATATATAATATGACGTACACATTGGCAATATTATTGTACAGTACGAAAACCAGAGAAAATTCTTGAAAAAAGTTTAAAAAAAATTCATATTGCATAAATAGCCAAAAAAAATTAATTTCGTGGCATTGTTGTGTAATTACACAATAGGTATACGTTTACTTTTTGGTAAAGTTCGGTAAAATGAGAGTAAGCTATAATTACTCTCAATAAGAGAGCAAAATGTACAAAAGTAAGAAAACGAAAAAACCTTTAAAATTTAGCAGAAAAAAAGAAATGTCAATTTTTTACAGCTCTGTTTATATCGGAGATGATAATTGACAATTTTAAAATTGTACTTTTTTGACCCCAAATGTACTAAAAACATAAAAGTTGTGTTAAGTTTTACTATTATTAACTGTTAGTAGCAGAAAGATAAAATGAGTTCTTGTATATTGAGAATTTGTTTCAAAATCAATCCAATTAAGTAATGGGTGCCTCCGTAGTCTAGTGCATGAGCATTAGTCTTATCAATATGGAGGTGCGGGTTCGATTCCCGATTAGACCCTAGGTGTTTCTACAGACAAGCTTAAGAGCTTCGTAGAGTTTGTATTGTCTGTAAAAAAAAAAAAAAAAAAAAAAAAAATACTGAAGGTGTTCCTATTTTTATTCATTTTTATACTCGAGAGACCACCTCGTTGCGAGACAAACAACGTGTTATTGAATAGTTAAAAATTAATGCAGTTCATTACAAAAGTATTCTTGAATTTTCGCAAATTCATCAATATTACAGAAAGGATAATTTTACTCGTTTGTAAACTTATAATTCGGACTAGAGTTTTTGAAGCTCCGTACGACTGAGTTTAGACGAGAAAACATTTAGTTTGGTAGCATGTTACGGATGTGGAAGAGAGCATCGGTACTCGGCGACACGTTTCAACAACGACATATGTTGTTTTTGCCGATGGATAGAATTAATTTTTATGCGAATCCCTGAATAGTTTGTTTTAATATTTGTATATTTTAAATAATTGTGGGCAATTATATTAAGAAAAAATTCACAGATGATGGCCCACTCCAAGGTTCTGATGGATATTTCTATTTTATATTATATTACATTTCTTTTGTTTATATACATATGTACATATAAGAATATTGAAATAAAATCAACGTAAAGAATTGAAATAAATAGTGTTTCATTTCAATTGGGATATCCGTCTACAGTGAGCGATATATATGCATCAACGCTGACTATCATATGCACACAGAAGTTTCGGTACTTTTTCTCATATTGCCCTTCAGAAAATGATATAAACTTTGTTCTACGCAATGACCGATAATTCTGTCAGCAATGACGGTCATATCACCGGTCAAATGACCGTCAATGTTCTTAGGGCAGCTAAACTTATTAGTTATTTCGCTGGTCACTTCATTCAACAGGCCAAACGTTAAAGTTTGTGAAAAGTGGTTGTGAATAATTTAATAATTAAATATTATGTTAAGAAAAATCGAAAATATATATTTGCTATAATTAATTTAAATTACTGAACAACGTATAATCATATGAATATACTTTGGTACTTAATATTTAGTGGAGTAAAGTAGTACTTTTGCAATGCAAAGTGTACTGAAAAAAGTACAATTGTACGAGCTTGATTATCCCTGATTTTCATTGGAAGTCTAATGTGATTGATGACAGTTTACCGAAAAAAAACTATTTCTGAAAGAATTTATTTAAAAAAACAAGTATTGAAAGAATTTATTTAATTATATTTATTTTTCAACGATGGTCTTTTTTATGAAAAGTTTTTAACAATTATTTATTTTTCAATATTTCGCTACCAAATAGGTAGCATCGTTAGGAAATAATAACTTGTATTAACAAAAATATTTATTTAAAAAAATGGTCTTTTTTATGAAAAGTTTTTAACAATTTATGGTATAAATAACAAAAATGTTTGCAATTAAATATTTTTAAGAAAAATTTTTTTTTAACACACAACTTTTTTAATGTCTGTCAGCTGTTTGCGACATTTGTAATTTTTCTTTGTTATTTTCAATGTTTATTATAAACAAACTGATTGCTTGTTCTTCATGCCCAAACTAGCCCGAAGAAAAAGTACGGGCATTCTCGTGCGTGAAGAACAAGAACATTACTCTCTCAAAACCTCTCCCATTTACCCAATTTTTGCGTAAGAAAACGCTTTTGGGTAAGATTGGGCGCCTGCGGGCGCCCAATTTGGGGTGAACGATACACCTAATAGGGCCTTCTTATACAACTCTGCTATTGCACGTATTGTTAAGTTGTAAAGCGGAGATATATTTCTGGTGTTGAGAAGACGCGTTATTTCTTCAGCAAAATGAGATGTTTTTTTTTATGTTTTCACTGCCCACCTACGCTTGCCTCTGTCTAGCCCTTCACCAGCTGCCGTATCTATCAATATCCCTTTCCATTATATTATTAATTGACCTTTTTTATTATATTTTCTGATATATATTTATTAAGCCTGAGGTCTTTTTTTTATCTTATTTTGTTTTTTATTATTCGATATTTCGTTAACAGCTTGTTAACATCATCAGGAATAATAGGAAATTATAATTCTTTGAAATACATATAAAAATATTTTTGATACATGTCACAAAATTTTTTTTTTTTTATAAAATTTGATTGAAAATTAAAAAATGTGTAGTAGTAATATAGGCGCATATAAATATAACGAATTTTAAACCTAAATAAATATATATACATATATACATAGACATATATATATTCCCATTGTTCTGAATTATATCATTTTCCTGATTTTGAGAATGTTTCAATATTAAACACAGAAAATAATTATAAACGGCGCTTAATGTTAGAAATGTTAGAAATTATTAATACACCATTAACACGTAGAATAAATTTTAAGGCAGACACGGATAACTTAGCACAGAATTATAGATATTTAGTTAGTAAAAATTTACGTAATATTTGTTAGGTTAATGTTTATTTCTTAGGATAATGATTATTTGTTAGTTATAATTTATTATTTGTTTAAAATTGTTAAAAATTCATATATATATTTATTTTTATTGAACATTTATTGTAAAAATTCACATATATATATATCTCATTTATTAGTTCTTTATAATTGTTATTATGTAATATTTTTCATATTTTTGCATATGTAAATATTTATGTTAAAAATTGTTAGACAAATCACACTTTTTTATTATATACATTTTTATCATGCATTTAATTGTTAAAAACTTTTTATTTATAATTATTCTTATTTAATAATTTTTTAATATATACATATATATATGTATGTGTACATGTACATGGATTTGTTGCTGCATATGTATATGTTTATGACTGTATGTTTGCATGTGTGTACGTACATTCGTATATCTATGAGTATATGTATGTATGCGTGTGTATGTATGTATATGCAAGTGTGTACATATGAATATGCTTGTGTGTATGTTTGTATATGCATTTTTATGTGTTTATGTATGTATATTTGTGCATGTGTGCATATTTATGTATGTATATACATATGTATATGTGTACGTGTGTGTGCATTGTATGTATGTATTTATATATATATTTGTATGAGCTTGTTAAGAAAGTTTATATTTGTGTATATATCTATATATGTGTGCGTATGTGCATATATGTTTATATATATACATGTTAGTCGGTCTATATTGTATGTGTGTATGTGCGTATGTATATATGTATATATATTTATTTAGGTTTAAAATTCGTTATATTTATATGCGCCTATATTACTACTACACATTTTTTAATTTTCAATTAAATTTTATAAAAAAAAAATTTTGTGACATGTTTAAAAAATATTTTTATATTTCAAAGAATTATAATTTCCTATTATTCCTGATGATGTTAACAAGCTGTTAACGAAATATCGAATAATAAAAAACAAAATAAGATAAAAAAAGACCTCAGGCTTAATAAATATATATCAGAAAATATCCCTTTCCTGCAGAAGTGAACACCTAGTAGTAGCCTGAGTGTTACTTCTCTTTATTTAAAAAAATAAGCTACATATATATGTATATGTATGCTGGTGTATATTGTCCTAGTACTCTTGTATTTTGATTGCAGCACGTTTATTTGGTGTTATCAAAATTAGTACAGTATCGCCATGTAATGTTCTTTAATACAACTTCTTTCTTTTGATCAATACAAATTAATGATATATTAAAAATTGCTTCAGCTACCTATGAGAAGTTCTATTTTCCAATATTGAGTGAATTTACAAAAGTCCACTCAATAAATAATTTCATAATAATTGAGATTTACTACAAAATTTTATTATTTGTCAATTTCATAAATGAGTGGTGTGTAAATTCAAGATTTGTTAATTAAGCAGAATATGAATGCATAAGCGAGCAATTACCGAATTTAATAATTATTGGCAAATACTTGCAACAATTGAAGTTGTTATTGGCCAAACTTAACAAAAGTATAAAAAATTATTAAAAAATAATTTTAAGAATTATAAACCTGCATGGTGACAGTCAAGGATCGATCATTTGAATACAATTTATTTAATTTGCAGTAAGATACTTTTCATTACAAATATTCTCTATACTCTGGAAAGCAAAACAGCTATGTATGTATGTATATGTAAAGAAATATTCTAAATTAAAAATAGGATTATGAGAAATGCTCCAGTGAAATGAGTTATTTGTAGATTTGCGAACAATTCTCTTATAGCTCCCCAGTGTCCAATTATTCAACTTTGCGCAAATAGCAATATTCCGGCTAATTACGTATGTCGTAGTCACGCCGAATCTTTGTCGTTTTTTAAATATGGCATTACCCATTTCGTTTGTGAGACTGAAATACGACTCCAATTCTATTACAAATTGTGGTATTTTGTATGCCGTTTTTTATTGTGAAATTCGAGAAAAACAGTCGTAGTGTATTTTGCTGGTGACAACGTCGATTAATTAAAGTTTTTTATCAAACTAAACAGAAAATGGATGTAAAAACGTAAGAGCATTTTCATCAATAATATTTATTAAATATTTAACAAAATTATAATTACAACATCTCTTTTTACTTATTTAAGACTGAAAAAAACAACACCAAAGCAATTTGAAAGCCTTGTTCATTTTATGACACAAAATCCACACCTTGCTAAAGGGTATCACAAGAACGAAGACAAAGTTTTAATAAAAGACCAATGGAACACAATTAAAGAAAACTAGAACAGCATTGGTCCTCCCTCACGCGACTCCGAGGGATGGATGAAAGTCTGGGCTGGCATGAAGACAAGTGTTAAAAAGAAGCTCGTATTCAATAAGCAACAAAATTGTGGAAATTGTGAGGTGGTCCCTTTACACAAAAAGCTTTAACAGACCTAAATGAGGCAGTGTCGGGATTATTACAGCTTGATTCCATAATTAATCCGAAACGAGTAAACTTCGGTATTCAAAACGCGACATATAGCCGTAACAAAGAAACCCATGAGAGTGGACAAACAATTGTTGTTTTTTTTTTTTTTTTTTTTTTATCTAGGACCAGCACTCAGGAGATGACTCCTACACATGCGAGGCATTGTGCTGGGAACGATAGGAAAAGGATAGTAGGAGAAACGACAGGAGGTGAAGCTTAATTAATTATTTTGCAGCTCTGCTTTCGCACGTTCTTTAGTTTTTTATACTCGTAGCAGTGCTGAAGCTTCGGTTTAGTAGCCTTTTTTATTATTATTTTACTTCGCCGGTGCTACACAATACCGACGAAGGAGGCCGTTCTGATGTGATTGTGGATTGCTATCAGCTGAAGCCGGTATTGTTCAGTGACCAGTGACTATGTCTTCGCCACTGAAACCTTCCGACAACAACTAACACACAAAGACACACTAATGCACATCAGAAAAATGCGAGATGTTTATTTTTATTTTAAAAATTTTTTTGTCTGAAACGGGTTGAACCCAGGTCTGTTTTTTGGTTGTGTAGTCAACGTGCAGACTACCATCCATCGTGCCATCGCCACCCTCGTGTGTGGAAACACACGATAGTTTAGAAGCCAATGATGAGGATGGAAATAGTAACGGTTCAGCACACAATACAATTTTAGAACAATACAGAGCCAGAAAAACAAAAAGACACTCTAAAGCATCAGAAAACCAATCACTTTTACAACAACAGCTTAACATCCAAAGTGATTTATACAACGATGTGAAGAAAAATTTGTCAGAAATCGGGAGATATTCTCGGAGAACATACAAGGTGCGAGAGGAAGAATTAAAAATAAAAAAAGAAAAACTCCAACTTTACAAGGAACAAATAAAGAAGAAAGAAAAACTAAAATCAGTGATGATAAAATTAAGAATGGAAGAAATAGAATTAGAAAAACGAAGAATTGAAATGGAAGAAAACAGAATGCATTACTCTTAGCTCTTAAGATACTTTTAAAAACAACATTGGTATAGAATTTTATATATTTTTTTATTTTTATTTTAAGCGCCAAAGGCAGTGATATACATGTAACTGAATTTATAAAATAATATATGAATTAATTAAATAAAAATGTATTAATCTGACATATTTAAAGAGTTCATTATATTAATGTCATCTACATTCTTATTTTCCAATGGGATACCAAATTCAGTGAAGTTTATCTTGTAGTGAATACAAATGTTGTGTAAAGCAGCGCAAACTGCCGTAATATTTGCAGACATATATGGAGTGTAGTGGAGATGTCTTTCACCAAGCACACAACGGAAACGGTTTTTTAAAACGCCAATAGTCCTTTCAACCACATTTCTGGTTCTTGAATGAATTGTGTTGAATCGACACTCAGCGCTGCCTGCTTCAACAGCTCTGAAAGGGGTAATCAAATACGGCTCAAGTGGGTACCCTGCATCGCCTTAAGATGTGTAAATGATGTAATTATTAGTTTGAAATACGATCTCATTAACTGAAATGTCCAAGGATGTAACACAAAAATACTAAATTCGTCTTTTGATTGAGTATGATTCACTTGCTTAAATTACATATAATTATGATGGATAATTAACCCGAAGTGTATAATTGGTTTTTTTTAATAATAAATATGTGGGTTATGCCTTTGGTCATTTCAGGTGACGATATTAAGAATGGTTAATTTACCTAACAGCCATGTATTTCTTTCCCCATTTGAAAACATTTGTGCCTTAGAGCAGTAGTATTCCATATTAAAGAATCGTGACTTGACCCAGGGTGATTTGTTGAAATATAACGGATCCTCAGTTCATGATCACAAACCTGTCACATAGTTAAAAATTAGAAAAACGTCTTGTTCTATAATTTTATTTTACTATTATTACTCACCACCATAGCATTAAGACTATAAAACCCTTTCCTGTTGTAATATTTATATCGCTCTTCTAGTGCCGGAGCCAAAATTTTTATGTGTGTCCCATCGACACAACCAATTACTCCTGAGAACCCCGTCTGTCGATAAAAATATTCCTTTATTTCTGTGTTTTCTGGTTCAGTCATTTTAAATGATATCCACTTCGGACATAGCTCCGTTACCATCGCATCAACACACTCATGGAACGCATTACTCATCGTTGGTTGCGCAAGGCACATATTAAAATCATTTCCAGATCCTCTTTGATAACATCCTTCAGCGAGGATTCCCATAGTTGCTGCAAGTCGTGATGTCTTGCTGACACGCGTTGATCGACATTCATCCTGAAGTTTATGTGATATCGTTCTTAGAGCGTATCGGAATGGGTTCTTGTTCAATCTGAAGTTGCTTTTAAATCTGTGGAAGAACTAGTTAAGTATAATTTCTAGATGAATCCACAGTAAACTTACATGGAACTTGGAAGATCGAATATGTTAGACCGGTGTCTTAGTTGTCTCCGTAAACTAATAAAAGTTCCTGGCTCCTCTCATGTTCTTCTTCATCAGAAGATGCAAAATGTGCAACACTTAACATTTATATTAATAATTATTAATTTTATTTATTAAAAAACAAATAACCTCGACCAAATAACAAATAAAAGTATGAGCGCGACAAAAAAATTATTGAATGTGATGTTTCTTCTATCAGCTGATCTGTTATTGTAAATGAGCGCGCCTAATCTACTACAAAAACACTCACGTCGAAAGTTTTACATAATGACCATAAAATGTAAATTCGGGTTCGACTACGACAGTTGCCACAATTCGACTACCACATACGTAATTAGGCGGATTGTTTCAATAAAGCAATTGGTGAAAAAAAAATACCGCGAAGTTACGACATAAAATGATTTGTTTTCTCTCCGGAAAAACTAATAAAACAGATAGCTGATTTTGACGGAGCAACGACGGTATGTACAGGGTCTTTCATTAAGAAATTCCTATCTTGAAA
Organism: Dexiosoma caninum; assembly: GCA_963924685.1. Taxonomy (NCBI): domain Eukaryota; kingdom Metazoa; phylum Arthropoda; class Insecta; order Diptera; family Tachinidae; genus Dexiosoma; species Dexiosoma caninum. Next base: position 49,213,192 of record OZ004729.1, on the reverse strand, counting down.
TTTAAATAAAACATAGTGTGTGTGAGGTCATCGAAATTTTGTATTCCTTTGAAAGATCTATTGATACCATTATGTGTTGAATACAACATTGCTGAAATGACGAATTTTCCATGAGTCTGGCGCAGAAATCAGTCTGAATTTCACCGATGGCAAGGGTTATGTTGCCTTTGAGGACCGCTGTTGTTTGTTTTATCCGCATACACCTGCGACTTAAGAAAACCTCACAAGAAAAAATCTAACGGGGTCAAACCGCACGATCTCGATGGCCAGTTCATATCAGCTCCATGTGAGATGACCATGCCCTCAAATTGCTCTTGCAGAATATCTAAAGTGGCATGAGCTGTGTGGCACGTAGCGCCTTCCTGTTGTAATAATATATCGTTGGTGTCCAGATAATCTAGTTCAGGCCAAAAGAAGTTGGTAACCATCAACCTATAGAGCTAGCCGTTGACAGTGATGGTTTGGCCAACGTCCTTCTGAAAGAAATTTAAACCGATAAGGTCGCCAGCGCACAATCGACCCCAAAAAAAGACTCGGAATCAATTGGACGCTCTTGGTGGATCTCATGTGGATTGGTATCGTCTCAAATTCGACAATTTTTTTGTTCACGTACTCATTTATCCAGCTGAAGATGATTTTTCGATGAAAATTAGGGTCATTTGACAACTGCTCCAGAGCCCATTCAGTGAACACACGTCGTTGTCTATGGTCGTTTACCTTCAGTTCCTGGGACAATTGAATTTTGTACAGGTACAGGCCCAACGGTGTCCTTCGGTCATAAGAGGGCAGGATGATACTTGGGCAGCCATCCCCTTGGATTATATCGGACAAGGTGTCGAGGGCGATTAAATCCTTTGAACCATAGAAGTGGCCGGGGTATGATGGTATCATGCCTAGGATGCTATAGATCCTGAAGCATACGATAACACCGCGGATAACGGTGCATTAAACTTAGTTATGTTCCTGGAGGAGAATAAATGTGGTGTTTATATACCGATAAGCGTAACATCCTTCTTAATCAAGACCTTGAAGAGAGTACTGGAGATTCATATCAGGAAAGAAAGAACCGTTTTCCAATTTCTGGAGCACTATGTAATGAGCAAAATTTCAAGTTGTTTATGGAATCAAATTTTATTAAAATTAATTAATCTGGCAATTATCGATAGTGATGTTCAGTATTGCATAATCCCTTACTTTTTATCTGAGGGGCGTGCAACTTTTTTTTCCAATAACTCGACGCTATACAAGAATTCGAAGATATCGCCAAAGAATGGATTCATACAATAGAAGCACTATAGGAAGTAAAAGAACTGGGTCAGTAAGAGTAGCAAGGTAAGTCATGCATTTGCTAATGTCCCAAATTCTGAAACCCACACCAAAAGTGCTAGTGTGTTTTAAAATACAAACGTCTAGTTGGTTTTTTAAGCACAAATCCAATTGGAACAAAAGTATTTAGAGCTAAACAGTTTGTTAGCATAAGTAAAAGAAGTTCCAGTTGATTTTATGATTAATAAAAGCAACTAAGTGTGTTTGTGTTTTTATAAAATAACAATGATTGACAAAACCAATACAACAAACATTTTGAAACAGATTATTAAAATTTATTTGTTTTTATTTTCTTTTATTTATATGTTCTACGAGTGTGTGAATATGTGGTACTGGGTAGTGGATGAGATGAATGGAAACAACTGCAGCCAGAAGAAATGGGAAACAGTTATTATTAATTAAAAATACTTTCTGTAGAAGAAATGTTAATCGTTTTTCGTTTAATTTTTTTTTAATAAAAACAATTAATTTACATTAAATTGTATCGATGTAACATTTATTTATGTATTCACTTTGGTTTTCTATTTTTGAAATAAAATTATTTAAAAAAATAAGGAATTAATCGTGAAAATGAAAAGTTACAAAATAGAAGCTTTACCTGCAGTCGTAGAAGAGCTAGGTCCAATTTATGAAATTTTAACACGGAAAAGTTTATTAAAAAAGGAAATAAAAAAATGTAATATTTCAAATGGCTCTTAGCACTTTTTCAACATTATTGGACTTATCACTTTTTTCATTTTATTCATTCATATTTAAATGTTAAAAATCAAATTAAAAATAAATTTTATTTTTGTAAATGTTTTATAAGATTTTTGACTTGTGCCCATTAGAATATCGTTCGGTGTATAGTATTTTGAGAGAACCACTTGATTTTGTACATAGTCAAAGGCAGGCTTTTGAAAAGCAAAGCGAAAACTGCTGGTCAATTCTTCATAAGCTTCTTTCAAGAAATCGTAACGACCACAAAGCTGTATGTGGGTAAAAATTGTTGACAAAATATCGTGACAATGTTGAAATGCAATATCAGTTAGATAAATGCACAAATTGAAAAGGCAATAAATGGAATTTGGATCGAAACCAGATTCATCTACTCCAGCTATTAGTAAGCACCAGAGCCTTCAAAGGAAAACAACATTTGGAAATGTTAGCAGCCATTATATAATCAGTAAAAACAAAATAAACTTACCTTTTTTACTTAAATCAGCACACAAACTGCCTTCACCATAATAACTAATTACATAAGAAATTGATCAGGTCAACATTTATACAATTTTGCCATCGGTGGCAAAACCCAAGTTAATTCCAATGCACATACATTTTCTGTGGTTTTAACAAAGCGCACTTTTTTGTGCAATTCCTTGTTAAAATACTGGGTATATCCGTAAAATGTTTCACCACGAAACTCTCCAATTCCTCAATAGACAAACATGCCAGCACACAAACATACATACCGTTGTTTGCTAGTAAAAGTTTTTTTGCTGCATCATCGGTTTGGTGCACTTCCGATGGAGAACCTTTTGTTGCTTTTAAAACCAACCAACGAGCCAATAAAATAAAAACTATTACAATACTTGCATTCCACTCTTGCCGGGAATTTCAGACAAAGTTTTAGAACTTTTTTGTTGTTCGCATAGAATAATGAACTTTTATTTCCTCATTAACTTTTTATAATATTTTTTGCCCAATTTAGAGAATTCCAATTTTCTCGGAAACGGCTCTAACGATTTTTAGTACGGTTCCATTTTGAAGGGGAAAGTGTCAGCTTTTAGAATATATATGTAGGTATATATGTATGCGTGCCAGAACATCGTTTGGCCAGGAGAAGATAGCGTCGCATAGAAGTAATTATGATTACACCACTTTTAAATTCTCTATTTTAAGCATAATATTAATAGGTGTGTTTTTTTACTTTTCTGGTAAAGTTCGGCAAAATGAGAGTAAACTATAATTTATCTCAATAAGAGACAAAAATGTACAAAAGTAAGAAAACGCAAAAAACCATAAAATTTACCACAAATTAGGTCTGTTCCACGTGCATAACAAAAACATTTGCATCGTTGGCAACAACTGTAGAATGTGGGTAAAACTAAATTGAAAAAAAGCGTAAAAGCCATTTTTTATTAAATAAAATGATAAATATGCACTAATATATGTACTTACATTTTAAAATTTATTTGAAAACCCTTTTTTAAATTTTTAAATAAAAACTTTAGTCGTTTCTTTTCAAATTTTCTGATTAATTTCTTAGTTTGATATATAAATAAAAAACAGCAGATAATTTAATTCTAGACCGAACTTACCCAAACAAAAAGTTCGTGCAACTTTGGATAGAAAATTAAAAATTTTACTCTCTAATTTCATTTCAAAATTGTACAAAAATTGTTAATAATAGCTGGCACGCTTTTGGGTAAGTATAGAGGATTCCATCTTACACGTAGTTCACTTGTTGATAAGCATTTCTCGCATTTGAACTGATCTAGATTCTCAATATATATAGTCAAATTCACAATATAACTTCCAATTTATATAGTAGCGCTCTACTAATATACCTATTATTTTTTTCATAAACATTATTTCTAGCTTATTTGTTGCCTACATATTTAATTATTCTTATGTTACACTTGTAGTCCACCAACTACATATGGTCCTATGGGCTCGGTTCGTTATTGTTATAAATAAATAAAATAGAATATCTCTTTTTATATGATTATAATTTTAAAATTGTGCTTTTTCCCAATAAAAATATGTGAAATGTATTATTACATACTTTATGATATTCTCATAAAGTATTTTTTTTATAAAAGCAAACTCAACTGAGGATGAAAGCATATATATATAGATGAGAAGAAAAATCTAAAAATAGAAATATGTATGTATGTGTAATAAAAAAAAGTAAACTAATGGATTGTTGTTTTTGTTTATAAATTTTTGGTTTTTTGTTCGGTATTCAACTTCAATTCTCGATTGATTAGTTGAATCTTGAACATAGGAATCTTGAATTTGTACTCAAAATTTGGGAAAAATCCGCTGGTGAGCTAAGTAAGCATTAGCGAAATAGTACTATATGGATATGCTTTCCTCCTCAATTTTTGAATGTGTTTTTATATCAAAAAATACTTCATGAGAATACCATAAAGTATGTAATAAACATTCACATATTTTTTCGGTAAAAAGCACAAGTTTAAAATTAGAATCATATATAAATAAAATAAATTTGTGCGAGTTCGGGCAATTTTGTTCTGCATCTGGAACAGACCTAATGTATATGACCATGCACAATTACAAATCTACACACATGCATAGATCCATAACAACACAATAATTTGGTTTATACATCTTAATTAAAGAAACCCCAAACAATTTTTAACTAAATCATTAAATAAAATTAACTATTATTTGTTCATTGCTTTTATTGGAAACTTTTAATTTTACTTAATTATTGTTTACTTATACACCAGCCCCAAAGAAAAAGTACGGGCTGTTTCGTGCCTGAAGAACAAGAATATTACTCTCTCAAAACGTCTCTCATTTACCCAATTTTTCTGGTAAGATTTAGAGTAAAAAACACACCTAATATACCCACAATGTTCCCGTAAAATTTTTCCAGGTTTTTAAATTCTTATTTGCGACGCTATCTTGGCTCACTAAAAGCCGGCGCACATAGAATCCGTCATACTTTGCCTGTTTCAAATGACCGTAACGTACCGACGGAAGAGATTTGCACAAAGAGTACTTTGTTGACAACTATCAACTTATAGCCGCGTTCCCGCGTTAAAAAGTTAAAAAATACCAGCATATGTTTTACTTTATAAAACGAAGTCTTCATTTTCTTTCATACTTATACTTTTATAATTTTTAGACACAAATTAAAAAAAAATTATGTACAAACATTATATGACACGATGGATGGTAGTCTGCACGTTGACTACTAAACCAAAAACAGACATGGGTTCAACCCCAGTTTCAGACTAAACATTTTTAAATAAAAATAAACATCTCGCATTTTTCTGATGTGCAATAATGTGTCTTTGTGTGTCAGTTGTTGTCGGAAGGTTTCAGTGGCGAAGGCATAGTCACTGGTCACTGAACAATACCGGCTTCAGCTGATAGCAATCCACAATCACATCAGAACGCCCTCCTTCGTCGGTATTGTGTAGCACCGGCGAAGTAAAACAATAATAAAAATGGCTACTGAACCGAAGCTTCAGCACTGCTAAAAGTATAAACAAAGAACGTGCGAAAGCAGAGCTGTAAAATAATTAATTAAGATTCACCTCCTGTCGTTTCTCCTACTATCCCTTTCCTATAGTTCCAGCATTTTTTATTTAAAAAAATGGTCTTTTTTATGAAAAGTTTTTAACAATTTATGGTATAAATAACAAAAATGTTTGCAATTAAATATTGTTAAGAAAAATTTTTTTTTAACACAACTTTTTTAATGTCTGTCAGCTGTTTGCGACATTTGTAATTTTTCTTTGTTATTTTCAATGTTTATTATAAACAAACTGATTGCTTGTTCTTCATGCCCAAACTAGCCCGAAGAAAAAGTACGGGCATTCTCGTGCGTGAAGAACAAGAACATTACTCTCTCAAAACCTCTCCCATTTACCCAATTTTTGCGTAAGAAAACGCTGCGGGCGCCCAATTTGGGGTGAACGATACACCTAATAGGGCCTTCTTATACAACTCTGCTATTGCACGTATTGTTAAGTTGTAAAGCGGAGATATATTTCTGGTGTTGAGAAGACGCGTTATTTCTTCAGCAAAATGAGATGTTTTTTTTTATGTTTTCACTGCCCACCTACGCTTGCCTCTGTCTAGCCCTTCACCAGCTGCCGTATCTATCAATATCCCTTTCCATTATATTATTAATTGACCTTTTTTATTATATTTTCTGATATATATTTATTAAGCCTGAGGTCTTTTTTTTATCTTATTTTGTTTTTTATTATTCGATATTTCGTTAACAGCTTGTTAACATCATCAGGAATAATAGGAAATTATAATTCTTTGAAATACATATAAAAATATTTTTGAAACATGTCACAAAATTTTTTTTTTTTTATAAAATTTGATTGAAAATTAAAAAATGTGTAGTAGTAATATAGGCGCATATAAATATAACGAATTTTAAACCTAAATAAATATATATACATATATACATAGACATATATATATTCCCATTGTTCTGAATTATATCATTTTCCTGATTTTGAGAATGTTTCAATATTAAACACAGAAAATAATTATAAACGGCGCTTAATGTTAGAAATGTTAGAAATTATTAATACACCATTAACACGTAGAATAAATTTTAAGGCAGACACGGATAACTTAGCACAGAATTATAGATATTTAGTTAGTAAAAATTTACGTAATATTTGTTAGGTTAATGTTTATTTCTTAGGATAATGATTATTTGTTAGTTATAATTTATTATTTGTTTAAAATTGTTAAAAATTCATATATATATTTATTTTTATTGAACATTTATTGTAAAAATTCACATATATATATATCTCATTTATTAGTTCTTTATAATTGTTATTATGTAATATTTTTCATATTTTTGCATATGTAAATATTTATGTTAAAAATTGTTAGACAAATCACACTTTTTTATTATATACATTTTTATCATGCATTTAATTGTTAAAAACTTTTTATTTATAATTATTCTTATTTAATAATTTTTTAATATATACATATATATATGTATGTGTACATGTACATGGATTTGTTGCTGCATATGTATATGTTTATGACTGTATGTTTGCATGTGTGTACGTACATTCGTATATCTATGAGTATATGTATGTATGCGTGTGTATGTATGTATATGCAAGTGTGTACATATGAATATGCTTGTGTGTATGTTTGTATATGCATTTTTATGTGTTTATGTATGTATATTTGTGCATGTGTGCATATTTATGTATGTATATACATATGTATATGTGTACGTGTATGTGCATTGTATGTATGTATTTATATATATATTTGTATGAGCTTGTTAAGAAAGTTTATATTTGTGTATATATCTATATATGTGTGCGTATGTGCATATATGTTTATATATATACATGTTAGTCGGTCTATATTGTATGTGTGTATGTGCGTATGTATATATGTATATATATTTATTTAGGTTTAAAATTCGTTATATTTATATGCGCCTATATTACTACTACACATTTTTTAATTTTCAATTAAATTTTATAAAAAAAAAATTTTGTGACATGTTTAAAAAATATTTTTATATTTCAAAGAATTATAATTTCCTATTATTCCTGATGATGTTAACAAGCTGTTAACGAAATATCGAATAATAAAAAACAAAATAAGATAAAAAAAGACCTCAGGCTTAATAAATATATATCAGAAAATATCCCTTTCCTGCAGAAGTGAACACCTAGTAGTAGCCTGAGTGTTACTTCTCTTTATTTAAAAAAATAAGCTACATATATATGTATATGTAAGCTGGTGTATATTGTCCTAGTACTCTTGTATTTGGATTGCAGCACGTTTATTTGGTGTTATCAAAATTAGTACAGTATCGCCATGTAATGTTCTTTAATACAACTTCTTTCTTTTGATCAATACAAATTAATGATATATTAAAAATTGCTTCAGCTACCTATGAGAAGTTCTATTTTCCAATATTGAGTGAATTTACAAAAGTCCACTCAATAAATAATTTCATAATAATTGAGATTTACTACAAAATTTTATTATTTGTCAATTTCATAAATGACTTTGTGTGTAAATTCAAGATTTGTTAATTAAGCAGAATATGAATGCATAAGCGAGCAATTACCGAATTTAATAATTATTGGCAAATACTTGCAACAATTGAAGTTGTTATTGGCCAAACTTAACAAAAGTATAAAAAATTATTAAAAAATAATTTTAAGAATTATAAACCTGCATGGTGACAGTCAAGGATCGATCATTTGAATACAATTTAATTAATTTGCAGTAAGATACTTTTCATTACAAATATTCTCTATACTCTGGAAAGCAAAACAGCTATGTATGTATGTATATGTAAAGAAATATTCTAAATTAAAAATAGGATTATGAGAAATGCTCCAGTGAAATGAGTTATTTGTAGATTTGCGAACAATTCTCTTATAGCTCCCCAGTGTCCAATTATTCAACTTTGCGCAAATAGCAATATTGCGGCTAATTACGTATGTCGTAGTCACGCCGAATCTTTGTCGTTTTTTAAATATGGCATTACCCATTTCGTTTGTGAGACTGAAATACGACTCCAATTCTATTACAAATTGTGGTATTTTGTATGCCGTTTTTTATTGTGAAATTCGAGAAAAACAGTCGTAGTGTATTTTGCTGGTGACAACGTCGATTAATTAAAGTTTTTTATCAAACTAAACAGAAAATGGATGTAAAAACGTAAGAGCATTTTCATCAATAATATTTATTAAATATTTAACAAAATTATAATTACAACATCTCTTTTTACTTATTTAAGACTGAAAAAAACAACACCAAAGCAATTTGAAAGCCTTGTTCATTTTATGACACAAAATCCACACCTTGCTAAAGGGTATCACAAGAACGAAGACAAAGTTTTAATAAAAGACCAATGGAACACAATTAAAGAAAACTAGAACAGCATTGGTCCTCCCTCACGCGACTCCGAGGGATGGATGAAAGTCTGGGCTGGCATGAAGACAAGTGTTAAAAAGAAGCTCGTATTCAATAAGCAACAAAATTGTGGAAATTGTGAGGTGGTCCCTTTACACAAAAAGCTTTAACAGACCTAAATGAGGTAGTGTCGGGATTATTACAGCTTGATTCCATAATTAATCCGAAACGAGTAAACTTCGGTATTCAAAACGCGACATATAGCCGTAACAAAGAAACCCATGAGAGTGGACAAACAATTGTTGTTTTTTTTTTTTTTTTTTTTTTATCTAGGACCAGCACTCAGGAGATGACTCCTACACATGCGAGGCATTGTGCTGGGAACGATAGGAAAAGGATAGTAGGAGAAACGACAGGAGGTGAAGCTTAATTAATTATTTTGCAGCTCTGCTTTCGCACGTTCTTTAGTTTTTTATACTCGTAGCAGTGCTGAAGCTTCCGTTTAGTAGCCATTTTTATTATTATTTTACTTCGCCGGTGCTACACAATACCGACGAAGGAGGCCGTTCTGATGTGATTGTGGATTGCTATCAGCTGAAGCCGGTATTGTTCAGTGACCAGTGACTATGTCTTCGCCACTGAAACCTTCCGACAACAACTAACACACAAAGACACACTAATGCACATCAGAAAAATGCGAGATGTTTATTTTTATTTTAAAAATTTTTTTGTCTGAAACGGGTTGAACCCAGGTCTGTTTTTTGGTTGTGTAGTCAACGTGCAGACTACCATCCATCGTGCCATCGCCACCCTCGTGTGTGGAAACACACGATAGTTTAGAAGCCAATGATGAGGATGGAAATAGTAACGGTTCAGCACACAATACAATTTTAGAACAATACAGAGCCAGAAAAACAAAAAGACACTCTAAAGCATCAGAAAACCAATCACTTTTACAACAACAGCTTAACATCCAAAGTGATTTATACAACGATGTGAAGAAAAATTTGTCAGAAATCGGGAGATATTCTCGGAGAACATACAAGGTGCGAGAGGAAGAATTAAAAATAAAAAAAGAAGAATTAAAAATAAACAAAGAAAAACTCCAACTTTACAAGGAACAAATAAAGAAGAAAGAAAAACTAAAATCAGTGATGATAAAATTAAGAATGGAAGAAATAGAATTAGAAAAACGAAGAATTGAAATGGAAGAAAACAGAATGCATTACTCTTAGCTCTTAAGATACTTTTAAAAACAACATTGGTATAGAATTTTATATATTTTTTTATTTTTATTTTAAGCGCCAAAGGCAGTGATATACATGTAACTGAATTTATGAAATAATATATGAATTAATTAAATAAAAATGTATTAATCTGACATATTTAAAGAGTTCATTATATTAATGTCATCTACATTCTCATTTTCCAATGGGATACCAAATTCAGTGAAGTTTATCTTGTAGTGCATACAAATGTTGTGTAAGGCTGCGCAAACTGCCGTAATATTTGCAGACATATATGGAGTGTAGTGGAGCTGTCTTTCACCAAGCACACAACGGAAACGGTTTTTTAAAACGCCAGTAGTCCTTTCAACCACATTTCTGGTTCTTGAATGAATTGTGTTGAATCGACACTCAGCGCTGCCTGCTTCAACAGCTCTGAAAGGGGTAATCAATTTTTTTTTAGTAATAAATATGTGGGTTATGCCTTTGGTCATTTCAGGTGACGATATTAAGAATGTTTAATTTACCTAACAGCCATGTATTTCTTTCCGGTGGTCAGGTGTGAGCCCATAGGGTAAAGTCAGAGTACGATCCTTATGGAGAAACACACAAGAAGACTTACTGCCTCCACGCGGCGGCCACCGTTAACATGCTCGGGTCTGGGTCTTTCTAGGAAACCTCGCTCACCCTACACTGTGGATTGTCCTTGTGTGGTGGGAAGCGTTTTTTCCTTTCTGGAGACCAATACTCGGTCATGGCTAAAGTAAGCAACGATTTGGGGGCTGGATCATGGTGTGATGCGACCCGTGCCTGGGATCAGCTTGGCTAGAGGCCCCCTTCAGAAAATAGTCTAGTCGCAAACGGAGCTTCACCGATACCTGGCCACCTCGGTGAATAATGTTTTGGCCTTGCTGGGTTATCGGGGGCTATGGCCCGGCCGACCTACTTTCCCCCACACTCGTGGGAATTACATGGATTTAATTAGAAAAAAAAAACGACGATGATAAGAAGAAAGACGGAGACCAAAAGCTCGACCCACAAGGGGGCTTATTGGCTCCACTCCAAAGGCCGACCCTCAAAGGGGGCCTACAGCTTCGGTTGGGACGCCACTAGTGGACCGACCCGACTCTTTAGCGGACGCCAAGGAGAAAAAGCTCGACCAACAAGGGGGGCTTATTGGCTCCACTCCAAGGGCCGACCCTCAAAGGGGGCCAACAGTTTCGGTTGCGACGCCACTAGTTGGGCGACCCAACTCTTTTGCGGACGTCGTTGCTGCGGGCGCGATGTGTAGCGGTGCCCAGGAATCCTCCACTTCTCGGCGCGGGGTGGTTTCCGGGACCACCGAGGGTGAGGGGGGCGATGCGATCTTCAGGAGGAGCGGCCTGGTGCTGAGGTCGCCTCCTGTGAGATGCTCCCCGCCCCCGGTGGTGACCACGGATGGGGCGGCTTTTGCCTCGCCTGTGTATGCGGGATCTTTGGGGGATACTGTCTGCCCGACGACCAACGGGGTCGGGGGCGGTGACGCGCCGCGTGCGGGTGTGTCTGGTCGGGCGGGGGATCGCCGCGACTGGGACGTATCCGCAATATGAGGGCGAGGGAGGAGGCCGCGATCGCTCAATGCAGGGCTGTGTTGAGCGGGATGCGGGAAGCTTGTCTTCGGCAGAGGAACATAAGTGGTGAGGTGAAGGGAGGCGTGGCCAAAATGGCCGAGCTTCTTGATGTCGCGCTCGATTGTAGGCGTGCGTGGAGGGCAACTGAGGGGAACGGGCCGCTTCCGGGTCCCCACTGGCGGGCTGCGACTCTGCTAGGGGGGGATACTCCTGCACCTGCTGCTGCGGCGGCTCCCACAAGACGGTCGGCGGGTGGTCCGGCTGCTCCCGCCCAACGGGATAACGGCCCGACTGCCTCCACCAAACGGGCTCGAGGCCCGGTTGCCCCCGTCAAACGGACTAACGGCCCGAGTGCCCCCGCCGGACAGCCTAGGGGCCCGGGTGCCGCCGATGAGCGGGCTGCTGGCTGTCCGGCTGCCCCTGCGAAACGGGCTGCGGCTGCCAGCCCGGCTGCCACTGGCGGATCTAAGAGGGCCAGGGCGGAGGGGCCGGATGGGACCCTCGGGGCAACTCCTGCGACCGGGGATGGTGACTGGAGGACAGTCACCTCGGGGAGAAGGAGGAAGAAACGGGGTTTGGGGACCCCGGCGGTGGACGATGGGAGGGCACCGCCCACGGTCCGTCGGTTGCGACCTAGGCGCGCGAAGCCTAAGGCGGTGCTCATTAAGCCCGCGGTGGGGCACACCTATGCGGGGGTGCTGAAGTATCTGCGTGGCAGCGTGACGGGCGACGCGAAGGGGGTACGGTCCGTCAGGAGGACGGGGGCCGGTGACATCCTGTTGGAACTTGGGAGGGGGGACAGGATTGACCCGGAGTTTGTACGGCGTCTGAGGGACGTCGGTCGCGGAATTAAGACCGAGACATTGTTAGAAGTACCTTGGGTTTAGGCAATAAAACGCTTTTAACATTTCAAATAAGTTCAAACGCTTAGAGTTTGACCTCTAAAATTATCCTCTGCCAATTTTAATATTAATTGTTTCAATTTAACCATAATAAAAATATAAAATACACAAAACTCAATTACGTGCACACAATAGAAATCAAGGTCGTTTATGCCTTGAAAGACTCTCACGCATTTGGTTTAAAAAAATGTTTGCATTTATTACAATTGAAGTTTTTTCTGGTTGAATATAGGTGATATAATTCATATAGTAAGGACATCAGATGGAGTAAAGTATTTCGTACAACGTCTGAAAAAATCTGGAACTTTTATATTTTCTTGAGACTTTCATTCCCTATTACAAATAAAAGTTTATAACAACAATTCTATAGTAATCGGAATTGAATTGATTTCACATTAGAATACAGACCAATAGCGCATAATCATATATTATTTCATTATGATGAACTAGCGTAACACACCGGAACACTATGGTTTTATAATATAAAAAACGATAATATTATATGACTCATTATCATTACCAGGGAACCCAGAAATATCTCATATTTCATTATAAGTAAGAAAAGTTGAAATTAATTTTAAGTAGTAAAAACAAAAGATTTTTAGCGGCATTTATATGTAAGTTCACCGTTAAACACTAATAGTACAACAATAATAGTATGTACAACTTCACTTTTCAGTTCATTTATTAAAAATATTTCCACTTATTGTTCTCTTTCAAACTGCTTCCAAATGGCTTCATAGCGCAGAGTGCTGATGGGTGAGTAGTTAATATATAGCAAGTAAAAAAATCTCCTTGGTCGGTATTTGAGCAATAAAACGTCTCCGAAGTAAAATAATAAATTAAATGGCTTCCTCCAGCTGAAAAATTATGCGTCAAAATTAACCTCAGAGACGCCGCAACTTTACTTCTGAATTAAGTTCAATCTTCCGACCACTTTCACCACCTGTCTATTCCCTACACTAGGTGTGTTTTTTTTACTTTTCTGGTAAAGTTCGGTAAATTGAGAGTAAACTATAATTTATCTCAATAAGAGACAAAAATGAACAAAAGTAAGAAAACGCAAAAAACCATAAAAGTTACCACAAAATACGTCTGTTCTACGTGCATAACAAAAGTGCCCAAATAAATTTTATTTTAATGATTTTAGACGCTTCAAATGCATAATATTTGAAAAGCAAAACATTTGCATCGTTGGCAACGGCTGTAAAATGTGGACAAAAATAAACTGAAAAAAAAGTAAAAGAAATTTTTTATTAAATACACTGCTGAATATGCACAAATATATGTATGTACTTACAATTTCAAGTTTATTTAAAAAATCTTCTTTTTTAATAAATTTTAATTAAATAAAAACTTTTGTTGTCTCTGCAAATTTTCTGATTAATTTCTTAGTTTTATATGTAAATAAAAAACAGCCGATAATTTAATTCTAGACCGAACTTACCAAAAGAAAAAGTTCGTGCAACTTTGTACAGAAAATTACAAATTTTACTTTCTAATTTTATCTCAAAATTGTACAAAAATTGTTTATAGGAATGCTTTTGGGTAAATTTAGAGCATTCCATCTTACACGTAGTTCACTTAAAGATAAGCATTTCTAGCAATTAAACTGATCTAGATTCTGAATATATATAGTCAAATGAATGCGCAATATATCTTCCAATTTATATTGCAGCGCTCTAATAATTTTATAACTATTATTTTTTTCATAAACATTATTTCCAGCTTATTTGTTGCCTACATATTTAATTATTCTTATGTTACACTTGGAGTCCACCAACTACATATGGCCCTATGGGCTCGGTTGATTATTGTTATAAATAAATAAAATAGAATATCTCTTTATATATGATTTTAATTTTAAAATTGTGCTTTTTCCCGAAAAAAAAATATGTGAAATGTATTATTACATACTTTATGATATTCTCATAAAGTATTTTTTTATAAAAGCAAACTCAATAACTCAATATATATATATATATATATATATATAGATGAGGAGAAAAATCTAAAAATAGAAATATGTATGTGTAATAAAAAAAGTAAACTCATGGATTGTTATGTTTTTGTTTATAAATTTTTGGTTTTTTGTTCGTATTCAACCTTAATTCTCGATTGATTAGTTGAATTTTGAACATAAGAATCTTGAATTTGTAGTCCAAAATTGGGAAAAGTACATTGGTGAGCTAAGTAAGCATTAGCGAAATAGTACTATATGGATGTGCTTTCCTTCTCAATTTTCGAATTTGCTTTTACATGAAAAAATACTTTATGGAAATACCATAAAGTATGTACATTCATATATTTTTTTCGAGAAAAAGCACAATTTTAAAATTAGAATCATATATAAATAAAATAAATTTGCGCGAGTTCGGGCAATTTTTTTATGCACCTGGAACAGACCTAATGTGTATGATAATGTACAATTACAAATCTACATACATGCATACATCCATAAAAACACAATAATTTGCCTTGTACATGTTAATTAAAGAAACCCCAAATAATTTTAAAGTATATCATGAAATAAAATTAACTATTATTTGTTCATTGCATTGTTGGGAAACTTTTAATTTTACTTCATTATTGATTACTTATAAACCAGCTGATTGCTTGTTCTTCACGCCCAAACCAGCCCGAAGAAAAAGTACGGGCGTTCTCGTGCGTTAAGAACAAGAATATTACTCTCTCAAAACCTCTCTCATTTACCCAATTTTTGCGTAAGAAAACGCTTTCTGGTAAGATTGGGCAACCGCGGACGACCAATTTAGATTAAACAAACACACCTACTATCTCTCTCTCTCTCTCTATCTAGTTCCATATATAGGGGAGTTCCCCTGAGCACTGGTCCAAGTTAAAAAAATAAAGTGCAAATGTTTAAAATGAATAGCGGCGCTTTGGTTGAAAGAAAATACCATTAGAATAGTTATTTAAGGGCGTTTCAGACTATAACACTTTGTATTAAGACATGTCGAAAATTACGTAGAAGTATTACGTGCAGTGTGAATGCAATGTGTTATGAAGAAGAAATGTAATACGGTAATACATTTAACATTCCATAATACCAGCTTCACACTTATGTGTTTAAGCAAAGTGTTTTAATAACTAAACACAACCGTTCACACTATATTTGAGATGTTTAAGAATGACGTTTTATCAGCTGTTTATGGTTTCGTAAACAATTGTATACAAGTTTGAGAAAATTAAAAATATATTAAAATGGAAAAAAGTACAATTGTGAAATTATAAGCTGCATATTTGAGTTTTGTTAATGATGGAATTGTTAACATTGATGAACTATTTAAAGGTTAAATAAAGATGTATAAGAAAAAACATCGCTATTTTAACATGTGCTTAATAGCCATAAAAAACTGACACATTCGTCAAAAACACACTGAACATATCCCAAAATTAAATGCAACCCTGCCATTTACGCGTTTAACGAAGTGTTTTAATCTAAAACATTTCATTTGAGATGTTTAACAAAACGCGTCAATGTATGGTAAAACATCTCAAAATCGATGTGTTTAAGCCTTAAACACGATAGGTGTGAACATAGTATAAAACTTCTAAACGATAAGATTTTTCATTTTATCAGGGTTGTAATATTATAAAAACAAATAAAGAATATAATAAAAATATAATAATGTGCTTTGGAACCAGTTTTTTTCTTGCTACTTTTCATTTTATATGAAGTGTGCTAGTGTAAAAGCAAAATGTAATATTACGTAAGATTTTTCGATAGTCGAACCAATTCTCATTAGATTTATTTTTCACAAAATCTTATGAAAGTCGTAAGACTTCTATTATAGTCTGAAACACCCGTTAACAATGGTACGCTACTGCATTGTCAACAACTGTATATGTACATATGTATATGAAAATAAAAAATTAAAAAGCCTTTTAAAATTCGAATAATCTTTTAAATATTCTCTTAACTCTAAAATATGCACAAATATGCTTGAAAATATACACTATCAAAACCGGATGCCAATATTAAACAAAAAAGAACTTCGTCGATGCAAAGAGTATTTGACACAAATAGCTGACCAAAATTATTAAACATGTTTTCTTGATATAAAAAATTTGATTACAACTGATTTCACTAAGAAAAAACCAGCAATTCGACATTCTAGAAAGGCATAGCACTGAAAAAACTGGCAAGAAGTCCGATTGCAAAACCGTGCTGATTACTTTAATATCTACATTTGTACATATCGCTCATTTACTTCAATAAACGTCCTTTTAAAAAATCATGAAAAATAATGGCGCAATCTTGCGCAAATTTTTTTTGTCTCTAAAGTTAGAGCTTTCGAATTTAAATGTGGTATACAACATTATTTGTACAGTCGCTACAGTCACTTGTAAAAATTTTCTCTTTTTGCAAGAACAAGTGTAAAAAGTACTTATTTTTGGATTTTTAAACGAATTGTTTCAACATACAAATATTTTGTTTATCTTGGACCACCACTCAGGGGATAACCCCTACACATGCGATGCATTGTACAGGAGGGGCAGTCCTAGTTTTAAAAACAGTAATATCCTATAACCTTCCCGGAGTTGCAGAGTCTAAGTGCACCAAATTTCATCGCGATTGGTCGACAAATGGCGAAGTTAAGCTCGTTTATATTATAAAATCTGTTAAAAACAATGTGGAAGGACTAGCATAATTAAAAAAGTAGGCGTAAATGTGGGCGTGATTAAAAAAAAGTAGTCTATAATTCTTTGAAGAGTCCCAATTATATGGTGTGAAAATTTCAGGAAGATCGATCCAGCGGTTTGGGCTCCTATAAGCTACAAACAAACAAACACACATTCAGCTTTATATACATATATTATTTTTTTATATATGTGACGCGCAAAATAGAAAGGGTCCTAAGGGTAAAAACCGGTTTTGTTCAGGAGAGCCATTTTAAAGATTTAAATACGTGTATCTTTGGTGTGCCATCACTGAGCGTATCGCGCATATCTCTGGGAGGGAACACTTTTGGGGCATGGGATCGGTCTCATTCGATGCTCAGATGTTGTCCACATCAAAAAAAAAAAAAGTAAAAATTGCTTTTTTTACCCTTAGGTCCCTTTCTCTATGCGCTGTCACATATGTACAGTGAATTACAGTGAAAACGGCCCACCTTTAACAATGATAAATTTTTCAATATTTCTCACGTAATTATGCAAAACATTAAATGAATACGGTATATTTTAGAAGCTGATGTTGTAAGTGTTAAAAGAAATCATACTTGCTTAGCTTATTTACAATAACAACAATGTTACATACGGTTAAAGAGAAAATGTCAATTTTTTATCTCACAGTGAAAATGGCCCATTTCAAAAAACTCACTCATATAACGGTTAATTTTAAAATTAAACGAACGAAACTTCATGCTAGCTAAGATTAGATTGTTTTTAATTCTGTGCACATTGATCTATCGCAATTAAACAAATTTAAGAAGATGGGACGTCATACCAGAATTGAAGTAAGAAAATTAGTTATTGACCACTACAAAGATGGAAAAAGTCAGCGGCAAATTGCTGAAATAGTCAAACTAGCACGTGGAACGGTAAAAAATATTATTAAAAGGTTTAACGACGAAAAACGAATTGCCAGCAAGCAAAAAATCAGTCAAAAAAAAACTTTTTCTGAGAGGGATGAACGTTGGATACTCCAAAAGTCCAGAAATAATCCAAGATTAAGTGCTCCAAAGCTAAGAGACATGGTTGAAGAGCACTTAAATGTAAGTTGCAACCCAGAAACCATACGAAGAGTGGTTAGAAAAGCTGGATTTAATGGAAGAATTGCGCGGAAAAACCCTTTCGTGAGCGAAAGAAATAAAAAAATAAGACTGGAGTTTGCCCACAGCTATTTGATGAAGGATTTTTGTTTCTGGAAACATGTTGTGTTTGCAGATGAGTCAAAATTTAATATTTTTGGTTCCGACGGCAGGATTAATGTGTGGAGAAAGCCCAAGAGTTAAATCCCAAGCACTTGAGGCCTACAGTAAAACATGGTGGTGGTCACGTTATGGTATGGGGTGCGTGCTCTGCTGCAGGCGTTGGAAATCTGCATTTTGTGGACGGAAACATGGATAAATTTCAGTACTTAACAATTTTAAGAAATAATTTGAAGCAAAGTGCAGAGAAACTGGTATTAAAGGATACTTTTCACTTTTACCAGGACAACGACCCAAAACAGACCGCCGGAATAGTTAAGGAATGGTTATTGTATAACTGTCCAAGGGTTATCAAAACTCCACCACAATCTCCAGACCTGAACATAATTGAAAATTTATGGCATAAACTAGAGTTAGAAGTGCGAAAGCATCACATCTCTAATGTGCAGGACCTCAAAACGGCTTTACGAGAGGAATGGGAAAAAATTTCTCCAGAATTTACAAAAAAGTTAGTGGAATCCATTCCTAATCGTCTTAAATCCGTTATCACTCAAAAAGGATTCCCTACAAAGTACTAAGAAATGAAAAATACTGATCTTTTGAGACTAAAAATATGGTGGGCCATTTTCATTGTGAGATAAAAAATTGACATTTTCTCTTTAACCGTATGTAACATTGTTGTTATTGTAAATAAGCTAAGCAAGTATGATTTCTTTTAACACTAACAACATCAGCTTCTAAAATATACCGTATTCATTTAATATTTTGTATAATTACGTGAGAAATATTGAAAAATTTATCATTGTTAAAGGTGGGCCGTTTTCACTGTGATTCACTGTAGATTATTTCTAATTAATGGACTACGAGTATTTATCCCGTTATATTTTCTCCATAATGAAGTTTTAAATTTTGCCATCTACACTTACACTTGGCTTTGGTATTTCTTCGTTTTGTTTTCATTACTAACAAAAACAAACATGTGTGAACAGTTATTAATGAAAACAAAACTAAATTATCAACGTACATACGTACATACAGTTTGTAAAAAAAGTCTTTTCAAAACTTAAAAAGTTTAAGAGAAACTCTTATTTGCAAGTAAATTATACAACTTTTATTAAATTTTTTTCTTCATGTATTCAATTGAAGATGTTTATAAACACTTTGCACAAAAAAAAAAACAAAATTAATTTAAATAACAAAATAATAATCGTAACTTAAAAAATACTTTAGTTTCTACGCTGTAAAATAAATGTTTTCAAAATTGTGTTAAATTTAATTAAATTTATTCTAAATGGTAAAAAAAAAAGATTTGAGAGTGCTAATACTTGGTGTGCCCTCCTTTAGCTTTATTTACAACTTCTAAGCGTCTAGACATTGAATGGATAAGCTTTGGTATATCATAATTTTCAGGTATTTTTTCCCACTCTTCTTTAATAAATGTTATTTGTTTTTGCTGACCTTTTTCCGACTTTTTTCTTTGGGTGGACCCATGAATTTTCTATAGGGTTTAAGTCTGGGCTTTGTGCTGGGTTATCGATCACTTTTCTACAATTATATAACAACCAGGATCTACAAATATATGCCTTATGCTTCGGTTCATTATTCTGATAAAATTTATACTTGAGCTTTTCTGGGTCAACAAACCCGAATTTCCGAGCACTTGCACTCAATTCCTTTTTTAAAATGTTTAGATAGACTTCCTTGGTCATTATATCCTATAATATTCTTATTTCGCCAACACCCTTGCTCGAAATACAACCCCACACCATAACGAATAGTTTACCGAGCTTTACAGTGGGTA
This sequence comes from Dexiosoma caninum, assembly GCA_963924685.1. NCBI lineage: Eukaryota > Metazoa > Arthropoda > Insecta > Diptera > Tachinidae > Dexiosoma > Dexiosoma caninum. The sequence continues at coordinate 49,192,822 of OZ004729.1, read as the reverse complement.
TTATATTTTTATTTTTTAAAGCCGCCAGGGGTTTTCGCCAAACTTTTTGAGGTCCATCATGGTAGTAAAGCATCACTTTCGTTTCGTCACAAAAAATAACATCATCCCAGTGCTCCGGAGATAAAGAAAGGTGTTCAATGGCAAACTTATACCTTTTTCAATATTTACCGCGGATAGCAAAGGTTTTTTCTTCGTAACTCTTGAAGAGTATTTATGGTTTTGTAGCACATTTCTAACAGTCTGAGAGGGATACTTACTCCACATTCATTACTGATGCTAAGTGCAATTCCTCTAGTGGATTCTCATCAATCATTTTCAAAATTTTCTTTTCAATTCGCCGAGTTACTTTTTTTGGTCTGCCTGGTGTTTGTTTTGGTTCCAGTTTTCCTTCTTTTTCAGCACTGTTAATAACATTATATACCGTCTTTAGGTTAAGAGAGAACATTTCAGCAATTTCTCTGTGAGATTTTCCTTTATAGTAATTAAAATACACCAGTTGGGTAATGTCTTTGTTCAGTCGCTTTCCTGGCATAGTTTATATATAATTGGGTAATCATTTGTTTATTCTATGAGCTTAATTTAATGAATAAAAGACAACTGCTACTCTTAGCGTCCATATAAATCTATTATACACAATACATATGCAAAAAACTAACGGTTCCTTCTTGTCTTTGCATTTTTGAAAACACTTTTTTTACACTGTTTAAAGTATGCAAAATTATTTTGTAGCGTTGTTGTTGTAATATGTTCATAAATTTGTCAAAGTTTCGACGCCTGCTTGTCGAGAACATACAAAACAACAGTTGTAAAAAAAAAAATTCACAAATATAATAATATTGTTGTTGTAAATATTTATTTAAATTTAAATTCGTAAAAAAATTTTGTTCTGAAAACATTTTTTTTACAAACTGTATGTATGTAATTTTCTACACTTTCCTGACTTTAAAGTCTTGAAAATTCTACATATACATACTATGTACGTAATGCAGATTTTTTTGTGTATGGAGCTGCGTACTTAGTGCTTTTTGCATTTTTTGCCAGCTTTTTGGATCAAATACTCCTCTGTTCATCGTACTGAAAATACTTCTTAGTTTTGGTTTCCCTGGTCATGACGTTTTTGTTGTAAAATCTGTACATTTTAAGCTTTATCTTCTGTAAATATTTCTTTCTGTTTATAAATACATACATACAATGTACATACATATGTACATACATATTACATTTTTATAAAGTCTAATAAAAAGATTACATTTATTTGCTTAAGCATGCAATTCAACAACAATTATTTAACCTTCATTAAGTCATAATATAGTTGATGAAAAACTATTGTGGTATAAATATGCATGTATGTACATATGTACATACATACATATGTATGTATGTATTGTGTACTCAGTGTAATTGAAGGCCATGTCAGATAAAACTTTTGCTTCGCGTTGCGTTACGGATTTGCGTTGACATCTAAGATGAAATGTACATACTTATACGAAACATGCCACATAAGTAGCTTGAAGCGATAAGTTCAGCAACTCTTATCTTTTTTCTTGCTTTGACAAGCAGCTAGAATAATTTTCTTTACTCGTGTCTTCACTTCTATTATTTTCCTTTTAAAACATAAGAACATTGTAAAATATATCGTTACATAAAATTATTGACCTTTACTTTTATAATAAAAAAATAGGTTGTCTTCTTATCTTTATACATACATAAAGCTGAATGTGTTTGTTTGTTTGTACCATATATGAGCCCAAACTGCTGTACCGCCCACCTTTACGCCTACTTTTTTAATTATGGTACTCCTTCCACATGGTTTTTAACAGGTTTTATAATATAAATTTAGAACATGGATGGTTCTGCATTTAAAAATGCTCTTAGGTTATATACATTTTCCAAACTAGGACCAAGAAGTAGATAGGGGGAAATTTCTGCCCCTCCGAATCGTTCAAACCGATTTTAATAAAATTTAGAACATATATAGTGTTGAATCTGTGACCACTTTTGAAAATAAAAACACTGTTTGGTTTTAATGTTTCTTCTTTGATAATCGCAAAAGAAGTGATTTACTAAAGTAATAAAAAATCGAACAGTATTACGTTTGGGTTTTAATAGCTTTTAAAAAGAGAATCCAAAATAAAGAGTATTTATCAAACATTAACAGACAACTGAGAGTTTTATAGTGAAAAGTATATAATGCAAGGTAAGAATAATGAAGAGCAAGAGTTGTTGCTATTGTTTTACAACTGACTAAATTAAATTAAGAGAAATAGGAAAATGTATATACAGTGTGCTTTAACATCCCGGCGGGGTTGAAAGTACCCAGTTTCAAGATTCCAAAAGAACTGCTAACTTGGTAATGGCTCTGCGAATGATGCCCTTAGTTGTTTTTATATCAGCCACACGTATTTTTCCATCCTTTCCGGGTATAGTAGCAACGATGCGCCCTTTGAGCCAATGAAGTGGGGCTAAATTCTCTTCGTGAACTAGTACAAGCATGCCAGGTTTTAAATTTGGTGATGCTTTTTGCCATGTTTTTCGTTGAATCAAATCCGTTAAATAGGTTGAAGACCAAAGATGCCAAAACTGCTGTTTTGCGGCACAAATGCGTTGCCATCTGTCAAGGAGGCTTATGTCCTTGCCCTGAATATGTCGATCTGGGAGCGAGTTAAGTGGACCATTGACCAGAAAATGACCAGGCGTTAAAGCTTCAAAATCATTAGGATCGCTGGATAATACGGCAATAGGACGCGAATTCATTATTGCCTCAATTTCGATCAATACGGTTGCAAGTTCTTCGAATGTCAATTTTGCTCGAACCAAAGTACGATAGAGATGGCCCTTTGCGCTTTTTACGGCTGCCTCCCAAAGACCGCCGAAGTGAGGAGACCTTGGTGGGATAAAATGAAAATTAATAAAATTACTTGAGCAAAAATTGTGTAATGAGAACTGAAACTGTTTATCTAAAAACGTATTCTTTAACTCAATAAGTTTATTGTTTGCGCCCACGAAATTTGTTGCGTTGTCGCTGTAAATATCAGATGGTAAACCGCGTCGTCCAATAAATCGCTTTAATGCTGCAATAAACGCATCCGCAGAGAGGTCGGACACCACCTCAATATGAACCGCTTTCGTTACAAAGCATATGAAAATTGAACCATAGCTTTTAGTTGGCCGTTTTCCCCTTATTTTGTAGTAGGTTTCTATTGGTCCAAAAAAATCAACTCCACATCGCTGGAATGGTCTTGCGGGTGTTATGCGTTCGAGTGGAAGATTTCCCATAACTTGTTCTACCAATTTTGGACGATATCGAATACAGCTGATACATGAACGAACTACCTTTCTTGCGAGAGCTCGGACGTTTACAATCCAGAATGTTTGTCGACTAAAAGCTATTAGTGCCTGTGGTCCTGCGTGGAAATTTTTCAAATGAAGATGTCTTATATAGTTTACTACAAAATTGCAATTCGGCAGCAAAATTGGATGCTTTCGATTTCTGGGAATGTTTGCATTTTCAAGGCGACCGCCAACGCGAACTAGTGGGAAAGCCATACTGTTGTCGACAAATAACCCAAGTGACTTAAATGAGGTTTTAATATCTAAACCTTTGTTTAACTGATGAATTTCTTCGCAAAAATGATACTGTTGTAAATTCCAGGCTATACAATATGTTGCGTGTTGTTGTGCTTCGGCTGATGTTTCCCCTTTGCCACGAAATAATTGAATTAACAACATAACCACGCGTACCGTTTTTGAATAAGAACTTAAATTTTCGCATAACTTAAGAATCGAGTTGTTGTTAGTTTCACATTTGACAACTGATAAGCAAACTGTGGATTTTACGGCGTCTTCGTCAAAGTAACCATGTGACTTAGGCCATTGCTCTTCGGGAAAATTCAAAAAAGCCGGTCCGGAAAACCAGTTCGAGTTTTTAAGAAGGTCAAGGGGGCAACCTCTTGAGATGAGATCAGCAGGATTAAGAGCTGTTGGTACATGCCGCCAAGAGCCTATTGCTGTATTTTCCTGTATCTCAGAAATACGATTTCCTACGAATGTAGTTAATGTAGATGAATGTAGCTGTAGCCATCTCAACACAACAGATGAATCGGTCCAAAAATATACCCTGGTATTAAAAGGTTTAAAAAGAGGAGCAATTTTTCGATATAAAATTGATAGAAGATGAGCTCCACACAATTCTAGTTGCGGTATTGTTCGCTTTTTTGTTGGTGCAACTCGGCATTTTGCTGCAAATAGAATTGTTTTTGAACGGTTTTCCCTATCTCGTGAAGTCACGTAAAAACAACATCCATATGCATGCTGCGAAGCGTCGCTAAAGCCGTGAAGTTGTATTTCGGCATAATTGTCAGTACAAACAAAGCGAGGAATTGAGATTTGGCTCAATTTTTGTAAATCTTCAAGGGACATAATAACTGAATTTTTAATGTTGACTGGAACTTCGGTGTCCCAATGGTAATTTTGTAGCCACAGATTTTGCAATAAGACTCTTAAATTTACTATGATAGGACAAATGAGGCCCATCGGGTCGAAAACAGATGCAGTCAAAGACAAGATTGCACGTTTCGTGAATGTTGAAAATTTCGGCTCAGCCTTGAAAGAAAATAGAAAATTATCATTTATTGGATCCCAGCTTATGCCAAGAGCGCTTCGAATTTGTAACTTTTCCATATTGATAATTTTCAATGAGGTATCATCAGATTGAAATTCACGATTGTTTGACTGAATTTTTGCTAATTCCAAACCAGCTCTCGATAAAATATACGAAACTTCATTTTTTATAGTACGCAGTTCTTCCATCGTATCTGCTCCTGTTAACATGTCGTCTACATAAAAATGGTTTTTAATAATTGAAGCTCCAGTTTTATGGGATTGTTCGAATTTATCTGCTAAAAACTGAAGACAGCGTATAGCTAAAAAGGGTGATGATGACATGCCATACGTTAGAGTGTTAAGTTGATAAACGCTAACTGGTAAATTTTCGTTGGCTCTCCATATAATATACTGAAATGGTCGATGTAAATCATGCACCAAAAACATTCGATACATTTTTACGATGTCACCAGTGAGCACATATTTATACATTCGAAAACGTAACACTTGTAAGAACAGGTCATCCTGGATAGTAGGGCCTACGAGAAGAAGATCGTTCAATGACTTCCCGGATGAGGTTTTTGTCGAAGCGTCAAACACGACTCGTAGTTTTGTGCTCGTACTATTAGGGCGCAGAACACAATGGTGGGGTATAAAATAGTGGGGAAGATTCATGTCCGGATTTGGAACAAGTGACATGTGGCCCATTTGTTCATATTCGAACATAAACTCAGTGTACTGCGATTTTAACGCACCATCTCGTGAAAGACGGCGTTCTAGAAAATTAAATCTTTTCAATGCTGTGTGGTATGACGAGCCTAAGGCCAAGAAATCTTCTTTAAAAGGCAATTTTACGATAATTCTTCCCGTTGAAGTAGTTTCAACGTTTTCTATGAAATGCGATTCGCATAATTGCTGTTCTAATGTCCATTTGTTTGTTGGATTATGTATTTCCTCCATGCGCCACAAAAATTGCATTTGCTCATTAAGATCCGTTGATTCCGAACTAGAACTCATGCATTTTAATTTTGAATGTTTAATACCTGGTGTGTATCTCCCAGTAACGATCCATCCGGCTTCAGTTTCTTGAATAGTAGGCATATGTGGCCCAAGATTAATTTTTCCGCAACGCAAAATGTTGAAAAAATATTCGGTTCCAAGTAATAAATCGATAGGTTGCTGCTTGTAAAAATATTCGTCTGCCATGTCGATTTTGGGAATGTTCCAATTGTTGACATCGATATTTTTGGAAGGAAGATAGCCTGAAATACGGTTGGCTACCAATAAACTGAGTGAATATTCATGGCAATTAAAGCGAGACCTAATGGTGGAGTCGACTTCATACTTCATTTTAGATACAGAATTTCCAACGCCAGTAACTTCGATGAATGTTTTCTTTCGTGATAAATTTAATAGGCATGCGAATCTATCGGTTATCAAATTTACCTGAGAGCACGAATCGAATAAGGCTCTACCCATTTTATATTCACCTGTATTATCGGAAACGAGAACAACAGCTGTTGCTAGAATTACACTGCTTGATTCGGTATCCATATGAGTACTGACAACCGCTTGAGAAACGGGTTGAGATGTATTAGTGTTATTATATGACGGTTCGCGATGTAGTAAGCTGTGATGAGCATTTCTACAAGTTTTACAGCGATATTTTGAGGTGCAGTTCGATACGTTGTGGCTGGGCGATAGACAGTTTATACAGACGCCAAGTTTTTTGACCGTGTCAAATCTACTTGTCGAGTCTAAGGATTTGAATTGCGAACAGTTGCTGCTCCAATGATCTAAGCGTTTACAAAAAATGCAATTCTTCTTAACCTGAGCTACGAGTGAATATTTTTGTTGTCGTTGTCGAGATATTGTTGGGTTTTCATTGGACACTGTTGCATTTTGTTTACTGGCCGGTGTTGGTTTATGACAAATCGACTCCAGAAATTGGCACCTACGCTCCAAAACCTTTGTAAAAACTTCCCATGAAGGCAAGGAATTAAAATCAATGGCTTCCTTCCACTTCATGTCGGATTCCGAATCAACTTTTGATAAAACTAAATGAATGAGCATGGCATTGCATATATCTTCTACGGTTCCCAATGATTTTAATGAGCTATAAATTGCTGAGGCATTGTCAATTAATGCCCGAAGTTGCATAGCGGAAGGTTTATTAACTGATGGCAGCTCATAAATATTGGAAATATGCTCGAAGAATATTAATGTTTTGTTATTGTAGCGCTCGTCAAGCCGTTTTAGAGCGGGTTTGTAATTTTGTTCGGCTACCTCAAATGCACGTATTGTATCAAGTGCCTGACCAGATAAACAATGCAATAAATGGTTAAATCGTTCAATATCCGACAGAGTGGAGTCATTATGAACAAGATGCTTAAACGTTGATATAAAGTTTTTATATGCAGCGTACTTGCCGTCAAAATGTGGTAGATGTAGCTTTGGCAACTTTGACTTTGAAGTGGCTGGAATAGCAAATGTCGTCTCATTTGACCGTTTATAATTATCGCCCATAAGGTCTATTATTTTTGATTTGGTTAAAATGCATAGTTCTTCTATGTCAGCCCTTGCAGTATCCTTAGGGTTCTGTGCTTCAATATCATTTTGTAAGGCAAGCAATTGTTTAAAGTACGCTTCAACTAGACTTAAACGGCACTCAAGCTCAGATGAAGACATTGATTCGTTTACCAAATTTTTAATTCGTGTAACATTTGCTTTTGCAGACGTGCGTTGCCTCTGAAGACACTCTAATTCAGTCATTTTACGGTATTCGTAATCACGAAAAACTTTTGACTAAATCCCTGCGCAATTTTATATTCAAGGCATATTTGTTGTACGTATTCTGAATATATGTAGTTATCTACCTGTATTTATTGATACACTCGTTACTCAGATGAACAGCTAAAAGACTGCAAAAAAAAAACAATAATACGAAATGCAAAACGGTGTATGTATGTATGTCGATAGTTCCTTTAAAACAAAAGAAAGAATTTGTGATTCCGTTACGCCAAATAGAGGTATATCTTGATTTTATTTAAATTGTTTTTGTTCTTACGTATGTTTGTTGGTATGTTGCTTCGACTTGAATATTGCTCTATTCCTCTATAAATCGAAAATTATAGATTGAAACAAATACCTGTACATTGATATACAAAGGACTAATCCAAGTTCTTTTCCTTTTTTCTGATGATTTACAGTCGGGCCTGATACGATGTAAATAGGTTAGTGGAATGTCTTGTTCGATCAAATCCAGCAAATCTCGATAGCAATTTAATACTAAGTTTGTTAACGACTCGAGCCCCACGTTGGGCGCCAAAATGTTGAATCTGTGACCACTTTTGAAAATAAAAACACTGTTTGGTTTTAATGTTTCTTCTTTGATAATCGCAAAAGAAGTGATTTACTAAAGTAATAAAAAATCGAACAGTATTACGTTTGGGTTTTAATAGCTTTTAAAAAGAGAATCCAAAATAAAGAGTATTTATCAAACATTAACAGACAACTGAGAGTTTTATAGTGAAAAGTATATAATGCAAGGTAAGAATAATGAAGAGCAAGAGTTGTTGCTATTGTTTTACAACTGACTAAATTAAATTAAGAGAAATAGGAAAATGTATATACAGTGTGCTTTAACATATAGATTAGCATCTAGAAATTTACATAGCCTATGTACATTTTCAAAAGTATGATCAGGAGGGTGATAGGGGGGAAATTTCTGCCTCTCTAAAAACTACCAAGCCGATTTTGATGAACTCTAAAATTTGGATGTATTTGAGTTTAAAAGACACCTTGGCTATTAATTTCTTTCAGAACTAGGACCAAAAAGAAAGTAGGAGCAATTTTCGCGTCTCCCAGACCATCTCACCGATTTTAATGAAATTTAAATCTATCTATGTTTCTGTGTCTAGAAGGACACATATGCTACATATATATTTTTAAATAGGACCAGGAGGCGACGTAGAGATAGGATATGCCTCTCCGAAACTGTATCACCGATGCAGATAATAACGGGAGCGAAGTCGCGGGTGAAAGCTAGTATGTATATAAAAATGAAATGTTTGTATATAAGTATGTATGTATGTGTGTTTGTGCCTTATTGACAGCTAAACGGTTGAACCGATTTTCTTGAAAGAACTACAGGTTATATAATTATAATTATAAAATTCCAACTGGCCGTCACTACGCCCATACAAAGTAAATATTTATTTTTGTATATCTTGAAAACCGTTGTGGGCATGGTACCTCCCAAACAAATTAAGTATAGACTTCATTATATCTTGAAACTGCTAAAGCAAAATCTTTTATTTTCGGTAGAAGTGGCTTTGTAATTAAAAAAAGTTATGAGTCAAAAACTGAGAGTATTAGATAAGTGGGCGTGGTACCTCCCATACAAACTAAATATTGCTTTCATTATATCTTGAGGACGGTTAAAGTTAGTATTTCTGTATTTGATCTGAGTCATTTTATGGTCAATACAAATCTTCAGTCAAAAAGTGGGCGGAATTGGACAAGAGGCCGTGGTACCTTCCATACAAACTAAATATTGATTTCTGTATATCTATGCCGCGGCTAAATCTAAAGTTCAGTTGATAGTAAATTTGCGGCCGCTTTTGATATAGCTACAGAGCTGAAATTCGGTATACGGGAATAATGGGAAAAATATGAAAACTGACAATTTTTATCAAGGGGACTAGGCTGATCCTTTTTTGCAAGTGTAACTCCCATTTGATGTACGGGGCGCACTCTTCATAGAGCCAGAGCTAAAGTTGGATATACGGGTAGGTACTCGGAAGGTAGGGAGGCGAGGTAAAACATAGATAGGTCTGTATCTAGATAGACACATAGACTACGTATATATTTTTTCAAAGATAAGACCTCGACGGGTGGTAGGTGGCAACTTACGCGTCTCCGAAACTAACTAACCGATTTTAAAAATGGACACAAGGGATATAAATTTTTTTTAATAAAACTTTTAAAGGGTGTCCCAAAAAGAACGCAAGATTTAAATTTGGCGCCATTCGGAGTGTCATTGTTTGACATGTGAACAATTATTATTGTTTGCTAGTAGAAGGTACGAGGTAAGTAAAAATGGAGCGCTACACGAATGAACAACGCATTCTCATTGTGAAATTGTTTTACCATAATGGTGAAAGTTTTGCGGCTACAGTTCGCAAATTGCGATCAATTTGGGGTCACAATAATGCTCCAAAAGAGTCAACTGTAAAGAGATTAATGGATAAATTTGCCGAAGCTGGGTTTGTTAGTGATGTAAAGACAACAACGCACCTTCGACCAGGTCGATCGACCGAAAATGTCGCAGCTGTACGTGATGATGTCGCTCAAACTCCATCCACCTCAATTCGACACCGAGCTCAACAAATTGGTGTCTCCAAATCCACTATGCAGCGAATTTTGACGAAAGATTTGCATCTTCATGCATACAAAGTTCAATTGACTCAGGAACTGAAGCCAGCTGACCATGGACAGCCAAGTAAGTTCGTTAAAATTTAAATCTTGCGTTCTTGTTGGGACACCCTTTATACAGCACAGCGTGGCGGGTTCAGCTAGTTCTTTAAAAGTTAGAATTTATCTATATATTAATAAGAAAACGCGATTTTTGTTATCTCTTTTATAGCCGTACTACTGCGCCGATTTTGAAAATACATATATATTTGACAGCGCATAGAGAAAGGGGCCTAAGGGTAAAAAAAGCAATTTTCACTTTTTTTTTGATGTGGACAACATCTGAGCATCAAATGAGACCGATCCCATGCCCCAAAAGTGTTCCCTCCCAGAGATATGCGCGTTTTATGAAAGTAATGGTACACCAAAGATACACGTATTTAAATCTTTAAAATGGCTCTCCTGAACAAAACCGGTTTTTACCCTTAGGTCCCTTTCTATTTTGCGCGTCACATATATGGTTTTAAAGATCTTTCGGCACAGATGTGCACAATTTTTATTTTATTGAGATCGGTTTAGTACTTTAGTAGTAATATGATTTTAAAATTTAAAGTTATTAGTCACACCTTAAACAAAACACTACTCTTCTTATTAGATTCCAGTAAAAACAAAAACAAAAACAAATATACCTTCAAAAACGTGTACTCGTTTTTGCAGTACGAAGGAAAAATTGGGTGAATCGGAAACTCCATTTTCGAAAATCGGATTTAAATGTATAACTTCTTCCATAGCGAAAAGTTAAAAATACAGTTTAAGACTAAATCATAAAAACATCTCGCATTTTTTCTGTTGTGCATGAGTGTGTCTTTGTGTCAGTTATTGTCAGCAGGTTTCAGTGGGGAAGGCATAGTCACTGGTCACTGAACAGTAACGGCTTCAGCTGTAATCAATGCACAGGCACATCAGAACGCTTCCGCTTTACAACAACAGAGTTGTGCACGAATTACTTCACCACCTGCCTCTTCTGTACGTTATTCATTTCCCAAAAAAGTTAACACACAATGTCACCATTACTCGTAGGCAACTTAACTGATACTTAAAAAAAAAAAAGGAAAACGAATGCGATTGACAGATTCTATGCAAATTATATCAAAATGATATTTAAATTTTTTCTTATTTCAGGTTATGGACACATTTCTCCACGTACGGATTGGGGTAAAGTTACAACAATATTCTATGCCATTGTTGGTATACCACTAATGCTTCTATGTCTTTCAAATATTGGTGATGTTATGGCCACTTCGTTCCGGTAGGGATCAATAAAAATTAAATAAAAATAAATAATAATGAAATTACATGTACTACACATTTTGTTTAAGGTTTATTTATTGGCGAGTTTGCTGTTATATTTGCACACGAACGGCCAAAAGATCTCGAGCACCTTCACGGCAACGTTCTGTTAGAGGTCATCGTTATTCGTCACGTTCGCAGCCAGCACCATTTCGCAGATCAGGGAAAATGTCTCAGGGATCAGCGTATGGCTATGGATTACCACATGCTTATTCTGATACCGATTTGAGAACTATAGGAAAAAATGAGTATGAATGCGATTTTGATTACGAACGCCAAACTGATCGTCGAACACATCGTCCCAATGCCCGTTGGGGTGGTGATCGTAGACGTGAAAATATAATGAACATGTCATCACCACCCAGAGGGAACAGCCGTTATATGTCACCATATGAAGATCCTTATTACTTTTCGGAGGACGGACCTTCCTACACCCAGACCCTCAATAGAGCAGCACGTTTTAGTAATCGCCAAAGAAACCGAGATTGTATGAGAGATCGCCATACGATAGAACGAGAACGCCATTTAAGCAGATTAAGACAGAATTTTGACTCAATGGAAGAGTTGAACAATTTGCAACATTATACCAAGAGAGCAATGAGTGTGCGGACAGCAAGGACATCAAAACTTCGAAATGATGAAATTTCTAAAGAATTTCGTGAGTCCAGACAACTTAACAAACTTCATGCGCATCACAATATGACCAGAGGAAAATCAATGCCAAATTCAAATGCCGCAGAAGATCAAAGTCCGTAGATCCACGTCTATCGGCAACTTTATTTGAAAAAGTAGACGAAGAAGTGGTACGCAAAACTCCCATCATATGAAATCGCTATGCTATAGTGGATATGGAACAACATGAATCAAGAAATAAATCAAATTTAAGAAGCCAATCTATGCCAAGATCTGCGTTTCAAAAAAACCCGATACATCATCAGCCTTCAAATCATTATGAAGACGAATTGCCCCGAAATAATGAGAATAATAAGTGCCATCAACAACTTAGAAGAAGTAGTCTGGGCAGACAAGCTGCAATGGTACCGCCAGCCACAAATTCAAGATACGGCCATCATTTACAATTACCTGAAATAGGCAATCACCACGGACAACGAAAGAGAAGGGGAGTATCTCCAAGACGCTTAGATTCGTACGTAGATTATGGTGAAACTTTTTTGGAGGAACCAGGAGAACATATCCGCACTTCCCGTTGTAGAGATTACGACAATAGAGAACACTATTCGCCGAGGTCTTCAAGCCGGAGAAAAAAAACGCCCAGAAAAGAAAAGCATGGTAATTAAAAATTATAATAAAATTTATAAAAATTATTTTTATAAAATTAATTCCCTTAATAAATTATGTGAATATATTTTTTTAAGAACGTTTACCGCCTTCACCGCGCATCATGTCACCCATGGGCTTTGCCGTTAAGAGGCAAATACGGCGACGTACAAGTTATGATTACGATGATGATTCCCAGTATGGTCATGAATGGAATGATGTCTATGGTGACATATCCGCCAAAGACCGCCCGGTACCCATATGGCTGTGCGTTTTTCTAGTTATCAGTTATATACTGGGTGGTGCAGCTTTATTTGCCTATTGGGAGGAGTGGTCATTTCTAGACTCGACCTATTTTTGTTTTATAACACTAACAACAATAGGTATGTCTATAGAAATAATAAAATTTAGTGCTTAAGTTTGATCCCGTACTCAACGTTGGGAGACCGCGTGATCCCAATTTTACCGAAAACTGTTCTGGGTAAGTTAGAGAGGGATAGAGAGTTTGAGAGAAAACTGTTTTTCTTCTAATTGCACGAAACTGACTGTACTTTATCTTTGGGCTTTAAAAATTTGAGTAATACACAAAAACGTTCTTAAAAGTGAACAAGAGGTGTTATTTTGAAAAAAAATTTTTTTTTTGGAATACACAAATACGGCAATATTATTCCAAAGGGTGGCGATGGCTGAAGTAGTTTACACGTTGACTACAAAACTAATAATTTCCTGGGTTTAACCCCAGTTTCAGACTAGATCATAAAAACATTTCGAATTTTTTCTGATGTACATTATTGTGCCTTTGTGTTGTTCTCTGATGGTTTCAGTGGCGAAGACTAAGTCACTGATCACTCAACAGTAACGGCTTCAGCTGTAACCACTCCACCTCGTTTCAAATTTCCAAATCTTTTATAATACAAATTTCTGATTTTTGCCACTCTTTGTAAATATTTACTTTTACTTTGTTATTTTTTATTTATGATTGCTTATGTACTTGCCCAAGCTAGCCAGAAGAAAAAGAAGAACAGTACGGAACGTTTTCTGGTAAGATTTTGATCCCACGGGCGTTCGTTTTAGAATGAAAAAACACCTATCGTTTTACCTGAAAAAATGTTGCTGATTCAAGTGTTGAAAAACTGATTTTTATTTAAATAAAAGTTCATACCAGGCGTCTGTCAAAAAAATAGAGTCAGTGTATGTGTGTTTCAGGTTACATAGCAAAAAACTAGTTAGTATAGGCGTGGGTGGTGGTGTGTTCATTCCTCACTGTGGACGGAAGTTGAGTTTCAGGCTGGACGATCTTTGCAGCGTGGCGCGGGACACTGGATGAGGTACCACGGTAGTATATTCGGGAGTGTACCGACAGTATGTCTGCGATAAGATCGTTGTCGGGTGTATATACGATGTACGGATACTGATGGATGGGCTGTCCAGGGAATGGGCTGGTCTGCATGACGGGCATATCGATAGATATGTCGGTATACCGTTGGGATACTGCAGGATGCAGTTGGAGCGGGAGCTCTACGGTACTGCGCAGGTTAGGTGGTCGAACGGGACCACATGCTCGATTTCCAGGTTGACTTGGCCTTGGTACGACTTCGGTCGGACCGCCGGACTCAGATAACTGCCCAGAGGCCAACTCCAGATCGCGGTGGTGACGGGCCACTGTTACGTTGGTCTGCACGCCAGAAGTTGGGTCTGCCGTATAACGACGTCTGCATGAGCTGTCGTGATGAGGACGAGACGGTTGAGCACTTGCTATGTCACTGTTCCGCTCTCGCCGTTGGGCGTGCGTCTGCGATGGGGTTCCCCTTCCTGTGGGAACTTGCAGATTTGTCGAACCGCGATGTGAGGGTGATAAGCTTGTTTATCCGGTACTCGGGATGGTTTGGGAGCAGTGAAACGGGATAAGGACTGATCCCGCTCGGGGAACACAATGGGACCCAGGAGGACTAACCTAGTTAGTTCTATAAAAAGAACAATTCTATTTTACTTTATATTTTTGTAAAATTTATTTTTAAGCGATGAAAATATTTGCACTGACAGTTTAGCAAACGCAGAAGAAAAATAGCTGTTAAGTAATGATTAGTAATAGTAATTTGATTACTTTTTTTTAAGGGTTAGGTAATGATTAAATTACGATTATGTTCAGTTTGGCACGATTACTAATAATGGAAAAGTAATCTGAATTACTAGAAATTACAGCAAAATAATCAAAAATAACCAAAAGTAATCAACAAATAATCCGATTACTTTTAATTCTTTATCATTATTTATGAAATTTATTGCATTCACACTAGGTATGTTCGTTTACTCTAAATTTGGAGCCCGCGAGCGCCCAATCTTACCCAAAAGCGTTTTCTTACGCAAAAATTGGGTAAATGAGAGAGATTTTGAGAGAGTAATATTCTTGTTCTTCACGCACGAGATCGCCCGTATTTTTTTTCGGGATAGTTTGGGCGTAAAGAACAAGCAATCAGCTGGTTTATAAAAAACATAGAAAATAACAAAGGAAGTAAAATTAAAAGTTTCCCAAAAATGCAATGAACAAAGAATAGTTAATTTTATTTCATGATTTAGTTCAAAATTATTAAGTTTCTTTAAATAACATGTATAAGCCAAATTATTGTGTTTTTATGGATGTATGCATGTGTGAAGATTTGTAACTGTACATGGTCATATTATTAGGTCTGTTCTAGGTGCATAACAAAATTGACTGAATCGCTCAAATTAATTATTTTATTTATATGTATATGATTCTAATTTTAAAATTGTGCTTTTTCCCGAAAAAATATGTGAATGTATTATTACATACTTTATGGTATTCTCATAAAGTATTTTTTTATATAAAAGCAAACTCAAAAATTGAGGAGGAAGGCATATCCATATAGTACTATTTCGCTAATGCCTACTTAGATCAGCAGTGGACTGTTCTCAATTTTTGACTACAAATTCAAGATTCTTATGTTCAGAATTCAACTAATCAATCGAGAATTGAAGTTGAATACCGAACAAAACACCAAAAATTTATAAACAAAAACATAACAATCCATTAGTTTACTTTTTTTATAACACATACATATTTCTATTTTTAAATTTTTCTTCTCATCTATATATGTATATCTATATATATATATGCTTTCCTCTTCAGCTGTTGAGTTTGCTTTTAGAAAAAATACTTTATGAGAATATCATAAAGAATGTAATAATACTTTTCACAGATTTTTCTCGGGAAAAGCACAATTTTAAAATTAGAATCATATATAAAGAGATATTCTATTTTATTTATTTATAACAATAACCAACCGACCCCATAGGGCCATATATAGTTGGTGGACACAAGTATAACATAAGAATTATTAAATATGTAGGCATCAAATAAGCTAGAAATAATGTTTATGAAAAAATATTAGTTATAATATTATTAGAGCGCTACTATATAAATTGGAAGTTATATTGCGCCTGAATTTGACTATATATATTCAGAATCTAGGTCAGTTCAATTGCGAGAAATGCTTATCAACAAGTGAACTACGTGTAAGAAGGAATCCTCTAAATTTACCCAAAAGCGTGCCAGCAATTATTAACAATTTTTGTACAATTTTGAAATAAAATTAGAGAGTAAAATTTTTAATTTTCTGTACAAAGTTGCACAAAGTTGATACTAAGAAATTCATCAAAATTTGCAAAGAAACGACAAAAGTTTTTAATTTAAAAAAGATTTTTTAAATAAATTTCAAAATGTAAATACATATATTTGTGCATATTTATCACTTTATTTATTAAAAAATGGCTTTTACTTTTTTTTAAATTTATTTTTGTCCACATTTTCCAGCCGTTGCCAACGATGTAAATGTTTTTGTTATGCACGTTGAACAGACCTATTATGTGGTAAATATTATGGTTTTCCGTTTTCTTACTTTAGTACAATTTGGTCTCTTATTGAGATAAATTATGGCTTACTCTCATTTTACCGAACTTTACCAGAAAAGTAAACGAATGAATGAAATTTTACCTTTGACAATTGTATTGACGAACACTTTTGCCCACAAAAAATTCAACTATTATTTAATTTTAGTTATTTTGTTTTGGTTTTTATCGATTTTGTATTGTGTTCGGAGATGGAAACGCTTTTACTCACGATCGTGCACGCGCACAATAAAAAATGTTACTTCGGAAAGAAAAGTTAATAACGAAAACTCACGGTGACGAAATACTAAAAAAAAAAAGAATAAACCAAATTAACGAAGTTATTTCTATATGTTTACCATGAAAAGTGATCCAAAATGTTTTTTTTTTCAGATTTGTCACTAATAATTCGCATTTCTTTGTATTTAATAATTTGTTTTTCAACAATTTTCAATGGCCTTTGAGACCATTTCAATCACGAAAGAATGACGCAAAAACTACTCATGCAATGCCGGCTAATGTTTAATGATCACGCATAATTCGCACAAATCACTATTTATTATATATTCGAAACGGGCATGCATGAAATTTTTAATCCCTTTTTTGTGATTCGATCTGATGCACATTGAGTGTATTTATTTTTCTTTATGATTTTCTTTATGTTTTTCTTTACATTTTTTTCTAAGATTCTAATTATGAGAGTTGTTATATAACTGAATATGTTAATAACTTCTTAAACAAAAAACGTCTCATTTCTTGCTATTTATTTGATCGTTTTATAATTTAAATTAAGTTATAATATTTCCAAGCTTAAGATCAATTATGTTTTTGTAATTTTTATTTGGAAAATATTATAACTTAATTTAAAAAACATCTAAGTTTATAAATGTCTTTAGAACTTATTTAAAATAAAGTAATGTAAATTAAAAATTTTTTAAAATAATCCAAAAGTAATCTTTAAAAGTTTTCAAACTGGAGGTGCGGGTTCGATTCCCGCCTAGGCCCTGGATGTTTCTATAGAAAAGTTATAAGAGCTTCGTAGAATTTCTGTTTGTCTTGTTCAAAAAATAAAATAAGAAAGAAAAAAATAAATAATTTACAATTTAAAATTGAAATCATGAGAAAGAGTCCAATTTCATTTTGAATATATTAATTGTTTAACATTGCAAAATTACTTTTAGTTCTTTTTTACTTTTTAGGTTTTGGTGATTTCGTGCCTGCTAAAGGTGTCAAAGATGAATCAGAACAATCCATAGCTTATTGCTCATTGTATTTATTATTTGGCATAGCTCTATTGGCCATGAGCTTCAACTTAGTGCAAGAAGAATTCATAGCAAATGTTAAAGAAGTGGCCAGACGTTTGGGAATTTTGAAAGATGAAGATGATGAGGACGACTAAAAAATGTAGAAGAATTAAAAACAAAATTTTTTTTTATATTATGAGTCTAATAATATAACATAAAGTGGAAGAGAAATATTGACTTAAAGAGATTATGTACGTCAATGGCAACAATATTATTATTTATTATTTAAATATTATATATAAATGAAAGGGAAATCAATGAAAAATAAAAGAATTTTCCTGTCTGCATCCGATTTCAATAACATTTAGTATACTTGTTATTCTAGCTAGGTTAGGTTAGTTTGGTAGGTTGGTAGGTTGGTACATGTAAAGGTGAAGAAAGGTCGCAGTCCACTTGGGTCCAGTTTATTATGGTTCCGTCGTGAAAAAACTTTCACATCTTGTAGTGATACGGACCAAAGTCTCTGCTTGGAATCTGTTGTGTATGAATCTGGCATCGTCATACTTGTCAGATTAATAGAGTTGAAGTCTGGTAATATTTTTATTTTTTTTGGTTATTCTATATACATGAATTGTACACATGTTTTTGTATAACTGGAAATAAAGAGTTATTCAGATTAGAACCTAATCGTTTAGAATCAATACACATCAGTGGTGTCAGAAGTGGGATCCAACAAGACATACGCACCATTACGGATATTTTTGCTAAGACGCTGGAACATTCCGCAGCACAGACGGCAATTGTAGCAGCCAGTAACTCAGGGCGGGCGGTAGAGCCAAGACCATCAGTACCACCAGTGTCTATATCGGCGTACAAAGCGACTGATGCTACGTCTGTCGAAGATTATTTCACAAGATGCGAATTGGCGTTCCACCTTAGCAAAATTAAAGAAGAAGAATACAAAGGCTACATTCTGGTACATATGGGTACGGAATTAAATAATGCACTGAAGGCGTTGATTAATCCAAAGCCTCCAGAAGACTTATCATACAATGAAATTAAGGCCATATTGATTACTCATTTCGACAAGAGAAAAAATAAATATGCAGAAAGTATAAAATTTCGGCAAATCGTACAGGAAAAAGAGGAAACCCTGTCCAGCTTTATATTGCGTCTAAGACAAGCTGCCACAAACTGCGACTACGGTAGTTTCTTGGACAGAATGCTTACCGAGCAGCTCCTATTTGGCTTAGAGTCAAGAAATACGTGTGATGAAATAAACGCGAAGGAGCCAACTGATTTTAAAAGTGCTTATGAAATAGCACAACGTTTAGAAGCCTCCCACAAATGCGCCACGGAGTGAGAAGTAGTGTAAGTGGGTATACGTCCGCAGCAGCAGCTGTGGTAGGAACCACTTGAGAACTGAGTGTAAGTTTCGAAAGGCAACTTGTTATGTGTGCAATAAGACGGGACATATTGCGCGAGTATGCAAATCAAAAACGGCACGAATTGCGGACGATGGTGATGATGTAAGTAACAGTATTCAGTGCTTAAACAGGGTGAGCGGAAGCAAAAAGGAAATGCTAAATAAGCACAAAATTGATGTGTTTATAAATGGCATCAGAGTGAACATGGAACTAGACACAGGCGCCTCCTGTGGAATAATGAGTAACACGACACTGAAATCATGCATAGGAAAACAACAAATTATCAAAACAGATAGAAGATTCACTAGGTTGGGAGCCGTGTTATCACATCGGATGCCGGACAGGAGGGAGAGGCCAATAGCGTACGCTAGCCGCACCCTGATCACGACAGAGCGAAAATACCCACAAATTGATAAAGAGACCCTGGCCATCGTGTGGGCGGTACAGAAATTCTTTTTGTACCTGTATGCCCGCCTTTTGATTTTGAGGTAATTTGTAAGAAAACGAAGGACAACGCGAACGCGGACTATTGTTCCAGGGCGGTGAGCGATAATGTAGCTATTCGGATCAACCAATTAACGGAATATGATGGCTTCGATTCATTCGTGATAAAACAGATCAACCAGCTACCAACAACGGCGGAAGTAATTGCTACAGAGACGCGAAAAGATGACAGATTAGGAGCGATTATTAGAATCCTAGAAAGTGGGAAATCACTGCAGTCACACGGCTACAAATCACCTGAAATCAACTACAGAAGTGCGGGGAGCTGT
Organism: Dexiosoma caninum; assembly: GCA_963924685.1. Taxonomy (NCBI): domain Eukaryota; kingdom Metazoa; phylum Arthropoda; class Insecta; order Diptera; family Tachinidae; genus Dexiosoma; species Dexiosoma caninum. Next base: position 49,172,827 of record OZ004729.1, on the reverse strand, counting down.
TTAACCTTCGAACACCGTGTGGTTATACCTGAAAAACATCGGCACAAAATACTGCAAGATTTGCATGCGAGCCACCTGGGCATGGTTAAAATGAAGGGGATGCAAGGTCATTCGTATATTGGCCGGGAATCGATGGAGATATCGAAGCTATTGCGAAAAATTGTGTGGACTGTGCCAAGGGGGCCAATGATCCCCCCAAGTTTGGCAATCACCACTGGCAATATCCAAAATGCCCTTGGGATCGCATCCATGTTGATTACGCCGGACCATTCATGGGGACAATGCTACTTGTGGTTACAGACGCGTACAGTAAGTGGATCGAGGTGAAGATAACTACTTCAAGCACCGCAGCAATCACGATTGGCTTACTTGATGAATTATTTGCCAGTTATGGAGTGCCGACGACAGTGGTTTCGGATAATGGGACCTGTTTCGCCTCAGCAGAATTCAAGGAATTCCTTACGAATATTGGCGTTATATATCATAAGTTTACAACGCCGTATCATCCGGCCACTAATGGCCAAGCTGAGAGATCCGTACAAACGGTGAAGAGAGCGCTTAAAGCGCTGGGATCAAACAGAAATAATCTACAGAAACACCTAAATATATTTTTGAGGCAATACAGGATTGCTCCACATTTCACAACTGGAAAATCGCCTGCGTTTTTGTTTCTAGGTCGTATGCTGCGTACTCGTCTGGATTTAGTTTTTCCTCAAGACTGGACATCAAAAATGGCAGACAAACAGTATATGCTATTTACTCCAAATTTTCGATCGTTGGAATTAATGCAAGATGTGTACTTTCGCTCGAATAATAGCCGAATGGACAAATGGGTGCCCGGATTGGTGCTGAGTCGTCTTGGGAATTTACCAGAAGAAGTAACAATTCAACGAACACTGTGGACTTGGATGAGCAGATTCCGTTGCGCAGATCGTCCAGAGTTCGGAAACAGAGAAGAAGATTCTCCCCCCATAATACCATGCGTGGGAAGAAATGTTGTGTATGAATCTGGCATCGTCATACTTGTCAGATTAATAGAATTGAAGTCTGGTAATATTTTAATTTTTTTTGGTTATTCTATATACAAGAATTGTACACACGTTTTTATATAACTGGAAATAAAGAGTTATTCAGATTAGAACCTAATCGTTTAGAATCAATACACATCAGAATCGAACCTAGAATCGCCAACTTATAAACTAGCGCACTACTCACTAGACTACCGGGGTACCCTATGCCATCTAAGAAACAAAAAAAATATACAAATTATACAAATCAACACCATCAGAGGATGCAACTCTACTTACAAATTAACAAAACCTGCAATAGCATAGTTGTATATAGATCAGGTCCTACTTCATCGCTTCACCACCTATCTAATGTCTATACTACTCTTTCCAAAAAAGGTAACAGCCCAATAAAAACTTGGACCTCATTTTGATCTCACTTATCTTAATTGGGGAAATTTTAGGAGCGGAGGAGAGAAACTTTACCTTGTTTTGCACATCTATGCATTTGTGCGGATCTCACCCGTTTTTCAAAATAAGATATTGATGAGTGAGAAAATCAGAAAGTCAATGAATACTTGCCACAATATGCACTATAACATTTTCAAGCTTTTATGGTAAAGCTTTCAAACTTTACATTTCAGGTTAACTAGATGTACCGTTGGGACCCCAAACGGTTTCGGATCGATTCTTCTGACAAAATCCATGATTTCTTTTTATGAATTGCGGCATTCATACAATCTTGATGTGCTGTACAGTTTCCGGGACTGGGAAATGTTTCTATATAATCTTATAGAATCATATAAGCAAAACTATTTTTGTGTTTTTTTATCATTGCAAACATAATTCGGTTGCTGAATCTGCACATTTCAGAGCTCTATTGTAACAAACACACAGATTATCATTTGCTGAATGTTGCACTTGCTGCTCTAGGGCACTATCAAATGGTACATCTTCAGAAAATTTAAGACCACAAGCTTTTAAATTGCTCCGATGAGGTATGCTTGGCTAGAAAATTTATGATAATGTGAAAAATACCTTGTCGGAAATTATTTAAAATATTTCAATTAAATACAGCTGAAATCTAGTTTTCCAACGCATCGCCAAATGGAAAAAAAAATATATATAAGGTCCTAGAAAATTGAAAAATAAGAACAAAATATAAATGAAAAAGTTGGCGGCAATGATTAGTTTTCGAGTATGGACCTAGGAAGTTTCCATATAAAAGTGAGATTCTCCACTGCATTTTTGAACGTAGTACATATTTGATCAATATGGGTATCATTTGAAAGATTTTTAAAATAACTTTCTATATATATTATTTAAAAATTCTTAAACTTTTAAGAAGCGGTGATGAATTTCCATTATAGAAAAATTGTTATTAAACTTAAAAACGAATTAATTTTTTCATTATTTATTTCAAATTAAATAAGTAAGAAAAAAATTTATTATTCGCTGCCAGATTCTGTGTGTAATGTAATTAAACTTATATTTTCCAAAGCATTATTTGGTTGTAAGGGATTGTAAATTAACCCATACAGGAGAAAATCATTTCGCCTGTCCGAAGCCCGGTCATGCAAAGAAGCTTTTGTTATACCATAGAGGAGAAAATTATGTAATTTTTTTTTATTGCACTTCTTTCGCGGTGCATTATGCTGGAACTAGAGGAAAGGATAGTAAGAGAAATGATAAGTGGTGAAGCTTCACTAGCGTACAACACTGCTTTTGCACATTATTTGTTTATTAGCAGTGTTGTAGCGTCTCTGATGTCTAGGAGACGTTTTAAATTTTGAAAATTCGTTTTTAGTAGCCTTTTAGTAATTATTTTACTTCGCCGGTGCTACACAATATCGACGAAGGAAGGCGTTCTGATGTGCCTGTGGATTGCATACAGTTGAAGCCGTTACTGTTCAGTGACCAGTGACTATTCCTTCGCCACTGAAACCTTCCGACTACAATTGACACTCATCAGAATATGAGATGTTTTTATGAGTCTGAAACTGGGGTTTAACCCAGGAAATTTTTCGTTTTGTAGTCAACGTGCAGACCACTTCGACCAACACCACCCTTTGTGAATAGACTTGGGCAGCATGAACCTATAAACAGGTCATAGCGATTCTCCTAATGATTTTTGGTAGAGTTGTCTTTTGAACGTCAGACATTGTTTACTTGTCAAAAACTGCTTACTTTCCTTATTTGCATATGGATAAAAAAACATGTTTGAAGAAATTCGTATAAAGTATTTCCAATGCAAACCTTTTGGAGGGTATACCTTCATAATTGTACTAAATTTTCCAAAACATGGATTATATTATACGAATAATAAAATTTCAGAATTTTCTTTTCACAAATTATATCTATTTTTCTAGACAAACATGGCTGCCAGATTTGAGGATTTTTCATTTTATTTCATTTGTTATCTATTAATTCAATCGAACACATAGGGCCATATACTCCTACACATGATTACCAAGTAAGTTTGATTAAAAATAAAAAATCCATAATAAAAATATAGAACATAAATATGTACTTATGTGTATATGTATATACATAGAAAATATTAGTATAACTACATAATAATAATAAGAAAGTTATATACTAATAAAAATGCAAATTGTAATAGCTGAATTAAATAGTTAAAGCAATAATTATTAGAAGAAAGGTTAATTTAGGCAGTATCTAGGATATCAAGCTTGATTGTTAAAAAAAAAGTTTTCAGATACAGGAAAGATCTTTCAAAAGTAAAGTTTTGTAAATTCGGCGAGATCTGAGGATTTGACTTTTTTCCTTAAAAATTTTGCACTGGTCTAAATATGCCAAATTTATGCATGTTATGTAGACGACATAGAAGAAAATAACCATTTTCGTAATAGAGTTAACTATTCTTTTGTGAAATCAATTACGTGCAGCAGCAAATTAACTACAAATGCATTTTGAAAGCGTTTTTTATGGTGTAAAATATTAAACCTTCCTGACGATTTCGTCGGTCTGTGAGACCGATGAATCACTTTTGTGATAATTTCACGAAAACAAAAAATGGAAATTCCATCATTCTCTCAGTATCTTCATTATTTCTCATTATACAACGTTTAGTGTAACAAGTGCGTTTGAGTTGAAGTGTTGTACCGGTGATTGCTAATCGGACGGTCTGTGAGACTGACTTATAGTTAAGTGTTACATTTTCGTCAGGTAAGTTGATTTTGCTAAATTAGAAATTTTTAGATGAAAATGGACAATTTTATGATTTAATAAAAGAATTATGTTAAAAATTAATTATCGTGAGATTTTCTTTAGATATGGCAGATATTGAGCGCATAAGAGCTGTTCTGAATTAAATCGATTCAGATCCAGATTCTGATGTGGAAAGTGATACTGAATACGAAGATAATATTGATGTGTATGAAGCAAACACTGATACTGAACAAGAAGACTACACGGAAAGTGATGTTGAAGATTCACAGGACGCTGAAGCTCTAACGACTCATTGAAATTTACAAAGACTAACCTCATAATGAGGCATATATTTTAAGCATTTTGAAATAAATTTTTTTTTAGTCTACCTTTTTTTTTTGAATTCATTTTATTGTTGTGTTTACTTTTAAGATATATTTTAATAGAAAAACAACATTTTATAAATGTTGTGTTTTGTGAATGAATTTTTTTTTTATTTTTATATTAGGTCTAATATCAAAAATGCCAAATATTGTGATGAAATATAAATTGATGCTGTGAGCTAAAAAAAACTTAATTTTTGTTTTTTTCTTGCTTCAGTTATTTGAAATTAGTTTCTTAAATATGTCCACTGCACAGGTTTTGAAAATTTTAGAATAGTTTTGAGATACCGAGAAATACTTGAAATCGGTCTGCGAGACCGAGAAATGTGAATTTGTCTCAAAAAAATAAAAATAGTCAGGAAGGTTAATATAGCCTGTACGAGTTGGAACTTCTTTGTAAAGTTTACAGATTCTTTACATTACATAATGTATATACATACATACAGACAAATTAAATATAAAGTCTTCAGTTGAGTTTTGTAAAGAATAATGAATCTTTATTTTTCGCGAAAATATATTTTACATAAAACTATAAAGTAGAAAAATGAAATGTTTGCATTTTCATTAAAGTAAGCTACCGTCGGCACTAAATGCGCTACACACTTAATTATGGTTGTTGTGCCAGCAAGAAGCACAACATACCATATGTACCTAGATATTTGTCATTTATCGCACTCGTAAAATAAAATAATATATTGGCTCATTTCTTTTCGTCTTTATGAGAAATCGACTTTTATGTAAACATTGCAAAAATTTTGAGTAATTCTGCCAAGCCTTTATTAATATTTTTTTTTATGTAAATTAAGCCTATCATATATATTCATCCAATTTAAAATGATATTGTTTTTTAGTTTTATATTAATAACTTTTAAAATTTTAATTCCTAAATTGTGTACATATTGATCTCCGCATAAATTAATACACTATGTACATAGCCTGTTCAAAAGAACACAAAGAGTACTGATGACATGCGTAGTGGCATAGAAAATACTAGTGTTGAACATTAACTGTTCTTTTTCCCCTTATTCTAATCAAAAAAGTAATTTCTTCACAATATTGTGATCGATCGTGGCGATGGCACGATGGATGGTAGTCTGCACCACAGAGCCTATGGTCTGCACGTTGACTACAAAACCAAAAACAGACCTGGGTTCAACTTCAGTTTCAGACTAAAATTATAACAAAAACATCTCGCATTTTTCTGATGTGAATTAGTGTGTCTTTGTTTGTCAGTTGTCGTCGGAAGGTTTCAGTGTCGAAGGCATAGTCACTGGTCATTGAACAATACCGGCTTCAGCTTATAGCAATCCACAATCACATCAGAACGCCCACCTTCGTCGGTATTGTGTAGCACCGACGAAGTAAAATAATAATAAAAATGACTACTAAACCGAAGCTTCAGCACTGCTACGAGTATAAACAAAGAACGTGCGAAAGCAGAGCTGTAAAGTAATTAATTAAGTTTCACCTCCTGTCGTTTCTCCTACTATCCCTTTTCTATTGTTCCAGCACAATGTTTCGCATGTGTAGGAGTCATCTCCTGCGTGCCAGAAAAAAAAATTAACTGTAAACTTAACACGACAGGAAATTTTCATAAATATGTAATAACTGTATTTCGATTAAATTCTATTCTGAATACTGAAAAGCAGAATTTTGAATTTTTTTGAAAAGTATTTATTTATTCATCAATATCCATATTGTCCCCTTCAAAGTAATCTCCCTCAGATATAATGCACTTATACGAACGCTTCTTCTAATCATCGAAGCACTTCTGAAATACGCTTTTCGATATGGCCATCCTCTCGTTCTTCGATTTTGAATTTATCTCATCAATTGTGACAAAACGCTTTCCTTTCATTAGTCTCTTCAGTTTTGGGAGTAGGAAAAAATCGCAGGGAGCCAAATCTGGTAAATAAGGTGGTTAAGCATGATTAGGGGGTTGTTTTTGGCCAAAAAATCACGAACTCATGATGCACCAAACCGTTTGTAATCAAAGAAAACAAAATTCACCTCTTCTTTTGAACAGGCCACGTACATATGTATGTATGTTATGAATGATGAATTGTTGTTACTTTTGATTGCTTCTTAAGTCTCCGTCCATACTGTGAAGCATATGCTGCAAAAGTTTTTTGCATTCTCTTTTGAAACTGCAGCAGCAAAGACTATAAATATATAAAGATGTTGCACTGTCATACATTGTTCTGCCAATGCTAAATTTGCTGATGGTTTTAGTACAAAAACCATGCTAAAACCACTTTTTCAAGAGAGTCATTTATTTTCTGAGAGAATTTATTATTCTCATGTCTCTACTATTCATTTCCATATGTATACACCCAGCAGTCCGGTTACTCATTACAATCTGAAAGCCATCCGATTGTATAATATTATGTCAATAGGGAAAATAAAACGAAAATAGTTAAGCCTTTACAACTCGCATCTGATTCGGATTTGTCTTTTTCCCATCCAATTGTAAAGTTAAATGTTTATTAGAAATGAAGATCAAAACAAACACAAATAAAAATTTTGCATCGCATTACCATCTGATTTGGATTGCTTTGTAATGTATCATATTGTCATTTCGTTTTAATTATCAATTTTGTTCTTTTTTCTAAAGTAATTTTTCCGTTATTCTTTCTTTTTCATTTTTATTATTATTCCAAAGTAAAATTTGTATCAAGTTCATAAGTGTTTTTTAAAGTGAAGTGTTAGCGGCATTTTTTGTGGTAATATTGGGTGGAGTGAATAAAAAAGTAGCTTATGCTACAAAGTGTTAAGTACTAGCACTAGCTTTCAGTGTTCAGTACTAGCTATGCGGAAAAGCTTATGCTACAATTGGTGTGAATAACTCTTAGCTAATGCTACATAGCTAGTGCTGGGAAATTACTAGCAAAAGCTGGTAAATGTGTATATTAAATCAGCTGGCAAAAATCGCTCATGAGTTACCACTTTTTTTAATTTTAAATACTGCTAGAGACTTCTGCAGAAATTTATGAAAGATATCATAAGAAAAACATAGTGGCAATGTCGCAATGATTTATTTTTATTTATTTTATTTTTATTATTATAACGCTGGAAAAACTAGCTTTTACTAGTAAGTAAAAAGTACTAGCTTTCACTGAAATTTTTATTCACCTGAATACTAGCTTTAACTTCAAATTTTGTAGTAAAAGCTTTAACTACCTTTTTATTCACTCCACCCATTGTTATAAATTATTAAATAAAAATAATTAAAAAAGGTAAGTGACTGTTTTATTATTATTTATGTGTTAATTTATATACATACATATGTATGTATGTTTTCTATTTTTATTTGTTGTAAAGAATAAAATGAGTGGATTTAGTAAAAGAAATTTAAGAAGACTAAAGAAAATAGAAAGTGAACGTTTGAAACAAAATTCCGAAATTACAAAATATTGAAAAAAATGAAGTTCCTAATTTAATTATGCAATAGTTAAAATTCATTCCAAGATCAATGGCATTCAGATACATCTTATTGCACTCCGAATTCACCATAATAGTTGGACCCATCCAACATTCGCTTACAATGTATATTGTGTTGGACCCATCCAACCTTCGCTTACAATGTATATTGTGTTGGATAAATCTTACAGCCTAGGCCATCGCTGTGTAAATGTAAATAGAAATTGTATACAGACATTGGATGGGTCTTGCTTACATTGTCATTGGTCTCAAATCGAAGATGTATGTAGCAAAAATTTCACTGGGCATGTGTTCATACGTTTGTGTCTTTGCATTCTCAAGTATGTGTGCATGTGTGTACATTTAATAAACAAACGAAAGAATCCATATAAACAAACAAAAACATCAAAGGCTCGTTTTGTGTTCGCACAATATACATATGTGGACATAAGATACGTAAAGCTAATGTCGCTGATTCTTATTTGATTGGCAAATATATGTATTTTATTGTTGTACTATTGCAAGAACATCGATTCGCACCGAATTTAATATTATTTAAAATTGGAAATTTATATAACTATGTATATCTATATAAAAATAACGTGTCACGACGTTTGTTCTCGCTAATCTCCGAAACTACTGGACCGATTTAAATGAAATTTTGCGCAGATATGTTAACAGTGTATAACTTGAAATATAGGCTATATTTTATTTTGAATTTGAAATAAAAAAATTGCTTTTTGAATAACCTGGTCATTTATAAACAGATTTTCAAAATTATTCTTTTGTTTGAAAGCTGTTGCCTGCAGTTGGGTCTCATAAATTTATTTTTGGGAATCTGTTAATAACTCTGCCATTTATAAAACAATTTTCTTTCTCCTCTCTGAAAGAGTATAGCAACGGGACAAGATATATAAAAGTATATATGTGTATATATATACATATGTAAGTATATAAAAAACGCAATATTGGGGGGGGGGCTTTTGAGAATGCGCTGGGGCAAAAAATGCGACTTTTTTTATTTTAATGAAGATGCTGATTGTTTTAACTCGGAAAACATTCCAATAGAGTTAACATCAAGCCGCTATTTCGTTGGTTACATAGCTCAACGGATATCTTGTGCTCGCTGCCGTATGGATATAATAAAACCCGCGCAAATTTTGTCATATCCATCAGAAATGTTTGTACATGCAAAAAATTACGATAAAAATTCAGATTTTGGAAGTTTGTGTGCTCCATCAGACTTATTTTTTGCAGTATGTAAGATTCATATAAAAGTTTTCGAAAAAATTTTTTCTGAATCCAAAGAAATAAAAAACATAAAAAAAACTATTATTGAGCAATGTGTAAATTGCACCAAAAATCAAAATATATTCCTTTTGGTTTCAAGAAAACAACGTATGCTATAAGCACAGAATGGAGATGCTAAATTTATTAATTCTTACACTTTTACGAAAGCATTCCTCGTGGGAAACATACAAATACAAATTAACGAGCACAGAAAAACTTAAAATTTTAAAACAATAAAACATATGCTCAATTCAGAAAATTATTAAATATGTACCAATCACCAAAAATAATTACATTTCTTGTGCTAGTTATCACTTATTAAAAAGATTTTAATAAATTTTATAATAGTTTTGTAAACAAAATAATAAATTGTATGGTTTTCGAACTCAGGTAAGCTCACGTTTTATTTGATTTATGCATATACATAGATATTCTAACTATACAATTGAAAATTCTAAAATAAAATATTTAATAAAACAAATGAGTATACATAGTTCGGTGCGAATCAACATAAATGCAATAGTACAATAACAAAAAACGTAATTTTACCCTACAGCCATAGAAATCGGTCGCATTGGCTTTGCACAGTTTTTTTGCACATGATTTATATGAAAACAAGAAACTGCTTTTAGTTGTTAAGAAGAAATATAACACACACAAACACATTTCTCAATAAGCATCATTTATATGTGTAAACAACAAAAAAACCCATAATTTCTGTGGAAAAAATATTTCTAGTAGAATTAAAAAAAACAAAAATGTTTCAAAAACAACAACAAAATAAACTTGACAAAACCCATGCTTATTACTACATACATACTTATGTACGTACATATGTATGTATGCCTAAAATTTTTGTGTTCTCTTCTCTTGCTCAAAGACTCTCTTGCTACTTCCCCCTACAGCATCAATAAACGCAAACAATTTTTGTTTTTATTCAATGTTCTACGTGCAATATCTTTATACATATATTTATAGTCTTTGGCAGCAGTGTCCATACATGAATCTTTTGCTTCATGTTTAGTATTTTTTATTCCTCCCTTCTATCTTCTTTTTTTAATTTTTTTTGACATTTCTCAATACCGAATGTAAATATAAAATAACTACCCTGTGATAGGTGTGAATATTTTTTTTTGGATAGACATTTGAAAATATAATTTGAAGCAAAATGGACGCTAAGAAGAAAAATTATATAATAATTTTATATTTTTTTTTTAAATTTTTGATTATATTCCACAAAAAATTAACAATAAAACAGGGTAGCTATTATTATGATAGATGTTAACAGTATACCAAACGAAAAGAAATAAAATGAAACGTCAAATACACCTCATGTCAAAAGATGCAAATAAGAAATTCAACAAAAACTGCATGTACATGAAATAGCGTACATACTTCCACTGCTCTTCCCCTTCTCATCAACAAACTCAAAAGTTTTGCAGCATATGCCTCACAGTATGGACGGGGACTAATGAATATAAAAAAAATGTTTCTAAAGGGTGCTTTAGACCATAAGATCTGTCGTACGAGATGTCAAATTTTTGTGTAGAAGAGCACAAGTCGGATCGTCTAAACGTAATATGTAATGAAACTATAAGATTTTGAGAGAAAATACTGATACAAATTTGACAGTCGTATGGCTCTCTTGATTTTTTAAAATTTTTCAAAAACCAACACACACCATTAGATCAGGGATGCGTTTTTATGTAAACAAATGTGAGAAAGCCAGGGAGGGAAAACTGCTTTCATAAATTTATACCAATTATAAAATCGAAATGTACATTTTAGACCACGACAGCACAATTTTATAAAAATATACGTATATTTTCTAAAAGTACACTAAAAATTCTGACCACGAAAATAACATATTCCAAAGTTATAAAAATATTTTTCAAGGTTATAAAAAAAAAAATTAATTGGCACAAGAACTCCATCCCTGGGAAAACAAGCAAACAGATGTAGTTAAATTAAATGAGAATGTTTTCATATTACTTGATTTTATCCATACCAATGGTGTAAAAGCCAGAAAACAACCATTCGAGTTTTACTCTCTTTTTTTTAAATACGGATGGAATTTCATTTTATTTTCTCGCTCATTTTACGTGCGACAAATCTTATGGTCTAAAGCACCCTTAAAATCCCTTTTATCGGGATTTTGACGATTTTTGGAGAATTTTATCTGGCTATAGGCATAAAAACGCCTGTTGTTTTCAAGCGCCTGACACACGATCAATGCTCAGCTTCAATATTTGTCATTGTTTATTTGTTATTGAACCCTCTGACACCTACGTCAACATTTCTCATCAATGTTAATTTTTTTGGGTTTTTTCAAGTGCAAACATATAGAAGTTACCGTCGGCAAAATACATATCTATTTATTCCTTTATTTATTAAAAAAAAAAGCACTGATGATATCTTTTTTGGTTTTTGTCACTATATTTTTTAACACAGAGGTCTAGAGGTCTTACCCTATGTTTTTTAATTCGCACGTCCCAAACAGCCATTAATGTGCGATATACTTCACTTAATTTAATTACAAAAAATTTTTACTCTATTTGTAATGCGTCACAACTATGATGTGCACTCAAAGTTACCAGAAATAAAATGAATATTGACGATAACGAAGCCACACTACGTCAAACTGCTTCATTATTAGCTCTGTTCATTTACTTTACTAGTAAAATTTAGCAACGAGAGAGTAACAAGAATTTTTCCAAAATTACTCTCAAAAATGTGAAAAAGTAAATGAACGCTTTACTTGCTAAAATTTGCAAGTTAAAGTAGTGTTGTAATGTATAGGTATATATGAGTACTTAATAACTGCCCCTATATTTTTTGGACAAATTATACATATATGTATGTATATTATTATAAAAATATTGTGATTATGGTCATTTATATTCAGCATTGTCGTGACTGGCGTTTTTCGAGTACGGCTTGTAATAGAATAATGAAAAGTTTTGCAATTTTATTTAATCTAATACTACGCGTAGTTTTTTTTTTTTTTTTTTGGCGTGTGAGGTAGGGTTGAAAATGCCTTCGCACTTACAGAGACCGTCGTCTTCTGCGTCGAGTGGTGTTGCCACTAAAAAATTTCCTCCTCCTCCTCTGGGTAGATTCCTCCCCGGAACCGCTTTCCGCATTACTTCGGGAAGGCCCAGAGCCACGTCCCAATCAGGACCACTCTCACTCACCCACGTCTGGGTCCGCCAAGTTTGCAGCCGGCGCCATGGCCCCGGCCCGTATCGCCTGGTCCCCGTCAGAGGGGGCCCCGCTATGCAGCAGCGCATCGAGGTCCCTCTTCTTCCTCCGCAGTACGTATCCCACGTACTGTGCCACAGCGTCCCAATTGTCCTCACAATCGAGCATCCTCCCTATCACGGTGGCAGGAGCGAACCCGCCAACCCGCTGCGCCATTGCACCTCTCTCAGCATGCCACCTGGTGCAGTCGAAGAAAGTGTGTTCTGCATCATCATCCGTAATACCACAGTAAGTGCAGTCGGGACCATCTGCCCTGCCCATCCGGTACAGGTACTTTCGGAAGTATCCGTGGCCCGAGAGGAATTGTGTCAGGAAGTAGTTAACTTCCCCAAATTTCCTCCGAATCCATACTTCCACGCAGGGAATGAGCCTCGCCGTCCACCTGCCGACCGTGTCCGCGGTCCACCAGTCCTGCCATCGCCGGACAGTTTGGTGTCTCAGACCAATAGCACCAACACCAGGGCCCTCCCCCCTCGAGTTCCAAGCCTCCCACCGCTCGCGCGCCAAGAGGTCTATGGGTATTTCCCCACATATCACCAGGACCGCAGCGCCCGAGACCGTGCGGTAAGCCGAAGCAACCCTAAGGGCCGCCGTCCGCTGTACCGCCTCGAGTACCCTGCGTTTGGTTCTCTCACCCAGTACATTTCCCCAAATCTCGCTCCCATGCAGCAAGATCGACTTCGTAACCGCCATAATCAGCCTCCTCTTGCTCTGTGTCGGGCCTCCGACATTCGCCATGAGTCTGCTCAACATGCCAGTCATCTTCGCCGCCTTAGTCGCCACATGCCGTATTTGGGCCCAGTAAGTCAGCCTACAGTCGAGTCTGACGCCCAAATACCTTATGGCACTCTGGGTAACCAGAGACACATCCCCTATCTGCATGCCGACATCGAGTGGTATGTGTGCCCGCGTCATCAACATCTACCTCGGTCTTCTCCCCGGACAATTCCAAGCCGTGGTCCTCAAGCCACATTCGGGTCCTAATCATGACCCGGTTCAGCTTCCCCCTGGCGTCATCCATATCCCGCGCCAAGATCACCGCCGCTATATTATCCCACGTATCCCACGAGCTGAGCATCCTCGGGCATTTCCACCCCAAATATCCCATCGTAGGTCAGATTCCATAGGTCCGGGCCCAGCACAGATCCCTGGGCCGCGCCGGACGTGATCGTCCTGCTCCTCCGCCCCGTCGGCGTATCGTACAACAGTACCCGATCGTCCAGATAACTACGGAGAATTCTATACAAGTATCCGGGAATACGAAACCTCCCCCGTAGCGCCTCTAGAACATCAGCCCATCGTAGGCTGTTGAAGGCATTCCGAACGTCGAGTGTTGCCAGGACAACTATGCGCTTCGGATAATAGCGCCTTTCGCTCTGAGCGCGCTCGAAGCACTCAACCACATCAGCAATCGCCCCGAGCGTTGACCTGCCAGGTCTGAAGCCATGCTGTCTATCCGACAGCCCCCCAGCCATCCTCACGGCCTCCGCCAGCCTTCTTTGCAGTAGCTTCTCCAGCAGCTTGCCGGCACCATCCAACATACAAAGTGGCCGATAAGCCGCTGGCTGGGTCGGATCGCCCCTGCCCTTGCTAACAAGCACGAGCCGCTGTGTTTTCCAGTGTCTTGGGAAGACGCCCTGGACCAAACAAGCATCATATACCGGAAGCAATGCTTCCGGCCTGCTCTCAGCCAGGATCTTGAGCACCTCCGACGGTACCCCATCCGGGCCAGGGGCTTTCCCCGTCCTAAGAGCCCCGGCGGCGATCCTCAGCTCCTCCCCGGTAAAGGGCGGTGGAACCCCATCATCGTAGGGCTCACGTTCGCCATCCAGCGGAGGGTGTGTGGGGAACAGGCCCCCCACAATCGCATCGATCCGCGCGCCGTCCAGTTGCACCCCAGCGCAACTACTACTACGCGTAGTCGAAATACGTTAAACACGATAAGGGTGATTAGCTACTTTTGAATAAAATGTATGAATAAAATATCTATTTTTAATTAGTTTATACGTTATAACAGCCTGCCTACACATAGCAGTTTTATTTCAATGAACGGAAATAACGGCAGAATGAGGTCGCAAAAATGTTTATTTCCAACTTTGTGTTTTATTTTCCAAACGACTTTCATAATGTGTTGATTCTTCATACGAACTGAAGTTCATGGGGGTTTGAGCGTTTTATTTGACTAAATTTTGGGACTTAGTTACATACTATGAACTATGTTTCATTTCATATGTACACCAATAACTTTTGCGAATTTATCTAATTTGATGTAAATTTACAAGTTCCAAATTTTTACTTCGATTGCTTTTTCACAATAAGAGAATATAAGTCTGTCTAACCATAAATGAAATATTTTCAAAAGGGTTTACATTTATAGACAAATAATATAAATGATTTTTACACACGAATTTGTAAGATATTTCAGTTTTTTCAAATAAAATTGCCCTATTACTTTTTGTAGCATATTCACAAATTTATAGCAATCTGCTTCTAAAGTATTTAAAGCGAATATACAATAAGTATAAGCCCCTTTTTAAATGATTTAATAAATAAAATAATAAACAGCCGCCGAAAAATGGAAAAAAGGAAACAAATTTAAGCAATTTTCATTTTCATTGTAATAAAAAGATTTATCCAAAATAAAATATCCTGTTGCTGCCAGCATTAAACCCCAAAGGCAGTAAAAAAAGGAATTTAATAAATTATGTGTTAATTTGAATTTATTTGCAAATATATATCTGAACTAATTGAATTATTTGCCTGCTTAGTGTAAAGTACCGGGTAGATAGGTACCCATAATTTTTAGAATACTAAAAATAACAGATGGTCTGTTTGCCGGAACATCCTAAAAGAATCCTAAAATTAGCCTATGCTGTGTTGCTTAATTCAATTCCATTAGACATCTTATTTTGCTTCTGTTGTTCCTAAATTACACAAAAAGAAATTTGTTACCTTTTAAATACTTTTTATCGTTTTAAAAGTTTACATTTACTTACAATTTCTTAAATTTTCCAAAATATTTTTATTTTTAACTAAATTTAGAAATATTGTTTTGTAAACACAAACGCAAAACAGCTGTTTGAATAATTATTGCAAGTAAAAATTTTACTTGTAAAAACTTGATTTTCATCACATACCTGATAGTCTTTGTTTTCTCCATATTAATCTTGAGATTTATACTGACACATTGTTCATGAAAGACCATTCATTTCCTAGACATTTTGCTGACAGCTGATTCAAATTCCTTATCAAAGGTAACAAGTCGAAAATCATCCGCAAATTGGAAGTACTTTGTGTTTTCATTCTATGTAATAAACCAGTATAAATATTGAATAATAGCGGCGATAGGCCATTTGAAATTTGACAGTTACAGAATCGTGACCCAGTTTTAGAATACGTCTACTTAAAAAGCTGTTTATCCAATGGATATAAATGGAGATATGCGAGAGAACGTGGGTGGTAACAGAATTTGTTGCATTGTCAATGTCAGGAGTACACAAGATGACTTTGTAGTCAGACTTTTTTAAGGTAGCCAATGTTATGCAATATTTCGTTCAGACACGTAGATGCCAATCTGTTCTTTCTGTATGCAAAGGATCTATCCGGTAAAGTGTTGTACTGGTCGCAGAAAATAGTTAACCTGTCCTTAACCATGAGATCTACAATCTTAATAAAGACAGATAATAAGGAGTTAGGCCTAAAATCTTAATTATACGCCAGCAGTCATGAATATTGCCTTCCAAAGAAGCGTCATTTAATGCCGTCAGCAGGGATCTTTGAGCTAAAGGAGATAAAACACGAATCATCTCATAGGTAACATTGTCCTCACCACCGCCGAGGGTCTCCTTTTACTTCCCGACACATGGGACAACTCTTCAAAGGTGAAGGCTAAATCGCCACAATTTCCAATCACCGGTTCAAATGAATACTCATTTGAAAAATGTTGATTTGTGCTGACCTGATCCCTAAGGAAAGTGAGAGAGACGCTGTTATTATGCTCATCCCAAGCCGTCACATCAGAAAAGTTTGAATTTCCACAAATGTTTCTAACAAATTTCCAAGCATCCCTAGAATTTGGGTGCAGATTCAACAAATCTATTTCACTCTCAATGTTCCGTCCCCTTGCCCTTTTAACAGCCTCCTTCCATTCGAGTTTAGCCACATAGGCCGCATGACAGTTTTCTGGCCTAGGATATTTGTTGCACTTTCGCATAAGAGCCATAAACACACGAAAAATCTACTCAAGTTCTGAGTTAATTTAATAATCTGTAACTAACCGACTGATACACGTGCGAAAAAATTTCGCTGATAGCTGCAATATAAAATTTTTTGTTGTTGAGATAATATTCAATAGTTTTGCAGTTTTTCCTAAGTGATTGACAATTATATTGAAGAATTTTCATAAAGAGTATCCATTGTGGCGCCCCTTATAAAATCATGGTCAATGTCTCTGTATATTCTATCTAGTCTAGCTCTAAAATTCGACACATCATTTAAGCCATGCATATAATCTTCTTTATTAAAAAAGTCCTTCATGAAGGTGATAAACTCACCCATCGTTTTCTCCAAAAGTGAGACCCTGGGATTTGGGCGATCCAGTAAAAGTTCTCAGGGTTAAAATCCTATTTATCACAGCATCTTTGTTTTTAACATAGGTTACCCTACTCTTCGTTGATAAAGCTGGAAAGTTGTTCTCATCAGCCTCAAGCATAGAAAACCTGTTTGAGGTACTTGGATTATAGGTCTCCATAACCTCCTTTCGTAACAACATCTTACTTGTCATAATTTTCCTGATATTTATTTCCTTTTGCCAAACATTGCACTTCTCTGTCTTCCATTGTGGTCATTTCCATTGCACAAAATACATTTCACGAGCTCACAAGCGGGATCATATCCCCCGGCCTACGGTACTCAAAACACCTTTTCAGAGAACGACAACCTTTTTCGGTGTTTTCCAGTCACCCACAGTTCCAGCACAACTTGACAGATGGATAAAAATGGTCAACCTTGATAATAGTATAATTCAAAATAATTTCATAACATTTTTTTCACCGTACTATGGGTATACCCTGTAAACGGCTAATATGCCAGAAGTGACAACCCTATAGCCGTATTGGGGACACTTCTATATATGGAAAACCGTTTTCCTTTTTTTTGACACCACAAAGTTTACAGATTTTATTCAGCCAACATACTTTGTTAACAAGGACTATGACTTTTCACCGTACTATGGGTATACCCTTTAAACGGCTAATATGCCAGAAGTGGCAACCCTATAGCCGTATTTGGGCCACTTCTATATATGGAAAACCGTTTTCCTTTTTTTGACACCACAAAGTTTACAGATTTTATTCACCTAACATACTTTGTAAACGTTAACTTAACTTTGTTGTTTTAGGAGGTTATTAATTAAGTGTTTTGAAGCAATGTAAAAGAAATTATTTCAATAGGCATGTAGTGCATGCGAATATTAAACATTTTGTAATACTTTTAATTAAAACGTATATAATTTTCATTCATGAAATCGTAAATATAAAATGTTTATATTTTTTAATTTTTATTGTGCACAACAATATATCTATGTTGCCTTTCAAGTGGAACGACATGGAATAGCACTAAAATATGTAAACAAAACTGTTAAATGGTTGCATAAATTTGTGTTTTAATACTTTTTTTCGGATTTTAATGCCTTTTTCTTCGTAGTACTTTTTTTCAACTGTGCTGTTATGTTAGCTGATAGCCGTGAATAAATCTTAACGGAAATAAAAAACTTTAGCAACAAACCAAAACATCCGGTTTGCTAGAGTTTTTTATTTCCTGTTTGATTTATTCACGGCTATAAAAGCAGTATCATTTGTTATTATTTAGATAAATACCCTACAGACAAAGTAACTAGTATGTGGTTAGAAATATACTAGTTGCCGTTTACTTTAGACTAGTTACCTATCTGTCCTTTTTTCATATATCGAACTATCGATTTTAACTTTAGGTTGTCATAGGAGCGCAACTAGTTCATTTGTATATAGTTTTATTCTAGTTGAAATACTAGTTATTGTAAACTAGTGCGTTTACTAATTTTTTTATTTATAGTTTTATACTACTTGCGTTCTTTACAGTTGTATACCACTCCATTCTATAGTAATTTCCGACTAGATGCCTTGCTTATAGTTATATACCAGTACCTTTTACGTTATTTTCTTCCAGTTAAACAATATAATTTTTTAATTGATTTTATAATTATATTAAACAAAAATTTAACTTAAAATATGTTAAACTAAACATTGGGAATTCATATAAAACATTAAACAAAAGTGAAGAAAAATAAATGTAAATTAAATATAAAGATTAATTTTATATGACTAAATTAGTTTCCACTGCCACTGGTTTTCTATTGAGGGCCGGTTTCAGTCTGAATTGTTTTTTTTTGCACAACTGCATTGCCTGCCGTAGTACCACTTCTGGATCTTTTTCCCCTAAACTGGGTAAACTTACGATGGAGTCTGGAGAAAGTTTAATATAAATTTGTTAATGATAAAAATTTGACACTAAAAAAATATAAATTTACCAATCAAAGCTTTGTAAAAATTTTTATATGTTTTTAAACGCAATTTTCCATGAGTGCCTTCAGTATTATAATTCATAACAATTTTGCTGTCCAGAATGTTTTCCAAGTTTTTTCCCACGCAGTTTCGCCATAGTTTGCTCATTGTAGACACTTAAAGTGAATAATTCAAGTAATATATTATACGGGGGGTACACTGCAGACAGCAAGTGATGTCACTCAGCTCATCATTGAGCTATTGTGCCATTCGTAATATATTATTAACGATAATGAAATGTTATATTTACTGTATTTAAAATAGGAACAAAGAGATGGAAAATAAAAACATAATAAACAATTTTTTTTACTTACGTATATGTCGCGGTTGTCAGTGCTGATTGTTGCTCTAAATTTTGAAGCATTTGATCAGACGCCACTGGAAAATCATTTGTACCGGCAGAAATTGATGTCTCCTGTCGAACTAATTTTGTTGTAACAACCTTTATTTCGGCAAATGCGGACATAATTGACTCATTTCGTTGTTCGACAATTTTAGATAAATTGCTAATGGACTCTAGAAAAGTATACATATATACATATGTAGTATTTACATAGTATAAAAAAGTTATTTTCGTCAAATTCAATTCTTGTGCATATAATATAGTATATACATACATATATATAATTTATTTATGTATATATGGTTTTTTACTAAATACCTTGTAAACTGTCCATTTTTCTGGAAAGTTGTTTGCAATTTTCACATAAATTATTTTCTGTATATGTAATGAAAAAATATGTACGCATAAGGGTAAAAATTAATGGTCCCGATTCGCGAAAACGCGTACAAAAGTGAAACTTTACATGGAAAACAAAAACAAAATTACAAAGATCTCAATAACTTGTTTTTGATTTACATACAAAATGTACAGTTAGTTTATAAAGGATAGAGAAATGCGCTCGTTTAAGTTTGAAATGCGTTGGTTTCATTTTTAAAATGTATGGTAAACAAAAACAATTTTTGTAAATTTGTTTTTGTTTTGCATATAAAGTTTCACTTTTCGACGCGTTTTGGCGTCCATTATTACAGATATAATTTGTTATGTACATATGTATATACTTACTTGAGTTGCTTCCACAAAAAGGCATCTTTTTAATTTTTGAATTCATCTTAAAAAAATAACTTAAATATTAAAAAAAATAATAATGAATAAATATGTATAGGTAAAAATGTTAAAGGCAACTGTGCAAAATTGGTACTAAGATAACTTTATCACCACTAGGAATACACATAAATTTAAAGTTAATTTCCAAAATTGAGAACTTCTCTACATTACCTAAAGAAGATGTATCGGCACAGCAATTTCCAATAGTCATGGAGTCTACGGGTTTCTCAAAAAAACTATTTACATTTGCTACCCTTTTGCGAAGACAAACTTTTCTTTATCGTCATCTATAAAACTGTGTATTTGAATTGGAATATACGGTTTGATGCAACAAATATTGTCCGGTTTCTTTGAGGTGTAAAGGCATTTATTGAAATAATAGCATAAACCTTTGCTTTTGAGTATTTTAAACCCTTCGTTTTGAGTATCGACAACAAATCTTTCATAGTGAACTCTTTTAAAAATCTGTTGCAGTATATTTGTTGGTTTTTTGACATATTTTTTCATTGCCTGAAAAAAGGTTTCGTTTACATTTAATTACAAACAATAAATGATTAAATATGTGCATAATTTAATGTAAAATGTCCGTATATATTAATAAAATTCTTATTTTCAATAGGAAAAGATAATAAAGCAAAGAAGAAATTGTGAGAAACTGAATAAAGGTACACCTCTATCACCACCTTAAGAATTCTTTTATGCTCAACAAATTACTGAAGACAATTTCCTTCCCCAACTGTAATCTTTGCTTCCCAATTTATTATAATCTATTTTTAACGTGTAACTGTATGCCTAGAGTGTATATGAATTCTACATTGACGAAATGGGAAGAGCTACCATCATTGGCATTGGGCCAAATATACGAAAATTTAAAAACTGAAGACCTTAAAGCCAGTGTAACATGTAAACATTGGCGCACTGATTTGTTCCGAAGGAGGTAAGTTTTTCACTATAATTAAAGAAGTTTATTGATTTGTACTCGCTTAGTCAATTTTCATATACAACATATTTTTATACAGTAATTTATTTTATTTATTTATTTACTCATTCAGCAAAACCCACACTGGAAAAAGGTGATATACGCAATTCAAAAAAAAAAATCCAAAAAGAAAAAAATAGCCTATGTGATAGAAAGTTGGAAAAAGAAGAAGAAAATATAAAATAAAAAAGTTGGCGGCAACACCATTTTTCCGAGTTATGGGCCTAAGAAATTTTCGTATATGAATACGATTTTTTACTACATTTCTGAATGTATATGGCCAATATGGGTATTTAAAATAAATTTCTATATATTTGAAATTTTATTAAAAAAATCTCAATACTTTAAGTGGTAATACTAGTTTTTTTTAATAATTTTACATAAAAATTTTTCCAAAGTGCCCTACGTAAGTATGTATGTATATAGTTAATTCAAAATGAAATTACACATAGAACGTCGGTTTCGTTAACTAAAGTACTTTTGCAGGACCGGCTTACGTCAGCCGAAACGGAGCTGCAAAACTTAAGCAGTGTTTAAGGATTTTGTCCGCCATTATGTCTTCTAAATTTTATCTTTAAGATGTAAGATTGTATCAACGGCTTTAAAATAATATTTTTGTGGAGCTGCTTCACTAAACTGAACATAAGCCAATTCATAGAATTTTAAATGCTTTTTCTACTTGAGAACATCTATTACAAATTTAGTATATACACGCATATGTATAGTATATACTTACGTATATATTTCACGTATTTATACTTACAGTTCTTCATTTGATAAATCCTCTTCTTTAGTATCTTCCTTTGCATGTAAACCTAATCGGTTGGCTACTTTCTCTTCAAACACCATGCTACATTGGAACCTACTAATTTAGGCGTGAAGCCTCTATAGCAACCAAAAACGCCATCCAATTTACGTACTTATGTATATGACCAGCTACAAAAATTTCGAGTCACTTTGTTAAAGAAGTTGAAAATTTAATATTCATATAAGTATGTATGTAATACCAATACCATATTGAAATATATTGAGTAAAAACATTACTGGTCTTCCACGGCTGGTATAGGTGCATAGCCCAACTGCATCAAAACTTTTGAATACTCGAACGGATAAAGCGCAGCAGATGCACATAGAACATCTCCGAAACGCTGTCAATCGGATACCTGTTTATTTTTAGTATCATCTTCGTTGAGTGAAATTTTTATAGTAATATGCACTTGTTATAAATAAATAAATGCTCGATATAAATTAATTGGAATATTATTCACCCCTATCGTGAATATCACTTCAGGTGAAAATAGGTATCATGCATTTTATAAGGAATTTTTTTTCTCGTTAACGATGTCAGTGAATGTAGAAAAAAAAGAGAAGATTTCCAAAACATACAATTTATTAAAAAGCAAACACAAGCAAAGATCTGAGCCGAATGATTTTATCGGCAAAATCTTCAGTAGGCCTTTAATCAAATTCTTGAAAAAAGGTAAAAAAATTTTACATGAACTCCAAAAAAAAATATTTGTGAATAACGCAATATACAAAGAAAACAAACCAAATAGCTTCTTTAAATATTTTTCTTTATAAAACAAACATTTTATTATTTGTTTTATTTTATTATTTGTTTTAAATCTATTTAATTTAATTTGTCAAAGTGTTGATTAATATTAAGAAAGGTTTAGAGAAATTAAATAGATTTAAACATGTGTATAACAAACAAACATAGATAAATAATCTTAATTAACAAATTATGATAAATGATATAGCGTATAATTCTAAGAATTGTCGGATTTACGAATGTTGTGAAATAGTTCGTAGTTGTCGTGTACGAAAAGAACACGTTTAACGGTCAGAGCATTTAGATTTCATCTTGCACTACTAACACTTCGGGTCACGGTGACCGGATGAGGTCTTTCATGGCCTTTTTTCGTGGCATTGTGCTATTCCCTTTACCATACCCGCCTAAATCTTTTGCATTGTTGGTGCCATTGTGTTGGTTACTGCTAGACTGTTTGGTGATGAAGGAGTAACACTGATCACCGGCAGTCGTTCAAGCAGCGATTAGCTCAGTGGCAACTACAATACAAAAGATAGACATTTTATTTAAATTTTCTCGCGTTAATCATGACAGGCCGATTCAGAATTGACTTCTGCAACATATGTAGTGTAAGGGCAAATTTCTTCTCTGTCTATGCTCACGTTTGTCTCCATCGGCCGGATGTTTTCGCCTTAAGTGAAACCCAGGTGTCTGAGGATGCTGACCCACAGGATTTTCACTTACCTGGGTATCACCTCCTATCTCTTTTCTATCTACACAGGGGCCTTGCAATTTATATACGCAATGAAGTTGTGTACCAGTGCCAGCAATCTTTAAACACGCATGATCCCGAATTTAGCTGTCTTTGGGTTAAATTCAAAATCAGGGCACATCTTCTGCATTTCGGGTTTCTTTACAGAAGCCCAGAGCTATTCGCAGCGCACAATCACCTTGCGCAATTAGTGAATGAACCAACACATATTTCATGTGTTGAAGGGCATCAACACAACACCCTCGACCTTTTTCTCACTTCACACCCTGAAAAGTATGAAATGAACATTAGCGCACCTCTCGGTAATTCGGATCATTGCATCATTTCTGACTCCTTTTCGTTTGCGGAACTTCGAGGCGTTTCACCGCCAGCTACGAAACGTTTGAAATATATTTACGAAAAGGCACGTTGGGCTGAGCTCAACGATTTCTTTCGGCATTTCAATTGGAGGCTCTGCTTCCTCGACAATGATGTCAATGCCATGGCTAAAATGATCCAAAATATAATATTGCTTGGTATGAAAACGTTCATACCATCGAAGCAAATTTCGATTAGGCCTAGACCAAAGTCTTGGTTTAATCAGACACGCAGACTTGCAGTCAGATCCAGAGAGGAAGCATTTAGTGTCTGGCGGAATGATAAAAACGCAGATACTGATATGATACGCAAAAGGGCGAGAACTTCGTGTTCCAAAGTGCTAAGACGTGCAAAAGCTTTGTACGAGCAGAGTCTTCGCGCTAAGGTTCTTACTGCCCCACGGGGAAGTAAAAGCTTTTGGTCATTCGTTAAAAGAGTTAAGGGAAATGCTAGTTCTTCTATTCCGTCTGACCCGGTTGAAAAGGCTAACCTCATTGCTGAAATGTTTGCAGGCAATTCTCACCTGCCGGAAAACAATCAACCACTGCCCGCATCCGAGCGTGTATCCGTAACTATGCCAAAGATATACTTTCGGGCTCGTGCAGTTAAAAGGATTTTATCGGACCTTAACATAAATAAGTCTCCTGGCCCGGATGGAATTCCGGCACTGGTCTTGAAGCAGTGCTCTTCGACGTTATCGCGTCCTCTGGCAATCCTTTTCACCACCCTATATAATGCAGGCAAATTTCCGTCGTGCTGGAAAGTTGCAAATGTTACGCCGATCCCCAAGAAGGGAGAGGCAAGCAACCCTGAAAATTATCGCCCAATCGCAATATGCTCTACCATTTCTAAAGTAATGGAGAGTATGCTAAATTTCCATCTTATGAAATGTCTGGAGTCCACTAGCTTACTTAACGACCGGCAATACGGCTTCCGTGGAGGACGTTCCACGGGTGATTTATTAGCCTTCCTCTCGGAAAAATGGTGTCGATCCATCCACCATTTTGGCGAAAGTAAGGTAGTGGCTCTAGATATTTCAAAAGCATTTGACAGTGTGGCATGGAAAAAAAAAAAAAAATAGCCCGAAGAAAAAGTACGGGCATTCTCGTGCGAGAAGAACAAGAGCATTCTCTCTCAAAAACTCTCTCATTTACTCAATTTTTGAGTAAGAAAATGCTTTTGGGTAAGATTTGCCCCAATTTTGAGTAAACGAACAGACCTAGTGTTCATTTATTTTTTCACATTTTTGAGAGTAATTTATGAAAATTTCTTGTTACTCTCTCGTTTCTAATTTTTACTAGTAAAGTAAAAGAACACACCTTTTGTGTGCATTGTGTAGCAAATGCCATCATAGTATTAACAAAGACTATAAATATATGAAGATGGTGCACGCAGAACATTTAAATAAAATTAAAAATATTTTGTGTTTATAGATGCTGCGCGGCGAAACAATAAGGGAAAAGCTGAACTGTTTTTTTCTTTATTTGTATAAAACCACAAACAAGAGAGCACAACATTTTTAAGCATATTAAGCATCATTGAGGGTGGCGATGGCACGATGGATGGTATTCTGAACGTTGACTACGAATCCAAAACAGACCTGGATTCAAACCCAGTTTCAGACTAAAAAATTTTAAAATAAAAATAAACATCTCGCATTTTTCTGATGTGCATTAGTGTGTCAGTTGTTGTCGGAAAGTTTCAGTGGCGAAGGCATAGTCACTGGTCACTGAACAATGCCGGCTTCATTCCTGATAGCTGGTTGTCCTGTTCCAATACATCCTCCTCACAAAACCCGGAACGGATGGCTTCTTGGCCAGAATCTTCCGCAGCCTCCTGGTATCAGAGGAAGACTTCACGTTACCGCAAAACTCCCGCCGGAACCTGCGCTTTGCGCTTCTGGCCAGATTCTCGAACCTGTTCACAGAAGACTTATACAGTTCCCAGTGTCCTTCGTCTCGATGAATAGCTTCCTACAGGCCCCACCGGACGCGGCGATCTCGCCAGTCCACCATGAGGGGCACGTTGACTATAAAACCAAAAAAAACAGACCTGGGTTAACTCCAGTTTCAGACTAAAATTATTATATTTATGTGTCAGTTGTTGTCGGAAGGTTTCAGTGTCGAAAGTCACTGGTCACTGAACAATACCGGTTTCGGCTGATAGCAATCCACAATCGCATCAGAACTCCCTCCTTCGTAGGTATTGTGTAGCACCGGCGAAGTAAAACAATAATCAAAATGGCTACTGAACCGAAGCTTCAGCACTGCTACGAGTATAAATAAAGAACGCGCGAAAGCAGAGCTGCAAAAATAAATAATTAAGCTTCACCTCTTGTCATTTCTCATACTATCCCTTTCCTATAGTTCCAGCACAATGCTTCGCATGTGTAGGAGTCATCTCCTGAGTGCTGGTACCAGATAAAAAAAAATCAAGGCGAACTGATACCAGGTAAAAACAAAATTACAACAACCAAAAATCATTGTGTATTGTCAAAATAATTCATACAATTTGACATTAAATATTGATAAATAGGCGGTAGCTGGGCTAGTGAGTTCACCTGTTATGAATTCGTCTTGATAACTATGTAGTAATATGTATTGTTTTTGGTCTTTTTATTTTGTTACGCATAAGGTCTGTCTGGGTACTTTTCCAGTAGCAAATACTCAGAAACTTTTTTTGGGAGAGTAAGACCAATTTTACTCTGTCGGGTGAAAATATCTCAAAAAGTACGCAGACAGCATCCAATGAAATCTTGCAAGAAAACAGCTGATCGGTATGTAAACAATTGAAATAACAAAGCAAAAGAGTTTTAGCATATGTGTACGCAAAAGTGAATTCTCGCGGTAAATTAAAAAATTATTAATTAAAGTGAAGCCTAAAAAGTGTTGTAAATTAAAAAACTTGTTTATTACACTGTTATTAATTTGGTAAGTTCAATTTCTTCTTAGTTTTTAGTTTTATTTGTCGGGTTTTTTATAAAACTTCTTTCGCTTACATTGCCCAACATAATGCCTAAATGACACTGCAGCCGATTACAAAATGTATAAACTCAACAAACACATAAAAAATGTAAATATATATTGAATTCAAAATTAAAAATATTCTTTAAAAATATTGAAATAAATTTTTAATTATTATCTGTCAGAATTTGCATTGCTTGGCAAATTTCATCTCGCACACTATTTCCACGAGAAACCTGGTCATGATTTAGAAATTCTTCATCAACATCTGGTGATATCTCGGATGTAAAGTTTAGGTCATCTTCATTTGCAATGTTGTGTAAAACACAACACGCTCTAATAAAGTGTCATAATTTTTTAATTCCTCGTAATTTGCAGTAGTACAACTGCCTAAACCTCTGTTTTAAAATACCGAACGTATGTTCGATACGGACACGACCAGAGCTTAGTTTTATATTAAACTGTATCTGAGTTCTTTTTTTTTTTTGTCTTGGACCGGCACTCAGGGGATGACCCCTACACATGCGATGCATTGTGCTGGAACTAGGAAATTAGGTTATGGGAAGGATGATAGAGGGAGTAGTGTTTATTGACATTTGATTTAAATCTTCCCAAGCTAAAAGTGACAGGAAACACCTCTGCGGGTAGTCTATTCCACATTCGTGCCGTTCGGCCAAAAAACGAATTTTCCCTGTAATGCGTAGTGCGAGTCGCCGTCAAATCGACCACAAATGGATGCGCTCTTAATGATGATCGCGTCGTGCGCGCGAATACCCGGGTTTCGGGAACAAGTTCCCTGATTTCATTAGAACACCTCCCATTATAGTAACGATAGAACAAGGAAACGCACCCCACGTTGCGACGATGCTCAAGAGAGTCAATAGAGTTGGCTACCCTACTGTCTCCTATGAGTTTCTTCGCCCTTTCTTGTACACGGTCGAGTAACTTCAAAATAGTCTTTGAAGCACCGGCCCACACATGAGAGTTGTATTCCATTTTCATCTTGTCAGATGTCCGTTATCTTTGTATGGAGTTATCAAATATTTATTGCATGGATAAGCAGAATCCCCCAGAAAATAATAATCTGAAAGCATAAAAAAGTTAAAATAATATTGCTTAAACTTTTATAATCACTATTACCTTTACAATACGATGGTAGCTTTTCATAGATAGGTGAGTTCTTCAACACCCAACTGTCGTGACACGACCCAGGGTATCCAACAAAAATGTTTATAAATTTTCTGTTTTCGTCACAGATTCCTTGCATACAAATTGTTATATTGCCTTTCCGGTCGATATAGTCATCTTTAGAAGTGGACCATCAATGCATCCTAAATGAAGATATTGTTTAGTATATTCATTATTTTTGGTTATGTGTATATCAGTCATGACACCTACCTATAGCCTTTGGAAATAAACATTTATCGGCGAAAAATTGACTTGACATTTCCTTTTTTTGTTCGCTTGGCCACCATATGACTTCCGGACTAAGGGAACTTAGAAACATTGACACTCTTTCTATTATTGCACCTACTGCAAATAGACTCATGTCAAAGCGATCTGATACATCTCTAAAGCTGCATGCCTCGTGCCCAGCAAACCATAAAAATACCAAGATGTGAGCACTTTCGGGTAGCCTTTTGTCGCAACGCATTTTTTTAAACATTTCCCAGTTTGAAAACCGATCGCATAGGTATCCAAACAGTTGACTCGATATCCGGAAATTTCTTCGAAATTCCTCTTCGCTGTAATTGGGCACTATTTCTTCCATGTACAGCTTTACACAATGTCTTTCTTTTGGCTTCATAAGAAAAGGCTTTAGACGGAAATATATATCATTGCCTATGCATCCATTTAGTAGTATACTTAAATTTGGCTCCGAGTCATCTTCTTCTTCACTCTCGGACGACAAAGAATCCAGCACCATCACTGCAGTAACTATTATGTGCTTCCTCATGTCACTGTTTCCACGACGAACGCACTGTTTTTTTGGAGGATTCTAGCATCGAAAATAAAGTACTGTTAATAATACTTTGATTACACTAACATATAACACAATTCCACATACTCGCCTCTTCTATTGCATGTTTGTCCCACAAAGTTCTGCTCGTTCTATCGGTTCTGCCATCTCGAATCCACTTACATCACGGTCGCACTGTATATTTGGACGTTTCTAGCATGAAGTAAAATGTTTTGTGTATTATAATTTATTATAAACTTTAAAAATCAACAAAATTCTAACTACTTACCTCTGGCATTGTTAAATTTAAATTTTTATTTTCATTTCACAAAAATTATTTCATTCAAACAGTAAATAAAAACAGCTGTTCAAACTAGTTGCAAAATCTTGCAAGCAGAAATTTCTCCAACAACATTTTGCAAGTTCTCTAACTTCCAACTGTCAAAAAATTCTCTTTTTAGCTCTCTCGCTGTAAGAGATCTGGACTACGCAGGGTGTTATATTTCTTGTTCAAAACACATTCAAGTACGGAAAAATATGAAATAATTGAAAGAAGTTTCTTGTTTTCATATAATTTAGGTGCAAATAAATTATGTAAAGCCAACTCAACCGATTGAATTATTTTAGGGTATTTTATTGTTGTACTATTGGAATTATATCGATTCACACTGAACTATAATTATTTGTTATAAAAATCTTAATTGTACACCTACCTTTAATATCTGCATGTACATACATATATAAAGTGGGATAACATAAGTTTGCCAGCCATAACTATTTATTATTTTGTTTTCAAAAGTATATACAATCAGGTATGTGATGAAAATCGTTTTCGGCATTAAAACGTTTTGAAATCGACAAATAGTGCGATGAATTTGTATTTGACGATTTGTTGTGACGATTTCATATTCCATATTGTTTCATTTAAAAAAAGACGTTTTTAACATGTGATGCATTTCGATAATGCCAGTTTAATTTCGTTTAATTTTACTTGAACAAAATGTAAAGAAATATACAAAAAAGTAAAAAAATAAATAAATATATTTTGCTTTTAAACAGGGGAAAGCATAAGAATAACGTACAAGAAGATGCCTTAATTCAGTTCATGGAATACTTTGTGACGCTTTTTCACTGCATGCTTTTCTTAAATGCATCATTCTTCATCTGATGAACGTACGTAATCACTTTGCAATGCCGAAGCCATTTTATTGCAACCAATTGTTTTTTACGATTTACGATTGCACTTTGCATTAGATGTAGCTCAGTGATGAATTTATGAATTGGCCTTATAATCTAAATACCTTAAATAAGGTTTATTAGACAAATTTCTATACAAAATCAGTTGTATACACACAGTATAAACTAGAAATATTTACCATGAGTATGACTTTTAAATATTAAGTGTGGCGGGACTGGAAAACCTGTGTTAAGAAGAAAATTGCAACCAACAAACAAGAAGAATATCAACTGGAGGAGGTCCTTTCAATCAAATATATATTTCGAAAAAAGAGGAAGTTATTGGCCAAATTTGTGGTGATTATGTGATGCTCCACTAACATCGAAAAGCCAACTCGGCAAAAGAAAAACAAACAATATTTCTGATAACACCCCAAGCACGTCTAAGAGATCTTCCAAGGGATTCGAAAGAAAGAATGATGATATAAAAGAATATCTAAAGCAATATATTCAAGACAGCAAGAAAAAAAACAAGAACTTTCGGACTCAATGGAAACCTTAATTGAGATATTTCAGAAAAATGATGAAAAGTTAGATGTACTAGGATCCAATACAAGACGCGTATATAAGGCAATAGAAAATTTAACTACAAACGTTACAACGGAGTTAAAAAGACACAATAAAGAAATGGAGAAAGCTGCGTTTGAAAAAAACGAACTAAAAAAAGAAGGACTTAGAAATAAAAGAAAACTATTAGAGATAGAAATGATCAAATATAAAAAGCTGACGATATGTATGTTATGTTATTAAATTTAAATTAATTATTTTTTATTCTTCTTTTTTATGATTTACAACTGTATGAATTTACTCTTAATTTGGTGTTAAAATAAAATATTTTATTTAAAAGTTTTCATTTTAAAATTACATTATTTTTTTAATTAAGGACATATCCTTAGCCTCTTGATATATTTTAATAATTTTATAAGTCTTTAATTTATACTTTCAGCAATATTATCACGAATGACATTTGCAGTATTAAGGTCATCCAGTTCATCTTGTTCATCTATTTCATCATCTGAATGCTCTTCTGTAACTTCAGTTGGATCAGTAATTTTTAACGTATTCCACAAGTTGTGTAAAGCACAACAAATATTTATAATTTGCACTGTTTTTAAAGGGGAATACCAGAGTGTTTTTGACAAACATCTAAAACGGCTTTTCAGTACCCCTATCGTTCTTTCGACCACATTCCTTGCACAGGCATGTCTCTTATTAAATTTCTGCTGACAAAGAGTTGTTGGATTTCTAGACGGGGTCATAACGAAAGATTCAAGGGGGTATCCAGAATCTGCTAAAAGCCACGAGCCTCGTACTCCACTTTGGTATTTCTCCATGAAAAAGTTTCTAGCAGTGCTCATACTAAATATAAACGAGTCATGGCTAGAACCAGGTCGGCTTTTATTTCCATCTTGTAATCACAAATCTAGAATGCAAAATATATAACATGATAAAAATTTTAAATATGAATGAGTGTATATACTTACGATCATGGCATTAATGCTATAAAATCCTTTTCGGTTAAAAAACAAATGTTCTTCTCCTTTCGGACCCTTTGATGGAATATGGGTTCCATCTATGCATCCAACAACTCCGGGTATACCATACTTTTCATAAAAAAAGTTTTTGGATTTTTTTGACTCTGCATCTGAGATGTGTAGCTTAATAAGTCCTGGACAAATTTTTCTTTCTAAAATACGAAGTAAATTCGAAAAACACTTCGAAACTGTTGTTGGATGCATAGCTATATTAACATCGCTTCCAACTGACCTTTGAAAACTGCCTTCTGCGAAAAATCTTAATGCAGCTGCTAGGTGGAATGGATGACCGACTCAAATTATTACCAATTTTGTTTAAAATGATTAGGTAGCATCGTCAGGAAATAATAATTTGTATATTATTGAAAGAAAAGTTTCTTTAATTATTTATTTTCAATTGTTCGCTATCAAATAAAAAAATAAACCAATTGTTTTTTATTTCTTTACAATTAGAAAAATATTTTTCGAAAACTTTTATGTGAATCTTACACATTGCAAAAAATAAGTCTGATGGACCACATAAACTACCAAAATCTGTTTCTTTATCATAATTTTTTGCGTGAACAAACATTTCTGAAGGATATGACAAGATTGTACTGATTTAATTATATCCATACGGCATTTGGCACAATATATCCGCTGACCTATATAACCAACAAAATATCGCCTTGATGTTAACTCTATTGGAGAGAGTTAAAACTATCAGCATGTTCATCAAAATAATGTTAATTTTCATCGAATATGCTTGTAACATCTACGTCAGAGGTGTGAGCATTTTCAGATATACTTTCACTTCTTTGAGTGCTTTGTGCCTTTGTGATCATTTTGCAAAAAGTTTTTTCGTTTTTGTTAATAATTAATTTTTTTATTGTTAAATTCTTAATAAATTCTGCATCGGAGTCGCTTTCATTATTTTGTATGTTACATATAGAATTTTTTTTTTTTTTTTTAATCCAAATTTACTTTTATTATTATTACTTCTTACAATGGTTTGTGCCTTAGCGTCCATGGGACATTATATAAAAAGTCGACATGAAAACAGATTAACTTTTATATAAATTTGTTCTCAAAAATTATTAAATAATTACGTTTAGCATAATTGAACTGATTCCAACTATTCATGACTATGTATCTTAAATCTACAAATATATTTCAACAATTTGCCAGAACAGCACAATAAAGTTTGCTTGCTTAGATGACGATATTTAGTGACAATTGTGCTTGTTACTGATTTGGTTGTTATCCACAATTTTTCATCTCCTGTATCTGTTTAAAGAGCAATTGCATACGATCCTTCATTAAAGGTTGACCACGTTGAGTCCGTTTACTTATGGCTTTTGTTTTTTCTAAACGTTTCTTTTTGTACTGTAGAATCTTTTTTTCCTTCTCTTGTTTGGCTTTTGCTCGTTCCTCCTCAAACTCCTTTTGTTTTTGTGCACGCAAAGCTTGACGTTCTTGAAATTTTTTGGCACGTTCCTTTCAGGAAAATAGATGTTTATAGTATTTACTTATGTATACAAAAATAAAAACTTGCCGTATTTAGAATTTTTTGTTATTTATAGAAGGTTGGCTGGCCAAATTTCCTTACAAAATTCTATCAATAAACCTTCTACAAATCGTAAAATTTTTATGAATATGAAAGAAATGAGAAACCTTTAGTTTCCGAGTTATGGGCCTCTGAAGCTCCAGTACAAGTTTGTGATTTTACAAACTTTTGAGATTTATAAAAATTTCATAAAACGTTGAAAAATTCGTTAATTCTAAATACTAATACCTCTGTATTGTAGTGCAAAATAAAAAAAAGAAAATGCACAAGCTCCAAAATATCAGAAACGGATTGGAAGAAGAAATACATACGACAATTATTGCAAGAGAAAACATCGGATGAAATAATAGCTCTACTTCCAAACTAGGCACCTGCAAGAATGGTAGAAATCAGTAAAATTGTACATTCTTACTTTGTATGAATTGTGACTGTTGACTGAATAGCAATTTTCAACAACTGTGTGTGAATATCTCTCAATATACATAATTCATTGTATTTGTCCATTCATTTTTCTGCGCATTCAGTTTATGGTTGCTTGTAAAAGGTAGAGTCACAACAATGAATTACAATATCAGTGAATGAATGAACTACTATACACAGTGAATGATGCTGTCTTTTAATTTT
Source organism: Dexiosoma caninum (assembly GCA_963924685.1). Lineage (NCBI taxonomy): Eukaryota > Metazoa > Arthropoda > Insecta > Diptera > Tachinidae > Dexiosoma > Dexiosoma caninum. Next base: position 49,139,085 of record OZ004729.1, on the reverse strand, counting down.
TTTTCTACTAGCTTTAACATAGTCATCAGTGTTGCCGCTTCCCTAACACTTTGATAATAAAATACCTCAATGAAATGAAATACCTTATGAACTTATAATAATAAATGTAATCTATTCTAAAATATGTTCACTAATTTCATTAATATTTGAATGCAAAACTATTATTTTTCCAACTAAATCTAAATTTTTTATAATATTGAAACGTTTTTCTAAAATTAGTAATCTGGCAGCAGAAAATGCTCTTTCTGAAGCTACGCTACTTGCTGGAGTAGCCAAGATTTTGCAACTGGCTTTATATAAATAAGGAAATTGGGTTTCGTGCATATTCCACCACTGAATGACATCGAAGCTCCTAGTAAACAGTATACTCTTATAAGTATTTATTTCATTTATTATCATTATTATTATGAGGGTGGCGATGGCACGATGGATGGTAGTCTGCACGTTAACTACGAATCCAAAAATAGACCTGGGTTCAACCCCAGTTTCAGACCAAAAATTTTAAAATAAAAATAAACATCTCGCATTTTTCTGATGTTGCATTAGTGTGTCTTTGTGTGTCAGTTGTAGTCGGAAGGTTTCAGTGGCGAAGGCATAGTCACTGGTCACTAAACAATACCGGCTTCAGCTGATAGCAATCCACAATCACATCAGAACGCCCTCCTTCGTCGGTATTGTGTACCACCGGCGAAGTAAAATAATAATAAAAATGGCTACTAAAGAAGCTTCAGCACTGCTACGAGTATAAACAAAGAACGTGCGAAAGCAAAGCTGCAAAAATAATTAATTAAGCTTCACCTCCTGTCGTTTCTCCTACTATCCCTTTCCTATAGTTCCAGCACAATGCTTCGCATGTGTAGGAGTCATCTCCTGAGTGCTGGTCCTAGATAAAAAAAAAAAAAAAATCAAGGCTATCTGGTTGATGTAATTCCACAAAATCTCCAAATATATCGCTATTTTTACTCTGTTGCAATTGCTCATTTTGATTGCTGTTGAAACTTATTTTTGATAGCGATTTAGTAATTTGCTGACAAAGTTTTAATACTTCTTCCTTCTCTGATTCTGTGAACTGAGTCAGTTTATTGGAGGTGGGAATAGAAATAATGTTACCTTATGAAAAATTTTAGGATATGCATAGACTTTGTTTTGCAAAAGATCAAGCAATGACTCTTTTGCTTGTTTTACTACTTCTGTATCATCATGATTCGTAGAACAAGCTTTCCTGAGGCGATGGATAAGTGGTACAACTAAATGTAGGGTAGGGTATTTATCTGCTTCCAAAGTTTCCAATTCTTTTCTACAGATTAAAGTAGATAAAAAACTGTATTCCAGCGGGTAGGGCACATGCTCTTAAGCGAAGTTTGCAGACTAGGAATAATGCCAGACTTCTTTAAATATTTGACTAATTTTCTGCACTGGTTTACTGAAGTTGTTAGCTCTTTTACATTATTAACTGTGTTCTCAATAATGTTATTAATAAGATGGTTAACGCAGTAAATATTATTATTGTTGCGGAATGCAGAAACCATATTGGAACCCGTATATGTGACAATAATTGAACTGTCTTCTTTCAGTTCGCAACCAAATTCTTCCAATACGTCAAAAAAAATTTTCTTGATATTCGTATCTAATTTGAAATACAAATCGTTAAATCACTAATTTGGGAGTTGTGGAGAAAGAAGAATAGGGGATTTCAAATATTTTGTGGTAGAACGCTTTTGTAAAGGTAACGTTCAACATCGTGCGATAAGATGTTAAATTTAATTTTTCTAACAATATGATTAATCTAAAGAAATATTCTTTCCGATTTGGACAAATAAGTTGTTAATTTTTACGTGTGCATGCATTTCCTTTCAATATACGAGCCCTAACCACTATTAATTCGTACACTGACCATTTTGTTACAATGCGATATTAAAGTAGGAATAATTTCCCAATTATACTGACTACACCAGAAAATAAATATTTTTTCTTGAAAAAAATTTTACTGTATTTAAATATACATTGAAAAAGGTATTAAAAAAAACTTTTAAAAATATAAACAAAAACGAAAGTCCATTATTTTCAATTAAAATAAATTGACCACTATTAATTTATACAGTCACATATTTTCTTACTTAGAACTGTGTTACATCTCCCTTATTTTTTAAAACGGTGTCGACTCGCTTTGACATGGTACTTATTAATTATTGACAATCTTCAGGGGTTATTGAGTCCCAGATTACTTGAATTTTGGATCTTAACCCGTCAAGAGTACGTTGAGGGTCATTGCAAAACTTTCTTTTCATAATAGCCCACAAATTTTCTATTGGATTGAGTTCTGGACTAGATGATGGCCAATCAAGAACCTCTATACCGTTTTCTTGTAGCCATTTTTTAGTGTTTTTAGCTGTATGGGATGATGCACCATCTTGTTGAAAAATATATTCACCGCAGTCGGCTAACTTTGGTACCGATGGTATCAGATTTCCTGTAATATTTTTACATATTTTTCTGCGACACCCTTTGAGGACATACATCCCCATACCATGAGGCTAGCTGGATGCTTGACTGTGCGTTTCAAGCAGTCTTTATTGTAAGCTTCTGTGCTTTTACAAATCACCCTTTTTCTAGCATCACCAACACAAACATCAAACTTCGATTCGTCACTAAAAATAATGCTGTCCCATTACCTTTGTACCAAAGCACGTCTCTACACTATAACAAACGTTTTTTCTTTTGAAATCCGGTAAACAATAGCTTTTCTTTAGCCTAAAAAGTTTATAATATTCTAAACTGATTTCGACATACCGAGTAAATTTTTAAATTACTTTATAAATATTATACCCTAAACTTTTCATTTGCTGGCGTGTCCATTCACATTTTACGGGCTTTCCAATAGCATCGGACCACTTCGAAGCTATGTCACGAACAGTGGTTTCGACGATTTTGCTTAATAATATATGCTAAAGCTCTTTTATCTCGAAGCGTTATTTTTGAGATCCGGCCTCTTTTTGAAACTCCATTGCAGTAGTTTCCACTTATTTCGTATTTTTTAACAATACTTTGTATTGTTGATCTTGGGAGCTTAAGATCAGTCGATATTTGCCCATATCCTTTCCCGATTTGAATTTTTCAATGATTAAAATTCGAATTTCTTCACATATAGACTTACCGCGTGGCATTTTTCAGTAATAATAAAAATTTAAATAAAAGAAAGTAAAAAAAATTATATTTTTTGCTCCCTTGCATTATTTTCCTCTTTTTGTAACGGTATATTATCAATTTTTGTTTACATTTTGAAATTTTTTGTCATCTTGACCCTAGTTTATACACTGTACGAATTAATAGTGGTTAAATTAATTTCAGTAAACAATAATGATTTTTTTTTAGTTTATGCATTTTATTAATATTTTCGTACAATATTAAATTATCTTTATAAATAAATTTAAAAAAAACAAAGCAACCATTCAGAAAAGTACAAGCCTGTAAGTATAGTTAACTTAATTTAATTTTTTTTCTGTGGTTTAATGTTAGACAGTAAAAAAATATTTGGTGTACGAATTAATAGTGGTTAGGGCTCGTATAAAGTATATATAATGTAGTTATCCGTCCATATGTCCGAAGTAAGCCCATAGCTATTAAATTTATTTTTTGAAATTTCGGTATTTATTTCGTCAAAATGAAGGTCATAAAGTTTGTGTATGTTTCTGGATATTGTAGTTGGATGCGGTAGTAAAGTTTCTATGTTAACATTTCTCCCAAATATTGCTCCAACGAATATAAAAAAGCCAGCCAACTTTTTTAATCCTGTATCGTCAGTTATGCTAAATGGACGGCAATTCAAATTGGTCCATTCAACCATAGTCTTGGTGCATTTTTTCTTCGTCTCTAAATCGACTTCTACTTCTTCAACGGTCTGGTGCTTAGCGTTAGTAAACAAATAACATTTATGGCGAACTAAATTCACCGTACTTTGTCCAAATTTGTATATATTAAAACACTTTCTACATCCAACAACATTTGCAATATCCTGTCCATTTGGATCTTCAATGAATCCAAAATTTTCCCATACTTTGCTTTTCTTTCTTTTTTGGCTAAATTTTAATTCACCAGTTAACAACTTAGATTTTAATATTGCGAAGTTTGCAATGTCCCGCGTTACATCTGATTTTATGATCAGCTAGATAATTAAGACATATCAATTTCATTCAGACTTTAAAGTAAAACTTAAACTTAACTTATTTAAATTTTACTAATATTACAATAATTAAGAATTCAAATTTCTAAAAAATTGCAGAATTCACTTTGATTCCTGTTAAGTAAATAAAAATAATTATAAAAGGTGTGTATTATTTACAAATTTTTGACATATTGAATTTAACAAAAACAAAAAAAAAAAACAAATCGGCATCACTGACATTGCTTCGTTCTCTAAAGCGCATGCTACATGCATCAGTATTCAGCGTCAATATTTGTCTTTGTGTTAGTATATATATTGAAGCCTATGACACACTACGTCAACATTTCTCATCAATATTAATGTTTTGGGGTTTTTCAATTGTAAACATATAGAAGTTACCGTCGGTAAACCATTTTCTGAAGTTACCGTCGGTAAAATACATATCTATTTATTTCTTATTTATAAAAAAAAAACACTGATCATATATTTTTTTGTTTTTATCATTATATTTTTTAAATTTCACGTCCCAAAAAGGCATTAATGAGCACTATACTTCAATTAATTGGATTACAAAAATATTTTACTCTATTTGTAATGCGTCAGAAGTACGATGTGCTCTCAAAGGTCCCAGAAAAAAATTAATATTGATGATAACGATGCCACACTAAGTCAAACTGCTTCAATATTGTGATGAATATCAAAACCATTTTTATATTCGTCAATATTTCACAGAGCGTATATGTGTGATTATTTTTCGCACACAATGACAAATATTGAAGCTGAACATTGATCGTGTAGCATTCGCTTAACTTAACAAAATTGTCTTTGCTTTCTTGAAAACGAAAAATAAATAAATGAACTCAGTTGATTTCAGTGAATAATGAATGAATTTTGTTGTGCTGCCGTTTATTATTACTGTTGTGCTGCTTATTGCGCAATGAATGATGAATGCATGTTTACGTGAATGACGCATTTTTTGTGTGTGATTCAATTGTGTCATTACATTTTATTGTGTGTATTGTGTATAGTGTAGTGAATACTATCACAGTATTAAGATGAATTCATTGTTGTTAATACAAGTGAATGATCTGTTGCAGGTGCCTATTCCAAACCTCATTACTATTACGCAAACAATCGTTTCAAATTGTCGGCACTATAACCTCAACGTAATCGTAGAAATCTATACATAATATAATAAGATTTAATTAATATAATTTACTTTTTTGTTAAGGTTATTCATAGTAGATACGTATATATTTATAATCGTATCTTTTATATAAAGCAGGCTTTTCAAATAATCAACTTTTATAGATGTTAAAAAAACCTAGCAATACATAGAAAGAAAAGGTGTAAGATTTACCATCACCTCTTCCTATATGTTAAAAATGTCCACGTCCTAAGTTAAAGGTTAAATACATAAATATAACTAACAAATTTAAAAAAATTTTTAAAGATCTTTTCAAAAGTTTTAAAATTATGTCCATATTGCACATATTCGATGGAAAATACTCCTTCATTCGCAAACTTTAATGGAACTTCAGAAGCCCATAACTCAGAAACTAAGGCACTAATTGCGCAAATCACTACGCCAAATGAAATTAATATGAAGAACAAAAACAAATTTTGAAAGATTTTAAAAATTGGAATTTGCATTTCATCATATTCGTCACCTAACAAATGCACAGAAATGCAGGCGTTGATATGCCTAAAGTATATTGATTTTGGCTTAAATCTAGGAACAAATCTAGTTTACGGACGTTTTTTCAAATTGAAAAAAAAATAGATAGGACAATACAAAATTGAGAAATAAGAACAAAATATAAAGTGAAAAAAGTCGCGGCATTGCCTATAAAGAAATACAAATTTCTACTAAATTTCGGAAACCAAATGGCCAATATTTATATCATTTGAAAGGTTTTAAAAATATCTTGCTATAAACATAAAATTTATTTAAAAATTCTCACCGGCAATATAGTCAAGTGTCAATATAGTTTTTACATCATTTTACATTGAAATTTTACCAAAGAGCATTAAGTAATTTTAAAATTCATTCCACAAAAAATATAAGATAATAAAATTCTCTGCATTACCGGCCTTCTCCACTATGGTATAATGAACTACGAATTCGCTAACAGCTTAAAATTATAAAAAAAAACTTTTAATTTCACAAATTTATCGCCGATCCTTAATAGGTTAAGAATTTTTAAATAATATATATACACATAGCGAGATATCTTTAAAACGTTTCAAATGATACCAATATTGCCGTTCCATAGACTGTATTTTCACCAGGCAAGTTTACTTGCGCAAGTCTTAAGTTTATAGTAGTGGGAAAGTGAGGAGAATGGAATGGAGTACTTTTTATACTTGAAGTTGGTTGCAAATAAATTTTGACATTTTCTTTTTTCTTTATCTTCCATTCTATCACCAAAATTCTGTAAATATTAGGTCTGTTCCAGGCTCATAACAAAAGTGCCCGAACTTTTAAGAGGAAAGGAAAACCACTCTATGAATGTGACAAAGTTTCCCAAAATTGCTGAAACACAAAAACCTACAATTAACATCTTGATGCATACTTTCTCAAATAAATTTTATTTTAGTGATTTTAGACGCTTAAAATGCGTAATATTTTAAAAGCAAAACATTTGCATCATATGCAACGGCTGTAAAAAGTTAATGGAAATAAACTGGAAAAAAGTAAGTAATTTTTTTATTAAATAAAGTGATAAATATGCACAAATACATTGTAATGTCCTTAAATGATTTCGGTACTCAATTTAATAATACCTAGCTTTCAGAAAATAATCGGCGGTCAAAAACGCCACTGACCAAAAATTATTCTAAGGCAGTTTGATATGCCTTTGAAAAAAGGGAAGCAAGTGGAATTCTCTTTCAATAAAAAGACAGCCGATTCAAGGGTGTTAAGAATTGATTTTATTTAATAAAACTCAAGCGTTTATATACATTCCAACAGAAAGAAATCCTTAAAATTACAATAATTTACAAAATATATGGTCGAAGTAGTGTGCACGTTGACTACAAAAATAAAAATTTTCATGGGTTCAACCCCAGTTTCACACTCATAAAAACATCTCTCATTTTTCTGATGTGCATTTGAGCTTTGTGTGGCACGTTTCTGTGGCAAAGGCATTGTCACTGGTCACTGAACAGTAACGGCTTCAGCTGTATCCAATCCACAGGGACATCAGAAGAAAGTTTCAAAATTTAATACGTCTCCTTGACATCAGAGACGCTACAACACTGCTATAAAAACAAATAACGTGCAAAAAGCAGTATTCCAAGATAGCGAAGCTTCACCTTCTGTCATTTCTCCTACTATTCTTTTCCTCTAGTTCCAGCACAATGTACCGAATGTGTAAGGGTCATTTCCTGAGTGCTAGTCAAACTTAAAAAAAACTACCAAACTATTTTAGTTTTTATATATTTATCATTGTTTTATTTTCACTAAATTTAACACTTTTTACAATTTAACAATTACAATGTTTACAACATTGCTTATTTTTTCTCTTCCCAATAGTACATTTAGTACAGTTAATTATTCTTATTTAGTTTCTCACCAGCCAAATGAAAAACATCACTGTACTCTGTTATCATATTTATTAACGTTTGCCTCGCTGTAGGATCAATTTAATCTATATTTAAATTCTTAAGAATTTCCGTTGTCCTTTTGACATTCGTGGTCCTATTGGTAGAATAATTGCGTAGTATATTATCCGCTAGATCCTCAATTTCAAGGGTAACATCCTTTAATACTATATCTTTTTCAGTTGTATTCAGTACTTTGATGTGTGAAAAAGCTGTGGACGGTATTATAGTATTCGCGACATGTACTTATTTTACTAATTCCTTATTTAAAACTATACTTTCCTCATGTGGACGTATATTCGTAGGTACTATTGCCTCTGAATGTGCAGGTACTATAATCTCCCTTTTGTAAATATGTTTGGGATTCATTGGCAAGAACATTTCAGCACCATTGATAATAAAAGTTATTAATCCGTAGAAATCTGGAAATTATTCACAACTATACGAAATTGATGTTTGATTTCCCCAGTTACAAACCCTAGACATAATTCTGATGTGCCTATACTATCAACTTTCTCATTTGTTATTCCAGTGAGTGACGATATAGTTGCAGTACTAATATTATTTAGATTTCCTACTTTGCAGATATATAGATATATCTGCTCCTGTATCTATTAAGAATTTAAGCTTCTCATGTACGTTATTGTATCTTATTGTTATTGAATTATTTGTATTTGTTGTTAGTCTGAATAATTTGGGGCGCCCTGGATAACAATATTTGTCCAGCGGCCTTATTGCTTTCCCCGGTTAATTCTTCTGCCTAAATTATTTCGTACTGGTGGAATCTCTTCGTATTGTCGTTATTAGTGTTGTTCGGTCTTCTGTTGCCCGTAAAATTACTTCTATTGAGTATACAATATAGTGTTTATTTAATTACATTACATTACAACAATATTACATACATTACAACTTCAAGTTTATTTGAAAAATCTTCCATTTTACTTTTTCATAAATTTTAACTGAACATTTTTTTGGTTTCTTTGTAAATTTTCTGATTTATTTCTTAGTTTCATGCGTAAATAAAAAAAACAGCTGATACATTAATTCTTTTTTTTTATCTTGGAATAGCACTCAGGATATGACTTCCACACATGCGAAGCATTGTGCTGGAACTATAGGAAAGGGATAATAGGAGAAACTACAGGAGGTGCAGCGTAACTTAATTATTTTGCAGCTCTGCTTTATACTCGAAGCAGTGCTCAAGCACTGTAGTAGCCATTCAATTCAGTAGCCATTTTTATTATTGTTTTACTTCGCCGGTGCTACACAATACCGACACAAAGAAAAAGTTCGTGCTACTTTGTACTGGAAATTAATAATTTTACTCTCTGGTTTTCTGTTAAAATTGCCCAAAATTATTATGTGGAACGCTTTTGGGTAAATTTGTGAGTTCGGGCACTTTCGTTATGCACCTGGAACAGACCTATTAATCACATTCAAAACGAATCAAATAAGTAAAGTAAAAAAATTAAATAATCTATGTATGAGCGGAAGAAAACGAAACTTGCACACGCAAAATTACCGTGTCTGAACAGAAAAGCAAGTTCAAAAGATAATTTCTGGTGAAAATACAGTCATAATGTAGTAGAGATTAGCATTTCTATATGAAAACTTCGTAGGTACATAACTCGAAAGCTAGTTCGGAACTTTTTTCACTTTATATTTTCGGAACAAATAAAGTTTAGGGTACCCTCCCGAATCCTAAAAAAATATGCCGCCCTATAGAAAATTAAAAAAATAAGAAGAAACCATAAAATAAAATAGTGAGCGGAAACCTTTAGTTTCCGAGTTAAGGGCCTTCGAAGTTCCATTATAAATTTGTGAATAAAGGGTGTAGTTACCATCAAAAATGGTCAATGTGGGTATCATGTTAAAGCTGTTGAAAAGATATTTAAGAATTTAATAAAATTCTTAATAAATTCGTAAATTATTTATAAATATAAATTTCCTTTGTGTGTACTAATTAAAGTGTGGCAGAAACACAACAAAGGTGTCTTACAAGCATTTTATGAAATTGCAATTAGTGTGTATGTATTACTTGCTCATTGCAAAACACATACTTCTGAAAATATTTCTTTTGTTCCAGGATCAAAACATTGAAGAAGAGACCACAAGTACAACAAAACAATGTTAAAATAGAACAAGGCTGAAGTAGAAGAGAAATGAAGTAGAACATCAAAACTATTTTGGAACATTCAAAACATGTTTGAATAACTCGTAGACAAACTTGCATAGAAACTTTTGAATTTTTTATGAACATAAAAAATCGAATGTATGTATGCAAAATCAAATTTTTTTAATTCACATTTGGAAAAACAAATAAAATAAAAATATCAATATATTAATAACACTAATTACACAGTGGTACAAAATTGAATGAAGTAGAAAAACCTGGGACCGGATATTATTTTTCTTGTAGGTGTTGTCGAGTTAAAGAAGAATCCAATAGTGAAATATGCCGGACACCTCCAAAATCCGGATTTACGGTTAAAAAACCGGTTTTTGTACCTTTGCGCACTTATAAGCCTGTAATTTTGTTGATAATAATCCGATTTTCAATTTCTTACTAGATTTGGAAAGAAGTAACTGAGATCTTTCGAAAGATATATAATTTATCTAAGAAAACTTGAGAAATTTGGGTGTTATTGTCGAGCAAACACAAATTTTGTAGATTTTTCAAAAATTTTTCAACTTCGGTGACGTTTTTATACATTATAATGTAATAAACTATAATACTATTGAATTTATTTAAAAAGTACGTTTATTAACGATTACAACGCATATTTGGGGTTAAAAATAGATAAATAATTGACTGAGTTATTAAACTTTTCATGAAAATAAACTTTTAAACATTTTATACAAATTTTATTTTTGGTCATTTAACTCAAAAGTGTTTGCTTGACCGTTTTTTTTTTAAATCAGCATCATCAGTTTCTCGTTTAAGTGACCAGCAATATTCTGAAATCTTTTTTATTATATTTTTTCCTTCAAAGCGTTTTTCAATAGTTGCCATTTCCTGGTGAAAATGTTCGCCTTGTTCATCACTGAACTGGCCCAGGTTATCTGGGAAAAAGTCCAAATGCGTATGCAGAAAATGAATTTTTATGGACATGTTGCAGCCCATTTCACCATACGCACTTAAAAACTCATTGACAACTGTAACATAGTTGCCGCTTCTGTGATTTCCAAGGAAATTATCGCATAGCGCAACAAAACTCTTCCATGCACGTCTTTCAACGGAACTTAGCTTGTTAATGAAATCTGCATCTCTCATAATTTTTCGAATTTGAGGTCCAATAAAAATACCTAAAAGTTATCAAAACAGATAAAAACGTACTAGATATGTAAACAAATTAATTAATAGTTTAAAATATCAGTCAATAAGGTGTGAAGAAAAGAAAGTTGAATATTAGTATCACTAGTCATATAAAGTTGAGAAAAATCAGTAAGAAGTAAATGTCTTACAATAGCCCCGATATCAGCACTACCATAATCTCTGTAATAAGAGGGACTAAGAGAACTCACAACCCTGATGTCAAAAGAAGCACAGATAAGTGAATGTTTAGAAATAAGAGCCGATTGGAATTGAGACGTTATCCGAGGCATCATTCGTTGACTGACCAAAAAGTAGTCAATTAAAGATGTAGATCGATGGTGAATGTCATAGTCAGTGGGTATCGAATTATGTATGGCGACTATGCATAATCTCCTGCAGCATGAATAAGCGGATCAAAGAGATCGTTGTTAAAATCACCCGCAATAATAATATCCCGGTATCGTACCAGAAGGTCACTGAATGACTGTTCAAATAAATCCATATCGCCTCTAGGAAGGTAGGTGACGCCAAGTAATAACGTTGAAGATTCAAGATAAATCTCGACGAATAAGCCTTCACAGGCAAGATGATTATTACATTTAAAAACGCTTTTATATCTAACGCTATTAGCAATATATAAGGCAACGCCGCCACCTCTATACCGCACAGGGCGATCATTCCTACAAATTGAGTAACCAGAAAGGCTAACCGCCTGATCAAAAATAGTCTCCTTCAGTCATGTTTCTGTAATGCAAATAACATCTACCTTAGTATTTCTTATAAAAGAATTGAGCTCCTCAAGTTTACATGACTTGCTAGAAGGACAAATACTCTGTGCATTAATATGGACAACATTAAATTTATTTGAATCATACGAAAATATATTAGTAAGATCCGAGTCACCAATAACAGGGCCCAAATTTATCCTAGTATCCATGTGAAATTACGCTGATCGTATGAATGATTTGCAGGGATGTGTAAGTAGTACGGTAGGTATAGCTATAAATAATAATAAAAACAATAATAACAATCATATTAATAATAATATTATAATACTGTGTATAAGACTGAATTTGAATATACAACGTATGAAGGAAAAGTATGCATAATGAGAAAGTAAGCAATTATTAAGTTAATAAATTGAACAATCAAGTTATAATAGCTCAGTAAGTAAATAATTGGGAAATTCCATAATGCACTTAGTGAAATATTAATTGTTGTTTCCCGTCCGTCTGGAAGTTTAATCTTAGCCAATGGTTCACCCCTGTTGAGTAGTTTAAACCAACTTATAGTTTGCGTTTTACGTAATGATCGACATAATAAAAACAGTTTGAGAGCTACAGGTGTAAGATTGTCGCTTAGAAAAACCCTCGCAGAAATGTCCGTTTTAACCACTTGCTTAGCTTTAAGTTTGAGGCTTTAAAGTAATCTTTCATGACTCTATCTCGCATATGAACATTTTTAAACTTCGCCAAAATAGCTTTACCATTGTTTATATACAGGCAGTGGTTAATATCACTTGCATCAGCGGATATGTTGTAGCGTGAGCAAATTTTTAACAAAGGATCAACCAAACAATCAATACCAATGCAATTGCATCCGTATTTCAAAAAAAAGAGAGTAAAAATCGAATGGTTGTTTTCTGGCTTTTACACCATGGGTATGGATAAAATCAAGTAAGATGAAAACATTCTCTTTTAAGGTCTGTACGTTTACTTTCTGGGAAAGTTCGGTAAAATGAGAGTAAGCTTTAATTACTCTCAATAAGAGAGCAAAATGTACAAAAGTAAGAAAACGAAAAAAACCACAAAATTTACCAGAAAAAAAGAAATGTCAATTTTTTACAGCTCTGTTTATATCGGAGATGATATTTGACAATTTTAAAATTGTACTTTTTTGAAACCAAATATACTAAAAACATAAAAGTTGTGTTAAGTTTTACTATTATTAACTATTAGTAACAGAAAGATAAAATAAAATGAGTTCTTGAATATTGAGAATTTGTTTCGAAATCAATCCAATTAAAGTAATACTGAAGGAGTTCTTATTACTCGAGAGACCACCTCGTTGCGAAGCAACCAACGTGTTGTTGAATAGTTAAAAATTAATGCAGTTCATTACAAAAGTATTCTTGAATTTTCGCAAATTCATCAATTGCACAGAAAGGATCATTTTACTCGTTTGTAAACTTATAATTCGGACTATAGTTTTTGAAGCTCCGTACGACTGAGTTTAGACAAGAAAACATTCAGTTTGGTAGCATGTTACGGATGTGGAAGAGAGCATCGGTACTCGGCGACACGTTTCAATATTTGTTTTAATATTTGTATATTTTAAATAATTCTGGGCAATTATATTAAGAAAAAATTCACAGATGATGGCCCACTCCAAGGTTCTGATGGATATTTCTATTTTATATTATATCACATTTCTTTTGTTTATATACATATGTACATATAAGAATATTGAAATAAAATCAACGTAAAGAATTGAAATAAATAGTGTTTCATTTCAATTGGGATATCCGTCTACAGTGAGCGATATATATGCATCAACGCTGACTATCACATGCACACAGAAGTTTCGGTAATTTTTCTCATATTGCCCTTAAGAAAATTATATAAACTTTTTTCTACGCAATGACCGATAATTCTGTCAGCAATGACGGTCATATCACCGGTCAAATGACCGTCAATGTTTTTGTAGGGCAGCTAAACTTATTAGCTATTTCGCTGGTCACTTCATTCAACAGGCCAAACGTCAAAGTTTGTGAAAAAGTTGTGAAAAGTGATTGTGAATAATTTAATAATTAAATATTATATTAAGAAAAATCGAAAATATATTTTTGCTATAATTAATTTAAATTACTGCACAACGTATAATCATATGAATATATTTTGGTACTTTTTTTTTTTTTTTTTTTTTTTATCTAGGACCAGCACTCAGGAGATGACTCCTACACATGCGAAGCATTGTGCTGGAACTATAGGAAAGGGATAGTAGGAGAAACGACAGGAGGTGAAGCTTAATATTTAGTGGAGTAAAGTAGTACCTTTGCAATGCAAAGTGTACTGAAAAAAGTACAACTGTACGAGCTTGATTATCACTGATTTTCATTGGAAGTCTAATGTGATTGATGACAGTTTACCGAAAAAAAACTATTTGTTAAAGAATTTATTTAAAAAAACAAGTATTGAAAGAATTTATTTAATTATATTTATTTTTCAGCGATGGTCTTTTTTATGAAAAGTTTTTAACAATTATTTATTTTTCAATATTTCGCTACCAAATAGGTAGCATCGTTAGGAAATAATAATTTGCATTAACAAAAATATTTATTTAAAAAAATGGTCTTTTTTATGAAAAGTTTTTAACAATTTATGGTATAAATAACAAAAATGTTTGTAATTAATTATTGTTAAGAAAAATTTTTAACACAACTTTTTTAATGTCTGTCAGATGTTTGGGACTTCTGTAATTTTGCTTTGTTATTTTCAATGTTTATTATAAACAAACTGATTGCTTGTTCTTCATGCCCAAACTAACCCGAAGAAAAAGTACGGGCATTCTCGTGCGTGAAGAACAAGAGCATTACTCTCTCAAAACCTCTCTCATTTACTCAATTTTTGCGTAAGAAAACGCTTTTGGGTAAGATTTTGAGTAATTTTGAGTAAACGAACAGACCTTTAATTTAACCCAGGGATGGAGTTCTTGTGCAATTGAATTTTTTTTTTAATAACCTTGAAAAATATTTTTATTACTTTCGAATATGTTATTTTCGTGGTCAAAATTTTTAGTGTACTTTTAGAAAATATACGTATATTTTTATAAAATTGTGCTGTCGTGGTCTAAAATGTACATTTTGATTTTATAATTGGTATAAATTTATGAAACCAGTTTTCCCTCCCTGGCTTTCTCACATTTGTTTACATAAAAATGCATCCCTGATCTAATGGTGTGTGTTGGTTTTTGAAAAATTTTAAAAAATCAATTAAGTCATACGACTGTCAAATTTTCATCCGTATTTTCTCTCAAAATCTTATAGTTTCATTACATATTACGTTTAGACGATCCGACTTGTGCTCTTCTACACAAAAATTTGACATGTCGTACGACTTGTAGGACAATGTAAAGCACCCTTTATTAGCACTCTCTAAGAGTTCAATTCTCCTAATATATGCCGTTTCTGACTTTTGAACACGGTCAGAGCATAGTAGATCACGTCTCAAGCTAGTATTAGATGATGATAGGTCAGAACGTAACTCAGTAATGGATGCTTTTAAAGAGTCAGTAACAACTCGTTGTTCATTTCTTATTTCTGCACATAAGGTATTAAGCTTTTCGGACAATATAAGTTCAAGTTCAAGTTTCATCTCAGCAGCATATGTATTGAATTGACTCATAAATTTTTTCTCGAAGTCGGCAAAACATAGTTTCAGAGTAGAGATTTCACTTTTAGATACAAGACCTACACAGCCACCACTGCATTTAAAACTAATACTATCATTGGAACCCAGTTGTTCATATAAGTCCTCAGGAATGTTAACACAGGCTATATGAGACCACACTCTACATTTATCACATGCAACTGCCCGGTCAGATTTAGAAACAGTTTTACTACACACCTTGCATATATGAGCAGGCGCCATTTTCTTATGCATATAGAAATGAAGAAAAGAAAATTGTACACAACGGTTTGTAGTATTTACTTGACACCGAACGATTGTAATACAAAAAGGAAAAAGAGAAATCACACCAGGTAGTGATAAAAATAGATGAATATAAACTTTATCCAATATTTGTAATAGATAATTTCAATTTAGAATTAAATTCAGTCTTAGTTACACAAAACACGTTTATTCGCTCATAAGGATGCCACAATTCATATTCTGCCTCGTCTCCGCGATCATATTCGACGTAGGCCTACGATTAAATGAATATGAATAGCATATACTGCTGTCATCTGCGAAAGAGTGGATAGGGTTGGAAGTATGACATAGTAGGTCATTAAGAAAAATAAGAAATAGGGTAGGAGAAAGAATGGAGCCTTGTGGTACCCCTGAATTAATCATGGACTCGTTATATGAGATCCCGTCTATAACAACTCTTATAACGCGATCCTTGAGAAAGCTCGATATAAATCGAGAGAAGATAACTCCGACACCAAAAGCAATAAGTTTGGACAAGAGTGCTCCATGGTGCTCGCCGGTCCTCAATAGGTTAAGAATTTTTAAATAATATGCATATACTTACATAGTGAGATATCTTTAAAACCATTCAAATGATAAATACAAATATTGTAGATTTAAGCTAAGATTTTCTGCGTAGCTGACTTTTTTGCAGGCCTTAAGATTTTAATTCACATTATATCTAATAAATTTTAGTAAAGTTGTAAAAATATTCTGAAGTTTTAAAATGATACCCTTATTGCCAATATTCGATGCAAAACATTCAGAAATTTATAATGGAACTTCGGAGGCCCATAACTCGGAAACTAAAGGTTTCCGCTCACTTTTTCATTTAATTTTTTCTTATTTTGTAATTTTCTATGGAGTGGCATAATTTGTTTTGGATCCGGGATCCCTAAACTTTATTTAAGCCATATTTTCTTATTTTTAATTTTCTTTGGCCCATCTATTTTTAAAATATTGGTGATTTACACAATTAGAATCTAAGAGTTATTTTCTTTTTAATTTTCTATCGGCTATCATACTTTTTTTCTTTTCAGGGAGGGCCCGAAAACTTCATTTAAGCTGACTTTTAAGAAAAGACAAAATGTACAACAGAGCTAAGAATTCTTTATATGTATGTACCTTTTTCTGAAATTCAGAGGAATTGGTCAATTGTCCTTTACTATGTGTACCTTTTTGGTAAGGAACTCCACGACCTTTCTCAGTACCATCAACTCTATTTTTATTATGCTGATGCTTATTAAATGTTTTCGAATTACGATTCTGTACATTATTTGGTTTTCCCATTGTTTTAAACTTTTATTTATAAAATAGTCAATAATATGACTTGTACTTTGTTTCATAAACTGTGCTTTGTTTGGCATTTATACCATATGCTAATAGACCTCTGTGATTTATAATTACTAATTTATTAGGTCTGTTCGTTTACTTTTCTGGTAAGTTCGGTAAAATGAGAGTAAGCCATAATTTTTTTCAAAAGAGACCAAAATGTACAAAAGTAAGAAACGCAAAAAACCATAATATTTACCACATAATAAGTCTGTTCAACGTGCATAACGAAAACATTTGCATCGTTGGCAACGGCTGTAAAATGTGGACAAAAATAAATTGAAAAAAAAAGTAAAAGCCATTTTACACTTCCATTTACATTTTGAAATTTATTTAAAAAAAATTTTTTTTTTAAATTAAAAACTTTTGTCTTTTCTTTGCAAATTTTCTGATTAATTTCTTAGTATCATATATAAATAAAAAACAGCCGATAATTTAATTCTAGACCGAACTTACCCTAAGAAAAAGTTTGTGCAACTTTGTACAGAAGCATTGTGCTGGAACTATAGGAAAGGGTTAGTAGGAGAAATGACAGGAGGTGAAGCTTAATTACATGATCTAAATATATAAGGTCTGCTTGATATTGAATGACAGCTGCCATTTTTTTTTAATTTGACGTCATCGTCGGGAAATGTTTTGTTGTGGTTAAATGGAAATTTAAAAGCTAGTGATTAAAATTATTATTATTACATATTTATTAAGAAAATTAAAGGATTATTTTATTGACAATTAATTAAAAATAAATGCGAACTGAGTTAGAGCAAAAAAAAAAGAGTTTTTAATAAACAATTTGTGTAGAAAGTGATAAAATTTATTTGGACAATGAAATACTGTGTGGTAAAAGATTGTAAAAGCTCGAAGCAGGATGATAAAAATCTAAAATATTTTACGTTTCCAAAAGATCCAGAAATAAAGAAAGTGTGGATCAATGCATGCGGTAAAAAAAATGTTAACTGGAAATCTGGAACAATTTGTTCTAAACATTTTACGAATAATGATTGGCGTTTAAAAGATATATTATTGAACACGCCAATAAGAAAAAGATTGTTAGATGCGAAGGCTGTCCCATCTTTAAATATCCATGTAAACAGCATTTTACCAGTCGAAAGATCGAAACGATACGTAAAAAGAGCAAACAAACAAATTGTAAAGGAAGCAATAAACACAATTTTTTTAAAATCCACTTTTTTTAATGAAATAATATTTACAATTATTTATAGTCTGCAGAAATTACAAGAAGAAAGTATTGAAAATATTGAAAATATTTAATAAATATATATAAATATTGGCACATCTATGTTATCACATTTAATGTTATGGTATTTTAAATAATTATTTCGAAAACTTAAAGTATTATTATTAATTTCCTTAAATATATTTTCTAATTTTAATATGTTTCCCATAAATTCTTGGCAGGGTTTATAGAGCCCTCTGTTTGAACTGCAACTGACTTATTTGGATTTTTATTTTCAATATTTTCAATACTTTCTTCTTGTAATTTCTGCAGACTATAAATAATTGTAAATATTATTTCATTAAAAAAAGTGGATTTTAAAAAAATTGTATTTACTTTAAATCAAATTTACCAATTGCTTCCTTTACAATTTGATTGTTTGCTCTTTTTACGTATCGTTTCGATCTTTCGACTGGTAAAATGCTGTTTACATGGATATTTAAAGATGGGACAGCCTTCGCATCTAACAATCTTTTTCTTATTGGCGTGTTCAATAATATATCTTTTAAACGCCAATCATTATTCGTAAAATGTTTAGAACAAATTGTTCCAGATTTCCAGTTAACATTTTTTTTACCGCATGCATTGATCCACACTTTCTTTATTTCTGGATCTTTTGGAAACGTAAAATATTTTAGATTTTTATCATCCTGCTTCGAGCTTTTACAATCTTTTACCACACAGTATTTCATTGTCCAAATAAATTTTATCACTTTCTACACAAATTGTTTATTAAAAACTCTTTTTTTTTTGCTCTAACTCAGTTCGCATTTATTTTTAATTAATTGTCAATAAAATAATCCTTTAATTTTCTTAATAAATATGTAATAATAATAATTTTAATCACTAGCTTTTAAATTTCCATTTAACCACAACAAAACATTTCCCGACGATGACGTCAAATTAAAAAAAAATGGCAGCTGTCATTCAATATCAAGCAGACCTTATATATTTAGATCATGTAATTAAGCTTCACCTCCTGTCATTTCTCCTACTAACCCTTTCCTATAGTTCCAGCACAATGCTTCTGTACAAAGTTGCACAAACTTTTTCTTAGGGTAAGTTCGGTCTAGAATTAAATTATCGGCTGTTTTTTATTTATACATGATACTAAGAAATTAATCAGAAAATTTGCAAAGAAAAGACAAAAGTTTTTAATTTAAAAAAAAAATTTTTTTTAAATAAATTTCAAAATGTAAATGGAAGTGTAAAATGGCTTTTACTTTTTTTTTCAATTTATTTTTGTCCACATTTTACAGCCGTTGCCAACGATGCAAATGTTTTCGTTATGCACGTTGAACAGACTTATTATGTGGTAAATATTATGGTTTTTTGCGTTTCTTACTTTTGTACATTTTGGTCTCTTTTGAAAAAAATTATGGCTTACTCTCATTTTACCGAACTTACCAGAAAAGTAAACGAACAGACCTAATAAATTAGTAATTATAAATCACAGAGGTCTATTAGCATATGGTATAAATGCCAAACAAAGCACAGTTTATGAAACAAAGTACAAGTCATATTATTGACTATTTTATAAATAAAAGTTTAAAACAATGGGAAAACCAAATAATGTACAGAATCGTAATTCGAAAACATTTAATAAGCATCAGCATAATAAAAATAGAGTTGATGGTACTGAGAAAGGTCGTGGAGTTCCTTACCAAAAAGGTACACATAGTAAAGGACAATTGACCAATTCCTCTGAATTTCAGAAAAAGGTACATACATATAAAGAATTCTTAGCTCTGTTGTACATTTTGTCTTTTCTTAAAAGTCAGCTTAAATGAAGTTTTCGGGCCCTCCCTGAAAAGAAAAAAAGTATGATAGCCGATAGAAAATTAAAAAGAAAATAACTTAGATTCTAATTGTGTAAATCACCAATATTTTAAAAATAGATGGGCCAAAGAAAATTAAAAATAAGAAAATATGGCTTAAATAAAGTTTAGGGATCCCGGATCCAAAACAAATTATGCCACTCCATAGAAAATTACAAAATAAGAAAAAATTAAATGAAAAAGTG
The DNA here is from genome assembly GCA_963924685.1 of Dexiosoma caninum. Classification (NCBI taxonomy): domain Eukaryota; kingdom Metazoa; phylum Arthropoda; class Insecta; order Diptera; family Tachinidae; genus Dexiosoma; species Dexiosoma caninum. The sequence goes on along the minus strand of OZ004729.1, from coordinate 49,118,724 downwards.
AGCGGAAACCTTTAGTTTCCGAGTTATGGGCCTCCGAAGTTCCATTATAAATTTCTGAATGTTTTGCATCGAATATTGGCAATAAGGGTATCATTTTAAAACTTCAGAATATTTTTACAACTTTACTAAAATTTATTAGATATAATGTGAATTAAAATCTTAAGGCCTGCAAAAAAGTCAGCTACGCAGAAAATCTTAGCTTAAATCTACAATATTTGTATTTATCATTTGAATGGTTTTAAAGATATCTCGCTATGTAAGTATATGCATATTATTTAAAAATTCTTAACCTATTGAGGACCGGCGAGCACCATGAAGCACTCTTGTCCAAACTTATTGCTTTTGGTGTCGGAGTTATCTTCTCTCGATTTATATCGAGTTTTCTCAAGGATCGCGTTATAAGAGTTGTTATAGACGGGATCTCATATAACGAGTCCATGATTAATTCAGGGGTACCACAAGGCTCCATTCTTTCTCCTACCCTATTTCTTATTTTTCTTAATGACCTACTATGTCATACTTCCAACCCTATCCACTCTTTCGCAGATGACAGCAGTATATGCTATTCATATTCATTTAATCGTAGGCCTACGTCGAATATGATCGCGGAGACGAGGCAGAATATGAATTGTGGCATCCTTATGAGCGAATAAACGTGTTTTGTGTAACTAAGACTGAATTTAATTCTAAATTGAAATTATCTATTACAAATATTGGATAAAGTTTATATTCATCTATTTTTATCACTACCTGGTGTGATTTCTCTTTTTCCTTTTTGTATTACAATCGTTCGGTGTCAAGTAAATACTACAAACCGTTGTGTACAATTTTCTTTTCTTCATTTCTATATGCATAAGAAAATGGCGCCTGCTCATATATGCAAGGTGTGTAGTAAAACTGTTTCTAAATCTGACCGGGCAGTTGCATGTGATAAATGTAGAGTGTGGTCTCATATAGCCTGTGTTAACATTCCTGAGGACTTATATGAACAACTGGGTTCCAATGATAGTATTAGTTTTAAATGCAGTGGTGGCTGTGTAGGTCTTGTATCTAAAAGTGAAATCTCTACTCTGAAACTATGTTTTGCCGACTTCGAGAAAAAATTTATGAGTCAATTCAATACATATGCTGCTGAGATGAAACTTGAACTTGAACTTATATTGTCCGAAAAGCTTAATACCTTATGTGCAGAAATAAGAAATGAACAACGAGTTGTTACTGACTCTTTAAAAGCATCCATTACTGAGTTACGTTCTGACCTATCATCATCTAATACTAGCTTGAGACGTGATCTACTATGCTCTGACCGTGTTCAAAAGTCAGAAACGGCATATATTAGGAGAATTGAACTCTTAGAGAGTGCTAATAAAGGGTGCTTTACATTGTCCTACAAGTCGTACGACATGTCAAATTTTTGTGTAGAAGAGCACAAGTCGGATCGTCTAAACGTAATATGTAATGAAACTATAAGATTTTGAGAGAAAATACGGATGAAAATTTGACAGTCGTATGACTTAATTGATTTTTTAAAATTTTTCAAAAACCAACACACACCATTAGATCAGGGATGCATTTTTATGTAAACAAATGTGAGAAAGCCAGGGAGGGAAAACTGGTTTCATAAATTTATACCAATTATAAAATCAAAATGTACATTTTAGACCACGACAGCACAATTTTATAAAAATATACGTATATTTTCTAAAAGTACACTAAAAATTTTGACCACGAAAATAACATATTCGAAAGTAATAAAAATATTTTTCAAGGTTATTAAAAAAAAAATTCAATTGCACAAGAACTCCATCCCTGGGTTAAATTAAAGGTCTGTTCGTTTACTCAAAATTACTCAAAATCTTACCCAAAAGCGTTTTCTTACGCAAAAATTGAGTAAATGAGAGAGGTTTTGAGAGAGTAATGCTCTTGTTCTTCACGCACGAGAATGCCCGTACTTTTTCTTCGGGTTAGTTTGGGCATGAAGAACAAGCAATCAGTTTGTTTATAATAAACATTGAAAATAACAAAGCAAAATTACAGAAGTCCCAAACATCTGACAGACATTAAAAAAGTTGTGTTAAAAATTTTTCTTAACAATAATTAATTACAAACATTTTTGTTATTTATACCATAAATTGTTAAAAACTTTTCATAAAAAAGACCATTTTTTTAAATAAATATTTTTGTTAATGCAAATTATTATTTCCTAACGATGCTACCTATTTGGTAGCGAAATATTGAAAAATAAATAATTGTTAAAAACTTTTCATAAAAAAGACCATCGCTGAAAAATAAATATAATTAAATAAATTCTTTCAATACTTGTTTTTTTAAATAAATTCTTTAACAAATAGTTTTTTTTCGGTAAACTGTCATCAATCACATTAGACTTCCAATGAAAATCAGTGATAATCAAGCTCGTACAGTTGTACTTTTTTCAGTACACTTTGCATTGCAAAGGTACTACTTTACTCCACTAAATATTAAGCTTCACCTCCTGTCGTTTCTCCTACTATCCCTTTCCTATAGTTCCAGCACAATGCTTCGCATGTGTAGGAGTCATCTCCTGAGTGCTGGTCCTAGATAAAAAAAAAAAAAAAAAAAAAAAAGTACCAAAATATATTCATATGATTATACGTTGTGCAGTAATTTAAATTAATTATAGCAAAAATATATTTTCGATTTTTCTTAATATAATATTTAATTATTAAATTATTCACAATCACTTTTCACAACTTTTTCACAAACTTTGACGTTTGGCCTGTTGAATGAAGTGACCAGCGAAATAGCTAATAAGTTTAGCTGCCCTACAAAAACATTGACGGTCATTTGACCGGTGATATGACCGTCATTGCTGACAGAATTATCGGTCATTGCGTAGAAAAAAGTTTATATAATTTTCTTAAGGGCAATATGAGAAAAATTACCGAAACTTCTGTGTGCATGTGATAGTCAGCGTTGATGCATATATATCGCTCACTGTAGACGGATATCCCAATTGAAATGAAACACTATTTATTTCAATTCTTTACGTTGATTTTATTTCAATATTCTTATATGTACATATGTATATAAACAAAAGAAATGTGATATAATATAAAATAGAAATATCCATCAGAACCTTGGAGTGGGCCATCATCTGTGAATTTTTTCTTAATATAATTGCCCAGAATTATTTAAAATATACAAATATTAAAACAAATATTGAAACGTGTCGCCGAGTACCGATGCTCTCTTCCACATCCGTAACATGCTACCAAACTGAATGTTTTCTTGTCTAAACTCAGTCGTACGGAGCTTCAAAAACTATAGTCCGAATTATAAGTTTACAAACGAGTAAAATGATCCTTTCTGTGCAATTGATGAATTTGCGAAAATTCAAGAATACTTTTGTAATGAACTGCATTAATTTTTAACTATTCAACAACACGTTGGTTGCTTCGCAACGAGGTGGTCTCTCGAGTAATAAGAACTCCTTCAGTATTACTTTAATTGGATTGATTTCGAAACAAATTCTCAATATTCAAGAACTCATTTTATTTTATCTTTCTGTTACTAATAGTTAATAATAGTAAAACTTAACACAACTTTTATGTTTTTAGTATATTTGGTTTCAAAAAAGTACAATTTTAAAATTGTCAAATATCATCTCCGATATAAACAGAGCTGTAAAAAATTGACATTTCTTTTTTTCTGGTAAATTTTGTGGTTTTTTTCGTTTTCTTACTTTTGTACATTTTGCTCTCTTATTGAGAGTAATTAAAGCTTACTCTCATTTTACCGAACTTTCCCAGAAAGTAAACGTACAGACCTTAAAAGAGAATGTTTTCATCTTACTTGATTTTATCCATACCCATGGTGTAAAAGCCAGAAAACAACCATTCGATTTTTACTCTCTTTTTTTTGAAATACGGATGCAATTGCATTGGTATTGATTGTTTGGTTGATCCTTTGTTAAAAATTTGCTCACGCTACAACATATCCGCTGATGCAAGTGATATTAACCACTGCCTGTATATAAACAATGGTAAAGCTATTTTGGCGAAGTTTAAAAATGTTCATATGCGAGATAGAGTCATGAAAGATTACTTTAAAGCCTCAAACTTAAAGCTAAGCAAGTGGTTAAAACGGACATTTCTGCGAGGGTTTTTCTAAGCGACAATCTTACACCTGTAGCTCTCAAACTGTTTTTATTATGTCGATCATTACGTAAAACGCAAACTATAAGTTGGTTTAAACTACTCAACAGGGGTGAACCATTGGCTAAGATTAAACTTCCAGACGGACGGGAAACAACAATTAATATTTCACTAAGTGCATTATGGAATTTCCCAATTATTTACTTACTGAGCTATTATAACTTGATTGTTCAATTTATTAACTTAATAATTGCTTACTTTCTCATTATGCATACTTTTCCTTCATACGTTGTATATTCAAATTCAGTCTTATACACAGTATTATAATATTATTATTAATATGATTGTTATTATTGTTTTTATTATTATTTATAGCTATACCTACCGTACTACTTACACATCCCTGCAAATCATTCATACGATCAGCGTAATTTCACATGGATACTAGGATAAATTTGGGCCCTGTTATTGGTGACTCGGATCTTACTAATATATTTTCGTATGATTCAAATAAATTTAATGTTGTCCATATTAATGCACAGAGTATTTGTCCTTCTAGCAAGTCATGTAAACTTGAGGAGCTCAATTCTTTTATAAGAAATACTAAGGTAGATGTTATTTGCATTACAGAAACATGACTGAAGGAGACTATTTTTGATCAGGCGGTTAGCCTTTCTGGTTACTCAATTTGTAGGAATGATCGCCCTGTGCGGTATAGAGGTGGCGGCGTTGCCTTATATATTGCTAATAGCGTTAGATATAAAAGCGTTTTTAAATGTAATAATCATCTTGCCTGTGAAGGCTTATTCGTCGAGATTTATCTTGAATCTTCAACGTTATTACTTGGCGTCACCTACCTTCCTAGAGGCGATATGGATTTATTTGAACAGTCATTCAGTGACCTTCTGGTACGATACCGGGATATTATTATTGCGGGTGATTTTAACAACGATCTCTTTGATCCGCTGAAATCCAACCTTGTTTATTCATGCTGCAGGAGATTATGCATGGTCGCCATACATAATTCGATACCCACTGACTATGACATTCACCATCGATCTACATCTTTAATTGACTACTTTTTGGTCAGTCAACGAATGATGCCTCGGATAACGTCTCAATTCCAATCGGCTCTTATTTCTAAACATTCACTTATCTGTGCTTCTTTTGACATCAGGGTTGTGAGTTCTCTTAGTCCCTCTTATTACAGAGATTATGGTAGTGCTGATATCGGGGCTATTGTAAGACATTTACTTCTTACTGATTTTTCTCAACTTTATATGACTAGTGATACTAATATTCAACTTTCTTTTCTTCACACCTTATTGACTGATATTTTAAACTATTAATTAATTTGTTTACATATCTAGTACGTTTTTATCTGTTTTGATAACTTTTAGGTATTTTTATTGGACCTCAAATTCGAAAAATTATGAGAGATGCAGATTTCATTAACAAGCTAAGTTCCGTTGAAAGACGTGCATGGAAGAGTTTTGTTGCGCTATGCGATAATTTCCTTGGAAATCACAGAAGCGGCAACTATGTTACAGTTGTCAATGAGTTTTTAAGTGCGTATGGTGAAATGGGCTGCAACATGTCCATAAAAATTCATTTTCTGCATACGCATTTGGACTTTTTCCCAGATAACCTGGGCCAGTTCAGTGATGAACAAGGCGAACATTTTCACCAGGAAATGGCAACTATTGAAAAACGCTTTGAAGGAAAAAATATAATAAAAAAGATTTCAGAATATTGCTGGTCACTTAAACGAGAAACTGATGATGCTGATTTAAAAAAAAAACGGTCAAGCAAACACTTTTGAGTTAAATGACCAAAAATAAAATTTGTATAAAATGTTTAAAAGTTTATTTTCATGAAAAGTTTAATAACTCAGTCAATTATTTATCTATTTTTAACCCCAAATATGCGTTGTAATCGTTAATAAACGTACTTTTTAAATAAATTCAATAGTATTATAGTTTATTACATTATAATGTATAAAAACGTCACCGAAGTTGAAAAATTTTTGAAAAATCTACAAAATTTGTGTTTGCTCGACAATAACACCCAAATTTCTCAAGTTTTCTTAGATAAATTATATATCTTTCGAAAGATCTCAGTTACTTCTTTCCAAATCTAGTAAGAAATTGAAAATCGGATTATTATCAACAAAATTACAGGCTTATAAGTGCGCAAAGGTACAAAAACCGGTTTTTTAACCGTAAATCCGGATTTTGGAGGTGTCCGGCATATTTCACTATTGGATTCTTCTTTAACTCGACAACACCTACAAGAAAAATAATATCCGGTCCCAGGTTTTTCTACTTCATTCAATTTTGTACCACTGTGTAATTAGTGTTATTAATATATTGATATTTTTATTTTATTTGTTTTTCCAAATGTGAATTAAAAAAATTTGATTTTGCATACATACATTCGATTTTTTATGTTCATAAAAAATTCAAAAGTTTCTATGCAAGTTTGTCTACGAGTTATTCAAACATGTTTTGAATGTTCCAAAATAGTTTTGATGTTCTACTTCATTTCTCTTCTACTTCAGCCTTGTTCTATTTTAACATTGTTTTGTTGTACTTGTGGTCTCTTCTTCAATGTTTTGATCCTGGAACAAAAGAAATATTTTCAGAAGTATGTGTTTTGCAATGAGCAAGTAATACATACACACTAATTGCAATTTCATAAAATGCTTGTAAGACACCTTTGTTGTGTTTCTGCCACACTTTAATTAGTACACACAAAGGAAATTTATATTTATAAATAATTTACGAATTTATTAAGAATTTTATTAAATTCTTAAATATCTTTTCAACAGCTTTAACATGATACCCACATTGACCATTTTTGATGGTAACTACACCCTTTATTCACAAATTTATAATGGAACTTCGAAGGCCCTTAACTCGGAAACTAAAGGTTTCCGCTCACTATTTTATTTTATGGTTTCTTCTTATTTTTTTAATTTTCTATAGGGCGGCATATTTTTTTAGGATTCGGGAGGGTACCCTAAACTTTATTTGTTCCGAAAATATAAAGTGAAAAAAGTTCCGAACTAGCTTTCGAGTTATGTACCTACGAAGTTTTCATATAGAAATGCTAATCTCTACTACATTATGACTGTATTTTCACCAGAAATTATCTTTTGAACTTGCTTTTCTGTTCAGACACGGTAATTTTGCGTGTGCAAGTTTCGTTTTCTTCCGCTCATACATAGATTATTTAATTTTTTTACTTTACTTATTTGATTCGTTTTGAATGTGATTAATAGGTCTGTTCCAGGTGCATAACGAAAGTGCCCGAACTCACAAATTTACCCAAAAGCGTTCCACATAATAATTTTGGGCAATTTTAACAGAAAACCAGAGAGTAAAATTATTAATTTCCAGTACAAAGTAGCACGAACTTTTTCTTTGTGTCGGTATTGTGTAGCACCGGCGAAGTAAAACAATAATAAAAATGGCTACTGAATTGAATGGCTACTACAGTGCTTGAGCACTGCTTCGAGTATAAAGCAGAGCTGCAAAATAATTAAGTTACGCTGCACCTCCTGTAGTTTCTCCTATTATCCCTTTCCTATAGTTCCAGCACAATGCTTCGCATGTGTGGAAGTCATATCCTGAGTGCTATTCCAAGATAAAAAAAAAGAATTAATGTATCAGCTGTTTTTTTTATTTACGCATGAAACTAAGAAATAAATCAGAAAATTTACAAAGAAACCAAAAAAATGTTCAGTTAAAATTTATGAAAAAGTAAAATGGAAGATTTTTCAAATAAACTTGAAGTTGTAATGTATGTAATATTGTTGTAATGTAATGTAATTAAATAAACACTATATTGTATACTCAATAGAAGTAATTTTACGGGCAACAGAAGACCGAACAACACTAATAACGACAATACGAAGAGATTCCACCAGTACGAAATAATTTAGGCAGAAGAATTAACCGGGGAAAGCAATAAGGCCGCTGGACAAATATTGTTATCCAGGGCGCCCCAAATTATTCAGACTAACAACAAATACAAATAATTCAATAACAATAAGATACAATAACGTACATGAGAAGCTTAAATTCTTAATAGATACAGGAGCAGATATATCTATATATCTGCAAAGTAGGAAATCTAAATAATATTAGTACTGCAACTATATCGTCACTCACTGGAATAACAAATGAGAAAGTTGATAGTATAGGCACATCAGAATTATGTCTAGGGTTTGTAACTGGGGAAATCAAACATCAATTTCGTATAGTTGTGAATAATTTCCAGATTTCTACGGATTAATAACTTTTATTATCAATGGTGCTGAAATGTTCTTGCCAATGAATCCCAAACATATTTACAAAAGGGAGATTATAGTACCTGCACATTCAGAGGCAATAGTACCTACGAATATACGTCCACATGAGGAAAGTATAGTTTTAAATAAGGAATTAGTAAAATAAGTACATGTCGCGAATACTATAATACCGTCCACAGCTTTTTCACACATCAAAGTACTGAATACAACTGAAAAAGATATAGTATTAAAGGATGTTACCCTTGAAATTGAGGATCTAGCGGATAATATACTACGCAATTATTCTACCAATAGGACCACGAATGTCAAAAGGACAACGGAAATTCTTAAGAATTTAAATATAGATTAAATTGATCCTACAGCGAGGCAAACGTTAATAAATATGATAACAGAGTACAGTGATGTTTTTCATTTGGCTGGTGAGAAACTAAATAAGAATAATTAACTGTACTAAATGTACTATTGGGAAGAGAAAAAATAAGCAATGTTGTAAACATTGTAATTGTTAAATTGTAAAAAGTGTTAAATTTAGTGAAAATAAAACAATGATAAATATATAAAAACTAAAATAGTTTGGTAGTTTTTTTTAAGTTTGACTAGCACTCAGGAAATGACCCTTACACATTCGGTACATTGTGCTGGAACTAGAGGAAAAGAATAGTAGGAGAAATGACAGAAGGTGAAGCTTCGCTATCTTGGAATACTGCTTTTTGCACGTTATTTGTTTTTATAGCAGTGTTGTAGCGTCTCTGATGTCAAGGAGACGTATTAAATTTTGAAACTTTCTTCTGATGTCCCTGTGGATTGGATACAGCTGAAGCCGTTACTGTTCAGTGACCAGTGACAATGCCTTTGCCACAGAAACGTGCCACACAAAGCTCAAATGCACATCAGAAAAATGAGAGATGTTTTTATGAGTGTGAAACTGGGGTTGAACCCATGAAAATTTTTATTTTTGTAGTCAACGTGCACACTACTTCGACCATATATTTTGTAAATTATTGTAATTTTAAGGATTTCTTTCTGTTGGAATGTATATAAACGCTTGAGTTTTATTAAATAAAATCAATTCTTAACACCCTTGAATCGGCTGTCTTTTTATTGAAAGAGAATTCCACTTGCTTCCCTTTTTTCAAAGGCATATCAAACTGCCTTAGAATAATTTTTGGTCAGTGGCGTTTTTGACCGCCGATTATTTTCTGAAAGCTAGGTATTATTAAATTGAGTACCGAAATCATTTAAGGACATTACAATGTATTTGTGCATATTTATCACTTTATTTAATAAAAAAATTACTTACTTTTTTCCAGTTTATTTTCATTAACTTTTTACAGCCGTTGCATATGATGCAAATGTTTTGCTTTTAAAATATTACGCATTTTAAGCGTCTAAAATCACTAAAATAAAATTTATTTGAGAAAGTATGCATCAAGATGTTAATTGTAGGTTTTTGTGTTTCAGCAATTTTGGGAAACTTTGTCACATTCATAGAGTGGTTTTCCTTTCCTCTTAAAAGTTCGGGCACTTTTGTTATGAGCCTGGAACAGACCTAATATTTACAGAATTTTGGTGATAGAATGGAAGATAAAGAAAAAAGAAAATGTCAAAATTTATTTGCAACCAACTTCAAGTATAAAAAGTACTCCATTCCATTCTCCTCACTTTCCCACTACTATAAACTTAAGACTTGCGCAAGTAAACTTGCCTGGTGAAAATACAGTCTATGGAACGGCAATATTGGTATCATTTGAAACGTTTTAAAGATATCTCGCTATGTGTATATATATTATTTAAAAATTCTTAACCTATTAAGGATCGGCGATAAATTTGTGAAATTAAAAGTTTTTTTTTATAATTTTAAGCTGTTAGCGAATTCGTAGTTCATTATACCATAGTGGAGAAGGCCGGTAATGCAGAGAATTTTATTATCTTATATTTTTTGTGGAATGAATTTTAAAATTACTTAATGCTCTTTGGTAAAATTTCAATGTAAAATGATGTAAAAACTATATTGACACTTGACTATATTGCCGGTGAGAATTTTTAAATAAATTTTATGTTTATAGCAAGATATTTTTAAAACCTTTCAAATGATATAAATATTGGCCATTTGGTTTCCGAAATTTAGTAGAAATTTGTATTTCTTTATAGGCAATGCCGCGACTTTTTTCACTTTATATTTTGTTCTTATTTCTCAATTTTGTATTGTCCTATCTATTTTTTTTTCAATTTGAAAAAACGCCCGTAAACTAGATTTGTTCCTAGATTTAAGCCAAAATCAATATACTTTAGGCATATCAACGCCTGCATTTCTGTGCATTTGTTAGGTGACGAATATGATGAAATGCAAATTCCAATTTTTAAAATCTTTCAAAATTTGTTTTTGTTCTTCATATTAATTTCATTTGGCGTAGTGATTTGCGCAATTAGTGCCTTAGTTTCTGAGTTATGGGCTTCTGAAGTTCCATTAAAGTTTGCGAATGAAGGAGTATTTTCCATCGAATATGTGCAATATGGACATAATTTTAAAACTTTTGAAAAGATCTTTAAAAATTTTTTTAAATTTGTTAGTTATATTTATGTATTTAACCTTTAACTTAGGACGTGGACATTTTTAACATATAGGAAGAGGTGATGGTAAATCTTACACCTTTTCTTTCTATGTATTGCTAGGTTTTTTTAACATCTATAAAAGTTGATTATTTGAAAAGCCTGCTTTATATAAAAGATACGATTATAAATATATACGTATCTACTATGAATAACCTTAACAAAAAAGTAAATTATATTAATTAAATCTTATTATATTATGTATAGATTTCTACGATTACGTTGAGGTTATAGTGCCGACAATTTGAAACGATTGTTTGCGTAATAGTAATGAGGTTTGGAATAGGCACCTGCAACAGATCATTCACTTGTATTAACAACAATGAATTCATCTTAATACTGTGATAGTATTCACTACACTATACACAATACACACAATAAAATGTAATGACACAATTGAATCACACACAAAAAATGCGTCATTCACGTAAACATGCATTCATCATTCATTGCGCAATAAGCAGCACAACAGTAATAATAAACGGCAGCACAACAAAATTCATTCATTATTCACTGAAATCAACTGAGTTCATTTATTTATTTTTCGTTTTCAAGAAAGCAAAGACAATTTTGTTAAGTTAAGCGAATGCTACACGATCAATGTTCAGCTTCAATATTTGTCATTGTGTGCGAAAAATAATCACACATATACGCTCTGTGAAATATTGACGAATATAAAAATGGTTTTGATATTCATCACAATATTGAAGCAGTTTGACTTAGTGTGGCATCGTTATCATCAATATTAATTTTTTTCTGGGACCTTTGAGAGCACATCGTACTTCTGACGCATTACAAATAGAGTAAAATATTTTTGTAATCCAATTAATTGAAGTATAGTGCTCATTAATGCCTTTTTGGGACGTGAAATTTAAAAAATATAATGATAAAAACAAAAAAATATATGATCAGTGTTTTTTTTTTATAAATAAGAAATAAATAGATATGTATTTTACCGACGGTAACTTCAGAAAATGGTTTACCGACGGTAACTTCTATATGTTTACAATTGAAAAACCCCAAAACATTAATATTGATGAGAAATGTTGACGTAGTGTGTCATAGGCTTCAATATATATACTAACACAAAGACAAATATTGACGCTGAATACTGATGCATGTAGCATGCGCTTTAGAGAACGAAGCAATGTCAGTGATGCCGATTTGTTTTTTTTTTTTTTTTTTTGTTAAATTCAATATGTCAAAAATTTGTAAATAATACACACCTTTTATAATTATTTTTATTTACTTAACAGGAATCAAAGTGAATTCTGCAATTTTTTAGAAATTTGAATTCTTAATTATTGTAATATTAGTAAAATTTAAATAAGTTAAGTTTAAGTTTTACTTTAAAGTCTGAATGAAATTGATATGTCTTAATTATCTAGCTGATCATAAAATCAGATGTAACGCGGGACATTGCAAACTTCGCAATATTAAAATCTAAGTTGTTAACTGGTGAATTAAAATTTAGCCAAAAAAGAAAGAAAAGCAAAGTATGGGAAAATTTTGGATTCATTGAAGATCCAAATGGACAGGATATTGCAAATGTTGTTGGATGTAGAAAGTGTTTTAATATATACAAATTTGGACAAAGTACGGTGAATTTAGTTCGCCATAAATGTTATTTGTTTACTAACGCTAAGCACCAGACCGTTGAAGAAGTAGAAGTCGATTTAGAGACGAAGAAAAAATGCACCAAGACTATGGTTGAATGGACCAATTTGAATTGCCGTCCATTTAGCATAACTGACGATACAGGATTAAAAAAGTTGGCTGGCTTTTTTATATTCGTTGGAGCAATATTTGGGAGAAATGTTAACATAGAAACTTTACTACCGCATCCAACTACAATATCCAGAAACATACACAAACTTTATGACCTTCATTTTGACGAAATAAATACCGAAATTTCAAAAAATAAATTTAATAGCTATGGGCTTACTTCGGACATATGGACGGATAACTACATTATATATACTTTATACGAGCCCTAACCACTATTAATTCGTACACCAAATATTTTTTTACTGTCTAACATTAAACCACAGAAAAAAAATTAAATTAAGTTAACTATACTTACAGGCTTGTACTTTTCTGAATGGTTGCTTTGTTTTTTTTAAATTTATTTATAAAGATAATTTAATATTGTACGAAAATATTAATAAAATGCATAAACTAAAAAAAAATCATTATTGTTTACTGAAATTAATTTAACCACTATTAATTCGTACAGTGTATAAACTAGGGTCAAGATGACAAAAAATTTCAAAATGTAAACAAAAATTGATAATATACCGTTACAAAAAGAGGAAAATAATGCAAGGGAGCAAAAAATATAATTTTTTTTACTTTCTTTTATTTAAATTTTTATTATTACTGAAAAATGCCACGCGGTAAGTCTATATGTGAAGAAATTCGAATTTTAATCATTGAAAAATTCAAATCGGGAAAGGATATGGGCAAATATCGACTGATCTTAAGCTCCCAAGATCAACAATACAAAGTATTGTTAAAAAATACGAAATAAGTGGAAACTACTGCAATGGAGTTTCAAAAAGAGGCCGGATCTCAAAAATAACGCTTCGAGATAAAAGAGCTTTAGCATATATTATTAAGCAAAATCGTCGAAACCACTGTTCGTGACATAGCTTCGAAGTGGTCCGATGCTATTGGAAAGCCCGTAAAATGTGAATGGACACGCCAGCAAATGAAAAGTTTAGGGTATAATATTTATAAAGTAATTTAAAAATTTACTCGGTATGTCGAAATCAGTTTAGAATATTATAAACTTTTTAGGCTAAAGAAAAGCTATTGTTTACCGGATTTCAAAAGAAAAAACGTTTGTTATAGTGTAGAGACGTGCTTTGGTACAAAGGTAATGGGACAGCATTATTTTTAGTGACGAATCGAAGTTTGATGTTTGTGTTGGTGATGCTAGAAAAAGGGTGATTTGTAAAAGCACAGAAGCTTACAATAAAGACTGCTTGAAACGCACAGTCAAGCATCCAGCTAGCCTCATGGTATGGGGATGTATGTCCTCAAAGGGTGTCGCAGAAAAATATGTAAAAATATTACAGGAAATCTGATACCATCGGTACCAAAGTTAGCCGACTGCGGTGAATATATTTTTCAACAAGATGGTGCATCATCCCATACAGCTAAAAACACTAAAAAATGGCTACAAGAAAACGGTATAGAGGTTCTTGATTGGCCATCATCTAGTCCAGAACTCAATCCAATAGAAAATTTGTGGGCTATTATGAAAAGAAAGTTTTGCAATGACCCTCAACGTACTCTTGACGGGTTAAGATCCAAAATTCAAGTAATCTGGGACTCAATAACCCCTGAAGATTGTCAATAATTAATAAGTACCATGTCAAAGCGAGTCGACACCGTTTTAAAAAATAAGGGAGATGTAACACAGTTCTAAGTAAGAAAATATGTGACTGTATAAATTAATAGTGGTCAATTTATTTTAATTGAAAATAATGGACTTTCGTTTTTGTTTATATTTTTAAAAGTTTTTTTTAATACCTTTTTCAATGTATATTTAAATACAGTAAAATTTTTTTCAAGAAAAAATATTTATTTTCTGGTGTAGTCAGTATAATTGGGAAATTATTCCTACTTTAATATCGCATTGTAACAAAATGGTCAGTGTACGAATTAATAGTGGTTAGGGCTCGTATATTGAAAGGAAATGCATGCACACGTAAAAATTAACAACTTATTTGTCCAAATCGGAAAGAATATTTCTTTAGATTAATCATATTGTTAGAAAAATTAAATTTAACATCTTATCGCACGATGTTGAACGTTACCTTTACAAAAGCGTTCTACCACAAAATATTTGAAATCCCCTATTCTTCTTTCTCCACAACTCCCAAATTAGTGATTTAACGATTTGTATTTCAAATTAGATACGAATATCAAGAAAATTTTTTTTGACGTATTGGAAGAATTTGGTTGCGAACTGAAAGAAGACAGTTCAATTATTGTCACATATACGGGTTCCAATATGGTTTCTGCATTCCGCAACAATAATAATATTTACTGCGTTAACCATCTTATTAATAACATTATTGAGAACACAGTTAATAATGTAAAAGAGCTAACAACTTCAGTAAACCAGTGCAGAAAATTAGTCAAATATTTAAAGAAGTCTGGCATTATTCCTAGTCTGCAAACTTCGCTTAAGAGCATGTGCCCTACCCGCTGGAATACAGTTTTTTATCTACTTTAATCTGTAGAAAAGAATTGGAAACTTTGGAAGCAGACAAATACCCTACCCTACATTTAGTTGTACCACTTATCCATCGCCTCAGGAAAGCTTGTTCTACGAATCATGATGATACAGAAGTAGTAAAACAAGCAAAAGAGTCATTGCTTGATCTTTTGCAAAACAAAGTCTATGCATATCCTAAAATTTTTCATAAGGTAACATTATTTCTATTCCCACCTCCAATAAACTGACTCAGTTCACAGAATCAGAGAAGGAAGAAGTATTAAAACTTTGTCAGCAAATTACTAAATCGCTATCAAAAATAAGTTTCAACAGCAATCAAAATGAGCAATTGCAACAGAGTAAAAATAGCGATATATTTGGAGATTTTGTGGAATTACATCAACCAGATAGCCTTGATTTTTTTTTTTTTTTTTATCTAGGACCAGCACTCAGGAGATGACTCCTACACATGCGAAGCATTGTGCTGGAACTATAGGAAAGGGATAGTAGGAGAAACGACAGGAGGTGAAGCTTAATTAATTATTTTTGCAGCTTTGCTTTCGCACGTTCTTTGTTTATACTCGTAGCAGTGCTGAAGCTTCTTTAGTAGCCATTTTTATTATTATTTTACTTCGCCGGTGGTACACAATACCGACGAAGGAGGGCGTTCTGATGTGATTGTGGATTGCTATCAGCTGAAGCCGGTATTGTTTAGTGACCAGTGACTATGCCTTCGCCACTGAAACCTTCCGACTACAACTGACACACAAAGACACACTAATGCAACATCAGAAAAATGCGAGATGTTTATTTTTATTTTAAAATTTTTGGTCTGAAACTGGGGTTGAACCCAGGTCTATTTTTGGATTCGTAGTTAACGTGCAGACTACCATCCATCGTGCCATCGCCACCCTCATAATAATAATGATAATAAATGAAATAAATACTTATAAGAGTATACTGTTTACTAGGAGCTTCGATGTCATTCAGTGGTGGAATATGCACGAAACCCAATTTCCTTATTTATATAAAGCCAGTTGCAAAATCTTGGCTACTCCAGCAAGTAGCGTAGCTTCAGAAAGAGCATTTTCTGCTGCCAGATTACTAATTTTAGAAAAACGTTTCAATATTATAAAAAATTTAGATTTAGTTGGAAAAATAATAGTTTTGCATTCAAATATTAATGAAATTAGTGAACATATTTTAGAATAGATTACATTTATTATTATAAGTTCATAAGGTATTTCATTTCATTGAGGTATTTTATTATCAAAGTGTTAGGGAAGCGGCAACACTGATGACTATGTTAAAGCTAGTAGAAAAAAAATTAAAAGACAGCATCATTCACTGTGTATAGTAGTTCATTCATTCACTGATATTGTAATTCATTGTTGTGACTCTACCTTTTACAAGCAACCATAAACTGAATGCGCAGAAAAATGAATGGACAAATACAATGAATTATGTATATTGAGAGATATTCACACACAGTTGTTGAAAATTGCTATTCAGTCAACAGTCACAATTCATACAAAGTAAGAATGTACAATTTTACTGATTTCTACCATTCTTGCAGGTGCCTAGTTTGGAAGTAGAGCTATTATTTCATCCGATGTTTTCTCTTGCAATAATTGTCGTATGTATTTCTTCTTCCAATCCGTTTCTGATATTTTGGAGCTTGTGCATTTTCTTTTTTTTATTTTGCACTACAATACAGAGGTATTAGTATTTAGAATTAACGAATTTTTCAACGTTTTATGAAATTTTTATAAATCTCAAAAGTTTGTAAAATCACAAACTTGTACTGGAGCTTCAGAGGCCCATAACTCGGAAACTAAAGGTTTCTCATTTCTTTCATATTCATAAAAATTTTACGATTTGTAGAAGGTTTATTGATAGAATTTTGTAAGGAAATTTGGCCAGCCAACCTTCTATAAATAACAAAAAATTCTAAATACGGCAAGTTTTTATTTTTGTATACATAAGTAAATACTATAAACATCTATTTTCCTGAAAGGAACGTGCCAAAAAATTTCAAGAACGTCAAGCTTTGCGTGCACAAAAACAAAAGGAGTTTGAGGAGGAACGAGCAAAAGCCAAACAAGAGAAGGAAAAAAAGATTCTACAGTACAAAAAGAAACGTTTAGAAAAAACAAAAGCCATAAGTAAACGGACTCAACGTGGTCAACCTTTAATGAAGGATCGTATGCAATTGCTCTTTAAACAGATACAGGAGATGAAAAATTGTGGATAACAACCAAATCAGTAACAAGCACAATTGTCACTAAATATCGTCATCTAAGCAAGCAAACTTTATTGTGCTGTTCTGGCAAATTGTTGGAATATATTTGTAGATTTAAGATACATAGTCATGAATAGTTGGAATCAGTTCAATTATGCTAAACGTAATTATTTAATAATTTTTGAGAACAAATTTATATAAAAGTTAATCTGTTTTCATGTCGACTTTTTATATAATGTCCCATGGACGCTAAGGCACAAACCATTGTAAGAAGTAATAATAATAAAAGTAAATTTGGATTAAAAAAAAAAAAAAAAATTCTATATGTAACATACAAAATAATGAAAGCGACTCCGATGCAGAATTTATTAAGAATTTAACAATAAAAAAATTAATTATTAACAAAAACGAAAAAACTTTTTGCAAAATGATCACAAAGGCACAAAGCACTCAAAGAAGTGAAAGTATATCTGAAAATGCTCACACCTCTGACGTAGATGTTACAAGCATATTCGATGAAAATTAACATTATTTTGATGAACATGCTGATAGTTTTAACTCTCTCCAATAGAGTTAACATCAAGGCGATATTTTGTTGGTTATATAGGTCAGCGGATATATTGTGCCAAATGCCGTATGGATATAATTAAATCAGTACAATCTTGTCATATCCTTCAGAAATGTTTGTTCACGCAAAAAATTATGATAAAGAAACAGATTTTGGTAGTTTATGTGGTCCATCAGACTTATTTTTTGCAATGTGTAAGATTCACATAAAAGTTTTCGAAAAATATTTTTCTAATTGTAAAGAAATAAAAAACAATTGGTTTATTTTTTTATTTGATAGCGAACAATTGAAAATAAATAATTAAAGAAACTTTTCTTTCAATAATATACAAATTATTATTTCCTGACGATGCTACCTAATCATTTTAAACAAAATTGGTAATAATTTGAGTCGGTCATCCATTCCACCTAGCAGCTGCATTAAGATTTTTCGCAGAAGGCAGTTTTCAAAGGTCAGTTGGAAGCGATGTTAATATAGCTATGCATCCAACAACAGTTTCGAAGTGTTTTTCGAATTTACTTCGTATTTTAGAAAGAAAAATTTGTCCAGGACTTATTAAGCTACACATCTCAGATGCAGAGTCAAAAAAATCCAAAAACTTTTTTTATGAAAAGTATGGTATACCCGGAGTTGTTGGATGCATAGATGGAACCCATATTCCATCAAAGGGTCCGAAAGGAGAAGAACATTTGTTTTTTAACCGAAAAGGATTTTATAGCATTAATGCCATGATCGTAAGTATATACACTCATTCATATTTAAAATTTTTATCATGTTATATATTTTGCATTCTAGATTTGTGATTACAAGATGGAAATAAAAGCCGACCTGGTTCTAGCCATGACTCGTTTATATTTAGTATGAGCACTGCTAGAAACTTTTTCATGGAGAAATACCAAAGTGGAGTACGAGGCTCGTGGCTTTTAGCAGATTCTGGATACCCCCTTGAATCTTTCGTTATGACCCCGTCTAGAAATCCAACAACTCTTTGTCAGCAGAAATTTAATAAGAGACATGCCTGTGCAAGGAATGTGGTCGAAAGAACGATAGGGGTACTGAAAAGCCGTTTTAGATGTTTGTCAAAAACACTCTGGTATTCCCCTTTAAAAACAGTGCAAATTATAAATATTTGTTGTGCTTTACACAACTTGTGGAATACGTTAAAAATTACTGATCCAACTGAAGTTACAGAAGAGCATTCAGATGATGAAATAGATGAACAAGATGAACTGGATGACCTTAATACTGCAAATGTCATTCGTGATAATATTGCTGAAAGTATAAATTAAAGACTTATAAAATTATTAAAATATATCAAGAGGCTAAGGATATGTCCTTAATTAAAAAAATAATGTAATTTTAAAATGAAAACTTTTAAATAAAATATTTTATTTTAACACCAAATTAAGAGTAAATTCATACAGTTGTAAATCATAAAAAAGAAGAATAAAAAATAATTAATTTAAATTTAATAACATAACATACATATCGTCAGCTTTTTATATTTGATCATTTCTATCTCTAATAGTTTTCTTTTATTTCTAAGTCCTTCTTTTTTTAGTTCGTTTTTTTCAAACGCAGCTTTCTCCATTTCTTTATTGTGTCTTTTTAACTCCGTTGTAACGTTTGTAGTTAAATTTTCTATTGCCTTATATACGCGTCTTGTATTGGATCCTAGTACATCTAACTTTTCATCATTTTTCTGAAATATCTCAATTAAGGTTTCCATTGAGTCCGAAAGTTCTTGTTTTTTTTCTTGCTGTCTTGAATATATTGCTTTAGATATTCTTTTATATCATCATTCTTTCTTTCGAATCCCTTGGAAGATCTCTTAGACGTGCTTGGGGTGTTATCAGAAATATTGTTTGTTTTTCTTTTGCCGAGTTGGCTTTTCGATGTTAGTGGAGCATCACATAATCACCACAAATTTGGCCAATAACTTCCTCTTTTTTCGAAATATATATTTGATTGAAAGGACCTCCTCCAGTTGATATTCTTCTTGTTTGTTGGTTGCAATTTTCTTCTTAACACAGGTTTTCCAGTCCCGCCACACTTAATATTTAAAAGTCATACTCATGGTAAATATTTCTAGTTTATACTGTGTGTATACAACTGATTTTGTATAGAAATTTGTCTAATAAACCTTATTTAAGGTATTTAGATTATAAGGCCAATTCATAAATTCATCACTGAGCTACATCTAATGCAAAGTGCAATCGTAAATCGTAAAAAACAATTGGTTGCAATAAAATGGCTTCGGCATTGCAAAGTGATTACGTACGTTCATCAGATGAAGAATGATGCATTTAAGAAAAGCATGCAGTGAAAAAGCGTCACAAAGTATTCCATGAACTGAATTAAGGCATCTTCTTGTACGTTATTCTTATGCTTTCCCCTGTTTAAAAGCAAAATATATTTATTTATTTTTTTACTTTTTTGTATATTTCTTTACATTTTGTTCAAGTAAAATTAAACGAAATTAAACTGGCATTATCGAAATGCATCACATGTTAAAAACGTCTTTTTTTAAATGAAACAATATGGAATATGAAATCGTCACAACAAATCGTCAAATACAAATTCATCGCACTATTTGTCGATTTCAAAACGTTTTAATGCCGAAAACGATTTTCATCACATACCTGATTGTATATACTTTTGAAAACAAAATAATAAATAGTTATGGCTGGCAAACTTATGTTATCCCACTTTATATATGTATGTACATGCAGATATTAAAGGTAGGTGTACAATTAAGATTTTTATAACAAATAATTATAGTTCAGTGTGAATCGATATAATTCCAATAGTACAACAATAAAATACCCTAAAATAATTCAATCGGTTGAGTTGGCTTTACATAATTTATTTGCACCTAAATTATATGAAAACAAGAAACTTCTTTCAATTATTTCATATTTTTCCGTACTTGAATGTGTTTTGAACAAGAAATATAACACCCTGCGTAGTCCAGATCTCTTACAGCGAGAGAGCTAAAAAGAGAATTTTTTGACAGTTGGAAGTTAGAGAACTTGCAAAATGTTGTTGGAGAAATTTCTGCTTGCAAGATTTTGCAACTAGTTTGAACAGCTGTTTTTATTTACTGTTTGAATGAAATAATTTTTGTGAAATGAAAATAAAAATTTAAATTTAACAATGCCAGAGGTAAGTAGTTAGAATTTTGTTGATTTTTAAAGTTTATAATAAATTATAATACACAAAACATTTTACTTCATGCTAGAAACGTCCAAATATACAGTGCGACCGTGATGTAAGTGGATTCGAGATGGCAGAACCGATAGAACGAGCAGAACTTTGTGGGACAAACATGCAATAGAAGAGGCGAGTATGTGGAATTGTGTTATATGTTAGTGTAATCAAAGTATTATTAACAGTACTTTATTTTCGATGCTAGAATCCTCCAAAAAAACAGTGCGTTCGTCGTGGAAACAGTGACATGAGGAAGCACATAATAGTTACTGCAGTGATGGTGCTGGATTCTTTGTCGTCCGAGAGTGAAGAAGAAGATGACTCGGAGCCAAATTTAAGTATACTACTAAATGGATGCATAGGCAATGATATATATTCCCGTCTAAAGCCTTTTCTTATGAAGCCAAAAGAAAGACATTGTGTAAAGCTGTACATGGAAGAAATAGTGCCCAATTACAGCGAAGAGGAATTTCGAAGAAATTTCCGGATATCGAGTCAACTGTTTGGATACCTATGCGATCGGTTTTCAAACTGGGAAATGTTTAAAAAAATGCGTTGCGACAAAAGGCTACCCGAAAGTGCTCACATCTTGGTATTTTTATGGTTTGCTGGGCACGAGGCATGCAGCTTTAGAGATGTATCAGATCGCTTTGACATGAGTCTATTTGCAGTAGGTGCAATAATAGAAAGAGTGTCAATGTTTCTAAGTTCCCTTAGTCCGGAAGTCATATGGTGGCCAAGCGAACAAAAAAAGGAAATGTCAAGTCAATTTTTCGCCGATAAATGTTTATTTCCAAAGGCTATAGGTAGGTGTCATGACTGATATACACATAACCAAAAATAATGAATATACTAAACAATATCTTCATTTAGGATGCATTGATGGTCCACTTCTAAAGATGACTATATCGACCGGAAAGGCAATATAACAATTTGTATGCAAGGAATCTGTGACGAAAACAGAAAATTTATAAACATTTTTGTTGGATACCCTGGGTCGTGTCACGACAGTTGGGTGTTGAAGAACTCACCTATCTATGAAAAGCTACCATCGTATTGTAAAGGTAATAGTGATTATAAAAGTTTAAGCAATATTATTTTAACTTTTTTATGCTTTCAGATTATTATTTTCTGGGGGATTCTGCTTATCCATGCAATAAATATTTGATAACTCCATACAAAGATAACGGACATCTGACAAGATGAAAATGGAATACAACTCTCATGTGTGGGCCGGTGCTTCAAAGACTATTTTGAAGTTACTCGACCGTGTACAAGAAAGGGCGAAGAAACTCATAGGAGACAGTAGGGTAGCCAACTCTATTGACTCTCTTGAGCATCGTCGCAACGTGGGGTGCGTTTCCTTGTTCTATCGTTACTATAATGGGAGGTGTTCTAATGAAATCAGGGAACTTGTTCCCGAAACCCGGGTATTCGCGCGCACGACGCGATCATCATTACGAGCGCATCCATTTGTGGTCGATTTGACGGCGACTCGCACTACGCATTACAGGGAAAATTCGTTTTTTGGCCGAACGGCACGAATGTGGAATAGACTACCCGCAGAGGTGTTTCCTGTCACTTTTAGCTTGGGAAGATTTAAATCAAATGTCAATAAACACTACTCCCTCTATCATCCTTCCCATAACCTAATTTCCTAGTTCCAGCACAATGCATCGCATGTGTAGGGGTCATCCCCTGAGTGCCGGTCCAAGACAAAAAAAAAAAAAAAAAAAAGAACTCAGATACAGTTTAATATAAAACTAAGCTCTGGTCGTGTCCGTATCGAACATACGTTCGGTATTTTAAAACAGAGGTTTAGGCAGTTGTACTACTGCAAATTACGAGGAATTAAAAAATTATGACACTTTATTAGAGCGTGTTGTGTTTTACACAACATTGCAAATGAAGATGACCTAAACTTTACATCCGAGATATCACCAGATGTTGATGAAGAATTTCTAAATCATGACCAGGTTTCTCGTGGAAATAGTGTGCGAGATGAAATTTGCCAAGCAATGCAAATTCTGACAGATAATAATTAAAAATTTATTTCAATATTTTTAAAGAATATTTTTAATTTTGAATTCAATATATATTTACATTTTTTATGTGTTTGTTGAGTTTATACATTTTGTAATCGGCTGCAGTGTCATTTAGGCATTATGTTGGGCAATGTAAGCGAAAGAAGTTTTATAAAAAACCCGACAAATAAAACTAAAAACTAAGAAGAAATTGAACTTACCAAATTAATAACAGTGTAATAAACAAGTTTTTTAATTTACAACACTTTTTAGGCTTCACTTTAATTAATAATTTTTTAATTTACCGCGAGAATTCACTTTTGCGTACACATATGCTAAAACTCTTTTGCTTTGTTATTTCAATTGTTTACATACCGATCAGCTGTTTTCTTGCAAGATTTCATTGGATGCTGTCTGCGTACTTTTTGAGATATTTTCACCCGACAGAGTAAAATTGGTCTTACTCTCCCAAAAAAAGTTTCTGAGTATTTGCTACTGGAAAAGTACCCAGACAGACCTTATGCGTAACAAAATAAAAAGACCAAAAACAATACATATTACTACATAGTTATCAAGACGAATTCATAACAGGTGAACTCACTAGCCCAGCTACCGCCTATTTATCAATATTTAATGTCAAATTGTATGAATTATTTTGACAATACACAATGATTTTTGGTTGTTGTAATATTGTTTTTACCTGGTATCAGTTCGCCTTGATTTTTTTTTTTATCTGGTACCAGCACTCAGGAGATGACTCCTACACATGCGAAGCATTGTGCTGGAACTATAGGAAAGGGATAGTATGAGAAATGACAAGAGGTGAAGCTTAATTATTTATTTTTGCAGCTCTGCTTTCGCGCGTTCTTTATTTATACTCGTAGCAGTGCTGAAGCTTCGGTTCAGTAGCCATTTTGATTATTGTTTTACTTCGCCGGTGCTACACAATACCTACGAAGGAGGGAGTTCTGATGCGATTGTGGATTGCTATCAGCCGAAACCGGTATTGTTCAGTGACCAGTGACTTTCGACACTGAAACCTTCCGACAACAACTGACACATAAATATAATAATTTTAGTCTGAAACTGGAGTTAACCCAGGTCTGTTTTTTTTGGTTTTATAGTCAACGTGCCCCTCATGGTGGACTGGCGAGATCGCCGCGTCCGGTGGGGCCTGTAGGAAGCTATTCATCGAGACGAAGGACACTGGGAACTGTATAAGTCTTCTGTGAACAGGTTCGAGAATCTGGCCAGAAGCGCAAAGCGCAGGTTCCGGCGGGAGTTTTGCGGTAACGTGAAGTCTTCCTCTGATACCAGGAGGCTGCGGAAGATTCTGGCCAAGAAGCCATCCGTTCCGGGTTTTGTGAGGAGGATGTATTGGAACAGGACAACCAGCTATCAGGAATGAAGCCGGCATTGTTCAGTGACCAGTGACTATGCCTTCGCCACTGAAACTTTCCGACAACAACTGACACACTAATGCACATCAGAAAAATGCGAGATGTTTATTTTTATTTTAAAATTTTTTAGTCTGAAACTGGGTTTGAATCCAGGTCTGTTTTGGATTCGTAGTCAACGTTCAGAATACCATCCATCGTGCCATCGCCACCCTCAATGATGCTTAATATGCTTAAAAATGTTGTGCTCTCTTGTTTGTGGTTTTATACAAATAAAGAAAAAAACAGTTCAGCTTTTCCCTTATTGTTTCGCCGCGCAGCATCTATAAACACAAAATATTTTTAATTTTATTTAAATGTTCTGCGTGCACCATCTTCATATATTTATAGTCTTTGTTAATACTATGATGGCATTTGCTACACAATGCACACAAAAGGTGTGTTCTTTTACTTTACTAGTAAAAATTAGAAACGAGAGAGTAACAAGAAATTTTCATAAATTACTCTCAAAAATGTGAAAAAATAAATGAACACTAGGTCTGTTCGTTTACTCAAAATTGGGGCAAATCTTACCCAAAAGCATTTTCTTACTCAAAAATTGAGTAAATGAGAGAGTTTTTGAGAGAGAATGCTCTTGTTCTTCTCGCACGAGAATGCCCGTACTTTTTCTTCGGGCTATTTTTTTTTTTTTTTCCATGCCACACTGTCAAATGCTTTTGAAATATCTAGAGCCACTACCTTACTTTCGCCAAAATGGTGGATGGATCGACACCATTTTTCCGAGAGGAAGGCTAATAAATCACCCGTGGAACGTCCTCCACGGAAGCCGTATTGCCGGTCGTTAAGTAAGCTAGTGGACTCCAGAAATTTCATAAGATGGAAATTTAGCATACTCTCCATTACTTTAGAAATGGTAGAGCATATTGCGATTGGGCGATAATTTTCAGGGTTGCTTGCCTCTCCCTTCTTGCGGATCGGCGTAACATTTGCAACTTTCCAGCACGACGGAAATTTGCCTGCATTATATAGGGTGGTGAAAAGGATTGCCAGAGGACGCGATAACGTCGAAGAGCACTGCTTCAAGACCAGTGCCGGAATTCCATCCGGGCCAGGAGACTTATTTATGTTAAGGTCCGATAAAATCCTTTTAACTGCACGAGCCCGAAAGTATATCTTTGGCATAGTTACGGATACACGCTCGGATGCGGGCAGTGGTTGATTGTTTTCCGGCAGGTGAGAATTGCCTGCAAACATTTCAGCAATGAGGTTAGCCTTTTCAACCGGGTCAGACGGAATAGAAGAACTAGCATTTCCCTTAACTCTTTTAACGAATGACCAAAAGCTTTTACTTCCCCGTGGGGCAGTAAGAACCTTAGCGCGAAGACTCTGCTCGTACAAAGCTTTTGCACGTCTTAGCACTTTGGAACACGAAGTTCTCGCCCTTTTGCGTATCATATCAGTATCTGCGTTTTTATCATTCCGCCAGACACTAAATGCTTCCTCTCTGGATCTGACTGCAAGTCTGCGTGTCTGATTAAACCAAGACTTTGGTCTAGGCCTAATCGAAATTTGCTTCGATGGTATGAACGTTTTCATACCAAGCAATATTATATTTTGGATCATTTTAGCCATGGCATTGACATCATTGTCGAGGAAGCAGAGCCTCCAATTGAAATGCCGAAAGAAATCGTTGAGCTCAGCCCAACGTGCCTTTTCGTAAATATATTTCAAACGTTTCGTAGCTGGCGGTGAAACGCCTCGAAGTTCCGCAAACGAAAAGGAGTCAGAAATGATGCAATGATCCGAATTACCGAGAGGTGCGCTAATGTTCATTTCATACTTTTCAGGGTGTGAAGTGAGAAAAAGGTCGAGGGTGTTGTGTTGATGCCCTTCAACACATGAAATATGTGTTGGTTCATTCACTAATTGCGCAAGGTGATTGTGCGCTGCGAATAGCTCTGGGCTTCTGTAAAGAAACCCGAAATGCAGAAGATGTGCCCTGATTTTGAATTTAACCCAAAGACAGCTAAATTCGGGATCATGCGTGTTTAAAGATTGCTGGCACTGGTACACAACTTCATTGCGTATATAAATTGCAAGGCCCCTGTGTAGATAGAAAAGAGATAGGAGGTGATACCCAGGTAAGTGAAAATCCTGTGGGTCAGCATCCTCAGACACCTGGGTTTCACTTAAGGCGAAAACATCCGGCCGATGGAGACAAACGTGAGCATAGACAGAGAAGAAATTTGCCCTTACACTACATATGTTGCAGAAGTCAATTCTGAATCGGCCTGTCATGATTAACGCGAGAAAATTTAAATAAAATGTCTATCTTTTGTATTGTAGTTGCCACTGAGCTAATCGCTGCTTGAACGACTGCCGGTGATCAGTGTTACTCCTTCATCACCAAACAGTCTAGCAGTAACCAACACAATGGCACCAACAATGCAAAAGATTTAGGCGGGTATGGTAAAGGGAATAGCACAATGCCACGAAAAAAGGCCATGAAAGACCTCATCCGGTCACCGTGACCCGAAGTGTTAGTAGTGCAAGATGAAATCTAAATGCTCTGACCGTTAAACGTGTTCTTTTCGTACACGACAACTACGAACTATTTCACAACATTCGTAAATCCGACAATTCTTAGAATTATACGCTATATCATTTATCATAATTTGTTAATTAAGATTATTTATCTATGTTTGTTTGTTATACACATGTTTAAATCTATTTAATTTCTCTAAACCTTTCTTAATATTAATCAACACTTTGACAAATTAAATTAAATAGATTTAAAACAAATAATAAAATAAAACAAATAATAAAATGTTTGTTTTATAAAGAAAAATATTTAAAGAAGCTATTTGGTTTGTTTTCTTTGTATATTGCGTTATTCACAAATATTTTTTTTTGGAGTTCATGTAAAATTTTTTTACCTTTTTTCAAGAATTTGATTAAAGGCCTACTGAAGATTTTGCCGATAAAATCATTCGGCTCAGATCTTTGCTTGTGTTTGCTTTTTAATAAATTGTATGTTTTGGAAATCTTCTCTTTTTTTTCTACATTCACTGACATCGTTAACGAGAAAAAAAATTCCTTATAAAATGCATGATACCTATTTTCACCTGAAGTGATATTCACGATAGGGGTGAATAATATTCCAATTAATTTATATCGAGCATTTATTTATTTATAACAAGTGCATATTACTATAAAAATTTCACTCAACGAAGATGATACTAAAAATAAACAGGTATCCGATTGACAGCGTTTCGGAGATGTTCTATGTGCATCTGCTGCGCTTTATCCGTTCGAGTATTCAAAAGTTTTGATGCAGTTGGGCTATGCACCTATACCAGCCGTGGAAGACCAGTAATGTTTTTACTCAATATATTTCAATATGGTATTGGTATTACATACATACTTATATGAATATTAAATTTTCAACTTCTTTAACAAAGTGACTCGAAATTTTTGTAGCTGGTCATATACATAAGTACGTAAATTGGATGGCGTTTTTGGTTGCTATAGAGGCTTCACGCCTAAATTAGTAGGTTTCAATGTAGCATGGTGTTTGAAGAGAAAGTAGCCAACCGATTAGGTTTACATGCAAAGGAAGATACTAAAGAAGAGGATTTATCAAATGAAGAACTGTAAGTATAAATACGTGAAATATATACGTAAGTATATACTATACATATGCGTGTATATACTAAATTTGTAATAGATGTTCTCAAGTAGAAAAAGCATTTAAAATTCTATGAATTGGCTTATGTTCAGTTTAGTGAAGCAGCTCCACAAAAATATTATTTTAAAGCCGTTGATACAATCTTACATCTTAAAGATAAAATTTAGAAGACATAATGGCGGACAAAATCCTTAAACACTGCTTAAGTTTTGCAGCTCCGTTTCGGCTGACGTAAGCCGGTCCTGCAAAAGTACTTTAGTTAACGAAACCGACGTTCTATGTGTAATTTCATTTTGAATTAACTATATACATACATACTTACGTAGGGCACTTTGGAAAAATTTTTATGTAAAATTATTAAAAAAAACTAGTATTACCACTTAAAGTATTGAGATTTTTTTAATAAAATTTCAAATATATAGAAATTTATTTTAAATACCCATATTGGCCATATACATTCAGAAATGTAGTAAAAAATCGTATTCATATACGAAAATTTCTTAGGCCCATAACTCGGAAAAATGGTGTTGCCGCCAACTTTTTTATTTTATATTTTCTTCTTCTTTTTCCAACTTTCTATCACATAGGCTATTTTTTTCTTTTTGGATTTTTTTTTTTGAATTGCGTATATCACCTTTTTCCAGTGTGGGTTTTGCTGAATGAGTAAATAAATAAATAAAATAAATTACTGTATAAAAATATGTTGTATATGAAAATTGACTAAGCGAGTACAAATCAATAAACTTCTTTAATTATAGTGAAAAACTTACCTCCTTCGGAACAAATCAGTGCGCCAATGTTTACATGTTACACTGGCTTTAAGGTCTTCAGTTTTTAAATTTTCGTATATTTGGCCCAATGCCAATGATGGTAGCTCTTCCCATTTCGTCAATGTAGAATTCATATACACTCTAGGCATACAGTTACACGTTAAAAATAGATTATAATAAATTGGGAAGCAAAGATTACAGTTGGGGAAGGAAATTGTCTTCAGTAATTTGTTGAGCATAAAAGAATTCTTAAGGTGGTGATAGAGGTGTACCTTTATTCAGTTTCTCACAATTTCTTCTTTGCTTTATTATCTTTTCCTATTGAAAATAAGAATTTTATTAATATATACGGACATTTTACATTAAATTATGCACATATTTAATCATTTATTGTTTGTAATTAAATGTAAACGAAAACTATTTGCAGACAATGAAAAAATATGTCAAAAAACCAACAAATATACTGCAACAGATTTTTAAAAGAGTTCACTATGAAAGATTTGTTGTCGATACTCAAAACGAAGGGTTTAAAATACTCAAAAGCAAAGGTTTATGCTATTATTTCAATAAATGCCTTTACACCTCAAAGAAACCGGACAATATTTGTTGCATCAAACCGTATATTCCAATTCAAATACACAGTTTTATAGATGACGATAAAGAAAAGTTTGTCTTCGCAAAAGGGTAGCAAATGTAAATAGTTTTTTTGAGAAACCCGTAGACTCCATGACTATTGGAATTTGCTGTGCCGATACATCTTCTTTAGGTAATGTAGAGAAGTTCTCAATTTTGGAAATTAACTTTAAATTTATGTGTATTCCTAGTGGTGATAAAGTTATCTTAGTACCAATTTTGCACAGTTGCCTTTAACATTTTTACCTATACATATTTATTCATTATTATTTTTTTTAATATTTAAGTTATTTTTTTAAGATGAATTCAAAAATTAAAAAGATGCCTTTTTGTGGAAGCAACTCAAGTAATTATATACATATGTACATAACAAATTATATCTATAATAATGGACGCAAAAACGCGTCGAAAAGTGAAACTTTACATGCAAAACAAAAACAAATTTACAAAAATTGTTTTTGTTTACCATACATTTTAAAAATGAAACCAACGCATTTCAAACTTAAACGAGCGCATTTCTCTATCCTTTATAAACTAACTGTACATTTTGTATGTAAATCAAAAACAAGTTATTGAGATCTTTGTAATTTTGTTTTTGTTTTCCTTGTAAAGTTTCACTTTTGTACGCGTTTTCGCGAATCGGGACCATTCATTTTTACCCTTATGCGTACATATTTTTTCATTACAGATACAGAAAATAATTTATGTGAAAATTGCAAACAACTTTCCAGAAAAATGGACAGTTTACAAGGTATTTAGTAAAAAACCATATATACATAAATAAATTATATATATGTATGTATATACTATATTATATGCACAAGAATTGAATTTGACGAAAATAACTTTTTTATACTATGTAAATACTACATATGTATATATGTATACTTTTCTAGAGTCCATTAGCAATTTATCTAAAATTGTCGAACAACGAAATGAGTCAATTATGTCCGCATTTGCCGAAATAAAGGTTGTTACAACAAAATTAGTTCGACAGGAGACATCAATTTTTACAAAGCTTTGATTGGTAAATTTATATTTTTTTAGTGTCAAATTTTTATCATTAACAAATTTATATTAAACTTTCTCCAGACTCCATCGTAAGTTTACCCAGTTTAGGGGAAAAAGATCCAGAAGTGGTACTACGGCAGGCAATGCAGTTGTGCAAAAAAAAACAATTCAGACTGAAACCGGCCCTCAATAGAAAACCAGTGGCAGTGGAAACTAATTTAGTCATATAAAATTAATCTTTATATTTAATTTACATTTATTTTTCTTCACTTTTGTTTAATGTTTTATATGAATTCCCAATGTTTAGTTTAACATATTTTAAGTTAAATTTTTGTTTAATATAATTATAAAATCAATTAAAAAATTATATTGTTTAACTGGAAGAAAATAACGTAAAAGGTACTGGTATATAACTATAAGCAAGGCATCTAGTCGGAAACTACTATAGAATGGAGTGGTATACAACTGTAAAGAACGCAAGTAGTATAAAACTATAAATAAAAAAATTAGTAAACGCACTAGTTTACAATAACTAGTATTTCAACTAGAATAAAACTATATACAAATGAACTAGTTGCGCTCCTATGACAACCTAAAGTTAAAATCGATAGTTCGATATATGAAAAAAGGACAGATAGGTAACTAGTCTAAAGTAAACGGCAACTAGTATATTTCTAACCACATACTAGTTACTTTGTCTGTAGGGTATTTATCTAAATAATAACAAATGATACTGCTTTTATAGCCGTGAATAAATCAAACAGGAAATAAAAAACTCTAGCAAACCGGATGTTTTGGTTTGTTGCTAAAGTTTTTTATTTCCGTTAAGATTTATTCACGGCTATCAGCTAACATAACAGCACAGTTGAAAAAAAGTACTACGAAGAAAAAGGCATTAAAATCCGAAAAAAAGTATTAAAACACAAATTTATGCAACCATTTAACAGTTTTGTTTACATATTTTAGTGCTATTCCATGTCGTTCCACTTGAAAGGCAACATAGATATATTGTTGTGCACAATAAAAATTAAAAAAAAATTCAAACATGAAAAATATAAACATTTTATATTTACGATTTCATGAATGAAAATTATATACGTTTTAATTAAAAGTATTACAAAA
Source organism: Dexiosoma caninum (assembly GCA_963924685.1). NCBI lineage: Eukaryota > Metazoa > Arthropoda > Insecta > Diptera > Tachinidae > Dexiosoma > Dexiosoma caninum. The sequence goes on along the minus strand of OZ004729.1, from coordinate 49,086,770 downwards.
TGTTTAATATTCGCATGCACTACATGCCTATTGAAATAATTTCATTTACATTCCTTCAAAACACTTAATTAATAACCCCTAAAACAACAAAGTTAAGTTAACGTTTACAAAGTATGTTAGGTGAATAAAATCTGTAAACTTTGTGGTGTCAAAAAAAGGAAAACGGTTTTCCATATATAGAAGTGGCCCAAATACGGCTATAGGGTTGCCACTTCTGGCATATTAGCCGTTTACAGGGTATACCCATAGTACGGTGAAAAGTCATAGTCCTTGTTTACAAAGTATGTTGGGTGATAAAGAGTCTTTAACACCTACTTTTTCTGTTAAGATTGGTTTTCAACGCAATAACATACCAGATGAAATTATTTTGAATTATACTATTATCAAGGTTGACCATTTTTATCCATCTGTCAAGTTGTGCTGGAACTGTGGGTGACTGGAAAACACCGAAAAAGGTTGTCGTTCTCTGAAAAGGTGTTTTGAGTACCGTAGGCCGGGGGATATGATCCCGCTTGTGAGCTCGTGAAATGTATTTTGTGCAATGGAAATGACCACAATGGAAGACAGAGAAGTGCAATGTTTGGCAAAAGGAAATAAATATCAGGAAAATTATGACAAGTAAGATGTTGTTACGAAAGGAGGTTATGGAGACCTATAATCCAAGTACCTCAAACAGGTTTTCTATGCTTGAGGCTGATGAGAACAACTTTCCAGCTTTATCAACGAAGAGTAGGGTAACCTATGTTAAAAACAAGGATGCTGTGATAAATAGGATTTTAACCCTGAGAACTTTTACTGGATCGCCCAAATCCCAGGGTCTCACTTTTGGAGAAAACGATGGGTGAGTTTATCACCTTCATGAAGGACTTTTTTAATAAAGAAGATTATATGCATGGCTTAAATGATGTGTCGAATTTTAGAGCTAGACTAGATAGAATATACAGAGACATTGACCATGATTTTATAAGGGGCGCCACAATGGATACTCTTTATGAAAATTCTTCAATATAATTGTCAATCACTTAGGAAAAACTGCAAAACTATTGAATATTATCTCAACAACAAAAAATTTTATATTGCAGCTATCAGCGAAATTTTTTCGCACGTGTATCAGTCGGTTAGTTACAGATTATTAAATTAACTCAGAACTTGAGTAGATTTTTCGTGTGTTTATGGCTCTTATGCGAAAGTGCAACAAATATCCTAGGCCAGAAAACTGTCATGCGGCCTATGTGGCTAAACTCGAATGGAAGGAGGCTGTTAAAAGGGCAAGGGGACGGAACATTGAGAGTGAAATAGATTTGTTGAATCTGCACCCAAATTCTAGGGATGCTTGGAAATTTGTTAGAAACATTTGTGGAAATTCAAACTTTTCTGATGTGACGGCTTGGGATGAGCATAATAACAGCGTCTCTCTCACTTTCCTTAGGGATCAGGTCAGCACAAATCAACATTTTTCAAATGAGTATTCATTTGAACCGGTGATTGGAAATTGTGGCGATTTAGCCTTCACCTTTGAAGAGTTGTCCCATGTGTCGGGAAGTAAAAGGAGACCCTCGGCGGTGGTGAGGACAATGTTACCTATGAGATGATTCGTGTTTTATCTCCTTTAGCTCAAAGATCCCTGCTGACGGCATTAAATGACGCTTCTTTGGAAGGCAATATTCATGACTGCTGGCGTATAATTAAGATTTTAGGCCTAACTCCTTATTATCTGTCTTTATTAAGATTGTAGATCTCATGGTTAAGGACAGGTTAACTATTTTCTGCGACCAGTACAACACTTTACCGGATAGATCCTTTGCATACAGAAAGAACAGATTGGCATCTACGTGTCTGAACGAAATATTGCATAACATTGGCTACCTTAAAAAAGTCTGACTACAAAGTCATCTTGTGTACTCCTGACATTGACAATGCAACAAATTCTGTTACCACCCACGTTCTCTCGCATATCTCCATTTATATCCATTGGATAAACAGCTTTTTAAGTAGACGTATTCTAAAACTGGGTCACGATTCTGTAACTGTCAAATTTCAAATGGCCTATCGCCGCTATTATTCAATATTTATACTGGTTTATTACATAGAATGAAAACACAAAGTACTTCCAATTTGCGGATGATTTTCGACTTGTTACCTTTGATAAGGAATTTGAATCAGCTGTCAGCAAAATGTCTAGGAAATGAATGGTCTTTCATGAACAATGTGTCAGTATAAATCTCAAGATTAATATGGAGAAAACAAAGACTATCAGGTATGTGATGAAAATCAAGTTTTTACAAGTAAAATTTTTACTTGCAATAATTATTCAAACAGCTGTTTTGCGTTTGTGTTTACAAAACAATATTTCTAAATTTAGTTAAAAATAAAAATATTTTGGAAAATTTAAGAAATTGTAAGTAAATGTAAACTTTTAAAACGATAAAAAGTATTTAAAAGGTAACAAATTTCTTTTTGTGTAATTTAGGAACAACAGAAGCAAAATAAGATGTATAATGGAATTGAATTAAGCAACACAGCATAGGCTAATTTTAGGATTCTTTTAGGATGTTCCGGCAAACAGACCATCTGTTATTTTTAGTATTCTAAAAATTATGGGTACCTATCTACTCGGTACTTTACACTAAGCAGGCAAATAATTCAATTAGTTCAGATATATATTTGCAAATAAATTCAAATTAACACATAATTTATTAAATTACTTTTTTTACTGCTTTTGGGGTTTAATGCTGGCAGCAACAGGATATTTTATTTTGGATAAATCTTTTTATTACAATGAAAATGAAAATTGCTTAAATTTGTTTCCTTTTTTCCATTTTTCGGCGGCTGTTTATTATTTTATTTATTAAATCATTTAAAAAGGGGCTTATACTTATTGTATATTCGCTTTAAATACTTTAGAAGCAGATTGCTATAAATTTGTGAATATGCTACAAAAAGTAATAGGGCAATTTTATTTGAAAAAACTGAAATATCTTACAAATTCGTGTGTAAAAATCATTTATATTATTTGTCTATAAATGTAAACCCTTTTGAAAATATTTCATTTATGGTTAGACAGACTTATATTCTCTTATTGTGAAAAAGCAATCGAAGTCAAAATTTGGAACTTGTAAATTTACATCAAATTAGATAAATTCGCAAAAGTTATTGGTGTACATATGAAATGAAACATAGTTCATAGTATGTAACTAAGTCCCAAAATTTAGTCAAATAAAACGCTCAAACCCCCATGAACTTCAGTTCGTATGAAGAATCAACACATTATGAAAGTCGTTTGGAAAATAAAACACAAAGTTGGAAATAAACATTTTTGCGACCTCATTCTGCCGTTATTTCCGTTCATTGAAATAAAAATGCTATGTGTAGGCAGGCTGTTATAACGTATAAACTAATTAAAAATAGATATTTTATTCATACATTTTATTCAAAAGTAGCTAATCACCCCTATCGTGTTTAACGTATTTCGACTACGCGTAGTAGTAGTTGCGCTGGGGTGCAACTGGACGGCGCGCGGATCGATGCGATTGTGGGGGGCCTGTTCCCCACACACCCTCCGCTGGATGGCGAACGTGAGCCCTACGATGATGGGGTTCCACCGCCCTTTACCGGGGAGGAGCTGAGAATCGCCGCCGGGGCTCTTAGGACGGGGAAAGCCCCTGGCCCGGATGAGGTACCGTCGGAGGTGCTCAAGATCCTGGCTGAGAGCAGGCCGGAAGCATTGCTTCCGGTATATGATGCTTGTTTGGTCCAGGGTGTCTTCCCAAGACACTGGAAAACACAGCGGCTCGTGCTTGTTACCAAGGGCAGGGGCGATCCGACCCAGCCATCGGCTTATCGGCCACTTTGTATGTTGGATGGTGCCGGCAAGCTGCTGGAGAAGCTACTGCAAAGAAGGCTGGCGAAGGCCGTGAGGATGGCTGGGGGGCTGTCGGATAGACAGCATGGCTTCAGACCTGGCAGGTCAACGCTCGGGGCGATTGCTGATGTGGTTGAGTGCTTCGAGCGCGCTCAGAGCGAAAGGCGCTATTATCCGAAGCGCATAGTTGTCCTGGCAACACTCGACGTTCGGAATTCCTTCAACAGCCTACGATGGGCTGATGTTCTAGAGGCGCTACGAGGGAGGTTTCGTATTCCCGGATACTTGTATAGAATTCTCCGTAGTTATCTGGACGATCGGATACTGTTGTACGATACGCCGACGGGGCGGAGGAGCAGGACGATCATGTCCGGCGCGGCACAGGGATCTGTGCTGGGCCCGGACCTATGGAATCTGACCTACGATGGGATCTTTGGGGTGGAAATGCCCGAGGATGCTCAGCTCGTGGGATACGCGGATGATATAGCGGCGGTGATCTTGGCGCGGGATATGGATGACGCCAGGGGGAAGCTGAACCGGGTCATGATTAGGACCCGGATGTGGCTTGAGGACCACGGCTTGGAATTGGCCGGGGAGAAGACCGAGGTGATCTTGATGACGCGGGCACACATACCTCTCGGCGTCGGCATGCGGATAGGGGATGTGTCTCTGGTTACCCAGAGTGCCATAAGGTATTTGGGCGTCAGACTCGACTGTAGGCTGACTTACTGGGCCCAAATACGGCATGTGGCGACTAAGGCGGCGAAGATGACTGGCATGTTGAGCAGACTCATGGCGAATGTCGGAGGCCCGACACAGAGCAAGAGGAGGCTGATTATGGCGGTCACGAAGTCGATCTTGCTGCATGGGAGCGAGATTTGGGGAAATGTACTGGGTGAGAAAACCAAACGCAGGGTACTCGAGGCGGTACAGCGGACGGCGGCCCTTAGGGTTGCTTCGGCTTACCGCACGGTCTCGGGCGCTGCGGTCCTGGTGATATGTGGGGAAATACCCATAGACCTCTTGGCGCGCGAGCGGTGGGAGGCTTGGAACTCGAGGGGGGAGGACTCTGGTGTTGGTGCTATTGGTCTGAGACCCCAAACTGTCCGGCGATGGCAGGACAGGTGGACCGCGGACACGGTCGGCAGGTGGACGGCGAGGCTCATTCCCTGCGTGGAAGTATGGATTCGGAGGAAATTTGGGGAAGTTAACTACTTCCTGACACAATTCCTCTCGGGCCACGGATACTTCCGAAAGTACCTGTACCGGATGGGCAGGGCAGATGGTCCCGACTGCATTTACTGTGGTATTACGGATGATGATGCAGAACACACTTTCTTCGACTGCACCAGGTGGCATGCTGAGAGAGGTGCAATGGCGCAGCGGGTTGGCGGGTTCGCTCCTGCCACCGTGATAGGGAGGATGCTCGATTGTGAGGACAATTGGGACGCTGTGGCACAGTACGTGGGATACGTACAGCGGAGGAAGAAGAGGGACCTCGATGCGCTGCTGCATAGCGGGGCCCCCTCTGACGGGGACCAGGCGATACGGGCCGGGGCCATGGCGCCGGCTGCAAACTTGGCGGACCCAGACGTGGGTGAGTGAGAGTGGTCCTGATTAGGACGTGGCTCTGGGCCTTCCCGAAGTAATGCGGAAAGCGGTTCCGGGGAGGAATCTACCCAGAGGAGGAGGAGGGAATTTTTTAGTGGCAACACCACTCGACGCAGAAAACGACGGTCTCTGTAAGTGCGAAGGCATTTTCAACCCTACCTCACACGCCAAAAAAAAAAAAAAAAAAAAAAAAAAAAAAAAAAAAAAACTACGCGTAGTATTAGATTAAATAAAATTGCAAAACTTTTCATTATTCTATTACAAGCCGTACTCGAAAAACGCCAGTCACGACAATGCTGAATATAAATGACCATAATCACAATATTTTTATAATAATATACATACATATATGTATAATTTGTCCAAAAAATATAGGGGCAGTTATTAAGTACTCATATATACCTATACATTACAACACTACTTTAACTTGCAAATTTTAGCAAGTAAAGCGTTCATTTACTTTTTCACATTTTTGAGAGTAATTTTGGAAAAATTCTTGTTACTCTCTCGTTGCTAAATTTTACTAGTAAAGTAAATGAACAGAGCTAATAATGAAGCAGTTTGACGTAGTGTGGCTTCGTTATCGTCAATATTCATTTTATTTCTGGTAACTTTGAGTGCACATCATAGTTGTGACGCATTACAAATAGAGTAAAAATTTTTTGTAATTAAATTAAGTGAAGTATATCGCACATTAATGGCTGTTTGGGACGTGCGAATTAAAAAACATAGGGTAAGACCTCTAGACCTCTGTGTTAAAAAATATAGTGACAAAAACCAAAAAAGATATCATCAGTGCTTTTTTTTTTAATAAATAAAGGAATAAATAGATATGTATTTTGCCGACGGTAACTTCTATATGTTTGCACTTGAAAAAACCCAAAAAAATTAACATTGATGAGAAATGTTGACGTAGGTGTCAGAGGGTTCAATAACAAATAAACAATGACAAATATTGAAGCTGAGCATTGATCGTGTGTCAGGCGCTTGAAAACAACAGGCGTTTTTATGCCTATAGCCAGATAAAATTCTCCAAAAATCGTCAAAATCCCGATAAAAGGGATTTTAAGGGTGCTTTAGACCATAAGATTTGTCGCACGTAAAATGAGCGAGAAAATAAAATGAAATTCCATCCGTATTTAAAAAAAAGAGAGTAAAAATCGAATGGTTGTTTTCTGGCTTTTACACCATTGGTATGGATAAAATCAATTAATATGAAAACATTCTCATTTAATTTAACTACATCTGTTTGCTTGTTTTCCCAGGGATGGAGTTCTTGTGCCAATTAATTTTTTTTTTTATAACCTTGAAAAATATTTTTATAACTTTGGAATATGTTATTTTCGTGGTCAGAATTTTTAGTGTACTTTTAGAAAATATACGTATATTTTTATAAAATTGTGCTGTCGTGGTCTAAAATGTACATTTCGATTTTATAATTGGTATAAATTTATGAAAGCAGTTTTCCCTCCCTGGCTTTCTCACATTTGTTTACATAAAAACGCATCCCTGATCTAATGGTGTGTGTTGGTTTTTGAAAAATTTTAAAAAATCAAGAGAGCCATACGACTGTCAAATTTGTATCAGTATTTTCTCTCAAAATCTTATAGTTTCATTACATATTACGTTTAGACGATCCGACTTGTGCTCTTCTACACAAAAATTTGACATCTCGTACGACAGATCTTATGGTCTAAAGCACCCTTTAGAAACATTTTTTTTATATTCATTAGTCCCCGTCCATACTGTGAGGCATATGCTGCAAAACTTTTGAGTTTGTTGATGAGAAGGGGAAGAGCAGTGGAAGTATGTACGCTATTTCATGTACATGCAGTTTTTGTTGAATTTCTTATTTGCATCTTTTGACATGAGGTGTATTTGACGTTTCATTTTATTTCTTTTCGTTTGGTATACTGTTAACATCTATCATAATAATAGCTACCCTGTTTTATTGTTAATTTTTTGTGGAATATAATCAAAAATTTAAAAAAAAAATATAAAAATTATTATATAATTTTTCTTCTTAGCGTCCATTTTGCTTCAAATTATACCTTCAAATGTCTATCCAAAAAAAAATATTCACACCTATCACAGGGTAGTTATTTTATATTTACATTCGGTATTGAGAAATGTCAAAAAAAATTAAAAAAAGAAGATAGAAGGGAGGAATAAAAAATACTAAACATGAAGCAAAAGATTCATGTATGGACACTGCTGCCAAAGACTATAAATATATGTATAAAGATATTGCACGTAGAAGATTGAATAAAAACAAAAATTGTTTGCGTTTATTGATGCTGTGGGGGGAAATAGCAAGAGAGTCTTTGAGCAAGAGAAAAGAACACAAAAATTTTAGGCATACATACATATGTACGTACATAAGTATGTATGTAGTAATAAGCATTGGTTTTGTCAAGTTTATTTTGTTGTTGTTTTTGAAACATTTTTGTTTTTTTTAATTCTACTAGAAATTTTTTTTCCACAGAAATTATGGTTTTTTTTGTTGTTTACACATATAAATGATGCTTATTGAGAAATGTGTTTGGGTGTGTTATATTTCTTCTTAACAACTAAAAGCAGTTTCTTGTTTTCATATAAATCATGTGCAAATAAACAGTGCAAAGCCAATGCGACCGATTTCTATGGCTGTAGGGTAAAATTACGTTTTTTGTTATTGTACTATTGCATTTATGTTGATTCGCACCGAACTATGTATACTCATTTGTTTTATTAAATATTTTATTTTAGAATTTTCAATTGTATAGTTAGAATATCTATGTATATGCATAAATCAAATAAAACGTGAGCTTACCTGAGTTCGAAAACCATACAATTTATTATTTTGTTTACAAAACTATTATAAAATTTATTGAAATCTTTTTAATAAGTGATAACTAGCACAAGAAATGTAATTATTTTTGGTGATTGGTACATATTTAATAATTTTCTGAATTGAGCATATGTTTTATTGTTTTAAAATTTTAAGTTTTTCTGCGCTCGTTAATTTGTATTTGTATGTTTCCCACGAGGAATGCTTTCGTAAAAGTGTAAGAATTAATAAATTTAGCATCTCCATTCTGTGCTTATAGCATACGTTGTTTTCTTGAAACCAAAAGGAATATATTTTGATTTTTGGTGCAATTTACACATTGCTCAATAATAGTTTTTTTTATGTTTTTTATTTCTTTGGATTCAGAAAAAATTTTTTCGAAAACTTTTATATGAATCTTACATACTGCAAAAAATAAGTCTGATGGAGCACACAAACTTCCAAAATCTGAATTTTTATCGTAATTTTTTGCATGTACAAACATTTCTGATGGATATGACAAAATTTGCGCGGGTTTTATTATATCCATACGGCAGCGAGCACAAGATATCCGTTGAGCTATGTAACCAACGAAATAGCGGCTTGATGTTAACTCTATTGGAATGTTTTCCGAGTTAAAACAATCAGCATCTTCATTAAAATAAAAAAAGTCGCATTTTTTGCCCCAGCGCATTCTCAAAAGCCCCCCCCCCCCCCAATATTGCGTTTTTTATATACTTACATATGTATATATATACACATATATACTTTTATATATCTTGTCCCGTTGCTATACTCTTTCAGAGAGGAGAAAGAAAATTGTTTTATAAATGGCAGAGTTATTAACAGATTCCCAAAAATAAATTTATGAGACCCAACTGCAGGCAACAGCTTTCAAACAAAAGAATAATTTTGAAAATCTGTTTATAAATGACCAGGTTATTCAAAAAGCAATTTTTTTATTTCAAATTCAAAATAAAATATAGCCTATATTTCAAGTTATACACTGTTAACATATCTGCGCAAAATTTCATTTAAATCGGTCCAGTAGTTTCGGAGATTAGCGAGAACAAACGTCGTGACACGTTATTTTTATATAGATATACATAGTTATATAAATTTCCAATTTTAAATAATATTAAATTCGGTGCGAATCGATGTTCTTGCAATAGTACAACAATAAAATACATATATTTGCCAATCAAATAAGAATCAGCGACATTAGCTTTACGTATCTTATGTCCACATATGTATATTGTGCGAACACAAAACGAGCCTTTGATGTTTTTGTTTGTTTATATGGATTCTTTCGTTTGTTTATTAAATGTACACACATGCACACATACTTGAGAATGCAAAGACACAAACGTATGAACACATGCCCAGTGAAATTTTTGCTACATACATCTTCGATTTGAGACCAATGACAATGTAAGCAAGACCCATCCAATGTCTGTATACAATTTCTATTTACATTTACACAGCGATGGCCTAGGCTGTAAGATTTATCCAACACAATATACATTGTAAGCGAAGGTTGGATGGGTCCAACACAATATACATTGTAAGCGAATGTTGGATGGGTCCAACTATTATGGTGAATTCGGAGTGCAATAAGATGTATCTGAATGCCATTGATCTTGGAATGAATTTTAACTATTGCATAATTAAATTAGGAACTTCATTTTTTTCAATATTTTGTAATTTCGGAATTTTGTTTCAAACGTTCACTTTCTATTTTCTTTAGTCTTCTTAAATTTCTTTTACTAAATCCACTCATTTTATTCTTTACAACAAATAAAAATAGAAAACATACATACATATGTATGTATATAAATTAACACATAAATAATAATAAAACAGTCACTTACCTTTTTTAATTATTTTTATTTAATAATTTATAACAATGGGTGGAGTGAATAAAAAGGTAGTTAAAGCTTTTACTACAAAATTTGAAGTTAAAGCTAGTATTCAGGTGAATAAAAATTTCAGTGAAAGCTAGTACTTTTTACTTACTAGTAAAAGCTAGTTTTTCCAGCGTTATAATAATAAAAATAAAATAAATAAAAATAAATCATTGCGACATTGCCACTATGTTTTTCTTATGATATCTTTCATAAATTTCTGCAGAAGTCTCTAGCAGTATTTAAAATTAAAAAAAGTGGTAACTCATGAGCGATTTTTGCCAGCTGATTTAATATACACATTTACCAGCTTTTGCTAGTAATTTCCCAGCACTAGCTATGTAGCATTAGCTAAGAGTTATTCACACCAATTGTAGCATAAGCTTTTCCGCATAGCTAGTACTGAACACTGAAAGCTAGTGCTAGTACTTAACACTTTGTAGCATAAGCTACTTTTTTATTCACTCCACCCAATATTACCACAAAAAATGCCGCTAACACTTCACTTTAAAAAACACTTATGAACTTGATACAAATTTTACTTTGGAATAATAATAAAAATGAAAAAGAAAGAATAACGGAAAAATTACTTTAGAAAAAAGAACAAAATTGATAATTAAAACGAAATGACAATATGATACATTACAAAGCAATCCAAATCAGATGGTAATGCGATGCAAAATTTTTATTTGTGTTTGTTTTGATCTTCATTTCTAATAAACATTTAACTTTACAATTGGATGGGAAAAAGACAAATCCGAATCAGATGCGAGTTGTAAAGGCTTAACTATTTTCGTTTTATTTTCCCTATTGACATAATATTATACAATCGGATGGCTTTCAGATTGTAATGAGTAACCGGACTGCTGGGTGTATACATATGGAAATGAATAGTAGAGACATGAGAATAATAAATTCTCTCAGAAAATAAATGACTCTCTTGAAAAAGTGGTTTTAGCATGGTTTTTGTACTAAAACCATCAGCAAATTTAGCATTGGCAGAACAATGTATGACAGTGCAACATCTTTATATATTTATAGTCTTTGCTGCTGCAGTTTCAAAAGAGAATGCAAAAAACTTTTGCAGCATATGCTTCACAGTATGGACGGAGACTTAAGAAGCAATCAAAAGTAACAACAATTCATCATTCATAACATACATACATATGTACGTGGCCTGTTCAAAAGAAGAGGTGAATTTTGTTTTCTTTGATTACAAACGGTTTGGTGCATCATGAGTTCGTGATTTTTTGGCCAAAAACAACCCCCTAATCATGCCTAACCACCTTATTTACCAGATTTGGCTCCCTGCGATTTTTTCCTACTCCCAAAACTGAAGAGACTAATGAAAGGAAAGCGTTTTGTCACAATTGATGAGATAAATTCAAAATCGAAGAACGAGAGGATGGCCATATCGAAAAGCGTATTTCAGAAGTGCTTCGATGATTAGAAGAAGCGTTCGTATAAGTGCATTATATCTGAGGGAGATTACTTTGAAGGGGACAATATGGATATTGATGAATAAATAAATACTTTTCAAAAAAATTCAAAATTCTGCTTTTCAGTATTCAGAATAGAATTTAATCGAAATACAGTTATTACATATTTATGAAAATTTCCTGTCGTGTTAAGTTTACAGTTAATTTTTTTTTCTGGCACGCAGGAGATGACTCCTACACATGCGAAACATTGTGCTGGAACAATAGAAAAGGGATAGTAGGAGAAACGACAGGAGGTGAAACTTAATTAATTACTTTACAGCTCTGCTTTCGCACGTTCTTTGTTTATACTCGTAGCAGTGCTGAAGCTTCGGTTTAGTAGTCATTTTTATTATTATTTTACTTCGTCGGTGCTACACAATACCGACGAAGGTGGGCGTTCTGATGTGATTGTGGATTGCTATCAGCTGAAGCCGGTATTGTTCAGTGACCAGTGACTATGCCTTCGACACTGAAACCTTCCGACGACAACTGACAAACAAAGACACACTAATTCACATCAGAAAAATGCGAGATGTTTTTGTTATAATTTTAGTCTGAAACTGAAGTTGAACCCAGGTCTGTTTTTGGTTTTGTAGTCAACGTGCAGACCATAGGCTCTGTGGTGCAGACTACCATCCATCGTGCCATCGCCACGATCGATCACAATATTGTGAAGAAATTACTTTTTTGATTAGAATAAGGGGAAAAAGAACAGTTAATCTTCAACACTAGTATTTTCTATGCCACTACGCATGTCATCAGTACTCTTTGTGTTCTTTTGAACAGGCTATGTACATAGTGTATTAATTTATGCGGAGATCAATATGTACACAATTTAGGAATTAAAATTTTAAAAGTTATTAATATAAAACTAAAAAACAATATCATTTTAAATTGGATGAATATATATGATAGGCTTAATTTACATAAAAAAAAATATTAATAAAGGCTTGGCAGAATTACTCAAAATTTTTGCAATGTTTACATAAAAGTCGATTTCTCATAAAGACGAAAAGAAATGAGCCAATATATTATTTTATTTTACGAGTGCGATAAATGACAAATATCTAGGTACATATGGTATGTTGTGCTTCTTGCTGGCACAACAACCATAATTAAGTGTGTAGCGCATTTAGTGCCGACGGTAGCTTACTTTAATGAAAATGCAAACATTTCATTTTTCTACTTTATAGTTTTATGTAAAATATATTTTCGCGAAAAATAAAGATTCATTATTCTTTACAAAACTCAACTGAAGACTTTATATTTAATTTGTCTGTATGTATGTATATACATTATGTAATGTAAAGAATCTGTAAACTTTACAAAGAAGTTCCAACTCGTACAGGCTATATTAACCTTCCTGACTATTTTTATTTTTTTGAGACAAATTCACATTTCTCGGTCTCGCAGACCGATTTCAAGTATTTCTCGGTATCTCAAAACTATTCTAAAATTTTCAAAACCTGTGCAGTGGACATATTTAAGAAACTAATTTCAAATAACTGAAGCAAGAAAAAAACAAAAATTAAGTTTTTTTTAGCTCACAGCATCAATTTATATTTCATCACAATATTTGGCATTTTTGATATTAGACCTAATATAAAAAGAAAAAAAAAATTCATTCACAAAACACAACATTTATAAAATGTTGTTTTTCTATTACAATATATCTTAAAAGTAAACACAACAATAAAATGAATTCAAAAAAAAAAGGTACACTAAAAAAAAATTTATTTCAAAATGCTTAAAATATATGCCTCATTATGAGGTTAGTCTTTGTAAATTTCAATGAGTCGTTAGAGCTTCAGCGTCCTGTGAATCTTCAACATCACTTTCCGTGGAGTCTTCTTGTTCAGTATCAGTGTTTGCTTCATACACATCAATATTATCTTCGTATTCAGTATCACTTTCCACATCAGAATCTGGATCTGAATCGATTTAATTCAGAACAGCTCTTATGCGCTCAATATCTGCCATATCTAAAGAAAATCTCACGATAATTAATTTTTAACATAATTCTTTTATTAAATCATAAAATTGTCCATTTTCATCTAAAAATTTCTAATTTAGCAAAATCAACTTACCTGACGAAAATGTAACACTTAGTAACTATAAGTCGGTCTCACAGACCGTCCGATTAGCAATCACCGGTACAACACTTCAACTCAAACGCACTTGTTACACTAAACGTTGTATAATGAGAAATAATGAAGATACTGAGAGAATGATGGAATTTCCATTTTTTGTTTTCGTGAAATTATCACAAAAGTGATTCATCGGTCTCACAGACCGACGAAATCGTCAGGAAGGTTTAATATTTTACACCATAAAAAACGCTTTCAAAATGCATTTGTAGTTAATTTGCTGCTGCACGTAATTGATTTCACAAAAGAATAGTTAACTCTATTACGAAAATGGTTATTTTCTTCTATGTCGTCTACATAACATGCATAAATTTAGCATATTTAGACCAGTGCAAAATTTTTAAGGAAAAAAGTCAAATCCTCAGATCTCGCCGAATTTACAAACTTTACTTTTGAAAGATCTTTCCTGTATCTGAAAACTTTTTTTTTAACAATCAAGCTTGATATCCTAGATACTGCCTAAATTAACCTTTCTTCTAATAATTATTGCTTTAACTATTTAATTCAGCTATTACAATTTGCATTTTTATTAGTATATAACTTTCTTATTATTATTAGTTATACTAATATTTTCTATGTATATACATATACACATAAGTACATATTTATGTTCTATATTTTTATTATGGATTTTTTATTTTTAATCAAACTTACTTGGTAATCATGTGTAGGAGTATATGGCCCTATGTGTTCGATTAAATTAATAGATAACAAATGAAATAAAATGAAAAATCCTCAAATCTGGCAGCCATGTTTGTCTAGAAAAATAGATATAATTTGTGAAAAGAAAATTCTGAAATTTTATTATTCGTATAATATAATCCATGTTTTGGAAAATTTAGTACAATTATGAAGGTATACCCTCCAAAAGGTTTGCATTGGAAATACTTTATACGAATTTCTTCAAACATGTTTTTTTATCCATATGCAAATAAGGAAAGTAAGCAGTTTTTGACAAGTAAACAATGTCTGACGTTCAAAAGACAACTCTACCAAAAATCATTAGGAGAATCGCTATGACCTGTTTATAGGTTCATGCTGCCCAAGTCTATTCACAAAGGGTGGTGTTGGTCGAAGTGGTCTGCACGTTGACTACAAAACGAAAAATTTCCTGGGTTAAACCCCAGTTTCAGACTCATAAAAACACCTCATATTCTGATGAGTGTCAATTGTAGTCGGAAGGTTTCAGTGGCGAAGGAATAGTCACTGGTCACTGAACAGTAACGGCTTCAACTGTATGCAATCCACAGGCACATCAGAACGCCTTCCTTCGTCGATATTGTGTAGCACCGGCGAAGTAAAATAATTACTAAAAGGCTACTAAAAACGAATTTTCAAAATTTAAAACGTCTCCTAGACATCAGAGACGCTACAACACTGCTAATAAACAAATAATGTGCAAAAGCAGTGTTGTACGCTAGTGAAGCTTCACCACTTATCATTTCTCTTACTATCCTTTCCTCTAGTTCCAGCATAATGCACCGCGAAAGAAGTGCAATAAAAAAAAAATTACATAATTTTCTCCTCTATGGTATAACAAAAGCTTCTTTGCATGACCGGGCTTCGGACAGGCGAAATGATTTTCTCCTGTATGGGTTAATGTACAATCCCTTACAACCAAATAATGCTTTGGAAAATATAAGTTTAATTACATTACACACAGAATCTGGCAGCGAATAATAAATTTTTTTCTTACTTATTTAATTTGAAATAAATAATGAAAAAATTAATTCGTTTTTAAGTTTAATAACAATTTTTCTATAATGGAAATTCATCACCGCTTCTTAAAAGTTTAAGAATTTTTAAATAATATATATAGAAAGTTATTTTAAAAATCTTTCAAATGATACCCATATTGATCAAATATGTACTACGTTCAAAAATGCAGTGGAGAATCTCACTTTTATATGGAAACTTCCTAGGTCCATACTCGAAAACTAATCATTGCCGCCAACTTTTTCATTTATATTTTGTTCTTATTTTTCAATTTTCTAGGACCTTATATATATTTTTTTTTCCATTTGGCGATGCGTTGGAAAACTAGATTTCAGCTGTATTTAATTGAAATATTTTAAATAATTTCCGACAAGGTATTTTTCACATTATCATAAATTTTCTAGCCAAGCATACCTCATCGGAGCAATTTAAAAGCTTGTGGTCTTAAATTTTCTGAAGATGTACCATTTGATAGTGCCCTAGAGCAGCAAGTGCAACATTCAGCAAATGATAATCTGTGTGTTTGTTACAATAGAGCTCTGAAATGTGCAGATTCAGCAACCGAATTATGTTTGCAATGATAAAAAAACACAAAAATAGTTTTGCTTATATGATTCTATAAGATTATATAGAAACATTTCCCAGTCCCGGAAACTGTACAGCACATCAAGATTGTATGAATGCCGCAATTCATAAAAAGAAATCATGGATTTTGTCAGAAGAATCGATCCGAAACCGTTTGGGGTCCCAACGGTACATCTAGTTAACCTGAAATGTAAAGTTTGAAAGCTTTACCATAAAAGCTTGAAAATGTTATAGTGCATATTGTGGCAAGTATTCATTGACTTTCTGATTTTCTCACTCATCAATATCTTATTTTGAAAAACGGGTGAGATCCGCACAAATGCATAGATGTGCAAAACAAGGTAAAGTTTCTCTCCTCCGCTCCTAAAATTTCCCCAATTAAGATAAGTGAGATCAAAATGAGGTCCAAGTTTTTATTGGGCTGTTACCTTTTTTGGAAAGAGTAGTATAGACATTAGATAGGTGGTGAAGCGATGAAGTAGGACCTGATCTATATACAACTATGCTATTGCAGGTTTTGTTAATTTGTAAGTAGAGTTGCATCCTCTGATGGTGTTGATTTGTATAATTTGTATATTTTTTTTGTTTCTTAGATGGCATAGGGTGCCCCGGTAGTCTAGTGAGTAGTGCGCTAGTTTATAAGTTGGCGATTCTAGGTTCGATTCTGATGTGTATTGATTCTAAACGATTAGGTTCTAATCTGAATAACTCTTTATTTCCAGTTATATAAAAACGTGTGTACAATTCTTGTATATAGAATAACCAAAAAAAATAAAAATATTACCAGACTTCTATTCTATTAATCTGACAAGTATGACGATGCCAGATTCATACACAACATTTCTTCCCTCGCATGGTATTATGGGGGGAGAATCTTCTTCTCTGTTTCCGAACTCTGGACGATCTGCGCAACGGAATCTGCTCATCCAAGTCCACAGTGTTCGTTGAATTGTTACTTCTTCTGGTTCACTAATAGTTCCCGCTTCGTCGTTCCTCTCATTCTGTTCATATGCCCCTATACTTCTATTATCCCCTCTTGAAGAATTAAAGCCATAAAAGCTCGTTTGTGGGGTGGAGAGAGCAAGTGGGGATGTATCATGGCCAATAAAATCGGGTTGAGATGTCGCCTTTTCTTCCGGCCCCTTTTTGGACTGTCACTCTGGTGTTCGAGGTAACGCCGTCGATCTGGTCTTACTTCCGGTTTCTCTGTAGGTAGAATCTTCTCTGCACTATTTGATATACCTTTACCTCGAATCTGGTCTATGTGGCGCCTCACTCGTTTGCCATAATATATAGAATTTCGTAGTGTAAATTCCCAAGACGACTTAGCACCAATTTGTCCATTCGGCTATTATTCGAGCGAAAGTACACATCTTGCATTACTTCCAACGATCGAAAATTTGGAGTAAATAGCATATACTGTTTGTCTGCCATTTTTGAGGAAAAACTAAATCCAGACGAGTACGCAGCATACGACCTAGAAACAAAAACGCAGGCGATTTTCCAGTTGTGGAATGTGGAGCAATCCTGTATTGCCTCAAAAATATATTTAGGTGTTTCTGTAGATTATTTCTGTTTGATCCCAGCGCTTTAAGCGCTCTCTTCACCGTTTGTACGGATCTCTCAGCTTGGCCATTAGTGGCCGGATGATACGGCGTTGTAAACTTATGATATTTAACGCCAATATTCGTAAGGAATTCCTTGAATTCTGCTGAGGCGAAACAGGTCCCATTATCCGAAACCACTGTCGTCGGCACTCCATAACTGGCAAATAATTCATCAAGTAAGCCAATCGTGATTGCTGCGGTGCTTGAAGTAGTTATCTTCAGCTCGATCCACTTACTGCACGCGTCTGTAACCACAAGTAGCATTGTCCCCATGAATGGTCCGGCGTAATCAACATGGATGCGATCCCAAGGGCATTTTGGATATTGCCAGTGGTGATTGCCAAACTTGGGGGGATCATTGGCCCCCTTGGCACAGTCCACACAATTTTTCGCAATAGCTTCGATATCTCCATCGATTCCCGGCCAATATACGAATGACCTTGCATCCCCTTCATTTTAACCATGCCCAGGTGGCTCGCATGCAAATCTTGCAGTATTTTGTGCCGATGTTTTTCAGGTATAACCACACGGTGTTCGAAGGTTAAACAGCTCCCCGCACTTCTGTAGTTGATTTCAGGTGGTTTGTAGCCGTGTGACTGCAGTGATTTCCCACTTTCTAGGATTCTAATAATCGCTCCTAATCTGTCATCCTTTCGCGTCTTTTTTTTTTTTTTTTAGCAATTACTTCCGCAGTTGTTGGTAGCTGGTTGATCTGTTTTATCACGAATGAATCGAAGCCATCATATTCCGTTAATTGGTTGATCCGAATAGCTACATTATCGCTCACCACCCTGGAACAATAGTCCGCGTTCGCGTTGTCCTTCGTTTTCTTACAAATTACCTCAAAATCAGCATAGTTAGCCATTCGTCTAATACATAATACGGGAAGGGATTTATATGGATCAAAAATCTGGCTGAGAGGTTTATGGTCCGTAATAAGCGTAAAGTGGCGGGCATACAGGTACAAAAAGAATTTCTGTACCGCCCACACGATGGCCAGGGTCTCTTTATCAATTTGTGGGTATTTTCGCTCTGTCGTGATCAGGGTGCGGCTAGCGTACGCTATTGGCTTCGACCTCCCGTCCGGCATCCGATGTGATAACACGGCTCCCAACCCTACCTTGCTGGCGTCTGTGGCCAACAGCAACGGCAATTTCGGGTCATACGGAATGAGCACTAGTGGTGATATAAGTGCGTCTCTAATGTCTGCATATGCTCGGTCCGCTTCTGTTGTCCATTGGAATTTTTTATTTTTCATCACCTCACGGATTGGTTTTATGCGCGTTGACAACTCTGGAATGAACGATCCATAGTATGTAGCCTTCCCCATAAACAATTGTAACTCATCGTTACTCGTGGGCTTACAGGCGTCTCTTATTGCCTCTACGTGCTTATCCGATTTATGGATTCCTTCGCAGTAAATTTTGTGGCCTAAGAATTCTACAGCCGGTGCGGCGAACACACACTTAGCGCGATTCAAGGTTAACCCTTTCTTCCTAAAACCTTCAAGTGTATTCTTTAATACTGCCAGCAAGTTCACAAAGTTATCGGCA
Source organism: Dexiosoma caninum (assembly GCA_963924685.1). Taxonomy (NCBI): domain Eukaryota; kingdom Metazoa; phylum Arthropoda; class Insecta; order Diptera; family Tachinidae; genus Dexiosoma; species Dexiosoma caninum. The sequence continues at coordinate 49,067,495 of OZ004729.1, read as the reverse complement.
TATATCAAAATGTCGTCGAAGAAGTTGCACACGTTCGGAATATCTTGCAGCACTGTTTCCATTGTTCGCTGCCATATAGCCGGTATGTTCGCAGCTCCATATACCGCGCGTGTAGGTCGAATTAGGCCGTGAGTGCGGGTGTTCAACGTTAGTGCATTTGCTAACTCACTATCAATCTGTAAGTGCGAATAAGCATATGTTATGTCAAGGTGGCAGAAAAGTTAAATATTTGTTCCGCTTTGGGTATCGGGTGTTCGTCCACAATAATCCTCGGATTCACAGTCGGTTTGTAATTTCCAGTTATTCTTATTCTGCCATCTTTCTTAGAAACGACGTGTGTTGTCGATGCCCATGTGGAGAAATCGACCCTCTTATAAAAACCTGCTCTAATCTTTTTATCAATTTCAGTCGCGTATGCCTCTCTTAGCGCCAACGGTACTTCCCTGGCTTTGGCAAATACTGGTGTAGCGTCCTGTTTTAAATGAAGTTTAAAATCTAACTTACCGGCAGTGTCACTGAAAATGTCCTCAAACTGGCTCAGTAATTCCTGTTGCATCAACGATTCGGCTGCCGATAAGTGCGGTGTGGTCATCTTCAATGTTTTCACCGGTTCTGCTGTAGAAAATATATCACTAAAATTAATTTCATGAACGAATTGTGCGATCCACTCTCTGCCAAACAACGAGTCAACGTTGCCATCGACACTATACAAATTAAGCTTACGAGTCGTCGCGCCATCTCTCACATTTACCACCACTCGTCCAATGCAATTAATTTTGTGGCCAGTGTAACTAGTGAATCTTCTATCTGTTTTGATAATTTGTTGTTTGCCTATGCATGATTTCAGTGTCGTGTTACTCATTATTCCACAGGAGGCGCCTGTGTCTAGTTCCATGTTCACTCTGATGCCATTTATAAACACATCAATTTTGTGCTTGTTTAGCATTTCCTTTTTGGTTCCGCTCACCCTGTTTAAGCACTGAATACTGTTACTTACATCATCACCATCGTCCGCAATTCGTGCCGTTTTTGATTTGCATACTCGCGCAATATGTCCCGTCTTATTGCACACATAACAAGTTGCCTTTCGAAACTTACACTCAGTTCTCAAGTGGTTCCTACCACAGCTGCTGCTGCGGACGTATACCCACTTACACTACTTCTCACTCCGTGGCGCATTTGTGGGAGGCTTCTAAACGTTGTGCTATTTCATAAGCACTTTTAAAATCAGTTGGCTCCTTCGCGTTTATTTCATCACACGTATTTCTTGACTCTAAGCCAAATAGGAGCTGCTCGGTAAGCATTCTGTCCAAGAAACTACCGTAGTCGCAGTTTGTGGCAGCTTGTCTTAGACGCAATATAAAGCTGGACAGGGTTTCCTCTTTTTCCTGTACGATTTGCCGAAATTTTATACTTTCTGCATATTTATTTTTTCTCTTGTCGAAATGAGTAATCAATATGGCCTTAATTTCATTGTATGATAAGTCTTCTGGAGGCTTTGGATTAATCAACGCCTTCAGTGCATTATTTAATTCCGTACCCATATGTACCAGAATGTAGCCTTTGTATTCTTCTTCTTTAATTTTGCTAAGGTGGAACGCCAATTCGCATCTTGTGAAATAATCTTCGACAGACGTAGCATCAGTCGCTTTGTACGCCGATATAGACACTGGTGGTACTGATGGTCTTGGCTCTACCGCCCGCCCTGAGTTACTGGTTGCTACAATTGCCGTCTGTGCTGCGGAATGTTCCAGCGTCTTAGCAAAAATATCCGTAATGGTGCGTATGTCTTCTGCGTCCAATGGCATCTTGTTGGATCCCACTTCTGACACCACTGATGTGTATTGATTCTAAACGATTAGGTTCTAATCTGAATAACTCTTTATTTCCAGTTATACAAAAACGTGTGTACAATTCATGTATATAGAATAACCAAAAAAAATAAAAATATTACCAGACTTCAACTCTATTAATCTGACAAGTATGACGATGCCAGATTCATACACAACAGATTCCAAGCAGAGACTTTGGTCCGTATCACTACAAGATGTGAAAGTTTTTTCACGACGGAACCATAATAAACTGGACCCAAGTGGACTGCGACCTTTCTTCACCTTTACATGTACCAACCTACCAACCTAACCTAACCTAGCTAGAATAACAAGTATACTAAATGTTATTGAAATCGGATGCAGACAGGAAAATTCTTTTATTTGTCATTGATTTCCCTTTCATTTATATATAATATTTAAATAATAAATAATAATATTGTTGCCATTGACGTACATAATCTCTTTAAGTCAATATTTCTCTTCCACTTTATGTTATATTATTAGACTCATAATATAAAAAAAAATTTTGTTTTTAATTCTTCTACATTTTTTAGTCGTCCTCATCATCTTCATCTTTCAAAATTCCCAAACGTCTGGCCACTTCTTTAACATTTGCTATGAATTCTTCTTGCACTAAGTTGAAGCTCATGGCCAATAGAGCTATGCCAAATAATAAATACAATGAGCAATAAGCTATGGATTGTTCTGATTCATCTTTGACACCTTTAGCAGGCACGAAATCACCAAAACCTAAAAAGTAAAAAAGAACTAAAAGTAATTTTGCAATGTTAAACAATTAATATATTCAAAATGAAATTGGACTCTTTCTCATGATTTCAATTTTAAATTGTAAATTATTTATTTTTTTCTTTCTTATTTTATTTTTTGAACAAGACAAACAGAAATTCTACGAAGCTCTTATAACTTTTCTATAGAAACATCCAGGGCCTAGGCGGGAATCGAACCCGCACCTCCAGTTTGAAAACTTTTAAAGATTACTTTTGGATTATTTTAAAAAATTTTTAATTTACATTACTTTATTTTAAATAAGTTCTAAAGACATTTATAAACTTAGATGTTTTTTAAATTAAGTTATAATATTTTCCAAATAAAAATTACAAAAACATAATTGATCTTAAGCTTGGAAATATTATAACTTAATTTAAATTATAAAACGATCAAATAAATAGCAAGAAATGAGACGTTTTTTGTTTAAGAAGTTATTAACATATTCAGTTATATAACAACTCTCATAATTAGAATCTTAGAAAAAAATGTAAAGAAAAACATAAAGAAAATCATAAAGAAAAATAAATACACTCAATGTGCATCAGATCGAATCACAAAAAAGGGATTAAAAATTTCATGCATGCCCGTTTCGAATATATAATAAATAGTGATTTGTGCGAATTATGCGTGATCATTAAACATTAGCCGGCATTGCATGAGTAGTTTTTGCGTCATTCTTTCGTGATTGAAATGGTCTCAAAGGCCATTGAAAATTGTTGAAAAACAAATTATTAAATACAAAGAAATGCGAATTATTAGTGACAAATCTGAAAAAAAAAACATTTTGGATCACTTTTCATGGTAAACATATAGAAATAACTTCGTTAATTTGGTTTATTCTTTTTTTTTTTAGTATTTCGTCACCGTGAGTTTTCGTTATTAACTTTTCTTTCCGAAGTAACATTTTTTATTGTGCGCGTGCACGATCGTGAGTAAAAGCGTTTCCATCTCCGAACACAATACAAAATCGATAAAAACCAAAACAAAATAACTAAAATTAAATAATAGTTGAATTTTTTGTGGGCAAAAGTGTTCGTCAATACAATTGTCAAAGGTAAAATTTCATTCATTCGTTTACTTTTCTGGTAAAGTTCGGTAAAATGAGAGTAAGCCATAATTTATCTCAATAAGAGACCAAATTGTACTAAAGTAAGAAAACGGAAAAACCATAATATTTACCACATAATAGGTCTGTTCAACGTGCATAACAAAAACATTTACATCGTTGGCAACGGCTGGAAAATGTGGACAAAAATAAATTTAAAAAAAAGTAAAAGCCATTTTTTAATAAATAAAGTGATAAATATGCACAAATATATTTATTTACATTTTGAAATTTATTTAAAAAATCTTTTTTAAATTAAAAACTTTTGTCGTTTCTTTGCAAATTTTGATGAATTTCTTAGTATCAACTTTGTGCAACTTTGTACAGAAAATTAAAAATTTTACTCTCTAATTTTATTTCAAAATTGTACAAAAATTGTTAATAATTGCTGGCACGCTTTTGGGTAAATTTAGAGGATCCCTTCTTACACGTAGTTCACTTGTTGATAAGCATTTCTCGCAATTGAACTGATCTAGATTCTGAATATATATAGTCAAATTCAGGCGCAATATAACATCCAATTTATATAGTAGCGCTCTCATAATATTATAACTAATATTTTTTCATAAACATTATTTCTAGCTTATTTGATGCCTACATATTTAATAATTCTTATGTTATACTTGCGTCCACCAACTATATATGGCCCTATGGGGTCGGTTGGTTATTGTTATAAATAAATAAAATAGAATATCTCTTTATATATGATTCTAATTTTAAAATTGTGCTTTTCCCGAGAAAAATCTGTGAAAGATATTATTACATTCTTTATGATATTCTCATAAAAGTATTTTTTCTAAAAGCAAACTCAACAGCTGAAGAGGAAAGCATATATGTATATATACTATGAGCGCCAAAATAAAGTGTACAAAAGGATTTTTGCAATATAATTTTTGTTAAAATTTTTCAAAATACGATTAAGTTTAACAATTTATGTTTTCTGAAATCAGTATTCATCTCTTTACTTAAATTTAAAAAAACAACAATATATCTTTACAACAACAAAAGTTATGAAACAAAAACAAAAGCTACTCCATATATTACGCACCAAAATAAAGTGTACAAAATTTTTTTTATACAACCAATAGTGAGTTAATATTTGGTTGCTTTTCCTTTTGCTTTTATAACGGCATTCAGCCTTCGAGACATCGATTAGACTAGCTTTTTTGTTACGTCGGACGAAATTTTCTGCCACTCTTCCGTTATAACCGATTTCAGCATTTCCTTATTGCTTATTATTCTCTTCCGGATTTGGCGGTCCAGGTACTCCCACAAATGCTCGATTGGATTTAAGTCCGGAGATTGTGGAGGGTGATCCAGTGTTTTGGGAGTATTGTACAGTAGCCATTCCTTTACTATTCCAGCTGTGTGTTTGGGATCATTATCATGTTGAAAGATCCAAGATCCCTGTAATCCCAGTTTCTCCACACTAGTTGGCAAATTGTTTCTCAAAATATTTAGGTAGTCCATCTTGTTCATATTACTTTCAATAAAAAATAAATTTCCAACTCCGCTTCCCGCCATATATCCCCACACCATCACTGAACCGCCACCGTGCTTAACAGTGGTAATTAAATTTTGATCGGCATATTCATTATGCTTGCTTCTCCAAACTTTTACAGGTTTTTTCTGGCCAAATATCTCAAATTTGCTTTCGTCGCTAAACATAATATTATTCCAGAAAGAAACGTCTTTATTTATGTACTTTTTTGAATAATCAAAGCGTTTTCGCTGGTTAATTGTTGATAATAGCGGCTTCTTCCGTGGAAATCGGCCATGTAACCCATTCGCATGTAGTGTACGTCGAATTGTCGTGGCGCTTACGCTGGTACTTGTAGTAGCTGAAACTTCCTCTGATATTTTAACAGCACTTTTAAATGAATTTTTCTTCACATCACGCACTATAGACCTTACTTGTGTCTCACTTAAAATTCTTGGTCGGCCTGCACCTGGGAGATTTTCTATTTTACCCAACTTTTTATATTTGTCAACTATTTTCTTCACAGTATAATGGCTTCTATTAATGAAACTGCCAATTTCTCGAAAACTTTTGCCTTCGTTGCGAAGTTTTAAGACTAATTCTCTAACATCAGAGGAAGTTTGTTTGCCCATTTGAAAAAAATACTTAGCTGTCCTCACACAAAAACTTTTTCAAGCAAGAATGCTTAAATAGAAAATGTAATAAAAAAAACAACCAAATATAACGGTATTTTGTACAGTAAGATATCGTGAAAATGCCACAGTTGTAAAGTGTACACTTTATTTTGGTGCGTAATATATGGAGTAGATTTTGTTTTTGTTTCATAACTTTTGTTGTTGTAAAGATATATTGTTGTTTTTTTAAATTTAAGTAAAGAGATGAATACTGATTTCAGAAAACATAAATTGTTAAACTTAATCGTATTTTGAAAAATTTTAAATACAATTATATTGCAAAAATCCTCTTGTACACTTTATTTTGGCGCTCATAGTATATATAGATATACATATATAGATGAGAAGAAAAATCTAAAAATAGAAATATGTATGTGTTATAAAAAAAGTAAACTAATGGATTGTTATGTTTTTGTTAATAATTTTTTGGTGTTTTGTTCGGTATTCAACTTCAATTCTCGATTGATTAGTTGAATTCTGAACATAAGAATCTTGAATTTGTAGTCAAAAATTGGGAACAGTCCACTGCTGATCTAAGTAGGCATTAGCGAAATAGTACTATATGGATATGCCTTCCTCCTCAATTTTTGAGTTTGCTTTTATATAAAAAAATACTGTATGAGAATACCATAAAGTATGTAATAATACATTCACATATTTTTTCGGGAAAAAGCACAATTTTAAAATTAGAATCATATACATATAAATAAAATAATTAATTTGAGCGAGTTCAGTCAATTTTGTTCTGCACCTAGAACAGACCTAATAATATGACTATGTACAGTTACAAATCTTCACACATGCATACATCCATAAAAACACAATAATTTGGCTTATACATGTTATTTAAAGAAACTTAATAATTTTGAACTAAATCATGAAATAAAATTAACTATTCTTTGTTCATTGCATTTTTGGGAAACTTTTAATTTTACTTCCTTTGTTATTTTCTATGTTTATTATAAACCAGGTGATTGCTTGTTCTTCACGCCCAAACTATCCCGAAGATAAAATACGGGCGTTCTCGTGCGTGAAGAACAAGAATATTACTCTCTCAAAATCTCTCTCATTTACCCAATTTTCGCGTAAGAAAACGCTTTTGGGTAAGATTGGGCGCCCGCGGGCTCCTAATTTAGAGTAAACGAACATACCTAGTGTGAATGCAATAAACTGCATAAATAATGATAAAGAATTAAAAGTAATCGGATTATTTGTTGATTACTTTTGGTTATTTTTGATTATTTTGCTGTAATTTCTAGTAATTCAGATTACTTTTCCATTATTAGTAATCGTGTCAAACTGAATATAATCGTAATTTAATCATTACCTAACCCTTCAAAAAAAGTAATCAAATTACTATTACTAATCATTACTTAACAGCTATTTTTCTTCTGCGTTTGCTGAACTGTCAGTGCAAATATTTTCATCGCTTAAAAATAAATTTTACAAAAATATAAAGTAAAATAGAATTGTTCTTTTTATAGAACTAACTAGGTTAGTCCTCCTGGGTCCCATTGTGTTCCCCGAGCGGAATCAGTCCTTATCCCGTTTCACTGCTCCCAAACCATCCCGAGTACCGGATAAACAAGCTTATCACCCTCACATCGCGCTTCGACAAATCTGCAAGTTCCCACAGGAAGGGGAACCCCATCGCAGACGCACGCCCAACGGCGAGAGCGGGACAGTGACATAGCAAGTGCTCAACCGTCTCGTCCTCATCACGACAGCTCATGCAGACGTCGTTATACGGCAGACCCAACTTCTGGCGTGCAGACCAACGTAACAGTGGCCCGTCACCAACGCGATCTGGAGTTGGCCTCTGGGCAGTTATCTGAGTCCGGCGGTCCGACCGAAGTCGTACCGAGGCCAAGTCAACCTGGAAATCGAGCATGTGGTCCCGTTCGACCACCTAACCTGCGCAGTACCGTAGAGCTCCCGCTCCAACTGCATCCTGCAGTATCCCAACGGTATACCGACATATCTATCAATGTGCCCGTCATGCAGACGAGCCCCCTCCCTGGACAGCCCATCCATCAGTATCCGTACATCGTATATACACCCGACAACGATCTTATCGCAGACATACTGTCGGTACACACCCGAATATACTACCGTGGTACCTCATCCAGTGTCCCGCGCCACGCTGCAAAGATCGTCCAGCCTGAAACTCAACTTCCGTCCACAGTGAGGAATGAACACACCACCACCCACGCCTATACTAACTAGTTTTTTGCTATGTAACCTGAAACACACATACACTGACTCTATTTTTTTGACAGACGCCTGGTATGGACTTTTATTTAAATAAAAATCAGTTTTTCAACACTTGAATCAGCAACATTTTTTCAGGTAAAAGGATAGGTGTTTTTTCATTCTAAAACGAACGCCCGTGGGATCAAAATCTTACCAGAAAACGTTCCGTACTGTTCTTCTTTTTCTTCTGGCTAGCTTGGGCAAGTACATAAGCAATCATAAATAAAAAATAACAAAGTAAAAGTAAATATTTACAAAGAGTGGCAAAAATCAGAAATTTGTATTATAAAATTTTTGGAAATTTGAAACGAGATGGAGTGGTTACAGCTGAAGCCGTTACTGTTGAGTGATCAGTGACTTAGTCTTCGCCACTGAAACCATCAGAGAACAACACAAAGGCACAATAATGTACATCAGAAAAAATGCGAAATGTTTTTATGATTTAGTCTGAATGGGGTTAAACCCAGGAAATTATTAGTTTTGTAGTCAACGTGTAAACTACTTCAGCCATCGCCACCCTTTGGAATAATATTGCCGTATTTGTGTATTCTAAAAAAAATTTTTTTTTTTCAAAATAACACCTCTTGTTCACTTTTAAGAACGTTTTTGTGTATTACTCAAATTTTTAAAGCCCAAAGATAAAGTACAGTCAGTTTCGTGCAATTAGAAGAAAAACAGTTTTCTCTCAAACTCTCTATCCCTCTCTAACTTACCCAGAACAGTTTTCGGTAAAATTGGGATCACGCGGTCTCCCAATGTTGAGTACGGGATCAAACTTAAGCACTAAATTTTATTATTTCTATGGACATACCTATTGTTGTTAGTGTTATAAAACAAAAATAGGCCGAGTCTAGAAATGACCACTCCTCCCAATAGGCAAATAAAGCTGCACCACCCAGTATATAACTGATAACTAGAAAAACGCACAGCCATATGGGTACCGGGCGGTCTTTGGCGGATATGTCACCATAGACATCATTCCATTCATGACCACACTGGGAATCATCATCGTAATCATAACTTGTACGTCGCCGTATTTGCCTCTTAACGGCAAAGCCCATGGGTGACATGATGCGCGGTGAAGGCGGTAAACGTTCTTAAAAAATATATTCACATAATTTATTAAGGGAATTAATTTTATAAAAATAATTTTTATAAATTTTATTATAATTTTTAATTACCATGCTTTTCTTTTCTGGGCGTTTTTTTTCTCCGGCTTGAAGACCTCGGCGAATAGTGTTCTCTATTGTCGTAATCTCTACAACGGGAAGTGCGGATATGTTCTCCTGGTTCCTCCAAAAAAGTTTCACCATAATCTACGTACGAATCTAATCGTCTTGGAGATACTCCCCTTCTCTTTCGTTGTCCGTGGTGATTGCCTATTTCAGGTAATTGTAAATGATGGCCGTATCTTGAATTTGTGGCTGGCGGTACCATTGCAGCTTGTCTGCCCAGACTACTTCTTCTAAGTTGTTGATGGCACTTATTATTCTCATTATTTCGGGGCAATTCGTCTTCATAATGATTTGAAGGCTGATGATGTATCGGGTTTTTTTGAAACGCAGATCTTGGCATAGATTGGCTTCTTAAATTTGATTTATTTCTTGATTCATGTTGTTCCATATCCACTATAGCATAGCGATTTGATATGATGGGAGTTTTGCGTACCACTTCTTCGTCTACTTTTTCAAATAAAGTTGCCGATAGACGTGGATCTACGGACTTTGATCTTCTGCGGGCATTTGAATTTGGCATTGATTTTCCTCTGGTCATATTGTGATGCGCATGAAGTTTGTTAAGTTGTCTGGACTCACGAAATTCTTTAGAAATTTCATCATTTCGAAGTTTTGATGTCCTCGCTGACCGCACACTCATTGCTCTCTTGGTATAATGTTGCAAATTGTTCAACTCTTCCATTGAGTCAAAATTCTGTCTTAATCTGCTTAAATGGCGTTCTCGTTCTATCGTATGGCGATCTCTCATACAATCTCGGTTTCTTTGGCGATTACTAAAACGTGCTGCTCTATTGAGGGTCTGGGTGTAGGAAGGTCCGTCCTCCGAAAAGTAATAAGGATCTTCATATGGTGACATATAACGGCTGTTCCCTCTGGGTGGTGATGACATGTTCATTACATTTTCACGTCTACGATCACCACCCCAACGGGCATTGGGACGATGTGTTCGACGATCAGTTTGGCGTTCGTAATCAAAATCGCATTCATACTCATTTTTTCCTATAGTTCTCAAATCGGTATCAGAATAAGCATGTGGTAATCCATAGCCATACGCTGATCCCTGAGACATTTTCCCTGATCTGCGAAATGGTGGTGGCTGCGAACGTGACGAATAACGATGACCTCTAACAGAACGTTGCCGTGAAGGTGCTCGAGATCTTTTGGCCGTTCGTGTGCAAATATAACAGCAAACTCGCCAATAAATAAACCTTAAACAAAATGTGTAGTACATGTAATTTCATTATTATTTATTTTTATTTAATTTTTATTTATCCCTACCGGAACGAAGTGGCCATAACATCACCAATATTTGAAAGACATAGAAGCATTAGTGGTATACCAACAATGGCATAGAATATTGTTGTAACTTTACCCCAATCCGTACGTGGAGAAATGTGTCCATAACCTGCAATAAGAAAAAATTCAAATATCATTTTGATATAATTTGCATAGAATCTGTCAATCGCATTCGTTTTCCTTTTTTTTTTAAGTATCAGTTAAGTTGCCTACGAGTAATGGTGACATTGTGTGTTAACTTTTTTGGGAAATGAATAACGTACAGGCAGGTGGTGAAGTAATTCGTGCACAACTCTGTTGTTGTAAAGCGGAAGCGTTCTGATGTGCCTGTGCATTGATTACAGCTGAAGCCGTTACTGTTCAGTGACCAGTGACTATGCCTTCCCCACTGAAACCTGCTGACAATAACTGACACAAAGACACACTCATGCACAACAGAAAAAATGCGAGATGTTTTTATGATTTAGTCTTAAACTGTATTTTTTACTTTTCGCTATGGAAGAAGTTATACATTTAAATCCGATTTTCGAAAATGGAGTTTCCGATTCACCCAAATTTTCCTTCGTACTGCAAAAACGAGTACACGTAAATTGAAGGTATATTTGTTTTTGTTTTTGTTTTTACTGGAATCTAATAAGAAGAGAAGTGTTTTGTTTAAGGTGTGACTAATAACTTTAAATTTTAAGATCATATTACTACTAAAGTACTAAACCGATCTCAATAAAATAAAAATTGTGCACATCTGTGCCGAAAGATCTTTAAAACCATATATGTGACGCGCAAAATAGAAAGGGACCTAAGGGTAAAAACCGGTTTTGTTCAGGAGAGCCATTTTAAAGATTTAAATACGTGTATCTTTGGTGTACCATTACTTTCATAAAACGCGCATATCTCTGGGAGGGAACACTTTTGGGGCATGGGATCGGTCTCATTTGATGCTCAGATGTTGTCCACATCAAAAAAAAAGTGAAAATTGCTTTTTTTACCCTTAGGCCCCTTTCTCTATGCGCTGTCAAATATATATGTATTTTCAAAATCGGCGCAGTAGTACGGCTATAAAAGAGATAACAAAAATCGCGTTTTCTTATTAATATATAGATAAATTCTAACTTTTAAAGAACTAGCTGAACCCGCCACGCTGTGCTGTATAAAGGGTGTCCCAACAAGAACGCAAGATTTAAATTTTAACGAACTTACTTGGCTGTCCATGGTCAGCTGGCTTCAGTTCCTGAGTCAATTGAACTTTGTATGCATGAAGGTGCAAATCTTTCGTCAAAATTCGCTGCATAGTGGATTTGGAGACACCAATTTGTTGAGCTCGGTGTCGAATTGAGGTGGATGGAGTTTGAGCGACATCATCACGTACAGCTGCGACATTTTCGGTCGATCGACCTGGTCCAAGGTGCGTTGTTGTCTTTACATCACTAACAGACCCAGCTTCGGCAAATTTATCCATTAATCTCTTTACAGTTGACTCTTTTGGAGCATTATTGTGACCCCAAATTGATCGCAATTTGCGAACTGTAGCCGCAAAACTTTCACCATTATGGTAAAACAATTTCACAATGAGAATTCGTTGTTCATTCGTGTAGCGCTCCATTTTTACTAACCTCGTACCTTCTACTAGCAAACAATAACAATTGTTCACATGTCAAACAATGACACTCCGAATGGCGCCAAATTTAAATCTTGCGTTCTTTTTGGGACACCCTTTAAAAGTTTTATTAAAAAAAATTTATATCCCTTGTGTCCATTTTTAAAATCGGTTAGTTAGTTTCGGAGACGCGTAAGTTGCCACCTACCACCCGTCGAGGTCTTATCTTTGAAAAAATATATACGTAGTCTATGTGTCTATCTAGATACAGACCTATCTATGTTTTACCTCGCCTCCCAACCTTCCGAGTACCTACCCGTATATCCAACTTTAGCTCTGGCTCTATGAAGAGTGCGCCTCGTACATCAAATGGGAGTTACACTTGCAAAAAAGGATCAGCCTAGTCCCCCTGATAAAAATTGTCAGTTTTCTATTTTTCCCATTATTCCCGTATACCGAATTTCAGCTCTGTAGCTATATCAAAAGCGGCGGCAAATTTACTATCAACTGAACTTTAGATTTAGCCGCGGCATAGATATACAGAAATCAATATTTAGTTTGTATGGAAGGTACCACGGTCTCTTGTCCAATTCCGCCCACTTTTTGACTGAAGATTTGTATTGACCATAAAATGACTCAGATCAAATACAGAAATACTAACTTTAACCGTCCTCAAGATATAATGAAAGCAATATTTAGTTTGTATGGGAGGTACCACGCCCACTTATCTAATACTCTCAGTTTTTGACTTATAACTTTTTTTAATTACAAAGCCACTTCTACCGAAAATAAAAGATTTTGCTTTAGCAGTTTCAAGATATAATGAAGTCTATACTTAATTTGTTTGGGAGGTACCATGCCCACAACGGTTTTCAAGATATACAAAAATAAATATTTACTTTGTATGGGCGTAGTAAAGGCCAGTTGGAATTTTATAATTATAATTATATAACCTGTAGTTCTTTCAAGAAAATCGGTTCAACCGTTTAGCTGTCAATAAGGCACAAACACACATACATACATACTTATATACAAACATTTCATTTTTATATACATACTAGCTTTCACCCGCGACTTCGCTCCCGTTATTATCTGCATCGGTGATACAGTTTCGGAGAGGCATATCCTATCTCTACGTCGCCTCCTGGTCCTATTTAAAAATATATATGTAGCATATGTGTCCTTCTAGACACAGAAACATAGATAGATTTAAATTTCATTAAAATCGGTGAGATGGTCTGGGAGACGCGAAAATTGCTCCTACTTTCTTTTTGGTCCTAGTTCTGAAAGAAATTAATAGCCAAGGTGTCTTTTAAACTGAAATACATCCAAATTTTAGAGTTCATCAAAATCGGCTTGGTAGTTTTTAGAGAGGCAGAAATTTCCCCCCTATCACCCTCCTGATCATACTTTTGAAAATGTACATAGGCTATGTAAATTTCTAGATGCTAATCTATATATGTTCTAAATTTTATTAAAATCGGTTTGAACGGTTCGGAGGGGCAGAAATTTCCCCCTATCTACTTCTTGGTCCTAGTTTTGAAAATGTATATAACCTAAGAGCATTTTTAAATGCAGAACCATCCATGTTCTAAATTTATATTATAAAACCTGTTAAAAACCATGTGGAAGGAGTACCATAATTAAAAAAGTAGGCGTAAAGGTGGGCGGTACAGCAGTTTGGGCTCATATATGGTACAAACAAACAAACACATTCAGCTTTATATGTATGTATATAGATAAGAAGACAACCTATTTTTTTATTATAAAAGTAAAGGTCAATAATTTTATGTAACGATATATTTTACAATGTTCTTCTGTTTTAAAAGGAAAATAATAGAAGTGAAGACACGAGTAAAGAAAATTATTCTAGCTGCTTGTCAAAGCAAGAAAAAAGATCAGAGTTGCTGAACTTATCGCTTCAAGCTGCTTATGTGGCATATTTCGTATAAGTATGTACATTTCATCTTAGATGTCAACGCAAATCCGTAACGCAACGCGAAGCAAAAGTTTTATCTGACATGGCCTTCAATTACACTGAGTACACAATACATACATACATATGTATGTATGTACATATGTACATACATGCATATTTATACCACAATAGTTTTTCATCAACTATATTATGACTTAATGAAGGTTAAATAATTGTTGTTGAATTGCATGCTTAAGCAAATAAATGTAATCTTTTTATTAGACTTTATAAAAATGTAATATGTATGTACATATGTACATTGTATGTATGTATTTATAAACAGAAAGAAATATTTACAGAAGATAAAGCTTAAAATGTACAGATTTTACAACAAAAACGTCATGACCAGGGAAACCAAAACTAAGAAGTATTTTCAGTACGATGAACAGAGGAGTATCTGATCCAAAAAGCTGGCAAAAAATGCAAAAAGCACTAAGTACACAAAAAAATCTGCATTACGTACAAAGTATGTTTATGTAGAATTTTCAAGACTTTAAAGTCAGGAAAGTGTAGAAAATTACATACATATGTACGTATGTACGTTGATAATTTAGTTTTGTTTTCATTAATAACTGTGCACACATGTTTGTTTTTGTTAGTAATGAAAACAAAACGAAGAAATACCAAAGCCAAGTGTAAGTGTAGATGGCAAAATTTAAAACTTCATTATGGAGAAAATATAACGGGATAAATACTCGTAGTCCATTAATTAGAAATAATCTACAGTGAATCACAGTGAAAACGGCCCACCTTTAACAATGATAAATTTTTCAATATTTCTCACGTAATTATACAAAATATTAAATGAATACGGTATATTTTAGAAGCTGATGTTGTTAGTGTTAAAAGAAATCATACTTGCTTAGCTTATTTACAATAACAACAATGTTACATACGGTTAAAGAGAAAATGTCAATTTTTTATCTCACAATGAAAATGGCCCACCATATTTTTAGTCTCAAAAGATCAGTATTTTTCATTTCTTAGTACTTTGTAGGGAATCCTTTTTGAGTGATAACGGATTTAAGACGATTAGGAATGGATTCCACTAACTTTTTTGTAAATTCTGGAGAAATTTTTTCCCATTCCTCTCGTAAAGCCGTTTTGAGGTCCTGCACATTAGAGATGTGATGCTTTCGCACTTCTAACTCTAGTTTATGCCATAAATTTTCAATTATGTTCAGGTCTGGAGATTGTGGTGGAGTTTTGATAACCCTTGGACAGTTATACAATAACCATTCCTTAACTATTCCGGCGGTCTGTTTTGGGTCGTTGTCCTGGTAAAAGTGAAAAGTATCCTTTAATACCAGTTTCTCTGCACTTTGCTTCAAATTATTTCTTAAAATTGTTAAGTACTGAAATTTATCCATGTTTCCGTCCACAAAATGCAGATTTCCAACGCCTGCAGCAGAGCACGCACCCCATACCATAACGTGACCACCACCATGTTTTACTGTAGGCCTCAAGTGCTTGGGATTTAACTCTTGGGCTTTCTCCACACATTAATCCTGCCGTCGGAACCAAAAATATTAAATTTTGACTCATCTGCAAACACAACATGTTTCCAGAAACAAAAATCCTTCATCAAATAGCTGTGGGCAAACTCCAGTCTTATTTTTTTATTTCTTTCGCTCACGAAAGGGTTTTTCCGCGCAATTCTTCCATTAAATCCAGCTTTTCTAACCACTCTTCGTATGGTTTCTGGGTTGCAACTTACATTTAAGTGCTCTTCAACCATGTCTCTTAGCTTTGGAGCACTTAATCTTGGATTATTTCTGGACTTTTGGAGTATCCAACGTTCATCCCTCTCAGAAAAAGTTTTTTTTTGACTGATTTTTTGCTTGCTGGCAATTCGTTTTTCGTCGTTAAACCTTTTAATAATATTTTTTACCGTTCCACGTGCTAGTTTGACTATTTCAGCAATTTGCCGCTGACTTTTTCCATCTTTGTAGTGGTCAATAACTAATTTTCTTACTTCAATTCTGGTATGACGTCCCATCTTCTTAAATTTGTTTAATTGCGATAGATCAATGTGCACAGAATTAAAAACAATCTAATCTTAGCTAGCATGAAGTTTCGTTCGTTTAATTTTAAAATTAACCGTTATATGAGTGAGTTTTTTGAAATGGGCCATTTTCACTGTGAGATAAAAAATTGACATTTTCTCTTTAACCGTATGTAACATTGTTGTTATTGTAAATAAGCTAAGCAAGTATGATTTCTTTTAACACTTACAACATCAGCTTCTAAAATATACCGTATTCATTTAATGTTTTGCATAATTACGTGAGAAATATTGAAAAATTTATCATTGTTAAAGGTGGGCCGTTTTCACTGTGATTCACTGTACATATGTGACAGCGCATAGAGAAAGGGACCTAAGGGTAAAAAAAGCAATTTTCCCTTTTTTTTTTTTGATGTGGACAACATCTGAGCATCGAATGAGACCGATCCCATGCCCCAAAAGTGTTCCCTCCCAGAGATATGCGCGATACGCTCAGTGATGGCACATCAAAGATACACGTATTTAAATCTTTAAAATGGCTCTCCTGAACAAAACCGGTTTTTACCCTTAGGACCCTTTCTATTTTGCGCGTCACATATATAAAAAAATAATATATGTATATAAAGCTGAATGTGTGTTTGTTTGTTTGTAGCTTATAGGAGCCCAAACCGCTGGATCGATCTTCCTGAAATTTTCACACCATATAATTGGGACTCTTCAAAGAATTATAGACTACTTTTTTTTAATCACGCCCACATTTACGCCTACTTTTTTAATTATGCTAGTCCTTCCACATTGTTTTTAACAGATTTTATAATATAAACGAGCTTAACTTCGCCATTTGTCGACCAATCGCGATGAAATTTGGTGCACTTAGACTCTGCAACTCCGGGAAGGTTATAGGATATTACTGTTTTTAAAACTAGGACTGCCCCTCCTGTACAATGCATCGCATGTGTAGGGGTTATCCCCTGAGTGGTGGTCCAAGATAAACAAAATATTTGTATGTTGAAACAATTCGTTTAAAAATCCAAAAATAAGTACTTTTTACACTTGTTCTTGCAAAAAGAGAAAATTTTTACAAGTGACTGTAGCGACTGTACAAATAATGTTGTATACCACATTTAAATTCGAAAGCTCTAACTTTAGAGACAAAAAAAATTTGCGCAAGATTGCGCCATTATTTTTCATGATTTTTTAAAAGGACGTTTATTGAAGTAAATGAGCGATATGTACAAATGTAGATATTAAAGTAATCAGCACGGTTTTGCAATCGGACTTCTTGCCAGTTTTTTCAGTGCTATGCCTTTCTAGAATGTCGAATTGCTGGTTTTTTCTTAGTGAAATCAGTTGTAATCAAATTTTTTATATCAAGAAAACATGTTTAATAATTTTGGTCAGCTATTTGTGTCAAATACTCTTTGCATCGACGAAGTTCTTTTTTGTTTAATATTGGCATCCGGTTTTGATAGTGTATATTTTCAAGCATATTTGTGCATATTTTAGAGTTAAGAGAATATTTAAAAGATTATTCGAATTTTAAAAGGCTTTTTAATTTTTTATTTTCATATACATATGTACATATACAGTTGTTGACAATGCAGTAGCGTACCATTGTTAACGGGTGTTTCAGACTATAATAGAAGTCTTACGACTTTCATAAGATTTTGTGAAAAATAAATCTAATGAGAATTGGTTCGACTATCGAAAAATCTTACGTAATATTACATTTTGCTTTTACACTAGCACACTTCATATAAAATGAAAAGTAGCAAGAAAAAAACTGGTTCCAAAGCACATTATTATATTTTTATTATATTCTTTATTTGTTTTTATAATATTACAACCCTGATAAAATGAAAAATCTTATCGTTTAGAAGTTTTATACTATGTTCACACCTATCGTGTTTAAGGCTTAAACACATCGATTTTGAGATGTTTTACCATACATTGACGCGTTTTGTTAAACATCTCAAATGAAATGTTTTAGATTAAAACACTTCGTTAAACGCGTAAATGGCAGGGTTGCATTTAATTTTGGGATATGTTCAGTGTGTTTTTGACGAATGTGTCAGTTTTTTATGGCTATTAAGCACATGTTAAAATAGCGATGTTTTTTCTTATACATCTTTATTTAACCTTTAAATAGTTCATCAATGTTAACAATTCCATCATTAACAAAACTCAAATATGCAGCTTATAATTTCACAATTGTACTTTTTTCCATTTTAATATATTTTTAATTTTCTCAAACTTGTATACAATTGTTTACGAAACCATAAACAGCTGATAAAACGTCATTCTTAAACATCTCAAATATAGTGTGAACGGTTGTGTTTAGTTATTAAAACACTTTGCTTAAACACATAAGTGTGAAGCTGGTATTATGGAATGTGAAATGTATTACCGTATTACATTTCTTCTTCATAACACATTGCATTCACACTGCACGTAATACTTCGACGTAATTTTCGACATGTCTTAATACAAAGTGTTATAGTCTGAAACGCCCTTAAATAACTATTCTAATGGTATTTTCTTTCAACCAAAGCGCCGCTATTCATTTTAAACATTTGCACTTTATTTTTTTAACTTGGACCAGTGCTCAGGGGAACTCCCCTATATATGGAACTAGATAGAGAGAGGGATAGTAGGTGTGTTTGTTTAATCTAAATTGGTCGGCCGCGGTTGCCCAATCTTACCAGAAAGCGTTTTCTTACGCAAAAATTGGGTAAATGAGAGAGGTTTTGAGAGAGTAATATTCTTGTTCTTAACGCACGAGAACGCCCGTACTTTTTCTTCGGGCTGGTTTGGGCGTGAAGAACAAGCAATCAGCTGGTTTATAAGTAATCAATAATGAAGTAAAATTAAAAGTTTCCCAACAATGCAATGAACAAATAATAGTTAATTTTATTTCATGATATACTTTAAAATTATTTGGGGTTTCTGTAATTAACATGTACAAGGCAAATTATTGTGTTTTTATGGATGTATGCATGTATGTAAATTTGTAATTGTACATTATCATATACATTAGGTCTGTTCCAGGTGCATAACAAAATTGCCCGAACTCGCGCAAATTTATTTTATTTATATATGATTCTAATTTTAAAATTGTGCTTTTTCTCGAAAAAAATATATGAATGTACATAATATGTACAAAAGGTATAAAAGGTATTTCCATAAAGTATTTTTTCATGTAAAAGCAAATTCGAAAATTGAGAAGGAAAGCACATCCATATAGTACTATTTCGCTAATGCTTACTTAGCTCACCAATGTACTTTTCCCAATTTTGGACTACAAATTCAAGATTCTTATGTTCAAAATTCAACTAATCAATCGAGAATTAAGGTTGAATACGAACAAAAAACCAAAAATTTATAAACAAAAACATAACAATCCATGAGTTTACTTTTTTTATTACACATACATATTTCTATTTTTAGATTTTTCTCCTCATCTATATATATATATATATATATATATATATTGAGTTATTGAGTTTGCTTTTATAAAAAAAATACTTTATGAGAATATCATAAAGTATGTAATAATACATTTCACATATTTTTTTTTCGGGAAAAAGCACAATTTTAAAATTAAAATCATATATAAAGAGATATTCTATTTTATTTATTTATAACAATAATCAACCGAGCCCATAGGGCCATATGTAGTTGGTGGACTCCAAGTGTAACATAAGAATAATTAAATATGTAGGCAACAAATAAGCTGGAAATAATGTTTATGAAAAAAATAATAGTTATAAAATTATTAGAGCGCTGCAATATAAATTGGAAGATATATTGCGCATTCATTTGACTATATATATTCAGAATCTAGATCAGTTTAATTGCTAGAAATGCTTATCTTTAAGTGAACTACGTGTAAGATGGAATGCTCTAAATTTACCCAAAAGCATTCCTATAAACAATTTTTGTACAATTTTGAGATAAAATTAGAAAGTAAAATTTGTAATTTTCTGTACAAAGTTGCACGAACTTTTTCTTTTGGTAAGTTCGGTCTAGAATTAAATTATCGGCTGTTTTTTATTTACATATAAAACTAAGAAATTAATCAGAAAATTTGCAGAGACAACAAAAGTTTTTATTTAATTAAAATTTATTAAAAAAGAAGATTTTTTAAATAAACTTGAAATTGTAAGTACATACATATATTTGTGCATATTCAGCAGTGTATTTAATAAAAAATTTCTTTTACTTTTTTTTCAGTTTATTTTTGTCCACATTTTACAGCCGTTGCCAACGATGCAAATGTTTTGCTTTTCAAATATTATGCATTTGAAGCGTCTAAAATCATTAAAATAAAATTTATTTGGGCACTTTTGTTATGCACGTAGAACAGACGTATTTTGTGGTAACTTTTATGGTTTTTTGCGTTTTCTTACTTTTGTTCATTTTTGTCTCTTATTGAGATAAATTATAGTTTACTCTCAATTTACCGAACTTTACCAGAAAAGTAAAAAAAACACACCTAGTGTAGGGAATAGACAGGTGGTGAAAGTGGTCGGAAGATTGAACTTAATTCAGAAGTAAAGTTGCGGCGTCTCTGAGGTTAATTTTGACGCATAATTTTTCAGCTGGAGGAAGCCATTTAATTTATTATTTTACTTCGGAGACGTTTTATTGCTCAAATACCGACCAAGGAGATTTTTTACTTGCTATATATTAACTACTCACCCATCAGCACTCTGCGCTATGAAGCCATTTGGAAGCAGTTTGAAAGAGAACAATAAGTGGAAATATTTTTAATAAATGAACTGAAAAGTGAAGTTGTACATACTATTATTGTTGTACTATTAGTGTTTAACGGTGAACTTACATATAAATGCCGCTAAAAATCTTTTGTTTTTACTACTTAAAATTAATTTCAACTTTTCTTACTTATAATGAAATATGAGATATTTCTGGGTTCCCTGGTAATGATAATGAGTCATATAATATTATCGTTTTTTATATTATAAAACCATAGTGTTCCGGTGTGTTACGCTAGTTAATCATAATGAAATAATATATGATTATGCGCTATTGGTCTGTATTCTAATGTGAAATCAATTCAATTCGGATTACTATAGAATTGTTGTTATAAACTTTTATTTGTAATAGGGAATGAAAGTCTCAAGAAAATATAAAAGTTTCAGATTTTTTGAGACGTTGTACGAAATACTTTACTCCATCTGATGTCCTTAATATATGAATTATATCACCTATATTCAACCAGAAAAAACTTCAATTGTAATAAATGCAAACATTTTTTTAAACCAAATGCGTGAGAGTTTTTCAAGGCATAAACGACCTTGATTTCTATTGTTTGCACGTAATTGAGTTTTGTGTATTTTATATTTTTATTATGGTTAAATTGAAACAATTAATATTAAAATTGGCAGAGGATAATTTTAGAGGTCAAACTCTAAGCGTTTGAACTTATTTGAAATGTTAAAAGCGTTTTATTGCCTAAACCCAAGGTACTTCTAACAATGAATGTATTTCTGACCGCAATAATGCAGAGACCACGAGAAGGTTTGCAAGAACCGCACAGATCAGAATTTACAATACTATATAATTGGTCAGGTCAGAGTGAAGAACATACACACATCTATATACGAGGTCTGTTCAAAACAAAAGGTGAATTTTTAATTTTCTTTGAAAAGTATTTATCAATATCCATTTTGTCCCTTTCAAAGTAATGCTCCTCAGAGATAATGCAGTTATGCCAGCGCTTCTTCCAATCCTCGAAGCACTTCTGAAATTCTCTTTTCGATATCGCCATCAGCTCGTTCTTAGATTTTGACTCTATCCTTTCATTAGTCTCTTCAGTTTTGGGAATAGAAAAAAGTCGCAGGGAGCCAAATCTGGTGAATAAGGTGGTGTTGATTACGTAAGATTAGGGTGTTGTTTTTGGCCAAAAAATCACGAACAAGCATTGATGTGTGAGCTGGTGCATTATTGTGATGCAGAATCCATGATATTTTTCCACGATTCCGATCGTTTCAGACGTATTGCTTCACGCAAACGTTACATAACTTCATTGCAGTATTCCTTATTAACCGTACGACCTGTGGGCAAGAACTCATGATGCACCACGCCATTGTAATTGAAGAAAACAGAATTCACCTTTTCTTTTGAACAAACCTCGTATAAACACATGAGTACATGGAGTGGTATATACTCTATACTATTTTGCTTGCATATGATGAGAAGCGCGTAGTAGTCATTCATTATTTTAGAGCAGATAAAACCGTATAACTCGTTATAGGCTGATTGTTTCACTACATATTTGCTAGATTTGAAACTTAACTGGAGAATGGACCCCTAAGGGTAATTGAGAGTGAATGAGAAAGTGAAATCTTTGTTCCAATGAAATTTTCATTCTCCTCGAGGTGAAAATTGGTATCATGAAGGTCTTGTGAAATTTTATTCCCGTTATCATTCTCAGTGAATGTAGAAAAGGGAAGAAGAATTGAAAAACATAAAACTTAATTAAAAATAAAGCCAATTTACATATATTTAATACAGAAATAAAAATCGTGGCTAACTTTAAACGACAATGAACAATAAAGTATCTGAATGCAAGACGTTAAACGTGTGAAAATGAAAGAATTTAATAAATTAAATAATTAAAATATAGTACTCCAAAAATTTAAATAAAATCCTTGCCCTCATATTCATTAAATTTAAAACGAGTTTGAAATATTTAAAATTTGTCATACAAACTTTTTTTTAACTAAATTTGAAATAAATTTAATTTTTTTTATGAATTCAAGCATTATATGTGGAACTATGATGTACTCGTACTAACAGTTTAAGTAATCCGTAAGAGAACTCAAAAATACGGCCGCGATGTTATTGTATACTTTGAAAAAATTCCCTGTTGGTTTGCATTTTATTTATTATTTATGTAAATTTCCATTATAATAACATAAAAAAATTTTATGTATTTTTCTAATTTTATAATTGTGCTTTTTCCCTTAAAAAATATACATGTTAAATTTATTATTACATACTTTATGATATTCTCATAAAGTATTTTTTACAAAAGTAAACTCAATAACTGATAATATATAATAATAATAAATCTGTGTGTGTTATAAAAAACTAAACTCATTTATTGTTATGTTTTTGTTAATAGATTTTTGGTTTTGTGTTTGGTATTCAACTTCAATTCTCGATTGATTACTTGAATTTTAAACATATAGATCTTGGGTTTGTATTCAAAAATTAGAAAAAAT
This sequence comes from Dexiosoma caninum, assembly GCA_963924685.1. Lineage (NCBI taxonomy): Eukaryota > Metazoa > Arthropoda > Insecta > Diptera > Tachinidae > Dexiosoma > Dexiosoma caninum. The sequence continues at coordinate 49,044,004 of OZ004729.1, read as the reverse complement.
CCACTGATGAGCTAAGTAAGCATTAGCGAAATAGTACTATATGGATATGCTTTCCTCCTCAGTTATTGAGTTTACTTTTGTAAAAAATACTTTATGAGAATATCATAAAGTATGTAATAATAAATTTGACATGTATATTTTTTAAGGGGAAAAGCACAATTTTAAAATTAGAATCATATATAAAGAGATATTCCCAAAATATTTTCAGTTAATATATTATATGTATTTATCAAAATATCTCAATAAAAAAAGAACTTACTAATAAAGGGTGGTTAAATTTTAAGGGCCGATGTTGAATGTGAACCACACCTAAACGTCAAGTTTTTTTCTGCATTTCATTTGACATTTCTAAATTTCAGACTAACTCAATTTGAACCATGGAATGATACACAATCGAGAAACTCGTTTAAGTTATTCAGGCTTATTATGGAAATGGGCGTTCAAATCAAAATGCATATCATGCACTTCGTGATTTTTTCGGTCAATTTAATCGTCTAAATGTGCGTACAAACGGAAAAATTGTGCAAAAATTTAAGCAAACCCGATTTGTAGGAGAAGTGAAAACACCAGTGTATGCTCGTACAGCTCGTACTGCTGAAAATATTAGTGCTGTTCGTGATAGTGTGGCTGAAGAGCTGTCCACCTCAAAGACTTGCATTTACGCGTTTACGAGGTGCAATTGACTCAAGAACTAAAGCCTCTTGGCCATTCTAAACGTCGTCAATGGTCAGAATGGTGGCAAGAAATGGCTACAGTGGATGATCAATTTTCGAAGAAAATCATCTTCAGTGATGAGTCACATATTCACCTCAGTGGATTCGTTAATAAGCAAAATTGCCGCATTTGGGGGAATGATAATCCAAGAGTGATTGTCGAAAAACCGATGCACCCACAAACAGTGACTGTTTGGTGCGGTTTATGGGCTGCCGGCATCATCGGGCCGTATTTTTTTCAAAATGAGGCCGGTTAGGCAGTTACAAAGATATCATTAGGGATCACTTTATTATCAGGCCATTCACATGATGAATGTTTGGCATGTTTGTAAATGGTATTTGGATTTGTTTGGAAGCAAACGGGTTAGAGAAAGTACAATCGTATGTAAATAGACATGATTTCGTTACATTATACTTATATGTAGATCCACCTACAAATGTCGAATGTTCTACAGGTATTATCGAATTACTTCCTTAGCAAAAGTGTATTGATTTTTTGCAAGCTTTAATTTATAAATAAATAAAACATGCATAATGGTGCAATACGTTGGTCTGCTCGAGACATAAACATTGATATATCATTATTTATGATCCGAGTGCAAATGACAAAGATATAGAGAAAAGTTTAAAAAGGTGAAATATTATTTTTCGAACTTGCTTTGCAAAAATTCTTTATATTAAAGGGAGTATAGGGATTTCTTTTTGAGGTACAGTCTAGTTTACATGCATCTCTCCAAAAAGATTAGAATATTTACTATACAACCATTACAAACTGGAGCTGGGTACACCGAAGCTAAAGCGAAGGCTGATATCTATAAGCACCGTCAATCTCAGTACTTTGCCAAATCACTCAGCTAACAGCTAAAATTCTAGCTAACTCAGCCCCAAATAAATTAGGAATTTAAGTTAGCGAACTGTTGCATACATTGAAAATTTTTAATGAACGTTTTAAGAAGTAAAAGCTCTAATTCACTATTTTACACAATCGCACAATTCACTAACAGGACAATGATAGTGGAGTCTGACCGACTTTAAAAAATCGCTAGAAAAAGGCAATTCATTCATTCGCCCAAATGCGGCAATTCTGTTTATTGACGAATCCACTGAGGTGAAAATGTGCCTCATCACTGAAGATGATTTTCTTCGAAAATTGATCATCCACTGTTGCCGTGGTCGCGGCGCCCATTTGGCCGATATTTTGTTCCATACATAATTGAGTAATACCAATATATCATAATAAAATAAAATTACAATAATTTCCTAAATAGTTTGTGTTTTATTCAAAATCAACATCGGCCCTTGAAATTTAACCACCCTTTAGTATATGTAATTGAAAACTATTTTTTATTACCTGTGTCCAATTTTATAAATTAATTTTATATAAACTGAATTTATTTTGGGAATATATATTTATATATATAATTTTAATTGTGCTTTTTTCCCTTAACTATATGTGAAATTTATTATTACATACCCTATGATATTCTCATACAGTATGAAAAATATCATAAAGCATTTTATTACAAAAGCAACTCAATAATTGAGGAGGAAAGCATATCATATTCTATTTTTAGTTTTTTATTCTCATCTATTTTTTTATTTTAATTTTTTTAGCGCCAACAAAATTCCCAGTCGCCCGACTTACTAAACAAATATGTAACACAGATGCATTTTTAGTCCACATTAAAAAAATTCAGTTCATTCTGCAGTGCCTCTCTGACTGACTGCTGCTCTTTTATGTATAATTTATAAGTTTATTCGCAATAACAATAATATTTTTTCGCAATTAGAAACTTTACGTGATTATCGAGATCACGTTTGCATATACATTTATTACGTGATCATTACACTCATTCATTAACAGCCATTCAAGTGTAACGTCTTTTTGTTGTCTTACGAAGTCAAAAGGAATTTGGCAATTTTGCAAATAACCAAAATTCTGAAATAAACATGAATCAACTGTGGTGCATATCTAAGAGTAACTTATGTATATCATCATCCAAGAAAGATTAACCGTTTATTTAAAATTTTTCGGGATAGCAAATAAAAAAACGAAATACTTACATATTAAAACTTGCGATGGGTACGTGTTGTATGAGTCAGGCGTGACTAGGTAAAACTTTGTTTATTAACAGGGTGAAGTTGTATATATTGCTGTCGTAAGTACTTTTGCGTGAGCGTGCTTAAGTAGAACGTCTTCGACTTTCTTTCTCTCGCCATATGCAGTAAATTTGTGGTTCACACACATCAAGTTTGATTCGTCAAGTTTCGATTTTTTGGGAAAGCCGCGAATAAAGAATGAACCAAACCGTCAAGTTTATTTTTCCCTTGTCTTTTCTTTTTCATTATTCGCACAACGAACGGTAAAACGAGTAGTATCAAATAAGCGATTTTTAATTTCATGCAGAATTTTCCTGAAAAAAATGTACATTCCACTAAATCTGGCAAGTGTGTGCTATATTGCTACTAATTTATCCACATACAGTTAAAGCTCTCATAAGCCATGAATAATACTGTGCTTTATATTAATAATTAAGTTTTAGAAATTCCTATTTTATTTTCAACATTTCACTACTTAGTTCTACCTGAAGAAACATTTCTTTTGGCCTTAAAACTTAAATAATTTAAAGTAACAACTAATATGTAGGTCTGAAACTTGAAAAAGATAAGTGATTAAACTATGGCTCAAAAATGGAAGGATGTTCCGCATTTACTTATAAAAGAAGATGTATAAAAATATACAAAAAAAAAGAAAATTTAATATCTAAAAATACACAGTGGTACAAAATTGAATGAAGTAGAAAAACCTGGGACCGGATATTATTTTTCTTGTAGGTGTTACCGAGTTAAAGAAGAATCCAATAGTGAAATATGCCGGACACCTCCAAAATCCGGATTTACGGTTAAAAAACCGGTTTTTTTACCTTTGCGCACTTATAAGCCTGTAATTTTGTTGATAATAATCCGATTTTCAATTTCTTACTAGATTTGGAAAGATCTTTCGAATGATATATAATTTATCTAAGAAAACTTGAGAAATTTGGGTGTTATTGTCGAGCAAACACAAATTTTGTAGATTTTTCAAAAATTTTTCAACTTTGGTGACGTTTTTATACATTATAATATAATAAATTATAATACTATTGAATTTATTTAAAAAGTACGTTTATTAACGATTACAACGCATGTTTGGGGTTAAAAATAGATAAATAGTTGACAGAGTTATTAAACTTTTCATGAAAATAAACGATTCGGTGCACGACTATCCCATTCACAAAGATAGCACGGATACTTTGTGTAACCACCTTGCATACCAAATAAAATTGTCAAAACCTTTAAGTCAGCGATTACTTTTCATTTATGGGTGGTATAGCTAACAAACATTAGTATATTTTTCTTCACTTCGTAAGTTTCTTTTGTATTAGTCGCATATGCGATTGGAACTGAAGGTAATTGATTTTGGTTATGCAATAAAACAGCTTTTAAGCCTAGATATTACATTACAAATCTTAAATTAATAAAAATAAAGTCATACATTTTTATAGAAAACTTACTTTTACATGAACCATCACTGAAAAGTCGCCATTCATCTGCATTATAATTGTGATTTAATGCCGAAAATAGTTTTGGTACATCAACGCAATACACGAGATCACTGTCATTGGAACTAGTCTTAAAACTTTCTTCAAGTAACCAAGTCCGGTCACTCTTTCTACCAGATGTTATAACGAAATCTTTTTCCACCAAATTCCACTGCTTTAATCGCGACCCGAAGACTTCAGATTGCCGCTTTGACAAGTGTAAATCGCGAACAAGATCGTCGAAATCAGCTTTTGAGAAAAAATGCAGCTCCGTTGTTGTAGATCTGGATGGAAGGAACTCTTCTTGTTCAAAATCTTTTTCTTTTTATATCGACAGATTTGCTCGTTGTCGGTAGATCATTACTTAGAGGTATTGGTTTTGTAACAGTTACAACATTTGCGTACTTAATGTTTTTGCGCGTTTTAAAACAGTGACCTACAAACATCGGTTTGACAAAAGTAGCAATCATTTGGTTTATGATATGGCTGATGATGCGAAATCATAGGCGTAGAAAAGGGCAAAACAAACGAAGGTTGAATTTTCTTTTTTTTTTAATGTATTACAGCAATATTGACAAACAAACATGAGTAAAGCTCTCATTACAAATATTTGTTGTAATTCTAAATTGTGTTTAGGCTAACAGTGATTTGTAATTTTAGAGAAAGTGCATAAAAACAACACCAAAAACATTGTGCAGGCATTTTGTTAAAAATTTTGTTTTCATGAAAAGTTTAATAACTCAGTCAATTATTTATCTATTTTTAACCCCAAATATGCGTTGTAATCGTTAATAAACGTACTTTTTAAATAAATTCAATAGTATTATAGTTTATTACATTATAATGTATAAAAACGTCACCAAAGTTGAAAAATTTTTGAAAAATCTACAAAATTTGTGTTTGCTCGACAATAACACCCAAATTTCTCAAGTTTTCTTAGATAAATTATATATCATTCGAAAGATCTCAGTTACTTCTTTCCAAATCTAGTAAGAAATTGAAAATCGGATTATTATCAACAAAATTACAGGCTTATAAGTGCGCAAAGGTACAAAAACCGGTTTTTTAACCGTAAATCCAGATTTTGGAGGTGTCCGGCATATTTCACTATTGGATTCTTCTTTAACTCGACAAGACCTACAAGAAAAATAATATCCGGTCCCAGGTTTTTTGGACTGTCGCACCGTGATATGTATAAAGACTGGGCTTTCCTAATTGTCACTTTCTTTAGCACAAATGAGCATAAGTCTCTCCGAACTTTAGTGATTATCGGGAAAGAGTTATTCACGTGCCCATCTCGAATTTAAAAACAAACAATCAAACACTTCTTTCCGCCAACAATACTGCCGTTGCCCATTGTCTTTTATCTGCATTGATATGCGGTTACAGTTCGGTGATTTTAATATTTTTGTCTTAACAAAAACATAAATTTGTAAAAAAGCTACAAATCCATAAATTTTATAAAAGTCACCGAACAACAAAGTAAACAAATTATTCTTGAAACACCCACGCCAGAGAACACATCGTAAATAATTTGTAGAAATAAAATTTGCAAAATTGTCGAAAGGTTTGTGAGTGTATGGGTTGAAATTAAAACAAAATGCATAAATTAAATTATTTTTTAATATTCCTGGTAATTACTTTCAATATAAGCGTAGTCGAAAATAAATGGATTTGGCCTAAAATAAAAGTATTACAGAAGGACCGCAGTGATTATTCTTTGGAGGAAGAACAGTATGTGAGAGTCGGTCGTGATCGAGAGCCCACAACAAAAAGTCCTGTACCAGGCCAACCACAAAATGATGATATTGATGATTATACTGATGGAAATGATGATATAGGCAAACAGCGTAGTCACTACATACCGCCAGGGCCAGTTAGACACCCTTTAAATGGCGGAAATTATAATGGTTTCGGTAATTATCCGCAAAATACTGGTTTTCTGAACATCGCTCCAAATGGCATACTAGTGGGACCCGGAGGACCTACTGGTATTATTGGTAGACCTCCAAATCAATACCCAGTAGGAGTTGCAAACCCTACATTTCCAGCCATTCAAGGAAGCTACTCAGCCGCTTATCCATCAACACAAAATTTTCTAGGACCTGCTGTTAATAATAATGCAGAATTTCCTGGCTATAATGGTCTCAACAACTTCTTTGGTCAATATGCCTATGCGAATCGCCAACATTTCGCTGGTGCTCAGTTTCCCAGTCTACATTATCTCCAGCAACCCCAATACACCGAAGGCTATGGCTTGGCTAATCAAAATCCTAATTTTAATGTTAATCCGCAATTTAGTGGCATCTTTAATCCCAATCATGTTTTTGGTTTCGATGAAAATCCAACACAACTCCAGAGTAAAAGCGCAAATGTCAATGCGATTCCTAAAAAAGTGGATAATAAAATTACGAGAAACCTAAAGAAATCATAATCGTATTCAGTGTTAAATTTATACCACTCATTTTATTCATAATAACGATCACATCATTAAATTAGTCTACTGTAGGTCTTTCTTGATATACGAATACATTAAATATATTTGTAAATATGTATTTTTAATATCTTTTCTTTATGAAATTTAAGAGAATTTTTTATAATTTACTTGATATGAAATATTCATGGTTCATGATGTAATTAAATTACATAATGGAGTAGTTTTGCATAATTTACAAACATTTTTAAATCAGGGATTTTAAATATTTTCGTAATTAACGATTTTTATTGTTTCCTAAAAACAAATGATCAGGAAAGTTGTTATGCGCATGTAAAAACCTGAGTATACTCATATTTCAACGCAATTTATGGAAATACCGAACTCAATATATTCTAGTCCGTGTAACCTCCAAGGCATTACTCTTTATTGCGATACGAAACGCGCACGTTAATCCATTTGCACATTTGCCTTTCGCATTTTATATTTTTTCCGTATGCCTAGCCATACTGCACTCTGTAATGCGAAAGCGTCTGCACAATTGTTCGACAACGCTGGGATTACATGATCAAGTTGGCGTCTAAAATTTTTCACACATATTGTTTGACAATAATCATTTAAATTGACAGCCATAACGTAGCTGCATGCGAGTTTTAAGCAATTTAAGAGCAATTTTATTTCTCAAAAGTCATGAAAGCAATAACTAAACTATTCATACGAATAGCTGTTGTGTTGCCGGGAAATGGATATATACAATTCGAAAGTAAATGTTAAAGCAAATTCGTATAAATATTCAAAAGTACGAATGTACTAGTGAAAAATTGTGAGTGTATTAAAATTTGAAAGTCAAAACTTAATTGTGTAACCGTAAGTATGAGGGTTGTTTAATACCTTTGTGACTATTTATACATATCAACATTTTTTGTTTCGGCAAATAAGCGTTTTATTTTTCAACAAAATCAATACAAACTTTACGAAGCTCTTAAGCTTCTCTGTCGAAACAGCCAGTGTCTAAGCGGGAATCGAACCCGCACTAATAAGACTAATTCTCTTGCACTAGACTACGGGTGCACCTCCTTTTATATCAATATATTTAGTCGAGTGTTTTTAAATTGTTTTAAACCTTCCAAACAGCTCGCCGCAAGGCCCTCAACTTCATATGATTTATCTTACTTCTACTTTCTGAGCTTCTTGTAGTTTTAAAATTTTTATTATATTTTCCTCAGTCTATTTTTTCTAGAGTTTTTCTCTTTTTAAACGTTTTTTAAATTTCCAAATTTTTTTTCATTTGGTATCGTTTGCTGTCACTTAGTAAATGAGCGTCGCAAATGTATAGTAAATAAAAACTATAGCCCAACTAACAATCTTGTACCAGGGGTCTGGCATCATTTCATTTGCAAAGTTGTGTAGTAAATTTTTCCTCTACACCAACAACCGCATGTGCCAGTGCCCATTTCTTGCCAAAAAAAGGCGGAGTTTCTTGTTCTCACATTTCCTGTCATCTTTGACTGAGATGTCCTGAGTGAAAATCTTCGAATCGGGGTTGTTTTGTGTGGCGAATGTCTGACCATGGGGTGTGAACAGCTTGTGGTATGACAATGGGGCTGAGCTCTGACCTAAGTGGGGCGTTCTCTTTCGGGGGGTCCGCCACCTAACCTAACTTAACCTTGCAAATGGAATAATGCAAGACTATTTCCACAAGCTTATGAATTCGGTTATTGCAAAATTTCGAATCTAAATACTGGTATATATTAGTATTGTATTACTACTGCTATATATAACCGATAATACTTTTTTATCCAGCTTATGATGTAGACCATTTCACTCATTTACTCAAAGAAAGACACAACTCATAGAATTTAGTTTTGTCAAAAAATGTTTTCTTAAACTTTTCAATTTGCTTACAACTCAATTGAAAAAAAAACAACATTTTTCTCTATGAATTTCATACACAATATAACAGCGATATGATGAATTATTTTTTGAGTTATGACTTTGTTGTAGTACATGAACGATTTGGTAGTGAATTATAAATTGCTTTTATTTAGGAAACTTAATATGGTAATTGCTAATTTCTCATATCTTACCAATAGTTGTAATAACTATAATGGAATAAAACAATGATCCCGCGAACGTCCATTGAGATTTTGTTATATCTTCATCGCCGTCCCAGCCATTCGTTTTAATGGCTGTTAATATTTGCTTTTCAAACATATGCAAATCATCTTTTACCACATTCGTCCATGTTACTTCATTTAGTACGCTCAGATTGTCCGAATGGAGCCAGATTTTATCTGTTAGATTTAAACGCAAATTGTGTATTCCTTTTTTTACCTGAAATTTTAATAAATTTCTTAATACTGGAGATTAGTTAGAATTAAGAATTTAATTTTAAAATGAGAAAGTTGCTGATATAAAGCTAAATTTCTATAACGCTAAAAATGAACAATGAATATTTATGTACACATTGTAAATGTATTTTTTAATGTGCATTTACGCAGCTAGCATTGGCAATCGTAGAAGACTCTTCCACGATCGTCTACGATCACAGAATATACATACAGAAAACCCACAAGTGACATTTGAAAAGCCCCAAATCAGTTTTTGTTACCAGGTTCGTGTGAGTGAATAAAATGATAGCATAAGCAATGTATTAAAAGCAATAGTTATACCTATACTTTTAAAAACAGATGTTTTGCTATGTTTAATAAATTTTGTGTAACAAAATACAGTATACTCGGGAAAACGTCAACTAATTAACAAATTGTTGACGTTTATGACTGTAGAAACTTTTAATAAAAAACATATTGATAGTGTGCTTTAAAACGTTTTTATTGACTATAAACTAAAACGAAACATAAACAAATACATAAAAAGAACAAAAAAGGCTTTCAGCCTAACTAAAACTAAAGTAACACATTTTAAAAGAGATCACATTTCACATACATACTTATGCATCTAAAAAAAATCTGTTATTTTTTCCTTTCCAATACTTGGAGGAGAGCTTTCTCTCGTAAACGTCTTAATACATTTAGGTCATTTTGCTCAACATTCTCGCATTGAGCCCAATCCAAAGCCCAGTTAAATATTTCGATAGCTTCGTTTGGTTTTATTGTCTGTACATTTGTACTCGTATCTAAATCGTTGTCATCATCATCGGTCACTTCTAACTCCTCAATTTTACACGAATTAGAAACATTACCCAGTAGAATATCTTCATTCCACTTCTGAATGGATGGTACTACATAGTCAACCTTGAAAAAATGTATAAAGTTACTGGTCGTATCGTTAAAATAATTTTAAAAAGCGACAAACCTGAGGGTTTATTTCATAAAGCAGATCAACTGCGAGCTCCATTTGTTGTTGCAGTTCCGAGTTTATTTTTTCTTTCAATATGCTTAACGGAATATCTTCCTCCAGATCTGTCTCATTTTCCGTGAAACGCAAAACAGTTTGCCAGCATTTTGCCATTGTATCTTTGCTAACTTTATTCCATGCGGCTTCTAAAAGCATAACACAATCCCTTAATGTAACAGCTTTCATCGAATTTACTAGATCTGATTTTTTTGCTGCTACCATGGCTAGAAGACTGTTTCTATAATACAGCTTCGTTATTTTAATTGCGTTTTGATCCATTGGTTGGATAAGTGGGGTTACATTCGGAGGAAAAAACATTGCAATTATGTTTCCATCTTCTGTTTTAAGCTCTAGTTCACTTGGATGAGACGGAGCATTGTCTATCAGAAGGAGCGCTTTAACTGGCAAATTCTTTTTTAAAAGAAAATCTGTTACCTAAAATTAGAAAATCTTAACTATTAAAAGCGATATTTATTCTGCAGCAGAACAGGTATTAACCTGTGGGACAAAGGATTTGTGAAACCAATCGTAGAAAATAGCTGATGTCATCCATGAGGACTTGCAACTCTTGTACTCAGTTGGGCAGTTAAAATTTTTGAAAATGCGTGGATTTTTTGCCTTCCCAATCACCAACAATTTAAGCTTATGATTTCCGGAAGCATTAGCACAACATAAAAAAGTAACGCGTTGTTTTTCTGTCTTTACACCCGGAGCAGTCCTTTCGGCACTTAATACGTAAGCCTTTTCTGGCAAAATTTTCCAGAATAAGCCAGATTCATCAGCATTGTACAATTGATCATGTCATAGACCCATTTCTTCAATTTTTTGTTTTAGCTTGATTTTAAATGGTTCGACAAGCAAAGGCTGCGAAGATAGCTTTTCTCCAGTTATTTTAAGGAGGCGAACTCCAAATCTTTTTTTAAAACCTTGCAACCATTCATCACTTGCGTTAAGAGAACATTCCTTTTCTTTTACTTTTAGATGAATCTCTTTAGCCTTTTGTTTGAGCGCTAATGCATTAACCGGATAATGCCGTTCTCTCTACTTAACAAACCATTGATACAGGCGCTTTTCTATTTTCGGCAACTCTGATGCTCTTAATGTCTTTCTTTTTCCGGACCGGAAAGTGTGTTATTAACACAGTCTAAAATTTTATTTTTTTTTAATTTTTATCTTGCTAATTGTTGATTTTGAGATACCATATTGCTTTGCTAAAGCTACCGCACTTGCACCCTTCTCTAATAAATCCAAAATATTTGCCTTTTCTTGTAATTTAAGCACTTTCTGTTGTTCTGAGCATAGGCTAACTAGACCCGACATATCAAAACTAAAACAGAGTTTGTATGACTAAAACGGAGATATCGATTGGACAAATTTAAGGAAGTGATAGCAAATCTATAAATCATAGTGCTATCTCTTACATTTTGTCCAATTGTCAAATTTCGTTGTGGACATTTATATTAATAATTCCATTTAAAAAGTTTAGATTAAATAAATATAAAGTTAAATGTTGAATTTCTTAATAATAAATATAATTTTTAAATAATCTTGTGGTGTAATTTTGTGTGTGTGTGTGTGTTTTTATAAGCATACACACTTAATTGAAAAAAAGGTTTTTGTTTGCTGAAAAAATGTAAGTACTAAAATAAATATTATTATAACATTTTATATTTGTATTTTATATTATTGTAATTGACAGGAGTGGAAGCTGCATAATGGGATGCACGGGAGTGGATAAAGTGCATCGTTTCCCGAGAGATGCAAAAAGGTAAGTCTTTAAATTTTTCTTAAATACATAAGCAATATGTATGCATATGAAGTTTGGGCGTATCCAAAGTTTAGGGCACCCTCCCGGATCCACAAAAAAGTATTCCACCCTATACAAAATTAAAAAAATAAGAGGAAGAAATAAAATAAAAAAGTGACCGGAAACCTTTAGTTTCCGAGTTATGTGCCTCCGAAGTTCCATTCCAAACTTGTGAATAAAGGGTGTATTTTCCATCGAATATGGGCAATATGGGTATCATATTGAAAATATATTTCAGAATTTAGTAAAATTGTTAATAAATTCTGAAATTATTTATAAACATAAATTTCCAAACGTCGGCTTCGCTAACAAAACCTCTGCATGAAATTTTTTAAATTTGAAGCTTTTGTTAGCAAAGGCGGCAGTGCGATATGTAAATATATTTTTATATTTGGCAATGTATTATATAGCTATAGTCCCTTGTAGAACAGCGATCATTGCTTTGCATTTTTCATTGTCCGCTGAATATTTCTAGCTTCTCCTTACTCAAGATCATCATACGTGGTGAAGAGCCACATCCTACAAGAGGTGATGCTGTTTATAGCAAAACATGATGGATCTAGACCAGATAAGGTCGAAAAAAAATCAACATTATTTATATATTTTTGTGATTTTAAGTGATAATTTTTTTTCTATTTTCATATACTACTATTGCCGCTGAACGTGCCGAGAATTGAAATAATCTACAATCACTGGGTTGACCCTGGTAGGAATTACATCACTTCCTGAAGGATGAGCACAGGTAAGTCTTTTTTGTTTGTTAAAATCATATTATTGTAAAAAAACTTATAATTTTTTTTTATATATTTTCAGACAGTGCCAATTTGTTCATCCAGAAATGTAAAAGCTACCACAAAAATTCAAAATTCAATTAAATAAAAAATGTGTAAATTAAATTTTTTATTTGTAAATTTTATTCAAAAATAATTTAAGTGAAATAAAAAAAAATATGCACATAATATTGTATTATTCTTTTGTATGTGTTTTCATTAGTTGCTTCACATTATGGTATGTTGTAATTGCGAGAGATATTTATGACGTGTTACATTGCAATTTATTTGAATACAAAGCAAATCAATTACAAATGAACTTTTGTTGTTTCTAAGCGATAAAAGCCTTTCTCATCAATCCGTTAGGTAAATCGTCGGTGACCGGAGGGAAGTTTAAAGTCATGTTTCTTGGGATGTGAAGATAGAGTTTTACCATTCTTAAAGGCTTGTTCACAACAGCGACAAATTTATATGAAAGTAGTGTTTTTATGTATTTCCAGGTAGTGCTAAATGAACGAAAAAAATAACATTATATTTTCATAACAAATTAATTATGTATATAAAATATGCATAACAAAAAGTTAGTAAATGTACGATGAGTAAAAAACAGTTTCAATATTTAAAAACATTAACTATAACATAATTTATTTACGTTTATTGTATAAAAACAATGGTATTGTTTTTAAAGAATTAGAAGTCTGGAAATTCACTTTTAACTAAGGTCGCACTTATGACCAGTCCATTGATTTAAAAAACGAAACTGCATATATCATTGCTTATTCTTTTGCATGCTTTTACTTTTTTTTACCATAACAGAAATAATTCAAATAAATTATCTAGTACAGCACTTACCCTTCGTAAGGCTTGAAATGTTTTAACCGCATAAGTACATCCCGGTTACTCACAACGATGAACTTCCTTGATATTTTTGTGCTGAAAATTAAAAATTTGCCAAGCAATAAATGATGGAAAAAATCAGTAAATTGTTTACTTAGATTGTTCTACTTACTATTATTATCTGGTTGAGATGATCAAATAGCGTAATCTTTGTCCTTAATAATTAACTGCAAAGAAAACAGGCCACTTGTTTTTTTTCGAATGTATGGGTATGTGTTCTATTAGATTTTTTTTTTGCAAAAAATCCAATTACATTATTTTATATCGTTCGTCTTGAAATACTACAATTGATACAAAAGATTGCTCACAGTTCGGTGCAGTTAGAGACCAAATCAAGTATTTTGTCAAATTCTCTTGCTGGAGCATTACATCGTGGAATTTAGGCACTGGTATTCCCGTCATTTGATGGTGTATGGAATAATTTGTAGGTGGTGCTGAATATGGTAAACTCATTCCAAGCGGTAAGCTTTGAGGACCAAAACCTGCTCCAAATGCTGAGCCGTACATCATATTCTGATGCAATTTCCTTTTAATATATTTTCACATTCAATGAAAGGCGTCCATTTGATTTGCTGCACTGATGCCTGTAAAGAAAATGTGTGATATTGTGAAAAATAGGTTGTTGGAAATCACTTTATATATTTAAATAAGGTACTTACCAATTGCTTAAAAGATAAACCACATTTTCTTGCTAAAATATCAAGTTAATTCACCATAATTAAATAAAGTTTACAAAAATTGTGCTTTTTGCAACAATTTTGTCAACCAAAAATTCTAATAATTTTTTGAACAGATGTTCAACACAGCAATCTATATTTGTTGCTTCTTATACATTGAATTCCCCATTCCTGTTCATAACTTTCGGTTTGGTCCAACAGCTGATACGAGGCTTTTACAACTGTCACTTTTGAGAACTCTGTTTAGACCTCTGTGGTTCTGAGCACATTTTGGTAATGTGATACTTAAGAGAACAAAAAAGCAACTGAACTTAAAAAGACAACACATAGAGATGCAATTTCTTATCTATTCTACGTACTTATAAGGGGAATACCCAAATGCCAAGATGTAAACTATAGGTATCTGTGATGTACACCAAGGTGGGGTTGTGCAACAAACGTCAAAAACACATTGTTTTTGTAATATTTGCATTAGTTGTGTTTGACATTTGGCGAACAAAAATCGTGTGAGGTAGTACAACAACTTCATTCGCCACTACCTGGTTAAGGACGTCTTGGATGTAAACATAAGTTTTGATGATGCATTACATTTTTATTTTTCTCATGTGGAGTATCATCCGCGTCTTCATATATTGTTGCTGTGATTTATCGTTGTCTACAGTAGGTCAACTTTTATAACCACTAGATTTATTCAAGCTCGTAGTATGTGTGTGGGCAGCAATTGCTTTGGTATCCAGATCACAGAGCCCTATGATCCAGATAACTACAACCATAAAGGATGCTTTGTGCTAAAACGTGTTACTTTTATTTGCTTATGCACAACATATTCCTTCTTGCGTGTTTTCGTAGCTGGTGCCGTGCTGCTGTTAAATATTTCACAATATTTATTTTATTTATATTTATCCTAGTAAAGCATATAAAACCAGAACAAATTATAAATTTTGTAGTTATGTTTGCAAATTTATTCACTTTATGGTACTTTTGTTGTGTTTATTTTCTTCTTTCGTAAACTTTGTATATTTGTCCCTCTCTAACAGTAAATCATTGAAAAAAGCTGAGTTTTAAATTTTTCAGGCCTATTTCTGACACTGTATCCTTTTTTCTTTTGGTTGCCGAGCCAAGATTCTAACTACTAAGCCAACAACAGCCGCAATGTGTAAATCACAGAGGTCTAGCCTATGGTGTAAATGACGATTAAAAAGAAGAGTCGTGAAATGATCACGCTCGTCAAACAATGTTCCAAATTCCAGCTGGGAATCGACATATAAGAATTAAAAATGGTGTTAGAATAAAAAAGGAAAATAAAAACAAAAATTACTCGAAAAAATTAAGAACGACAACTTTTTAAAGTCCCATGTGGGGACTGAAATGTGCTTAAGTCCCCGTCCATACTGTGAAGCATATGCTGCAAAACTTTCGAGTTTGTAGATGAGAAGGGGAAGAGGAGTGGAAGTATGTACGCTGTTTCATGTACATGCAGTTTTTGTTGAATTTCTTATTTGCATCTTTTGACATGAGGTGTATTTGACGTTTCATTTTAGTTCTTTTCGTTTGGTATACTGTTAACATCTATCATAATAATAGCTACCCTGTTTTATTGTTAATTTTTTGTGAAATATAATCAAAAATTCAAAAAAAAAATATAAAATTATATAAAAATTATTATATAATTTTTCTTCTTAGCGTCCATTTTGCTTCAAATTATACCTTGTGCTTCAAATGTCTATCCAAAATAAAATATTCACACCTTCTATCACAGAGTAGTTATTTTATATTTACATTCGGTATTGAGAAATGTCAAAAAAAATTAAAAAAGAAGATAGAAGGGAGGAATAAAAAATACTAAACATGAAGCAAAAGTATTAATTTATTAAGAATTGTTTTTTGTTTTTTTCGTATTGAAGTTTACCTTTCTGTTTTTTGTTCGTAAATAAAATTTACAATAATTATAAATGAATTAGTTTTAAATTATTATTTTAATTTTTTTGTTTTATTTTCTATAAATAGGAACTTATATAGATTGAGAGTACAACATTTAGTTTGGAAGCAAAGAATTTTTAATATTATCTCTTATTTGCTTTCCTATTTTAGTTATGTTTGTGTCCGTTTCAGTGTCAAAGTTTAGAGCCGCTTCATCAATATTTGTTTGCTGGACATCCTCATAATTGGGCACTTTAAATTTTATACACAAATTATGTAGTGCGCTGCAAACATTGGAATATTTTGCAACTTTTTGAGGAGTGTATCTGCTTCTTTTGTCGTGACACAAAATTTTCCATCTGGCTTTCAATATGCCTATAGTTCTTTCAACTATACATCTGGCTTTTGCATGAGTGTCATTAAATTGTGATTCCCTCGAGCCTTCTTGTGGACTTCGGTAAGGTGTAATTAGCCATGCTTCGAGCGAATAACCAGAATCAGCTTGAAATGTGAAATTATTTATATTAATTATATTTTCTGTTTGTTAATTAAGGAAACTTACCTAAAAGCCAAAAATTTCGCAAATTGGTTTTGTATTTTTCTTCTAAGAGAATTCTTTCGTCAGACTCCTTCCAGACAAAAGAGTCATGAGCTGCACCACCATATTTACTATTTATTGCTAAAATTACATACTTGTGATCACATATCTGCAAATAAATCATTATTGGTTTATTTACGATAGTTATTATTAAATATACTTACAACCATTGAATTAAGGCTATGAAACCCTTTCCTATTGAAAAACATATGCTCATTTGGTGGTTTTTATAAGCCAAAATGAGTCCCATCTACGCAGCCAATGACTAAAAAAAAGAAGTAGTTAGTCATTATCATAGGTGTGTATATGTATGTACATTAGTTGTACATGACACTTACCTCCTGGAAGCTTGTACTTCTTCATAAAAAATTCTTTTGTTTCCTCCCAACTATCGGTACTGAAATTTATAAATTTTGGACACAGTTTCATTTCCATTTCATCCAGAACTCTTGAAACTATTTTCGAAAGTGCGCTTTGACTTATACCAATAATAAAATCGCTGCCGACAGTATTTTGAAAGCCTCCGGAAGCCAAAAGCAATAAAGTGGTGGCCAATTGTATTTTTGGTGGTACGGCAGTTGTCAAATGCCCAGCAAATTCTAACTCCTCAAGAATATAGTTAAAAGCTTCTTTGGAAACTCTAAAACGTTTCTTAAACCTATAAAAATAAATTTTTACACGTAATTTTTAAATCAATGGGATGTATACTTACTCATTGTTTGGCAAGCCCAATGGATCACTTGTTACTCGGATTTTCCTTCTAATTGCATTTATATCACACTCACTCTCAGACTCTGATGACGAAGAATAAAAAAATAAATTTACGTCCATGACCGCGATTAAAAAAGGAAAAACTTTCAAAATTATAAAACAAATTCGCAATTCTTTTGATAAATTTTCTTTGTAAGCATATGTTTTTTGTTTATATATTTGTAGTGTTGGTTAAGGCTTTTTTTTTATCTTTTACAACACTTTATTAAAAAATCGATTCCCAAGGTAACGAGTGCCATTATCAGAAAAACTCGCACGATCGAAATTAATTTCGATACGAATTTATTTCGATCACGAGTCCCGGAATTAGCCCCCAGAATCTATTCTCACATAACTTCAAAATGTGGAAAGCGATCGTAACAAAATTTTGCAACATTTTATAGAAATCGCCATAAATTAAAAATAAATGGTGTTTACTTTTAAAGTGCTTTACCCAATCTTTCCATACTCATTTAAAATATTTGCATTTTATTGTTCCACTATAAAGCCATTTTACAGTATTTTAATACGGAGCAACAAAAGTTTGAATATTTTTAATAAATAAAATGAAAAGTTCATTGCGGCATCGCTATAAATTCACAAGAAAAAATATCAATAATATTTCACTATAAAAATTCATAATTATTTCACACTCACTGCGCGGAATTACCCATACAAATTAAAAAGAAAAGTAGCACATATTTAACATTTTAATTTAATTTAAAAAAATTTTAATAGAAAATTTAAGGTGAAAAAATATTAAAATTAATAATTACCTCAACTTCGTGAGGACGTTCCAAATGCTGAAATAAATAGGCACCGCCAACGCAATAGGAAACCACCAATAAGACCAATGCCACATGCGACACAACACAAGTTATCACTTTCCAGGAAAAGCAGATGGCTGTCACGCAACGACCACGCTCTGGCTTTAGCGGTTCGAGCATATGAGCCGGCAACGACTGAGCATGACGGCCAGACATCGATTAAGTTTTTTGAGAAGTTAATGATGATGATGCTATTGATCACAAATACGGTGCGGGAAAATTAATTAAATATTGTGGTGAGAGAAGAATTATACACATGTATAAAAACATAACCATATGCACACACATCCATGTATACATGCAAATTTTTTATACGATTGGAGATGAGGCCACCATCAGCAACCTAAGATAAATGATCGTTGTTAATTCGTTGCAGTTTTATTTTAATTGGTTAAATAAAATAAAAATAAATTATCAAAAAGTTTACGAGGGCTGAACAGAAATTAATTAAAAAACATTTAATTTTTGTTTAAATATTAATAATACAGTCGACTCTTGATAATTTTAAATTCGTTATTTTGAATTTCGAGATAATTTGAATTGTTTTCCAAGGCCCTTGAAAAACATTGAATAATTCAAAGAAAAAATAAGTCCCTACAATTTGGTCCCCTTGAATATGCATTATTTTTTATAGAATTGGCATCTCGTAATGTGAATGTGTTTGCGTTAAAAATAAAATTGTTGCCATGCCTTTTGCATACGCCACGACTTCGGCAGTTGCTTTCAGCATAACTGTTGCAGTGTCCTAACCGATGCCGAACTATTGAATTACATTTCTTTGGACGAGGAATATGAAAAAGACGAAGATGAACAACCAACCACCAATTCCACTTTCATCACAATAGAAAATTATTCGTCAAACTCAGCTAAGATTTCGCTCACTCGAAAGAAAATTACGCATTTTTTACATTATAACTGCACATATAAGACGGTTTGCAATTAAAAATATGAAATTTTAATTAAACTCTTTTCATTAAATTTTTTTCTATCTTCTTCTTGATAATTGGAACTCTTGTTAATATAAGCTCTCGACTATTTGAACTGTTTCTCTGGTCCCTTCAATTTCAAATTATCGACAGTCGACTGTAATTATTATTCACAACGGGACATGAGTATGAGCATACATATGGATTGCAACATGCAATGGATGTATTTGATTTATTAATTAAATTATCGCCTGTTTCTTTTAGTTGTATGATAACTTAATATAAGACGGGGTCATTCCAATATACCGATTAACCGTATTGTTAATTGCAAATTCTTCCTTACTCAAATGGTTCACCACGAGATACCAGATCACTATATTGATTCCTTCGACCTGACATTTGCATGTGGTGAGTGTACATCAGAAAAAGAGCAAAAAAAAAGTGCTCCGTACACTCCCTAATATAACGTATTTTTGGACAGTAATTTAAAAAAAAATTTTTTTTGGACGAAGGTAGGGGTAGGGTAGGATATTTGCAGTCGGATCCTAAAGAATGATAATATTTTTGTCTGGAAGGTCCCAGCTCACTTGGGTCCAATTTATTACGGTCCCATTGTGATACCTGTTGTGAAAAAACTTTAACGTGTTGTAGTGATACAGACCAGAGTATCTGCTAGTAATCGAACATGCAACCCCCACCTGATAAAATAGCACACTACTCACTAGACTACCGGGACATCCTGACAGTTACATTGATATGATAAATATCACCACATTCGAATTGACAGAGCATCCACGCTTGCAGTTTGATACACAAGACCACCCGGAAGCATTGCAATGTGCAAGCGAAATAATGAGCACTCTCTGTAATGCGTAGTGGGATTCGCTGCCAACTTACCCTCAAATGAATGCGCCCTCAATGCTGAACGCGTTGTGCGCAGGAATGAACAGGTTGCGGGAACAAGTTCCCTGATTTCATCAGAACACATCCCATTATAGTAGCGATAGAACAACGAAACGCACCCCACGTTGCGACGATGTTCAAGATAGTTAATAGAGTTCGCTACGCTACTGTCACCAATGTGTTTCTACGCCCTCTCCTGTACACGGTCGAGTAACTTCAAAATAGTCTTTGAACCAGCAGCCCATACATGAGAGTTGTATTCCATCTTCGGTCGGATGTAAGCGGTATAAATAGTAAGGAGATCAGTTGGGGTGAAGTTTGTCTTGCAGCGTCTTAAAAAACCGAGGCACTTAAATGCTTCTTTTCAGACCTGAAAGATGTTCTCGATCCATCGAACATTACACTGAATCTTCATGCCAAGCTTCTTGGTCAATCGGTGAGCTAAAATTCTCATCAGCTGATTTGTGTTCAGTATGTCAAAAAAAGAGAGTAAAAATCGGATGGTTGTTTTCTGGCATTTACACCATTGGTATGGATAAAATTAAGTAAGATGAAAACATTCTCATTTAATTGAACTACATCTGTTTGCTTGTGTTCCCCGGATGGAGTTCTTGTGTAATTGATTTTTTTTTTTTTAATAACCTTGAAAAATATTTTTATAACTTTGGAATATGTTATTTTCGTGGTCAGAATTTTTAGTGTACTTTTAGAAAATATACGTATATTTTTATAAAATTGTGCTGTCGTGGTCTAAAATGTACATTTCGATTTTATAATTGGTATAAATTTATGAAACCAGTTTTCCCTTCCTGGCTTTCTCACATTTGTTTACATAAAAATGCATCCCTGATCTAATGGTGTGTGTTGGTTTTTGAAAAATTTTAAAAAAACAAGAGAGCCATACGACTGTCTAATTTTCATCCGTATTTTCTCTCAAAATCTTATAATTTCATTACATATTACGTTTAGACGATCCGACTTGTGCTCTTCTACACAAAAATTTGACATGTCGTACGACAGATCTTATGGTCTAAAGCACCCTTTAATACGTAAACTGTTTTGACACTCGAATAAAATTCTGCATGGCGAGTTGTATTTGTAAAAAAATGCTTTTGTTGTAGGGACGAGATTACCTGATTATTATGATTTCCCCTTGCATAGACACAACAGAAAAATTTTAGATTTGAACGCGTTTCGTATGGTTGCACAGTTAACACATATAAATCAGAAGTATTTTGAGTTTTGCCATTTATATGACATACATTTGCGATTTTATTGCACAATAGACAAAATATAATGGAAATGTGGGGGCCGTTTAAGAGAGAATCGCGCAAATTATGCACGGTTAATTGCATTTTTCTATAATCATTTAAGCGATTTTTCTGCGATTCTTAGACCTTCTCATTTAATTGCTCTGGTAGATTAGGAATGTAATGTCTAGCTTCTTTTAATTTGGGGCTGCTTAATTTTTTTTTCCAAATCATTCGAATGTCATCATAAGTTTTCAAAATCGATTCTTATAAAAGCGAATTATTCATAGAACGGGTGTCTTATTTACATATATGCCGGAGTGCATAAAAATGCGTTTATCTTTTTTCTTTATTGATGTGGAACAGTTGTAGATTATACCTGATTGCTATAAAATTTTGTTTTTTAACGCAGATGATATATACATGCTTGTCTTCAGATTGAATATAAACATAGATATGTATATAGATTTTGTCTATAAATAGAAATGAATTGGTTAAACTGCAAGAAGAAAGAACTTGTAGGTGCCATTATTTCAAATTGATATTGACCAGTAGACAAATATCCTATGATGCATGATATTTTAATTTAGATGTGTGTAGCTACATACATATATGTCGTTAACTTAATACGAAAAGGCCCCAACCATAATTTTTCGAAATCGATATTTTTACATATTTCGATAGACCATTACTAGATACACCTCCTCCAAAAAAATCAGATGAATTCAGAAAAAAATACCGAAGTTATAGCCTAAAAAGGAAAAGCCCTAATTCATCTCTAAAAATTTTTTTAAGAAAAAAGCCCCAACTCATTTTTGTTGAGAAAACAGCTACTAAGCATAAATTTTTATAATCTTTGTTGTTGTTTAGTGTTTTGCGCGATGTGCTGCTTTTATTTTATTTATTTACTTTGATTGTGCATATACCATTTATGTGGGGTAGTGAGTTTTAATTAAATGCCGTTATAAATTTAGACTCTAAAATTTAGAGTAAAAGTGTGCAAAATAAAAAATATTAAAAGCTGAAAAACTATGGATTTTGTGAAAGAAAATACTGATACTGAAGCAGAAAAAACTAAAAATACTGAACGGATTAGAAGAATTGGAATGGAAGCGAAACATTAATCAAATGAAACGAATGAATGGTAAAGAATATTCTGGATTATCAGGCAATAGTGTTAGCCTAACGCCCCCACGACAACAAGGTGAGGCCTGCAAATCAAACTATTGCCAAAAAAGTGCACTTAGACATTGTTCTGAGTTCAGCGAGCCAACGCGAAAAGAAATATTTACTATGTTTTGGGAGATGTCATGGAATCAGAAGCATCAATATATCATAGATCTAGTGTCCTTAGAAGGGAAAAAACAAATATTTTGTGAAAATTCAACACGAGTTCAGTCTAAGGCATATTTTTTAAGACAATAATTAAACCGGATGCAAGTGTGCCGCCAGATGTTTCTTTCAACATTAGGATTAAAAGAAAAAACTGTTCGAAATTGGATTAACTCTGGGGGAAAGCATGGCACAGTACTCAGTCCCGAAAAATACTATTGCGCTGTCATAGAATCAAGAAAAGAAACTAATAATCGCAATAAGGAAAGACGCGCATTTCTACAAAAATGGCTAGATGAGTTACCAAAGATGGAATCGCATTACTTTTTTTTTTTTTTTCTATCTTGGACCAGCACTCAGGGGATGACCCCTACACATGCGATGCATTGTGCTGCAACTAGGAAATCAGGTTATGGGAAGGAGGATAGAGGGAGTAGTGTGAATGGACATTTGACTTGAATTTTCCCACGTCATAAGTGACAGGAAAGACCTCGGCAGGGAGTTTGTTCCACATACGCGATGTTCGGCCGAAAAATGAGTTCTCCCTGTAATGCGTAGTGCGGTTCGCTGCCAAGTTGACCACAAATGGATGTGCTCTTAATGATCGTCGTGCGTATGAATGATCGGGTTTCGGGAACAAGTTCCCTGATTTCATCAGAACACATCCCATTATAGTAACGATAGAACAACGAAACGCACCCCACGTTGCGACGATGCTCAAGAGAGTTAATATAGTTGGCTACCCTACTGTCTCCTATGAGTTTCTTCGCTCTCTCCTGGACCCGGTCGAGTAACTTCAAAATAGTCTTTGAAGCACCGGCCCAAACATGAGAGTTGTATTCCATTTTCGGTCGGATGTAGGCGGTATAAATAGTGAGGAGATCAGATGGGGTGAAGTATGTCTTGCACCGTCTTAAAAAACCGAGGCACTTGAATGCTTCTTTTGAGACCTGAAAAATGTGCTCAGTCCATCGAACATCGCACTGAATTTACATGCCAAGAACATCAAGAGCTTCTGATTCCTCGATGTTTATACCGCCCATAATTACAGATGACGCAGCGTCATCGGGCATGCGTCGATGTGTAAGCATGCTGCATTGGGTCTTTTGAGCATTGAAATCGACCCTGTTTGCCTGACCCCATTGCGATATTTTCATGAGGTCACAATTCAATGAGTCACTCATATTCTGCCTCATCGAAGTGATCATAGTCGATGTTGGTCTACGACTAAATGAAACTGAGTGAGAAAGGCTGCTGTCATCTGCGAAAGAGTGGATAGGGTTGGAAGTTTGACATAGGAGGTCATTTAGAAAGACTAGAAATAGGGTAGGAGAAAGAGTGGAGCCTTGCGGTACCCCTGAATTTATCTTATACTCATTATATGAGATCCCGTCTATAACAACTCTTATAGCGCGATCCCTGAGAAAACTCGATATAAATCGAAAGAAGATATCACCGACACCAAAAGCAATAAGTTTGGACAGAAGTGCCCCATGCCACACTCTATCAAATGCTTTAGAAATATCCAGAGCCACGACTTTACTTTCGCCTAACTGGTGAATAGAATCACACCATTTTTCCGAGAGGAAGGCTAGTAAGTCGCCCGTAGAGCGCCCTCGACGGAAGCCGTATTAACGGTCGTTCAGTAAATTGTTGGACTCTAAATATTTCCTTAGGTGAAAGTACACCATACTTTCCATCACTTTGGAAATCGCGGAGCAGATTGCGATTGGGCGGTAATTTTCAGGTTTGCTTGCCTCACCCTTTTTTGGGATCGGCGTTACATTTGCAACCTTCCAGCACGATGGGAATTGACCTGTATAGTACAGAGTGCTGAAAAGGATTGCCAAAGGACGTGATAACGTCGAAGAACACTGCTTCAGGACCAGTGCAGGAATTCCATCCGGCCCAGGAGACTTGTTTATGTTGAGGTTCTTTAGAACCCTTTTAACTGCACGAGCTCGAAAGTATATCTTTGGCATAGTTACGGATACACGCTCGGGTGCGGGCAGTGGTTGATTGCTTTCCGGCAGGTGAGATTTACCTGCAAAAATTTAAGCTAGGAGGAACTTTTTCAACCGGGTCAGTGAATATTTGGTCATCCTTCAAAAGAGCCGGACTAGCATTTTACTTCACTCTTTTTACGAAAAACCAAAAGCTTTTACTGCCCCGTTGGGCAGTAAGAACTTTGGTGCGAATACGCTGCTCGTACAAAGCTTTTTCACGTCTTAGCACTTTGGCACAGGAAGATCTCGCCCTTTTGCGCACCGCATCAGTATCCGCGTTTTTGTCATTCCGCCAGATACAAAATGCTTCCTCTCTGGATCTGACTGCAAGTCTGCACATCTGATTAAACCATGACTTCGGTCTGGGTTTAATCGAAATTTGCTTCGATGGTATGAAAATTTTCATACCGAGCAATATTATATTTTCAACCATTTCTGCAATGGCATTGACGTCATTGTCAAGGAAGCAGAGCTTCCAATTGAAATGCCGAAAGAAATCGTTGAGCTCAGCCCAACGTGCCTTTTCAAAAATATGTTTTAAACGTTTCGTAGCTGGCCGTGAAACGTTAAGAAGTTCCGCAAACGAAAAGGAGGCAGAAATGGTGCAATGATCCGAATTTCCGAGAGGTGCGCTACTGTTCATTTCATACTTGTCAGGGTGTGAAGTGAGAAAAAGGTCGAGGGTGTTATGTTGGTGCCCGTCAACACACGGAATATGTGTTGGTTCATTCACTAATTGCGCAAGGTGGTTCTGCGCTGCGAATAGCTCAACATATTGGCCTTCTGGAGTCGTATGGCTCGAATGGCGGAGCCACGATAAGTTATGGACATTGAAATCACCAGCAATAACGATTTCACTGTTCGGGTAATTTTCGAGGATCTCCGATATAGTGTCGGAAAGGGCATCGAAGTTGTATATAGTTTTATCCCTTTCCGTATTTGGGCTTCTGTAAAGAAACCCGAAGTGCAAAAGATGTGCCCTGATTTTAAATTTAACCCATAGACAGCTAAATTCAGGATCATTCGTGCCTAAGGATTGCTGGCACTGGTACACAACTTCATTGCGTATATATATTGCAAGGCCCCTATGAAGAATAAAGAGGGATAGGAGGTGATACCCAGGTATGTGAAAATCCTGTAGATCAGCATCCTCAGACACCTGGGTTTCACTTAAGGCGAAAACATCCGGCCGATGGAGACAAACGTGGGCATATAACCACGTATGTTGCAGAAGTCAATTCTTAAACGGCCTGTCATAGTTTACGCAAAAAAAAATCAAATAAATTGTCTATCTTTTATATTGCCGACACCAATGAACTAGTTGCCGCCTGAGAGATTGCTCGGTGATCAGTGATACGCCTTCATCACCAAACAGTCCACCAGCAACTATCCCACTGGTATCCACAATATAAAAAATTTATATTTTTCTTTTGGTAGGAGTGTTTAGCACAATGACGCGAAAAAGAGCCATAAAAGCCCTGATCCGGTCACTTTCACCCGAAGTGCCAACACTAGTTGGTGGTGCCAGCACTGGTAAATATTTTCGTTCGCCCGTCATTGGTATAGCGGATTTTATTTTCTGTTCTATTGTTTTGGTTGGAATTTTATTTTTGTTGTTGTTTGTTAAATTTATGATTTATTTATTCCCCGTTTGCATTTAATCCAAAATACCGTTTATTTTATTTTATTTAAAGCATTTAAAGTTTGTAAGTTTATTTAGTTTGTTTTGTTTCACTATTGTTGTCACTATTTTCCTCTGTTTTTTTTTTTTTTGTATTTTTTCTTTTATTTTCCACTCCGCTATTTTAGTTTTTAGTCAATTCTGTGGTAATTTATCCGTCTCACAGAAGACGCGTGTATACCGGACGGACGACACGACACTACTCACTACTACTGCAGAAAACAAACAAAAAAATTATATTTCGAATCCAATTTTTCGACCTATCAAGAGATTTATAAGCTTTACGTGGTAAAATGTGCATCAAACAAAAAAAGTGATATGCTAAAATTGTCGTATCCAATTTTCGCAAATATACTAAAAGAGTAAAATTATTCAATTTTTAAGCCTAAAAAGATGAATGCGATATTTGCACATCATATAAAGTAAGGAACATATCAGATGAACTTTATCAAAAACACCGAGAACAAATAGAAAAGATGCTAGACGAGAAACGGAATGACATAATAAATGCAGAGTCCGGATTGTGTGCTGTATTTTGTATGGATATGCAAGCAGTTAAATTAGTGCCTCAATTAAATGCGAACGCTGCATATTATAAAATTAAATTGCAGGTACATAATTTCACAATGTATAATGTTGTCAATCATGAACCTGATAACTATGTTTGGGATGAGACTGATGGCAATCTCGTAGCTTCAGTTTTCGCAACATGTATTGTAAAACACTTAAGAAATTTCCTTGCACGTTGTCCTAAAATCCATCATATAATCATTTATTCGGATGGTTGCTTTTACCAAAACCGAAATGCTACATTGGCCAATGCATTGCTTGCTTTCTGCGAGGAAACAATCGAGCATAAGTATTTAGTAAGTCGACACACGCAAATGGAGTGCGACGTAACACACTCCCTCATTGAAAGAAAAGTGGCTAAAAAACAAATATACTTGCCTTCACAATTTGTAGAACTTATAAGAGAAACACGGAAATGCCCAGCACCTCTACAAGCATACCAAGTGCATTATGATTTTTTTTGCACTTCGAGGCTATTCCTAAGCGATACACATCGATTCGGCCAGGTAAGTTACATAGTCTTAAAAAATAATATAAAAATTTCTTATTCATTGATTCTACTTCAGGTCGAAGTAGTGGCGACCCTCGGGGTTGATTTATTTTAAAACAGATATATGTGGCGAATACGAGCTTCTACCCCTAAGAACAAAGTCTGCTAATAAACATATTGAACCTGGCCCCCTTTATACTTCAAAATTAGAAATCTCCAAGAAGTGGGACCACTTGCAAGATTTAAAAAAGTTGCTGCCCAAAGACTGCCGTCACTTTTATGAAAATTTACCATATAAAAACTAATATATTATGAAGGTTTTATTACTTTTCAATGTAATATGATTATAATTTTTTTTAATTTCCTTGTTTCTTTGTCTAACACATGAATTTCTTTTAAATTACTTTTTGTTCACGTTAAAAAAAAGCCCAAACTCATTTTTTTTCAGGAAATACAACAACAAAAAGCCCTTACTCATATTAATAAATAAAAATTAATAAAACTAATATAACACTAAATTTGTAAAGTGTTTTTAATAAAAATTGCGTTTAAAAAAATTTTGTATCAATATTGCATCTTTTTTTATTTAGTTTTTTCCTCCTGTAAACTATGAAAACATGAGTTAGGGCTTTTTCGTATTAAGTTAACGATGTATATTTTTTTTGACCAGTGCTCAGGGGAAATCTCCTACATATGCAATGGAACTAGATAGAGAGAGATTTAGTGTATAGAATAGACAGGTGTCTACAAAGTTGCGGCGTTTCAGATTTTAATTCTGGCGCATTATTTTGGAACTAAACGGAGACAGGAGGGATGTAGAACAAAAAAAAAATTGGGAAAAACCTGTGACTTGACCGGGCCGGGAATTGAAACCGGGCCCTTCTGGTTGCAAATTCGACACGATAACTACTCAGCCATCAGCACCCCCATATGTGTGTAGGTTTGAAGAACAAAAGTTTGGAAATACAGCAAGCGGGTCATTTGAAAATAAGCCAAACAATGAATGCGGCTGTCAAATAACTTGAAGTCAAGAATACTCGAAAAGCGATACGTAAATTCGAAATTCAGTGCAACAAGAGTTAGTGATTTCTGATGAAATCATTGGAACCATTTCATGATTTCAAGGCAATAAAACGATTGCAATCAAATGTTTTTTAATTCAATTCATAATATGAATATTATATAATATTATATTAATTGATTGCAATCAAATACAACGAAAATGAAATCAGATTTAATATTTTCTTTCCCTTTAAATGAAACTCCTTCTTCTATAAATGAAATTGAATTGCCTACAATTTCCATTCTTCTTAAAAAAAATGCTATTTACATACACAGCTGCGGTAAAAAAATAGAAGTCATTGCGTACCAGAAGAGTTAATATCAAAAACATATCGAGCCTTTGGGGCAATAGTGTAGTAAATCAAAATTTGAATTTTTTGAGCTGGGTATGCAGAAATGATCTTTGGCGAACTATATATATAAAGTAAAAAAGAATATGGTTCTATCTCAGCTACAAATGTTTTTATTGCCTCCAGTTATTCCAACAATATTTATTTGCAATAAGAAAACATTGCAAAACATGCCCCTTTATTTAAAAACTTGTAAAAAAATAACTTTAGTAAACGAAAATACTATCAAAAAGATGTCTCAAAACTTTAAATGCATTTTTCTCAGTTCACGATTTTTTGAATTACGACGGTATTGTACCAAAGGCTCGATATATCAACATTGTTTCATTTAGAATTGCGACATACTAATATTGTTGATCAATAATTTCTATTACACGCCAATCGTGCATTAATTGCATTCAATGATTTATAAAAAGAGTGTTGTCAAAATGTTTGCAATCACAATTGCAATTTTGACAAGATTTCATTTTGAAATCTGAAATCAGTTTGGATGAAATCACTCTGATTGCAGGCTTTTACAGCTCTACTACCCAAGGACCAAATTTTTCTGATGTACATTAGTGTCTATGCTAAAAGGCTATCGGAATTTGAGCAATAAAAATCAGATACCTATAATTTGTTGTCTATGTTAAAAATGTCGGCAAAATCAAATGTGTCAACATAGCACTAGAGTCGTTTTTCTCTACACTAGACCTTTCCAACTACATAGAAAAAATTATCTAGTAAAGAATGTTTATTTTTTTTGTTAAATATTTATTGGGTTTATTGAACCGTGAATGCCTGTGTTATAAAACTTTCAGCTCAACGTTGAACGTCGTTCAGTTTCTTGCAAAAAATTAAACGGCCGTTTAGGTTTTAATTATATTCGTTTAATTTTTTCAATACTGAACGAAAGTTCAGTTTTTTATCTTCTACATTCAATTTCTACATTACTGAAATTCACCAGTTACTCTCAGAAACTTATTTAAAATATTTCTGTTTTATTTTTATTATTAACAACATTTATTTAATATTTTATATGTTATATTTAGAAAATGTTTACTTCACAAAATTGGCCATCAGATGTGGGACTTCTGAATGCGACTTTAAAGGAGCGTAGTAAATGTGACTGCCTAGCAGCATTCACTTTAACAACTAATAAACATTGCGTTCAGCTAGTTTCGTATTTTCTGTGTAGTACCTGCGAAATGCATTTCATACGCAGGTGGCACCAGTGGAAGAAAAAATTTCGATCTCAATGTGCAGAGATTTCCGAAAAAGCAATAAATAATATATATTGCTTAAAAAGGCTAATGTTATTTTTTTAATTTGACGGGCAGCCACCAGCTATTTAGTTTATTATTTATTATGTATTTAATTAATGTTCCTTTTATTGATTTCTTTTAAACATTTTACTTACTAAAATTTCAAAAATATATATTTTATTGCCGTTCCGATGTGGAACTTTTGATTATAACAGAAAGAAATAATTAAAAAAAAACAAAAACAAATCAGTTCAAAGGGTCAATTCAATCAGTAAAGATATTTCTGTAGGGTGCAAAACATTTCAGGCATTATTGAAATTATGACAAAACAGCATGCACACATACACATACTTAAACAAATTTAAAAAATACTCTATTTAGTTTTTTCAATGTATATTTTGTATACATATATTTTCGAAATGCTACACACTCTACGTTGATTGAAAATAAAATGGGAGAACATTTAAAATTTTAAACTAAATTTTGTTTAATTTTTTTCATGATTTTTTAAGTATGTTTTTTTTATTTTAACTATAAATAAATAATTGATTTTTATATGAAATTTATGGTCAGATTGAATATTTTCATATATTTCCACTAAACACGTGGTGTACTTAAAAACTCATTGTCACAAAATATTCATAATTTTTTTATTTATAACTTATTAACAAATTATGAACACAAACTTTTATTGTTTTGTATATTAAAAATATTAATACAGTTATTATTTTTTAGTTTGTCTATATAGAAAATATTTAAAAAATTTTCATTCTACATGAATATATGTATGTATGTATAATTTAAATTAAGCTCAATGATCTATTTTGGTGTTTGTTATTATTATACAAAATTTTCCGCACAAAATATAAAAAAGTGATCTGTACAATTGATCTGCCCCAAATGTACTGAGAAAAACTTTAAAGATTTTATTTTCTAATTTAGTTGTGTAAAGTTTTCATGAGATTTCATGTATTTTGAGTTATTTTACGTCTGTTTTTGGAGATAAATTTTTCAAAACTGAGAGTATTGAGTTGTTATATTAAATCGAAATTAAAATTTTTCATAATTATATTGTAGTTAGTGATTTTCGACTTTTGCAATGGCGTATTTTTGTCTGCTCTAAAAATTCCTTCTCTAGCACTCTCTTTACCGTGAAACATACAATTATGTACTTCAATTGATTTACATTTTTTATGCTTATTACGTCTGAAAAGCCATAGCCTGGTTCAATTGTGAAAAAACTGGATGTGAGCACACACACCAAAATTTAACATCATATCTCTTGTACTTGGATAAAAGAAACTTGGGACCCACTTTGTAGCGTTATATACAGTGGCCAAAAAAACTATTCGACATTGCAATTATTTTCTTAAATTTCATTGAAAACGCTAGTATCCTTTTGTTTTTTAAAAATAAGCAATAAGAAACGTCTTAAAAAAGCACGATTTCCATGCACAATCAGCCAGGAAGAAGCCACACATTACTAAGAAAAATAGAAAGTTGAGATTAGATTTTGCGAAAGAGCATGTAATATGCAAATGGAGTTCTGGATGGATTTTATTTTTGCTGACGAAAGTAAATATAACCTTTTTCGATGTGATGGAAAAGTTCTGGTACATCGCAAGCCTAACACAGAATTGGATGAAAGGAATATGGTACCAACTGTTAAACATGGTGGCGGTGGTTATATGGTATGGGGATGTATGACGGCATCAGGCATGGGTAATATTGCATTTATTGATGGGATTATGGATCACCGAAAGTACGTTGACCTCCTAAAGCAAAATTTGAGGTCAAGTGCTGAAAAATTGGGTCTGGCAAATAGATTTTAGTTTTATCAAGATAATGATCCCAAACATTGTGCCACTAATACAAATCTTTGGCTTTTATATAATTGTCCAAAATTAACAAAAACGCCGCCACAGTCCCCAGACCTTAACCCTATTGAACATCTTTGGGGTCACTTGGAAAAAAAAATCAGAAAACGTGAATTTACGAACAAACACCAGATGAAAGTTATCCTGCAGCAGGAATAGAGCCAAATTGATCCAGAATATACCAAAACGTTGGTAAAATCTATGCCAGATCGTTTAAAATAGGTTATACGTAGGCAAGGAAAAGCAACTCGCTACTGAAGTAGAAATAAGCTTGTATTTATATTCATGTATTTTAAAAATGTTACTAATGTCGAATACTTTTTTGCTTGTTTTTTGTTATTAATATTTTAATTCATGTGTTTTTTGCTATTTTTTACTTTGAGATCTCATTTTTTTTACTGAATATAACTTTGTGTTCCTTAATAAAGACTTTTATAAGTTTATTTTGTTAAAAACAACATTCCATATTTTTTTCTTGATAAATATATAAAGTTTACGGCCTATGTCGAATAGTTTTTTTGGCCACTGTATGTAGTTCTTACAGTTCCGCTTGTTAAAGTTAACTCGAAGTTATTTAATAATTACAGTATGCGACAAATTTGAATGTTTTCTTTTCGGGAGCAATGCGACTATACGCCCATTAAACTAGGCGGAAAACAAAGTCAAACTTGGGTTTTTATTTCCTCATTTTTTATCTTTTTTAAATGACTTCCCTTCTTAAGGATGCTTATTTTAAATATTTTTTTTGCACATTAAGATAAAGTAGTTGTTAAGCAATATTTGTATCAAAATAAAGGTAAGACTCTATAGAATTTTATAAAAATATTAACCTTAGGGTAGGTTAGGTCAGGTAGGCAGGTCGCCGGTGAAAATGAAGAGCCCAGCTCACTTCAGTCCAATTCATCATAGTCCCGTTGTGAAATCTGTGAAGAGAAGAAAAGAAAAGGCGTAGAGTAGTAGACGATAAGATAGGATAGAATAGATCAGAAGAGATGGACATCACTGGACAGGAATGAGATAGAGTGGGAAAAGTCCAGTAGGAACCGGGAAACCGACGGACCAGTGAATGCGTCGGTGTCAACGCGACAGCCAGCCTGTGATCCCTGAGCTCCATCTCCGACAGGCCCTCGAATGCAGTAAGCCACACTCCCCTTCTCATCGTTGCAGCAAGAGCAGAAGCACGCATCTTGCATGAATCCCAATAGGCCAGTGTCTAGTCATCGTAGCGGAAAGATTCCGTAGCCGACGCCTCGGAAACTCCAGCAGTCGTCCAGAGCTCGGGACATCAAACCGAGGCCAAAGAGTCCTTGCGATCGTGCACCACCGTATGTCTACCGTATACACTCCAGGAATACCCTGGAGCGCCTCGCCAACTCATTCAGTGAAGACCGGCACTAGCGGACAAGGTCTAGTGCGACATGGACCCCCGTGAAAGACCTTATAGCAGGCTTGCTAACCAGCATGATGACGACATCCTCATACAATATCGCCCTATACCTCAGCCACTTTGCAGCTCTCCTCACCACCGCCACCATGTTCCACAATAGGGGAGACAAAACGCCTCCCTGATGCGGACCCGGCGCGTGTCCCCCATTGTGGACTCAAACGTCCTACGCTTAAGCAGATTCCCAACAAATCCGCAAGTCGATCGGCCGAGCCCCCGGGAAATCGCCGCCGTTTCCACTTTAGAAAAGGCACCCTCTATGTCCATAAATGCCACCAGGGTGAACCTCCAGTGATGCCTTTTATGTGGCCCACTAGCGAGTGAAGAGCCGTCTCCACCGATCTACCCCTAGTATAGGCGTGATGGGCGTGGACAGCAGGGAGCTTTCGATGCCCATTTTAATGTGGACATCAAGCAGCCTCTCCAGAGCCTTTAAAATAAAAGAAGTGAGACTTATGGGGCTGTAATCAGTATGTGACGCCTTCCCCCCTTTGGGATGAAGATCACGTCGCTTCTCGTTTACTGGTCCGTGAGGTGGAACCAGTCCAGACATGCCCGGTATATGGCCAGTAGCCACGGGATGCCAAAATCTACATTATGATGCAGACCCGCCGGAATGATGCCGTCGCCTCCAGGAGCCTTGAACGGAGTTGTCGGAGTTAGGCTGGATGGCGTAGTCACACCCCCAGCCTCCTCCAACGGTTCGCTGCCCGGAAAGTGAGTGTCCATAAGAACCCGCAGCCATTCAAGGCAGCTGGTGGTCCAGTTACCATCCATCCCTGTCACGAAACCCGGATGGATGGAATCTTAGCCAGAATCTTCCGCAGCCTGATGGTATCAGAGGAAGTGTTCACGTCCCTGCCAAACTCTCTCCTGGACCAGCGCTTTGTACTTCTAACCAGATTCTTGAACATGTTCACTGAGGAATTATACAGAGCCCAGTTCTCAGTGTTCTTCGCCTCGTTGAAGAGCTTCTTACAGGCCCCACGGGACTCGACGATTTCACCGGTTTTCCATAAAGGCCTGCGGTTCGGGCGAGTCACAGAAGGCACACAAGACAGGCCAGTCGCCGCCGCAAAGGCGCGAGTCAAATGCTCCACTCACCCCTCGATCGGCGCTCCGCCTGTTCCTAAACAGCGTGACCACTCCCCCACCACCATCAATGGTAAGCACCACATAACGGTGGTCAGAGAAGAAGCAGTCCGAGGGACGTTCCATCCTCGGGCCAAGTTAAAGCATCTCGAACTGACAAGTGTGATATCAAGCACCTCCTG
The DNA here is from genome assembly GCA_963924685.1 of Dexiosoma caninum. Classification (NCBI taxonomy): domain Eukaryota; kingdom Metazoa; phylum Arthropoda; class Insecta; order Diptera; family Tachinidae; genus Dexiosoma; species Dexiosoma caninum. The sequence continues at coordinate 49,009,264 of OZ004729.1, read as the reverse complement.
TCGGTTCGAGACCACAAATGTCGGCTCCGAACCCCTGTTCAGAACCTTCAGATCCCCTTCCAATAAGAAATCAAAAATACACTCACCAATCTCATTAGCGTCCGAGCTCTCCCAGACACGTTGATGCGCGTTCACGTCGTCACCCACTATAATGGGAATGCCTCTCGCATTTGCCGCCTCCGTCCTCCTCCGGATTGCATTGCCGGCAGGGTGCTCCAGCTGGTCATCCACCTACATGGTGGAGCCCTGTCTCCCATGCAGCCGTCACACTAAATAAATATTTATCTTACCGTAACAAAAATATGAAAAACTGTCCTTCAAAAAAAATTTTTTTCACTTGGTACAAAATCATTTTCTATAGGAAATTCAATATAGAATTAAGTTATGCAAAAATAACCATTTCTTTTTTTTAGTACATAAGTATTGAATATTGTAAAAATTAAATACGTTTAGTACTACAATCGCGACAAAGTGATCAACAATGTTCTGCCTGCAATTGACTAAAGTTTTCTACCCTTAAATCGCAGTGACGGTGAGGGTGGCGGCAGCTGAAGTAGTCCGCACATTGACTACAAAACCAAAGGTTCTAGGTTCGAGTCCAGTGTCTGACTGAGGCATAAAGTCACTTCGCATATTTTCTGCTGTACATTAGGGTGCCTTTGTGTCAGTTGTTGTCGGAAGGTTACAATGGCAAAGCCATAGTCACTGGTGCCGGCTTCAGCTGACTCTGGTCGTAAAAAGGAGCACGAGAACGAACTCTTTCGTTGGTATTGTGGAGCAGAATCATCAGCGAAGTAAAATAATAAAATGACTACTAAATATAGCTTCGAAACTTGTATGCGCTTCCTAGACATCTGAGGCGCTGCAACACTGCTATAAGAGAGAAAGCGCGCAAAAGATGTATTGTAAAAATAATTGAGCTCTTCTATGCATCTCCGTTCAACACTTGTCATCCCTTTCCTATATAAGGTAACAGTTAGTAGTAGGTAGGTACCTTAGTGTTACTTCTCTTTATATAAAAAAACATTAAACTATGCCGCTCAATTTTTTTGTCTGTAAAAAAATCTAGATAACTGTATCTGATAAATGTATATTTAGCAGAGCTTCGAACCCGAATCGAAACGAAACCCGGAATTTATAACTAAACCCAAATACTTTAAATGCAAAAACAACCGTAACCTTAACCGGAACGAACTTTCATTAAAATTTTTTTTTTGTTCCCTAAACAAGAAAAAAATTATAATTTTTATATGGTTTAGCTGGTGTATGTATGTGTACATTTCATTTGGTGCTAATATCAAAATCGACAGTAAACTTTGAATCATATTCTTGAAACAGCTATGAAATTCCATATCTTTGAGAATTCGGAAATATACAAACTCAACAAACCAAAAAGCGATTTAAATCTATTTAATTTTTCTAAAACCTTTTACAGTTAGTCAACCTTTGGTTGACAATGTTTGTATCTATGAGGCAAAATAAAAAATGAAATTTTTTTTTCATATATTCAACGTATGTACGTCAAAATTAATTACCATATTTCTTATATGGTTTACCTGGTGTATATCGTCAGTAAACCTTTAACAAAATTCTTGCAAAAACCTATTTTTAAACTAAAATTCCATATGTTTATAGAAGAACTCCCAAAAAAATACCTGAGATCAACGAAATATACAAACAAAATAATTTTTCGGGGGTTCTTGGAATTTCATAGCTTTTTTCAAAAACTTGGTTAAAGGTCTACTAACTGGTAGCACATATTTTACAGAAAAATTTTGTGCTTTAATTTTTTCGTTATTTTAAATTGATTAACACAAAACAGAACTAGTTGAGTTTTAGTAAATTTGCTTTCAGTTTATAAAAAAAATTGTTTTACGCGGAATTTTCTACTGCATGTTTTCTCAGGACGATCTCTTTTTGAGTTCCAGCGGTAGTTTGCCGTCATATGACGATCTCATCGGCCTTGATAGCTTTCCTCCATGATTTTGATATCTTAGTGCAATATACCATTTCCTCGAAAGAATTGTGGAACAACGAAGTATACACAGGTATTGGTACAGTTTGTTTGTGCTTAGCAAATAGTAAGTTTGGGTAAACCCAAGAATTTTTTTTATGTCAGTTCATACCCTTTACTTTCACAGTACAAAAATAATAGTTATCCAGGTAGTTTCTTAGCTCTCTCCTTCCAAATGAAAGATTTTTACGTCTTGTCGGTGGCGATGGCTGAAGTAGTCTGCACGTTGACTACAAAACCAAAACAGACCTGGGTTCAACCCCAGTTTCAAACTAAAATTGTAAAAAAAAGCATCTCGCATTTTTCTGAAGAGCATTAGTGTGGCTTTGTGTGTCAGTTGTTGTCGGAAAGTTTGAGTGACGACTGCATAGTCACTGGTCACTGAACAATACCGGATTCAGCTGAAAGCAATCCACAATCACATTAGAACGCCCTCCTTCGTCGGTATTGAGTAGCACTGGCGAAGTAAAATAAAAATAAAAATGGCTACTAAACCGAAGCGTCAACACTGCTATAAACAAATAACGTGCAAAAGCACCTACTGTCGTTTCTCTAACTATCCCTTTTCTATAGTTCCAGCACAATGCAGCGGACGTGTCTCCTGAGTGCTGGTCCCAGATAAAAAAAAATGTATAAAACTTGGTATTTAAAATTAATTTTAATTATTTGAAGCAAAAATAAATATAAAAAAATGGCTTTTTTTTTTTGTGGTTTCATCATTAATGTTGATGTGGTTGATTCCTCTTCTTGGACTTATTTTGTATCAGTTGAATCCGTAGAGTCTGGTGACTGCTCCATTTTCTCTTCTTCACGTTGAAAGCCATAGGAAACACTATTTTCTATGCCGTCGACAATATATATAAACCACATATCTTTCCAATAGCTTCATATCTCGCAGAAATGTAAACCTGATTGTGGGACCCTCCTCCAGTCGCGAGTGATTCCCTTTTGTTTGTTGCCAGCTTCTTTTTTATTTGCGTCTTCTTATCACTCCACGCCTATGAAATCAATAAGTTACAACATTTTAAGTTTATAATGTAAAAATACCTTTTTCCAAGCATCTGGTTTCTTCAGTGGTAGGCCAATACTATGTAAATCATCCGAAAGTGTTTGCCAAAGTTTCTCGATTTCTATTCGATCTCCTTTGGCAAAACCCTTTGCTAACTGCGGATGCTTTTTCATGAATTCAATAATCATCTCTTGTTGAGTATTTATATGCTTTCACCTATAAATGTTAATATGTATGTAGATAAATATGTCTTAATTATTTTAAAAGATTTTACTTACATTTTAACACAAGTTATTGCACACAATTTTTTGGAATATATAAGAATTTTTAAATAGTGAACCGCCGCTTACTCGATTTTAAAACGCAAAACCAATACAAATTCCGTTTTTAATCACACAATTTTTTCTCACAATTTCATAGAACAAAATGGAAAATTAAATCGATTTCGATTTAAAACAAAACCAAAACGAAATCGAAATAAAGATGTGTTATCACAACTTTTTACGTTTTTCAATCGATTTTAAATCGAAAACGATTTTCTTCACATACCTGAATATAAACAATTTTTATGTGAAGGTATTTCAGACACTGATCTGCTCATGGTATCATTTGTACCATTGGGATTAATAAAGAACTTAGAAGCCTCAGAACTTTCGACCAGCACAATGCAAACAAAGTATATTTGGAAAAATCAAACACCATCGTCTACTAAATACTGCAGACCAATAAAATTTGAATTTAAAAAGGAAACTCATGATACCATCAATGAAGTAAGTAATAGTAAAGCTCAAATTTCAACACTACAGCCATTAGAATTGAAGATAGATGGACAGACTATTGAAATAAACTACCAATTACTGGTTTCAATGATAGATGGAAAAATTGTCCAGGCTTTGACTGACACAAAATCTTCATCCAGCTGTATTATATGCAAAGCAACATCAAGTCAGTTAAATCAAGAAGCGACAAAGTCAGTGGATAGTACTCATGCATAAGAATTTGGATTATCACCGCTACATACAAGAATAAGGTTTGTGGGACACATACTGAAAATCAGCTATGATTTGGACTTCGGATCTTCAGGATCAGTAAGAAATAATTACACCAACAAAGGTCTAAAGAGAAAAAGAAAACTTGTTCAAGATGAATATCTCAAACATGGGCTGATTATAGATCACCCAAAACAATACCGCAAGAAGATTCTTTTTAGATCCCGAAACCACATCTAATATAACAGGTATTGATATAGACCTTATTTCAAGATTTAAAACAATTATTATACTTGCGTGCAACGAGCAAATAAATGCTAGGAAATTTGACCAAGGAAACCGCTAGTATATATACATCCATACATGGAGAAGTATATCTGCAATAGGCACAAAGTTCTTTATCATGGAGAAGATGTCATTAAGCACCATCTATTACTATTGAACATTTATCAGAGGAAGCCCAGGAAAAAAGAAATAAGGATTACAGATTTTACAGATAACATAATACCAGAAAAATGTCACGAAGTTTTACAAACGAAGATTTATTTAATATATTATTAGTAACGTCAGATCCCTTCATCTCTAGCATTCGAAATCAATGGAAATTGGATCATTCGGACTTGCTAAGTGACTGCTACAGGATATGAGTAATGCAGAGCTGAATATGGAATGTTTACAAGAAATATTGCAGCCGAATGAATAATAATTATTATAATAATTTGCATTTTCTATTATTTGAGTGAAATAAAGTATTGAAATATTAATAGTTAATTCGAACAATCTATTTAATTAAGCTTTAAGGTTTTTTATTTCTTATTTTTATATAATCTCGATAATTGGTTAACCTTCAGTTAACATCTTCAGGAAATTTTTTAAATAAACAACAACAAAAAAGCAAAAATAAAGCGCGAATTTCTTTGCTAATTAAAAAAAATCTAAAGTTCAACTTTAACCTTAAATTGCTCAACAACCACCCTACCGAATAAATGATGAGTAATGAAATTAAAACTACTTATGTAGATAAAAGCTTAAGATTTTATCTAACAAATAAAAAAAGAATTACTAAAAAATATTCATTAGTTACAGAGTTTTGGACGATGAAAAACGAGTTTGAACCACTGTGCGCCGCTTTTGTCTATATAACGGTAAATATCGAGAACCAGATTTAATCCAAAAAAAGTAATTTATAGGTATTGAATAGCAGTACCATATGTATTAAAATTGAATAAGAAAACGTAGGCCAATAAATTCTTGTTGTCCAGTGTAATACTTGAAATATTCTACGAAAATATTTGGCATAAAATTTTCCTATAAGTCTGCGAACGCACTTAAGAACTAAATTCAACTTTATCACCAGAAATAAAACTTAAAATGCAGTCAAGGGTTAATTTTGTTAAATATCGTACAAAAAGGAAATTTGCAGCTGCCCTTGAACCTATAGTAATGACGAAGAAATTACTTAAAATAAACGAAGATATGTACATATGTGAGTGCCAAAGAATTTATTTAAAAAAATTTTCGTTTGCTGTAGCCAGTTCTATGCAGTTATCAACAAATGCCCAACATATTTCAGTTCTTTCCCAACATTAAAACTTATTATTAATTATTATTCAACAGTTAATTTGAGCGAAAATGGAACAAAAGGAAGTATTTCGCATAGATTTTTGAAAAAAGTTCTACTAGGCATTGTTCTTTTTTTTTCCGAAAATTTGCGAAAAGAAATACTAGGTATTTCTTTACTTTAAATTGGGCAACACAAAAATTGGGTAAATGAGTGACGTCTTGGGAGAGTAAAGTTCTCGTTCTTCTTAGACGCACAGCCCGCACATTTTCTTCGGGATAGTTTGGGCAAGTGTTTGTTTGTAGTTATCAATTGCCATAAGGCAGATGGCAGAAGCAAGTACGCAAATTGCCAGGGTATCCCACACAATATATATTTAAACGACCTACATATGTCTTCACATAGGAAGTTAAATTATATATAAAATTCTTGAGTATGATGGTCTCCACCAGTAACAGCAACGTGATTAATAACGAAAAGCCACAACAACCGTAAATGATACAGTTAACCGTGGCAAATCCATTAACCAGTGCGAGTGAGACGAAAAACTCTCGAAGGCCAAACAACAACAGGCCTGATTGCACTTAAATAATAATTACGATGACGCGAGTTGTTCTTCAACCCAGAGTGAACGAGCAATCAGCTGTTTCAAAAAGAAACAATAACAAAGTAACCAAATTACAGAGCATCGCAATACCGTTAACTCCTTAACGTATGCGAATTGTTCATCTTTTCGAAATTAAATTGAAATATTTATTTTTATATTAAATCACTCCAAGTGACGGACCGTCTCCGAAGGAGGAGGCCTTACTTAGGACTATTGCAATACCACAAGCCGTTCACACCCGGCAATTAGACATTCGCCACACGCAACCACCCCGATTCCAAGTTAAATTGTCGCCCGGCAGAGTTCAGTCAAAGACGATAAATGAGAGGCGAACAACCTCCACCGTTTCATGGCAAAAACTGACCGCAGGCACATAAGGTGAGCAACCGTCTCCTACTCCTCCACCGACCCTTAGCTCCTGCAGAAATTCCTAGAGGGAATGCCAATTTTATCAGCATACCTTCCAATGCAATGACCCGTGAGAACCGCGACAGTGCGATTGGTGGCCATGCGATTCAAAGAAATAGACCTCTTTTTACCCAGGTTGGTCCAGCAGAGTTTAGCAATACTGTACGTCCCTCATGCTGCCAACGAAACCGACCGATTTCTGTGCCCGAGCCATCAGCAACGAAATTACGGATGATATTCCAGTTTCGCTGGACTCATATAAGAGTCACCCGGGAAAGGTCCGAGATTTCCGAGAAAAGCGGCATTCAAGGACGAGGACCGACGTAGAAGTGATGCCCGCCAAGTACCTGATTGCAGCCCGACTTTCAGAGTAAATCTGAAGATTTTCAGGGAAAATCCTGCTATCCAACAAGCATTCTGTATTGCCATGACCTCCGCCTGAAATACAGTGCAGTGGTCAGGTAGTCTATAAGACAGACTACTGTTAGGACCCACCATTGCCCACTTTGTAAATGTTATTGTGACGAACCTCCAGATCGCTAGACAAATCGGAATCCCGAAGTCAAATGTCCTACCAAGAAAGTTATAAGTGATCACCCAAGAGTGCAGGTGTCCATAGTCCAGTCTGCGCCAGGATTTGGCTGCATTTAGCCGTACTGCTATCAGAGTGAGGAACGATGCCTGAAGTAGTCTGCACGTTGATTACAAAACCAAAAAGTCCTGGATTCAAACCCAGTTTCAGACTAAATCATAACAGATCGATTCAGTGGCGAAGGCATAGTCACTGAACAGTACCGGGTTCATCAGAAACAAATCCAGATGCACAACGCTTCAAAATTTAATACGTCTCCTTGACATCAGTGGCGCTGCACCACTGCTATGAGCAAAAATCGTGCAAAAGGAGAATTGTAAGATAGTACAGATACACCACCTCTTCACTCTTACTATCCATTTTCTCTAGTTCCAGCACAATGTATTGCATTTTGAATTTTTTCTTTTTTGAAATGAAATGTATGTAATTATTTTCATATAATTAATTTCGTAACATGTACCGTTTTTTCAGAATTATTAGATTTGAATGTATTGCATTTTTTCGAAAACTGCTTTCACTTTGCTCTTAAGACTTATTATCATAAAAATCCAATATCACTCAATTATATTTGGATAGAAAATTTAAAATCTAATAAAGAAAATTTAAATGTGTTTTATTAAATATACATAGTTAATTTAGTATAATCTAACACGTGAACAAATTAAAAAAAAAAACTGAAATACATGTGCATGTTTTATGGGTACTAATCCATAGAACTATTTTATATAACAAGAATAACAAATGCCTTTCTTGATGCCATTCCTAAAATATGGTCGCACACAGCAATTCAAAGCAATTATTATTATAAATACAGTATGATAATGAAATTGAAAAGCAATCACAATTTAATAAAAATGTTATTGTATATGTATAAGAAACGCCTTGAATTATTAATATGAAGCTGAGTACTAACCCCAAAAAGAAATTTTAACAGCTTTATCACATTATTAGTATTTCGCTATGGTTGGGAATGGCACAATACCACCACTATAAGAACTTGGTTTGATGAAACCACTAACAGATCTGTATTAAAACAAAATTATTCAAATTTTATATTGCAATCTAGAAATAATGCAAATACCTCCTGAATAAAGCACTACCACGCTTAAGCTCATGTTTAGATTGCAAATCATTGAAACAACTAATCCAGGTTTTATATATCGGCATAATGGGAGGCTGACCTGCCATCAATCGAGAACCTGTAACAGCCATGCAAGTCCCTACTACATTCAATGGATATAGTATACTGGAAATAGCGAACTGTGAAGATTATAACTTGTATTTTATTATATAAACTAAAAATAATAATTTTAATAGTATACTTGGGTGAGACAGGCATTGTATTGCCTGCCAAAGTTATCCTTGATGACATATTTATTAACCAAAAATACTGTGGAACTAGTTAATACCAAACATGCAACATCACACAGCATTTTGGGAACGAGACCGGAAAAGAATCCACATATACCTTCCGTTCTATAGATTTCAGCAAAAGAGCCTATTATTGACGTGTATATCGCTTCACGTCCAATAAACTGTGCCATCATGCGCAAGGAGACCACGTGGAATGGTTGTGATATGATGATGCCAGATACAGTAAGCACAAGATCACGTTTTAGATTCGCTTTGAATTGATGATAACTATATTGGGATATGACAGAGAGACAAAAATAGAAAGAAGTAATTAGTCTTAGAGAACATGGGGTTCTAGAAGAGAATATTGCAAACGCTGGACAGGTATTATATAAGAATATTCCAAAAAGTTTTAATTTAGTAGCAATAGATTCAAAACGTTAAGTTTTTTGTTCTTCTAAAAGCTTTCTTAACTTACATATTTTTTTAAAACTTTTTTATAGGTGATAACATTTTTTTCTATATGCAATATATGTAACATTCATCGAATTTGGAATTATAGATTCTTCTTGTACTTGAGAAAATCTATTACGAATTTAGTATTTAAATTTTACGTTTTATATACATACTTACAGATCTTCATTTGATAAATCTTCTTCTTTAGTATCTTCCTTTGCATATAAACCTAATCGGTTGGCAACTTTCTCACTTAACACCATACTACAAATGGAACCCATTAATTTAGGCGTCAAACCTCTATAACAACCACAAAAGCCATCCAATTTACGTATATGACCAGCTAAAAAAATTTAAGTCACTTTGTTAAACGAACCTTCAAATTTAATAATCTTCTAATACCACTTACCATATTGAAATATATTGGGTAAAAACATTACTGGTCTTCCAAAAAAATTACGCCCAGCCACGGCTGGTATAGGTTCATAGCCCAACTGTATCAAAACTTTCGAATAATCAATGGGATGAAGCGCAGCAGATGCACATAAACGCATTCCGAAACGTTGCCATTCGGATACCTCATTATTTTCACTATCATCGTTGATTAACATGGTTATAATAATATGCAGCTATTGGTCGCTCGATAGCAATGAGTTGGAATATTATTAATTGTATTATACGAATTTTTTTCGTCACTTTGCTGCGACTTCCAGTTATAGTATTCTGTGGTTTTTATCGAACCGGCACAATATATTTTTTGCGATAACAAATTTTTTATTTGTCAGGTTAGGAAAAATTTGACAGCTTTGTATATTAATCCAAGAATGCAAACAAGGCATATTTCAAGGCAAATTGACAAGTTAGTGTTATGGGCGAATTGATACATCAGAGCAACTTTTTTGTGCAGCAAATGTCAAAACAAGATAATATCAAATAAATACACTTTGGAGAAGTATAAAAAAAGAGTTACCAGATACTTTTCAACCCACATTTACAAACATAAATTTCTAAAAGTCCCCAAAAAGTTTGTCCCCTAGAGTAGTTTTTCTAATGATTCTGCTCATTTTATTATTAATAATATTATATTGTATGCAATAAATTATGTAGCACTGCAGGTCTTATAATTATAAAATTTTTTTTAAATTATTTTTTAATAAGTTTTTTCGATATTCCGCTAACCCTTGATTAGCATCATCAGGAAAATAATAATAAAAAAATAATAAATTTTTTGAATAAAATTTAATATTTAATATTTAACAAATATAAAAACATAAAAGCAAAATATTTTATATTATTTTTGTCAATTATAAAATAGTATTTTGAAAAACATGTTTCTTTTCTTTTTCATAAAAATTCAAAAGAACTCAAATTACATATCAAATATTTAACAATTATAATAGAAAAACTTAAAATTACTTCTCCCTATTTTGTATTAACTAAATATCTATAATTTTGAGCTATCTTATCTATATCTGCCTTAAAATTAATTCTTCTATCAATTTTTATCATCAATTCTATAAATTTTATTATCTCTAACATTTCTAACATATAACGACGTTTATAATTAACCTTGCTATTCAATATTACTACTTCATTAAATTTTGGAAAGTGATTCAAGTTCGCACAATGTCAATGCAGTTTTTTGTGTATTAATGTGCCTGTATTTTTGATCTGATTTATGGTCTGCTATTCTAGTTCTAAGTTTGTTCTTTGTTGTTCCTACATAAACTTTATCACAGTTTTTTACACTATTCCCACCACAAGGTATCTTATATACAAATTAGAGCAATCTCCTTTTGCTATTTTATCTTTAGTTTTACTAAATAACTTGCCTAAAGTGTTGTATGTCTTATGTGCTATTCTATAATTTGTTCATCATATATATCAGATCTTTCTAGTCTCTCTGCTATTCCAGGTATATAAGTTAGTAATTTGTATAATTTGGGTTGTGTGTTACTTGTATGTGCGATGGTTGTTGATATTAGCTTATATTTTTTAAATAAATTATTTATTATTTCTTTTGGAAAATCATTATCAATTAATATATTTCTAATTTCTATTATATTCTTTTTATGAAATTCACTATCACTAATTTTAAGAATCCTTCTAATCATATTTCTAGCTGTATTCAAAATTACTCTGCTAGGATGTTTCGAATAATAATTTATAATCCTTCCTAATGATGTATTTTTCTTATACCAATCTATTTTTATTCTATTTTTTTATTTATTCTATTTATTTTATTTCTTCTTTTTTATTCTTCTATTGTTTTCAGTTCATTTGATGCATTTTTGTTAGTTTATTGTAAAAAAACATTATATTTTTGGATAAAAAAAGTGGAAAAAGTAAGAACTAGAACATTTTTATGATTTTGCGCTATGAACAACTGAAAATGGTAATTTATCAATATTTTCACGAAAAATTTGCACTTTCACAAGGCCAAAACTGCCTGAAGGAGCGTTCCAATGCTTTTGCGATGTACTAGAGAGTTCTTAACTATTGTCTTGGCTACAATTTTTGTCTGAGTATTGGATCGAAAATCTCAATGGTTTGGCTGTTATAGGCCAAAATATCCAAAAAAAACGTGACAAAAGTCTGATCAAGTTAAAATGGGGAAGCTCGATTTTCACCGTAGACGTATGCTCTAGTGGACTTTTTTGCTTAGTACAATCCCAAGAATCAGAAACGCGAAGCGCCCATTAAGATTTTTTTCCTTCCATACTAATCGCCCCACCCTAATATATATATATATATGCTGTTGGTTGTTCTTATTTAGTTCAGAATGGTTGGCCGAGTTGAATAAATTGATAAACTTGTTGTTGGATTTTCTTTGTACTGCTTTAAAATAACAAGGATAAATATTAAAATAAATGTATGAAATTACATGTAATTTTAAGATTTAATATTTTTTTAATATTTAACATTTTCTTAAATCCCATAATCGCTGTTTAGCTTTTTGTGCTTTATGCTGTTTGTTCAGTTGCCGCCCACGAAAATAAATACAGCATTTAAATATAAGCCCCTTTATTTTTTGCTGTAGGTGAACATTCTTTACTTTCCCCGATCAGGTTCCACTGAAATTTACGGGAATGTGATATTTTCAATCCGTTAATTTAATTGAATACCATCTCCAAACTTTTTACCTTTGATAAGAAAAACGTTGGTGGCTTATTGAGAGAGCCTTGAGACATCTGATCGACCCATGTACATATACGAACTTTCATGACATTCCTATTGTTCAATACTAAGCTTTCGAATAATATAACCAGATATGTATCTTAAGCATCTTCTTGAAGAATCCCAACGCCATCTAAGTCCAATTCATCTAGGACTGGTAGTTCTGTATTAGTTAGTGGATATAAATAGAGTTCTTCACATGGCATTAGCTATTTGCTCTTCAAGCATTTGTCAATGTTCTATCGAGATTTCTGCTAAGGTACTTGTAGTTGCCTTGCCATGAAGGTATTCTGTATTTCGAGCTAAAAGTAAAAACCTATTCAAGATCATGGTGAATAAAATATACATGTACTTTTGAATATCTGCTGCAAAAACTACATGACTGAACTTTTTTTTTAATATCAATATTGCAAGTACGGCACTTTATATTTTGCCCTCTTACATTGTTTGTGTTTGTTGTTCCTTTAGTATATGGCGCATTCGCGGAAGAACTTCCGGTATGTACATATGTATTGGAGTAAAATTTTGTTTGTTTTTAAAGGACATTTTTTCCTTAATTTGCGATAAGAAATAATTTTTTAATGGAGTTTCTTTCTGTTTTTTATTGAATTTTATTTTAAGTTTTGAAAAGTACAAATCTAAAAAAAAAAGTAGCGAATCTCCTCTTTTGGCTTTGGACCAAGTGTCAGAGCATTTAGAAACTATTAAGACATTTTATGCAGATTGGGGCGTCAAGATAAATATCGCTAAGAGTGAGGCTATCTGTATATGTAATGCTTCAGGCAAGTGTAGAGGTTTTGTAGTTCCTGAGAGTAAACAATTAAGACTTCGCATAAACAATATTAAAATTCCTTTTAAAGATAACATTAAATACCTAGGTGTCTCTTTTAATAAACTCTTAAAATTTAATGAACATGCCCGTATAGCTATAAAAAAAGCAAACCGTTTATTGGGTTCCTTTTCAAAAATTCTTTGTAATAAAGATTTACCTGTGGGAACTAAACTTTTACTGTACAAGACGAGCTTGAGACCAATAATCCTTTATGCTTTCCCTATCTGGTTTCATGTTTCTCCGGTCATTATTAAGGAAATTGAAATTTTTGAGAGAAAAATTATACGTAGCTGTATTGGGAAACATTTTGAATCTTTCTGTAAACGTTATTCAAATACTTTTATTTATGAGAACTCTAAAATAACACCAATAGGTCTTTATTTTTGTGACATTATTCGAAGATTTATATTAAGAGCTTTCTATCATGAAAATAAATTAATATCAGATATTTACGAAAATCAAAAATGTTTTAGTTGGTCAAATGTAAATTATTTATCCCCCATTGGTTATTTGAATGAGACTGCACCATCGTTTCATCTATCCAATTCTGTTGAATCTGTGACCACTTTTGAAAATAAAAACACTGTTTGGTTTTAATGTTTCTTCTTTGATAATCGCAAAAGAAGTGATTTACTAAAGTAATAAAAAATCGAACAGTATTACGTTTGGGTTTTAATAGCTTTTAAAAAGAGAATCCAAAATAAAGAGTATTTATCAAACATTAACAGACAACTGAGAGTTTTCTAGTGAAAAGTATATAATGCAAGGTAAGAATAATGAAGAGCAAGAGTTGTTGCTATTGTTTTACAAACTGACTAAATTAAATTAAGAGAAATAGGAAAATGTATATACAGTGTGCTTTAACATCCCGGCGGGGTTGAAAGTACCCAGTTTCAAGATTCCAAAAGAACTGCTAACTTGGTAATGGCTCTGCGAATGATGCCCTTAGTTGTTTTTATATCAGCCACACGTATTTTTCCATCCTTTCCGGGTATAGTAGCAACGATGCGCCCTTTGAGCCAATGAAGTGGGGCTAAATTCTCTTCGTGAACTAGTACAAGCATGCCAGGTTTTAAATTTGGTGATGCTTTTTGCCATGTTTTTCGTTGAATCAAATCCGTTAAATAGGTTGAAGACCAAAGATGCCAAAACTGCTGTTTTGCGGCACAAATGCGTTGCCATCTGTCAAGGAGGCTTATGTCCTTGCCCTGAATATGTCGATCTGGGAGCGAGTTAAGTGGACCATTGACCAGAAAATGACCAGGCGTTAAAGCTTCAAAATCATTAGGATCGCTGGATAATACGGCAATAGGACGCGAATTCATTATTGCCTCAATTTCGATCAATACGGTTGCAAGTTCTTCGAATGTCAATTTTGCTCGAACCAAAGTACGATAGAGATGGCCCTTTGCGCTTTTTACGGCTGCCTCCCAAAGACCGCCGAAGTGAGGAGACCTTGGTGGGATAAAATGAAAATTAATAAAATTACTTGAGCAAAAATTGTGTAATGAGAACTGAAACTGTTTATCTAAAAACGTATTATTTAACTCAATAAGTTTATTGTTTGCGCCCACGAAATTTGTTGCGTTGTCGCTGTAAATATCAGATGGTAAACCGCGTCGTCCAATAAATCGCTTTAATGCTGCAATAAACGCATCCGCAGAGAGGTCGGACACCACCTCAATATGAACCGCTTTCGTTACAAAGCATATGAAAATTGAACCATAGCTTTTAGTTGGCCGCTTTCCCCTTATTTTGTAGTAGGTTTCTATTGGTCCAAAAAAATCAACTCCACATCGCTGGAATGATTCTTGCGGGTGTTATGCGTTCGAGTGGAAGATTTCCCATAACTTGTTCTACCAATTTTGGACGATATCGAATACAGCTGATACATGAACGAACTACCTTTCTTGCGAGAGCTCGGACGTTTACAATCCAGAATGTTTGTCGACTAAAAGCTATTAGTGCCTGTGGTCCTGCGTGGAAATTTTTCAAATGAAGATGTCTTATATAGTTTACTACAAAATTGCAATTCGGCAGCAAAATTGGATGCTTTCGATTTCTGGGAATGTTTGCATTTTAGTTAGTGGGAAAGCCATACTGTTGTCGACAAATAACCCAAGTGACTTAAATGAGGTTTTAATATCTAAACCTTTGTTTAACTGATGAATTTCTTCGCAAAAATGATACTGTTGTAAATTCCAGGCTATACAATATGTTGCGTGTTGTTGTGCTTCGGCTGATGTTTCCCCTTTGCCACGAAATAATTGAATTAACAACATAACCACGCGTACCGTTTTTGAATAAGAACTTAAATTTTCGCATAACTTAAGAATCGAGTTGTTGTTAGTTTCACATTTGACAACTGATAAGCAAACTGCGGATTTTACGGCGTCTTCGTCAAAGTAACCATGTGACTTAGGCCATTGCTCTTCGGGCAAATTCAAAAAAGCCGGTCCGAAAAACCAGTTCGAGTTTTTAAGAAGGTCAAGGGGGCAACCTCTTGAGATGAGATCAGCAGGATTAAGAGCTGTTGGTACATGCCGCCAAGAGCCTATTGCTGTATTTTCCTGTATCTCAGAAATACGATTTCCTACGAATGTAGTTAATGTAGATGAATGTAGCTGTAGCCATCTCAACACAACAGATGAATCGGTCCAAAAATATACCCTGGTATTAAAAGGTTTAAAAAGAGGAGCAATTTTTCAATATAAAATTGATAGAAGATGAGCTCCACACAATTCTAGTTGCGGTATTGTTCGCTTTTTTGTTGGTGCAACTCGGCATTTTGCTGCAAATAGAATTGTTTTTGAACGGTTTTCCCTATCTCGTGAAGTCACGTAAAAGCAACATCCATATGCACGCTGCGAAGCGTCGCTAAAGCCGTGAAGTTGTATTTCGGCATAATTGTCAGTACAAACAAAGCGAGGAATTGAGATTTGGCTCAATTTTTGTAAATCTTCAAGGGACATAATAACTGAATTTTTAATGTTGACTGGAACTTCGGTGTCCCAATCGTAATTTTGTAGCCACAGATTTTGCAATAAGACTCTTAAATTTACTATGATAGGACAAATGAGGCCCATCGGGTCGAAAACAGATGCAGTCAAAGACAAGATTGCACGTTTCGTGAATGTTGAAAATTTCGGCTCAGCCTTGAAAGAAAATAGAAAATTATCATTTATTGGATCCCAGCTTATGCCAAGAGCGCTTCGAATTTGTAACTTTTCCATATTGATAATTTTCAATGAGGTATCATCAGATTGAAATTCACGATTGTTTGACTGAATTTTTGCTAATTCCAAACCAGCTCTCGATAAAATATACGAAACTTCATTTTTTATAGTACGCAGTTCTTCCACCGTATCTGCTCCTGTTAACATGTCGTCTACATAAAAATGGTTTTTAATAATTGAAGCTCCAGTTTTATGGGATTGTTCGAATTTATCTGCTAAAAACTGAAGACAGCGTATAGCTAAAAAGGGTGATGATGACATGCCATACGTTAGAGTGTTAAGTTGATAAACGCTAACTGGTAAATTTTCGTTGGCTCTCCATATAATGTACTGAAATGGTCGATGTAAATCATGCACCAAAAACATTCGATACATTTTTACGATGTCACCAGTGAGCACATATTTATACATTCGAAAACGTAACACTTGTAAGAACAGGTCATCCTGGATAGTAGGGCCTACGAGAAGAAGATCGTTCAATGACTTCCCGGATGAGGTTTTTGCCGAAGCGTCAAACACGACTCGTAGTTTTGTGCTCGTACTATTAGGGCGCAGAACACAATGGTGGGGTATAAAATAGTGGGGAAGATTCATGTCCGGATTTGGAACAAGTGACATGTGGCCCATTTGTTCATATTCGAACATAAACTCAGTGTACTGCGATTTTAACGCACCATCTCGTGAAAGACGGCGTTCTAGAAAATTAAATCTTTTCAATGCTGTGTGATATGACGAGCCTAAGGCCAAGAAATCTTCTTTAAAAGGCAATTTTACGATAATTCTTCCCGTTGAAGTAGTTTCAACGTTTTCTATGAAATGCGATTCGCATAATTGCTGTTCTAATGTCCATTTGTTTGTTGGATTATGTATTTCCTCCATGCGCCACAAAAATTGCATTTGCTCATTGAGATCCGTTGATTCCGAACTAGAACTCATGCATTTTAATTTTGAATGTTTAATACCTGGTGTGTATCTCCCAGTAACGATCCATCCGGCTTCAGTTTCTTGAATAGTAGGCATATGTGGCCCAAGATTAATTTTTCCGCAACGCAAAATGTTGAAAAAATATTCGGTTCCAAGTAATAAATCGATAGGTTGCTGCTTGTAAAAATATTCGTCTGCCATGTCGATTTTCGGAATGTTCCAATTGTTGACATCGATATTTTTGGAAGGAAGATAGCCTGAAATACGGTTGGCTACCAATAAACTGAGTGAATATTCATGGCAATTAAAGCGAGACCTAATGGTGGAGTCGACTTCATACTTCATTTTAGATACAGAATTTCCAACGCCAGTAACTTCGATGAATGTTTTCTTTCGTGATAAATTTAATAGGCATGCGAATCTATCGGTTATCAAATTTACCTGAGAGCACGAATCGAATAAGGCTCTACCCATTTTATATTCACCTGTATTATCGGAAACGAGAACAACAGCTGTTGCTAGAATTACACTGCTTGATTCGGTATCCATATGAGTACTGACAACCGCTTGAGAAACGGGTTGAGATGTATTAGTGTTATTATATGACGGTTCGCGATGTAGTAAGCTGTGATGAGCATTTCTACAAGTTTTACAGCGATATTTTGAGGTGCAGTTCGATACGTTGTGGCTGGGCGATAGACAGTTTATACAGACGCCAAGTTTTTTTGACCGTGTCAAATCTACTTGTCGAGTCTAATGATTTGAATTGCGAACAGTTGCTGCTCCAATGATCTAAGCGTTTACAAAAAATGCAATTCTTTTTAACCTGAGCTACGAGTGAATATTTTTGTTGTCGTTGTCGAGATATTGTTGGGTTTTCATTGGACACTGTTGCATTTTGTTTACTGGCCGGTGTTGGTTTATGACAAATCGACTCCAGAAATTGGCACCTACGCTCCAAAACCTTTGTAAAAACTTCCCATGAAGGCAAGGAATTAAAATCAATGGCTTCCTTCCACTTCATGTCGGATTCCGAATCAACTTTTGATAAAACTAAATGAATGAGCATGGCATTGCATATATCTTCTACGGTTCCCAATGATTTTAATGAGCTATAAATTGCTGAGGCATTGTCAATTAATGCCCGAAGTTGCATAGCGGAAGGTTTATTAACTGATGGCAGCTCATAAATATTGGAAATATGCTCGAGGAATATTAATGTTTTGTTATTGTAGCGCTCGTCAAGCCGTTTTAGAGCGGGTTTGTAATTTTGTTCGGCTACCTCAAATGCACGTATTGTATCAAGTGCCTGACCAGATAAACAATGCAATAAATGGTTAAATCGTTCAATATCCGACAGAGTGGAGTCATTATGAACAAGATGCTTAAACGTTGATATAAAGTTTTTATATGCAGCGTACTTGCCGTCAAAATGTGGTAGATGTAGCTTTGGCAACTTTGACTTTGAAGTGGCTGGAATAGCAAATGTCGTCTCATTTGACCGTTTATAATTATCGCCCATAAGGTCTATTATTTTTGATTTGGTTAAAATGCATAGTTCTTCTATGTCAGCCCTTGCAGTATCCTTAGGGTTCTGTGCTTCAATATCATTTTGTAAGGCAAGCAATTGTTTAAAGTACGCTTCAACTAGACTTAAACGGCATTCAAGCTCAGATGAAGACATTGATTCGTTTACCAAATTTTTAATTCGTGTAACATTTGCTTTTGCAGACGTGCGTTGCCTCTGAAGACACTCTAATTCAGTCATTTTACGGTATTCGTAATCACGAAAAACTTTTGACTAAATCCCTGCGCAATTTTATATTCAAGGAATATTTGTTGTACGTATTCTGAATATATGTAGTTATCTACCTGTATTTATTGATACACTCGTTACTCAGATGAACAGCTAAAAGACTGCAAAAAAAAAACAATAATACGAAATGCAAAACAGTGTATGTATGTATGGCGATAGTTCCTTTAAAACAAAAGAAAGAATTTTTGATTCCGTTACGCCAAATAGAGGTATATCTTGATTTTATTTAAATTGTTTTTGTTCTTACGTATGTTTGTTGGTATGTTGCTTCGACTTGAATATTGCTCTATTCCTCTATAAATCGAAAATTATAGATTGAAACAAATACCTGTACATTGATATACAAAGGACTAATCCAAGTTTTTTTCCTTTTTTCTGATGATTTACAGTCGGGCCTGATACGATGTAAATAGGTTAGTGGAATGTCTTGTTCGATCAAATCCAGCAAATCTCGATAGCAATTTAATACTAAGTTTGTTAACGACTCGAGCCCCACGTTGGGCGCCAAAATGTTGAATCTGTGACCACTTTTGAAAATAAAAACACTGTTTGGTTTTAATGTTTCTTCTTTGATAATCGCAAAAGAAGTGATTTACTAAAGTAATAAAAAATCGAACAGTATTACGTTTGGGTTTTAATAGCTTTTAAAAAGAGAATCCAAAATAAAGAGTATTTATCAAACATTAACAGACAACTGAGAGTTTTCTAGTGAAAAGTATATAATGCAAGGTAAGAATAATGAAGAGCAAGAGTTGTTGCTATTGTTTTACAAACTGACTAAATTAAATTAAGAGAAATAGGAAAATGTATATACAGTGTGCTTTAACAAATTCCTTGAGACATACTTTTTTCTCAAACACTATACAAGGAATACATAGAGGTTAGTTAGATTAATTAACGTTTTATTATATAATTTTATTGTTATTATTTTTTATTATTTGTTTTTTATTTTTATTTATTTATTTATTTTTTTTTTATTTTATATATAATTTTAGGTTGATTTTTATTTAGTTTTAAAAATAATTTAAGTTAGGAGATTAACTCTCGAATTCCGCTTAGCCCCGGGAGCAAGAGCGTAACACTATATAACTTTAAGTAATGTGATCAAACTTTGTAAGTAAGTAACTGTTTTTTAATTTATTTTAATTAGGATATTACATTCTAGTCCTAAGTTTTAAATTTTATGTTAAAAAAAACTGTATGTATACTAACAATATTTTTGAGGGTGGCGATGGCACGATGGATGGTAGTCTGCACGTTGACTACTAAACCAAAACCAGACGTTGGTTCAACCCCAGTTTCAGACTAAAATTTTAAAATAAAAATAAACATCTCGCATTTTTCTGATGTGCATTAGTGTGTCTTTGTGTGTCAGTTGTTGTCGGAAGGTTTCAGCGGCGAAGGCATAGTCACTGGTCACTGAACAATACCGGATTCAGCTGATAGCAATCTACAATCACATCAGAACGCCCTCCTTCGTCGGTATTGCGTAGCACCGGTGAAGTAAAATAATAATAAAAATGGCTACTAAACCGAAGCTTCAGCACTGCTACGAGTATAAACAAAGAACGTGCGAAAGCAGAGCTGTAAAATAATTAATTAAGCTTCACCTCCTGTCGTTTCTTCTACTATCCCTTTCCTATAGTTCCAGCACAATGCCTCGCATGTGTAGGAGTCATCTCCTGAGTGCTGGTCCCAGATAAAAAAAAAAAATATTTATTTCAAAGGCTCAATAAATTTAAATTAAAAAAAAAAAATACAAATAAATTTATGAAAAATTATATATTTGTGTACATGTGTGTATTCTATTTAACGCGGTTTTAGGGTCGCAGTCATGTGACTGATGTATAGTTTTATGCGAAATACAATATTACTGGTCTCAAAATAGCACTTCGTTCTTAGTTAGAGTCTCGTTTTACGCGAATTTGATTTACACGCAAGTTTTTTGGGCACAATAAACCGCATAAATAGAGGTTTACCTGTATGTATTTTGCCGACGGTAACTTCTTTATGTTTACACTTCAAAAACCCCAAAAAAATTGAAAATGATGAGGAATGTTGACGTAGGGTATCAGAGACTTCAATATATGTATATACTAACCCAAAAACAAATATTGAAGCTAAATATTGAAGCGTGTAGCATGCGCTTTAATTGCTTTGGCACCCTCCTTCAAAATAAAGAAATGAGTAAAATTGTTAATTGCGCGCTCTCTCATATTAAACAAGTTAGTAAAATATAAAGAAATTTTGACAATCAAGCATAAAATACTTTTAAAACACATGCCGAGTTGCCCAGACATAACGGACTAACAAATCTTGATTGTACTTGCACTGTGCTGCACACTTATAAATTGTTTGTGTTTTTTTTTTGACATTTATCCTAATTTGCGATATTAAACATATACACTACTTGCAAGTAATTACTTGCATTGGCAAGTGTTTTACTCCAAAACACGTATATGGAAACGCACTATTATAATAATTACTAGATTAAATCAATGCGCTTCGCTGTTGCTCAGTTGCTAAGAATGGAAATTATAGTAATGCTTATATACAGTGCATTAACTAATATTTCATTAGGAATTTTTTTCCTCAGCCGATATAATTTTGGCAAGCGTAGGGTTATTTCTCTCGGCTACTGACTACTCATCATCGGATTCAAGATGCATTAGTCGAACATCCAGAAAAGATTCCTTGTTTTCAGCCCGAATGCAATGTTTTCACTACAAATTACAGGGACGAACGTGAGAAAACATCTGCATTGTTGTGTTTGACACCTCTTATCTGAAGACGCTCCATCCATCGTGCAAATTGTCCTGCAGAACTTTTAAATTGCAATGGGCATCTTAATGCATCATGATCGGTTCTCAGGGTAAAATGTTGAGTATGCAAATATTTATGGTAATATTTAATACACTCTAGTACTGCCAGGAGCTCTCGTCGCGTGACATATTAATTTTTTTCGAGCTTATAAAGTGTTCGGCTGTGGTATCCAATCACTCGTTCTGTTCCATTAATCGCGTGTGAGAGAACGCCTCCCATGCCATACCCGCTCGCGTCACTGACCATCACAAACTTTTCTCCCGGAATTGGAGATAATAAAACTGGATATTCACATATTAGATTCTTAAGAGTTTGGAATGGTTTTTCCTGTGATTCGCTCCAGGAATATGGTCGCGACTTTTTGGTCAAATCATGGCCATTTGCGGCTATACTGTCAAAATTGGGCACAAACCGGCTGTAATATGTGCACAGGCGGAATTCATGAAAATTTTCTGGTTGACTCGTATTTTATCTTCTTCTGCTGAAATACCGTCTTTTGTAACGCGGTGACCCAAGTATTTCACCTCTCTCTGGAACAATGCACATAGCTTAACGCGGAGATATAGATCTGCCGATGATATTCGTTGAAATATTTCGCTTAAGTTTTACAGATGTTCGTTAAAAGTACTTCCCATTACAATTATATTATCTAGGTATACTAGACATGTCCTCCAATGAAGTCGTTTCAGAACAGCGTTCCATCAGCGGCTCCAATGTTGCTCGTTGTCTTCTTTGGCAATATCTACCTGTCAATAGCCGTTGTGAAGATTTAATATAGAAAACCATTTTGTTTCAACTAGCGTATCCAAGGTATCATGAATTCTTGGCAGCGGGTAGCTATCCTTTTTAGTAACATCCTTCAGGTTTCTGTAGTCAACACAGAATCTAGTGATGCCGTCTTTCTTCTTCACTAGCACCATAGGTGAACTCCTTGGGCTTGAATATGGCTCTTTACAGTTTCGTATGGCCTCTGCTTGAGTAGATTGGCCCACGAAGGAATTTTGAATGATCACTGCTTCGTTGTTTGATAAATTTATTATTCTGATAAGAACTGCTCCGCCACTGCCAATTTTGATGATGTTAGTACTTCTTGCTTAATTTCTGTTTGTTCTACCACTCACAGACGGCTGTCCTCACAATCTTCCTTTATACGTGCCAATGCCAATAATTCAGTGTGTGGTAACAGCTTATGCTTCTGTAACCAGTTTCTAACGTGTATCTGGTTGTCGTATCCAACATCAAGGGGTATTTCTATATTGCGCAAAATCATTATCTGTTGTCCCATTAGTAAACAGACCGCATAACATGGATAAAATAAACGCATATTAGACTGTGTTGCCCAGTGTCTATAGTAAAGGTCTGCTTATCACCGTTGATGTATCCGCTCGCTGTCAGATTGTTGTTCTTCTGCTGTATCACTGATAATGAGACGGCGGGGAACTCTTCTGTGGGAGCTAGCTCATGCCCCTTAGCGCTAGCTCGTTTTAGTTTAAGGGGAACTCTTGTGATATTGCTTGATCCACCCGTTTACCTTCTTGTTGGTGACATGGTGGTGAACAGAAAGTTCAATATTGAGGTTAATAAATGGGTGCTTATATCGTATATGGAAAATTGCAGATGGTAAGACGACATCCAACTTAATGGACGTGCCATATAAAAAGGATAATGAAGTACTGAGTTCCATAACGGACCAAGTGGTGGTCAGCTGAGAGTGGCAAAAATTCTAGAAAATTTGAAACAACGATTCTATTGGGTTGAATGTCAACAAGACGTCTGCACTTTCCCATGTGCGATATAACCAGCCATTTATTAACTTCAAGTTGTTCCATCTGCGCATTAATTTGTTTGGACTGTGTCGAATGCATATTCTCTTGAAGTGGGACGGTGCTGGGAAGGCAAAATGTTTGCGAAATATTCAATTGAATATTTTGAAATAGATGAATAATCGGCGATAGTAATACAAATATTCGTAACATCATACATTAATACCAAGAAACTTAGGAGCTTTTGAGTTTTTACTAATATTTTATGGTATATTTCAATAATTTTTAGATTATTAGACATTTGTTTAAAATTCAAAACCTTAAAATTATAATTTATTTTTTACATATAAAAAAATTCAACAATTTAAATGGCGCAAAATTTTCTATTTATGTTCGAATTTGTGGTCGATGAAGTTATGGTTTTTAAACCTAATAAATGCGCTCCAGAGGAGTATCCCACATATTGTGAGTTAACCTTTCGCAAAAACGTATTTGTTTCGATCTGCTATCACGAATATGGCCAATATATTGATCCTTGTAAACCAAAGTGCGGTAAAAGTTGCCTGTTCTCCCTGGAAAGTCCAATAAAAGAAAGTGATAAATTGTATATACACGTTTACAAAAAGAAGACCGAAAAGTGTAAATTTTTAATAGGCTTCACAAATATAGCGATTAAAAATGTATATGATAAAGCTATGGAAAGTTTCAACATACAAAATCCAAATTGGGAAGATATACTAAGTAGGCATGTAAATACGATACTTATAAGTGAAGAGCAGAAAAAGTCCAAAGGAGTTGTGGACAATGATTGCGAATCTAATGATGAAGAGCGCCATGAACAATTGTGTCCCACTTCTGAGTTGAAAAAACAGCTCTTGCCCATATTTAATAACAAGCGTTGCCAAACGGGCAATGTGGTTTTACTTTTACGTCTAGTAGCTATCGGTCCCGCCATAGTCTCTACTTTTCCATTTTCTCGTTTTTGCTATGCCAATTGTAACATAAATCCTCCAAATAGCAGTTCAAAAAAATGTGAAATCAATAAGATTGAGTGTACTAATTTAAGCCGCTTCGAAGGTGGCATGGATAATGAAGACAACAATCCTTGTGGTAGTAAAAAATATAAGCCAAGTACAAACGCATTTCTGTCTTTAAGAGATCCTTCTCATAAAGAATTGAAAAAAACTGTATGCCAACGTTACTTTGCCTGTAATGCTGATAAGAGCTGCCCGTTTGATGAAATAGAAGATGATATTGCGAGAGGTATGTATATATGTATGTATATTTGTGTGTAAAGTAGTTGGAGAAATTTAAAAAATTAGTCTGATATGGATAAACAAAGCACGCCAATAGTCGCAATTTGCAATATTAAACAAAAATTATATCTATGAACACTTGACACGTTTATTTTCTTAGCTTTTTTCAAGAATTTTGTTAAACGTTTCTGAGATTTTGGTATTAGCACCAAATGAAATATGCATATATACCATCTAAAACCATATAAAAACATATAAATAATTAGTTTTCGTTTTTCTTCGGTTCTCAACATCACTGCTCTAAAGAAGCTAACATACAACTGTATTTTTTGGCGAAAGGGTAGAGAAAATTATGTAAGATTTGTTTAGTAGATATGTACATACATAGATATGACCGCCGGTATGATTCTCTTGCAAAAAGTGAAAATTTACACATTTTGATTTGAATCTTGCGCTGAGTTGAACCAATGCGATATAGTTATTCTGAGGAAATATAATTTTCTATGCAAGTCCGTAAAGACAAAGCAAAATCGAATAAGGATTTTATATCGGTTATCTTCTCAGGGAAAAGCTTTTCTGAATTCACTTTTTCTGCTGGAAAATAATAATTTTCATTTTTTAATAATCAATCTATTAATATGTGAAGTTGAAAATTTTCGATTTATGTAATATAATGTATTTTTAGCTGCCAAGTTCGAGGAGCAAAAGCAAAAAATAAGCCGTTGTCCACAACCAGAACCACCAAATTCCTGTTGTTGTGAGGAATGCATAGACGAATGTGAAGCTGGTAAGTTTAAAATTTAATAATAATGGATCGTACCCTTAAAAACACTTTTAATGCAATATCTAACACCAACAGTATAAATAAAGATTCTTATTTTTAGTGTCCGATCGACTATATATCGTCACCTAAAGTAATAAACCACGCATCTTTAAAAAATTCGAAATTGAGTTTTATATTGATTACAATTCACTACATCTTATTGTATATGTATGTGTAAAAAATTATAAGCTTCTACTATGAAAAATAACCAAGTTGTAAAAACAATAACAATATAACATAAGACACGAAGGATAACTTTAACTTTAGAAATCAGTTGTTTTTTTCAATTTAAAATTTATTTCTTGTTTGGTGTTAATCCAAATTTGAAAGTTTTGTTCCAATATTTCAACCAGTTTTCATTTTAGATCTTTTTTTTCTCCTGTAAACTTATTAAAAGTGCTGTTACGTTATTTTGCATTTTAGGTGACGATATGTACATACATATCTCTATGCTGTCTCAGTAGCCAAAGCAGAACTTTAACACGAATTTTTAAAGAAATCGAATTGTTAAAAAAAGCAAATTATAATAAAAATATAAAAAGTCCAAATACGCGTTAGTGGATTTTTTAAGAAGCTAACTAATCGGTCGGGCACTATTTTAAATGAATAACATTATTTTATAATTTACTTTTTATAGCCAAAGTAAAAGCTTTACGGAAACTGCGCTATTTGTTGAAAAAATACAACGGCTAATAAATTTGTTGTGCCAACTTAAAAAAAAACTAAAATTGGAAAATATAAATTTTATCAGAAGTAACAGAAAAACAAAAGTAATTAAAAAGTCCTAAAATATAAATTTTTTCAGCATAAAAGAGTATGTTCCATTTAAAATTTCAACTTATTTTTTTACATTATCAATAAATATTTGTTTGTCTTAAGTAGACGATGCTTGTCTACTCTCCCAAGATCAATGTGATGCATTAAAATGCAAATCAATTTCGGCTGAAACATGTGGTGATAGTATCACAGATCGATGTTCTCCTGCAGATTTAAGCATGCAACCCTGTTTTCGTACTCCAACTAAACCCTACCTAGGACCCGATGCATATGATGAGTTTGAAGCCTGTTTAAATGGCAGCGGTTTGGTCATTCGAGTGCTGAAGGATACTCATCAAGTGGAGAATATATGCGACGGTACTGAAAATTTTGTTAGTGAATGCAAGGCAAGTGTATTTCTTATTCAAATTTTGGAATTTTTTATA
Organism: Dexiosoma caninum; assembly: GCA_963924685.1. Classification (NCBI taxonomy): domain Eukaryota; kingdom Metazoa; phylum Arthropoda; class Insecta; order Diptera; family Tachinidae; genus Dexiosoma; species Dexiosoma caninum. The sequence goes on along the minus strand of OZ004729.1, from coordinate 48,982,423 downwards.
TAAAAGACTGTCTAAAATTGTTTAGGATAAGATTCATGTCACCGGCAGCAATTTACCCAACTATTTTCTTCGCAGCAATTTCGCCCGCGATCGTTCAAAACGTCAAACAGGTGGCCATATAATCAATCATCCAAATTTACCAAAAATTCGTGCCAATATAAAATATTCCGGTAATGGCGATTATCATATGGCAGAATATAATGTGCCATATTCGAAAATTAAAATATTTTGTGACAATCAGAGCAATAAAATCAATAATTATCGTACTCATCGGAGTAGAAGATGTATAAGTAGTGAGAGTGACATATGCCAACCAAAGCATCAAAAGGACGAGAGAAATTGTTGTGTGCAAGCGGATCGGGAAGATATACAAAATTTTATGAAAGATCTTGAGCAGGATACTCGAAAAAAAGGAATTGAGGTACGTTTGAGAGAAACATTTGTATTTTTTTTTTCGATTATGATCGTTCATTTGTGTGAAATCGAGCATGAAAAATTCTATTTGGGCCACACTTGATTATGAAAATTCTGTAAAAATCTTCGCGAAAACTCAATAAAATTTTTTATTTTCCTTAGCAAATATTTTTAAAAACGAGAGGAATAAAAATTGCGTTTTTGGACGCGTTTCGAATACAACAATGTTATTTCCTTCTACTCTTCTAGACAATCGCACCGCAGCGAACTGCACCATTAAATGTTTCCCGAGAGATATTACGAAGAAAAATTAATTCAAAATAAGGGCTGCCAGTACTGTGGATTTATCACCAAAAGTTGGGGATTTGCCAACTTTTTTGGAATGAAAAAAATTTGTTTGGGGATAGGGGATTTCTTGGGGATATTCAATAAATTTTATGGGGATTTTTTGGGGATGAAATTGTTTAGAATTTTATTTATTATCGATAATTTATAAAAATTGTTAAATTTGTGTTGAAGTTATTAGTTATGAAGCGTAGTGGAATAAACTTCCCTTTACCAATTGTTATAATTAGTTTTGCAACGATCTATTTGAAGCAGTACTCAGTATGCTTATTATCATAACACGCAATGCATACATGAAAGAATAATGTTGTAAATTTCATCAGAAGTAAAAAAGGATGTAAAAAATGATTTTATTTTTAATTATATAAATGTTTTTTTTTAATTATATTTATTTTTGAGCGATGGTCTTTTTTATGAAAAGTTTTTCAATTATTATTTATTTCTCAATATTTCGCTACCAAATAGGTAGCATCGTCAGGAAATAATAATTTGTATTAACAAAAATATTTTTTTAAAGTAAGGAAAAGAAAATATTTTTGAAAGGAAATGAAAATTTTTTTTTTTTTTTATTTTTTATTTTTGTACATGTATACATAAATAAACAAGTTTTCAAAATTATTTTCTTTTGTACATATGTATATACATGTATGTAAAATAACATATTTCTACAATATAATAATAACATATATCTATTAGAATATAACATAATTATTAAAAATAATTTAATAAATGACCTATGACTATCTATTATTAACTATATTTTTTGCATAAAAATATATATATAATACATAATCTAAATCTATAATTTTGTGCTAAATTATCTACATCTGATTTATAGTTTATTCTATTGTCCGCAGGTATTTTAGTTATCTGTAACATTTTCAACAAAAAACGTCGTTTATAATTAGTTTCTTTCTCTAATATAGTTGTGTCTTCAAATTTTGGATAATGATTTAATGATGGACAATGTGTAGTTAATGCTGTTTTTTGTGTATTTATATGTCTGTATTTTTGATCTGACTTATGTCCTCCTAATCTAGTTTTAAGTTTGTTCTTTGTTGTTCCTACATATACATTAATACAACTTTCTAAATTATTTCCTCCACAAGGTATCCTGTATACTAAATTAGATAATTCTGCGTTTTTAACTCTATCTTTCATTTTATTAAATAATTTTCTTAAAGTGTTATATGTTTTATATGTTATCCTATATTTTTCAGTATTAAATATTTTCGATCTTAAAAGTTGTTCCGACATATTAGGTATATATGTAGTAGATTTATAAATTCTAGGTTCCACATTATTATTACCATTACTATCATCCTGTTTACATTATTTTTCCAATAATTTATGAATTACTCGTGTTGGAAAATCATTTTTTCTCAATATATCTATAATTATATCCTTATTTTTCTTATGAAATTGACTACTACTAAGATTCAAAACTCTGTCAATTAAATTTCCTGCCGTATTCATTATAATTCCCTTTGGATGTTTTGAAAAATAGTTTATTATTCTATCTGAGGATGTAGGTTTATGATACCAATCTATTGTTAAATTCTGACCTCAATCAATACATCTAAATATGGAAGTTTTAAATTCACTTCCTTCTCTATTGTAAACTTGATATCTTAGTCAAAATTATTAAAAATTGTCAACTGACTATCCTCAATAATACAGAATATATCATCTACATATTTAGTTAATATTCTAGGTTTTAAAATTAATTTTCCAATACAAGAATCTAATAGCTTTTCCATCACAATATCCGCTACAATTGGTGATGCTGGTGATCCCATAGGAAGTCCTTTACTCTGAATATATATTTTATTTCCATATTGAAAATATCTGTTATCCTGTATACAAAACTTGACAATACGTAGAAAAAGATTCCTATTTATATTCGTATGGCTTTCTAACTTATCCCATTTTTCCTTTATTATATCTAATGCTAAATTAACTGGAATACTTGGAAATAAAGATACAACATCAAATGATATTAATCTATCATCCTTATCTGATGGCGAGTAGTCAGCGTGTTGGCTCTGCAACCAGAAAGACCCAGGTTCGATTCCCAGCCGGGTCAAATCAGAAAAAAAGTTTTTTCTGAGTTTTCTGTGCTACAGCACCCTCCTTCGTCGGTATTTGAGCAATAAAACGTCGGCGAAGTAAAATAATAAATAAAATGGCTCCATTAGCTTAAAAATAATGCGTCAAAAAAAACATCAGAGACGCCGCAACTTTGCTTTATAATTTACACGCAACTGCAGAGTTGTGCAAGAATTAAGCTCTACCTTTCTACCACTTTCACCACCTGTCTGTTTCTTCCCTATCCTTCTCTCTAGTTCCAGTGCAATGCATTGCATATGTAGGGGATAGCCCCTGAGCACTGGTCCAAGATAAAATAAAAAAAAAAAAAAAAATATTCAAAGTTTCAACTTTATTTTTAAATTCCAAAGAATTTTTAATATTATAGTCTGAATTAATAGTTAATCTTTTCAGGATATTAGATATATATTTACATAGATCATATGAAGGTGTATTAATTATCGCTCAAAAATAAATATAATTAAAAAATTTTAATAAAGGTCAAAATAAAAATAGAAGTGATACTAATTATATAAATGTTTAAATGTAATTTTTAAAGTATTTTATTTATATTTATTTTTCTAAAATTGGTCGTAACTTTGCAAAAACTTATTCAATCTTGTTATGCAATACGTCAAAAAATTTTTGAAGTTTTGAAAGTTTTGTTACTATAATTTTTGTATTTAGCCATTAGTTTTGGAGTTATTGATGAAAAAGTAAAAAAAATATGTATTTTTGGAAAAATTACCAAAATACAAAGCACAAAAGAGTGAGTGTAATAGAAATAAACAAAAATTTTATTTCATGAAAATCCAGGAATAAATGCGTGTTTTATTGCCGTTTAAGTGAAAGTACCTACTTTTGACAAAATCATTAAAAATAATGGCGCAAACTTTTTCTTATCTCTAAAATTAGAGATTTAATATTTTATTACGGTATTATATTATTTGTTCAGTTGCTACCTTAATTTTTAAAAACTTTCTTCTTCTTTTTGCAAAAAAATGTATTAAAAAACTTTTATTACATTTTTAAACGCATTGTTTCAATGTAAATACTTGGTTAGGTCGGCAGGTTGCTGAATGTAAAGGTAAATAAACTTCCCAGCCCACTACTGCTCCAAATTATTATGGTCCGATTGTGATACCTGTTTTGAAAAAATTTTCACATGATGTAGTGATACAAACCAGAGTATCTGCTAGGAATCGAACCTAGAACCTCCAAACTGATAAACTAGCACACTACTCACTAGACTACCACGCCGGTTAATAAATGTATTTTTTAATATTCGAAATATGTAGCTCTCGATTAAGTCTTTCAACTAAAAAAATGAATGTAATACCTCTAATCTATATCTATATATATAAAGCTGAATGTGTGTTTGTTTGTTTGATTGTTTGTTTGTTTGTTTATTTGCTTGTTTGTTTGTTTGTTTGTAGCTTATACTGGTACTGTTGAATAAATTACAGTCTAGTTTTTTTAACCACGCGCAGTTTTACATCTACTTTTTTAAATTATGTTACTCTTTCTACATAGTTTTTAACAGATTTTGTAATATAAACGAGCATAACTTTGCCATTTGTGGATTTTCAAAATTTATTTTGCATATGGAAAAGGTCTATTATTGTCGAAATTAAAGGGGTGGGGGCTAAGTGCCTGACTTTAAAAAGTGAATATTAAATAACTTCGTCGTTTGTGCACCAATTTCAAAAATTATTTTTTCATATGGGAGAAATCCGCAATTTTTTCTTTTAAAATGGGGGGAAAGACAAACGGCACACCCACTTCAATCCAATACAATAAAGTGAAATGTGTACTTTTCAGCAAAATTGCGTTTTATACCTTTTTTATTTTTTGGAAAAGGGAAGATTAATATAAAAATAAAAGTATCCAAATTTGATGCAGATGGCTTACAGTAACAATATCTATATATAAGATATTGCTGATGACGAGTAGTCAGAGTGTTTGCTTTGCAACCAGAAAGACCCAGGTTCGATTCCCAGTCAGGTCAAATCAAAAAAAGTTTTTTCGGAGTTTTCTGTGTTACAGCACCCTCCTTCGTTGGTATTTGAGCAATAAAACGTCGGCGAAGTAAAATAATAAATAAAATGGCTCCATTAGCTTAAAAATAATGCATCAAAAAAACATCAGAGATGCCGCAACTTTGCTTTATAATTAACACGCAACTGCAGAGTTGTGCAAGAATTAAGCTCTATCTTCCTACCACTTTCACCACCTGTCTATTCTCTACCCTATCCCTCTCTCTAGTTCAAGTGCAATGCATTGCATATGTAGGGGATAGCTCCTGAGCACTGGTCCAAGATAAAAAAAAAGTGGGCGAGATTAGATAAGTTGGTGTGGGGCCGTTTATAACAATCATATAAATAAAAAATAACATTAAAGAACATTTTTTCGATTTCCGAGTGCTTCAAAGTTTCGACTTTGTGTTTTCTTCAGAGTATTAGTTACTGTATCATTAAAATACTCGTAGAACGTTTTTTCCCAGTGGTGCTAGAAGAAATAAAAAAAATTATGATTCAAGAAGATCTGACTGGCACTATTTTAATTTTAATATTTAATCTATTTGGCATACTTCCAACATAAATATTTATTATTTCCCAATATAAACAAATATCGTCTGTCAGTTTTATCAAAAACTGTTAAAGATGTCTATATGATGCATGCTAATTTTCTTGCATCAACTTCAAATCTGCTGGATATTAAAAATTATATTTTGGTAACAATTTATCTTGTGACTTCTAAACAACTTTTTTCACCATTTGATTTCAGGTTTGCTACAAAACTTGTGATGAAACTGATAGCGATGTGTTTTTAGTAAAATTGGGAAGCAAACGGAAAAGTGAACATAAAAAGAACAATATTGTAATTGAATTAAAGACACCAAAAATGCCAGTCATAACGGCCAAGCAATATGTTACCACGGATACGCAAATCACTGAAAAAGAATTGGATGAAGCCCTGGTGCTTATCAAAAAGGCAAAAACCGGTAAGGGGAAGAGAAATGACAAGGCCAAGACGAAGTAGAGGTCGTTGAGGAACTTGCTTTTATAATTAACAATGTATATTTTTTAAATTAAGCTTTGCACTTTATCGAAATTGGAAAAAAAGTAATATAAGTGCAACATAATTTTTTACATACTTTGTGTATATTTTGTTCAGAAACGTAGTTTTACCAAAGTAGTCATATTTACGTAATGCCAAATGCCTTTTTGAAACTATATTTATCAACACAATTGCAGTGTACTTGTTCAAATACAAGTACACAATTATTGTATTGATTTGTATTGTTTGTTGAATTAATATCCACAATTTGCCTCAAAATGATACTATTTCCTTCCATTGTTTCATTCGGTACTTTTATCGCTTTTTTTTGGTTTTAAAGTTTCCTAATTGTAAGCAATGCAGCTGTATGCCGACGATAAAATTTCATTCATCAGTTGGGTATCAGTTATATTTTTCGCATCTTTGAACTGCGGTGTTTTGTCTACTTCAACTTTAAGAAACTTTCCGAAGATGTTGGTATCAGGTTTTTATTCGCTGGTTTACATACATATGTATCTATTTAGTATCTATGTAAGTATTTATAATTACTAGTTGTGATTTTTTTCTTAAAATTTTCTAAAACTAATCGAAGCTGAACGAAGGGTAGGATGCTCATTGAGACAGCCATATTGTTGCTTCTGCCAACAAGATAGTCAAGTATTGCAAGCAGCGCTTTAAATGCAGTTTGCGAAATAAGTCGTTCTTCCATATGGAAGTACAGTCATCACTATGATATCTTGCTTATCATATGTAATATCTCTGTGGGCAAATTTGTATCAATTGTCTCAAATGTACTGATCCCGTGATTTCTTTTTTAAAAAATGCACTTAAGAATACCGACAGCTGATGAACTCATGAAGTACCATATAACAACTCTACTTACTATTGAGAATTTTTAATTTTTACATTCTGTCCTACCATAAAAAAACGATAATTTTGTTCGAGACTTATTGAATACAAAATTTTAACTGAAATTTATTTTAATATGAATCTAATTTCAAAATGTGTGATTTTTCCCGCAAAAAATGTATGAAATGTATTGTTATATACCTTGTGATATTCTCATAAACTAAACTAAACTCTCTCATCGTGTTTTCTTTTTCGGGACCAATACTCGGTCATGGCTAAGGTAAGCAACGATATAGGGGACTGGATCACGGTGTAATGCGACCCGTGCCTAGGATCAGCTTGACTAGAGGCCCCTTTCAAAAATAGTATAGTCGCGAACGGAGGTTCACCGATGCCTGGCCACCTCGGTGAATAATATTATGGCCTTACCAGGTTATCGGGGGCTATGACCTTGTCGACCTATTTTCCCCTACAGTCGTGGTATTTGAATGGCAAATACTAAAAATTATAAAATAATTGAAAATAATTTGAATTTGAATTTAGGAACGATGACTGGAAATTTGGTACAGGACACGGATAATGTAACAAGTGGTGCGATGATCGCCACGAGCAGACATGATGGAGGTGAAAACGTCTTTCAAAGGAGGAGTAAGAACTTGCGCTCATCGATCGGAACTCCACTTCATAATACTGAAGGTCAGAGATTACAAACCCAGGAACCGACGCCAGATAGTAAGGCCCTGAATCGGGCACCTCTCGGAGGAAACAAGAAGGAAGAGATAAGCTTCGCAGGAGCTAAGAAGATTTCTCGTGTTTTGAAAAACACCCAAACGGAGATCACCCATACTACACCTCTGCAACGTGCTTCGGAAAAACAAGTACAGATCCATCACGACTCTCTCAGTGAAGAATTCATCGTCAGGATGAGGACGGAGGAGGTAACAGCTATCTCGAACATAAAGACTTCCCTGGTCAAGATGAAACCGGCTTTGTTGAGACAACGAAACATCAGCATGGACATACGTGAGGGAATCCAACAGATTGAGGAGCTTGTTTGTGTTGCTGAGACTTGCTGAGAAAACTGGCTCAGAACGGAGGCCGAAAGGAAACCGACGCAGACTAAAAATGCCGTAGAATACCTACAGGTTACCATTGGAGACACCTAGGATAAGTAACACCAATAGGACTGCTAAAAGACCTGCCAAAACACTGAGCACAACGAAGAAACCATGCGATGAAGAACAAGTCGAATAGAAGACGGTGAAATATAGGAAGATACCCCCACAGGAGACCAAGACAGGAAATGGGGTGAGGACAACACAAAAGGTACAACAACCTAGAACCAAGGACGAAATAGCGAAAAAAGAAATGAACAGACCTCCAAGGAAAAAGACGGAAGCTATCATAGCAAAACCATGTGAAGGATACAGTTACGCGGATGTTCTGAGGACATTGAGGGATCGTACTGGAAATGGGGACAGCGGGAAAGAAACGCTGAAATAGTGCTTATCAGCGAACAATATGGAAGACCGAGAAGTGGCACTTGGATTGAAGATACCAGCGGCTATATGGATACCGGCAGGAAGTATCTTAACTGTTGAGGATAAAGGCGGTGGTGACGGATTTGTCTGGTTTAAATTTAGGGAGCTAGCACTCTTCAGCTGCTACTTAACACGTAACGAGGAGCAAGAAGCCTTCCGAACCAAGCTGCACAACATAAGGCTATGGAATTAGGAGTATCTATATTAATTGGAGGTGACTTCAAATCTCACGCATATGAATGAGGCTCGCGGACAACAAACTCCCGAAGCAGATTGGTATTGGATATGATGGTCAGAATGGAATTGGTCATGTACAGCGTGGAAAACCGCAGCGGATATAACCAATCCAACACAACGACATCCACGCGAAAGTGGAATATGGGAAGACTCAATACAGATGCACTTCTGAACAGACTGTCACAAGATCGGAGCACAGATGGGCTGGAAATGTGATACATGACACCATGAGGCTAATTAAGGCGGCGTGCAGTGAGGCAATGCCAACTCTCAGTAGGAAACACGGAAAAGGTGCTGTATATTGGTGGACTGACGAAATCTCTATCCTGAGGCGGGCGTGCCCCAGATGTAGGAGAAAATACACTAGGGCCAGAAGAAGGCACACTGCAACATCGGAAGCTGAAGAATTTAAGAAGGGCAAAAAGACTGAAAGTCACTATTCTCAGGAGCAAGAAACAGAAATGGGAGGAATTAAGATCGGACCTCATGGACCCATGGGTCTTGGGATGCAACTTGGTTTTGCGAAAACTTGGAGCACGCAGTGCAATACCTGATCTGAGCGAATCAACTATAGAAAACATTGTGAATACCATATTTCCTATGAACGAACTGGTGCAGAACGTGAGTTTGACGCCGAACTTGGACAATACACCAATATTCACTGAAAAGGAGATAATGGCTGCCGCAGGTGCTCTGAGAAACAATAGGGCACCGGGACTCGACGGAATTCTGGCGGAGATACTTAAAATAATCGCCGAGAAGAAACCCGAGCTATTACTGAAAATGTACAATCTTTGCCTACAAGAGGGCGTCTTCCCTGAAGTCTAGAAACGTCAAAGACTGGTGTTGTTAAGTAAGGGAAAGGGAGACCCAGAATCTCCGTCAGCATACCGACCACTGTGTATGTTAGATATCGCGGGGAAACTTCTCAAAATGCTGCTCAAACCCAGAATATACGCGGTTATAGAGAGCGCTGGAGGACTCTCCTCAAGACATGGTAGATCAACAATAGGTACTATCGCAGACGTCATAAAGAGGGTGCAAAAGGCACAAACAGGAAACCATTTGTCGAGACGCATTGTGCTCTAGCAACGTTGGATGTTAAGAACGCTTTTAATAGCGTCAAATGGACCAACATGATTAGGGTTCTGGAGGAGCGATTTAGAGCACCATCACACGTTATGACGATGGTGAGGAGTTACCTTAAGGATCGGGAGCTTATATACGAAAGGGATGGGATACTCTGTGAAAAACAGATTACGGCAGGAGCGGCACAGAGATCGATCTTAGGGCCTGAACTCTGGAAAATTACTTACGATGAGATTCTTCGTATAGAAATGCCAGACAATACCTATATGGTGGCTTACGCAGATGATATTGCATGCGTCATTATGGCTCGCTACATGGACGAAGCCCAGAGCAAACCCACTCAAGTCATGCTTAGGACAAAGGCATGGCTGGATTCACAATGTCTCAGTCTGGCAACGAAAAAACGGAATAGCTCATAATCACAAGAAGGCACATTCCTATCGAGCAGGATATGCGGGTTTTATCTTAGAAAATCAAGACGATATCTGGGACTAAGGTTAGACCCTAGACTAACGTTCAGTGACATGTCGCGACAAAAGCCGCCCAAGCGACTGCTTCTCTTAGCAGACTAATGTCCAATATTGGAGGACCACGCTGCAGTAAAAGGAAGCTGATAATGGCAACGACTTAGGCGATTTTATTGTATGGATGTGAAATCTGGGCCGATGAACTACAGGCACACTACCGAAAAGGATGATTGCAGCTGTACAACGCACCGCATCCCTTAGAGTGACGTCAGAGCACCGCACGGTATCAGAACCAGGAGTCCTAGCTATAGGAGCGATAATACCAATTAATCTACTATGTGAGGAACGAAAAGAACTTCGGAACGAGCGTAGACATACCGGAATAACAAGCGGTGAGGCAAGGAGATCAGCAGGAACGCGGATAATGCAGAGGTGGCAGTACAGAAGGAATACGGAAACACGGTGTAAATGGACAGCCAGGCTGATAACCGAATTGGACAAGTGGGTGAACAGAGGACATGGCGAGATAAATTATTAACTCACACAGATGTAGTCAGGACATGGATACTTTCTGAAATATCTCCACAAGATGGATAAGTCGGCCACATCTCTCTGCAGCTATGGAGACAACTGCCTAGACGATGTATGGCACACTTTTTTCAACTTTTTTTTTCCATCTTGGACCAGCACTCAGGGGATGACCCTTACACATGCAATGCATTATGCTAGGAAATTAGGTTTTGGGCAGGAGGATAGAGGGAGTAGTGTTTATGGACATTTGATTTGAATTTTCCCTTGTCATAAGTGACAGGAAAGACCTCGGCATGGAGTTTGTTCCACATACGTGTGGAATCAGCACACAGAAAACCATTATTAAAATATATTATTTTATAGACTTTGCTATGATGCAATTACTAAGGTGGCAGCATTCAAACTTTTATAGGAATTCATGTGTTTGTGCTAAAATGTCAGAAAACATTTTCACTCGCAATATTTAAGCACAACTAATATGTATATATTTTTTATACAAAATACCGATTGCAATAAAATTACGCAAATTTAATTTGCTTATCACTTTTTGTTAATAATAAAAACTGTTAAACAAATGTCTTTGTATAGAATTTTGACAAGAAAAATAATCACCTGACGTAGCGATGCCACCTGGTTTAATTACTTTTACAGCTGTATTACATACTTTGGTAATATTGAACTAATCTTCAATTAGACTGTTGTTACATAAAATAATAAATTCTTTATTAATTGTTTAATATGTAGTGCCTTATTTCGAAACTCAGTTTTTACTAATTATGTAGTTACAAAGAAGCAAACTATATCGGTAACAAAAATTGTAAGTCACTCTGCCAAACAAACACTAGTTTATGTATGGACAATTTTTTCGATATTGAGTTCTGTAGTGAATCCGAAACATTTCATACAAATACACTTCGTCACGAAAATTGATTGCAATAGGCTCAAAAATAACGGGTTTTTACCTTCTCCTGTAAAGTTACAATTATTTGACTTAGGGCCCTTCTACTTGAGACCAACGATATATAGCATATCGTCACGTTAAATGCTTCCCAAATAGTGCATTTTTCTAAGGTTTGAGTTTAACAATTGAATTCAAGTTGACAATGATTTTAATATAACCATTTCGAAATCAGTGTTTTTATCAAGTTGTTCTCAACACTTAACATCAACTGTTTGTGTGTGTTTTTTTTGCTTTTCTGGTAAAGTTGGGTAAAATGAGAGTAAACTATAATTTATCTTAATAAGAGACCAAAATGTACAAAAGTAAGAAAACGCAAAAAACCATAAAATTTACTACAAAATAGGCCTGTTCCATGTGCATAACAAAAGTTGTCTAACATTTGGGAATAAAAAGAAAATTACTCTCTGAATGCGACAAAGTTGCCCAAAATTGCTGGAACGCAAAAAAACACAATTGAACATCTCGAAATACTGCTTACTTGAAAGCTGTATATCTTGAAAACTGTTACAACAAATTCTTCTGAGTTTGGTATAAATGACTTTGTAATTAAAAAAATTATTAATCAAAAACTGGGAGGGATTGACAGGTGTGCGTGGCACCTCTCATACAAGCTAAATAATCATGCATGTTCCACAAAAGTAGTGGAATGAAAGTAAAATACGTTTTGAAAAGTAAACTTTTCAGTTTTGGTGTTCTGCAAAACAAGTGGTTTGGTGTTACATTTTCTCATTTGAAATGAAGTTCGAAAACAGAAATAGTAACAGCTGATTTTAAAAATAAAATTTTACTTTATACATAATTAAATTATTGAATGTTTTTTCGCATAAAAGTTAAAGAATTCGTAAAAAATATTCAGGAATAATTAATAATAAAACAATGAATGTGATATTAGTGTCCATGGTGCTTCAAAACAATGAATTCGCGGCAGCAAAAGTGCAGAGGAGGATTCTGCGAGACCACTCAAATCCTTTGGATATAAATGACGCCATGTAAGTGCACATGCATACATGATGTGTATATTTTCAATGAAAATTTTAAATTATAATTATATATGTATTTAGGTTTTTACAGTATTACCGCATTAACAAGGATGCTTTTCATCTTCTTTTAAATTCTATAAAATGTAGGCTGCCTGTTTCTTCCATACCGGCACAAATACAGCTTGCTGCTACATTAAGATTTTTAGCAGAAGGCGGATTTCAACGAGGTGTTGGAAAAGACAGCGATGTGGCTTTAGCCCGAAATACCACGTGCAAAATTTTAAATCGCGCGCTTATTATTTTAGAAAGGCACATTTGTGCGATGGATCATATTGATCATGAGCGACGATGAGCGTAATTTGTCCAAGCGTCATTTTATGCAAAAGAGTGGTATACCCGGTGTAATAGAGTGCGTTGATGGCACTCATGTGGAAATTACTAAGCCTCATAGTGATGGAAACTTGTTCTACAACAGAAAAGGTTACTACAGCTTAAATGCGATGATAGTGTTTCCAAATTATATGTAAATTCAAATATTATATTTATTCACAATTTTTTATAGATTTGCGATTATAACATGATTATAAAAGCGGTAGATGCCCGTAGCCCTGGGTCTAGTCATGATTCCCTAATTTGGAGTGTCAGTAAAGCTCGCAGTTATTTTTCCCGTTGCTATGATAATGGAGAAAAAGGCAACTGGTTGTTGGGTGACGCGGGCTATGCTCTTCAGCCGTTTTTACTGACTCCTTATAGGGACCCACAGGCTGGTTCACGTCAATACACATATTTAATGAACGACATGAATCAGCACGTAATGTAGTTGAAAGGACTATTGGTGTGTTGAAAAGCCGCTTTCGATGTCTTGCTCATATCCTTCCGTACCAGTTCCTAAAAGCAATTCGAATTATAAATGTATGTTGCGCGCTGCATACTATTTGCAGACATTTTAATATACAGGATATGGAAGAAATAAATTTAAGAAATGAAATTTATGACAATGATTGGGATGAATTAATAAGTGATTCCGTAGCCACTTCAATAAGAGATGATATCGCCAACCGACTTTAGTTAATAAGATATACATCTTTGAGTTTTTTATATGAATTTTATTATTTAATAAATCTTAAAGTATGTTTTTTATAAAAAAAAATAAAAATTTAAACTAAAAATATAGCGAGGTCAATGAAAATTCAGTGCTGATATTAAAAAAGGAACGGTCTCAAAAACATATTTTTAAACCACTTCTTTTCAAATTAAAGTAGTTTATAGAACATGGCAATTCACTACGAATTAATGTTCGAAAACAAAAAGTAAATGAAATGTCAAAAGTAGAATACAGAACACTAAACATTCAAATTGAAGTGATTTCAAATTACTTTTACTTCAAAGTGATTTGCAGAACATACCCGAATGACTCCATTATTGTTTTTTTATCTGGGACCAGCACTCAGGAGATGACTCCTACACATGCGAAGCATTGTGCTGGAACTATAGGAAAGGGATAGTAGGAGAAACGACAGGTGGTGAAGCTTAATTAATTATTTTTGCGGCTCTGCTTTCGCACGTTCTTTGTTTATACTCGTAGCAGTGCTGAAGCTTCGGTTCAGTAGCCGTATTTGTTATTATTTTACTTCGCCGGTGCTACACAATACCGACGAAGTAGGGCGTTCTGATGCGATTGTGGATTGCTATCAGCTGAAACCGGTATTGTTCAGTGACCAGTGACTATGCCTTCGCCACTGAAACCTTCCGACAACATCTGACACACAAAGACCCAATAATGCACATCAGAAAAATGCGAGATGTTTATTTTTGTTTTAAAATTTTTAGTCTGAAACTAGGGTTGAACCCAGGTCTGTTTTTGGGTTCGTAGTCAACGTGCAGACTACCATCCATCGTGCCATCGCCACGGTTAAAGTTAAAGTATCACTCAAAAATAGGGCGTGGTAGCTCCCATACAAACTAAATCTAGATTTCTGTATATCTTGAAAACTGTTAAATTTGGTACAAATGACTTTGTAATTTAAAAAATCATCAGACAAAAACTGGCAAAAAGTGGGTGGAATTGGACAACTGGACGTGGTATGTCCCATATAAAGTAAATAAAGATTTTTGTATATGTTGAGAACGTTTAAAGATAAAGTTTTGGATTTTGGTCTGAATGACTTGGTACTGAATTTTTTTTGCTTCGGGCAGTTTCAATATATAAAAATAAGAATTATAAGAAAAAATAATAAAAATAAGAAGAATGCAGGGGGACTAGTCTGATCCTTTTTTGCATGTGGCACTTCCATTTGATGTGCTGGTGCGCACTCTTCATATAGCCAGAGAGCTGAAATTGGGTATACGGGTAGGCACTCGGAATATTGGGAGGACCACGACGTGTGCTAGGTGCAAATTTCGCGTCTCCAAAACTAACTAACCGATTTTATTAAAGAACACATGAGGCATATAGATTTTTTTAAAATAAAACAATTATAACAGACACTGCAACGCGTGCCGGGTACAGCTAGTATATACATAATATACTACATTTGTAATCTCTGTAGGTCATAGACTGCTGTGGAGAATGTGTTTCATGCTTAATTTTAAATGCCATATTTATAAAAAATTTTTGGATTTATAAAAGGTATATAGATTGAATTTTGTATGGAAATTCGCCTATTAAACATTTTATAAATCCAAAATAAATTTTATGAATACGTCAGTAAGAATATGGCTGTTAATATTTTTATTTTGAAGTTTATATAACAGTTTTGACAAATTAATTTTTCTTTTCATTGTTATTGTGAATAATAATTTTAAACAAGTACAAATTTCCTGAAGAAGAAAGAAAATAAGAAAAACTTTACTGACTTTAAGCTTGAAGAATATTATAACTTAATTTAAAATAATAAAAATATTTTATTTGTGTGTTTTATATATTCAACCTTTTAATTTTTTTGTACAAATGCCTTAACTTGGGGGACTAATGGTATTTTTGCAGAATTTTGTAGAAAAAATTTTTGTGTGATAAGATTTTAGGAATTTTTGGTTTAAAATGCCTATACTCCATTTAAAAATACACATACATAGTTAATTGGAAGGTTTTGTATATAAATAACATTTGTATTGATTTTGTTGATATTGGGTATACATCACTAATTTAAAGGCGAAAGAGCCACGCCTTCCCCTTATGCGATCCAAACAATTTTTTCCGATGTGAAAAACATTTCGAGGGGCAGTTACAACCGAAAACATGCTAAAATTTTTGTCCCTTACAGGTGTGGTGCATCTTAGTACATACATTTTTTTAATTTTCTAAAAGCCGTAAAATAGTCCGAGAAAAGTTAACAAAAATTCCTAGAGCAAACTGTTATCAACTGAGTGATCACAACAACAATGAAGAGAGTTAGTTTTAGAAAAGAAAATAAATAAACTGGCTGAAAAGAGCGTGATAATATCATTACAAAAAATTTAAACCAGCTTTTTTTTGTCCATTGGGTTTCATTAAAAAAAATACTGTGCATGAAAAAACCAGTCTCAAAGTGATTTTGCAAATTCAGTCTTAAACTTGGAGAGATGATAACCAGACAAATAGCATCGTATCGTTTGGTAAGAAAGCAACTTGAAAAGAAAACGAAACGACCGCTCAAGCGTTAAATGTGTGCTACGAACGATAGTTGGCGAACGAATGGAAGCTTGTTTTAAAAAATGATCTTTTGGAAGAATAGGCAAGAGCTTACGAACTTCAATTATGCGTCCCGAATTTAAGAGTTAAATGTGTGATCAATAACAAATAATTGTAAGAGAAAGAATGTGTTTCATAGTGTAATAATCAGCTGTTGGAATTAGTATTGCAAAAGTATTAAGTGATTTTGGCTTAAGGGATATGTAAATTATTAAACTGGTGGTGATTTTTAAGTCAAGTGGTGCTGGTGGTAAAACTTATTAACGCTACAGTTTGAAAAGCAGCAAAAGTTTTTCCAAATTGAGCAACGACATGTTGAAACCTGATAGCACATGAATAACTTTGCTGAGTATCAAACTAAAAACAATTTAATTGCAACTTGTTGAAGGACAAGGCCGTATTGGCATCAAACGTGAATGCACTTTTGAAAACATACAAACGTAATTACATATTTTATGTGGGCATAAAATTTCTAATTCGGTCTATAACTTAAAAGTACAAAAATTTGTTTTTAATCCTGAAAACAAAAATATTTGAAGTGCATTTGTGTATAAAATATATATGTATAATTTTTTGAAAGTGTAAATGTTGAGAAAACAGTAAAATATTTTCGTGTGTAAATACGAAAATACTGAATGAATGAATAAAAAATTAACTTTAATTTAAGCAAAAACTAGATTTGATTTTTATAATCTCTTCTGCGGTTTGTATATTTGACTTTCATACGAACCAGTAATACAGACATATAATATTTTACCATTTGAAAAATATTCAAAAATAAAATAAAAAATGCGGAGAAACTGGTGAAGTTTTCTTAGAGTGCGTCTAAACTACATTTTTTGTGACGGCATTGTATTTGTTTATATCAACCTTGTCAAATGAAGGTTGTCTCTGCGAAACATCTTCTAGAGCAAGATATTTTACTAAAATCCTCTTAAAGTGTCATTTTTATAATATTAAAAAAAAATAGTATTATTTTTTGCCCAAACATTATTAATAATGAAATCATTTACAATTATATTGTTAATCTTCTTAACACTGGTCAATGTTGAATCTGCTGGCAACAGTTTTAGCATCAACAGCAACACCAACAGCACAAGCCCATTGACAAGAAACTCATCATTAACAACGAATATAAATAATTTTAATACTTCTATTATTGGAGATCTATCTTCTTCAGCAGGTTTTCGTGAAAAAAGAGGTAAGTTTTTTGTTCTCAATTTTTTGTTTTTACATTAATTACAAAAGTTTTGTATAACATTTTTTCAATTAAAAATTGTTTTTAAAAGAGAATTATCTTATTAAATTTCATTTGACCTTATATTCTCGGTTTAAGTCAGACATTTAGTTTATGTTGCATTGGTCCGTCCAAAATCCATTAAAATAACATTAGCGGCGTTCAAGAAAAATACAATGACTTGAAAAATAAAAGAAGCTCAATTTAAGGTAATAATTTCTTTAAAACGATTGCAATGTTAATTAGTATTTTTAATAATAAATTTTAATATGTAACAAGAGAAAATTTTCTTTATTTTTCCTTATCATTTATTTATTAACTGCCTGTTTATAGAAGCCGAGTGAAAATATTCGTTCGGGCATTTGCGTTGTTTTATTGTTGTTTTCAATATAAATGGCCGCTACTCTTCTATAAACAACCGGAATTTTTGTTTTTATGAAATATTAACTGGTAATAAGTGTTCATACTATGAATACTAAGGTTGCCTCATATTGGGTGGAAAAGTTAATTAACTCAAAAGTTGGCTGCCAACTAATGTTTAATAGCGCAACTGACTAGAAACTGGTGCAAAATTCCCAATTTTTTGGTGGAAACCACCAGATTTTAGTTTTGTTTGTTATCACATAAAATTCAAAGTTATTTCTAGAAGAAATATACTGATTTAATTTTCATTGGAATTTCTGGAATTAAAAAATATGTAATCAAATCTATTAATATATGAGTTGACTTCAAAAAATTGATGCCATCTTTTTTATCGTATCGATGTATCATTTTGAATATCTTTAAATAATTAGTAATCATTAACGCGAAATCATGTGTTTGCATTCTTTTACACTGATAGCGGGAACCCCCAAAAATAAAATGTGTAATAGTTTTTAATGTTGGCCCATAAAGGACGAAAAAAGTCGTCGCACATTGGGCTAATTGCGCCGATCGTAGCATGTAGTTTCATCTAATGATGTTCAAATGGTTTTGTTTGTTGCTTTTGTTTTAAGTTTTTTGGTACATGTATGCATGTTTCATAAAGTATGGAAAAGTATTAGGTTAATAAAACTGTTTCTAAGGGCTCTGCAGAAACACTCAGGGTCTAGGGGGAATCGAACACGCAACCTGCACTTTGACTAATGCTAAGGAGGCACCATAGAATTAACGTAGAAGAAAGAAATAATAGTAAATATTTAAAATTTAATAATTAGAATGTTAACTCCTAAGACTTGGTTGTCCGTTGCTTTGAGCTAAGTATAATAAATATTTTATGAAAGCCTATCCAATATTTCTATACCTATTTTCAGCCACTCTTCAATTATTTTTAATTTTCATTCTTCAACAGTGGTAAATTGTTTGTTATTGCAATATATGTACTCTTCGGATAAGAACTCCTCAAACATTTTCAACAATATTCATTTAAGGAAAGCAAGCTAGTCACGATAAAACATCAATAGATTGGTTACGAAACTATTGCATACTATGTTTTCTCATTATTTTCACTCAAGAAGCGCCGCAAACTACACTTAAGATCACTTACTGTATTTTCTTCTCAAGCAAAAATGCATATCAATATAAAAAAAGAACAATACAATGCAAATATTTTTAATAAATATAGTGGAAAGTGCATTGTAGTTTTTGAAAATCAAAATCACTATTAATGGCATTGTTAGATCTGTTGCATAAATATACCTATAATCTAGGCTTAAAAAAATTGGCGGCTATTGTGTAAAGCTACGTGCAGGCAATTTGAAATGCAGGCTTAAACGGCTTCTCCACTTTTTTTATCTTGGTTACATTTTCGAATTTCTGCTTTTGTAGGACTAAAATGAAGCTCTTACAGATGTGTCTGGTAATGTGAACCAGAGGTCTACTACAGCTCTACAGCCCCTAAGTGGTTGACATTTGACGTATTCTTCAACAAAAATATAATTAAAATTTTAAATCTAACTGTAAACGGAAACCAATTATAATTAATATTGAAAGTATATGTTTACTGTAGAAAGTAAACAACAAATCAAATCTTTTATATATCGTTAGCTTAACATGCAAACGTGACAAGTCCATAGTTCAGTTTGACTCACATTAAATAAATAAAAAAAAACAACTAAAATAACGTTAAAATCATACGGAATCAACATAAAATCCTACTATATAAAATATTTTCATATTGTTTTATACAATCAGTATTTTAATTTTAAATTAATTTCATGTTGAAAGAAAATTCAAATCATATTAATTCAACATGTACTTCACATTGTTACAACTGGTGGCGATGGTCGAACTAGTATGCACGTTGACTACAAAACAAAACATTTTTTCCTGAGTTCAACCCCAATTTCAGACTTATAAAAACATCTCGCATTTTTCTGTTGTGTCTGTGTCTTTGTTTCAGTTGTTGTCGGAAGGTTTCAGTGGCGAAAGCTAGTTACTGGTCACTGAACCGTAACGGCATCAGCTGTATCCAATCCACATGCACATCAGAACACCCTCCTTCGTCGGTATTGTGTAGCATCGGTGAAGTAAAACAATTACTAAAAATGGCTACTAAAAACGAAGCTTCAAAATTTAATACGGCTCCTTGACATCAGAGACGCTACAACACTGGTATAAAAATAAATAAAGTGCAAAAAGCAGTGTTGTAGATAGCGAAGCTTCACTCCTATCATTTCACTTACAATCCCTTTCCTATAGTTCCAGCACAATGCACCGCATGTGTAGGGGTCATCTCCTGAGTGCTGGTAAAAAAAAACTTGAAGTGACTGAATCATCATTATTTGTGATATTATTTCAATATAAATTACTTTTTAATTCAATTGTACTGACATATTGTTTTCAGTATACTAAGAAATCATTTTAAATTAAAACTACTAAATCAGACCTTGTGTTTTTTCCGCTCTGCAAGCAACTGCACTTGTTAACGCACTGTCTAAATGTAAAAATTTCAATTGAAAAATTATTTAAAATTTAAAAAAAATCTATCGACACTTTTTCGTTGGTAAATTTAATTAATTTTATATACTTTTGTGACTTATCAGGTCTACTTTGAACTCATGTGATTTCAAATCACACGGCGTTCCGTAAATTCCACGGTTTTTAGAATTGTTCGGAGCGGTTATAAATTGACGAAAACAACCGATTTATTAATGTTGACTGTATTACAAATCAGAAAAGTAAATAAAACTTTCAACAGCACAATAGTTGTTTCAATATTTTTTATAATTTTTCAATCGCCCAAAAAGCAGAAACGAAGAATCACCAAGAATTGGTGGATGAACCGTCACTATAAAGAAACACCCTTAAAACACTACCAAATCGCCCCATAAAATATGGACAATAACTCAACGTGCAAGATAAATAATGACCGAATGGGAAATTAGTTGGTATGAAAAGTTCACCAAATCTGTACGAATAAATGCGCAAAAAGCAGAAATGAAGAATCGTCCAAAATTTTTGTAACAATTTTTGGGCGATTCTTCATTGCTCATTGGCTTTGGTTAATTTAACATTTTGAAATATATGGATTTTTGGGCGGCGATGTGACGTTGTCTTTACACACTCGTGTTCTTGGAATACTATCGGATTATGCCATAATGGCAGGTGCTGATGCAAAACCAAAACACAATCTGTTCTCCACAATAGTATAACCAACACCGGTTTCTCTAACTGAGGGTTCCTTGCATAGCCGATATTAATAGCCTATGGCGATATGAATAATAGCCTACGAAGATCGCATTAGATAGTAAAATGAAAAAATGATTTTGGGTGATTCTTCATTCGCAATTTGGGTAGTGTTTTATAATGATTAATCGCTCATAATTTTGGGCTGATGTTCATTTTCGACTTTGGGTAGAGTTTATATATTTATTTTTGGCGATTTCGTAGTGTTTTTGGGTGTTTTTTCACTGAGCGATTTTGGGAGATACTTCATTTCTGTTTTTTTGGCGATTGGGGTTTGGGCGATTATTCATATACTGGCGATTTGAAAACGTTAGATACTTAGCTAAAGATTTAAAAATAATAACCCACTTTGGCAAAATGTGATTTTCAGAACAGGGTTGTATAGCACAGCTGAAATCACATCGACATGCCCCAAAACCAATTTGATTTACAGAAATCCAAAAAGTCACACATGCGATTTAAAAATTCCATGTAATTTGAAAGCACGCGATTTTCAGAATACAAAAAAAGTGCCAATTCTGAAAATATAACTTCAAATAGATTTGTTTTAAACTATTACTTACGAGTTCATAAATTTTTGTTAAATCGCAGATATTTCATGCCATTCAAATAAAAAAATTTTGCCAATAATTTTGTTTATAGAGATCATTAAAATAGGAAATAATTAAACGCAAATCTGTCCATTTATAATAATTTTATATTATTTTATTATGTTTTATTTAGGAAACTGGTATAAAAATTAATTGACTTTTTTGTTTCAATTTAATTTTTTTAACATTCTAATTTTTTAAAGTTATTAATTTGGTAATAAATTAAAAAGCTTTCAAAATTTAACAAAATATTGAACCACAAATTAAACGACCGTTAGATTAAATTTATTTCGATTCTGCTTCTTCACGTCTTTGTTGATTTGAAATATTTCAATATACGAGGGTTTACCTAATGCAGCTACTTTGTCTACAAAGTAATAATTACTGTGAGTAGTTTTGCTGCAACGCTTTTATAAATTTTATAACGGCCATTTAATACAACATTTGTACATTATTATCAAAAACTTAACATACGTAAAGCCTCAGGTGATAGCATAGACTAAACGGGCCGGAATTTAGAAGAAGTCTATACAAAAGATTTAGTGTTAGTGACAACACGACACATTTTTCGCGTGTTGTCTCGTCTGAATTGCTTAAATAATTTATTACAAGATTCAGCTGCACAGAGCTCGCCTATGGAAACTAGACAGTGATCAATTACTTTCGATCCATGAAATATCACTTTATGAATAAGCATTCGCGCTGTTCCTAACGAGTAATCTCTAAATTCCACAATATTAATTTTGTATCCCGACGAAAGACATTGCAAAGGATGATGACACCGATCAGTAACTGCTTGATCTAAGCCAGTTATTTCAGCTGATATAGCTGAATTAAAAAAAAAAGTTCTTGTAGTGTTTCCGTCGTTGGATGTGCCACTTCCGCCACTTTGAGCTTTGTCGACAATTAAACCTAAGCGTGTCCTAAACTGCTGCTGAACATATAGTTTTTTCTGTGCAAGAAGCTTCTTTTCTTCTGTTGAACGAGCCTGCCACTTTTTAAAATCTAATCGGTAAGATAAATGTATAAAATATTCGAAAAATCTTATCCATGAATGCAGAAGAGATAACCCAAACTGATATCTAGCAGTATCAATAACGGTTTTACTTAAACACATGTCGATATCATTCATTTCTTTCGGTGTTGCACCACAAATATAGCATCTGTTGACTCTGTGACCACTTTGAAAATAAAAACACTGTTTGGTTTTAATGTTTCTTCTTTGATAATCGCAAAAGAAGTGATTTACTAAAGTAATAAAAAATCGAACAGTATTACGTTTGGGTTTTTAATAGCTTTTAAAAAGAGAATCCAAAATAAAGAGTATTTATCAAACATTAACAGACAACTGAGAGTTTTATAGTGAAAAGTATATAATGCAAGGTAAGAATAATGAAGAATTAAATTAAATTAAATTAAATTAAGAAAAATAGGAAAATGTATATACAGTGTGCTTTAACATCCCGGCGGGGTTGAAAGTACCCACTTTTAAGATTCCAAAAGAACTGCTAACTTGTTAATGGCTCTGCGAATGATGCCCTTAGTTGTTTTTATATTAGCCACACGTATTTTTCCATCCTTTCCGGGTATAGTAGCAACGATGCGCCCTTTGAGCCAATGAAGTGGAGCTAAATTCTCTTCGTGAACTAGTACAAGCATGCCAGGTTTTAAATTTGGTGATGATTTTTGCCATGTTTTTCGTTGAATCAAATCCGTTAAATAGGTTGAAGACCAAAGATGCCAAAACTGCTGTTTTGCGGCACAAATGCGTTGCCATCTGTCAAGGAGGCTTATGTCCTTGCCCTGAATATGTCGATCTGGGAGCGAGTTAAGTGGACCATTGACCAGAAAATGACCAGGCGTTAAAGCTTCAAAATCATTAGGATCGCTGGATAATACGGCAATAGGACGCGAATTCATTATTGCCTCAATTTCGATCAATACGGTTGCAAGTTCTTCGAATGTCAATTTTGCTCGAACCAAAGTACGATAGAGATGTCCCTTTGCGCTTTTTACGGCTGCCTCCCAAAGACCGCCGAAGTGAGGAGACCTTGGTGGGATAAAATGAAAATTAATAAAATTACTTGAGCAAAAATTGTGTAATGAGAACTGAAACTGTTTATCTAAAAACGCCCACGAAATTTGTTGCGTTGTCGCTGTAAATATCAGATGGTAAACCGCGTCGTCCAATAAATCGCTTTAATGCTGCAATAAACGCATCCGCAGAGAGGTCGGACACCACCTCAACATGAACCGCTTTCGTTACAAAGCATATGAAAATTGAACCATAGCTTTTAGTTGGCCGCTTTCCCCTTATTTTGTAGTAGGTTTCTATTGGTCCAAAAAAATCAACTCCACATCGCTGGAATGGTCTTGCGGGTGTTATGCGTTCGAGTGGAAGATTTCCCATAACTTGTTCTACCAATTTTGGACGATATCGAATACAGCTGATACATGAACGAACTATCTTTCTTGCGAGAGCTCGGACGTTTACAATCCAGAATGTTTGTCGACTAAAAGCTTTTAGTGCCTGTGGTCCTGCGTTGAAATTTTTCAAATGAAGATGTCTTATATAGTTTACTACAAAATTGCAATTCGGCAGCAAAATTGGATGCTTTCGATTTCTGGGAATGTTTGCATTTTCAAGGCGACCGCCAACACGAACTAGTGGGAAAGCCATACTGTTGTCGACAAATAACCCAAGTGACTTAAATGAGGTTTTAATATCTAAACCTTTGTTTAACTGATGAATTTCTTCGCAAAAATTATACTGTTGTAAATTCCAGGCTATACAATATGTTGCGTGTTGTTGTGCTTCGGCAGATGTTTCCCCTTTGCCACGAAATAATTGAATTGACAACATAACCACGCGTACCGTTTTTGAATAAGAACTTAAATTTTCGCATAACTTAAGAATCGAGTTGTTGTTAGTTTCACATTTGACAACTGATAAGCAAACTGCGGATTTTACGGCGTCTTCGTCAAAGTAACCATGTGACTTAGGCCATTGCTCTTCGGGCAAATTCAAAAAAGCCGGTCCGGAAAACCAGTTCGAGTTTTTAAGAAGGTCAAGGGGGCAACCTCTTGAGATGAGATCAGCAGGATTAAGAGCTGTTGGTACATGCCGCCAAGAGCCTATTGCTGTATTTTCCTGTATCTCAGAAATACGATTTCCTACGAATGTAGTCAATGTAGATGAATGTAGCTGTAGCCATCTCAACACAACAGATGAATCATTCCAAAAATATACCCTGGTATTAAAAGGTTTAAAAAGAGGAGCAATTTTCCGATATAAAATTGATAGAAGATGAGCTCCACACAATTCTAGTTGCGGTATTGTTCGCTTTTTTGTTGGTGCAACTCGGCATTTTGCTGCAAATAGAATTGTTTTTGAACGGTTTTCCTTATCTCGTGAAGTCACGTAAAAACAACATCCATATGTACGCTGCGAAGCGTCGCTAAAGCCGTGAAATTGTATTACGGCATAATTGTCAGTACAAACAAAGCGAGGAATTGAGATTTGGCTAAATTTTTGTAAATCTTCAAGGGACATAATAATAACTGAATTTTTAATGTTGACTGGAACTTCGGTGTCCCAATCGTAATATTGTAACCACAGATTTTGCAATAAGACTCTTAAATTTACTATGATAGGACAAATGAGGCCCATCGGGTCGAAAACAGATGCAGTCAAAGACAAGATTGCACGTTTCGTGAATGTTGAAAATTTCGGCTCAGCCTTGAAAGAAAATAGAAAATTATCATTTATTGGATCCCAGCTTATGCCAAGAGCGCTTCGAATTTGTAACTTTTCCATATTGATAATTTTCAATGAGGTATCATCAGATTGAAATTCACGATTGTTTGACTGAATTTTTGCTAATTCCAAACCAGCTCTCGATAAAATATACGAAACTTCATTTTTTATATTACGCAGTTCTTCCATCGTATCTGCTCCTGTTAACATGTCGTCTACATAAAAATGGGTTTTAATAATTGAAGCTCCAGTTTTATAGGATTGTTCGAATTTATCGTTGGCTCTCCATATAATGTACTGAAATGGTCGATGTAAATCATGCACCAAAAACATTCGATACATTTTTACGATGTCACCAGTGAGCACATATTTATACATTCGAAAATGTAACACTTGTAAGAACAGGTCATCCTGGATAGTAGGGCCTACGAGAAGAAGATCGTTCAATGACTTCCCGGATGAGGTTTTTGCCGAAGCGTCAAACACGACTCGTAGTTTTGTGCTCGTACTATTAGGGCGCAGAACACAATGGTGGGGTATAAAATAGTGGGGAAGATTCATGTCTGGATTTGGAACAAGTGACATGTGGCCCATTTGTTCATATTCGAACATAAACTCAGTGTACTGCGATTTTAACGCACCATCTCGTGAAAGACGGCGTTCTAGGAAATTAAATCTTTTCAATGCTGTGTGATATGACGAGCCTAAGGCCAAGAAATCTTCTTTAAAAGGCAATTTTATGATAATTCTTCCCGTTGAAGTAGTTTCAACGTTTTCTATGAAATGCGATTCGCATAATTGCTGTTCTAATGTCCATTTGTTTGTTGGATTATGTATTGCCACAAAAATTGCATTTGCTCATTAAGATCCGTTGATTCCGAACTAGAACTCATGCATTTTAATTTTGAATGTTTAATACCTGGTGTGTATCTCCCAGTAACGATCCATCCGGCTTCAGTTTCTTGAATAGTAGGCATATGTGGCCCAAGATTAATTTTTCCGCAACGCAAAATGTTGAAAAAATATTCGGTTCCAAGTAAGAAATCGATAGGTTGCTGCTTGTAAAAATATTCGTCTGCCATGTCGATTTTGGGAATGTTCCAATTGTTGACATCGATATTTTTGGAAGGAAGATAGCCTGAAATATGGTTGGCTACCAATAAACTGAGTGAATATTCATGGCAATTAAAGCGAGACCTAATGGTGGAGTCGACTTCATACTTCATTTTAGATACAGAATTTCCAACGCCAGTAACTTCGATGAATGTTTTCTTTCGTGATAAATTTAATAGGCATGCGAATCTATCGGTTATCAAATTTACCTGAGAGCACGAATCGAATAAGGCTCTACCCATTTTATATTCACCTGTATTATCGGAAACGAGAACAACAGCTGTTGCTAGAATTACACTGCTTGATTCGGTATCCATATGAGTACTGACGACCGCTTGAGAAACGGGTTGAGGTGTATTAGTGTTATTATATGACGGTTCGCGATGTAGTAAGCTGTGATGAGCATTTCTACAAGTTTTACAGCGATATTTTGAGGTGCAGTTCGATACGTTGTGGCTGGGCGATAGACAGTTTATACAGACGCCAAGTTTTTTTGACCGTGTCAAATCTACTTGTCGCGTCTAAGGATTTGAATTGCGAACAGTTGCTGCTCCAATGATCTAAGCGTTTACAAAAAATGCAATTCTTCTTAACCTGAGCTACGAGTGAATATTTTTGTTGTCGTTGTCGAGATATTGTTGAGTTTTCGTTGGACACTGTTGCATTTTGTTTACTGGCCGGTGTTGGTTTATGACAAATCGACTCCAGAAATTGGCACCTACGCTCCAAAACCTTTGTAAAAACTTCCCATGAACGCAAGGAATTAAAATCAATGGCTTCCTTCCACTTCATGTCGGATTCCGAATCAACTTTTGATAAAACTAAATGAATGAGCATGGCATTGCATATATCTTCTACGGTTCCCAATGATTTTAATGAGCTATAAATTGCTGAGGCATTGTCAATTAATGCCCGAAGTTGCATAGCGGAAGATTTATTAACTGATGGCAGCTCATTAATATTGGAAATATACTCGAGGAATATTAATGTTTTGTTATTGTAGCGCTGGTCAAGCCGTTTTAGAGCGGGTTTGTAATTTTGTTCGGCTACCTCAAATGCACGTATTGTATCAAGTGCCTGACCAGATAAACAATGCAATAAATAGTTAAATCGTTCAATATCCGACAGAGTGGAGTCATTATGAACAAGATGCTTAAACGTTGATATAAAGTTTTTATATGCAGCGTACTTGCCGTTAAAATGTGGTAGATGTAGCTTTGGCAACTTTGACTTTGAAGTGGCTGGAATAGCAAATGTCGTCTCATTTGACCGTTTATAATTATCGCCCATAAGGTCTATTATTTTTGATTTGGTTAAAATGCATAGTTCTTCTATGTCAGCCCTTGCAGTATCCTTAGGGTTCTGTGCTTCAATATCATTTTGTAAGGCAAGCAATTGTTTGAAGTACGCTTCAACTAGACTTAAACGGCATTCAACCTCAGACGAAGACATTGATTCGTTTACCAAATTTTTAATTCGTGTAACATTTGCTTTTACAGACGTGCGTTGCCTATGAAGACACTCTAATTCAGTCATTTTACGGTATTCGTAATCACGAAAAACTTTTGAC
This sequence comes from Dexiosoma caninum, assembly GCA_963924685.1. Taxonomy (NCBI): domain Eukaryota; kingdom Metazoa; phylum Arthropoda; class Insecta; order Diptera; family Tachinidae; genus Dexiosoma; species Dexiosoma caninum. The sequence continues at coordinate 48,954,258 of OZ004729.1, read as the reverse complement.
TAAATCCCTTCGCAATTTTATATTCAAGGAATATTTGTTGTACGTATTCTGAATATATGTAGTTATCTACCTGTATTTATTGATACACTCGTTACTCAGATGAAAAGCTAAAAGACTGAAAAAAAAACAATAATACGAAATGCAAAACGGTGTATGTATGTATGTCGATAGTTCCTTTAAAACAAAAGAAATAATTTTTGATTCCGTTGCGCCAAATAGAGGTATATCTTGATTTTATTTAAATTGTTTTTGTTCTTACGTATGTTCGTTAGTATGTTGCTTCGACTTGAATATTGCTCTATTCCTATATAAATCCAAAATTATAGATTGAAGCAAATACCTGTACATTGGTATACAAAGGACTAATCCAAGTTATTTTCCTTTTTTCTGATGAGTTACAGTCGGGCCTGATACGATGTAAATAGGTTAGTGGAATGTCTTGTTCGATCAAATCCAGCAAATCTCGATAGCAATTTAATACTAAGTTTGTTAACGACTCGAGCCCCACGTTGGGCGCCAAAATGTTGACTCTGTGACCACTTTGAAAATAAAAACACTGTTTGGTTTTAATGTTTCTTCTTTGATAATCGCAAAAGAAGTGATTTACTAAAGTAATAAAAAATCGAACAGTATTACGTTTTGGTTTTTAATAGCTTTTAAAAAGAGAATCCAAAATAAAGAGTATTTTTTTTTTTTTTTATCTTGGGCCAGTGCTCAGGGGCTATCCCCTACATATGCAATGCATTGCACTGGAACTAGAGAGAAGGATAGGGAAGAAATAGACAGGTGGTGAAAGTGGTAGGAAGAGAGAGCTTAATTCTTGCACAACTCTGCAGTTGCGTGTAAATTATAAAGCAAAGTTGCGGCGTCTCTGATGTTTTTTGACGCATTATTTTTAAGCTAATGGAGCCATTTTATTTATTATTTTACTTCGCCGACGTTTTATTGCTCAAATACCGACGAAGGAGGGTGCTGTAGCACAGAAAACTCAGAAAATTTTTTTTTCTGATTTGTCCCGGCTGGGAATCGAACCTGGGTCTTTCTGGTTGCAGAGCCAACACGCTGACTACTCGCCATCAGCACCCCCAAACAAACATTAACAGACAACTGAGAGTTTTATAGTAAAAAGTATATAATGCAAGGTAAGAATAATGAAGAGCAAGAGTTGTTTCTATTGTTTTACAAACCGACTAAATTAAATTAAGAAAAATAGGAAAATGTATATACAGTGTGCTTTAACAGCATCTACTACATGCTGTGTTACTTAAAGCACTACAGACTTTACCATCAACCATGGTTAATTGTAATGAATGTACAACTTTAATTTCGTTGTTGTTGATGTTAAAAATGGATGGTTGTAAATTGCTAATTTCATTTTTAAAATAGGCTTCTTCTTGCACAGAAAGATCTTTTGTTTCTTTAGCAAACTGAAATCGAATAGGTCTACAAAACCTAGTGGAAGAAGGGCGTGGGTTTTTCCATATAATTTGGTCCGGATCGGAAGTATTTGATTTACATATTAAACGAAGTGGACAATATGAAGTAACAAATACGGTATTATCTTGTATACTGGAATCTGAAAATGCCTGTTTATATTCACTGTCAAAGCCCCATTTACCAATCAAAACAAACTCTTTACTAATGTCAGCATTACTGAGGACATCATTTTGATTTTCTATACGGGAAGTTGTATGATCTAGCAAAGATTGTAACTCTATTTCGGCAGATGATTCCATGATATGTTTCTCTGGTGGATAACACTGTTTCTTGGCCTCCAACACTTTATGATAAGATGGCAATGCATTTGGTAATTGTGAATTGATAAACTCTTTTAGTACTAAATACTGGTGTTTTGTTAATTTAACCTCAATTATGACTGATAATATTTCGTTTGTACTAAATTTCACACGAGAGGTGTTAGATCGGCTAGAATCACTCAACAAATAGTTCATCGCGGAATCATCTACATCAACTAACTTATCTAACCTGCGGCGTTTTGTTCTCTTACTGCAGTCCATGAACTCCTTTCTATGTAGTACACTTGAGAAAGGCTGGTTACTCTCTGCAGGCTTAAGAGTATGTTCGCTGACTATCGCAGACAGTTCACAAACTTCGATTTCACCAAGCCAGTCATTATATTTAGTGACCATACGCAAACGTGATCGATCAACTTGTTTCCAATAGGTAACCAATCTTTTACAAAGTTTGGTTATTTTAATTTTAAGACTTCCAATGTTTAAACGTTCCGCATCTGGCAGTAACTCCGTTAAACTGTAAACTTCACGATTTCGATGCTCATTTTCGGTCGAACTTTCCATAATCGACAGCCAAGTATCCAGTACAAGCATTCTTGAGAAAGAACACTTAATAACAGCACCTTAAATATGTTTAATATGTTTTGGTTAATGAAGTAAAAAAAACATCATAATAACAGTACATACCCTCTACTTGAATATCCATTGTAAAACAATAAGTCACAAATGATTTATTCTTTGAAAAACACTATAAAACACACTAAAAGTATATACATATGTAAATAGTAGTTTATTGCACTGCTGATCAACTTTTCGTTGTGTTGCGATTTTATGCAGATTTAATAAATACAACTATTTATTATGTTTGATTTTTAGTTTCAATTTTATCGGGCTTCCAAAATTGTGAAGAAAATATGTATGTGCTACGAATCTAGTCGTAGAGACGAAGACCCTCTGTACCATGCACATTCGCAAACAAACGCAGATAAATTCTTTTTAAATTAAAAGTACAGATATAGAGTAACATTTTGGTATGTAACTTGAAGGCGGCAAAAGACGGCAACATAGTTAATACCTTAATTAAAAAAAAACGGCGTAAAAAATATACTTGAAAATTGATTTTTCGTGAAACCGCTTTCCGCAAAATACGTTTTGATTAAAAACTTATTAAATTCATAATAATAACGGTAAACACATTCAACTTAAATATCCATTGTAAAACAATAAGTCAAAAATGTTTTTTTCTTTGAAAAACACGCTCTAAAAATTAACTTTATTAGCACTGCTGAAAAAGATAATGAAAGTTGTTTTGATTTGTTCACTTCCGATGCACAAAAGTAAATGTAAAAAACAACTGATTGGAAATCTTTTTGCATGTTTTAGTAGTACCACTAAGAGTAAGTATTAGAGCGAACTAACGGTGAAAAAATCGAACATCGTCATTTGAACCTTATGTCCTACTACTGAACCACTGTGCAACGCCTTAAATCAAATTCTGACGAATTCTACTACTTCAAGAATATTGTTTTCACTTCTGTGGTTATTTTATTTTTTTTTAGAAAATCTACAGAATATAGATTTTTACGTTGCAAACGTCAACTTGACCTAACTTACATATAAAACAAAAGCTTGAATTTACATTTTTAATAACCGACGCTTAAAGTTGAAAGATACTGACAAGTCTTACGTTGGACGATACGTTTTTACTAACTAGACCTTTATGTACAAAAAATGCGTGAATCACTTTTTTTTTTTTATCTGGGACCAGCACTCAGGAGATGACTCCTACACATGCGAAGCCAGGGTGCCTGCTTTTATTAACATTTCTCGTATTTATACAGTTTCGAACACTTTACTGTTAAGTGCTCACGTCTATTTAAAATTATAAAAAGTAGAAATAATAACAAAAATATGAAGGTGTAACTACAATTAATTACGAATAATTGTATTCCATTATAACCGTACAAGTGAAATCTTCTTTGGACTTAAGTGGATGGATGAGTGGCATTTGACATAATTTCTCGTGCCTATCAAGATTCAAATTGTTATACAAACTTCAACATTTTAAATGTATAGAAAAGTAGCGTTACGAAAAAGTCGTTGGAAGATTTAAAAAAGTTTCTTCTTGATGAAAATTTATGGTTTTTAATTCATTTTCGAATTCAAGACTATATTATGAGTGGTTATTACACTACCTTTTTTTATTATAAAAGTCTTTTTTTTCAGCCCCATATATGTTGGGGATAAAAAATAAATTGTGATCAAAAATCAAGTTCCTGGAGTATAAACCGGTCAGGTGGTTTGCATGGAATGGGTCAAAATAAACCTAAAACGCAAAACCTAAATCGGTTTTGCGACTTTAGTTGTCTATAAGTCGTAAAATAAAAGGTTTACGTGATTAATCTATATTAGTTTTTTATGTGCAATAATGGAGAGAGGACATTTTCATCACAAAATTTTTAACACATGTAATAGAAAATTTTATGGTGATTTATAATATATATAATTTTGTGCAGTATTTGAAACTTCTTATGACCAAAAGATCAAAAACATTCTCCGAGATACAATAATAGTATTTAATACTGTGAATACCTACAATATGTAACTCATGTCATTCGGGTATTTATTCATTTCCATATTAATAAGTCGATTTAGAAGTTAGATGAAAACCAATTTTTTCGACTAATATAATATAATTATATTCTAACAGGAACTATATTAGTTAACGGAGAATTATGTACATATGTGGTATGAGGAAGGAACTAAAAAGCGATGGCTGAAGTAGTCTGCACGTTGACTACAGAGGCAAAACCCTATTTCTAGTCTTTCTTAATGACCTCCTATGTCAAACTTCCAACCCTATCCACTCTTTCGCAGATGACAGCAGCCTTTCTCACTCATATTCATTTAGTCGTAGGCCAACATCGACTATGATCACTTCGCTGAGACAGAATATGAGTGACTCATTGAATTGTGACCTCATGAAAATATCGCAATGGGGTCAGGCAAACAGGGTCGATTTCAATGCTCGAAAGACCCAATGCAGCATGCTTACACATCAACGCATGCCCGATGACGCTGCGTCATCTGTAATTATGGGCGGTATAAACATCGAGGAATCAGAAACTCTTGATGTTCTTGGCATGAAAATTCAGTGCGATGTTCGATGGACTGAGCACATTTTTCAGGTCTCAAAAGAAGCATTCAAGTGCCTCGGTTTTTTAAGACGGTGCAAGACATACTTCACCCCATCTGATCTCCTCACTATTTATACCGCATACATCCGACCGAAAATGGAATACAACTCTCATGTTTGGGCCGGTGCTTCAAAGACTATTTTGAAGTTTCTCGACCGGGTCCAGGAGAGAGCGAAGAAACTCATAGGAGACAGTAGAGTAGCCAACTCTATTAACTCTCTTGAGCATCGTCGCAACGTGGGGTACGTTTCGTTGTTCTATCGTTACTATAATGGGATGTGTTCTGATGAAATCAGGGAACTTGTTCCCGAAACCCGATCATTCACGCGCACGACGCGTTCATCATTAAGAGCACATCCATTTGTAGTCAACTTGGCAGCGAACCGCATTACGCATTACATTTTTCGGCCGAACATCGCGTATGTGGAACAAAGTCCCTGCCGAGGTCTTTCCTGTCACTTATGACGTGGGAAAATTCAAATCAAATGACCATTCACACTACTCCCTCTATCCTCCTTCCCATAACCTGATTTCCTAGTTCCAGAACAATGCATCGCATGTGTAGGGGTCATCCCATGAGTGCTGGTCCAAGATAGAAAAAAAAAGTCCTGGGTTCGACTCCAGTTTTAGACTATATCATAAAAACATTTCATATTTTTTCTGATATGCAGCAGTGTGAATTTTGGGCCGGTTGTTGGCGGAAGGTTTCAGTGGCGAATGCATAGCCACACGTATGGGCTTCAAGTGAAAGCAATCCACAGGCAAATAAGAGCACCCTCCTTCGTTGGTATCGTGTAGCACCAGCGAAGTAAAATAATTACTAAAATTGCTACTAAAGCGAAGCATGAAAATTTTATACTTCTCCTTGGCATCTATACTTCTATGAAACAAAAAACGTGCAAAAAAAAGTTGTAAGATGGTGAAGGTGGTCCAAGATAAAAAATAAAAAAATGTAAAAGGAACTGAGGTAAAATAAGAAATTGTAAAAAATATTTAAACTTCGTATGAAAGCACATATTTAGGAAAAGAATTTTAAAATCGGTTGATACTTAACAAAGTTGCAGATCCGGAAAACCGGTAATAAATATATTTCTAAGTTCCGCGACTATACAAGTGAAATCATCTTTGGACTTAAGTGGATGCATGAGTGGCATTTGACATTCGCGACTAGGAAGGAGAATTCTCCATTTCTCACAAATCTTGATATGTTATTGTTTCTCAACAGAAATATGTAAATCAAAAACTAAAATAAAAAATAGAACATATACCACCCAATTTCCATCTAAATTTCCTAGACATTTCTGTTTCGTAATACTTTTTTAAAGTTGCTGCCAAAATCTTCGTTGATTTTAACGATGATTGCTTTTCAATGTTTTCAATATAACTGTCTATTTTTAGAACACGAAAGAAAAAAATTCGTTCATTGAAAGAAAAAACAATTTTTTTTAATTTTTTAGGGCATAAGGCTCTCATGTATGGGGTAGTACTTCAAGTATGTACCGTGTACAGAAGTTAGCGAAGAGGAACATCGCCGCAATGTGGGGTATGTGTCTCTGTTCTATAACTACTTCAATGAAGTCTGCTCTACTAATATCACGGAACTCGTTCCCTCAACTCTAACATTTTTACGTACGACAAGATATAATTAAAGTTGCCAGATTTTGATTTAGTGAGAAAAACGGTCCAACGGCTTCAGCTGATAGCAATCCACAATCACATCAGAACGCCCTCCTTCGTCGGTATTGTGTAGCACCGGCGAAGTAAAATAATAATAAAAAAATAGCTACTAAACCGAAGCTTCAGCACTGCTACGAGTCTAAAAACAAAAGAACGTGCGAAAGCAGAGCTGCAAAATAATTAATTAAGCTTCACCTCCTGTCGTTTCTCCTACTATCCCTTTCCTATAGTTCCCAGCACAATGCCTCGCATGTGTAGGAGTCATCTCCTGAGTGCTGGTCCTAGATAAAAAAAAAAAAAAAAAAAAAAAAAAAAAGTCGATCCCATTCTCAAAAAAAAAAAAATCAAAGTTTAAAGTTTGTCACCGAATGTGGCACCACTATTTTTTATAAAAACAAGGTTTTAAAATTTGTATTTGTTTTGTTTTATTTATTAAGAATAGCTTCAAAAAAAGAAAGCGAAAAAGAAAAAAAGAAAGAAATGAATTAAAAACACCGAAGTTTCACGAAGATATCTATACTGGAAGTATTTTTGACCGCCGACTCCGTACATCGCCGTCCACTGTGCGCATGTTACAGAAGTGCAGGAATAGTATAAAAATACCATGACATTTTTAGCTTGTCTGAATAAACCTTTTAATAGGTATCGAATCTGAAATCGTGCAATGTACCATTGTACACGTTACTTTTATTTGTTTTCTTAAAAAAACAATGAAACAACATAAAACTCTTTCAAGAAAAAATATAAAAAAATTAATTTGCATCCCATGAATTTTTTGAAGGGGTCAGCTACAGCTGCAGCATTGCAATGAAGTGCAAAAACAAATAAGCAGTGTCCTTGAAATTCATTTAATTAAATTTACCAGATGGATGATATATTTGTGTTGTATTTAAAAAAAAATTCTTTTATTTCACGTATTTTACAATATTCTTTTTCTTGATATGAGATTTTGCAGTATAGCTATCTTCGTGCATGCATGCATTTATTCTCGTATGCAACGCAACCTTGATCTTATCTTTAAGATTCAAAATAAAAGTTTCCTTTAATCTTGGCTGGTTACTTCCAATTGTTTTGGTTTTATTTATTTTTACATGGAACACGTCACATCTTGTTACTACAACAGTATCACATTTTTAATTATCATTTTTTATTTACAATTAAAAAAGAACAAACAACAAAATTGAGCAACAAGTGTTTAAAGTATTTTTCCCTTTCTTGTCATTATATTCAATAGTACTTGAATGAAAAAGAAGAGAAAAGAAATAACGATTCTATAAGCGTACAATTCCTTTTTTATAGATTTATATAATCATAAGATTAACCAACCGCTACAAAAGCAGTCGAATAGAAATTGTAGAAATCGAAACAAAATGTTGCAACTGCCAAAGAAACTTAATGAATGAAGCCCAACAATATTCAAGTGAAAAAAGTTTGAGCAGGTTGGTTGTTTGTTAGCAAAACGTCTTGCAATGTACACGTAATGAGTACTTGTTGAGATGTTGTTTGGTACTGATGCTGGCTGAGTTGGACATGATTGTGTGCGGCAACTTTATTATTGGAATTATTTGGGCAAAAAAAAGACAATCAAGTATGGACACATACCTTGCTGTTACACCATTTCTAAAAAAAATGCTTGTCTCGGTAAAAGTATGCCATTGGTATTGTGCCATGATCAGTGAGAGAAAATTGTACTCTTATTTCTTGATCGAAAAACCAGTTCTGAAATTATAAATAATGAACGAAACAACATAATTGGTCATACATAATTTCAATGAATAATACGGACAGTGTTTTTTATGGGCCTCCAAAGATTCTGAAAACATTGGGATTTCTTAAAAAGTCGTCAACTTTTTTTTTACCAACAGCTAATTTAGATTTGGTAATACCGCTTAACTGTATATACATATATATATATATATATATTGTATGAAAAAAAAACTGTAAAGACGTATAGCAAATATAAAATCTACGAAAAATTCTAAGAAAGTTTTTAGAAGAAACCATAAATAGACACTAATGAACTAATTTGCATTAGAAATAAAAAATCCGGTCTGTATATGTACACAAAGCACCATAACTTTGCCAACGACCGATTTTAACATATTAAGTTTCTTTTAATATTGTTTTGACACTGACTGGTTTTAAAACAAAATTTGGTTTAAGTTAAAACCAACTACTAAAACCTGGTCTTACTATATAAAAATATTTTCTGAAACCCTTTTTTGAATTGGTTAGAAGTTGATTCAATGAAATGCAACCTTGATTTTCAAGTACTGAAGAAAGTGCTACCAAATTAAAAACAGCAGGAAATTTAAATCGCGATCAATGAAAAAAAAAAATTAAGTAAATTTTGGTAAATAAAGTCACTACAATAATTTAAAACAATGGACGCAGCAGCAACAACAATAAAAAAGTGCAAAAGAAAAAGAAGCATTTGGGTAGAGCACAATGAAAATGCTTTCACTGAGTTGTGGGGAGAGGAAATAAATGAAATTTTGTTACACAAACTGTGCGTTGAAACCCGATTTAAGTAAACGTATAGTGAGAACGAAAAATCAGCTGTGTGTTTCTTTAAAATTATTTTATTTTTTGAATGATGTGATAGCATTTTTTAATGCAGCTATACAGTTTTTAGAGTAATGAGAGCATATAATCTTTAGGTTGATTTGACATTTTTTGAAAACATATAGCAAACATTTTTTTACGGTTTTCAGAATAATTTACAGGTACTCCTAATTTTCCACTAACAATATTTAGCAAGGTTATAGATACGTTAAAGCTGAACACCTCTTGTGAACGTATCTATACTATCTGAATGTGTCTAGGCACTATAAAAAGCTCATAAAGATCACTTTGTACCATAAAAATTTTCTTTTCTACTAGATAAAGTACACAGTGAAAGAAACAGCCGGACATGACGTTAAAGGTTCGATTCTACTACCAAAAAGGGTACCCTATACTCAGTTTGGCGAATTTAGTGACCACTTTTTCTCGGTCTCCAAAAATTCTAAAAACAGAATTTTATGCAATGATTTGGTTTACCGATATCTCCTCGTTCATTCCGTTTTATATTGAAAACAAAAAAAATTTTTTGATTTGGCCTTCAATAAAAATGTACGAACAGCACAAACAAATGGATATCAGTTAACCGACATGAAATTATTTGCAATTAATTAATGTAAGTAATATTCGAAAATTTACACGCAGTTAAATTAAGTTAAGTTCTCGAACATTAGCTCGTTTAAAATTAAGAACTTTTAATTAATTGTATAAAATGAGATTTAAACCAAGGCAAAATTTAAAACTTAATTTTTGCCTGTTGTTGGAACAATAACAATAAGAATCTTTGGCTATTGGATGTATTGGAATAAAAGTTGTGCTAAATAAGGATCCATTTCATACAATCACAAAGCATTTGCAGCAATTTTTAGTGGAAATAGTGGGTGAGTTTCGCCTTCTCTTTAGTGATAATAATTAAAATCTGAGTTGCAAAGTGAAAATATCTCTGTTAAAGCATATACGAGTACATATATATCGATCTGAACTGGAGTATAATCACCGCATTCGATAGCGAGGAACCTATCGTATCGTATAATATTTCGATACGTATCGAGTGAGCAAATGGTGTCTTCCGATATGTATAGAATCATAATTTTTACACAATTGTAATAGATTACTCAACAACTCTTACTTATACGGTTGTAGAGTCGATTCGATAGTTTGTAATAGATGAAAGATTACACACAAATTTTGTTTAATCTATTACAAACTATCGTGTCGATTCAACAACGGTAATAAGACCAAATAGTGTGGCAAAAATATATTAACATTTTAACGTGTAAAAATAATGAATTTGTCAATATTATTTTATTTGGCCTTATCTGACTCGAAAAGAAAAGTATTGTTATAGATATTAGAAAACATATAAGATATAAACGATACGTTTTTTTATTGCCGACAGCGCAATTTGGTAAAATGTTTCTGGTCAGCTTCGGCACTTAAATAAACTGTGTTTCTGTATAACGTAACGTCGTTTGTAACTCGATATCGAATGCTATCATCTCAAATTACGATAAATTTTATTCGGATCGAACGGCATGATGTCAAACTAAGAAATTTCTGTAGCCAATCGAAGTTGTGTTTCCACACAAATGGTCAACAGTTTTGGCTGCAATATCTTCTCCACTCTTTCTTTTGTTTTGTCGGGAAATGGTGCAGATATGTGGAGCAGCTCAGATTAATGTTGCAATCTCATCGTATCTACTGATAGTTTTTCTCTTTAACAGTTTTTAAAAATGTAATTTTAATTGGCTTTTTGTTGTTGCAGTCTTTACTTTTGTGATATATAAAAAAGCAAAAAACTAAAAAATCAAAACGTCTTAACTAAATCACGACTAAAATTTACTTAAAGAATTTTTAATTTGAATGATTGTCTGGTTCCTTTCTCTAACACTAGTAATGGATCGATTACGGATTGCAACCGAACTTTAGTTGCATTGCCACTTGCCGGTTGGTACTATGGATGGTAACGAACAACTGTTAATTTTAAATTTCAGTTCCCTTTTAGTGTTTTCTTGACAACTACAAATTTCTGAAGTTCGGTTGCAATCCTTAACGAGCCATAAATTTTTTTTATGCTTCAAAATTTTTTTCATTTTCATTTGTCTAATCGTTTGAAGGTTTCTATTACTTTCCAACCCCATAAATAAAAACGTTTTTTTCGAATTCGTTTAACATGTCTATCATTCCTTCGTTATAGATTTTAATCTTTTAGCAACTTTTTGCTTGGAAAATTGTCTTTTATTTTAAGACTTTACGAAAACTCACATTCCTTTGCGAATATCAATGTCAGTAAAAAAAACAGGCGATTATTTTTGTCATTGTTGTTGGTAATTTATTTATTTCAAATCAACTTGTAATAGGGATTGTCATTTTCTAGCTCTTAATGTTCTCTAGATATGTACACTAAGAGCTGCATTTTTATTCACAATATAGATGATTTTCATCAGCATGATTCCCTTGAAATGAAAAAAATTGTGTAAAATATATTTTAGAATATTTAAATGAAATTCTCCGTACTTGTTTCAAGTGCTTGAAGTTCACGGCTGCCACAAGCATATTTTTGTCACATTTAGCCGAACCTGATACATTTTTGAACTAAATAAAAATCAATGAATATCTAAAATCGATTTGACGAAAATTTTGGAGTTATTAGAAAAAAAAAAAAATAACGTTGAGTAATTGAAAGAATAATTACATAATTGTATTGGAGGATTTAATTTTTCTTTTTACCTTTTAAATACAAGCATTGTCAACCAAAATTGTTGACTAATTTAAAGAAGGTTTAGAAAAATTAAATAGATTTAAAATAAAATAATAAAATGTTTGCTGTATAAGGAAAATTTTTAAAGAAGCTATTTGGTTTGCTTTGTTTGTATATTTCGTAATACTCAAATATTTTTTGTGAGTTCTTTGAAATTTCTTAGCTTTTTTTTAGAATTTGGTTAAAGGTCTACAGAAGATTTTGATTTTAGCACCAAATGAAATGCTGCATATAGACCAGCTAAACCATATAATAAACATAGATAAATAATTGAAAAAACAAATTTTTTTCCGAAATTTCTTTCTAACGAATCTCACGATCTTAGCCCAATTGACAGGAATTGAAGTTTTATTTTGAGGCTAGAGCTGATTAAATTTTTTTTTATCTGGGACCAGCACTCAGGAGATGACCCCTGCATATGCGATGCATTGTGCTGGAACTATAAGAAAGGGATACTTAGAGAAATGACAGGATATGAAGCTTAATTAATTATTTTACAGTTCTGCTTTTGCACGTTCTTTGTTTATACTCGTAGCAGTGCTGAAGCTTCGGTTTAGTAGCCATTTTCATTATTACTTCACTTCGCCGATGCTACACAATACCGACGAAGGAGGGCGTTCTGATGTGATTGTAGATTGCTATCAGCTGAACCCGGTATTATTCACTGACCAGTGAATATGCCTTCGCCAGAGAAATACTCCGACAACAACTGAAACACAAAGATACACTAATGTACATCAGAAAAATGAGATATGTTTTTTTTTATTTTCTTTATATGATTTTAGTCTGAAACTGGGGTTGAACCCAGGTCTGTTTTGGTTTTTTAGTCAACGTGCACACTACTTCAGCCATCGCCATCCTCAATTAGAAAACAATTATTGTGCAAAAGCAATCGAAAATAAATTGGCTTGCAATCCGTCAAATAGTGAAAATCAAAAAGAGAAAACAATTAAATTTTTTTTTTCGGATAACCGACGTTGCCGGTTATTCGAATCACAGATATTCTAGGACTATATATGTATATATTATTTTAAAAAACAAAAGCTTTAATGCGTTCAATTATATCTCTAATTACATACAAATTATTTAAAACCCAAACAGATTTCACCTTCTATATTTAAACTGGAAAGGATTTTTTTTTTCAGATTCAAACTTTGCCTTAGATCCATCGGAAATAGCGAGGCAAAATCAAATTACAGAACAAATTTTATCTAATTATTTAGAACGACGCCTTTTCCCACTTCGCAGTGTCAATCAAAAAATTCCAACAATAGCGGAAATTCTACCAAAGCCAAGGGTTCCAACGGCGCGACCAAGACCGCGAGGTTTTGCTGCATCATCGGATTCATTTAAAAGAAAAGGTGCAAAGCTACAACAACGCAAAACTTATGACAGTAGCAAGAAGAATAGAAATTCATTGTTCCAACGCAACAAAGAAAACAAACCAACACAAAACCCACGTTTTGAAGATGACTACGAAGAGGTGGAAACAGAAAAGAGTCCAGAAACGAAAAGTAGTCATAAACGTGAAGACAGCAGCAATAAGGATAATATAAATAATGATTTTGTTGATGGAGCGGTTGTGGAGGATGTGGAAGAGGAGGCCGATGAAGAAGAACCTGAAATACAAGAACAAAATTACCAACGTCATCTGCGTCGACAGCAACAGTTGAATCGCCATCATTACAGGTACTTGGAAGATGACGGTAATACTGGACCGGATGTTCACGAATCCCTACAAAGTGTGGAGTCTGAACAACACGATCAATATTATAACAGTAATGACAGTCGTGAGGATGTTTTTGCAAGGAATCCGAGTGAAAATGAAATTGATAGTGGTAAGTTGTTTGAAACAGTGCATTAATACATTAAATTTTATAATATTTAATTATTTTGGAAGTGTAAGAGAAATATGGTATTCAATGTAACATTGACTACATTATTGCTCTGAGACATAAATTCAATATTGTTGTGTTTTCTTAAAAGGAATGAAGAATAAAAAAATACTAAATAAATAAAATAATAGTAAATTCACACACACACTTGTTTCAGTGCAAGTGCCACTGTCATATGTTTTACAATTTTTGTCTTTGATTTAGTTTGTTTCTTAGCAATTATTACATGTAATTTTGACTGCCTGTATGTTTTCGATCATTAGCTTATTTTAATTAATTACGCTGTTTTTTTTCCTACAAAAAAATGCATTTTTACTTTTCAGACGGAGACGATTTATCATTATTTTCGACACCAAACCGTGCATCTGAGAGGGTGTAATTATCGCCCAAGTACTGCCCTACGCAGTTCGATTTGTTACCATATTCATTGAACTGAAAATGTGCTTTATCGCTCATTATGACATTTTTCAAAAAGTTCTAATTTTCTCTCGCAACAATTTTTTTCACGTTGTTGCGTTGAGTACGATGACATTATTAAATTTTATTAAATTAATAAATTAAAAAGTTAAAAAATCACAAATTTATGTATAAGCATTTCAGATCAGTCAGGCGAATTTTTTTTTCACTTTTTCAGTGGTAAATAAATGAAATTTCTTTATTATTCCCAAACTCTTTATAATGAACTAGAGGACCTGGCAATCTTCGTTTTTGCCAACTCAAAATTGGCTTAATATTTTAGTATGTAAAATTGTTATAATTTAGAAAGTAAGCGGACCAAGGACCACACTTCTAAAAAAAACAAACTGAAAACTGGGTAATAGTTCTTAAGTTTTCTGAACTTTTTCTATTTTCTGCGCATTTTTCAGCAAGGACTGACCCGGCGAATTTCATGTTACAGATTACCGGAATTACTTTATGATTTTACGAAAGTAATAAAAAGAAATAAAAAAGTAAAAAAATTAAGTATATCAATTGTGGATGCAATCGGTTTAATTCTCTTCATTGTAGTATACCGAATTTCAGCTCTCTGATTCTATGATGAATGCTTACACGTACATCAAACGGGGTGAGAAATGCAAAAAAGGGTCAGCCTAGTCCTCTGATAAAAAATTGCAAGTTTTTCAGCTATGAAAGTGCGCGAGGCAAAAAAATTAACTATTAAGTCTTTCAGACCAAAATGAGAAACTTTAGCTTAACCGTTCTCAAGATATACAAAAATCAATATTTACTTTGTATGGGAGGTACCATTCCCACTTATCCGATTCCGTCTTATTTTTGACCAATGAGTTACATTGGCTTTTAAGCAATCTAGACTAAATACTGAGGACCTTAAAATTACCGTTTTTAAGATATAAGCTAATAAATAATTATTTTGTAAGGGCGTGGCATCTCCCAAAGGTAATTTTTGAAATCAATATAGCCTATATTTTATAGTTGAACATACGATTAGATACATATCTGTGAAAATCGGTCCAGCAATTCTAGAGTTATACATGACTTTGTTTTATATATATGATGTTAAAGTGAACAGGCCTGTGCATCATATTTTATATTTATATTGTTCACTGAATTATATATAAAAATATATTTTTCTTTAAATTTGTGTGATGATGTTTTGTTTTTCATCAACGAGAGAAAGATGATTGTGGTTAAGCTCAGATAGAGCTACTAAGCAACTGAGTAATTGAGCTACTGAGCGAACTAGTGAACTACAAGAGCGAGCTAGTTCATTTAACTGAGCAGGGCTCGAAGGGCGCGCACATCAAAGAGCTGATGAACCCAACTCTACAATGCATTGAATACGCAGGGAACGACACCTGAACACTGCTCCAAGAAAACGCCTGTTATCCTTGCATTTGTGTTAATGTATAGCGGCGAATACAGTGCAAAAAAAAATAAAAAATATGTACAAATTGCGATGCCTCCATGTGTACGACAACAATTTTGCTGCATGCTGTTAGTCACGCTGAAATAAATGAATAAAAATAAGTGTTGAAATTCGTGTGGTGCCCTTTTTATTCCGCTTAAAATAAAAACAATTATATTCTTCAAAATCCGTAGACAATATTTACGCGGTTACATCGTACGTATCTCTTTGTTAAATTTTTCGCGCATAAAAACAATAGAATGCTAATAGAATAGATATGAGGTTTTTCGTCCCAATCACGCAAGATTAGAAAATATAAAAATATTTTTTCGTAACTGTTTCAGTATATTGTACTTATTTATCATTTCGTTCAACAATTATTATTTGATGATGCAAGAGCTGTCACAGATAACCTGAAATTATTTACCATGCCATTTTCTCTACACAAACTGCTAACTTGCAAATAAATCTAGTTTTAAAAATATAAAACTAATCTTTATAGGACGTTTCAAACGCTGCGATAAGGTAGCTTCCATTAAGGCTAAAAGCAATGGTCGAAAAAATCGCAAATAACATCAAATGCCTTCAAACGCTAGTGACACCCGCTGGTGTTTAACGCCATGTAACGGATTGGAAAATTACTGCAAAAATAAAAAAGAACTGCTACATAAAATAATTTTTTAACTGTGTAAATAAAAAGTAAAAATACAGCAGTAATAAAAAACGGCAAATACGACTAGAGTACCAATAAGCCACTATTTTTTTCAGTTTAGTGTTCAGTTTAATGCAGCAACCAAATGACCTTACGAATCTCATGCTGTTTTAATGTTCCTCTTTGTTCAACCTTCAATATTCCAAGTTAGCAAAATCCTGTTATGAATTCCCTGGAAAAATATACTCCTATTAATATTTATGAAAAATTTTTTGTGGTTTTATAAACCGGATTTCTTATTTTCAATATTATCAATAAAGTGTTGTATTCATAAAAATAGTATATTGTGATGAAATCTATAAAACCTTTATAAATTACATCTGGTGAAATTTTTAATGCCGAAGTGGCCTTCAGAGGAATTTACAACTTGTAAAAGTCTTTAAAAATACAATAATAATTTTACGAATACGTCGCAAATAAAATGAGTATGTTAAAATACGGAAGCGTCTTTAAATCACTTGCAGCAGCCAGCTTAGAGAAACTGAAAGTTTATACACTCAAAATAAAAATCAATCCCAACCGGTGTCACGTACGGTACGTACGCATTTTCTTAAATCCAGTACAGAATACTCGATTCAGATACGGATTATTGAAGCGCTAAATGCTTTTTTTTATCTTGGACCAGTGCTCATGGGAATTCCCTACATATGCAATGCATTGCACTGGAACTAGATAGAGAGAGGGATAGTGTAGAGAATAGACAGGTGATGACAGTGGTAGGAAAATATATTTTAATTCTTGCACAACTCTGCAGTATCGTATTAATTAAAAAGCAAAGTTGCGGCGTTTCTGATGTTAATTCTTTTAAGCTAAGGGGAGCCTTTTTATTTATTATTTTACTTCCTCGATGTTTTATTGCTCAAAGACCGAAGAAGGATGGTGCTGTAGAGCAGAAAACTCAGAAAAAACTTTTCCAGACTTGACCGGGATGTCTTTTTAAGACTTTCACAGAATTGGATTTCTGGAGTACTCTCAGAGACGGAGCAAGTGTGCATTACAAATTTTCCAAAAAAATGTGAAGCTGCATTGTTGCGTAAGAATTAATTACTCTACCCTTCTCTCACTTCACCACTTGACTCTCCAACCTTTTTGGGTGTATTGTTTAGGATAGTTAATTACGGCTTTTAATTAACAACATATTAGTTTGTGTCTTTTCTTATTTCAAAGATACAAAAATATAAAAACAAAATTTCTAAATATAGCTTTAAAAAAGAAAACTAAAGAAAACAATATGAAATTCCAAAGTGTACATCGTCAACAATTTCAAAAATTAAGAAACTATTGGAAAAAAAATTATTGTGAAGACTACAAACTACAAATTATTTACTCTGGTTATAACGAACTTCGCCTATAACGAACAATATTGTCAAAATCCACTGTAGTAGTAGTGCTATGCACATATCGAAGTAACTCCTAACAAAGCCATATACGATTTGAAATACATAAGTAAGTGTACCAACTTATTGAAAAGCTAAAAAATTTCTCCTAAATATGCAATCCTCTTTTTACGAACAATAAGAAAGGAAATAGCAGGTATTTTTCTAACTCTTTATTGTTATTGAGTGTCGAAGAAAAACTTGTTTGCTTCATCGACGGAAAGTAATATTTGTTGAGAGATTATTTAGTAGCCAGTACATTAGACCGTACGTCAAAAAAATCTCCGTGCACCCTCCAATAATTTTTTATTTCGAAAAAGTATAAAGTATTTTTAGAAGTCAATTTCGAAATAAAAAATTTTTTTTTTATAGAATGTAGTTGGCTTTTTAAACTTTTCTTTATATCTTTGGCATTTTAGGTGCATCTTAAATAGTGATACATCAATGTTTTTCTCTAAAGAAGAATATGCACCAATATCCATTGACTTCAAATATCTCGTTTTAGTATTTAACCACCAGGTCTCTGTTTTTACCACACTAATGTAATGTTTGAGACAAAAATATTGATATATCATTCTTTAAGATCCGACTACAAATGTCAAAAATATAATGAAAAGTTTTAAAAGATGACCGCTACCTGCGGAAAAAAAATTTTTTTTTTCGAAATTGCCCTGCAATAATATTAAATATTGGAGGGTGAATGTCTCACTTTTTTTGCCTGTAACGTGATATGCTCTACAGTACAGGGTGGGCCAAAACAGGAAAGGTATTTGATTTCATTATAACTTATTTATTACCATTTTTTTTGTTTTCAGTATTTTGTAAAGAAGACTTGGGGAATTTAAAATGAAACCGTACACAATTGAACAACATGCCAAAATCGTTGAACTTTATTTCAGAAAAAAATCATGATTTTATTCATGATTTAATTATTAGCGACGAAGCCCATTTCCAATTCAATAGGTTCGTTTATAGGCAAAAAGGGCTACGGAAAATTCAAGAGCGAGAACACTTAAGTGTACCTTTTGGTGCGATGTTTCGTCGGGAAGGGAAATTGGCCAAAATTTTTTTTGGAAAATGAACACGGTGTCGCCGTTTCCATCACTGATGTTAGATATCGGACAATGTTGGAAAATTTTTTAAGGCCAGCCGTGGAAAACCATCCCAAAGTATGGCTCCAACAGTATGGAGCGACAGCGCACACTACGAGGGACGCAATGGTTCTTCGAACTCAAACCCCTTCGGTAATTTTGGACCACCCTGTACCTACTCGTGGCGATGACACGATGGATGGTAGTCTGCACGTTGACTACTAAACCAAAAACAGACATGGGTTCAACCCCAGTTTCAGACAAACATTTTTAAATAAAAATAAACATCTCGCATTTTTCTAATGTGTATTAGTGTGTCATTGTGTGTCAGTTGTTGTCGGAAGCTTTCAGTGACGAAGGCATAGTCACTGGTCACTGAACAAAACCGGCTTCAGCTGATAGCAATCCACAATCACATCAGAACGCCCTCCTTCGTCGGTATTGTGTAGCACCGGCGAAGTAAAATAATAATAAAAATGGCTACTAAACCGAAGCTTCAGCAGCACTGCTACGAGTATAAAAACAAAAAAAAAATGTGCGAAAGCAGAGCTGGAAAATACTTAATTAAGCTTCACCTCCTGTCGTTTCTCCTACTATCCCTTTCCTATAGTTCCCAGCACAATGCTTCGCATGTGTAGGAGTCATCTCCTGAGTGCTGGTCCTAGATAAAAAAAAAAAAATTATCTATTTTTAGTTTACAACATCAAATTCGATCTAATTAACAATTTGTCAAAAGCAAACTCTCATAATTTTCCCAAACCAATACTGCAAAATTATTTCGAAATCTACTTGTTTTCTTGTGGCACTTTTATAATTTTATCAAAAAGTTTATATAGTTATTACTTAAAATTATGTATGTACATACTTATGTACATATAAATACGTACACATGTAAGCAAATACATTATTAAAAGTTGTGTGTTTGGCTTTAGGCTTGGAGACAATAAATCCATCTAAAGTAAATAAAATATTGATAGACTTGTAAAACTTTGTTTGATACAAGTTTTTCCTTCGAAGGAAAGAAGTACGCACTGACACGACAGACGTTTAAAAATTACGTAATGCTAGTAGAGAATACTTAAGAAATTTAATTTAGAAAATTGGCTCAAAAATATTTTATGTTAACTGAATTTATTTTTGGGAATATCTCTTTATATATCGTCATCTTAAAGACCTAATGACCTATCTGCAAAAATTTCAAAATTGAGTTTTTATGGATTATTATTCCCTATATCATAACGCATAAGTGTGGAAAATTTTGAACATCTAATATTACAAATGACCAATGTATTACCAAATAACTTATCAGCAAGTGTACAATTTTCTGAAACCAAATAACCTAAGTATCTGTCATTACTTTTACGACAACATACCTTTTGAGTAATTTTTTGTAGTATTTTTCATTTATTATTCAATGAAATAAAAGTGTTTTTTTTTAATTTAGTAAAATAACTTTTTATTTATTCATTAACATTACAATAAATAAAAAAGAATTTCTATATAAAACACTTATAGCTGTTTTTAATAATCTTTATCCATATCCATTTAAATTCCTACAGTTTTTGTACCTAGAGGACCGTTACGCACTAAAAAAAAGAAAAAAAATCATAAAAAATCACGATAAAAGTTTAATTTTGTTGCATAGTACTTTTTTTGCTTAAACCAGTAAAAGAAACTAAAACTGTTATTATTTAATGTATATAATATTCATATGTATAAAGAAGTTGTTATTTATTCATACTAAATAGTACTGCTGATAGGTTAATTGGTTTCCGATTTTTACAATTCCAAATAACGTAAGTGACATAACATAAGCTGTGTTCCGCAACACAAAATTTTCTCAACCGATATATATTTCTGGTTTCATTTTAATCAAAATATATAATTTTCGTTTCAATATTGAAAATAGTTCCAATTTTATAACGTTTTTTCCCTCTCACGTAAACTTTCGAAAACTGCAGATAGGTTATTTCGTCTTTAAGGTGACGATATATGATTCTAATTTGAAAATTGTTATTTTTCATGTATTTTCTTCGGGAAATTAAAATTTTTTTTTTTCGGGAAAAAACTCAATTTTGAAATTAGAATCAAATATTTTATGTTTTTAAAAATTTAACTGAATTAGAAGAGGACTCTGCAATGACAATGGCTATTAAGAGAACCGAAGAACAAAGTTAATGTACGAAAGCTTTTAAATAAAAATAAACCCCTGAGTATTTAGACTCTGCAACCAAAAGAGCCTTCGTTCAAAACACGGTCAGACCAAAAAAAAAATTTCTAATGTATCTGTTCTTCGTCGATAGTTGAGTAATAAACCGGCGGCGATGCAAATTAATAAATAAAATGGCTCTCTTTTAGCTTAAAACTTAATATGTCAGCATAACAGCTGAGCCACAGCAACTCTGTTTTAAAAATTCTCAAAAAACCCGGAACTGCAAAGTTGTACAAGAATTACGCTCTCTGTTCTTCAATTCATCACCTGCACCTTATAATTACTATAACTTTCCTACAAAAAAAAATTAAAATTTTTCCATTGAAATTACCAAAAACTAAGTAATGTAATTCTGATACCATCCTCGTAAAGCTACCTATTTATGTCAAATTATATTAAAATGAGCAAGAAATCGTTTCCATATGCTCATATGAATATTAAGATTTTTTTACTTAACATTATTGGGAAACCAGTAGATGACTTTGGATAAAAAAAAGATATCGACACATTTTAACGCCATAATTTAATCTGAGTTTCATACGAATTCAATTAACGTTCTCAGAAACAAACTTCATGCTAATAATTTGTTTGCCAGACTTCAAACTGAATATGGAAAATGGAATACAACTCTCATGTGTGGGCCGGTGCTCCAAAGACTATTTTGAAGTTACTCGACCGTGTACAAGAAAGGGCGAAGAAACTCATAGGAGACAGTAGGGTAGCCAACTCTACTGACTCTCTTGAGCATCGTCGCAACGTGGGGTGCGTTTCGTTGTTCTATCGTTACTATAATGGGATGTGTTCTAATGAAATCAGGGAACTTGTTCCCGAAACCCGGTTATTCGCGCGCACGACGCGATCATCATTAAGAGCGCATCCATTTGTGGTCGATTTGAGGGCGACTCGCACTACGCATTACAGGGAAAATTCGTTTTTTGGCTGAACGGCACGTATGTGGAATAGACTACCCGCAGAGGTGTTTCCTGTCACTTTTAGCATGGGAAGATTTAAATCAAATGTCAATAAACACTACTCCCTCTATCCTCCTTCCCATAACCTAATTTCCTAGTTCCAGCACAATGCATCGCATGTGTAGGGGTCATCCCCTGAGTGCCGGTCCAAGACAAAAAAAAAAAAAAAAAAAAAAACTACTGACAAATGGAACATGACGTAAATGAAGTTAAAAACTTTCTAATGGAATGTCTACATGTGCAACGCTTATTTCGTTTTTCTTTTTGCAATTTTTTGGGGTTTGTAGGAATGAAAATTATAAAAATTAAAAGACTGTGAGAGAGAAACGAACAAATATTCTTTAAACTGGATAAACAAAAGTTTTTGAATAATCAACGGGGAAAATGCTCTGAAACGAATTCATAATTGCGAAGCTAAAAGCGAGGATCACTTAAGTGATATTATTTTCCATACTTATTGTAAAAAATTTCCATTTTGTATATTTTATAACGTAAAAAAAAAAAAATAAAAAAAATATATATAAACATTTTTAATCCCCATTGTGACTTTTGACCCACCATGTGCTTATTTAAAAGGTGCCTACTTTTACTGAAAACTTCTAAATTTTAATTTAATTATATTATTGCTTGATTTTTTCTTAATAGATATTAAAAAATATACTTAAACTATGCATTTGCGGACTAGGAGTTTGACGTTTTCTAGATAATTTTATCTTACAGTATGAATATTTTCTTACAGAATCTATATTTCTTAGTACAGCAGATTCGTTGTGGACTATGATTTAATGATTTAAGGTTTTCAAGATTAAATGCAATTCTTTCAATTCGTTGTTCAGCAGTGTACTTTTGCATTTTAGAATCTTTTTTACAAAAATTTCACAAATGAAAGATTCTCAGTTATTGATTATTTAAACCTCTTCTGTTTTTTTTTGGGTCAACCGTATAATGTTTGTGGTTTCACATCGAAATTTCTATTTTAACACTTCTTAATATTTTCAAAGAGCTTTTATGGCAAGTTTTCTATTTCCTAAAGTCTCAAAAGGGAGGGTTGTTCAGCATTTCACATGAGTATTATCTGGGGCTGCTATGGCAAAGGTGGCTTAGCGGTTGGGGCAATATTTTGATTTTTTTTTAATTCTAAAGTTAACTTTTAATTGATAGTGTAATCGGTGTTAACGTAGGTCAATGTGTTCTTATTTGTCTTATTATTTATTTATTTTTTTGTTTGCTACTATTTTTGCTGTCGTCGGCGGTTGTTGTCGTTAAAAAAAAATAAAATACAAATTCAAGTGGTTCAAATGAGGTTACAAGTATGCATGCCATGCCATGCCGTGTTGAACGTTTCGAAAATTTAGGTTTTTAACATACATGCATATGTACTTACATACTTCAATTCCAACTATGAATTTCTTGCTCTTCACTTATTTTTAGAAAAAAAAAATGCTAAAGAATTATTTGTTGGGCTTTAAATGTGACACAAAAAAATTGTAGAAAAAAATATATACAGCATGTAATTAAAGTGCTTGGAGTTTTTAATTCTTTCTTTCATTGGTTTATGATTAACTAAACAATTTCAATGTCAGACTACGAACGTATTGAGAAATAAAGATTTTATTTACACATGTTTTGTTGCAAACAGATTAGTAACTAGTGAAGAGGCAATGATTGATAATATCAGAAGCTTAAAACAACACTGATATAGCGAATCATAGAAGGCAGGGAGGAAACCCGACCAATTGCTTAAATCATACAAACCGAGAAGTCTCAGTGCATTTTTCCTTAAGTCAATGGAGCAGATATTGGAAAAACTACCTGGTGCATTTCCCACTGTAACGCCTTCAAATTGCCTATCATCGGAGTAAATATATTGTGAGTGCGTAACATAGTCGTGTTACTATCATTGAGGGGGCTACTTAGTCCAAACAAATAGTTCTGTGTGCGTTTATTTGCATTTCGGAAGCTTTTGGCAATACATTCTGCGGGTGAATAGAAAATGCTCTTCTATGAAGGAAGTACTTGGTATTATCATCACTTGGATTTTAACGTCTAAGACGGTCAGCATTGAATTGAGATATACGATTAGGTCTATAAAGGCCACAAGACCCTTCTGTGGACTGTCGTAATAGGTGAACTACTCCACAAGCTGAAGGACCTATGTTTTCCCAGTAAGTGCTATGCTGCTTATCTTGTAGTGTACGTAAGAGACTGGCACAAGGATACTATTTCGCACCGCATGAAACAAGCTCTAAATCTGATAAAAGAGTGCTATGGGGATATTGGGCTTTCCATTAACCCATCTAAGACTACACTAGTGCTGTTCACTAGGAAGAGGGCGTCAATCTCAGGTGATCTGTACTGAATGGAATGGTATTACAATTATCCGGCGAACCAAATTATTTGGGCGCAACGCTGTATAGGACGGTCATCTAAAACACACATCTTGGGAAGGTTACCAAGAGAGCAACGAGGGCATTCTGTTAGTTCATTCCATCGGAAACTGTGTGTGCGAGTGTCTCTGTAGGAGCATGAGAGGGGGCCCACATAACCTCGATAATGGTATTCGACTGCCTCGACCGTCCACATTACTTGGGGAACTTTAACGCCGTTACATTGGCGCCGAGCCATTCTATGGACTTACGAAAAGCCACAGAAAAGAAATTCTTAGAAAATGGTAGGAAAGAGACGGCCAGCGTTAGGCCAAAAGCTTCCTGATACCGAATTGGGCAATCTCAAATAGTAGTGAGTAGTGTTTATTAGGTCGACCAGTATACACGTATCTTCCTTTGGTCCGCTGTTCAGTCTTCAATTTAATTAAAACAGTTACAACAGAAATAAATTAAAAAAAGAAAAATACAAGTGGAAAAAAAATAGAAAATAAAAAAACAAATAACTTAGTGACAACATCGAAACAAAATAAACTTAAAAAGATAAAAAATTTGATCAACTTACATTAACGAATAAAAGAACAATAAACTTTAATATAACAAATAAAATACAAACCGCTATACCAGCGACGGGCGAAAAATATAAATCAGTGCTGACACCACCAACCAGTGCTGTCACTTCGGGTCACGGTGACCGGATCAGGTCTTTTATGGCCTCTTTTCGTGTCATTGTGCTAATTCCCTTTACCATATCCGACTAAATCTTTTGCATTGTTGGTGCCATTGTGTTGGTTAATGCTAGACTGTTTGGTGATGAAGGAGTAACACTGATCACCGGCAGTCGTTCAAGTGGCAACTGCAATACAAAAGATAGACATTTTTTGACTTTTCACGTGTTGATCATGACAGGCCGATTCAGAATTGACTTCTGCAACACACGTGGTCTAAGGGCAAACTTCTTCTCTGTCTATGCTCACGTTTGTCTCAATCGGCCGGATGTTTTCGCCTTAAGTGAAACCCAGGTGTCTGAGGATGCTGACCGACAGGATTTTCACATACGTGTGTATCACCTCCTATTTCTTTTCCATCTACACAGGGGCCTTGCAATTTATATACGCAATGAAGTTGTGTACCAGTGCCAATCTTTAGACACGCATGATCCCGAATTTAGCTGTCTTTGGGTTAACTTCAAAATCAGGGCACATATTTTGCATTTCGGGTTTCTTTACAGAAGCCCAAACACGGAAAGGGAGAAAACTATACAGAACTTCGATGCCCTTTCCGACACTATATCGGGGATCCTCGAATATTACCCGAACAGTGAAATCGTTATTGCTAGTGATTTCAATGTCCATAATTTATCGTGGCTCCGCCATTCGAGCAATACAACTCCAGAAGGCCAATATGCTGAGCTATTCGCAGCGCACAATCACCTTGCGCAATTAGTGAATGGACCAACACATATTTCATGTGTTGACGGGCACCAACACAACACCATCGACCTTTTTCTCACTTCACACCCTGACAAGTATGAAATGAACATTAGCGCACCTCTCGGTAATTCGGATCAATGCACCATTTCTGCCTCCTTTTCGTTTGCGTAACTTCGAGTCGTTTCACCGCCAGCTACGAAACGTTTAAAATATATTTACGAAAAGGCACGTTGGGCTGAGCTCAACGATTTATTTGGGCATTTCAATTGGAGGCTTTGCTTCCTCGACAATGATGTCAATGCCATGGCTAAAATGGTCACGGGAAAGTAAAAGCTTTTGGTCATTCGTTAAAAGAGTTAAGGGAAATGCTAGTTCTTCTATTCCGTCTCTTTTAAAGGATGATCAAATATTCACTGACCCGGTTGATAAGGCTAACCTCCTTGCTGAAATGTTTGCAGGTAATTCTCACCTGCCGGAAAGCAATCAACCACTGCTCGCATCCGAGCGTTTATCCGTAACTATGCCAAAGATATACTTTCGGACTCGTGCAGTTAAAAGGGTTTTAGCGGACCTTAACATTAATAAGTCTCCTGGCCCGGATGGAATTCCGGCACTGGTCTTGAAGCAGTGCTTTTCGACGTTATCGCGTCCTCTGGCAATCCTTTTCAGCACCCTATATCATGCAGGCTAATTTCCGTCGTGCTGGAAAGTTGCAAATGTTACGCCGATCCGAGAGAAGAGAGAGGCAAGCAACCCTGAAAATTATCGCCCAATCGCAATATGCTCTACCATTTCTAAAGTAATGTAGAGTATGCTAAATTTCCATCTTATGAAATATCTGGAGTCCAATACCTTACTTAACGACCGGCAATATGGCTTCCGTGGAGGACGTTCCACGGGAGTGGCTCTAGATATTTCAAAAGCATTTGGCAGAGTGTGGCATGGAACACTCTTGTCCAAACATATTGCTTTTGGTGTCGGCGATATCTTCTCTCGATTTATATCGAGCTTCCTCAGGGATCGCGCTATAAGAGTTGTTATAGACGGGATCTCATCTAACGAGTTCAAGATCAATTCAGGGGTACCACAAGGCTCCATTCTTTCTCCTACCCTATTTCTTAATTTTCTTAATTACCTTCTATGTCATACTTCCAACCCTATCCACTCTTTCGCAGATGACAGCAGTATCTGCCATTCATATTCATTTGATCGTAGGCCGACATCAACTATGATCGCGGCTACGCGGCAGAATATGAATGATTCGCTAACAGGTGACCTCACGAGAATATTGGAATGGGGTCACGCGAACAGGGTCGATTTCAATTCCCAAAAGACCCAATGCTGCATGCTAACCCATCGCCGTATGCACGATCACGCTGCCTCATCTGTAATTATGGGTGGCATAAACATTGAGGAATCAGAAGCTCTTGATGTTCTTGGCATGAAAATTCAGTGTGATGTCCGATGGTCTAAGCACATTTTTCAGGTCTCAGGCCTTCAAGTACCTAGGCTTTTTAAGGCGGTGTAAGACATACTTCACCCCATCTGATCTCCTTACTAATTATACCGCCTACATCAGACCGAAAATGGAATACAACTCTCATGTATGGGCCGGTGCTTCAAAGACTATTTTGAAGTTACTCGACCGTGTACAAGAAAGGGCGAAGAAACTCATTGGAGGGTAGCCTACTCATTGACTCTCTTCAGCATCGTCGCAACGTGTCGCGTTTCGTTGTTCTATCGTTACTATAATGGGGTGTGTTCTAATGAATTCAGGGAACTTGTTCCCGAAACCCGATCATTCACGCACACGACGCGTTCATCATTAAGAGCGCATCGATTTTTGGTCAACTTGGCAGCGAACCGCACTACGCATTACAGTGAAAATTCGGTTTATCCTGTCACTTTTAGCGTGGGAAGATTTAAATCAAATGTCAATAAACACTACTCCCTCTATCCTCCTTCCCACAACCTAATTTCCTAGTTCCAGCACAATGCAACGCATGTGTAGCGGTCATCCCCTGAGTGCCGGTCCAAGTAAAAAAAAAAATAGGCTACTTTCGCTGAATAGGGCGGACATACGCATTTGGCGGGGTACTTCACAGGCTACTGTGGGTGGCCGTACCATCTGAATAAAATATGTTTGTCCGATACCAATGTCTGCCGATTTTGTGAAAGTGACACTGAAAGCTATGAACATGCTCTTTGCGATTGTCCTGCATTCGGCAGATGTTTCTCTATCTGGGTGGCATTGTAGTGCCTCCACACAAGTTGTTATTATATACTCAAGTCGGCCTATAATCTATTTGGATGTCATTTCAAAAGTTAATTTGTTTATGTCATTAAACAAATTAAATAATTTGTTTCTCCAGTTGGTCTAACTTGGTTTAACACTTCAATTTCAAAAGTCCTGAAATTAAATTAAATCAAAAAAAACTCACTGAAACTTAAGAATTTGAATTTCAACGCATTCATTACGTTCAAAGTTATTAATTTTTTATGAAATGGTTTCAGTTTTATACATTCAAATTAAAAGCTAGATTTACAAAATTGTTTTATGCTAATATTCTCACAGAAGAAGAAAACTTCTAATAAAATGCTGAAATATAACGCGCACATTTGTTGGGCTAATGACATTAATAATTCCCTTCTTTTTGTTATAAACAATTTAAGACAAGTTATTGCTCATGCTAATTCCAAAGTAGAATATTATTTAAATGCCGTTAATTTTTATATTAAATTTTAAATAACATTAAACAACAAAATAAATTCTTTTTTAAATTATGGCCAATTATGGTGGTCATTGCCCGTAAACAAAGCATAATATTTAATAACATCTTTTTTAACAAATTAGAAATTCAAACTAGAGAATGTGATTGAATGGAACAAGTAGCAGTGGTAATATTTATTCGGCTGCAAAGAATCTTTTATACCAGTGATAGTATGATTTGAAAAAATTCTATGAATGACATTCGTCTTCGATATTAAGAATCTTCTAAATACTTAATAAATCATAATTGAATTATTTATTTATGTAGAGTGCCATCATTGTAGCGGATCGTATTCCACGATTTATATAATTTTTCTGAATAAGCTATAAAATGTTCAGTAAATTCCAATTCTCTTATGGGTCGACTATGGTTTGCAACCGAACTGCAGTAGAGTTGCACACACAAAAAATCAATGGAATTTTGGAAACTGAAGTTAATGCAGTTTCGACCATTTTTAGGAACTGGCAACTGAACAACAGTTCGCTTGCAATCCATAATTGAGACATTAGAAAATTGTTACCCTGCTTCTGATAATTGCCTAAACTTTGGTCTAAATTCTTCTTCTCTCTTTTGTAACGGCAGAAAATATATGCTTGTACAAATTAATTTAGTGTAGTCTGCATGCAAATGAAACAGCATGTCTGCAAGCCGCTTGTGTTTTCTTTACACGTGCTTTGTGGCTCGTCAAACATTGATTGTATATTTAATTTTGTACTACGAAAATGGTAATACCAAAAGGCAGTCGCCGTCCAAATTATGAAACAGTTGCTGCAGAAACGTTTTCTGCTGAAACTGCATTGGTGTCCATATTATGAAATTTTTCTTTCGCAGTTTAGTAGTTTTTATGCATTGATTTCTCTTCTTCTTCTCATATTTTCATAAGCTTCATGCACATGGAGTGACGTTAACTTTTTTATTTTGGTTTCCTTACATTCCTAAAAATATTACCATTTTTAGATAAAATTACAGATTAATAAAAATATTTTCTTATTAAAGCAGGTTGATATTTGTAATTCAATAGGGGAACTCATGAAAACGCTTAAAATTGCCATTTGTGCAATTGGGCAATTTTGCGAGATCTATTTCATGAAGCCCCTTTTTCAATTGTTGTGCAATTTTAAACAGTTAATCTCAAAGTAAACAACACCAGCTGACTTATTCAATGCACAATTAAGCTGTGCAAGTTTACGAGACTAAATTGTTGGGCAAATTTACGAGGTTTGTGTAAATTAATTTTCAAACAAATTTTGACAGTTCATTTACGAGATCGTAAACTTGCACACTTTGCGCAGTTTACGAGACTTTTACACGTTTTGATGAGGACCCTTAATATATTTAGTTAAAGAAATAAGAAAAACCTAAAGAGACAAGTAGCAATAATAAAATAATTTGTACTTTTAGTAAAACCTATGTATACATTTTTGAAATATTTAAAACTTAGCTAAAGTGTTTCCCTTAATTGTAATGAAATCGTACTTTTTACGATTTGTTTTTATGAGATTTTACCGGCGACTTCGCGCACGTTCTTCTCTCCATCACATTATCTGGTCACATTGAAAAAAACCTATTTGGATTTGTAGACGCAGATCTATCTAAATTTCATTAAAATCGGTTAATTAGTTTCGGAGATGCGGAAGATGCCCCACGTGATCACATTAAAAAAAAATATAATTATGTGTCCTTCTAGATGCAGACCTATTCATATTGTAAATGTCATTAAAATCGGTTAGATAGTTCCGGAGAAGCGTATATTGTGCCCTACCTCCCATCGTAGTACAATTTGTTATGAAATATATAGCCAATATTGGTTTCTAGAAGCAGATCTATTTATATTCTAAATTTGATTAAAATCGGTGAGTTAGTTTCGGCAACGCGGAAGTTGCCTCCTACCTCTCGTGGCACTATTTTTGACTGCCTGTGCAAACATTGCAGATGGGCTGGATCCGCAATTTCGATACATAGTGCATTACCATAATAGAAAAAAATATATCTAATTGAGATTTCCTACACTTATGCAGATTTGAAACAAAAAAAAAACTTTGCTAAATGATCAGTGGAAATGTTTGAAAATTTGCAAAATTGCTAATCTGCTAGCAGAGTGACTTCTGATTATGTTTTAAATTTA
Organism: Dexiosoma caninum; assembly: GCA_963924685.1. Lineage (NCBI taxonomy): Eukaryota > Metazoa > Arthropoda > Insecta > Diptera > Tachinidae > Dexiosoma > Dexiosoma caninum. The sequence goes on along the minus strand of OZ004729.1, from coordinate 48,923,470 downwards.
ATTTCAATCGGTTTGATAGTTTCGGAGAGACCGATTAAATTGGTCCACAATTCGAGAATAAACAGTCATTAAATTGGAATGTAAATAAAATAACGCATTTTTGACAAATCGCGAAATAATATAAAAGTAACGACTAATCATTACAAAACAAAAAAAGAATAAACAAAATATGTAGTTCTTATTGCCAGTTATCATGGAGAGTGCATACAAATTAATATTTTTGAAACTTCTTCAACACCATAACAAACTAAGTGAAAAATAATGGAGTATATCCATTTTTCGGATTGAAATTTATGGAGTTCACATAAAAGAAATTCTACGTAACACTTTAAATTTTTCCTATTTTGCGTGGACAGTTAAACTAGTACATAAAGTTACCTGAGGATTTCAGAACTGTGGGCGTGGACAATTTTTCATTCCTTAAAAAAGTTTTATGGATTTTATGGACAAGGATTAAAAAAATGATTTAATATTATGGCTTAATTCGAACGTTCCTATTGACATATGTAAATAAAAATTAGCTAATGGTCGAAAAAATACAAAATTATCCAAAGCGGTTCGGTCTTGCATCGATTTTTTATATATCAAAAAAGTGGGCGTAAAATTGGTCGTGGTCAATTGTTTTTCCTAAAAATTTAGATTTGGCTAAAAAACATTAAAAGAAGGACAAATCGGTGCAGCCGTTCTGCGATTTTAAATAAATTTAAAAAAGTTGGCTTAAAAGTGGGCGTGGTATATTTTTGTCCTCCAAAAACCTAAGTTCGGCTAAGATGATGATTGAAAAAAAAGAAAAGTTAGCCATATCGGCACAGGCGTTCTCAAGTGATTTGATTTTTATTTATATAGATAAAATTTAAGAGTTTTCTTTAAAGGCCTAATGAAGATTTTGGTATCAGAACTAAATGAAATTAAACATGCAATTTGGTTTGTTTTGTTTGTATATTTCGCAATTCTCTAAGATTTTTTGGGAGTTCTTGTATAAACATATGAAATTTCTTAGCTTTTTTCAAGAATTTGGTTAAAAGCCTACTAGCACCAAATGAAATGTGCATATAGAACAGCTAAACGATATAACAATCATAGATAACGAATAGAAAATAAATAAATGAAAGAATAGTTACACAATTGTGTTGGAAAATTAAATTTTTCATTTTGTCTTTTAAATAAATTTAGGTCGAATAATAAAATGTTTGTTGGATAAATAAAATTTTTAAAAAGCTATTACATCACTGCTGCAGAGTAAGACGTGCAAAATAATTAGCTGTGCTTGAGAATCTTCAAAAAATTCATTTAAAATTGTTCGACTTTTTAAAATGAAGTTAAATAATATATACCAGGCAAACCAACCCTGCAGATAACTTGACTAATTAAAGCTTGTATGTAAAGTGTAGTCCACAGAGGACTAGAATTGGTCCACGACTAACACCAATGTGTGGAAAATATATGGAGAGAACATGGCTGATTTAACATTACGATATCCTATTGATGGACCGTACAGCCACCTTTGCATTACTTAGGGCTAAACCAAAAATTACGCCGTAATCGTAAATACGAAGAAACGCATGAATACCTGTCCTAAAAGTATCTATAAGCTATTCAATAACATGGTCGATGGATGCATTGCATACAATGAACCACTTATGTGACATAGGTGGAAGAATTTCCAACTGTTGTTGCATTATTCGATTTATTGTAGTAAATGGTAAAATTACACGGATTTGCCACGCTTTGCAGAATATTTTTAATTTCATTATGAAAAATTATATCTCGCAAGTGGTGGCTACTTCTGATTCGCATATTCGTGCTCTTTCCAAAACATTTTCCGTAACCATTCTCAAAAGTTCAGGTGTTATGCTGTAGATTTCGGCGCGTATATTATTTTTTAATTGCTGTATGGTTCTGGAGTTATTAATGTTTTCAATAGTATTATTAATATTTTTCCTTTCAAAGGAAACAGTGTGGAGCGGTTTAATCTGGTGAACGGGAAGGCCAATTAAAATTGCTAGTATGGGAAATAATGCGTTCACTAAAGGTGTCGCGTAAAAGAGCTATTGTCTCCCTCGCAGTGTGAATTTTGTATGGAAACATTCTTATTGTATGCAATATTATATGCAGCGACCATCATGAGAGGCCAAGTTTTGTCTCCTGGTTGATGTGCCTTCATCTTCCCGAATACTCGACGATATGCACTCTGAGTCACGCTGATTTGAAAAAAAATTATAATTAAAAGTTATAAAAAACTCAAACACTGTCGCTGATTTTGGGCCACCATGTAGATCGTGATTTTCTTTTTGAATTATTGAAGTAGTGCCTAAAACTTTTAATAAGCAGCTGAGATGAAGCGAACCATTGACATCATCGAATCACCAATAGGGTGATAGGGCGTATGTAGTACGTATTTTAGGAGTTACTAACAGAAAGACAATTTACGGAGAAGGGTGCACATTTTGTTCTATTAAAAGAACATTTATAAACGATGAAAAAAAAACACGTTAATAAATTGAAGAAAAATTAAGGCTTAAATCATTGCTTTAATTTATTCATAAAAATTAATTAAATTCTTTTAAATGTTAACGAACTTCACCTTGAAAATGCAATCAAATATAAGTTTTATACCTTTGTTGCAACAAATCATTTTTATGATTTAGCAGAATGACTTGTTAGATTTTCATCTCTGTGCTTTTTTTCCTCCAAATACTAAAACTCAAACTCTAAAAAATATGCATTAGTTTCACTAACTAATGGCTCATTTACTAAAACATCATAAATCAAAAAATTCAGTTTTTTATTTATTAACTGGACAATAATTTGTCATGTGGCTTTTATTTCTCCTTTTTGTTTAATTTTTCTGTTGAGTTGGGGATTCACAAGTTGTCATAAAGTGGTATGTTTTGAAAGAATAACATAAAAAAATATGTCAGTTGTGAACAAGTGATGAAAAAAGAATGAAGGAAATTAATATTTATTTCTTTTCAAAATGCCAAAAATATGTACAGCAACAGAAATGCTGGCGGTTACTTACGACAGAACACAGTGAAAAAAGTCTTATTAATTAAGAATAATTTTTACTTGAAAACATAAAAATAATACATAATAATAAAGAGGGTGCTGATGGCGAGTAGTCAGCGTGTTGGCTCTGCAACCAGAAAGACCCAGGTTCGATTCCCAGCCGGGTCAAATCAGAAAAAAAGTTTTTTCTGAGTTTTCTGTGCTACAGCACCCTCCTTCGTCGGCATTTGAGCAATAAAACGTCGGCGAAGTAAAATAATAAATAAAATGGCTCCATTAGCTTAAAAATAATGCGTCAAAAACATCAGAGACGCCACAACTTTGCTTTATAATTAACACGCAACTGCAGAGTTGTGCAAGAATTAAGCTCATCTTCCTACCACTTTCACCACCTGTCTATTCTCTACCCTATCCTTCTCTCTAGTTCCAGTGCAATGCATTGCATATGTAGGGGATAGCCCCTGAGCACTGGTCCAAGATAAAAAAAAAAAAAAGGGGGTACTCTGGGTTAAGTAGTTAACACGTTGATTTTACAACGAAAAGATTGTAGTTCCAACCTATCCCCCGCCTAACGAATCATTTTTACAGCCCCCACACGTATTCAATCTATATCACCGGTACTAGTTTCCAAAGGGAGAGTCCAGAGAAGAGCCTGATTGTGAAGTGATAAGAATATGGTTTAATTCTTAAATAACTCTGCAGTTTTTTTTTTTTTTCTTTTTTTATCTAGGACCAGCACTCAGGAGATGACTCCTACACATGCAAAGCATTGTGCTGGGAACTATAGGAAAGGGATAGTAGAAGAAACGACAGGAGGTGAAGCTTAATTAATTATTTTGCAGCTCTGCTTTCGCACGTTCTTTTGTTTTTTTATACTCGTAGCAGTGCTGACGCTTCGCTTTAGTAGCTATTTTTATTATTATTTTACTTCGCCGGTGCTACACAATACCGACAAAGGAGGGCGTTCTGATGTGATTGTGGATTGCTATCAGCTGAAGCCGGTATTGTTTAGTGACCAGTGACTATGCCTTCGCCACTGAAACCTTCCGACAACAACTGACACACAAAAACACACTAATGCACATCAGAAAAATGCGAGATGTTTATTTTTATTTAAAAATTTTTTTGTCTGAAACTGGGGTTGAACCAGTTGGTTGTGTAGTCAACGTGCAGACTACCATCCATCGTGCCATCGCCACCCGTTACACGTTTTTAGTGAACTTGGTCATGAAGTTCAAGTCCACGTTGTTCTAACCTTGAGCTAGGTAGAGTTACTGCGTCTCTGATTATTATTAGACTTCGCCGGTGTTTTATCAACGAAGGGCCTAGCACCACCTGTCTCTTTCGAACTGGTTCCGGTGCAATGCATTGTATACGTAGGGCACATCCTCTGAGCACTGATCGAAACAAACAATTTTTTAACAAATGGGAAGGAATTGATGTCACGACTTTCGGCCTGTAGAATCACCGCATCAAATTCTTTTTAATTCAATCTTATTTTGTTGATAATAAAGCTAGATAGCTCGAGCTTTTTACGCTCGATATTTGGATAACTACTGTGCCATCTTGTACATCGCGAGTTTTTTTTTGCTAAATGAATTGAATCATAATGAAATTAATCAATTTTACTTGCTATCACACTCATGAAACAAGATCAAAAGCAGCAATGAACAAGTTAAAAAATTTCAACTAAAAGACGTTTCAAAATGTATTTGCAAAACTAGACTAGTTTGTTGCTTTGACGACAGCAACTTAAAAAGAACATAGTTTTATGCACTTTGACATTTTGGCTAATTAATATTTATTTCCGGATACTCCTTTTTTTGGTAACATGCATATAAAATTATAAAGTAGTTTTATTAGTGTTTTCATTTAAAACTATATATTACGCGCGCCGTTTGATAACTTCATGACTATTTGAATAAAAAAATTTTTTTTCGGCAAATAAGCGTTTAATTTTTTAACATAATCTCTTTTTGGATCAATACTTTTAGTGCAGCGTTTTTCCAATTTTTTATTCCTTCCAAATATGCGTTTGTTTCGTCTATGACCCATTCGACCCAAATCTCTTACTACCCAGCGATTTCTTCAGGTTTGGAAAAAGAAAATAATAGCAGGGGGCTAAACTTGGGATTATGCTGGATGGTGTAGCAGTTCGTACACCAAATGATGTATTTTTGCCATACTGACTGTGCGCATTTTTTCGCCAAATGTGGTCGTTTTTGCTTTACATCAATATCGAATCTGTCTAAAAGCTCTGAATAATATTGGTCGGTGAACTTTCTACCCTTCTCTATGTAGTCTATGTGAAATACACTGAGTGCATCCCAAAAATATGTGGCCCTGACCTTGTTGGCAGACAGATCAACCTTGGGATTCTTTATGCGCATGCTGACGTTGGCAGCGAAACACACTGTTTGATTGTTCCTTGATCTCTGGGATATTGTGATGCATCGATGTTTCGTCTACGATTATATAATGACGTAAAAACACATCCGTATTGTGGTTGAACATCGCACATGAAATTCACTTTTTCCCATTTTTGTTAATATTCACGAGGTTGTCTGCTTCTAATAGCTGTCAATCACATACTAAATGACGCAGCTTTCTCAAACTTAATGGATGGTGGCTGACGGCAGCGGTGTTGTATTTAAAGTTACTGAGAGGGAAATGCAAAAAGTCGCGGAGTTATTAAACAATCTTCGCATTATTACTGATGCAAAAACTCTTAATGATTTTAAATTATTTGACTATTGCTCCTTGGTACATTAGTTTAGTGTGTTTTTTTCGGTTTTATAACTCTTTGGCAACTTAATTCACTATCTGTTTCCGTAAATGCAAACGAAAGTTTCAATGGATCATTTATATTGGAAACAAAAACAAAAAACAATTATTTGTTTTGTTTTCAATGTAATTAATCTTTGTCGGAGATTCCTTTTAAACCTTTGAGTGATATTCTTGGACTTACAATGGTGTGCAAAAAAAATCAATCAAAGTTACGTGAGCTCCGAATTATATACGCTTGGTAATAACAATATTCAATTTACATATTTTTACATTTTGTTCTTCACATTGGCAGTAATTTAACGAAATAAATGTCACTATGTCACTACAGTGTGATAAGAAATGTAACTTTAAGGCTTTCAACAAATTTATGAAAATTATTGATGCTGGTAAAAAAAATATTAATGCGGCAACATTCCTGCAAATAATAAGGGAGATTCCCTGACAAAAAAATTAAAATTTTTAATACACTATTTTTAAAGCTAATATTTTGTATTGTAACCATTGCTTGTTACTGCCAATTATAATCAACCAAAAATGTTGATTTTACATGTCAGGTTTTCTCGAAGGACATGAGGGTGGCGATGGCACGATGGATGGCAGTCTGCACGTTGACTACGAATCCAAAAACAGACCTGGGTTCAACCCCAGTTTCAGACTAAAATTTTAAAATAAAAATAAACATCTCGCATTTTTCTGATTAGTGTGTCAGTTGTTGTCGGAAGGTTTCAGTGGCGAAGGCATATTCAGTGGTCACTGAACAATACCGGCTTCAGCTGATAGCAATCCACAATCGCATCAGAATGCCCTCCTTCGTCGGTATTGTGTAGCACCGGCGAAGTAAAACAATAATAAAAATGGCTACTGAACCGAAGCTTCAGCACTGCTACGAGTATAAACAAGCAAAAATAAATAATTTAGCTTCACCTGCTGTCATTTCTCCTACAATCCCTTTCCTCTAGTTCCAGCACAATGCTTCGCATGTGTAGGAATCATCTCCTGAGTGCTGGTCCCAAATAAAAAAAAAAAAAAAAATATACTCCACTAAATTCATACATGGAGTATGACACCTTTATGACTTTGCCACTGCCAGATGATAAAATTTAAATTAGAAAGTTTCCTCTTTTGCTCAGTTAAGGCACATCACATCAGCTATTTTATTCCGTACAAAGTTTTCATGGGAACGAAAGCATAAATGAGAAGCAAAATTAACAAAATTTGCGTAGTCAAGTAAATTTTCATAAACAAAGATTGTGTCCAAAATGCACTCTTGTACTTACAAATAAATTAAAAAATTGAGTCCTATATCAAGTATTGAGAATATCCAGCTTTTAACATCTGACATTTGTAAGCATTGATCGATTTTGATAAAATTTTGGAGTATTTGTATTTCAGTGTATTTATTTATTACTTCGTCATATATTGGTTCAAAAACTCTCGTTGTATTGCTTTTCAATGTTCTTACTGATAAAGTATACATTTGCAATTTGATATGTGTATTTGCGCACCGATTTGTTACATAGTTGAACAAGTGATTGCATATTACAGTCGGCATTGCCTGAAAATTAGAGGCAATCCGATACGATACGACCTCAAATATTGGGCGTTAGCTTCAACTAAGTGCGATTGTTACTGCCTCATTCCAAATACTTGTACTTATGCTAACAATGATTTCGATTATGTCCTTGGTGAAAACGTAGTATAACGACTGTTATAAAATATAACCGATCCAACTTAATTAATTTGTTAGACAACGTTGAGAAAAACAACCGTATTCGAGAAAGACAGTGGTACCGGGGTTTGCTTACGAATATTTTGCATGCCGGTATATTCAAAAGAACTGTTTCAAAATAAAGGATTATCATACTTATGACACAAATCATCCAAGTGGCAGAGCTTGTGGAGGGACAGCAATACTGGTTCACAGAGATGTTGCCTATTTTCCCCTGCCAGAATACTCGACGGATCACATACAAGCCACCACCATAAGGTTACCACGTTGTGGTACATCGATTTCTGCCGTTTATTGTCCACCCAGACACTCCATTACTGCGGATTTTTATACTTTTTTACAACGTTAGGAACAAAGTTTATTGCAGCAGGTGATTTTAATGCAAAACACACTTTTTGGGGTTCCAGACTTATTTCACCAAGAGGAAGGCAACTTTTGGATGCGATATCCCTTCACAATTTGGATGCAATATGTGCAGGTCATCCTACATACTGCCCTACAGACATTAACAAAATTCCAGATGTGATCGACTTTGCGGTCACTCGTAGCATAAGAAAAGAACTATTTCATTTTGTTCCGTCTATGGAAATTTCATCGGATCACTCACCTACTTTTTTGAATGTTTTTCGCGCTTCTAAAAATGCAGAGCAAAATATTTTGTTGTCATAAAAAACATATAAATTGGCTAAAGTACAAAATGTACATTAGTGCCCACTTGCCACAACACTTTTCTTTGAAATCGGAGTTTGAAGTAGAAGATGCTGTAATCCTCACAACCAACATCCTGAAAGAAGCGACAGCAGTCTCCGCATCAAACGTTTTGATAAAAAGCGCAGGCGTCAATATAACAGTAATGCCAGCGTTGAGTCCTTGATAAGATAGAAAAGACAATTGAGGCGTCAGTGGCAGGAGCTCCGTTCACCTGGAGTAAAGGCACAACTAAATCAATGCCAACGGAAACTGCGTGTTTTGCTGGAAGAGGACAAAGAATTTCAACTGAATGAATATCTGCAAAGTCTGGACACAAGAGAGCAAACAGATTATAGTTTGTGGAGGGCTACAAAAAAAATGAAACAACCCACCGCATACGAGGCCCCGATAAGGTTACAAAATGGTGAATTTGTGAAGAGTACAGAGGAAAAAAATTGAGGAATTCGCCAACCACATGGGAAATGTATTTACACCAAATCTAACCGCTTCCCGTATTGCGCCGGTTGTTATAAACGAAAGAGTACAACGTCCACTTAAATTCTGCTTTGCTGAAGTCCAATTTGCCATAAAAACATTAAAAGCCAGGAAAGCTCCAGGCAGTAACAAAATCACGGGAGCAATGATAACTAATCTGCCACAATCTGCTTTGCGGCTGATTCTCTTTATTTTCAATGCTATGTTGCGGTTGGTACGTTTCCGAAAGCATGGAAGCACTCAGAAATCGTAACGATTCCTAAGCCAGGTAAAGATGCTACGCAAGTATCTTCTTATCGTCCAAAAAGCTTATTGCCGATACTGTCCAAACTTTTTGAAAAATTGCTTCTCGAGAAACTACGGCACCACGTTGACACTACTTCTGTTATCCCACATCACCAATTTGGATTTAGAAAATGAACAGCACTGTGGAACAAGTGCACAGAATAACAAACCTTGTCCGAACGGCTTTCGAGAATAAGGCATACTGTTCAAGCGTTCGGCAAAGTCTGGCACGACGGTCTGTTGCACAAGATTGTAAACTTGCTACCGGAAAACGTTCACAAATTGTTCAAAAATTACATAAAAAATAGATCTTTTCATATAAGGTCGAAATCTGTGATATCTTCGACTAAAAATGTCCCTGCTGGTGTACCACAGGGAAGTATCCTCGGTCCTTTTCTGTACATTTTATTTACTGCGGATATGCCTACAAGTCAATTGACGCAAGCATCAACTTTCGCGGATGACACTGCTTTTCTAAGCATACACAAGAATGCAGCAGTAACAAGTCAACATCTTCAAGCGCATTTGAACCGATTGGAAAAATGGTTATCAAAGTGGAAGATAAAGTAAATGCTTCTAAGTGCCTCCACATTACGTTTACTCTGAAAAGGGACAATTGTCCTCCCATCACGATAAACTGTGTTACAACCACGTAAAATATTTTGGTATTCATCTCGATAGACGTGTTACGTGGACTAGTCACATAGCGGCAAAATCACTCAACTGAAGTTGAAAACTTATAGGACGACACTCTGCACTAGGCCTAGATATGAAGGTGCTGTTGTATAAGGCGATTTTAAAGCCCATATGACTATATGGCGTTCAGCTGTGGGGAACTGCTTCCGCATCAAGTGTTGCAAAATTACAAACAAGACAGTCGAAAATTTTACGAATAATCACAGGTGCTCCATGGTACATGAAAAATGCAAATATCCACAGGGACCTAAAAATTCCATCCATTAAAGATGAAATCAAAAAAGTCTGTACGAGGTATAGGACGAAGATCACGGTGCATCTCAATCCACTTGCTAGAGACTTGCTGGTTTTCGAGGGTCACAGAAGACTCAAAAGGACCCAAACGTTTGATCTAATGGGACGAAAATTCTGTGTGACCATCGGGTTGAAATTGCATTGGCAATAGAAACAATTTTTTTTTTTTAGATTAAGATTTGAACACATTTTTTCATATTAAAAGATCCAAAATTAAAATAACATGAAAAAAAAAAACGTATGGTAAATCCTTAGAAAGTATACCACGCTACGACGGCGTGCTGTACAAAACTCAATGAGATTTCTGCGTGAGTGTTTTTGTGGTAACAATACATCAAAATCGATGTCACGATTTGGGAAAAGTCATCAAAAATTCGTAAAAAATTAAATAGGCGCATGTAGGAACACGTGGCCGTTGTGCTCAATATGGGGAAAAACAGAGTTCGTTTGTGAAAACTGCAATTAGAATTTGAATAAGAAAACATTTCTCTGAATTATGTAGCTCTATTTTTGGGTATTTTTCTACCCATCAGGTTACATACGATAAGCCACACATCTAAAATATCAGATGTAAAATTATGACGTGAGAAACCACCTAAGGAATATTTTGTTCCATTTTGATTATAAAATTAATTCGAATTAATTTCTTTACCTTTAAAAATTTACATACAAGCTTCCATCTGTCTTCTATGGCATACAGTTCATTGACACCGATTGTCAAAAACATTCACATAATTTAGAAACATGCTAACAAAACGTCTTGATTGCTTATGATTACTGTGATGTTAAAAAATTAAACGCACCGAGAAGATAATATTTGCATAAATAGTCCATTAATTGGTTAATTATGAAAGGTTGACATTTTCTTCATATATAAATTATTTCCAATGTTTTTTTTTGTTAATTTTTGTACACTAAAGTATAAAAAATTGGCCAAATTTAATTTATTATTCATCTATGTTTGGTGTTTGTTTAAGTAGCCTTCACTATGTATATATCGTTGGTGCTAATGCCACCTCATAAGTAGAACTTCAATCAAATTTTTGAAAAAACTAACAAATCTCATAGGTTTATAGAAAAACTCCCAAAAAATATTTGAGAATTATAGAACCCAGAAAAAGTTAAAAAACAAACGCTTAGATAGTACAGTCGTCCCAATCTGAAAACAATATTATTGTGCAATCGCGTAAAACTTTTGTCCCTTCGGAAGACATGTAATGTGATGTCTGGAATGTGACTTGTCAAATTTGTGAATCACATGTAATTCTGCATGCCTGTGAAAATTGAAGATTTATAATAATGGTTTGCAAACATACATGTTTAATTACGTCTTACATACTACAGAACACAGATATTTAAGTCAAGTTGCAAAAAGTGTTCCTACCGCCATAAAAAATTGTTGTTTGCGCCGCAGAAGTGCTGAAGGCATAGACATTTTATTAAGTTTTTTCTCCTCTAAACTCGAAAATGTTAAGGATATATTAAAGGTGGTGATGGCTGAAGTAGTCTGCATGTTGACTACAAAACCAAGAAAGTCGTGGGTTTCGAGCCCAGTTTCAGACTAAGTCATAAAAAAACATGTCGAATTTTTTCTGATATGCATTAGTGTGTGTTTGTGTCAGTTGTTGTCGGAAAGTTTCAGTGGCGAAGGCACAGTCACTGGTCACTGAATAGTACCGGCTTCAGCTGACATCAATGCACAATCACATCAGAGCGCCCTCCTTCGTCGGTATTGTATAGCACCGGCGAAATAAAATTTACTAACAATGGCTACTAAATGAAGCTTCAAACATTAAATACGTCTGCTTTAATGTTTAATGTAAAGTGAAGCTTCACCTCCTATCATTTCTCTAACTGCTCCTTTTCTTTACATCCAGCCAATGCATTGCATGTGTAGGGGTCATCTCCTGAGTGCTGGTCCAAGACATGATCTCTTTCTTTTAGAGCAAGAGCGAACCGATTAAACAGCCTATGACACCTTTATGTTAAATGTAAGCAGGGGAATAAGCGAAGGAATCACCATTTACTGCTACTTATGCACATTTATATCCTTGGATCATTTTGCGACAATTGCTTCAGCAAGCAAAAACCTCAAATACGGCCATTTGGGCCAATTAATAGCAAGTACGTTCTTATCAAATTTTCCATTACTGTTAGTGGGTTGCCAGCAATAAAATAATTGCGAATATACAATTTGGTTACATTTCGTAATGCTAATGTGATGTTTACGATGCTGCCAAAATATCTTAAACTCACAAAGAAGAGCAACCAGTTATACGGGTTGGTTACAAAAGCAAAAATATAACTTATTATGAAATAAAAAAAATTACTCCAATTGCATGTGATTGTAAGTAATTTTGTTAAGCTAATTGAGAAAGATTAAAAAAGCTCTTTCGTTTCCTTTCACAAAAAGTATTAAGTTCTCTTTCATATGAAAAAAAGAGCTTATTTACCTCTTAGCGATTTTCTGCTCTTGCCAAGCTTAACGTAATTAATATTTTTTAAGAAAAACAAAAAAAGAAAAGCCTTTAAGATGCTGTTTAATGATTCATGAAGTGTGAGCTTAACAGCCACAAAAACTTTACTGACTTAAGGCCAACTGGAATAAGTGGCTTGAGAGTTTGACTGTGTGGTGTCTTTGCGGAGACTTCTTAACTGTGTTTAGTACTTCGGTGACGGTCAGTTTAGGCGCACATGCGCAAAATTCATTTTAAAAGATTTGATTCTTATTGTTGTATTTCAAATATTAATTCAATAAACTTTCTGGTTTCTCGTTTTAAAATAGTTGTAATTAAAACAAAACGATTTATCGAATAAAATTAATGAAATTAGGAAAATAAATATTTGTTTTGCAGAGGCAACAAATTGTTTCATTTTTAAAATTTTTGCTACAAAAATTAATTTCAGCGCTACATATGTATGTACATATGTACATATGTATGTATGTATACCTAATTACAATTCATTGTTGTATTAAAATGACTCTTAAAAAATTGTATTAATTTATTTATGCTGCATTTTTAAGTCTCATAAAATAACTCGAGTTTTGTGGAAAAAAAGTGGAAAAGTGTTGATTGTATTTCCTGTTGCTCTTGCATAATTAATTATTTTCTTTCGTTGTTATTAATTTAATAAAAATTTTAAAATGCAAAAATATTTTCCAATTACTGTGATAATGGCTGTGCAATGTCTGATGATGGGTGCTTATGCCGCAACACCAAAACAAATAGCAACTACGGGTAAGATGCCTAATACTGTGCGTGCAACTTCAAGGAGCCTGACTTTTGAATCAGTATCATATCTTGTTCAGTATATTTGGATTTTATAATTGAAATGAATATAATTGTCGAAAATTTACGATAATTTTAAGCTGATTATTTTTTTTATTGTAACTGGAAAATGAAGTTGAGTTTATTGTATTTGTTGAAAATACTGACTTTGAGTAATTTTTAAAACGTAGATTATTTCAATATTTCCAGTGTTGATGATTTTTAAAAAATTTATTTTTTTTATGGATTTCATCAGCAAATATAATTTATTTTTTTTACAATTGTTATTAGTACTTCATTGCAGTGAGGTACATTCAAAAAAGGCCAGGACCTAATTGTCGACAACTAAATTCAAAAAAAAATTTATAATTGTAAAAACAAAGGTGACGCCAAGACAGAAATATTAAGAAAAACCAAAAACCAAAAAACAAAACTAAAGAAACAAATAAACTAGTTTGTTATGCCAATCACTTGAAATGACCACAATTAATTAAAGTTTTATTTCTTTTTGTTTGGTTTAACATTTCACGCAAGGTCGCCTTCAAAATTTTGATTGATGACTACTAAAACTTTAATAATTTAAGAAGAGAATAAAATAATTGTATGAAAATTTAAGGTGAATTAAAAAAAAATACATTAAAGCTTTGAGTGTAAGTTTTAGTCATATACAGTAACTGAATAAAATAAATATTTTGTAAACTTGTATTTACGGATTGTAGATTCAAAGTTTTTTCTTATTGTTGGTCTGGGGGGTTACTCACTATTGCAATACGAAATACAATACGAATACAATGTGAAGTTGTACTTCCTTAATTAGAATTTCTGTTTGAGCAATTAGTTAACATTTTTAAATTTTACTGATGCTCTATTTACTAAGAAACGATTAGTAGTCATTAATCCGTTTGTACGTTTGGCATTGGATATTTTCTTTTCGCAAGTCTGGTATTCCGTAATGCGATAGCGAATGTCAAAATCGTTCCATATACACACATATATCGGTGTGCAATAACTCCCGGGCGAAATAAATTCCAAGAAAGAAATGAATAAGTCCCAAAAAAATTTCACATGTATTACCATTTAATGTGAACTTAACTTAAACTTAACTTAGGCCATCAGCACTTCTACGGCGCAAACAAAAATTTTATATGCCGGCAGCAAGCCAATTTCCATCTAATGACTATGTAGTGTAGTATGTCAAATGTACGAGTAATTAAATATGTAAGTTTGCAAGCAAGATCTATCTACATATACATATAAGGTCAGCTTAGAAAAACAACAAAAATATCTGCAGGCATTTTGTTAGTGAAAAGTTAAATGCTGCTTTTACAAAGCAGCTTTATAATAGCCTGCAAAAAAAAGTAAATTTCATTTGTGTATTATTTTTATAACCCATTAGCTATACCTCGCTTCGGTACCGCACACAAACTTATCTAATCACGCCCACTTTTGTATAGATATTGTTAAGATTTTTTTGCATCAGATGTGAATACTTTTATTGTTATATTAACCAAAAAATAAAAACGGTATGAAACGCAGTTTCGTTATAAAGTACACATTTCACTTTCAGGTTTTCTTCTCAACCATTTTTTTCATTTGGTACCGGCCAGTTTGCCTTCTCCCCAATTTCCAAAAAATCCCTTTTTTTGTGCACCTTTTCTGTATGAAAAATAATAGCGGAACTCACTCTTTGGTGCAGATCATTTGCAATCATTGCAAACAGTGTAAATCTAACATAAAATGCAATACCACAAAAACAAAATACATGTAACCGCGATATGCACTTCTTCATCCAATTTGCACCAAAAAAATTCATTGCAAGAAACACAAAAATATGCTAGGCCAAAATATGCTAAACCAAAACAGCTGACTACAAATAAAAATAAACAATTAGATAACTGAGTTCGTAAATTTTTATAACGGTGGCGCCGTCACACAATTTTCCCCCAGGTTGGTCAAAAAGTAAAAATCGGAAGTTTCAAGTAAAATCTTAATAATTAATCAAAATTTTCATAAAATTATTAAAATGAAATCTGATAATTATTTGTCTATAAGACAAGTAAGAGGGCTATATTCGACTGTGCCGAATCTTATATACCCTTCACCATATGAGCATTTTACGTTTTGCCGATTTTCGTGCGTTTTGGCGTTTTTATTTATTTTGGCAACTTTTTTCGTTTTGGCAATTTTCCCGCGTTTTGGCAGTGTTCTTTCAGCTTTCAGGATTTTTTTGCCACCTAAGGTGAAGGGTATAAAAATTAAAGTAAACTAAACTTAATAGAAAATGGAGATTCTGTGTAATATATCTGCACATATTGATATCATTGAAAAGCTTGTCAAGATGCGTATTAGATGCCAAAAAAATTTTATCTCAAGCATAAAAAGTTAAATTTTGGATATCATTCTTGTGCACGGAATCAAAATCTTATCTTCTAAGAATTCAATCTCCTACAACCTAATTTACATTTTATTTTATTTGGAAGTGCTTTCATAAACCAGATTTGTTCCCTTTCATTCGCTGTAGATTGAGCAACGGCGTTCTGATATTGAAAGCGGCTAACTTTTTCCCGGCGTTAAAAATTTTAGCATAGTTAGTGCAATAAAATTATAGTAATTAGACACAAAAAATTAATTTTTTTTTGTTAAAAATGCAAGCAGTCAGCTGTTATCAAAAATTTGATATGCTTATAAAACAGACACTCACGCTTCGTTGCAAAAAACTGTAGCATATTTGCATATTTTGTACGTATGCACCAAAGAGTGAGTTCCGCTAATTTTGAAAATTGGCCGACAAATGACGAAATTATTTGATAATCAATTTTTTGGGGCGAGCACTTTGCCTGCCTGCCCTCCCCCTCAATTTGTAAAAAAAATTGTGTGGCTCTTTTCCATATGCAAAACTAATTTTGAAAATTGATCCACAAAAGGCGAAGTTATTTGGGGCTTTTCCCAATTCCGCCCACTTTTTTACTTATGATTTGTACTGGCCATTAAGTTGCTCACACCAAATTCAGAAACTTTAACCGTTGTCCAGGTATAATGAAATCACTTTTACTGATAATTTTAACTACATAGTCATTTGGACCATATTCACAAACTTTCACTTCAACAATTATCAAGATATTCAAAAATAAATATGTACTTGGTATGGGCGTGGGAACGCCCACTTAGAATTTTTGAAATTTATATAGCCTATAGTTCCTTCCAGATATACAGAACGATACTGTGAAAATTTCAAGAAAATCGGTTCAGCCGTTTAGCTGGCTATAAACATACATACATACGTACATCCATACAAACATGTAATTTTTATAGATAAGATTGCAACTTCTTGCACGCGTCGTCTTCTTAGAAAATTATTTTGTAGGCAAATATATAAATATAATTAAATTAAAGTGAAAAAAATAATAATGAATGAATGCTCATGCAAGCGCAAAAGAATTATTGAACAGTTGAAAGTCGTTTTGCCATAGGTCCAGTGTCTAGTACATATTCCACGTTTTGTGAAATTTTTGGACGAATAGTTTACTTTGAGGTTCTTTATATTATATGTAAGTACAATTTAAAAACTTCTAAAAGTTTACCTAATTTTTAAATGATATAATTACACTGTTTACAAAATTCGAAAAATTTTTTCGTTCGCTAGAAATAAAAATTGTTTCTTTAGTTATTTGGAACGCTGAATTCAAATCTATACTCCGTTTTTTCCATCAGTTCTAGTTTTTGCGATATCGCGGTTTGTAAACAATAAAGGCACTTTCACAACATATAGTAGCATAACTTAGGAAGAGGTTTCCCTATTCTATAAAAAATTCGAAATTCCACAACAAAATAATCTTTAGGCCGTGCGTGTTTCTAAACGTTCTCACTAGTTTTAGAGATATCATCAAAGTTTAAACCAAAAAAGATTTTTAATATTTTGGTTTCAAGATGCATAAAAAATAAATAATAAAAGTTTATTTTTGGTTTAGCAGCTTGTGAATAAATGTATTCCAAAGAAATTGAGCAGAATTTCATTGAAATAGGGGCAGCACTTTGGTTTTTATTCACAATTTAGTAGCAACAGTGAATGCTAGCAATGAAAAACAACAATGTAATTTTTTTTAATTACTCTTTATTTGTTATAATTGGCATGATTGACGGATGTCAAAAGAATTCTTTCGTATAAATACAGTTAAAAAAAATTTATTTTGTTCTTCTTGGCCGAGTGCTTAGGAGATGTTGGCTATATATGCAACGCATTGCACTGTAACTAATAGATAGAGCGATAGTGGTGAGAATAGACAGGTGGGGAAAGTGTTAAGAAGATAGAACTTAATTCTTGCACATCTCTGCAGTTCCGTGTTATTTATAAAGCATCTCTGATAATTTTGTTTATTATGGACCAGCACTGAAGAGATGACCCCTGCACATGCGATGGTGCTGGAGCTAGCAAAAAGGGAAAGCTGAATTTTAGTAGCATTTTTTACTAATTATTTTCGCTGCTGCTAAACAATACCGACGAAAGAGGGCGCTCTGATGTGATTGTGGATTGCTCTCAGCTGAAGCCGGTACTATTCAGTGACCAGTGCCTTCGCCACTGAAACCTTCCGACAACAACAGAAACAAAGACACACTAGTAACAAGTTTTTAAATGTAATTTTTGATTTAATCAGCATGCATACGTCATTAAAGAAACATATTGGAAATAAACCTACTTTTAAATTACGTTTATTTATAACAGTCGTAGTCGGATTCCATATAATGTATTTCGGCACTGCGATACAAGACTCCAGGAAATAAGGCTTCAAAAAGTGAAATGAAATAAAGTCCCAAACATGGGGTAATTTTTCATTATGAAAAATTAACCAAATATTTGTTATGAAATATCTCCCCAAAATAATGAAATATTGCCTCAAAGGACGAGAATCGGAGCTTTCGATCAATAGTGGTGGAACATACATATGTAAAAAGTGGAATGAATATATCGCAATGCTTCCTCTAAAGAGCTTCAACTTCAAATTTACAAATTTTCCGTAGAGGCAAAAAACGTGTTTTTTTAATTAACTCATATATAACCGGGAAGCATACAACTGTATTTTTTTTGGCGAAAATAATGTAAGATTTTTCCAGTGGGTTAATATGACCACTGTATATCGATTTCTACGGATTACAGGACGCCAGTTTTGGATTTCAGATCGGTTTGCAATGCCATCGTCCCTTCGAGGAAATGGTGTTAGAGAAATTGCAAAAATGACGACAGTGGAGACGTTAATTTTTACATGGATGCACAGTGGTTCAAGTTTCTAAGGAAGGCGGTTTACTCAGCTATAGTCATCTAAATTAAAATGAATATTTATGTTTACGGTATTTATGGGCCAATTAGGGTAAAATAAGATAAAAAAAAGTCTTTAAATATAATATTATAATAATTTATTTACCAAAAATGTCAGTTATTAATTAAAGAAAAAATAATAAAATTTATAACGGCAATTTAATACAACATTTGTACATTATTTTCAAAAACTTAACATACGTAAAGCCTCAGGTGATAGCATATACTTCTTCTTTTGTGGTAATTTACGTAAAGAAAAAAGAAACGGGTCGGAATTTAGAAGAAGTCTATGCAAAAGATCAGTGTTAGTGACAACACGAGACATTTTTCGCGTGTTGTCTCGTCTGAATTGCTTAAATAATTTATTACAAGATTCAGCGGCTTCTTTAGAGAGCTCGCCTATGGAAACTAGAAAGTGATCTATTACTTTCGATCCATGAATTAACACTTTACGAACTGAAGCTGGCAAATTATACCATGGATACGTACTAATAAGCATTCGCGCGGTTCCTAACGAGTAATCTCTAAATTCTACACTATTAATTTTGTATCCCGACGAAAGACATTGCCAAAGATGATGACACCGATCAATAACTGCTTGATCTAAGCCAGTTATTTCAGCTGATATAGCTGAATTAAAAAAAAAAGTTATTGTAGTGTTTCCGTCATTGGATGTGCCACTTCCGCTACTTTGAGCTTTGTCGACAATTAAACCTAAGCGTATCCTAAACTGCTGCTGAACATATAGTTTGTTCTGTGCAAGAAGCTCTTTATCATCTGTTGAACGAGCCTGCCACTTTTTAAAATCTAATCGGCAAGATAAATGTATAAAATATTCGAAAAATCTTATCCAAGAATGCAGAGGAGATAACCCAAACTGATATCTAGCAGTATCAATAACGAGTTTACTTAAACGCATGTCAATAACATTAATTTCTTTCGGTGTTGCACTACAAATATAGCATCTACTACACGCTTTGTTACTTAAAGCACTACAGACTTTACCATCAACCATGGTTAATTGTAATGAATGTACAACTTTAATTTCGTTATTGTTGATGTTAAAAATGGATGGTTGTAAATTGCTAATTTTATTTTTAAAATAGGTTTCTTCTTGCACAGAAGGATCTTTTGTTTCTTTAGCAAACTGAAATCGAATAGGTCTACAAAACCTAAAAAAAAACTGAAAAAGCAGCAAACCTACATCACAAATTATGTTAAAAAAACATAATATTTAAAAAAGCTTTAATTTTTTCATTCTTGTTTAATAAAAATAAAATAAATTTGTTTGACATTCTGGCTTGTGTTTTATTTGTGAATATAGTGAATTATATTACATAATAACAGCACATCCAGTAATCCGAATATCTCGTTATTCCGAATCACGGTCTGCAATCACTAATTCGAATTAGCGAGCTGGCTCTGTAGTTTATTAGCACTGCTAATCAACTTTTCGTTGTGTTGCGATTTTATGCAGATTTGATAAATACAACTATTTATTATGTTTGATTTTTAGTTTCAATTTTATCGGGCTTCCAAAATTGTGAAGAAAATATGTATGTGCTACGAATCTATTCGTAGAGACGAAGACCCTCTGTAAAATTCACATTCGCAAACAAACGCAGATAATTTCTTTTTAAATTAAAAGTACAGATGTAGAGTAACATTTTGATATGTAACTTGAAGGCGGCATAAGACGGCAACATAATTAATACCTTAAGTAAAAAAAAAACGTCGTAAAAAATATACGTAAAAATTTATTTTTCGTGAAACCGCTTTCCGCAAAATACGTTTTGCTTAAAAACTTATTAAATACATAATAATAACGGTAAACACCTTCAACTTAAATATCCATTGTAAAACAATAAGTCGAATGTGTTTTTCTTTGAAAAACACGCACTAAAAATTAACTTTAATAGCACTGCTGAAAAAGATAATGAAAGTTGTTTTGATTTGTTCACTTCCGATGCGCAAATGTAAATGTAAAAAACAACTGATTGGAAATCTTTTTGCATGTTTTAGTAGTACCACTAATAGTAAGTATTAGAGCGAACTAACGGTGAAAAAATCGAACATCGTCATTTGACCACTATGTCCTACTACTGAACCACTGTGGGATGGTTTGAAAATGAACTGCAGGCTCGCTCTGGGGTTTACTGCAGCCGCCTGGAAATCAGTTATGCGTACAGACTTCCGGATCATGTGAGTGTCTTCCAGGCGAAGATGTATGCGATATTGATGGTCGCTGGAATAGCGACGGACACGTCCACCGAGGACTTCATCGTTAAAGATGGTCACACGGTGCAGTGAAACCCTGATGCGGCTCCACAGGAACGATCAGGTGACTCTGGTTTGGGTGCCGGGTCACTGTGATATTGAGGGAAGCGAAGTGACCGATGGGCTAGCTCGTGAGGGGACGGCTTTATCCCACCCGAAATGTACAGAGGTCCCTGTACCAATACGTGAGATCAGGCGGGGACTATGGAAGAGGTCTTTGGGAAAGGCAGAACGCAGGTGGGGGGTTTGAAAACCTGCTCGGTCTATGACAAACGAAGAACCGACAACCTCATAAGATGTCGAGGAACAACATTTCCCGTTTGTGGCAGTCTGTACTGGCCACTGGGGAGGCACGCCGGCCATCTTGGGATCGGTGGGAATACAATATTGTGCGAGTGCGTGGCTCAGTGCAGGGGCAGGCGGAGAATACTGGGAGCCACATTTTTTGAGGATCTTAGCGGCATCGGGGACATGAATATTTTGAACATCACGTTTTATTTGTCACTGGGTGTTTTTTTTTACCAATGTCTTCATTACAATGTGTTGTGACAGTGTTGCTTCACATATCATAAATCTATAGATAAATATTTTGCTGGGATATCTTTTGTTTACATTTATTTTTTATTACTTCTTTACTTTTCAACGTTGACACTATTCTTTGTTTTGCTTTTTCTGCGCCAGTGCTCAGGATATGCCTTTTGTGTAACCACAGCATGCGCCAAAAGTAGGTGGAAGGCGATTAGTGTATAGAAGAGACATGTGGTGAAGAGATAAAGCACGAAGGTCTAATAACAGTTGCTGTTGACGCATTACTTTTAAGCTAAAGGAGAGCCATTTTGCTTATTATTTTACTTGCTCAAATAACGCGAGGTAGGGTGCTGTTAACGTATACACAATTGAAGACAATTTTTGTTTGATGGGATATTTGAACAGCTGTTCTTTTTGCTGCAAAATCAACACGCTATGATTGTGTGGTTGTTGTACTTTACTATTATTCTCATTCAGTCAGTTAAATTATTGACATAAAAATTCGAGTTTTTATTATCTCATAAGACAAGAATTCTTCTCCAAAGGGCTCATGTCTTAACACCTAACTTAAACGCTACCATGACATACTTAAATAAGAGCGTAAAGTTATGCCATGAACAGTAATGAAAAAGAGAGATAAATCGCTATATTGACCTGAAAACAACTAAATTGTTATTACTTTTCAATAATGTAAAATTGTATGCTGTCAACTTCAACGTTGAGGGTGGCGATGGCACGATGGATGGTAGTCTGCAAAGAACATGCGAAAGCAGAGCTGTAAAATAATTAATTAAGCTTCACCTCCTGTAGTTTCTCCTACTATCCCTTTCCTATAGTTCCAGCACAATGCTTTGCATGTGTGGGAGTCATCTCCTGAGTGCTGGTCCCAGAAAAAAAATAAATAAACACGTCTTACATCTTCCGGATTTGCTTACTGCAAAGCATTGACGCCGTTTTATTTGGGTTTGCTTCATACATTTTGTGTGTGCAAGGGATAGAAAACGCTTTATGCAGGGAACACAATTTGGTCGATTGACGAATTTCGTCTAGCACAACGAATTCGTCGTTAAAATTTCGTTGTGTAAACTTGCAGTGTGGCGCACAATTACGACGAAGAAATTTCAGCTTTCATAATCAGAAAATTGTTTGCTGTGTATAAAAAAATATTACTTGAATAAATTAAACATTAACAAATAACAATTAAAAAGCAATTTTATGGTATATAATTGTATATTTGACTTAAATGATGTATGTTAAAAATTAAGCATTTATTAAAATAAAAATTAACTTTATTTACTAATATATAAAATCTATCGCAGAGTTCGTCACGCACAGCGAATTTCGTCGACGGATGTGTTGTGTTAATATTCATATGCGCAAAAATTCATCATTCGTCATAATTGTTTTCCCAGCATTACGCTATGTTTTAGGTTAGTCTGTAAAGCACAAAGCATACCAGGTTGCAAATTTTGCACCTCACATGTAATCGTATACATCAGATAAATGTGGTAATAAGGCCAAGTTCCTATACCAAACTTTCGCCCCGTAAAAGTACCAATATTAAAATGAGCTCATTGCCATCAATAACTTTGGCCTTTAGACGTGCTCAGATGTAAATGAGAACCTAGTTTTTCATATGCACTATAGCAAATCATTCCTAGGTAACCAGCTCCCTTGGCAACATGTAGTAAAAGAAAAAAAAGTAAAGAACAGTTTTCAATCAACCGCTAATGGAGAACCTTGAAAAGTGACTAAATAATAAAGCCTTATATTAAGTTTTCACAAAAAAGATGTCTCCTTTTTTTCACTTTCTTCAAAACGAAATTTTTTCTTTTAGATGAAGCTACTCAAGAATTTACATTTATACGCGTTCGTAGCAATCATCATAGCATAGTTATGTATTGATTTGCGTAAAATTAAGGTTCTAATAACCATTTTTTTTTTTTTTTTGGCGTGTGAGGTAGGGTTGAAAATGCCTTCGCTCTTACAGAGACCGTCGTCTTCTGCGTCGAGTGGTGTTGCCACTAAAAAATTCCCTCCCCCTCCTCTGGGTAGATTCCTCCCCGGGACCGCTTTCCGCATTACTTCGGGAAGGCCCAGAACCACGTCCCAATCAGGACCACTCTCACTCACCCACGTCTGGGTCCGCCAAGTCCGCAGCCGGCGCCATGGCCCCGGCCCGTATCGCCTGGTCCCCGTCAGATGGGGCCCCGTTATGCAGCTGCGCATCGAGATCCCTCTTCTTCCTCCGCAGAACGTATCCCACGTACTGCGCCACAGCGTCCCAATTGTCCTCACAATCGAGCATCCTCCCTATCACGGTGGCAGGAGCGAACCCGCCAACCAACTGCGCCATTGCACCTCTCTCAGCATGCTACCTGGTGCAGTCGAAGAAAGTGTGTTCCGCATCATCATCCGCAATACCACAGTAAATGCAGTCGGGACCATCTGCGCTGCCCATCCGGTACAGGTACTTTCGGAAGTATCCGTGGCCCGAGAGGAATTGTGTCAGGAAGTAGTAAACTCCCCAAATTTCCTCCGAATCCATACTTCCACGCAGGGAATGAGCCTCGCCGTCCACCTGTGGCTCTAATAACCATAATGTTGATAGATGTGGGTATGTTCAATATTCGAACAAAAACTAAACTTCTAACAATAATTTGCTTGAAATAAACGTTTTATAGACCAACTAAAGAGCCAAACTTTCAAATAAAGAAAAATAATTTTAGTTTATTAACGTTTTTTTTTTAAATCTTCTCTAAATCTGGTTTAAAAAATTAAGCTGCAAAACTTGTTGACACTTCACTAACTACACAGGACATAAAGCAAAATTTACTTTGGCAATAAAAAAATGTATGTGCATAATTATGTACATAAAAAACATTTGATTTTATAAAAATTTCCAAGACTATAGCCCAATTCACAATCTTGTGAATTTGAAATAGCAAATTTATACAATTGTAAAAATTTGCCACCAATCTTAAACTGCTTTTTTAATTTAGTTTGCCAAAGCACCACTTATAGCAGATTTTTTGCTAAGAAACTTTGTATGATTTGTCTTACCTCTACTCCGGAGCTTCTTGGAGTTTTAAAATTTTCTTTATATCCTTCTCAGTCGATATTTTTTGTTAACCCTTTTTATAAGGTTTTTAAACCATGTTTCCATATTTTTTTATTTGTTATTGTTTGATGTCACTTTCTAAATAAATGGTTTTTTTTATCTTGGACCAGTACCCAGGACCCCTACACACGCAATGCAATGTGCTGGAACTAGAGGAAAGGTATAGTAGGAGAAATGACAGGAAGTGAAGCTTTCCTATCTTACAACTCTACTTTTCGCACGTTCTTTGTTTTTTGTAACAGTGTTGTAGCGCCTCTGATGTTAAAAAGACGTATTAAATTTTTGAAGCTTCATTTTAGTAGCTATTTTTTAGAAAATATTTTACTTCGCCGGTGCTACACAATACCGAGGAAGGGGGGCCTGATGTGACTGTGGCTTGGTTACAGATGAATCCGTCACTGTTCAGTGACTACTGGATATGCCTTCGCAAATGTGTAGTAAATAAACACTATGATTTCCATTGTCGTTTATTTACACCAGTAAAACAATTGCACATATGTTTTTTTTTATTAGGGGAGAGTATTTTCCAAAGGCAATGATTCAATACCATAAACTAAGAAGATTGTGATTTGGCCTTATGTACGTTTAATTAATTTTAATGCTCATTTTCAGATGATGAACTCGGCTCCCACAAGTGCTATAATAAAATTAACATTTCATTTGCTAAAAAAATTTTAATTTGTATAAAATTGAAACATTTAGTGATCACAAAATATGAGAATTGTGCCGAACAAAATTACAAGACCACAAATATAATTTGTAGAGCGAATTTTTTTTAATTTACAAAAAATAATTCTTTTTTTAATTTTTTTTATTATTTAAAACCACATACTTACATATATTAATGAAAATTAAATTCTAATTTTGCTTTGAAGAGTTTTTTATTTAAAAAGAACATTTTCGATGTATTTAAATACATTTTAATTTTCATATAAAATGAAAGCAAAATTATCATTGATGCACCCCATACATAAATATTTATTTAAGTGTTATACAGTGTGGCCCCGATTATCCGTCATTCGATTCGATTCGAAAAAATAAAAATTTTTGGTATCGATTAACCCATAACTCTGTTATTCGGCGTTATAGACAAAAAAAGTCTTTTCGATTTATTTTGAATAGTCACAACGTAAAATGAAGAAAACGATAAAGCGGAATCACTCGCGTGTATGTGATTAATCGTAATTATTATTAAATATAAACATATGCAATGTATATATATTTAATATAATGTTATTATATATATGTACGTACAAAGATATGTGCATATATGTATGTACGTTAGGGTGGAGCGTCGCACACTGGGTATTTCGCGGAAAAAAGTCAAATTGTCAACATACTCTTCATGCAATATGCAGTGATATTTTGAAATTTTAGACAAAATGGTACAATCAAATCAAAAAGAATTACTCCGATCTGACTGCTAGTTTTTTTTTATAGCCGTCTCAAACTCAGTACTTGTATGTGTTATCGAACCAACTTAACCCATTACCGCCCACTGTTACATATGTGTAACGTCGATAAGGGCTAGTCTCAAACTAAACTGTGAAATTATTAAACAATTTACATGTCCCGTTTTATATTTATTATGTATATTTATGTCCAAGCTGCTGCTAGAAATCATTAAAAAGTTAGTTCTGTTCTTTTTGTGGTGGTGTAAGGTTGTTTTGTGAAACGCATAATTTAAAGCTTGAAAAAAAGTCAAATATGACAACACGAAGAAGGTAAGATACTTATTTTTTTAATTCTAATTGTTTTTGCAAAATTTATAAGTATATACAAACAAACAAATAGCATACAATATTTAATTAATCAAGTGTTAAAAAACATATTCGGTTTTTATTGTGTTCGATATGAAGAAAATAAATCTGGTGTTACGTATTTGTAACACTGGGCAGAACTCAAGTATTTTTGGACTACAATTTTAACGTTACAAAAATGAATACATAGCAACTAGATTGGTGTTAGATATACTTTTTAACGTTTCTTTTTACAGATACGGGCTACTGACATTAGAAGAAGCAACGCAATATATTGTGGAGCTTCTGTCAGAAGAAAGCCAGGAAGATGTTATTGAACAAGTCGTCATAGAGCCACCAAGTGCTAGTTATTTGCCATCTGATGAAGACTCCGGAGATGAAGATGGCAGTGGTCTACCACAAAATTTGCCGAAGGCTCTTCTTTTACAACCTTGTGAAGTTACAATTCGCAAGTCCGTTACAGGTGGTGAGGCTGAACCGCAAAATCTGTTTGACGATGACGATTTGATGATTGAACAAGCACTAGAAGATGTTATAAATAATTCTTCAAATAATTTAAATATTGATTGTATTAGGTCTGTTGCTACCACACCGTGCAGTGTTCAATCGGACAAAGTCGCTTCTAAGAGAAAACCATTGGAAAATAAGGTAAAGACCCCTTCTAAAATTCCTCGTTTGCAGTCTGATTCGGCATCAAGCTCGACAAATACAGCAAGAATATCAAAATGTAGAAAATCTCATTATGCGAAATCATTGTCAAGAGAAATGAGCCAGTGGATAGAAGACGATGATGTATGGTGTCACCGTATATTCCCTGAGCCCGATTATTCTGATTGCATGGACTTGCTGCCCTATGAACAATTTGAGAAGTGTTTTGACGATGAGTTGGTAAAAATGCTATGCGATGAAAGCAACTCCTATGCCGTGTATTGTGGACAGGACAACCCAAAAATAACAATGAACGAGATGCGAGTTTTTCTTGGAATCCTGATTGTTACAGGTTATGCGTCAGTTCCTTCAAAAAGTGATTATTGGTCAAATGAAACTGATTTGAAAAATGAGCTAGTTTCCGATGCTATGCGAAGGAATCGTTTTGATACAATATTTCGAAACATACATTTCATAGACAACGCAAAGCGTGAATTAGACGATAAAATCTGGAAGCTTCGGCCGTATACAGATGCTTTGAAAAAACGTTTTCTAAAACATTTCCATCCTGAGCAAGGTCTGTCTTATGACGAATCCATGATAGAATATTATGGCCGTCACGGCTGTAAACAATTCATAAGAGGAAAGCCTCTTCGTTTTGGATACAAAATGTGGAGTTTGAATACTCCACTGGGGTATTTAATAAATTTTGAAATGTACCAAGGATCCAATCCCCGTTTGAAGCCGGAATATTATACAAAATACGGAAAAAATATAACTCCGCTGTTTTGTATGCTGGATGAATTTGATGGAAATTTAAAACAACTTGAATTTTCAATTCATTTCGACAATTTGTTCACGACACCTGCTGCGCTGGTTGGTCTCAAGCAACGAGGTTACCATGGAACTGGAACTATCCGTGAAAACTCCATACCTAAGTCCTGTCCTCTACCTTTAAAAGACGTCTTAAAAAAGAAACAGCGTGGTCATATTGAAAGTATTAAAATGGCCGACACTGGTATAAAAATTACCAAATGGGTTGACAATGCAGTTGTAACCGTAGCATCTACTATTCACGGTAAGTTACCAATAACCAAAATAAGCAGATTTTCTCGAATGGAAAAGAAAAGAATTATGGTTCCTCTACCACACGCCGTAAGCAAATATAATCAAAATATGGGTGGAACCGATCGAATGGACCAAAACGTTAACGCATATAGAATTGGTGCGCGCGGGAAAAAGTGGTGGTTTTCAATCTTCACATGGCTAATAGATGTTTCCATACAAAATGCTTGGCTTCTACATCGCAAAGCAGGAGGGAGTGTGTCGCAATTGAGTTTTCGCCGAGCAGTTGCCAATCGATATTGCAAAACTTATGGCATCATAAAACCCCCTCAAAGTTATCGTCGTTTAGCGGAAGACGAAAAAAATACTCAAGTAGATATGATGGCATAAATCACTTTGTTGTCGAAATAAAGGACAAAAAACGACGTCGTTGTGCAGGTTTACATTGCAGGGCACATCCAGCTTCCATGTGTAAAAAATGTGACGTTGGTTTATGCATCAAATGTTTTGAAAAATATCATTTTTTCTCAACTAACTAAATATCATTCAAGCGAATATATATTTGTGAACTACTTTATTTTTCATTAATTTTAGAATTCTTTTTTTTTATTACAAATGGACTGAAAATTGTTTTGTTGTACCTGTTATTTAATAAATTGGAAGTTTTGTTAAGTTTTGTTTATAAAATATGTGAGTTTTATTTAAAAAAAACAAATGGCCAAAAGTTGTAGGTACTGCCCACTGTTACGTATATGTAACAGGCTCCAAAACCCATTCTGGACCAAATAAAATTAATTTTTTTATTAAAACAAGATTATTTACGTCATACCACCTGCTGTTTAAAATTTCATTGCTCTACCTACTCTAAATCGCTGTGGGCATTAATGGGTTAATTTAAAGCTAAGAATTTCAAAACGAATATTATTT
Source organism: Dexiosoma caninum (assembly GCA_963924685.1). Taxonomy (NCBI): domain Eukaryota; kingdom Metazoa; phylum Arthropoda; class Insecta; order Diptera; family Tachinidae; genus Dexiosoma; species Dexiosoma caninum. The sequence goes on along the minus strand of OZ004729.1, from coordinate 48,894,579 downwards.
TTTTTTTTTTTTTTTTTTTTTTTTTATCTAGGACCAGCACTCAGGAGATGACTCCTACACATGCGAAGCATTGTGCTGGGAACTATAGGAAAGGGATAGTAGGAGAAACGACAGGAGGTGAAGCTAATTTAATTATTTTACAGCTCTGCTTTGGCACGTTCTTTGTTTTGTTTATACTCATAGCAGTGCTCACAAGCTTCGGTTTAGTAGCCAGTTTTATTATTATTTTACTTCGCCGGTGCTACACAATACCGACGAAGGAGGGCGTTCTGATGTGATTGTGGATTGCTATCAGCTGAAGCCGGTATTTTATTATGTGAGCTAACGTTTTTCTTTTTATTTTTTATTTAAAGTAGGATATTTCAGTATACTAAAATTTAAAAAATAAACTCTGCAGAGACTTAAGTTTTTTTTGTTTGTTTATTTTTATGAACATATAACAAAAATCCCTTTTTTCTCCAAACATTTGGACCTGCAATTTTAGCCATACTTTCCCACAGTTGGAAATCACTACTAATACATTATCTCATATCTGTTTTTACATTTTTAATCAATTTCAAGTGCCACCAGGTGCCACCTCTCAATTTGTTGCATTACACAGTACAACATTTTTCAGCTCATTGATTCGTGACTCAATTCTGATAAGGATCTTTGGTTTAACATAACTCAAGAACCACTAGTCGGATTTTGCTTAAACAAATTTAGAAAAACCAAGAATTACAATTACTTTCATCTGTTTATATAACGTTTCGTTATAAAGTTATAAATAAATGTATGAAGAAAAAAAAATATTTTTTACCTAAAAAATTAATTTTTTTTTTCATGCATAAAAAATTCAAAACTGTAAAGAAAAGTCAAGTCCTATTACTTTCACGTAAAGTCGCATAACCTATTAACAAAATGAGACATAAATCATGAAAATCGATGAACGCGTTTCGCTTTTATTCACAATTAAGTAAAGGTATGAATTTAAAAAATTTGCTCGAGATATGCACAAAATTCTTTGGAAAAAACATTGAAGACTTTTTTTTTGTGATTTTCAGAATTTAAAAAAAAAAGTAATAAACAAAAGGTTATTTGATTTTTATGATTGCAGTAGCAAAGTAATAAGCGCTAATAAATTTGCGTGGACAATTAAAAGGAAAAAAGGAAAGTGCACTTTTTTAATTATTTGGGTTTTTCCGTTAGTTACCTGCATGATTTTTTTACAGAAATTGCACCCACATTTATGAGTGCTTATGTTTTGGAGCGTTTCGAAATATGCGCCCATTCATAAGTACCAGTCATTAAAATACTGAAAAATACGTAGTATTTATTTATTTTATTTATTTAAATTTAGTCAATGGATATAATCCTTACAGACTAATAACAAGGTACTTATGACTATATTGAATTTATGAATTCTGAATATGAAAATTTAGTGACAAATATATCGTGGGGGCTCAGCTATATTAATAAAGAACAGAATAAAGCACTACTTAGTGGGTGCAGTCAGCAAAGACTATCTTGAAGCAACTTCGATCTGTCTTGAAGAATTTTTCAAAGGCTTAGTTATATCGTCAATTTACTCGCCTCCGCGGTTTTCAATTGCTGAGGATCAGTACTCTGAATTCTTTAAATCGTTGGGCAATAGTTTCCTAGCTGCTGGCGACTTTAATGCAAAGCACACGTATTGGGGATCACGCCTGATTACCCCAAAAGGTCGCGTTTTATACAACGTAGTTTCCAAAATGTGTTTGACGGTGGCCTCAAGCGGACAACCAACATATTGGCCAACTGATCGTAACAAAATACCTGATGTCATAGATTTCGCAATCACAAAGGGCATTGCAGCTAAATCCATTCTTGTTGAATCTTCTGTTGACTTATCATCAGATCATTCACCAACTATAATTACAATATCACTCTCACAAAACTCACACGCGACTGAGATAGCTGAAAAAATAAAAACATACACAAATTGGTTGAAATTTCGCAAATACCTTGCTATTCACTGCTGTCAAAACGTATTACTTCGTACACCAGACGATGTAGATGCATCTCTTACACAACTGGACGAAAGTCTCAAGCTGGCGGCACAGCACGCTATTATTAATTCACGCAAAATTAGGCAAGACAAAATTTGCTCCACAGACATCGAATTATTATTAACTGAAAAAAGAAGAGCTCGAAGAGAGTGGCAGCTTCATAGATCCCCTCAACACAAAAGAAAACTAATAGAATGTACCAAAAAGCTAAGAGAGATGTTACTGAAAACTGATTATTTAAATGAGTATCTTAAAGGTCTTGATGCAACACCGCAATCCGATCATTCACTATGGCGTGCTACCAGATATCTCAAAAGACCGGTTATTTCTAAACCTCCATTTCGAACGCCAACTGGGGATTGGGCAAGAAACGACACAGAAAAAGGCAAGTTGTTCGTTGAGCACTTAAAAAATGTTTTCACCCCCAATGCACCAAGCGACCCTGAAGAACTTCCATCGGTAGTTACGGATGCAGCAGTTTCGATAAAGTTTAAATTGAACGACGTCGAAGAAGCTATCGCCAACTTGAACCCTAAAAAATCTCCTGGCATCGATAAAATTAGCAACAAGATGCTACAAGAGCTCCCAACTACAGTAGTTAAAAGAATTCTCCACATCTTCAACGCGATATTGTGCATTGAATACTTTCCATCTAAATGGAAGATATCACTAATAACTATGATACCTAAGCCAGGTAAAGACCACACCAGAGTTGATTCCTACAGGCCAATTAGCCTTTTGCCAAATTTATCTAAGCTTTTTGAAAAATTATTAGCTATCAAGTTAAATAAAATCATTAGCGAAAAGCGCTGCATTCCAGACCATCAGTTTGGCTTTCGAAGTAAACACAGCACAACTGAGCAAACACATAGACTTGTGAATGTTATAAAGCATACCCTAGAAGAAAAAAAGTACTGCTCAGCCCTCTTTATCGATGTTTCCCAAGCTTTTGATAAAGTGTGGCATAAGGGATTAATATATAAACTGACCCAGTACCTTCCTGAAAATATTTTTAAGCTACTGGAAAGTTACCTGCTTTGTCGCAAATTTATTTTAAAACAAGGTGATTGGCTGTCATCACCGCAGCCGATTGAAGCTGGAGTTCCCCAAGGCAGCATATTAGGTCCATTGCTGTACTTGATATACACCGCAGATTTGCCAACAGTCGCGAACATCCATACCTCAAATTTTGCCGATGATACAGCTTTCTTAAGCATTCACGAAAGTGCTGACGAAGCATCTCGTCGCCTTCGCAGCTGGAAAGCTGGCTAAAAAAAAGGCGAATCAAAGTTAATGAGAATAAGTGCGTACATATAACCTTCACCGTGCGCAGAGACACATGTCCTCCTATTCTGATCAACAACCAGTTAATACCTCAACGTTTGGAGGTCAAGTATCTAGGGATGCACATTGATAGACGGCTAACATGGAACAGCACATCGATGTAAAATTAACTCAAATGAAATTAAAAGCAACTCAACTAAATTGGCTTATTGGTCGAAATTCTGTGCTAAAACTGGACTGTAAGCTTTTGCTTTACAAAGCAATTTTAAAACCAATATGGAGCTATGGTATCCAGCTATGGGGCACTGCCTCAGCTGCCAATATAGAAAAAATTCAAAGGTGTCAAAACAAAATACTGAGAATGATAACAGATGCGCCGTGGTATATAAAAAATTCTAACATACACAAGGATTTAAATATTCCGACAGTCAAACAAGAGATAACAACATACGCAACGTCATACCTAACCAAACTCCAAGATCATCCAAATATACTAGCCCGAAATATTTTAAGCGAAAGAGGGTTCATTCGATTGAAAAGAAGGGATACTCTTTCCCTAGCCCGAACGTAGTAGACGCGGAAATAAAACTATACGAGCAATAAATAATTTTGTACAGCTAGGCTGTACTTAATAATAATTAGCAATTAGTTCTTAAGATTTGAATACTTATTGTTAGTTCAATTGATTTTGAAGATTCAATAAATAATATATATTGTGTAAAAAAAAAAAAAAATATATCGTCTGCAGCATCCTATTTGGATTTTATATAATAATCAACGTCTTCGATAGTTGTATCATAAGCCAAACGGGAAATAAATATATATCTTTTCGGAGGCAAAACAATTAATTGCTTAGGAAATTCTGACAGAAATAGAACTTGATGGACCCGGAACGGAAGATGATAGAGCGCCACTTTTAGACTTTTGGACATTATTCAACACACCAGATCCTGATGGACTTGGACCTTGATCAACAACAAAATTTTCCTGATTTATTAACACCGTATTCATTGGCTTTACCACAGGTGTTGACAACGCTTCATTGTTGGTCTTTTGACCAGTATTTGCAAGGGTATTGTACGAATCAGAAACAATTTCAGGCTGATTATCGGTGATTAATTGTTCATTATAGGCTTTATTTTTATTTCTGGCGGATTTACGTCGTTTAGGAGTAGACTCAAAAGACGAAGAGTCTTTGCTAATCCTGCTTTGATTTCCGAAATCACGGGTCTAGATGAAAATATAATCAATAGGTTTTCAATAATTCTCGAAGCTATAACAATCACCGAGGTAGTAAATTAAAAAAAAATTTGGTGATTTTTGTCTGGAGACGGCAAAAGAGTTTGTTGCACTGTACGAGTGGTACAATATGCCACCTACACTTCACGAAATTCTGATTCATGGAAAAGATATAATTGAAAAGTGTATTTTTCCTGTAGGCTTACTATCTGAAGAGGCTCAGGAAAGTCGTAACAAAGACTATAAAAAATATCGCCTTAGACACTCTAGAAAATCCAGTCGAATTGCCACGAACGAAGATATTATGCACCGAATGATGGTAACATCAGATCCCATGATCTCACATTTGACTCCTTCATTTAGCTAGAAAATGCATAGTGTTATAAGCGACGAAGTTAAGGCTCTTTTAAAATAATAAATTAAAAATAGATTTAAAATAAATAATAAATTAAAAATTTAAAAAATCATTTAAATTTTTTTGTTAGTTAGGGCTTTTTACATTGTAGGTAACGATATACATTTCTGTAACTTTCTTTATTTTGATTACTTTTGTGTATTACTATATAAATAAAAGTAAATTTGTGATGAAATCACTACATTTTTTGACAAATATATTTTTTTCCGCACCTCCATACAAAAATTCCCAGTGTGCGTCGGTGTATGAAGGGGAAAAAAGCCATCCAATACATTTCGAAAAACTCCAAAGTGTTTAACATGTTTGTACCTGAATTATATACATTTTTTAATTTTTTTCAACAAGTTGGAAAAAATTTATAAATTTAATTTTAATTTGCTTAAATAATATGGAAAATTATTCTGATAACTGACTTTAAGCATAAACTTAAAGAGCAATTTTGTGCTGTATAAACGAAACAGAAAATCGAGGAGATCTGACAAAAAATAAGAAACAAAATTTTTTTAAAAATAAACTGAATTAAAGCAATTTTGTAGGGAAAATAAATTTGGTTTCTTCCTAATTTTCTAAATTTTATACATTATCATAACAAAATTATCTTTGAAAAACACTTCGCACAAAATAAGCTCAGTACATCATTTTTTCTTAAAGGAGCAATTTAAAATGGTAGTTTTTGATTAAAAGTCTAAAAATAAAATTTTTTAAAGTCTATAACTTAATACAGTTTTATCCGTTCAACATAACCTTTGCTTTGGCTGAAATACAATGAAAAAAGGTATATATTTCTGCGAATTATCGCCATTAAATAAAAAAAAAATAAAAATACTAAGAAAAATAAATTTATTTAATTTTCGTGTTTAGCAACCTCAAATTAGAAAATGTTCTTGAGATATGACATAAATTTAGGCCTGCTAATATGCAGTTTGTATTAAGTCAGACATTTTATGTAAACGGTAATTTCTTTGCTATTTGGTTTTTCAGTGTAAAAATACGTGACATGTGGCAATGCCGTAAATGCTCAGTAAGGTTTGCCATCTCACCATTACTTACTTTACATTACTTGCTATACCCCACCAGAACTTAACAAAAAAATTAGTGGACCTTTCCATATGCAAAAAGAATTTTGAAAATTTGTCCGCAAACGCCAAAGTAGTTTGATAATACATTTTTTTGGCAGCAATTTTCGCCACCCCCTAATATTAGAACAAAAATTTTTTGGTGTATGCAAAAAGCATTTTAAAAATTAGTCCACACCACCACCGTCCACCGTAATTAAAAAAAAAATTAGTGAACTGTTTCTATATGCAAAATAAAATTTTGAACACAATTCGCAAATGGCGAAGTTATGCTCGTTTATATTATAAAGTCTGATATATACATAGATTTTTACAACGGACGTTGTTGAAAATTAAAGGCAATTATATTGTTTTCATATCAATTTAGCTACTTATCTCTATTTTCTCTTTAGTAGGCTTTATTAAGTTAACATTACTGTTCCCCACACAACGTTTTCGTTAAGCGATGAAACGCAAAACACTAGACACACTGATTTAGGTTAGTCTGTAATATGGTAGACACACATCGTGTCTAGATATGTGCAAATATTGATGCTAATGAAATAATAAGAAGTTAAAATGAATTCGCTTTTTGGCAGAAATTCAAAAGGTTTCCACTGTGGAAGACTTTTAATATGTACTTCAATTTTAAAGCGAGAATAACCATTAAAAATCACATTAGTTATTTTTATGGCCAAAGAAAAAGTATTCGCAGTCAAACTGCAAAAACAAACAAACGAAATTATTAAATATTTATTTTAAAGCTACTTAAAAAATATATTGCTTTTTACGACTCCAATTTTTTTCCCATTATTTCTTAAAAAAATACCATTTATATATTTTTTTATTAATAAGTTGTCGTTAAATTGATTATCATTTATTTTACAGACTGTCCAAATTGTGTAGATGAATTGCAGTACATGAACAAATGGACTATGCCACTACTAAAACTTGGCGAAAAACGTTACTATCTTGGTATCTTCTTCAAGGTAAGTAGCATTCCGCTGAATAGCAAAAATAAGAAAAAAATTTACATATTTTACAAAATGTTTTACGTAAATTGATATTCCACTTGGATTAATTTATCAAGTGAACAATTTCTGATTCGTACTGGGTGATTTTTTTACAGTTACTTAGTACAGTATAGGAAAAAAACATGTTAACATGCAACAACTTGACGGTGGGCAGCACCTAAAATTTATTAATGTCCTTATTACGGTTCTCTACTTTTAAAATAGTTTGGTGGGCATTACTAAATTCGCATTGCCATTCTCAATTCAACTGACAGTATACATTTTAGTTGTATTTTCGCTACTGTCATTTGCAACTTTGCGTAGGTTTGGTTGAGGAATACGTTATGTAAACACAACTGCTTATTAGTAGTTGAGTCTTTTTTACTCTTTGGTGTGAAATAAAAATATATGTACTCTTTGAAAAGAACCAACCCTTCGACGTAGTTTTTTCTTCTTCACTCATTTCAGTTTTAATCCATTTACCACATTATCGAATACTTCCTTTAATGCCCGTAATTTCTACAAATATCTGCCGTGTAAGTTAAATTTTATAATTCCAACTCGTAGGTATGCCTTACCAGTTAGGTAAACGGTATTGTAATTTACACTATGAATTTTTGTGGTTTAAACGTTAGGTAAATTAAAATTTATGTGTTTTTTTCTCAACTATCATATCAATAAAAAAAACCAGAAAAGCCAAATATTAATTAAAGAAATATGAATTCAGAATTAGAGGAGCTACGAATTTTACGAAGTTCTATCAGTCGAGAATCACAAAGATCAATACACAAATTTAGGGAAAGACTTGATCATTTTGATATTTGGAATGATTCTGAATTTATAAGAAGATTCAGTCTTTCCAAGAAAAGTGCAAAAATAATATTACAACAAATTGAGTACAAATTGTCACATCGAGTAGAGAGGTAAGTTTTTTAAAGCAGATTTTATCTAAAAATAATAATTGCATTTTAGAAAAACGAATATTTCACCAAATCTTCAATTGTTGATTACTCTTCTATTTTACGCATCTGGAAGCTTTCAAATAACGGTAGCAGATTTTGGAGGTATTCATCAGACAACGGCGAGCAAAATTATTCAAAAAGTCTCTGCAGCAATCAAATCATTATACGATTTGTATATCAAGCATCCATCAACGGTTGATAAAATTCAGAACACGCAATCCAAATTTTAAAAAATTGCAAAATTTCCCAGATGTGTTGGTGCCTTGGACTGTACCCATGTAAAAATAATGTCGCCAGGTAACATTATAGGTACGGGTTCACCTTTTTCCTTTCTTTCTGATACCCAGAATTTTTCATGATGCCAATTAAATTCCATTGAGCCTCAAAGTTCTGAAAATTGTTTTAACCTTTTAAATCAGAAAGTGGGAACAAAGTAAAAATAGCAAATACATACATACATATTTTTATTATTTTTCTCTAAATGTAGGGGGTGATTTGGCGGAACTTTTTCATAACCGAAAAAGTTACTTTTCATTAAATGTGCAAGCTATGTGTGATGCTGATCTGCTTTTTATTGACGTAACAGCCCGTTGGACAGGATCAAGTCATGACAGCACAATATTTAACAGCAGTAGATTGAAGTTCATTTTTGAATCTGGGAGACGGGGGCTATGCAGGATATAGTTTATCAACATATTTAATGATCTGGATAATCCTAGAAAAAATGCTGAAAAGTTATATAACGAATCGCAGATTCGAACACGAAATACAATTGAAAGATGTTATGGAGTTTGGAAGCGTCGGTTTCCTATTCTTTCAATGGGATTAAGAGTTAATCTTTCAACAGCTCAAGATATTATTATTGCAACAGCAATTTTACATAATATATGCCGAAAGAACTCTCACAACATCCCTCCCTTTGAGAGCGTTCAACAACAAAAATCCTATGAAATAAGTCTGAATAGAATGCCAAATGTATCAAATGTAATCAAATCCCTACAAACACAATCAGAAATTATTTACTAAACTATTTTGGGTCGTTGTAACTTTTATTTATTAACTTATAAAACCAACATAAATAATATATGTAAAAAAATAATTAAGCTTAAGGTCTTTTGTTTTGCTTTATATAAAAAGATGCTACACAAAGCAGTAGCGAAATATTGAAATAAATATTTGTTTATATAAAAGAAAACAAAAGACCCTAAGCTTATTTATTTGTTTACATAAGTTATAAGAAAAAATAAACTATAATAATAATCAATATAAATAATACTAAAAAACAAATATCAGATATCTTTACTTTCTTTCAACATTTTTAGTTTCAGTTCCTGTTCTTCTTTTTGCATACTTTTAATAGCCCACTCCAATTCAAATATCCGTTTTTCTCACTGATTTTTATCCTTATAATACTCTGTTTGTTTTCTGAGTAGAAGTTTTTTCTCCTTTTTAAGATCTTCATATTCTTCTATCAATCCATCGAGTCTATCATGCTTTCGTTTCCTACCCTTCGGCTTTTCGTAACAATCAAGAGTAGGAAACGATTTTGAAGCTATAAACATTTTCCTCATCATATTAGACTTCAGCAGAAGCAAGAACCTTTTGAATAGGACGCTTTAAGATGTCAACTGCATCACTTGGCCGGAAAGATAAACCATCATTTTGGTATTCCTCAATCAGCATCTCAATATCGGATTCAAAAAAATCGACAGATTCATCAATTTCTTTCTTCCACGATATGTTTGAAGCATTAACAGTATTTGCAATCTGGTTTAATATAAAAGTTGAAAATGTTTAAACTTTTACAACATGCATAAAAAAATTACTTTTTTTTTTACTTACGCTAATATCGAGTTCCTTATCGCCTCCTCAACGATCTTTTAATCCAAATGTAGAGGAACCAATTAACGTCATAAGCAGTTCCTCATCAGATGATAAAATCAATGTTGGTGCGGTACCTCCGCCTGTTTTATACATCTCCTTTGGTTGTTTCCAATTTTCTTGCGAACTTTTTTTTTCAGGTCGTCATACTTTTACTACTCTTTTATCATTTATAAATAGAGGCATTTATAAATATTATCGCCGGCACGAACAAAGAGTTTGAGTGTACAACTCACATTTCTACTTTTATTTTATGGCAAAACAATAAACATAGCTCGAAAGTTTTGTTATTTTATCACATTTTTTGTTTGAAGCACAACAACAATTAGTATAAACTATTTTAAAATATTATGACAATATGACTTAATAACAGACATTATTAATCCCCCAATTAATACATATGTATATATGTATGTATTGTGTTAGTTCCGTATTTAAGCTATGTCACATATTAAAATATTGCGAGATGTGGGAATGTTATGGAAGTTTACTAACAATGAAATATTGTCACCAAAAGGTAAGTTATCTGTTCAGACTATTGTAAGAAAACCTGATAATTTCATTGTCACACAGTTGTCCAACAATAAATTTATCAGCCAAGAAAAATTGTCAGTTCACACGGTTGTTAGATTATGGTATGGCAAAAGTATCCAGATTCGATGCTAAACACTGTTTCTTAATAGGTCTGTTCGTTTACTTTTCTGGGAAAGTTCGGTAAAATGAGAGTAAGCTATAATCACTCTCAATAAGAGCCCAAAATGTACAAAAGTAAGAAAACGCAAAAAACTATAAAATTTACCAGAAAAAATGAAATGTAAATTTTTTACAGCTCTGTTTATATCGGAGATGATAATTGACAATTTTAAAATTGTACTTTTTTGACCCCAAATGTACTAAAAACATAACAGTTGTATTAAGTTTTACTATTATTAACTATTAGTAACAGAAAGATACAATAAAATGAGTTCTTGTATATTGAGAATTTGTTTCGAAATCAATCAAATTAAAGTAATACTGAAGGAGTTCCTATTACTCGAGAGACCACCTCGTTGCGATACAACCAACGCGTTGTCGAATAGTTAAAAATTAATGCAGTTCATTACAAAAGTATTCTTGAATTTTCGCAAATTCATCAATTTTACAGAAATGATCATTTTACTCGTTTGTAAACTTATAATTCGGACTATAGTTTTTGAAGCTCCGTACGACTGAGTTTAGACGAGAAAACATTTAGTTTGGTAGCATGTTACGGGTGTGGAAGAGAGCATCGTTTTTGTGTTCGGCACTCGGCGACACGTTTTAACAACAACATATGTTGTCTTTGCTGATGGATAGAATTAATTTTTATGCGAATCCGTGAATAGTTTGTTTTAATATTTATATATTTTAAATAATTGTGGGCAATTATATTAAGAAAAAAAAATTATGGCCCACTCCAAGGTTCTGATGGATATTTCTATTTTATATTATATCACATTTCTTTTGTTTATATACATATGTACATATAAGAATATTGAAATAACATCAACGTAAAGAATTGAAATAAATAGTGTTTCATTTCAATTGGGATATCCATCTACAGTGAGCGATATATGTATATGCATCAACGCTGACTATTACATGCACACAGAAGTTTCGGTAATTTTTCTCATATTGCCCTTAAGAAAATGATATAATCTTTGTTCTACGCAATGACCGATAATTCTGTCAGCAATGACGGTCATATCACCGGTCAAATGACCGTCAATGTTCTTGTAGGGCAGCTAAACTTATTAGCTATTTCGCTGGTCACTTCATTCAACAGGCCAAACGTCAAAGTGTGTGAAAAAGTTGTGGAAAGTGGTTGTGAATAATTTAATAATTAAATATTCATTAAGAAAAATCGAAAATATATTTTTGCTATAATTAATTTAAATTACTGAACAACGTATAATCATATGAATATACCTTGGTACTTAATATTTAGTGGAGTAAAGTAGTACTTTTGCAATGCAAAGTGTACTGAAAAAAGTACAATTGTACGAGCTTGATTATCTCTGATTTTCATTGAAAGTTTAATGTGATTGATGATAGTTTACCGAAAAAAACTATTTGTGAAAGAATTTATTTAAAAAAACAAGTATTGAAAGAATTTATTTAATTATATTTATTTTTCAGCAATGGTCTTTTTTATGAAAAGTTTTTAACAATTATTTATTTTTCAATATTTCGCTATCAAAGAGGTAGCGGTGAGGGTGACGATGGCACGATGGATGGTAGTCTGCACGTTGACTACACAACCAAAAACAGACCTCGGTTCACCTCCAGTTTCAAACTAAAATTTTAAAATAAAAATAAACATCTCGCATTTTCCTGATGTGGATTAGTGTGTCTTTGTGTGTCAGCTGTTGTCGGAAGGTTTCAGTGGCGAAGGCATAGTCACTGGTCATTGAACAATACCGGCTTCACCTGATAGCAATCCACAATCGCATCAGAACGCCCTCCTTCGTCGGTATTGTAAAATAATACGAAAATGGCTACTAAACCGAAGCTTAAGCACTGCTACGAGTGTAAAAACAGATAACGTGCGAAAGCAGAGCTGTAAAATTAAGCTTCACCTCCTGTCGTTTCTCCTACTAGCCCTTTCCTATAGTTCCAGCACAATGCTTCGCATGTGTAGGAGTCGACTCCTGAGTGATGGTCCCAGATACAAAAAAAAAATATAGGCAGCATCGTTAGGAAATAATAATTTGTATTAACAAAAATATTTATTTAAAAAAATGGTATTTTTTATGAAAAGTTTTTAACAATTTATGGTATAAATAACAAAAATGTTTCTAATTAATTATTGTTAAGAAAAATTTTTAACACAACTTTTTTAATGTCTGTCAGCTGTTTGGGACATTTGTAATTTTGCTTTGTTATTTTCAATGTTTATTATAAACAAACTGATTGCTTGGTCTTCACGTCCAAACTAGCCCGAAGTATAAGTACGGGCATTCTCGTGCGTGAAGAACAAGAACATTACTCTCTCAAAATCTCTCTCATTTGCCCAAATTTTGCGTAAGAAAACGCTTTTGCGTAAGATTTTGAGTAACCGAACAGACCTAATATTTATGGCCAGCGGTGCCAATAGAAATATTTTTCTGAATTTTGAGAAGCAGTATGTGTAAAAAATTTGAAAGCAAAAATTTAACGTGGCAATGTTATTAAGCACATCTGACAATAACACATAACCACACGATATCTGTTACCTGTTAATGGAAATGACGGGTGTTCCCACGAAATTTGAACGTCTAACCTCCAAGTTAGTGCATCGCACAATAACCCCATAGTCAGATAATTATTTCTATTGGCAAGGTTCATAAATATTAAGAGACAAGACAATGTAGAACATCAAATCTGGCAACTTTTGCCATATAATAATCTGAAACCGTGTGAAGTGACAATTTTTGTGGACAGATAAATTTATTGTGTGACAATGAAATTGTAAGGTTTTCTTACCATAGTCTGAATTGACAATTTACATTTAGGTGACCAATTTTCATTGTGAGTGCATTGCCACCATATTACCATATCGTACAATATAGTAAACTCTTTAGATGCCAAACTGGGCAACAATTGGAGCAGAACATATTTAAATTACACTTTTCGTACAGTTCTTGGTGTGATATATAACAGTTAATTATTTCAGTACGTATTTCCTTAAATCTGTAATTAAATAATTAATGTGTACCCATATTTTATAAAAAAATCACCATATAATTTGATTGTAGTAAATTAATTTTAAAGATGTTATTTTCCTTTAGCGATTAAGTTGCTTGGCCAGTGGGTACAAAAATGTGCAGTTGTCGTTATTTTTTTCTGAAAAAATAATATAAAGTAAATTTAAATAAATAATAAAAAATATGCAAGTGTTTCTGTCCACTCGCAGTATCTGTTTAAGCTAAATAACATGGTGGTACTTAATACCACAGTTAAGTATTTCGATATTTAAATGGATGCAAAAATGTCAACGTGACCAGATTTTTTTTACATCAATATAAAGAAATAAAAAATAATTTTTTTTATTTATATTTTTAACTGGTTTAATAATTGTTTGATCAACTGACTGGTTGCATTAAGCGAACTAAGTCTAAGTTCATGGTCAGATTAGAAACACGTCATGTTTTTGTTGGAAGTAAAAATTTTCTTGTTTCAAAATTTTGCCAAGGTGGAAATATGCACAGGTTTCTGGTCATTGTTTAAAGTTTATTTTCATAATTATTGTTCGTTCATGTTTTCTTCCATCTATTTTGCGTAAAACTTTTTTTATTATTTTGGTTTTACAAAAGTGGGGAAAAAGACCAATTAAATTGTATTGTCAACTGACAAATTGTTGTAATATTTCAATATTAGCAGAAACAAATTGTTGGAATTGCTGGTGGTACACTCAAAAAATTATGTAGGTAAATTCGATTGGAAAATCTTTTAAAAATAAGTATTTTCATGCTACATGGTCCTATGGAGACATTCGCTCATATATATTTCGATGGCCTGAAGTTCTGCCTGGAAAACTGTTGGGTATATACCGATTGGAATCGATTTCTTGCATCGTTTTCCGTCGATTCCCGCACCTGTTCAAAGCTGATAGAATTGGTTATATAGTTCACACGGCCGTTGATATCCCCCAAGATATTTCTGAAGAGAACCATTCTCGGTGACGCCATGTCATCACTGTGGAAAATTGTGGTACGTACATAGTCTCACAAGATACTCAAACGTCCCCAGATGTCCATCAGTCGGACAAGTTCTTATTGGCCCCGTAATGCCAACACAGATGGTTCGATGCAGTTTACCGAACCCATTGTCACCTATTCAAGATCTTGTGGACTTGATAGACCCAGTGGTATCTCCCAAATCAATGCTGACTTTCCTAGACCTCAGCATACTCAGAATTTATGCGATGATAGGAAGTAGACGTCCTTCAACAGAAGCACATTTTCTATTGGCCCATAGGAAGTATTGTATTGTTTGGACTCGATAGCCCCCTCGATGTTAGTAACAAGACTATGTATCGCAGTCACAGTAGATAAGCAAATTGAATTCAATGCTGTGGGAAATCCACCGGGTTGTTTTACCTTATGTATCGATCCAATATCTTCTCAGTTGACTTCAGGAAAAATGAAGTGAGACTTATCGGTCAGTATAATTAAGGCAATTGCTCGGGTTTGCTCCCTGCATTTCGAATAAATAAAGCCCCCACCCCAGTCTATTTTTCAGGTAAATGTTCCAACAATAGACTAGCCCTATAGTCTCGGAGATTTGAATTGACTAAATGTAGATATAGCCCATTGCACCCGCTTTTATTAAATAGTCGTTTGTCAGTCTTAGGATTCAGAGTGTCCAGTTTGTTGGTCTGACCCGAATTCGTGGTGTAGCTACCATCCGGTCTTCTCAGGTCTACTTTTAAAGTCTAACTGCAGGCAAAAGATCAGGAGACCAGTCTCCCGTCTTGCTAGCCCTGTTGAACAGAGCCCTAGGACTAAGGCGCAGGCCGCCAAGCGGCTACCAATGAATATTGATCTGGGGCACTGTCGTCCCCCTTGGAAGCTCTCAGAAAGCTGAAGTGATGCTTCCAAGAAGCCTGTCTGCGTCATATTCCAGCTCCGCCTTCAGCAATATGTGCTCCCTGAAGCAGTTAACGGAAGTCTGCTCATTACTCAGGACAGAGTCGTCATACTTAAGTAAAATTTCAAAAACATTGATGCCCGTACTTTCCCATGCAACGTGGTGGGCACTAGCATCGCAGCCGGGGATCCATCGGAAATGTTTCTGTCGGCAGTATTACATCAGCGCTATAATCTCCCTTGTTGGGGTTACCTCATCATCTCCTGGTAGATAATCATAGGGTAGTATAACCTCATGCTTATTTTTGCTCGTGGGCACCTTTCCCCATACTGTAACCAACTCCCTAGTCATAAGCTGTGAAATTACTTATCCACATCTCCGTCCTGGGGATACCATCGCTTTAGCATAGATCAACTTACCCTTTGCGCCTTGGAAACTGATTCCATTGTGCAGCCAAGGTTCTTGGATGAAAGTCACATTGAAGACTTCGGTGTTAAATTTCCTCACCATCATATCTGAGGCTGCATCATATCTGATGCAGATTGTCCTGAAGACATCGAATTTGTTTGGATAGTACATACATACACCGCTATCCAATCGCTTACAAATGTATTTATGTGCTCTTATTGAGGATCTCGTGGTGCGAAGAAAGAAAACTTTATACTGTCATATTTCTTTTCCTTTGTTATACTTACGGTTGGTTAGAACGAGTTTTTATTTTTTTTATTTTCTGATATTCACCGAACGAAAGCATTCTACTACAGTAAAAATTATTTATAAATTATTGGAATGATGAACCGATGAATAATGATAAAGAATCAGTTAGATAGAGTACATATTTGAGGAAATAATTTTACTAGTATTAGTGAAGATATATTCAATATATATTCAGGTTCATTTGCGAGAAGTTTGTGTTCTGAATAATTGAAATTTTTCAATAACATGCTTGGACAATCCTTACGTACTTTAGAAAAAACATTTTTTAAATTATTTTACATATTAGATAGAATTTATCCATACATGTAAATAAAAACATAATTACGGTGATCGTAGCTCGCAAATTTAAGTCAAATATTTATAGTTTAATTAAATGAGCTTGAGATCTTGAAAACTTCTTCAGGGAAAATATTTTGTACAATATTTTATGAAATATATTCCATTTTTTTGAAGACGCTATTTAGTTTATTCTGTTTACATATTTTGAAATTCTCAAAACGTTTTTGGGACTTTTTTGTGTAAACATTTGGGATTTCTGAGCATTTTTCAAGGTCTACTGACAATTTTGGTATTACCACCAAATGAAATGTCCATATAGATCATATAACAAACATAGATAAATAAAATAAATAATTATAATTAATGTCCATTCGCGTTGAATAAATGAAAAATAGTAACATAAATTATAAATTGTAAAACAACTAAACAATAAATCAACAATAAAATAAATTTGAATATATCGCTCATTTACGCAAACAACGTCATAACTAAAAAAACTAGTTTTGTAAAAATGTACTTAAAGTTTCCAATTTACATACATCTTAATGGGAATTTTAAAATTTATTCTGCATTATTAATTCAAAAATTGTATTTTTGAGTTATGACGTTGTTTGAGTAAATGAGCGATATGTAAATTGAAAATTCCAAAACTTAGAAAAAGTAGATAAAATGCAAGCAGTTCGAACTTGTTGTTACACTTTTGTGATTCTTTAAATAAAAATTAATGCAAACGTCACAATATTGAGAACAGAATTTGAATTTAGAATCAAATTGAATAAATTAGTTTGAACAACTTCAGTGCGCTTCAAATTCCCTACACTAAGTTGGAATATCATTCTGTTATACCTTCGTCAATTGACACTACTAAAAGATTTCCAACTTTTTATTTTATCTGAACTCGCATTATGTGATTATTATTCATTGACATTAATACAATAAAAATACGTGAAAACGCTTCATATCAAATATCAATTTCTTATTAAATCATATATATGTTTATTAATTAATTCTTTTTTTTTAATTGAAACGACATTTTTTTCGGTCCGACTGGCTTTGCTCTTGTTTGGTATTCAGGGGTATTTCTAATAAGGCTCCAACAGCAATCTGTGGCCATAGCAAGCTCCTATCTACCTTGAAAGCACCTTTCAGATAAACGCTATTCTGCAGTTATGTGCTTTACATTTGTAACGAACTAATGATATATGTCTTTTTCGACAAAAAGTTACCTTTATATTGCATTCACATAGATTCCATTGCTGCAATCTTCAGGCCAATAGTTCCCCTCATCCATTGCTGAATTCAAATCTCTTATCAAGACATTAAGCTACTTTGAATCACTGAAGATAGATTTTCAATATTGACACATAAGAAAAAATTTTGGCCTGACGGGAGATCGTAGACACTCGCTACCAGCACCCCGTTCAAACCATTGTTGTTTGTTTTCAAGTTAAAATCATTTAAAATTAATAAGACTTTTTGCACTGTGTGTATTGTTCTATGGTATTTAATCGGCAGCAAAGCAAATGTGCCTTTCGCTCAAATTGGTTATTATTTCTGTAACTGCGCATATTTTTTAGCGTTTCGAAAAAACTTCTTTTTAATTTTTATTTTTTTTTAACTTGAACTAGCACTCAGGGGATGACCTCTACACATGCGACGCATAGCGCTGGAACTAGAAGAATGAGATAGTGAGAGTGATGACAGGTGGTGTTGATTCACTATCTTACAACTCTGCTTTGCACGTGTTGCAGCGCCTCTGATTTCAAGGAAACACTTTAGTAATTATTTTACTTCGCTGCTGCTACACAATACACAGGATGGCGCTCTGATGTGCCTGTGGATTGCTTACACTTGAATCCGGTACTGTTCAGTGACCAGTGCGTAAGCCTTCGCCACTGACCCTTTCGATAACAACGGACTGAACGACACACTAATGTACATCAGAAAAAATTCATACTGTTTTTATAATTTAGTGTGAAACTGTGGTCGAACGCAAGACTTTTTGGTTTTGTAGTCAACGCGCAGATTACTTCAGCCATCACCACGCTCAAATAATTTTCTTAATCAGCTGACATAAATCCAGAAGAGCACACTAAATCATACGATTGGCGAGTGATTGAGCAGCACATGTGTCACAATTGTATACATGGTACATGTGTATATGCCACACATGAGTGTGGCAATCCGCACACTGAACTAAATTATAACGGGTTCCTCATAACTGTCCGTACCTTGTAAGTGAGTGTGCTGAACTTGTGTGTGCTAATGCTCACAAGTATTATATTTTTTCTCATTTATTTAATTTTTCCCAATGGAAAATTAAAGAAACGCCACATGACGAATTATTTTCGAGTTAATAAAGAGAAATTTGCATTTTTGTATTTATGACGTGCATATTTTTTAGGTTTGGGAAACCCTAATTATTATTTGGAAGATATTGATGTGGGCATCTCATGGTTTCAAGAAAACATCGCTATAAAATTATAAATTACACAATTTCAATGATCGTATAGACTCTCGATTCATTCATCAGATTAGGACTCAGTGGAAGGTTTCAGTGGCGAAGGCATAGTCACTGGTCACTGAACAATACCGGCTTCAGCTGATAGCAATCCACAATCGCATCAGAACGCCCTCCTTCGTCGGTATTGTGTAGCACCGGCGAAGTAAAACAATAATAAAAATGGCTACTGAACCGAAGCTTCAGCACTGCTACGAGTATAAACAAAGAACGTGCGAAAGCAGAGCTGTAAAATTATTAATTAAGCTTCACCTCCTGTCGTTTCTCTACTACTATCCCTTTCCTATAGTTCCAGCACAATGCTACGCATGTATAGGAGTCATCTCCTGAGTGCTGGTCCCAGATAAAAAAAAAAAAAAAAAAAAAAATATAGAAAATCTATCCTTAAAACCAACACCAGTTCCAACAATCTGTTCGCCATTTTTTATTCCACCATAGACACTAAGTGGAATGCTGACGGGGAGTGCAGCATTTTATTTATATTTAAAAAAGTAGGTGATTTTAAATTCCACCAAACCACAACAGTTTAGATTTCACTTCTATTTAAATTTAATTATATGTTCTGAAATTGATAAGCTCTAACCCACTCATGAAAAATATTACAATTACCTTGATATTGAATAAAAAGAACTTTTAAATAATTTACATAGTGGCTGCCCAGTTGTCTATTGTTTATTTATAAATGCAAAGCATATTTTTTTTTTACTTTGTCCAAAACATTATTTCTATCATTCTTGTTGTAACCAGAACGTTGGTCTTGCTGTTAGGTTTCTAATGATATATTTGATCTATTTTTTGAAAAATGCTTTATGCATTTAGGAAATAAAATTTACTTTTATAATATGGAGACCTAAATATCTATTGAAAAATAATTTCAATCAATATTTGTTACATAATTGTATGTGGATGATTGAACTAGCAGGTAACGGTTAATGTATCTTTTGTATTTTTTTTGGCGTGTGAGGTTGGAGTTAAAATTCCTTCGCACTTACAGTGACCGCCGTCAGCTGTGTTGAGTGGTGTTACCACTAAAACAATCCCACCTCCTCCTCTGGGTAGATTGCTTCCCGGGACTGATTTCACCATATTGCCGGAAAGCGCAGAGCGACGTCCCAATCAGGACTGCTCTCTACTCAACCACATCTGGGTCCGCCAGTCATCATGCTATCGGATTGTCCTCCTAAGTCACCGTCAGAAATAGTCTCGTTCTGCAGGTACGCATCGAGGTCCCTCTTCTTCCTCCGTAGGACGCACCCAATGTATTGTTCCACAGCGTTCCAATTATTCTCACACTCGAGCATCTTCTCTACTACGTGGGCAGGAGTGAATTCGCCAACTTGTTCCGTCAAAGCATTTATTTCAGCATGCCATCTGACGCATTCGAAGAAAATTCAACCGGGACCATCCACCTTACCCATGCAGTACAGGTACTTCCAGAAATACCCGTGGCACGAGATTAATTATGTAACGAAGTAATTAACCTCCCCAAATTTCCATTGAGCCTATTGTTTTACTGCTGACCGTTTCCGTGCTTCATCTGTCCTACCATAGTCGGATAGTTTGGCAGTGCAACCGTGCGCTCCACCTCCTCCCCATAACTCGCTGCCGTACCGCAATATTAATTCCTTCTTCCTCTCAAGGGCTTCTTCTTGTTTCGACCAGTATGATCTGCCATAGCCTTCTTAGAGCCCCAAGACGCCGCCGGGCTGTTGGCCGCCAGATTCTGGTTTATTGTCGCAGG
The DNA here is from genome assembly GCA_963924685.1 of Dexiosoma caninum. Lineage (NCBI taxonomy): Eukaryota > Metazoa > Arthropoda > Insecta > Diptera > Tachinidae > Dexiosoma > Dexiosoma caninum. Next base: position 48,873,856 of record OZ004729.1, on the reverse strand, counting down.
GGCGGGAGAATTCATCCCTCGCCTGTGGCGGGTCGAAAGCACCCTCTTCTCCTCTGTTGCCTTCCAAGTACACCAATAATTCAGCGCGACATCCAGCAACTTGGCCATCTTCGATACATCAGTCTTCACATACCTGCTGTATGCTTCTCAAGACCAGTCTACACTGGGAAACTGCGACCTTCTCCATCCTTCTCATCCTCCATAAATTGGCACGTGCATTAGAAGTTTTATTATTTTTAATATAAAAACAAAACCAAAAACACAAACTTGAACTTGAAGTTTAATAAATAGTAGTTTGACAATAATCAAAAATTAAAATAAATTATCATAAACTGACTTTCGAATTTAATGTTAAAAATAACGACCCAATTCGTATAACCTTGAAATTAAAAAAAAATTTAATAGTTTTTAACATTAAAAATTTTTGTTAGAGACTTCCCTCATTTATTATTATTTTTTTTCTTTAATCATTTGTCTCTTTTTTCTATTTCTTGGCAAATCGTTTTTTAAACTAAAATTTCTCATATAAATTATTTTATTTATTTTTGTTGCTGTGCCAAAACTGAAGCAGAGACAAAAAAATTTATTCAAATATTTCAACTGTCTTGTATTGTCAGACATTTTAGCAACGCACTAAATTTATCCAGCCATATTAAAAAATTAATTTATTAATTTGTAGCAAATTTCTCAACTTCAAAAGCAATTAGGCAGCATTCAAACTCCCAGCACTTTTTTTACTACTTGCAAAATTTTCTATTTTATCTCTTTAACTTTTTGCAAATATATATAAATAAATATCACTTACAATTTGCTTTTTGTTTGCAAAAAATCTGCTGGAAAACAAATCAAGTTATTCAACTTGGGCGGATTATTGCAATAGAAGTCGTCATATTCCGTTCATGTTAAATGAATTAATTAACACATTCGTGAACACATTTATGGCATGAAAACTCTTATTAAGCAACATTTATTTTTATATATCATTATTTAATAAAAGTGATTATTTGTTTAAATAATTTTGACATGAATTATCTGCATGTCAAAATATGATTTTAAATAGTCGTAGTTAACCCTTTCCAGGCAGCTCCATATACAATTTTCAGATAAGTTTGTTTTAAACTCCTAAAATGTACGAAACATGGGATTTAACTGATAAAGTTGTTGATATTATATACAGAAGGAACCGAAAAGAACTCCAACGGCAAGGCAATTAATTTGTGATTGAACGCTTGACCGTATTAAAAGTTTCTTTAAGATATTTTTTTAAATCTTGGACCACCACTCACGAGATGACCCCTATACATGCCATGCATTGTGTTCGAACTAGAGGAAAGGGATAGTGAGAGAGATGACAGGAGGTGAAACTTCACTATCTTACAACTAGCTTTTGCACGTTTTTTTGGTAGTAGCAGTGCTGCAGCGCCTCTGATGAGAATGATATGCATTTCATTTTTAAGCTTTGTTTTAGTAAGTTTTGTTTAGTGCTAAACAATACCGATGAAGGAGGGCACCCTGATGTGATTATGGATTGCGATCATCTGAAGCCGGTACGGTTCATTGACCAGTGACTTTGCCTTCGCCACTGAAACCTTCCGACAACAACTGAAACAAAAACACACTAATGCACATGAGAAAAAATGCGAAGTGTTTTTATGTCTTGGTCTGAAACTGGGCTCGAACCCAGACCTTTATGTTTTTATAGTCAACGCGCAGAGTACTTCAACCATCGCCACCCGCAATACGAAAAATCAGTAAAAATATTTGGGCTTTTATTAAGTTAAGTTCTAAGCTATTTTAGAAATACATATGATCAGATTTGGAGCAGTGTACAACTCTTTAAAATTCATTGTTTTCATATCAAATATTTTGTAATTATTTATTTATTTTTATTGGTTCATTAAACATGTGTTAGGTCTATGTAAATAAAGGTAATATTTTTAAACCCGATAGAACTTACGAAACGGTTAACTGTCATACGCTCAGTGATAAAATTATTCGGATTTACTATCTTCTTTTAGAAAACGTTCAGGTATTTATATTAAAAACAAACAATAAAATTCAAAAGTCCTTTTTGCTTTTAATGTAAATAATTTTTAATATAATTTTCGTTTTCCAAAAATAAGCAGTTAGTTTTAAGGTCACTCAGCACTCACTGGCCCATAATTGCCATCCGTCAAAGAGTGGATAGATTTCATATCATACTTCATCGGTCGAATGAATTGGTGTTCTCTCTGTCTACTACGTGGAGAAGTTATCTTTTTTTTTTTTAAAGACAATACAAACTCTACGAAGCTCTTACAGCTTGCAGAAACACCTAGGGTCTAAGCGGGAATCGAACCCTCACCTCCATATGGATAAGACTAATGCTCATGAACTAGACTACGGAGGGAACCATCTTGCCCTACACCCGTTTAAGAAACAGCTGGCGCAGAAATCTAAGCTTAGTTCCCTCGGCGATTGGGACGACAGAGCAGTTGGATACTGATTTAATTTAAAGATGATGTTTGCTAGTGGCAGCTCGTTGGAAGTTTTGGTAGATAGGTGATTTCACCTATGAAAGCACATGGAAAGGAAAAAATAAAATTAAATTTTAAATGAAAATTTTGTAATATTTTTTTTTTCTCAATTTTTATTGTTACAGTAACATTTACATTTTTAAAATAATTTAATTTTAATTTTAAGAGATCAATTCTTAATCAAATTTTTCTACTTAATCATTTACAGCAATGTTTTTAATAAGTATGTTTTTATTTTATCATTTATACATTTATTTAGGGAAAAAGGGATATCAAAAACCCTATAAGTAGAGCAGTAATGTCAGAGGGTAAAAACAAGGGATAAACGTTATCAAACTAATGCATTGATGTGTAGATAGCTAGAGTATCTACAACGATTTTTAAAGTTTTGAGACAATATATTAAGTTTATCTTTAACTAATTTTATGTTAGACATAGAGTGCAAAGTTTGTGTGGAAAAATGTATTGGCAAATTATATATCATTTTGAGTAGTTTATTTTGACATATTTGTAGTTTTTTAAGATGACACTAAGAGGTGACATACCAAGCAGGCGCCGCGTAAAATATTATAGAATGGAATATAGATTTTAAGATAAGAAGTTTGTTGTGTGTATTTAGTTCAGACTTTCTGTTTATTAACGGGTACATTATTTTAATTGTTGTATTAATTTTGTGTACAATATATTTAATATGTTCATTAAATAATAGTTTTTTATCCAGCATTATACCAAGATATTTAACCTTGTCATCCCATGGAACAGAGTCGGTACCAACAATAATGTTGGTTTGTGGTAGAAATAAACTTTTTCTTCTTCTTGTAAAGAAGATAGACTGAGTTTTTGAGGGGTTTATCTTTATTTCCCATTTCTTAAAATAGTCGGTAACTATTTTAGTTGATTCCTCCAAAGTGTGTACGATATCTTCCGGTAATATTTCTGAACTAAGTATAGCTGTATCATCTGCAAAAATAATTGTGGACATCCAGCAGGAATATCATAGTTCTGTGAACAAATATTTCCAGTATGAACTTTAAATGTTCTGTTTGATAAAAAACTTTTTATTATTTTGACAAGCGCAGGATCCAGTCCAATTGTATATAGTTTATGAATTAGGGCATCATGCCAAACAGAATCAAAGGCCGCTTTTATATCCATTAGGACCATTCCTGTCGACTTACCTTCATTGAAGGAGTTCTTGACAATATTTCTTATTCTAACAAGAGGCTGAATTGTGTTGTGTTCCGAACGGAATCCAAACTGTTGTGGCGGTAAAATGTTGGTTTCTTCCGTGAAACAAACTAGTTTTTCTTTAATAATTTTTTCCAGTATTTTAGACATGGTGTTTAGTAAGCTTATTGGACGATAGCAGTTAGGATTGCTGCTGTCTTTTCCAGGTTTGGGTAATGCGATGGTTTTTGATTCTTTCCAAATTAATGGGAAGTAACAAAACTGTAAGCATAAGTTGTAAATACGACACAGAACTTTTAAAGCTTTCGCTGGAATTTTCTTCAAACTAAAATTTGAGATGCCATCAATTCCTGGCGCTTTTTTGTTTTTTAAATTTTTAATAATATTTTTAAGAGTATTGATGCTAACCGTTATATGACTTAAGTTTTGATCATTTTCAATCGTACTTAAGGTACTGCTTACTACAGTCTCTGTACCCAAGTCACTTAAGTTTGAAGAAATATTATGACTCGAAAAGAAATTTTGAGCCAGTATTTCAGCTTTCTCATTATTCGTTACATACAAACTATTATTTTGCTTTAGCGTAGGTATACAATTTGCTTTTTTCTTAAGAGCTTTAGATATCCTCCAAAACTTTGTAGAACCTATGGGTAGATTAGATAGAACGTTGTTCCACTGCTGATTTTTAAATTCTAGAATTTGACTTTTAATAACATTGTTTAAGAAGTTCATTTGTGCTTTAAAAAGTGGGTTTTTTAATCTTATCCACTTCCCACGAGCACAGTTTCTTAATTTAATAATTTTTAGAATCGATTCTGGTAATCTTTTCACGTAAATATTTGGTATTGAAATTTTTGGTACACCAGCATCTATAGCATCTTTCAAAACATTCGTAAATTGTTCAATTAGGCAGTCAATATCATTTTCAGAACTAATATCCATTTGCGAAAGCGAATCAACATTATTATTTACATGGTTTGCAAATATATTCCAGTTTGCGTTTTTGAAATTATATTTTTCAGACACTAAGCGATTACAAGAAAAGTCTATAGAAATGTGTACTGGCATGTGATCAGAGTTCAAACTGTGAAAAATTTGTGCTGAAGATACTTTTTCAGGAATATTTGTTAGGAAAAAATCAAGAACTGAGGCCTGAGATGTACTACTTGTGGGAACTAAAGTTGGATCAGGGGGGAAAACCACGCTAAAAGTATTAGTTGTTATTAAATCGTGCATTATTGATCCCCAACAGTTAAGTCTCAAACAACCCCAGCTATGATGTCGGCTATTAAAGTCCCCGCCAATTATAAAATTACCCTTTATCCTTGAAAACATTTGTAATATCAATTAAAAAATTAATTAGATTTTCACCAGTAAATAATTTGAAAGTATCAATTAATATTTTATTGTTTATTTATTAATTTTCAAATAAATTTTTCTTAATAATAATTAAATATTTTGATTTGATATTAATAGCCCAAATATTATTTGAATTCAATTCGATTGCATATTGGGTATTAATTTATATTTGTATAGAAAGTCATTTTGTGTATTTCATAAACAAAAATTTATTATTTATTATTTGAATATAATTTAATAGAATTGATTAAACTTTTAGTTCAAAAATATGTTACTCTAATTAAAGGTGGCGATGGCACGATGGATGGTAGTCTGCACGTTGACTACTACACCAAAAACAGACGTGGGTTCAACCCCAGTTTCAGACTAAAATTTTAAAATAAAAATAAACATCTCGCATTTTTCTGATGTGCATTAGTGTGTCTTTGTGTGTCAGTTGTTGTCGGAAGGTTTCAGCGGCGAAGGCATAGTCACTGGTCACTGAACAATACCGGCTTCAGCTGATAGCAATCCACAATCACATCAGAACGCCCTCCTTCGTCGGTATTGTGTAGCACCGGCGAAGTAAAATAATAATAAAAATGGCTACTAAACCGAAGCTTCAGCACTGCTACGAGTATAAACAAAGATCGTGTGAAAGCAGAGCTGTAAAATAATTAATTAAGCTTCACCTCCTGTCGTTTCTTCTACTATCCCTTTCCTATAGTTCCACCACAATGCCTCGCATGTGTAGGAGTCATCTCCTGAGTGCTGGTCCTAGATAAAAAAAAAAGGTGTTAATTAAAAATACCACAGATTAGGGACACGGTCCCTTTCAAAAAAAAGAACTCGTTCCCGATTCAATACAACAGAAAGCCACTTTGAGATCAACAATTTTAGATCGGGTAATCCGTGAATCTGTGTGTGTTGCTGCCAAAGTGGTAATAGCGGAGCCAAATATATAGTCGGTGTTAAGCACACCGCGATAATGTCATCAGGATAAGCGATCACGTCAAACTTGAATATACTTTACAGGATCAAGTCATATTTTTTTATTACATCTTCTTATACGTAGTTTCATACGTATGCTTTTGTCAAACAGATTTATTTTATTTTATTTGCTCTAACGAGCTGAAGAACGATTTGGATACTACGTAATAGTATGTTCCTAATTCCTGGTTTTCACTCTGTTTGGATAATAGTCCCACCTCCCTCATTTCCATCTTTAAAAACTTTTGTAATTGCAAATTTACTATTTTTCAATTTAATTGTTTCTTTGAAAAGAAAATGAAATATAAAATATTCCTATGGAGATACACTTAAGGCCGTGACGGCTAACGCTACGTTGTCGTTAGGATCTCTCACATATTGCAAGTGTGCTTAAAAAGTATGATTGGGCAGATTAAATTTGTATGTTGTGTCAGACTTCTATGTTATGTCCGATTTGCAAATAAAAATATATTTCTTATGCGATCAGAGTTGTTTTCTGTGGTGAAACAGCACAGAAAACTTGCCATATGTTTTGCAAATTTTTTATATGACACCCACAAACACATTTTCTTGTGGTTTTCGTAAATAGTTCCGAAATCTATTGTATTTTTTATATAATCCTACTATTTTGTAGGATAGTTAGTCACATTGTTTAGGGATCGTGCTTTTATTTTATGCTCACAACTCTATTTTTTTTATCTGGGACCAGCACTCAGGAGAACCCCTACACTTGCGATGCATTGTGCTGAACTATAGGAAAGGGATAGTTAGAGGGATAGTTAGTACTTTGTTTATAGCAGTGTCGAAGCTTCGGTTAAGTAGCAATTTTTATTATTATTTTATTTCGCCGGTGCTACACAATACCGACGAAGGATGGCGTTCTGATGTGATTGTGGATTACTATCAGCTGAAGCCGGTATTGTTCAGTGACCAGTGACTATGCCTTCGCCACTGAAATATTCCGACAACAACTGACACACAAAGACACACTAATGCACTTCAGAAAAATGCGAGATGTTTTTTTTATAATTTTAGTTTCAAATGGGGTTGAACTCAGGTCTGTTTTGGTTTTGTAGTCAGCTTGCAGACTACTTCAGCCATCGCCACCTTCACAGAATCTGCGTAAGTCTCCACTGTGCCGCTAAGGGTTAAAGGAAATGTGATTTCTCAAATGCCTGATATGATTTATGAAAAAATAACAACTTTTGCCAGTTATGAACACATATTTGTACTTAATTATTGTCAAATTCTTAGGCAAAAATAATATTATTAATTTAAATATTATGTTTTGGCCTGAATACTGACATTTTTCACTTATTGATCAGACGCAAATTTAATTTATAATTAAATAGAGTAGTAAAATCAATTACGAATGGCAATCAATTACGAATGCAGTGAAAATGTATAAATTAAAATTATACGCGAACTTGAGAGCTGTATAATTAAATTAAAGCCAAAATTTGGATTATGAATACTTATTGCAAAATTCAAATTAAAATTATTCTGATAATTAAAGTCTGTGAAGTCCATAAACTTTCTCCTTAAGAAACATATTTTTTATTAACAACATTGTGAAACAAACATTGGAGTAACACAGGGACGGGATAGTGTAGGTACGACTGTAGTAAAACCCTATACTTTTTAGTTTAGATTTTGGTGACACATTTTTTTTTCGGCAAACATTTTTACTAATATTTGTTCGGCTGACTCTTAGTTATATTATTGCTATATATCGTTAAGCGGCATTGTTATGCTTTTCTTTAATTGCTCTTTTTATTTTGTTACACACATTTTTTCATAAACAACTTCTTAAGACAACTTAAAACATACGACAGTTACCAATTTATTCCCTAGCTACTAGTATTTATACTTAAAATTTATCAGAAAACATTTAACATATTATTGGGCATTAACATAGTAATGTCCACTAAACATATTGATTTGTATTTCCTTAATATTATTCTTATGACCTAAATATTAATAAATAATGATTAAATATGGCCGCTTATCATACGAGTATTGTGTAATAATTATATTTATGACTAAGCATATTGAGCAATCACTATTTAAAGCTACAGATACTAGTACTCCCTTTTTTGTTATTACTTGTTATAAGTTAATTACCATTATTAACATTAAATAAAACAAAAAAATATTTAATAATTCATTATTTATTTACTTTATTTAACAACTTATAATATAAAACACTAGTATACCATAATAATTATTATGAAGGGATGGACTTGAATATTAACGCTCAGTCTAAACGACAGAACCTAATAAGCTACGTTGCTACATCTCTTAAAATAGTCATTCTATCAAACGGACAAGTGTTTAGTAATTCTTTTAAATATACTGGATGAGCCAGGAGCTTTTTCCTGACGCAAAGCAAGTTTAGGATGACAAAAATAATGAATTTCTTCTACACATGCAGAAGAAATTATAAGTGCAAATAAAAAGCTAATTTTAATTCAAAGTTTTATTCTTTATTTGTTGACTGTACAATTCCTACTGTTTTTCCATTTCAAGATCTACTTGTTACAATGCTTACAAGAAGTTGAATTAATTTCGGTACTTAAAGCTACATTTTTTTATATAGATTTTCAATGCTTGTAGTGATTAACAGTAAATCAATAAGAAATGATATTTAGTTTTTTGTTGTTTTATATTTCATTGCCTGTAATCAATATATTACATAGTGTTTGTCGTCCGCGATGAAGACCCTGTAGGAAATTTTGTATGAACACAAACATTCTCCCCGCCTTGAAAGATGGCTTTCAATATAATTTAACAAACGATTGGAAGTTTACATATTTTTGTAATTGCGCTCTTGAATGTTCCACCTGCAGTTTTTACGAGTACCACACGAACAATTCCATCATCACCGGGGTTGCATTCAACAACTCGTGCTAATGTCCACTTAAGGGGTGGAATGTTATCCTCTTTGAGTAAAATTAAATCGTTTACCTTTATGTTTACTCTAGTAGTTGTCCACTTGGTTTTTATTTGTAGAATTTTCAGATATTCGTTCCTCCATCTGTTCCAGAATTGTTGCTGGATCCATTGCATCATTTGGTACCTTTTTAGTGATATCGGGTTATTAGTAGTTATTGTTCGTTCCGTTAATAGGCGGCCAACTAGAAAATGTGCTGGAGTAAGCGGTCGGAGGTCATTAGGGTCTGATGAGAGAGGTGTTAATGGGCGACTATTAATCATAGCTTCTGTTTGGCAGCATACGGTGTGAAGATCATCATACGTTAAAACAAGATTTCCAATTGCACGTCGAAGATAATATTTTGCTTGTTTAACAGCACTCTCCCATAAACCACTGAAGTGTGGAGACCGGGGAGGGATGAGTTTCTAAACTATGCCGTCTTGCCTACATGACTCTCGGACCAGTTCATTGTGAATTTCAGATGTAAAAGATTGTAGTATATTTCGAAGTTCTCTGTTGGCCCCGATAAAATTCGTTGCATTGTCCGAGTAAATAACAGAGCAGTAACCTCGTCGTGATATACATCTTTTTAAAGCACTAATAAATGCTGATGTAGTGAGATCGGGTACTAACTCTATATGAACGGCCTTTACCGAGAAACATATAAAGATTGCTAAGTAAACCCTTTTAGGACCGCGTCCACGAATTTGCGATGATGTAAAAAAAGGACCACAATAATCTACTCCAGAAATACTGAAGTGGAATGACGGCTCCACACGATGAGTAGGCAAAGACCCCATTAATTGTGTCTCGGTTATTGGACGACAGCGGTAACATAAAACACAACTATGCAGCACTTTTTTAAAACGTTTCTTCGATCTCAGTTCATCAACACTAATTGGTCCCAGACTAACATTTTGTTTTCGACACGCACTGATAAATCTCTTTACATACGAAAAAATTCTCAATAGTTTTTCATAGTTATTTACATATTTGTGGTGGCTTATGACGTCTTCCGTATTCATGGTAATCAAAGTTACAGCTAATTTTTTCTTTTGTTCGGGCAGTGAAAATGCTTGTTGACCCTTTGGCCAGTGTGTGTCTTTACGTACTAAAAATTCTGGTCCATTTAACCAGAAGGATTTTATAAGGTCACTTGCGGTACTTCCTCGAGATAGCAAGTCAGCAGGGTTTAGTTCGGATGGTACGTGACGCCAAATGACAACTTTTGTGAGATTTTGAATTTTTGTTACTCTATTTGATACAAACGACGGCCATCTACTGGCATCGCCGGCAATCCATGATAAAGTTATCATTGAGTCAGACCAAGTCAGACCGAGTCAGTTATTTCTAACTGCGTATAGTAATTGACTTCCTAGTAATGCGGCGCACAATTCCAGACGTGGTAGAGTTATTTTATTAATGGGTGCTACCCTTGATTTGGCACATATTAAGTTAGACTTTCTGTTATTAGTATCTACAGTAGTCACGTAAGTACACGCACCATATGCCCTTATACTCGCATCTACAAAGACATGTATATTAATTTGTGTACTAAGATCTACGTACCTCGGTATTTTGATTTGACTGGTTAAGTTTAATTCATCGCAGATTTGATTCCATTCCGAAAAGACATCATATGGCACACTTTCATCCCATTCTAATTTTAGCTTTCAAAGATCTTGCATCAGAATTTTGCATCTTACAATGAGTGGGTTTATAAAGCCTAGTGGGTCAAAAAGACTTGCCATGTGGGATAGAATTGATCTTTTAGTTATGTTTTTATTACGTTGGTGCGGAGGGTATGAAAAACGAAATACGTCATCAGTTGGCGACCACTTTAAGCCCAAAGTTTTCACATAATGCATATCATCTACCGTAACTAGAGGTTCACGTTCAGTTTGTGGTACATCGTTCAAGATTATTTCACTATTAGCTGCAAACTTAGGAGTGATATTACCTGACGTTTTATTTCCATCACTTCTTCTTCAGTGTTACCACCGGTCATTAAATTATCGACATAAAAATCTCGAAGTGTAACCTTTGCTCCAATTGGATAATTGGTACTCTCATCTCTTGCCAGTTGTTGGAGACATTTAACGGCTAGATATGGAGCACAACTGGTACCGTAGGTGACAGTCTGAAGTTCATAAGTATGCACTGGATCAGTCATATTTTTTCTCCACATAATGCACTGCCACCCCTTGTCATCGTGTGAATTAATATTTGCCTGTACATTTTGGCAATATCAGGCACCAACACAAATTTATGACATCTAAATCGTAGCAAAATTGTAAAAACATCGTCTTGTAGGGTGGGGCCAACGCTCAATAGGTCGTTTAATGATTTGCCATTGGTTGTAGCACATGATGCATCAAACACAACTCTTAGACGCGTCGTACTGCTGTCTGCCTTAACAACACAATGGTGTGGAATGTAATAACGGACCTTAGCTGGTGATGTTGGTATCATATGGTCTAAGAAGCGATATTCTTCCAAAAATGCTATATATTCCGCTGGAATATCCTTGTCACGAGCGAATTTTGTTTCTAAGTATGTGAACATTCGGTGTGCAATTTGTCGAGATTCACCCAACTCAGGTTGAGAGACCTTAAACGGAAGACGAACAATAAAACGGTTTGTTATTGGACACCTTTTTGTAGTTGCCTTAAAGAATTCTTCACATGCGGCTTCTTCAGTTGAACATATATCCTTCTTAATATCATCACAACTTTCAATCTTCCAAAATGATTGTAAAAGATTTTCCAATAAGGGCTCATGAGATGGCGATGCTTCATGATTGCAATTTATTGAGAGTTTGTGTATTTTATTATCTGAGGAGATAGTGCGATCATACCCGTCTCTCAAAAGAACGGTCAACCCTTTGTGATGTGCATTTGGAAGTGCACTTGGTTTACACACAGCATCAGGTATTACCATTGACCCTGACACAATCAAACCCAGTTTTGTTTTGATAAGATTTGGTTGATTTTCAATTTTTATTTTACCTACCATAAGTAATTCCCAGAACAAATCCACTCCAATTAGTAAGTCAATCGGTCCTGGCACATTAAAATCCCTGTCTGCAAGTTTGATGTTGGCTGGTAAATTCCATTGGGAAATATTTATGTAGCATTGCGGATGGTATGAAGAAATTGATGACATGATAACTGCATCCATTGTCGGTGCATATCCGGACGTGAGGGACCGTGCAATGAACGTACATGCGTATCTTGCGTGTATAGATGTTGTACCACTATACCGCTAATGATCATGTTGACCTTCCTGCGTGGAAGCCGTAAACATTGTGCCAATCGTTCTGTAATAAAGTTAGATTGGGAACATGAGTCAAGTAGAGCCGTTGCTCTCATGGATATGCCAAACGAGGAACATATTTCAATTATTGCAGTGGCCAAAATTACCGGACCCCTTTCTTCAGATGCATGAAGACAAGATATTGAGCTTAAACCGTCTCGTGATGTACCATCTTGTATTGCAGCTTCTGGAGATTGGGTTTCTTTGTGTAGCAACGTGTGATGCGCCACATTACAGTTTTGGCATCTATTTGTCGAAGGGCAAGAGCTCGCAATATGGTTTCTTCCGAGGCAAATAAAAAATAAATTCAATCGTTTCACGGTCTTAAAGCGATCAGAGAAATTCATATCATAGTATGATTTTTTTTTTTTTTTATCTTGGACCAGCACTCAGGAGATGACTCCTACACATGCGAAGCATTGTGCTGGAACTATAGGAAAAGGATAGTAGGAGAAACGACAGGAGGTGAAGCTTAATTAATTATCTTTGCAGCTCTGCTTTCGCACGTTCTTTGTTTATGTTGATGTTTTTTTTATATAATTCTTTTAGTCTGAAACTGGGGTTGAACCCAGGTCTGTTTTGGTTTTGTAGTCAACGTGCAGACTACTTCAGCCATCGCTGGAGTATCAACTAAAAACACCAATTGTGAATCCACAGTATCACCAAAGGTGAATTAGCCAGAAACTGATGACACTGGTTTTTTGAAGCTACAATGATTTTCAGAATATTTGGAAACCCTTAAAAAAAGGAATTGTCATCAAAATCGCCAAACAGCGTATAGGTATGTACTACCCTTTGGTAAGAGAATCGAATCCATACTGTCACGCCAGTGCGTTTCTTCTATCGTGTATTTTATTGCAATTTTACAAAATATATTTTTTCTTGGTTTTATAATCACAATTAATTCTGGTTTTATTTTTATTTTCAGGCAAATTGGTTTAAGGCCACACAATATTGTCGTTACCATGGCATGCATTTGGCCAGCATATCATCACAAGAAGAGAACGATAGACTGGAGAAACATATAAGAGATTTCGGTATGTAGTCCCAACCGCAAAGCAAAACCAATAGCTTTTTCTATATTTTTTTTATTTATTTATAAATTAGCAAAACTTTCATACAACTGTGCAAAATTTGATTTTGAGTAGACAAAAAACACACAAATTGTTGCATTTTGCTACTTCGGACAAAATTATTGCATCAAACGTTTAATGTTTGTGCAATTTTACTTTCACTTTAAAAATGTTAGATAAGAGGTCATTAAATTTTTTGTGTGAATTTTTTATTGCTTCTTATTTTCTCGTTTAACAGTTTATATAAAATGCAATATAAACGTCGTCATAGTTAAACTTCAATTGGGTTAAAAATTACACAAATAGTTGACACCAAAATTCATACAGTCTCTCATACACTCTCCCACATGCCAATAGTTTCCACATTAGTGAAATGTAATATCTTTCTACCAGCAACAATAAATTATAGCAATATGTAGATATGAAGCTGTACTGAAAGGCTATTTTAAAAATAGAACAAAATGCAACATTTCCCCTTTCATTCGCTTAATTTAGTGCAAATATAAATTGGAACTTTTCATCAATTACAGGAACTAAGCACTGCTTCTTATTATAAAAAGGAGAGATTGTAAACTTGTTGAAAGAAATTCGTACGTGCAGGTTATACCAAAGACCAAAGACTGTAAATGATCTACTAGAAATTACATTGCTGTAATCTATATATAAAGCTGAATGTATGTTCGTTTGTTTGTTTGTACCTTATAGTAGCCCAAACCACTGGATCGATCTTCCTGAAATTTTCACACCATGTAATTGGGACTATTGAATGAATTTTTTTCATCACGCCAACTTTTACGTCTACTTTTTTAATTATGCTAATTATGCTTCCACATAGTTTTTAACAGATTTTATAATATAAACGAGTTTAACTTCACCATTTGTGTACCAATCGCTGTGCATTTAGTCTGTGCAACTCCGGGAAAGTTATTACTTTTTTTAAAACTAGGACCAGGCAGGCGATAGGGGTGAAATTTCTGCCCCTCCGAAACGTTCAAACCGATTTTAAGGAAATATATGACATAGATAGATTTGCGAATAAAAATTCGCATAGGGTATGTAAATTTTCAAAAGCATGACCAGGGGGCGATAGGGGGAAAATTTCTTTTCTCCAAAACTATCTAGCCGATTTTGCTGAACTAAAACTTGGATGTATTTCAGATTAAAAGACACATTGGCTATTATTTTTTTGAAAACTAGGAATACGAGCAATTTGGTAAAAATTTACGAAGAAATAATATGTTTCACAAATTTGCGACCACGATATCTCTCGAACTATTTTACAGATTTTGGTAATATTTGCAAAATTGTATGCACTTTTAACTCTATAAAAATCAGTGAATATTTTCTAAACTCTATTTGATCAAGAATTTTGGAGTTATGAGAAATTGAACAAAAATAAAAGGACAACGTATTTCTCGAACGAATCACACGATTTTAGTAAAATTAACAGCAAACTTGATCGGCTTCGTATGTCGGTTTATTATCTTACCATATCTAAGCGAAAAATTCACTTCTCTTCCATTAACCTGTTTTTAAGTTACGTATATGATGTTTACATACTCATACATACACACACATTAATAAGTGGCCCTGGTGATTGCGATAATGATGCCGCTGCGGCTGGTAGCAGCTACCGAAAAGGAAAAATAAGTTGCAAGAGGAGCGAAGCTAGCGCACCCCAGTCAATTGAGTGTTGGTGCAATGGAAAGATGGCAGCACGATTGCACCACTTCTAAAAAGTGTAGATGGACCAACAGACTCATGCCGACACGGGTAGGTGAAATTCCCTGAGGCGCTGGAATGCCTCTATATAAAGAAAACCGTCGGGGTTTGGTGAAGAATGTTGTTGACTTGACGCTAACATTAATTGAAAATAGGAATCCTGTGTGTGCTTTCAGAAGAGAAATTTTGGTACGCCAAAGTATAACGGAAGAGCAAGATATGCAGAATGGAAAGCTGAATCACCACTCGCCTGAAGTAATACTTCGCTCTGGTTCCGGCGGATAAATCCGGCAGTGAATTGGATGGGAGAATGTAGTTGCCTAATAAGCCGCAGAGTAAGTCTTGCAACGAACCGTGCATATTGGCTACCCCGAACTACCAATATCTTTTGAAGGAAGAAAAACGCACACACATATTAAAGCTGAACAAAATATTTTAAATTCACAGTTCACTACTCAGCAGTGGTTCCAACCACTGAGTTTTATTTAAGTCGTTACAAAAAAAATCAAACACTTCAATGAACATTTCCAAACAAAACAAGCACTGCATAACTTGAAAAAACTTTCGCTACAGTGCTTGACAGTATTTCTACTTTATAGTAAAAAAAACGAGAAATCAGGAGATGACCCCTACACATGCGATGCATTGTGCTGAAACTAGAGAAAAGTGATAGAAGGAGAAAATGAGAGGAGGTGAAGCTTCACTATCTTACAACTCTGCTTTTGCACATTTTTAGCAGTGCCCCAACGCCTCTGATCAAGGAGACGTATTAAATTTTTCGAAGTTAAATTTTTAGTAATTATTTTACTTCGCCGATGTCGATGTCGATGTCGATGAAGGAGAGAGTTCTTATCTGCCTGTGGATTGGTTACAGCTAAATTCATTACTGTTCAGTGATCAGTGACTATGCCTTCGGCACTGAAACCTTCCGACAACAACTAACACAAAAAACAATAATGCAAATCAGAAAAAATGTGAGATGTTTTTATGATTTTAGTCTGAAACTGGGGTTGAACCCAGGAAAATGTTTCGTTTTGTAGTCAACGCCCAGACTACTTCAGCCATCGCCACCCTAAGCAGAGTTGCATCTGAGACCTGCTTCTCATTGTATACGAACTTTTTGAAATCAAGTTTGAGAGCATGCTTTAATCGGGTTTCACACTATAATATTGAGTATACGACTTGTCGAAAAATCAAGGTCCATCTTGTTAAAATTTTTCCAATCATTATATTATGAAGTCGTTTTAGCGAAGAAGAAAAAGCACACTACCAATATTACAAAAAAACAAATTGACAATTTCGGAAATTTCTAAGAAACACTGAAAACAGCACTGAGTTGATAACGCAAGTAAAATCTTTACATATTTGGTTAAGATTACAAAAAATAATTTCATATTTTATATGGTCTTAATAAGCTCTTAATAAAGTTGTTTTATATTTTATTACAAATTCCAGCAGCAATATTCTTAATCGTATTTTCAGTACTTAAAATTTTTTACAACTTTGAAATCCTCCTGTTGCACGGTTGAATGCTATTACGGAGTCAATGCTCTGAAATAAGTTACACAGCAGTATAGTTGTGTGCATAAATACACACTCTTTCATATATGTACATACATACATACATATGTACATATTCATATTTAGCAAGGTTTATATATACATGAATTTTACCGTGTCCCTCCGTCAGTCCGTCCATATATTGTGTCTTTACGGGCCACACTGGCTTCACTCTGGTTCAATGGTTACGTTGCTAATATTGTTACAACGAACTTCAAATAAAATATTAAGCAAAACTAGAACAACAAAACTATTATTGCAGCTAAGAAAATTTACAAATACATGTTTTATATGAATGCATTGTATTTGTTTGTAAATGGTATGTTTGAATTGTGCAATGTATGTTTGCAATTGCATACGTGATTGAATAGTCAAAGTAATACCCGGAAATATAATTTCATAGTAAAATAGTTTAACCAACTTATTTATTTAACACATCTAAAATTGCAACAAAAAAGTGCAAACGGAAAAAGTTAATTGAAATTAAAAATTAATTGGATTAAAAAATTGAAACCGGACTTTAATTTAGAGAAAATATTTGAAAATTTTGTCTTTAATACTGATTCATAAGACGAACTATGAAAAAATGGATTATTTCGGAAGTGCTTTTCAGGAAAATAGAGACATAGAGACGTAGAAAATTGAAAATGATTTGCTGATAATATATATATTTATGGGTCAATTATGGATTGCACCCACACTGTTGTTCAGTTGCCAGTTCCTAAAAATGTTAGTGTTTTTTTTTTTGGCAACCAACTGAAGTTCGGTTGTAATACAAAATCGACCCATTATAACAATGTCTTGCATGTTTTTTTTCTTTTAACACCATCGTTTTGCACCGAAACTATGGAAATATGTTTTGGCAAACCGTGTTCGCGCCGGCTGTACGAATAATCGCCCAAAATTGTTGGGTGAACCATCACAGTGAAGAAATATCCAAAAAAACACTATCAAATCACCCAAATCAAAGCAGGAAACCTACAAAAATTATTGTAAAAAATTTTGGGCGATTGTTCATTGGATTTGGGTGATTTAACATTTTGAATTATTTGGGTTTTTATTTTTTATTTTTTTTATCTGGGACCAGCACTCAGGAGATGATACCTACACATGCGAAGCATTGTGGTGGAACTATAGGAAAGGGATAGTAGGAGAAACGACAGGAGGTGAAGCTTAATTAATTATTTTACAGCTCTGCTTTAGCACGTTCTCTGTTTTTACACTCGTAGCAGTGCTGAAGCTTCGGTTTAGTAGCCATTTTTTATTATTATTATACTTTACAATACCGACGAAGGAGGGCGTTCTGATGTGATTGTGGATTGCTATCAGCTGAAGCCGGTATTGTTCAGTGACCAGTGACTATGCCTTCGACACTGAAACCTTCCGTCAACAACTGACACACAAAGACACACTAATGCACATCAGAAAAATGCGAGATGTTTTTTTTTATAATTTTAGTCTGAAACTGGAGTTGAACCCAGGTCTGTTTTTGGTTTTGTAGTCAACGTGCAGACTACCATCCATCATGCCATCGCCACCCATTAGGTTTTTATTTATAAAGAGTTCAATTTTAAAGAAATTAATGAATAAATTAGAATAAGAAACCAGGAATTTTCATTTTTTACTTTCGTCTAAAGGTCCAAATTCAGTCATAGATAGGGTAGTGCAATACATTTTGAAAATTCAAGAAATTGATTTTGCACTATTTCTTTACCAATTTATTGATAGTGATTCATTAGCAATCATAAAATTTAGTGGGATTGCAAATTTTTTTCACTACAAAACAGCACTGATTTAGCACAGAAAAAAAATAAATAAAAGCTGTATTTAAACGTGCTTGTAATCAAACATAAATAAATTTATCCCAAATTTTTTGCTTTTGAACAAAAATGTGTATTTGAATATATTTTCAATGAATCAGCGCAACAAATGTACATATGTATGTATATCGTCACATAGAATGCCAAACAACACGTCTTTGCCTTCTTCTGCTCTAGGAGAAGGCTTGCTAAGCGATTTTAATTTTGAAACGCTTATTTTGCTTAAAGCAAATAATTTTTAGCATTTAATTAATTCATATTAAATACTATTATATCATTTTATTAAATTTTATTACTTCTGACGAATTCTTTCTGTTCATTTTTGAATTAGTGGTGATTGCAAAGTTAACGCACTACCTCCCTCCTTTGAATTCCTTTGGATTTGAGCCGACTAAAGTGCCACCACCTAGTTATTCAACTGCGCCGAAGTTTTGTATATTTATTTATTAGTCTTTCAATATATTACATGTACTTAGTTCGCCTTTTGGTATATAATGTAATGTAGATATTCACATGCTATATATACAAATGCTGTATATACAAATTCACAATTTTTTTAATTGCTCTGTGGCAGCATCATCTGTATCGCAAGTATATAAACCATTGCTGTCAGAGGGTGGCGATGCCTGAAGTAGTCTGCGCGTTGACTACAAAACTAAAAATTTCCTGTGTTTGACCCCTGTTTCAGACTAAAATCATAAAAACATCTCGCAATTTTTCTGATTTGCATTATTTTTTTTTGAGTCAGTTGTTGGCAGAAGGTTTCAGTGGCGAGGGCATAGTCACAAATTTACACTGTTCCTATTGAAATATGTGTAATAAGTATTTTATTCCATGCTATAAAGACATGTGCAATCTGGCCATAAATATGTACGTAGGTTCAGGAACAATTCCTTAAATTTCACTGTAACACAAAAAGAAAACGTATCGCAAATTGCAACGGAGTTCCGGACCCATGAAAATTAAGTCACAAAATTAATTTGACAAAAACAAGAACACAATGAGGTAAATTCCAATCGAACTTTTAGAGCATAAAAGTAGTAAATTTAAGGTTTTTTTTTCTTTATATGTATTCAACTGCCCTTTCCACGTGTAACAAAATTTAATTTAAAAAAATTCAAAAATCATGTCTGCCTATAACTTAAAAAATGAAAGAAATGAAAACTAATTCAATTGTATGTAGCCATTCAAAAATATTTTCCGTTTTATGTTACTTGTCCAATGCGCTGTGTTTATGCTTCGTCTCCCTTACAACTACCATCCCATACCAACTGGGAGTGAGATCTTAAAAATTTTAGCACGCCAGAGTTACCGAAAAGCTCTTGAAAAATTTTAAAAAGTATAATTTTATATACTGGACCAGTGAAATTTATTATTACATACTTTAAGATATTCTCATAAAGTATTTTTTTACAAAAGCAAACTCAATAACTGATGAGGAAAGCATATCCATATAGTACTATTTCGCTAATGCTTACTTAGCTCATCATATATATATATATTAAAATCATATATAAAGAAATATTCCCAAAATAAATTCAGTTAATATACAATACTACATGTGCACGGTGTAAGATTTTAATATTCTTTTGTTTAATTTTTTAATTTTTCATTTGATTCAAAATACATTAGTTATGCTCGCCGATGGCAAGCCTAGTGTAGATAGAAAGAAAAATCTAAAAATAGAAATGTGTGTGTGTTATAAAAGTAAAGTCATGGATTGTTATGTTTTTGTTTATAGATTTTTTGGTTTTTGTGTTTGATATTCAACTTCAATTCTCGATTGATTAGTTGAATTTTAAACATATAGATCTTGGGTTTGTATTCAAATATAAGAAAAATCCACTGATGAGCTAAGTAAGCATTAGCGAAATAGTACTATATGGATATGCTTTTCTCCTCAGTTATTGAGTTTGCTTTTGTAAAAAAATACTTTATGAGAATATCATAAAGTATGTAATAATAAATTTCACATATATTTTTTAAGGGAAAAAAGCACAATTAAAATCATATATAAATTAATTTATTTTTGATTTACAAAATCAATGTTTTTTTTTTTAACTACGAGTATTAGGGTGGGGCGATTTGAAAATCTTAATGGGCGCTTCGCGTTCCTGATTCTTGGGATTGTACTAAGCGAAAAAGTCCACTAGACCATACGTCTACGGTGAAAATCGAGCTTCCACATTTTGACTTGATCAGACTTTTTTTTCCTTTTTTTTTGATATTTTGGCCTATAACAGCCAAACCATTGAGATTTTCGATCCAATAATAAGACAAAAATTGTAGCCAAGACAATAGTTAAGAACTCTCTAGTACATCGCAAAAGCATTGGAACGCTCCTTCAGGCAGGTTTGGCCTTGTGAAAGTGCAAATTGTTCGTGAAAATATTGATAAATTACCATTTTCAGTTGTTCATAGCGCAAAATCATAAAAATGTTCTATTTCTCACTTTTTATTCTATTTTTTTATTTATTCTATTTATTTTATTTCTTATTTTTTATTCTTCTATTGTTTTCAGTTCATTTGATGCATTTTTGTTAGTTTATTGTAAAAAAACATTATATTTTTGGATAAAAAAAGTGGAAAAAGTAAGAAATAGAACATTTTTATGATTTTGCGCTATGAACAACTGAAAATGGTAATTTATCAATATTTTCACGAAAAATTTTCACTTTCACAAAGCCAAAACTGCCTGAAGGAGCGTTCCAATGCTTTTGCAATGTACTAGAGGGTTCTTAACTATTGTCTTGGCTACAATTTTTGTCTTATTATTGGATCGAAAATCTCAATGGTTTGGCTGTTATAGGCCAAAATATCCAAAAAAACGTGACAAAAGTCTGATCAAGTCAAAATGGGGAAGCTCGATTTTCACCGTAGACGTATTGTCTAGTGGACTTTTTTGCTTAGTACAATCCCAAGAATCAGAAACGCGAAGCGCCCATTAAGATTTTTTTCCTTCCATACTTATCGCCCCACTCTAACGAGTATTAAAACTAATGATTATATTAAGTTTAATATTTTCAAGAATTTTATTTATAATAGGATTATATATATATATTTATTTCTAATCAGAAACATTTATTTTCAAAAACTTTTAATTGTTTAGTCTCAGTGGATCTTTTGCTGGAAATGCGAACATGTATGTATGTATGTATATACACATATTTCAATATTGCTCTATTAAAATACTTAACTTTAATTGTTTAAAACATTGTGATTTATTATTCTGTTATTATTAATTAATTTACAATATTTTACGTTTACTGTGTGCTTTACGCTAAATCAAAATAAAATAAAATTTTCAGTCGTAAATGCTGAAGAATGGCGCACCACTCATCATAATTATTTCTTAAGTGCGGTCAGGGCTGTTTTTGTTGTTATTCGATAGTTTTGCGTCTCACTCGCACTGGTTAACTTATCTGACACAACTAACTGTATCGTCTTACGGTTCTTTGTGGCATTTTCTTGTCAACCACGTTGCTATAAATAGTTAACTTCCTATGTGATTGCATATGTCGTTTGAATCGTAAAAAAAAATTTTATTGTTTGATGGCTTTATGACCTATGTTCACACAAGTAAATCTCCCATCTCTTGAAGTTTCGAGACGGCACAGAGTAGTTCCAAAAGAGAGAAAGAAAATAAAATTTTTTAGAGCTCTAATTTGTTTTAAATTTCTTAAAATTTAAATTAAAATTTGTTAATGTCGACCACAGAAATAGAAAATGACCTGAGTTGGCGCCAGCTACAGCACTGGACATGTAGCCATGTAGCTATGTAGTTGTTAAATTAATTACTTTCGTATAAGACTATGTATTTAAATTTTGACGGATTGCAGCCGATATTTTAAGCCTGTGGGCAGTTCAAATATGTGTTTCGAGGCGAAGAAATAAACATTAATCGCCTTGGCTCTCATGGTTAGAGATTTGCTAGACGGTCCATGATGCAAGAATTAATTTTTTTGGTTTTTTACGCGAATGTGAAGCATGGCGGTAAATATGCTTTATGTTGGAATACTATTGAGTCACTCCCTAAAATGTATCGAATTTTAAACAAAGAGACAAATTAAACGTCATACCGTTGTGAACTGAGGACAATTTGCCAGTTATATGGAAATTTCTACAGAAGAACCCTGGGATCGTTCTTTTGTAGTGCCTACGTTTACTAAAAGGTACTTGAAGGTTATTCGATCAATGTTTTGGAGTGGTCATCATGAAGGCTAGAACTGGGCTCTATCGAATACCTGTGGGATGGTTTGAAAAACCTACACGTCAAGAAAATATGACAGTAGGAAATATCAGTGGATTGATATCGTGTATAATAAATTCGATGAACAGTAGAGGGAAAGCCGTGTTAAAGCAATGGGAATTTCCCACAAAATATTAAAAATAAATAACAAGAACACTGAACGTACCCGTTTTTATAATGATATGTAAACGTTGCTGTTTTGTAAAATATAAATGAATTGCTGAGTTTTTGTATCTTTTTCTATAATTAAAGACCATCAAAACAAATAATTAAAAGTTCAGTTTTATTTTAAAACATTTTTAATTAGTTGTTAGTAGCTGTACGTATTGAAATAATCTGAACAGACTTTTAAAATGAAAACGTACGTTTGTTAAACCTTTTTACGATCCCACTCCCATTCTTTATTTAACGACATGTTTGCAAAGCAATGAATACATTTTTTTGAAAGTATTACATGGACGTATCTGAAACAAGCAAACTGAAACTACAAAGAGAGAAAAAAGTGAATGGTTTTGTTTAATATCAATGTTATTTTTTTTCTGAAATTTAAGTTTTCATAACGATTTTATTTATTTGCTGTCTGCTTTCAGGTTTGGGTCACGAACATTTTTGGACTTCTGGCACTGATTTGGCTGATGAGGGCAACTTCTTTTGGATGTCCACTGGTCGTCCAATCACTTTTACCAACTGGAATGCTGGTGAACCCAATAACTTCCGTTATGAAAATGGCGAAGAGGAAAACTGCTTAGAATTATGGAATCGTGATGGCAAAGGCTTAAAATGGAATGATTCACCATGTAGTTTTGAAACGTATTTTGTGTGTGAAGTACAACCGAACTGATTGTTAATTAAATCGAAAGAATTATGTAGGATAACAAATTATAAAAAATTTCAAAAGAAAAAAGAACACAAGAAGAAGAACATGCGAGAAATAACTGATAAATCGAATAATAAAAATATGTCGGGAAAATTGGTCGTAAATAGATTTTTAGAATGTTGCACATTTATCTTAAACTTGAACTTTCGTCTAAATTCAGAAGCCATAACCAAAAGAAATAAGCTATAAAACGAGTTAAATATTTTTCACTTGCAATTGGCACCTTGGGAACTCTCGAACCCCTTTCGAAAGTGTGTCCAATAATGCTATGTTTTGTATGAGTTTGTAATGTAGGCAGTCTAATGAGTTGTGTGCTAGTGTATTAGTTGGAAAGTTTTTTCACAACAGGTATCACAATGGGACCATAATAAAAAGGACCAAAGTGGGCTGGGGGACCTTTCTTTCGTATTCATGTGATTTCAAAACGTCGTCTAAAACACAATCGTCACTGACTTTTTTTTATAGATACTTCATAATAATACACTGTAGTAAATAAGCTAAGCACATGCAGAAATACAGTGAAGTTGCGAAAACATTAACTAATTTTTACCAAGGATGTTCACGTTTCACAAATTTATTCATGTCTTCAAAAGTGACATTTTTAGAACTCCCACATACATATTAACTTTTAACAAATAAATCAAAACTAAATATTTAAAATCAGATTTTAAAAATTGTATTACATATATATGTATGTATGTAACGTGCGCATGCATATATAAAAATTACTTTAATAATTTTAATTAACTTTAAAAACTCTAAAAAAACTCAAGGTTGTGTAATTCGTACCTACGGAATAAACATTCTTAGTTATAAAAAAATAGATTAAAGTAATTCAATAAAGTACATACACATAAAAATAAGTTAAAAAATATGATAAGCCCATCTCTGACGCTTCCCCCTATGTTCAACTCATTCAAAACAAATTTGCGACATTCGACAAGTCCAAAAAATAATGCGTACCAAAATCGATTTGACAAGAAATTACGTAGTAATTAAAAAGAAACAAATTTTACATCAACTTTCGACGTCAATATCTTCAAACTACTTTATGGATTTTTGTGAAACTTGCAGCATACGATAAATTTTTAGAAATAGAGTTTTTAGAAAAAAACAAATAACTTTTTAGAAACTTTTCGTCAACGTTATTTCCGAACGAATCTCCCGATTTTAGTCAAATTGGAAGAAAGCGACAATTTTTCTTGACATTCAGATTTGATTAGATTTTGAACTGAGTAGTTTTATTGTATTTAATGGGAAAATAAAAAAATTTTTTGGAAAATTCTTTTTGCAAAATTTTTCGAAATCTACCGAACCGAATCGGTTCATTACCATACGACGCCTCAATTTTTCTCGAATGAGGCAAATTTGGTTGCGATTCGTTGCACCCTTCTTAAGTTCACCACGCACCTAAGCACATATAAACATACACATGCTCCTACGTACACATATGTACATTCATACTGACATCATCGCGAAAATAATCAGGACATCAAAACGTGGAAATATAATGGAAACTCTATTTTTGAAAACGACGATAAAATATTTATATGATCTCTTATTTCATATATTTTTTTTTTATTTATGTAACACTAAATATGTGCATGTCGTTCACAAAAATAGAAATTAGCCTAACTTGGGCACATCTACAACGGGCGTGGTGTAGCCATGTAGTCGTGTTGCCGTTAAAATTCTCATATAAGATTCTCCTATACAGACATGTGAGACTTTATACATCTTTTAGAGTAGTCAAAATAAAAGTGTTCACGTTTCCGACTCGTTCATGTTTCCGGTAGTCACGTTTACATGAGTTCACTGTAGATGGAAACTTTTGGTTTTAATTTTTTTTTTGTTTAATTTCGCCTTGGAAACGTTCAAGTGATTTAGAATCGCCAGATTATAAAAACACGCCTGTATATAATTTTATAAATTAAAATTTTAAATATGTATATGTACATAATTTACCTTATCCAATATTTCTACTCGGTGGAAATGGCAATATAGTTTATTGATACAGACGACTCTTGATAATTTAAATTGTTTTCGAGGTCCCCCGAAAAAAATTCAATAAATTGAAAAAGCTGCATGTAATTTGGTATCATCGGTAATTTGGTTTTTTTTAACTCTACGCTCTATTGTAATTTAAAATATTTTAATGGGCTCTGTTTTATACAAAATATAAAAAAAGCAAAATCATTTATTTTTTTGCTTACATTGCTCTATTTTATCCTTTTTGGCCGACGTTCTGTAATTTGAAGTTTAGCTTTTCTATATACATATATATATTCATCTATAACAGTTATTAGCTGTGTTATACTGATATTTTCTAATGAAATTTTTATTTACATATCGTCATATGAAAAACATTCTAACTTTCTTCTATACTGACAGCTCTAATTTTTTTTTTCAAGAATGTTACTTTTTTGATTATTAATTCATGTTTGTTGTTTGGTTAAGCTAAATTTAATTCAAGGTCTTCTGATGAGTTGCCATTGCAGCATATGATCTCCCTTAAGCAAACATTAATTTAAAAATGTAAATGTACATGATGAAGTATGGAAGCATTGTACCATTATTTTTTCCTGGCATACGAGTTCTACTCAACTGGTGTTGGTAACAAAAAACTCAAAAACAATTTGAGTTTTTTTTATTGTTATTTTCAATATAAAAGGCCGAACGAGTATTTTCACGCGTCTTCTACGAACAGGCAATAATAGTTATTTTTTCCTTTATTCTAATAAAAAGTAATTTTCTTATTATTGTATATATTCATTCATTCACTAATTCTAAAATATTTGCTTTTATTTAATTTATTTTGGATTTAAAAGTACCATAACGCAAAAATTCATAACACATAAATATCTACCAATCGGTTTATTTTTTAATGAGTGCTCGATTTATTTGTAAAACGAAAACTTGCATATAGTGGAGTATACCTGTTGATCATTTAAACACCTTCAATATCAATCGTATTTGTAAATTTACTTTCGCATCTCCAAATATAGCACGAATTATATAAACAAAAATTCTAAATCAATATTATAGTTTATTTTTATTGGTTTATGTTGGAAAAAATTATGGATTATGAATTTACTAAATAATTTTGTAAGTGCAAGATTAAATGATGCAAGATTGTGAGTTGGGCTAATATTTTTCACCAAAAAAATATATCATTTGCAAATGCATAGCAACAATGAACACAAAAGAGTACCATTCCAATTAATTTAAATTCATATTCGCTCCTTAGAATTATTTAATTTTAAAGTAAGTTTAGTTAGGGGCAGTAGAAAATATTAATAATTTAAGCTGATGCGTATATTTGAAAATTCTTAATTGTAATCTTTATATGCATTAAACTTATTAATTATTAATAAGAATTATAATAATAATAATGTTAAATTCCTTAGACAAGCACTGCCGTTTTTAAAAATAAAATTTTTACTTTTTTAAGCATCATTAAGTAAGTGTGTATGTATATGTAGTGAATGTAAAAGTATATCATTTATAATAAATAGTTTTAAATTTGTTTTATTTATTTATATACTACATTGCAATTATGCATTTATAAAATTTATTTAGATTTCTTCTTACAGTTAAAAAATGTAATTCGATTAGTTTAAAATGAACATGACATGACCTACAATTATATACAATGCGTGTTATTGAATTTGGATAACAGTAAGTCCTGAGTTATTCGGGAACCGGCAAATCGCCGTGAGCCTAAAAATCAGAAAGTTCAGCAGTCGACTTCACAGTGACAAATAATTGTTTTTTAAAAATAAATGAATGAATATTTAGTTGTGTTTAACTTCATAGTTAGATTATCGCAGTTATATGAAAATTACTTTGGTTTAGAATAAAGGAAAAGAGAACAGTTACTGCCTGGCCCACGATGTCACACGATATCCGCTTCATTACATTTAAAACTAACACAAAATATGATATGTTGTTCCTGTTTTCATTGTAAATAAGCAACCGATCGATATCGTGTGATATCGTGGGCCAGGCAGTTAAACTCCAGTTGAGTAGAAGACGTATATATGTATATATTTTCTATGGCACTACCCACGTCATCAGTACTCTTTGTGTCAACAGGGAGGTAGTTGTAAAGTCATGTATATCATCTATTTAACTCGACTGAGTTTAAGAAATGTATACTAAAAATTTTTATTATTTTCCACATACTATATTAACAAACGCTCACAGCTTTAATCTGTTCAGTATAGGTCAGAATCCACATATTCCCAAAAGCTCTAAGCTCTGTTTTTAATATAGGTGAAAACGAAATTAGCTGTTACCACTTCTTTAATTGTCGTTCCTTATTCAAAACTTAAGCGCAACTAAATATTCATTCATTTATTTGTAATAATTGTAGTTAAAATAAATATCACCAATTCTAAGGCTTTTTTAAAAATTCCAAATCGATTTTGTAGAGATTTTTCTCTTTTAGCTTAGAAAATCTCGAAAAACCAACGTCTGAAAAGAACGTCTGGAAAGTATAGTCTGATTTTTGGTCGACGTGTGTTATGAGTGAATCAGTTGTATGGATCGTATGACGCAATCTATTGGAGAATCGATGAAAAACTTATTTAAAAAAATATGTAAATATTTAATAATATGTAAAAAATATAGTGATTGTATTAAATTGAAATGCATAATGGCCTGATAAAAATTCAGCAATCATTATGTTTGTATGTACATATATGCTTTTTTCCACATAGTCAGCAAACATTAGCGCTTGCCTGGAAGCATTTTTGTAAGGAAGATAACTTAATTGAATCACTTGCAATTGGGCATTATAAAAATGCATGATTTCTTGTCGCGTTGAGCCGCTTAAAATAATTACATTATGTATTCAAAAAGACAAACGTAAAAGAATGCATTTTTTAAGCATTATACTGCATTTGTTCCAAAATATGTATTGCTTCCGACAGCTTTTACATCTTCTAAATTTCGATAATTTCTTGCTGGTTAACTTATATAATTGGTAGTGTGTTTTTGTAAATATCTTAACAATAATTAAGAAAAACCCTTAATTAAATATTTAACGTTATATCTAATAATACAATATTTCTATAAATACATAAAAACATTTAAATTATAAGAATATAATTATTTGTATAAAAGAAAATTGTGTTTTATTTAAATAGAAGAACCAAACGTTCATAAAGTGTTTTCAGATAACTGTTTATAATATATCGTCACACAAAATCCAAACGGAGATCAATTATATTTCTTTCGGTTATGAAATACAAACTTTCCGAATGTGATGATGATATTACAATATACAACATATTTGCTGACTTTTTTCACTACTCACTCTTCTGCTAATTAAGTTGATCCAAATTCTGAACCAGTTATGCAGCTTCCTCATTGTCCTATATCTATTCCATTTGTTAATTACACGGTGCGACAGTCCAAAAAACCTGGGACCGGATATTATTTTTCTTATAGGTCTTGTCGAGTTAAAGAAGAATCCAATAGTGAAATATGCCGGACACCTCCAAAATCCGGATTTACGGTAAAAAAAAACCGGTTCTTGTACCTTTGCGCACTTATAAGCCTGTAATTTTGTTGATAATAATCCGATTTTCAATTAATCCTACTAGATTTGGAAAGAAGTAACTGAGATCTTTCGAAAGATATATAATTTATCTAAGAAAACTTGAGAAATTTGGGTGTTATTGTCGAGCAAACACAAATTTTGTAGATTTTTCAAAAATTTTTCAACTTTGGTGACGTTTTTATACATTATAATGTAATAAACTATAATACTATTGAATTTATTTAAAAAGTAAGTTTATTAACGATTACAGCGCATATTTGGGGTTAAAAATAGATAAATAATTGACTGAGTTATTAAACTTTTCATGAAAATAAACTTTTAAACATTTTATACAAATTTTATTTTTGGTCATTTAACTCAAAAGTGTTTGCTTTGCCGTTTTTTTTTAAATCAGCATCATCAGTTTCTCGTTTAAGTGACCAGCAATATTCTGAAATCATTTTTATTATATTTTTTCCTTCAAAGCGTTTTTCAATAGTTGCCATTTCCTGGTGAAAATGTTCGCCTTGTTCATCACTGAACTGGCCCAAGTTATCTGGGAAAAAGTCCAAATGCGTATGCAGAAAATGAATTTTTATGGACATGTTGCAGCCCATTTCACCATACGCACTTAAAAACTCATTGACAACTGTGACATAGTCGCCGCTTCTGTGATTTCCAAGGAAATTATCGCATAGCGCAACAAAACTCTTCCATGCACGTCTTTCAACGGAACTTAGCTTGTTAATGAAATCTGCATCTCTCATAATTTTTCGAATTTGAGGTCCAATAAAAATACCTAAAAGTTATCAAAACAGATAAAAACGTACTAGATATGTAAACAAATTAATTAATACCTCCTTTTATTTTGGCTTCACTTAAGTTTTAGGAACACCGCTTTGAGATGACAAAAAGCGTCGCCGTTTACATCTAATTTTTTTACAAATTGTTTCATGTATCCCAGTTTAAGATGCAGTGGTGGCAGAATAACGTCCTCAACTGTAACTAATTGGTCATTTAAAATGCTTTTCCAGCCTATTCTATGTGACTCGCGAGATGGCCATACTTTGCTATCATAACGATTCGGTGCACGACTATCCCATTCACAAAGATAGCACGGTTACTTTGTGTAACCACCTTGCATAGCAAATAAAATTGTCAAAACCTTTAAGTCAGCGACGACTTTCCATTTATAGGTGGTATATCTAACAAACGTTAGTATATTTTTCATCACTTCGTAAGTTTCTTTTGTATTAGTCGCATATGCGATTGGAACTGAAGGTAATTGATTTTGGTTATGCAATAAAACAGCTTTTAAGCCTAGATATTACATTACAAGTCTTAAATTAATAAAAATAAAGTCATACATTTTTATAAGAAAACTTACTTTTACATGAACCATCAATGAAAAGTCGCCATTCTTCTGCATTATAATTGTGATTTAATGCCGAAAATAGTTTTGGTACATCAACGCAATACACGAGATCACTGTCATTGGAACTAGTCTTAAAACTTTCTTCAAGTAACCAAGTCCGGTCACTCTTTCTACCAGATGTTATAACGAAATCTTTTTCCACCAAATTCCACTGCTTTAATCGCGACCCGAGGACTTCAGATTGCCGCTTTGCCAAGTGTAAATCGCGAACAAGATCAGCTTTTGACAAAAAATGTAGCTCCGTTGTTGTAGATCTGGATGGAAGGAACTCTTCTTGTTCAAAATCTTTTTCATCGTTACATCGTCAGATTTGCTCGTTGTCGGTAGATCATTACTTAGAGGTATTGGTTTTGTAACAGTTACAACATTTGCGTACTTAATGTTTTTGCGCGTTTTAAAACAGTGACCTACAAACATCGGTTTGACAAAAGTAGCAATCATTTGGTTTATGATATGGCTGATGATGCGAAATCATAGGCGTAGAAAAGGGCAAAACAAACGAAGGTTGAATTTTCTTTTTTTTTAATGTATTACAGCAATATTGACAAACAAACATGAGTAAAGCTCTCATTACAAATATTTGTTGTAATTCTAAGTTGTGTTTAGGCTAACAGTGATTTGTAATTTTAGAGAAAGTGCATAAAAACAACACCAAAAACATTGTGCAGGCATTTTGTTAAAAATTTTGTTTTCATGAAAAGTTTAATAACTCAGTCAATTATTTATCTATTATTAACCCTAAATATGCGTTGTAATCGTTAATAAACGTACTTTTTAAATAAATTCTATAGTATTATAGTTTATTACATTATAATGTATAAAAACGTCACCAAAGTTGAAAAATTTTTGAAAAATCTACAAAATTTGTGTTTGCTCGACAATAACACCCAAATTTCTCAAGTTTTCTTAGATAAATTATATATCATTCGAAAGATCTCAGTTACTTCTTTCCAAATCTAGTAAGAAATTGAAAATCGGATTATTATCAACAAAATTACAGGCTTATAAGTGCGCAAAGGTTCAAAAACCGGTTTTTTAACCGTAAATCCAGATTTTGGAGGTGTCCGGCATATTTCACTATTGGATTCTTCTTTAACTCGACAAGACCTACAAGAAAAATAATATCCGGTCCCAGGTTTTTCTACTTTATTCAATTTTGTACCACTGTGTTATCAGTTCTTAATAATCTAAAAAAGCTTAAATTAACGATTAAATATGGCGCTTTTTAATTGCCAACTTGTCTCTTAATTAAAAAATTAAACTTTTTTAGAAAATTCTGACTGTCATAAGGCTATTGAAGTTAACAAAGTTAGTTAGTTAACTGAAGTTACATATACTGATTTTAGTAAAGCATTTGGTATGGTAAACGAAAAGCTTTTAATAAAAATAACTGAATATGATGGGATTTACACAAAACTGTCTCATGTAAATTTGTTCATACTAAATTAAAGTAGTGCGCTTCGCTGCCCTAAAACCTCGCGTAATTGTTGAAAATCCACAAATTCTTTAAGAAAAATTATTTTAATTTTACTATAAATTTTTTAACATTTTTATTATGCACTTCCGCCTTAAAATTAATAAAACGCGTACATACATATTTAAGTATGTATGTACATATGTATTTTATATATATAATTTAATAAAATTTTCCTTTGTTTTTGCACAAACACGTAAATCAAGAGTATATTTATAACTAACTGCTAAGCCGAAGCCATCTTAGATCATTGGTATTTTCTCTATTTATAAATGACCTGCCAAATGATGCGATATGATGTTAAAATATTTTTAAGTTATAATATATATTCGGATCACATGTTACTTCAAAATGACTTGATGCTTTTAGTTCTTACTGTACTGGAAACCTAATTGAGTGCAAATATAAGTGTTTCTATTGCAAACATGATATCAGGTTATAATATGTATTAAATGGTAATTTGCTAGACAAGGAAGGTGTTTTCTCTGACATTGGAATAGTGGTGGATCAAAACTTAAATTTTATTCAGCATATTACATCAAGCGATAATAAAGCTCGCGCCGTTCTTTTCTTTATAAAAAGATGGGCGAAAGAATTTATGAAATCGTATATAACAAAGCAAGACTCATTCTGGAATATAGTTCAATAATTTGGGACCAATAATTTGGCGCATACTAACAATATACGATTAAAAATTAACGTGACCTTTAACAGCAAGTTTTGTATGCCAAAGTTGCCGTTAAAGTACACGTTAACTTTTAATTGGACATTGTGAAAAGGACCGTTACACAGAAAAAAATAAAAGAAAATTTTAATTAAAAATAGTAAT
Source organism: Dexiosoma caninum (assembly GCA_963924685.1). NCBI lineage: Eukaryota > Metazoa > Arthropoda > Insecta > Diptera > Tachinidae > Dexiosoma > Dexiosoma caninum. Next base: position 48,840,990 of record OZ004729.1, on the reverse strand, counting down.
TTCTCGTATACATTTCTTAAACTCTGTTGGATTAAATATATGATAATAATGACTTTACAGCTACCTCCCTACTGACACAAAGAGTACTGATGACGTGTGTAGTGGCATAAAAAATTTGTATATATACCTATATATATGTGTTCTGCTCAACTGGTGTTGGAGATTAATTGTTCTTTTTCCTTTATTCTAATCAAAAGTAATTTTCACATTATTGTGATGAATTAACTATGAACATAAAAGCAACTATATATACATTCAATTAAAAATTTTGTAATATTAATTGAAAACTGAATTAGATTTTCACCTGTAAGGAAATTAATAGTATTAATTAAATTATTACTGTTAACTTAATTGAATTTATTTCTAATTATTATTGTTAATATAATATTTTGAAAATTCCAAACAAATTTGTAATAACAAAAAGCTATTTGAACTCAATTTGAAATTTGTAGACGGAGAGAATTGTGTGCAGAAATTATGCGCTATGGGCACAACTTATGCACAAATTGTTCTCGAAAAATGACTAAGAACAGTTGTTCATAATCTATGCACACTTATTCATAACTTAAGTTCAGCACTATGAGCATGTTTTATGAACAACTGGGCATAGATTATGAACAACATTTTCATAGATTGTGAACAAATAGGAAAAATTTTTACACCTCCTCCTAATATTAAAGAAACAAAATTTCATTTTATTTTCAAATGTCTTTATTTCAAAGTACAAGTGTTTAATAACTAATATTATATATACACATATTAAAAACATACATTCACTGCTTTGTTGACGTGCGAAGTTTTCCATATTTAGCACTTCAATGGATGTTTTTCTGCAAAATACAAACAAAATGGAAACAAAATCAGTTGAAGCAGAACTCCATAAGTAGTTCGTCAAGCAACTACCCAGTCAGAAAAACAATTGGCTGTATCAGTTCTCTTTGTTCTGTGGTTGGCTTTACAAAAATATACACTACTTTGCACAGTGGTTTCAAATTAAGGAAGTGGGCGATACTACGGCCCCGAGGGAAAAAATCAAAAAATCTATATGGGTATCGTTTTCAAGGGTTTCGAGGCCTAAATTTTATTCTATCTGCGGAAAAATTCGGAGGTGGGCGAAATCGGTCCATGGACACGCCCATTATGGGTCAAAAAGCCTTCTTTTTGGCAGAAATTCGTCAAAGTTTATTCAAAATTATCAAACAAGCCGAAATTAATCCAAAAAAATTTCCTAAATGTCATAACTGCAGTGATAAATATATGATAATAACTCAATACTTACCTCTGGTTTTCTTAATTTGCACAATTATATATTTCTAAATAATATTAAATGTTATATAACACACTTGAACTACTGTCGCTTCTAAACACAACCGGCACTCTTGACACAAAGAACATAAGTGAAACTAACTTGCAATTAATGCATAGTCATTATCCATATGTGTACGCATTGTTCATAATCTATGCATAAATGAGCACAACTTTTTTTTTTTTTTTTGTCTTGGACCGGCACTCAGGGTATGACCCCTACACGTGCGATGCATTGTGCTGGAACTAGGAAATTAGGTTATGGGAAGGAGGATAGAGGGAGTAGTGTTTATTGACATTTGATTTAAATCTTCCCAAGCTAAAAGTGACTTAACATGTTCAATTGCATCAATTGCATAGGTTCAATTGCATCAGTCTTAATTCTCATTAGTGCAAACACTAACTTATATCTAACTTATGAGTGCTGTATAATATATACAGAAGGCTACAGCGAAACTTCTCCATAAGTTCTCTATTGTATTCAGTATTAAATTCTCCACTGTCTTAGATCTATCTAACTTTTAGGAGCTGCTGTTTCATTAATAAGCCTACAGCAGGTATCACAAAAGTGTTACTATCATAGTATGCTTTGACTTTTTCCAACACATTGATTGGAAACTTCCTTAAAATTAGAACTTAAATCTAGTGAAGCAGGGATTGGATGGTGCATGTGCAAGGAGGATGGAAGACTGACGCTAGGCTATTATTATTCGATAGAATAGTTTTTGAATTAACTTCAGAGAAAAGATTTGTGAGAAATAATGGTTGGTTCATTGTAAATATTAGCCTTGATTTTTCGATAAACTGGTTTAGAGAGATACACCATGCAATTCTGGGATGCATAAACCATATTCTGGGGAATAAACTTATGAACAAGATACACACATATCAAAATGTTGGGCAAAATCTATGCACAAGTAGGATTAACTCATGAACAATAAGTGTTAATAGTCGTTCATGCACAATGTTCATATATTATGATAAATTGTGTTTAATTTTCAATGTTGAACAATGTTCACAAACTGTGCACATTTTTTGTGTATAACTTATGCACAATTTTAATAGATTGTGCAGAATTTATGATTATTAGGCATAATTTATGCGCAAAGTTGCATATTCAAAAATGTACCTAAACATATTATAGTTATGAACAGCTTGTGCAAAGTAAAATTTTTTTCCGTGACTTGCACTTATTAAATTAACTCTTATTAACTAACTCTTAAAAGTAGTAGAACGATGTTAAAAGTAACATTTATGTTAAATTTGAGAAAAGAAAATGCATGCTTTGATTATTTATTAAGCGATATATCTTTTAATGTTCCCATCAGACTGACTCGTCGTTTTCATCCATTATCAACTGAAGTAATTTAAGAAAATTATGCCAATTTTGATACTTTACTGAATATCTGCACAGAGTTAATAGAACATACTGATTTTTCGTATAAAGTTGATACATTTAAATGCAAAATGTTTTTTTTTATGAAGATATTGTTTCGCTAATTTAACTTAATATATATTAAGTGAATTTATTTAGAGAATATCGCCATATATATATGATTCAAAATTGTGCTTCTATGATTTTGCTAACTATGTCGAAGGTTGGCTATGCAGAAAATCTGTAGTAGGTACCGTCGTTAAGGGAAATATAATAGAGGAGAAAATGTTTAACAACGGACAAAAGACGGCTATGCAAGAAATCTGTGTGAATGTAATGACACATTACACAGCCACCAAATGTCCATGGACCTTATGGACATTTTCTCTGCTATAGCGTCCATGGCACCCTTAAGTTCGTCATAAATCTGGCAAGTTATGCATAATAATCTACTATTTTTAGTGCAACGAGTAATAACAACAACAACAAAAGTTTAATGTTGCACTATATGATGTTTCACAAATTTTATCTCAATTTTAAAATCTTGATGCCGCGATAGAGTCCTAAAAGTAGTTCTGAATTTATTTTCTTTACTCTCAGAGAATAAAATGCAAAATTGTAGTGCTAATGCAAATTGAAATTCGAAACGCTCCAACTTAATGTAAATATGTACATTAGACAGTACCGCCTTACAGGCAAAAAAAAGTGCTCCATACACCCTAATATAACATATTTTTAACAGTAATTAAAAAAAAACAATTTTTTTTTTGGACGAAGGTAGGGGTCGCCTTTTTAAAACCTTCTTTATATCTTTGGCATTTTCAGTCGGATCTGAAAGAATGATCTATCAATGTTTTTGTCTCGAGAAGCTCAAAATTGTGCATCAATGGCCATTGACTTCCAGATACCGTTCTAGTATTTATCCACCAGATCTCTGCTTCTCACTGGCAATTCACCGAAGTCGTCACGTTTTTCAATACATATCTTGGATTCGTATGTGGCCGAAAAACGTTCAACAGTCCCTCCGTCCGTTTATCGAAAGTAACTCGTACTTTTCGCATCCAGAAAATATTTTGTTATTAATGAGAACAGACCATGATCTGCTAGTACGTTCAGATGGCTTTACTAAGATTTCGACCGCAATGAAGCAACAGTATACATTCGTCAAATGATCAGTCCACAAGTTGGTAATTTCAGAAATTTCGATAGTGACTCTTACATTGATATGAGCAATTGTACCACATTCGAATTGACAGAGCCTTCATGCTTGCATTTCTATCCGCAAGCCCACCTGGCACCACTGCAGTGTTCAAGCGAAATAATCGAATGATTGATTGATTACAATTTCCAACATATTATTTTAGCTTAATTGTTTTTAATTCTGTTAGTATAATTAAAATTTAAATGTCTACAAGGTATTTTTTTTAGGTACGGTATAATGCACATACATAATGTTAGTGAAAATTTTAGGGTAGACAATGTCAATAAGAAAAGTGTTGACTTAATCGTACGATATTTTTTGGTTTTTGTATTTATATAAGTTTTTCGGCATTTGTTTCATTAAATTTTGTTGGGAATTATATAATTTTTTATGAATTTGAGCCTTATTGCATATAAAATTGTTTTATTTGAATATTGATGTCGTCTTAATATCGAGATTAAAATGCTGAGATGCATAACTCCTGAATAAATATAATTTTATTTGTACTTGGCAAGTCGAAAAAATATTTTTTTTTCAATTAAAAATTAATTTATGCGTAACAAATCCAAATAGGTTCCGGTTTCTTTACACTCATTAAACATTTTTCGAATTGTTAGATAATAAAGCAAATCTTTAAAATTTTATTTTATTTATTATTGCAAAATTTCAAAGTAAAACACAAACCTTAAAAAAGCGTTGAGCAGCGATCAGGAATGAATTTTTTTTCGCTACTCATGGTGGTTCATGAAATTGTAAGTATAAGTTATTAAAATTTAACTCCTCTGACGTACTCACACTCATAATAAATTTGACTGACGAATATAAGTAGCAGTAAGTACGATTCAGACATCGACATTACTCATAAATTACCTACGTAAGGGAATATACTCATAGTATTCATAAATGATTCGTGTCATTCCAGTCATTCATATACATAAGTACATCATTGCCGGCCAATAGTGTGCCCACAAATACATAAAAACTTAATGCATATGGAGTGGATATGAGTATCGATAACATTACAATAAGTATGAATGCGTATACGTACTAAAACTCATGAATCATGACTGCAGTATAATCACTTTTTCACTACTCATTGCTGATCTCTGATACCTAAACAAAATCAAAAACGCTATGCCAGCGTTGATAAATACATATGTAATTGGTTTTACATATACTTACATATGTATTTAGTATTTTTTTCAACTTCGCTCGTTGACGCACTTTCAAAATCGAATTTTCCAATTTCGCAATATTTTGGAATTTGATATTTGATATTTTCTTTTTGGCAGGAATGCGACAATACGCCATTTAAATAAGGTGCAAAACTAAATCAAACTGCTTACTTGGCATTTCATTTCTTCATCTTTAGTCTTTTTTAAAGGACTTAACATTTCTTAAGGATGCTTATTTCTAATAATATTTGTGTCAGCTGTTGTCGCAAGGTTTCAGTGGCGAAGGCTGTATCCAATCCACAAAACAAATAACGTGCAAAAAAAAGCAGTGTTGCGAGATAGTGAAGCTTCACCTCCTATCACCTCTAGTTCCAGCACAATGCTCCGCATGTGTAGGGGGCATCTCCTGAGTGCTGGTCCAAGATAAAAAAAAATATTAATGTAAAACAGTTCTTAAGCAATATTGGTATCAATATAAATTTCTATAGAAATTAATTGTGTATCGCGATAAAATACGTCACAGCTAGGAGAGATAGAATCATAAAATTTCAAAATCTTATATGTATGTATATTTTTATATTAGAGATACAACACATAATTAAAAAAATTTTTTGTGCCAACTGTCAACAAAATGTAAAGAAAATTTCTTTTCTAAAGAATTTTTGGCAAATTTTTTTGCATGGAGCAAAAAGAAATATTTTTATAAAATTCTATAGGGTCTTGCCTTTATTTTGATTGCAACATTGCTTAACAACAATTTTATGAGTACGCTTTTTTTAGTAGGATATGACAAGGTAAAAACTAATGGCGTTTTTTTCAATAAAATATGTATTAGAGTTTATGTAATGGAGTTTAGAAGACAACAATAAAATGTAAATATTTATAATTAATAATAATAAGGGTGGCGATGGCACGATGGAAGGTAGTCTGCACGTTGGCTTCGAATTCAAAAACAGACCTGGGGTCAACCCCAGTTTCAGACTAAAATTTTAAAATATAAATAAACATATCGCATTTTTCTAATGTGTATTAGTGTGTCTTTGTGTGTCAGTTGTTGTCGGAAGTTTTCAGTGGTGAAGGCATAGTCACTGGTCACTGAACAATACCGGCTTCAGCTGATAGCAATTCACAATCGCATCAGAACGCCCTCCTTCCTCGGTATTGTGTAGCACCGGCGAAGTAAAACAATAATAAATATGGCTACTGAACCGAAGCTTCAGCACTGCTACGACTATAAACAAAGAACGTGCAAAAGCAGAGCTGCAAAAAAATTTAATTAAGCTTCACCTCCTGTTGTTTCTTACTATCCCTTTCCTATAGTTCCAGCACAATGCTTCGCATGTGTAGGAGTCATCTCCTGAGTGCTGGTCTCAGATAAAAAAAAATAAAATTAAAATCCTTTAGATTTACCTGATGCATCTACAAAATCAATTAACCGTTGACTACAGTATGTAAATAAAGTGGAAACAACTATAAGATATAATTTTAATTATTTTATTAATTGACCTTTTTTATTATATTTTTTTTTTAAACAATTATAATTTCCTAATATTCCTGATGATGTTAACAAGCTGTTAATGAAATATCGAGTAGTAAAACAAAATAAAATAAAAAAAAGAAATCAAGCTTAAAAGCTTATTAAAAAAAAAAATATATAAGATATAATCTTCAAATATTAACTACATTAACGACCATAAAAATCCAGCTTATTATTTCGTTGTAATGGTGGCAAAGAAAAATTTTTCTTTTTGTATTAGTAAAGACATCGTTCAATTTCCCTCATGTTTGGCTTTGCAACAAACATATTATTAAAAAGAAACTAAAAAAATTAAATTATTATCGAAATATTTGTTACTGACTTAGTTTTACTTTTTTTCACAAATTACATGGATTGAACTTTCCAAAAAAAAATAAGAAAAGCCATACACACAAAACAGATAGAAAAAATTTCAATCTGTAACGCCGCAAATAATATTAAAATGACTGCAAAACAATCCAGCAAAAAAAGAAATAAAAAAGCAATAGTTAATGAGTTCACTTGAAAATGAAGTGGTTGAACTTAGCTGAAGAATGCATGATTTTAACGTCATTGGGGAGCATGTGTCTTCAGCTGTAACCACCCACAGGCACATCAGAACGCCCTCCTTCGTCGGTATTGTGTAGCACCGGCGTAGTAAAATAATTACTGAAAATGACTACAAAAAAAACGAAGCTTCAAATTTTAATGCGTCTCCTTGACATCAGAGACGTTACAAAACTGATATAAAAACAAAGAACATGCAAAAGCAGAGTTGTAAGATAGTGAAGCTTCACCTCCTATCATTTCTCTTACTATCCCTTTCCTATAGTTCCAGCACAAAGCATCGCATGTGTAGGGGTCATCTCTTGAGTGCTGGTCCGATATAAAAAAAAATGAGGCAATAAAAATGAAATTTACTAAATACTCATATCTTAAGCAACTTTTCTTTTAAAAAGTAATGTAATGGACGAAAGGGATTGTATTTTTTTTCTTTTCTGCAGTAACATTTTTAAAAAGTCTCCTTTAACAAAAAAAAAAGAGAAAGAAAAACAGTTATCGAAAGAAAAAATTAAAGTTTTTAAATAAACGTTTTAATTTTATGTGCTGCACAAAGGCCTGAGATTGATTGCGTGTGCAAACGCTGCTTTATACACACATCCATACATACGTGTGTTAACGAAAAGTACATATACATACATTTTTATAAATAAATATACAGTAGGAATAATAACCTACAGTGATACGTAATTATTAAAAAGTACATCAGCTAAAACTTGATAATGTTATGGCACAGTGGGGTTGAACGTCAAATAAAAAGTAATATTTTTATATTTAGCTAGCCAATACGTCTTGGTTTAATCAATCGTGCAGACTTGCAGTCAGATCCAGAGAGGAAGCATTTAGTGGAATGACAAAAATGCGGATACCGATATGATGCGCAAAAGGGGTGGCGGTGACAAGATGTATGGTAGTCTGCAAGTTGACTACAAAACCAAAAACAGACCTGTGTTCAACTCTAGTTTCAGACTAAAATTACATAAAAAAAAACATTTCGCATATTTCTGAAGTGCATTAGTGTGTCTTTGTGTGTCAGTTGTTGTCGGAAGATTTCAGTGGCGAATGTATAGTCACTGGTCACTGAACAATACCGGCTTCAGCTGATAGCAATCCACAATCACATCAGAAAGCTCTCCTTCGTCGGTATTGTGTAGCATCGGCGAAGTAAAATAATAATAAAAATGGCTACTAAACCGAAGCTTCAACACTGCTATAAACGAAGAAAGTGCAAAAGCAGTGCTGTAAAATAGTTAAGCTTCCCTCCTGTCATTTCTCTAACTATCTCTTTTCTATAGTTCCAGCAAAATGCATGCATCTTGAGTCCTGGTCCCAGATAAAAAAAATAACTTGAAACTCTACTTTTGTAACTGTTATACACACTTTTCAAATTAACTATTGATACTTTTAATCTATAATTTCATTCCAATAACTTTGATCATTGTGTAAGCTCCCAAACTGAACTACATATACGAAGATTGTTCAAAAGAAAATGCAAATTTTGTTTTCTTCGATTATAATGACGTGGTGGGTTATGAGTTTTTGCCAACAGATCGTATGGTTAATAAGGAATACTACAAGGAAGTTATGCAACGTTTACGTGAAGCAATACGACTCAAACGATCGGAATTGTTGAAAAGATATCATGGATTCTGCATCACGATAATGCACCAGCTCACACATCAATGCGTGTTCGTGATTTTTTTGGCCAAAAACAACACCCTAATCATGTCTTAATAACCTAATTCACCAGATTTGGCTCCCACCGACTTTTTGCTATTCCCAAAACTGAATAGACTAATGAAAGGAAAGCGTTTTGCCACAATTGATGAGATAAAGTCAAAATCGAAGAACGAGCTGATGCCCATACCGAAAAGCGCATTTCAGAAGTGATTCGAGATTGGCAGAAGCGTTGGCATAAGTGCATTATATCAGAGGGGAATTAATTTGAAGGGGAAAAATCGATGTTGATGAATAAATAAATACTTTTAAAAAAATTCAAAATTCACATTTTCTTTTGAACAGACCTCGTACATATTTTTCTTAACTTAATAAATAACTTTAATTTCTTTTGCAATTACCGCGGCATTGTCTTATTTCAATTCGGTTACATTTCACTCCTGCCAACTCTATAAACTAACAAATTACTTAAAAACTCTATATTTGATTCACTCAATATTTCCTTTGTAAAGTAAACGAAATTTGTTTTTGTTTTTATTTGCATCTAATAAGAAGAAAAGTGTTTTGTTTAAAGTCATAATACTACTAAAGTACTAAACAGATCTGAATATAACTAAGATTGTGGACATCTGCGGCGAAAAATCTTTGAAACCATATAAATCTTATGTACGGACGTAAAAGGGATTAAAAATATATATTTATATTTCTTGGACCGGAACTCAGGGATTTACCGCTGCACATGTAACGCATTGTGATGGAACTATGTAATAAGGAATCGGAAGAGGAGATAGAGGGAGAAGTGTCTGTGGACTTTTGATTTGAATTTCCTGAATGATAAGAAAAAAGAGGCCAAATTGTCATAGTTTGCACTGGTAAAGCAAATTATATTGTATTGCTTGAGCTACTACATACATATCAGAGCACTGATAATAGTTTGTAGTATAATTACGTATTTGTGAAGTGGAAAATCAAGGAATGAATTTGTTTTGAAGTGAACGACATCACATTTGTTTTGAAGAGCATTAAACATTTTCAAAGTCTGCCTTAAATTGTTTTTCTCGTCACTCTGGTTAAAATTTATTATGTGAACAGTTCCACTGTCCAATGTTACCACCACAAACAATAACTGTGACTAAATTTACAACGAAAGTGTACAACTAACAAACAACCACTTGCAAGGAGAAGCATACTCAATCCATTGTTAAACAGTATACAATTTTTATAAATGTAATTGTTGTTAATAAATAACCACAAGCACAAATAAAGCTAAACTCACTTTGTGTCATTTCAAAACTTCAATTCCAACTTTCAACGAAACAATAGCATTCGTTTTCTTTATTTGGCTTGCAACCACATCACATTTCAGAACATGTACATACTCGCACAAACTTACAAGATGTAAGTGGTAACAAACACTGTAGTGGAGATACAGCCGGTAGACGGTCAGGAAAACGTTAACGCTTGAAACAGAGCTTAAGTGCTTAGAAGAAGGTATCACAAGGAGTAGAAATAAGACTGCGCACATGTCGAAAAAACGCACGAAAAGAGCTTTTCTATTGTAACATTTTTGTTCTTCTGATACTCACTTGCCTACAATATACCTGCAAATGTAAACGCTAAAATTGTTCACATTGTTGTGACTGCCACAACGAAATATCAAAGCCTCACACAAATTTCTCGTTTCTGTTTTAGTTTAGTTTTTGCCACAGTTTTCATTGACTCTACACACACACATCCACGCACTGACGCATATCTCTTACGGATACCTTCCTTAATCGCAGTATAGAATGTGTCTATTGCGCAAGACATAAAAATTGTTTCAGCATTAAGAGATCAACAAAGCAGTGGTTGCCACTTTGCTGGTGGTTTTAATATGGGATAAATGGATTGGGAAAAGGTATTGTCTGTGCGGAATGCCTTCCCAGTACATTCCGAAATATATTTCCTCAGTTAAAATATAAATGGTGCATCAAAATGATTTTGTTGCTTTTCCGCAGCAGCGTTTCTAATAATTGATAATGCGATAAAAGTATCTACGCAAATATCTGTGATCACAGCTTTGGAGACTGTTTTTGGCACTGTACCATCCAAAAATTTAAAAACCATAAAGTAGTGTCAAAATTATGTCGTAATATAAATTCAAATGGCGTACAATTTTTTGCCTGCTTTCACATCTGTATTGTATACATGCGGCGGTACAGAACTGAAAAACATGGAAACAAATTTCAAAATTTTTTGGTTTGCTGTTTTAACGCACCGTGTCTTTTATTGAACATTTAATTAATTATTTACCCAGCGCCCAGCTGTAAACGCATCCCATGATTTCGTTAGACTTAGATGGAAGAAGTCCATATCCACGTAAATAATCGCCTTGAAAAGCAAAGTTTTATATTTCTGGAGCAAAGCAAATCCATATGAAATGTATCCCTATAAATTGATTATTTGGGACATTTGTAGAAATGAGTATGTGGATGGAACCACAGTAACCGTAATTGATGAGCTACCGCCAGATGTTAAACGAGCGTTTGCTAAATTGGACCTCTAACAGAGTGACTGGCTTCTATACAATAAGATTTTGCGTCGTCAATTTCCGGCCCGGGAATCTTTCTTTTTTCAACTGGTCGTCCATATCGCTGCATAAAAATGTACCATTCTCTTCCAATCGAACTGTTATATCAACAATTTCTTTAAGCAGCAATTCAAAATTCGGTATATGCATATAGTCACTTGGGTCCATCAGTACGGCCCCATTGTGATACACTGGCAGCTTCGAGACCGTATCAGAATTATTCTATAAGCCTCGCTGTCTCTCTAAACCATTCACAACTCTTAACTCTTAGATTGTGAGGTATTGGCCTCTGAGCAAGACAGAGACTAAAAATTTAATTTAAAATTAATAAAATTCGTTGCACTATTTTCATGCATTACCACGGAAGCAACGAAACTCAATAAAGGGAGCTGAACACTGCTACCGATTCACTGAACAGGAGCCAAAAAAGAGAACTTCCCGCAAGCCTATATAAATTTAATTCGAAATTATCCACATTTGAAGTACGGGTACTTCCAGAAGTTCCTTTTTTTGCTGGGAAGTTTTATGCTAAAGAAGAGCCATTTTAGATCCGACACATCAGAAGAGGTTTAGGCTTGAAGGGGGATTGTACACACGATCTTCTGGTTGTAGAGTGATCGCAGTAACTACTCTGCCAACAGTACTCACAATCATGTGGGTATTCGACTACATAACTCACAAGTAAAAAATTAATACTTCAAAATTTAAATACTTCGAAGTAAAAATGTCTTATGCTCCTTCTTTAGACATCGACCCCATTATATTAGAAATTTGCCACGTCTATATTTATCAGCAAATACCATAAAAAATAGCTTTCTTTTCTTTAGAAAAAAAAAAACTAAATAAAATCACCTGTTAATCCAAAAGGATTTCAGAGGCACTGTTACTAAAAAATACCCCATTTTCTATTTTTTTTTTATATTATAAAATGAAACTTAAGAGAACATTAGGTCAGGTGATGCTCTCTTTTTTACACAAAACGGTCAAGGAGTAGAAACTCTTACAACGAAATCAAGAACGAACAACGGTGTCAAGTGTACAATAGAGAAAGAGCGAAAAACAAAGAAAAACAACAACGAAATTTAGTAGATGGAAATTGTACGGAAATTTTTATGCTGAAGCGAGGAAAATGCTGAGTAAGAACGCTAGTTTTTTATAGACATTTTACGGTTACGGATGTGCTGGAAAAAATTATTCGACAACAATTAGAGCAGTGTAATTGGAAATAAAAAAGATTAACTAGTTTGATTAACTAGAAAAAGAAATAAAATACAAATAAGAATAAAGTGAAACGGATTTGTGTTAAAAAAAAGTCTGTAGAAAGTGCATTCTAAGAAATTATTCTTTTTTGCAAAATATTTAGAGTAACTTGAGTGTGTGAATCTAAATATAGTCAAAATAAGAAGTGAATTTATGCAGATATAGATAGAAAATCCATGACCAAACCCTAAGCGTTCTGCATTAAAAGCGCCGTCGTTTGTTTGCTGGCAGTTAAAAGGATACGGAAACTAAAATATAAAAAAATTAATAAATAATTTATTATGAAATATCATTGTATAATTATGTATGTATATGAAAGTATTTAAGAAATCATAATTTCTTTCTTAAAATAAGTATCTGCGTTCATGTGTTGGTGTGTGTATGTGATTCAAAGATAAGCCGTATTATACATTTATGCTGTTTTAATATGACAAGCACAAAAGGACAGAAAAATGTATCAAGTGTAATATCTGTTGCCAATTTTTTCTTTTATTTTTTTTTATTTTGTCAAACATGAGCAATAAAACAAAAAAAGTGACGCGTAAATGTTGAATAATTTGGAGCACGTCCCTCTTTTCATGCCAATACAAAGTGAATAATTAAATAAGAAACGGAAAATACATTTTCATTTCAAACTAAATCGTATCAAATTAATTGAAAAAATAAATAAATGAAAATTAAATATTAAATTATCATTTCTGCATGCTATAATTATAATTAATATTTAATTATAATTACAACATCTGCTTCAGTGATGGTATTCTTGGCACCGCACATTTAATTTAAAATCTTTTAGTTTTCCTTCTTTCGAAATGCAAAATAACCGAATTTATATACATTTTTTTAAAATTTTCCAAAAAAAATGTTAATATAAAAAAAAATGTTAATATGAAATAGTTGGTTTCCCAATTGCAAAATAGTCGAGGATGGCGATGCCTAAAATAGTTACCGCGTTGACTACAAAACGAAAGGTCCTGGGTTGGAGCCCAGTTTCACAATAAATCATAAAAACATTTCGCATTTTTTCTGATGGGCATTATTGTCGAAAGGTTTCAGTGGCGAAGGCATAGTCACTGGTCACTGAACAGTACCGGTTTCAGAGCGCCCTCCTTCGCCAGTATTATGTAGCATCGGCAAAGTGAGATAAATAAAATGGCTACTAAAACACAGCTATAAAATTTAATACATCTCCTTGACATCAGAGGCACTACAATACTGCTATAAACAAGGAATGTTCAGAGTTGTAGGATAGTTATCCCTTCATCATTATTTGTAATCTCTTTCACTCATTGCCAGAGTTTTACTTCTCCTTATAAAAAAAAAAAATTAATTTTGATACTAGTTTAGGTCAAAGAGTGTTGTGCCGGGGGTCAACTTTAAGTACAATCTATTAAATTATCGACAAACAGTGCATGTCTTCTTAAAGCTTGTAGCGAATAACAAATTAGCTGTTAATGATGAGTTGACATTGAGTTAGTATTACAATATATGAACATTTTAACCAGGACTACAGATATAGTAAAAACCAAAATCAATGTGGAAATAGTTCACTTAAAGATTAATTAACAGTTATTCCGGAGACCACCACAAAAGAAATAGTGGTTTGAAAATACAGCGATAACAGCCAGTCTGAAGCTGTTAAAAGAGAATTCGGTGCATAAAAATAAAACAAAACGAAAAACATTTAACATAGATTTCGGTATGAATAATCAAAACAATTCTCGTATAATATTTACATTGATATAATACGTGTGTTCATAAAGTTGAAGATTTATATCAAATGATGCCTTATACTGTGAAACAAAACACAAGAACGCTGATAATGAAGCTGTCGCTGTTTTTGAAGCTGTCATGTTGTTCCGTCCTGCTAGTGTTTGTCAGGCGTAATTTACAACTTTTCTGTGACTTAATTAGTTTCTCGTATCACATGTAATTTTGCATATGTTAGAGTTTGCGAAGAGAGTGTTCGGTTCAGAGAGCTGAGCGAGTTTATCGGATACAGCGGGTAGTTGTCGCATTATCGCTGTCGCCTTCGTCGCACTAGCGGTTTCTTCATTCATTGACTTTTCCACTCTATTGTATCCTCGTCTCATACTCCCACTTTCTTCTTCTTTAACATATTCTATTCTATCCCCTCTCCTTTCTTCCATTTCTTCCTTTACGGGTAATACAACGGGAGCATGATGAATTGGATCCAAGTGGAGTGGCTTCTTTTGCATTTTTACTAGCGACCTGTCCACCTAATCTAACCTAATGTAGAGTATACGCTCTTGATTATAAATTAAAAAATAAAAAAGCCCATAACATTGATTTATAAGGTAAACATATTCATTGAACCTGAAGACACGGGTCTGCTTGTACTCAGCGTCACTTCATTCATGAATAACCATAACAACCACTGAAAGTCACTGGTTGTCTTTGATGCAGTGTTTGTGCTTTTTAAATCAACATTCTGGCTGCGAAGAACAATCCTTTGCATAGACACTGCTTTTATTTCTTGGACCGGCACTCAGGGTATGACGCCTACACATGCGGTGCATTGTGCCGGAACTAGGAAATAAGATTTTGGGAGAAAGGGTAGAGGGAGTAGTGTTTATTGACACTCGATTTGAATTTTCCTACGTGAAAATATTCAAGTAAGAAAATATTAAGTCCCAAAACAAAAAGAAATAACTCCCTCAGGCAGGAAAAAATTAAATAAGTCCCAACACAATTTTCGTTGGGAAATGAAGTAACTCCCAATTCTGTATGATGAAGTCATTGGAAGTTATTTCATTCTTTTGCAGTTAGTTATTTCATTTAGGAGTTATTTCATGGTACCTTTGGGAACTGTGATGTCACAATAGGTACAAACAAATATTTATAAATTATTTTCAAATTTACAAATATGCCGACCATTAACATGTACATATGTATGTAGTGTAAAATATAAACTCTATGCAGAATGTGCACAGAAAAAACCTTACAAAACACAAATACTTGCAAACAAGTACAGGGTGTCTGGTGGAAAATTTATATTTTTAAATACGATTATTTCAAAAAGTAATAAACGGTGCGGAAGGAGGGTGGCGCCGTTGGAATTATATTTAAAACAGGATCTGAAGGATCTGGATGACATGCTCTTTAAAAAATAAAATCCGCATTTCAATTCTATCCTTCAATGCTCTTAATAAAACTTTGTGTCAATTATTACGTTTTTTTTTTATGTAAGTTTGAAAATATAAATCTGCTACCAGACACCCTGTACATATAAATAAAATGCAATTGTGCAATAAATCATATTTAAAAAAAAATCTGTTAACAAAATTGGTGTTGAAGTATTTTTAACCAGTATATAAATATATATGAGTGTCAGGGCTAAAGCACTAAATATATTGCAGTGGACAACGCAAACAAATAGACCAAATATTTCTGTACAGAAATATTAGATTGTTGGGCACCCATAAAGAGATGATTGTAAATGAACTTGTTCAGAAACGAAGGCGCATAGCAGCCATTTAATTGTGTATCACAACTTACAGCGCCATAAAGTCAAATCATAATGTCGTGCTGTATAACGCAATGAAGTTTATGTGAAGTATCATAAAGTCAATGGACAACTTGAAATTTCAATTCGAAAGACCTAAACGATTTAATTTTCATTTGGCTTTATGACACACATAAAACGTAAAGTTGGGATATTGTGAATCATATAAATTAACCACACCAGTTCATTTTAATCAACTGTTTCCAATGCGAATCAAATAACATAAAATCGTGATGCCAATCGTAATATAGCTCCACCAGTCCTAGTTTTATTTTCTATTTTATCCCCAATTGTCGAATTGTCATCCAAAAAAAATTCCCAAAGTAACAAAAATCCCCAATACACTTCTGTTAACATAATATACATATGTATATATATTGTATAGAGCCGAGGTACATTAAGGGTGATGTCGTTGTGACAATCCTGACATTCTCTTTTGGAGTCACATCTGAAATCCACGCGAATTTACATTAATTATTTTGTTCTTTATCATATACATATTAACAAATTGACCAAACTTGTAACAGTGCTAGCAAATAATTTTTGCAAAAAATTAAAAGAAATGTTAAATTTATATACAAAAGTACGAAAGAGAGGGAAATATGAAAGAAAAGATTTCTATTTGTGGCATGGACTTTTATTTCGTGCGACTTTGTCTACGCCGCACTCATCTCTACACCGCTCACCAACACACACGAGTCGTAAGCAACATGTCGTAGGGACATCACCCTTAATGTAAACAGCCTCATAGTACATACATATATTAATTTAATTTAGTTCCTTTTTTCCTTTATTCTAACCAAAAGTAATTTTCACATTATTGTGATGAATTAACTAGGAACTTAAACCTAACTAAATATTTATTCATTCGTTTGTAATTAATGTAGTTTGTACTTGCACTTTTGGTGCAGAAGAAAAAGATTTTAGACATCCCTAAAGCAAACAATTAAATAATAAAAATGCACTTAGATGACGTTTTCCTTTAAAAAAACCTAATGAGAAAAACAAGAAAAAGTCCCAATTTAAGTAACCAAATATTAAACAGCAAATAAGCCAAGGCAGAAAGATGATATTATTCTCTAACAACACTTTTCTTGGAAAATATTTCTTTTGGTATTTAAAGTTCTGAGGAAGAAAATTGCGTTGAACGATATAAAACATATTAAACAGAAAACAAGTACACAGTTTTTTGTAAATTAAAATTAAAAAAAAAGGACTTGTCACGTTTGCTTGTTTAGCGTTAACAAAAGAATCGGGAAGGTTACACACTAATACAGCGCAGCTCATGCGACCGACTCAAGCACACAGTTGTATCAGAATTAAGTTCTATAAAAATGAACCTTTGCACTTAATATTTGTTCTTATTAATACAAAAAATTACCTGTCAAAAAAACTTACCGAAGCTTGAGACGCATACAAAAGTAGAAAGTAAACGTACTTTATGCGTTCTATGCTTCTATGTGTTCTACACTTTGTAAAATAATAAATGAAAAAGCTTTACTTTCGGCTTATATATTAATGCGTCACCATAGCACCTGAGAGACGGCAAGTCTCTCAAAATTTGAAGGTGGCGATGGCTGAAGTAGTCTGCACGTTGACTATAATACCAAAAAGTCCCGGGTTCGACCCCAGTTTCAGACTGTCATAAAAACATATCTAATTTTTTCTGATGTGCAATTGTGTCAGTTGTTGTCGGAAGGTTTCAGTGGCGAACGCACACCTACTTTTCAGTGAACAGTGCCGGTCTCAGCTGATAGCAATCCACAGACACATCAGAGCACCCTCTTTCGTCGGTATTGTGTAGCACCAAAGAAGTAAAAGAATTACGAAAAATGGCTACTAAAACAAAGCTAAAAATTGAATACGTCTCCTTGACATCAGACACTGCTATACACAAAAAAAAACCTGCAAAAGCAGAGTTGTAAGATACTGAAGCTTCACCTACTGCCATTTCTCTACCTATCCCTTTCCTCTAGTTCCAGCACAGTGTGTCGCATGTGTTGGGGTTATCCCTTGAATGCTGGTCCAAAATAAAATAACAAGCAACTGTTTGGTTGTGTAAGAATAAAGTGTACTATGAAATAAGTTCCACATGAAATAACTCCCAACTTAAAAGAAACAAATCCCAAAAAATTTAATTAGTTCCACTGTAATAATAGAACTTAATAGCCTTTAATGAAATAAATACCTAGAAAAGTGAAATAACTCCCAACAAATATAAAATAACCTTTAAAAACAAATACGAGAAAAACTAAAACAAAAAAAGTGCATTTCCTCGGCATTAGTGCACTTCTTTAAGTATAAAAGATTGCTCTTTTGCCTATAACACGGATCGCTAATTAAGATTCTTCTGCAACAACGGTCTTATTCTATTCTCTCCACACCGTTCTCTTACATATATTTCTCGCATAATTGGCATTTATCCGGTATGGTATTTCCCTTAATATCTGCAAACAAATTTTTGAATATCCGGCCATTGTCTGGTCTTAAACATTTTATCCTCTATAATTTCGTTTCGGGAAATACGATGCGTGTTTACGCATGCCCAAAGTCCGGCTACGTGGAAAATCTGTAATAATAAAAATTAGTTTTATTCAATTTAAATTTCAATAAGAAAAATTTAATTATCTTAAAATTTATATTTAAATGTAATTTCTTCACAATATTGTGATAAATTAACTGTGAACTAGAACAGGACAGAAAATTATCATTAATTTATATTAGTCTTAATATAAAATTAAGAACAAAACTAAAGAAATTTTTTATTGAAATCTTATGAAATTTGTTTGGCATTTTCTACACATGGTTTTGGACAACAAAGGATATAGGCGGGAATCGAACTCGCAACCACCAGATCCATACACTAGTCACACCTGAAACGGTGCTGCCTACAGAATATTTTGTGTCTCATAAAACTTGTTTTACAGTTTAGAAAGCCGTTAAAAATTCCAATAAATTTTAAAAATGCAACAATAACATAAATGAAATAACACTCAAAAAGATGAAATAACTAAAAAAAAAGAAATGAGAGCCAAAACAAAATTAATGAACTCTCAAACAAAAATAAAATAATTCCCAATGACAAAAGAAAATTAAATACGTCGCAACACAATTTTGTTGGAAATTATTTCATTCCCAATGTGTTACGAATTATTTCATACTGAAGTAAATCCGAATTTTGTATGCTAAAAGGGAGTTATTTAATTTTTTTGTTGGGAGTTATTTTATTTGTAACTTATTTATTATGGCACCAGAATTGTTAAGCTCTATCTATCTTTCTTAACATTTCTCCACCTATCTCTTTTCTATTTCAAATGCATGCATTGTAAACGAAGCTCCTGAGCTCTGGTGCAAGAAAAATATTTTCAACTTTCCTACTAAATACGAACAAAAATGCATATTTAAAGTAAAATAACAAATTCTAGTTTTTTTCTTTTTGTCTTCAACATACAAAATTACTGAGAAGAATATTTCGTTATTTTTTTTTTTTTTAATTTTCACACTTCTGTACATCTTAGCGGAACACATTATTTACGTTCACAGCCATAAAATCATGCATGAGTTGAATTTTTAAAAAATTTTATTGTACGTATATGCTTTTCTGAAATTAAGAATTTAAATGGTTGCAAAGAAATCAATATTTCTGATGCCAAGCAATATTGATTTTTGTTCCAAATTGCCATTAAACAGAAGGTCAGAAGGGCACTCATCAAAAAATTTTCTGATATTCAGTTGTATCTAAGAAAATAATTAACAAATTTACTGACTTTAGCTTGAAGATTAATGCGTCAACATAATATCAGGGGCGCAGTAGGTCTGCTTCAAAAATTCAGAAAAAAACGCGCAATTGTAGAGTTGTGTAAAAATTACCAGCTATTTCCATCACTTCACCACCTTACTGTTGTCAATACTCTCCCTTTGCAAGATAACACACGACGTTCCCATTGTTTGTATGCATCTGAATTGCCATATTGTTGCTTAATAAAAATTAATTATATATATATAATAGCTTTTACCCGCGGCTTCGCTCCCGTTATTATCTCCATCGGTTATACAGTTTCGGAAAGGTCTCCTGGTTCTATTTAAAAAATATATATGTATGTAGCATATGTGTCCTTCTGCAAAAACATAAATACATTAAAATTCCATTAAAATCGGTTAGATGGTCTCGCTGGCGTGGAAATTGCCCCTATCTTCCCTCGTGGTTCTAGTTTAAAAAAAGTAATACCTTATAATGTTCCCGGAGTTGTACAATTGCCAATGTGTCTTTTAAACTCAAATACATCCAAGTTTTAAAGTTCATTAAAATCGGCAATGTAGTTTTTTTTTTATCTGGGACAAGCATTCAATAGATGACTCCTACACATGCGAAGCATTGTGCTGGAACTATAGGAAATTGATAGTAGGAGAAACGACAGGAGGTGAAACATAATTAATTATTTTGCAGCTCTGCTTTCGCACGTTCTTTCTTTATACCCGTAGCAGTGCTGAAGCTTCGGTTTAGTAGCCATTTTTATTATTATTTTACTTCGCCGGTGCTACACGATACCGACGAAGGAGAGAAGGAAGAGTGGCCGAAATTTCCCCCTATCGCCCTCCTGGTCCTAGTTTTGAAAATGTACATTACCGATGATCGTTTTTAGATGCAGATCTATCTATATTCTGAATTTCATTAAAATCGGTTTTAACTTCTCAGAGAAGCAGAAATTTTCCCTTATCGCCCTCCTGGTAAGGATTGATACATGATCATATTATCATGAGTGCTATCTGCCATGTTATCAAGCACTCAGGGGATGACCCCTACACATGCGATATTTTGTGCTGGAAGTGATTGAAAAGGATTGTGAGAGAGATGACAGGTGGTGAAGCTTCACTGTCATACAACTCTGCTTTTGCTCGTTTTATAGCGCCTCGTATGTCAAGGACGCGAACTCAATTTAGAAACTTTGTTTTTTAGTAGCCATTTTTTTGCTGCTGCTATACAATACCATCGAAGGAGGGCGCTTTAATGCGCTTGGTATTAACAGCGGAAGCCGGTACGGTTCAGTGAGCAAAGATGCCTTCGCCACTGGAATCTTCCGACAACAAATGACAGAAAATACACTAATACCCATCATGAGAAATGGTTTTATGACTTAATCTGAAACTGGGGTCGAACCCAAGAATTTTTTTTTTGGTCTTGTAGACAACGTTCAGACTACTTCAGCTATCGCCACCCTCAACTTATTTTTAATCCCATTTTGAAATGTTCCATATGTATGTCTACACTGAGAAATCTGTTTCAAAAACATGGCGACATCGCTTAGCGCATTGTCTCGATAACTAGAATATCATGGGTTCAATTCCCGTAAAGCCAAAAATTCGTCTAATGTGACCATACTATTATTATTATTGTAATTCGTCAGTAGCCTACTCACTGACACAAATCCACTCGAATAAAAGCCATGTTCAGCAACAAGCACCCAAGAATTCTCTGGGCCAATAAAGTCCGCTCTATTACCAAATTCTACCATACATTAGCTTTTATTTTTAGCGATGCCCTTAGCTTGTTTGCAGAAATAGCTAAGGCCGAGAATCGAACCCGCAACCTCCACAGTGACAGAGTAATGCCCTTGCACTAGGCTAAGGAGGCACCCGTCAGTAATTTCATTGTCATTGAACAGTAAGTGACCAAGGACCTAGCAGAGGACAACCCTGTTCTCCGCCCGAGTCGCTGAAGATAACAAGAACTCTCCACGGCTAGCTGCGATTCTAATGAATAGTAAACGAATGCGCACATGTGACTATACAAACAGCGTCCTTCTTCATCGGTATTTTAAAAAGAAAATGTCGGCGAAATTAAATCTTAAATAAAGTGACTATTTTTTATATTGCAAATTCACAAAAACGCGCTACTTCATAGCTGCGTCGTAATTAACACCCTATTCTTTCTATCACTTCACCAGCTATTTCCTAACTATATTTGACCTTTACAGATAATAATAGAAAACATATTTTCCGTGGTTCTTATTGTTCTCTCTCTCTCTCTCTCTCTTGCAAGCCTTCTTTCTATCTTTACTACAAAGGCAGCAACTGGACAACAAAGGTTGGTGTGAGAATCTAGTAATAAGTTGAAAAGATACGGGTATAATACGTATATACGTTTCTTAAAATGAAAATTATTAGTTGAGTTGTTTTAATTCTATAAATAAAGAATAGAAGAAATTGCAAGGTGAAAGCAATTGAGGGATTCGCAAAGTTCTTACCCATCAATAGCGAATCTTTGTTTCGGACTAAAATCATAAAAAAAACATCTCGCATTTTTTCTGATGTGCATTAGTGCGTCTTTATATGTCAGTTGTTGTCGGAAGGTTTAAGTGGCGAAGTCATTGTCACTGGTCACTGAACAATTCCCGCTTCAGCTGATAGCAATCCACAATCACATCTGAACGTCCTCCTTCGTCGGTATTGTGTAGCACCGGCGAAGTAAAATGATAATAAAAAATGGCTACTAAACCGAAGCTTCAACACTGCTATAAACAAAGAACGTACAAAAGCAGTGCTGTAAAACAGTTAAGCGTCACCTCGTTTCATTTGTCTAACTACCCCTTTTCCATAGTTCCAGCACAATGCATCGCATGTGTAGGGGTCATCTCCTGAGTGCTGGTCCCAGATAAAAAGAAAAACAACTTAAATTGTAACATATCCCAGCAAAAATTACTGCATCGTAGTAAGTAGTTTTTCGAAATGTGGTTTGCACAGCATGTTAGTAAATATTATTTCATCCTCATTGGGAATAAGAACATTTGTGCTCATAAAATGTTTATGCTCCCCAAGCGGAAAATCGTTATCGGTTCGCAGTAAGTTTTTAAAAACCGAGGAGGATCTGTCAAGAACAAAGTGAATTTTACAATTGAAGAAATGCAGATTTTTGTTTTAAATCATTTATTTTAATTTCTTTCTAATTGTAAAGCTGTGTATTTAAAAATTCTCTTACTGCTTTTGAATTTAAAAGTGCCTGAATGCAAGAATTAATTAAAGCTTGAAAACTAAAGAATTAAAAATATAAAATAAATACAAATAGGGCATTCCAAGTATTTAAATAAAATGATTTTTTAAGATCGCTTATTTCAGAGCGAGATCCTAAATTAGGATAGTTTCATAAAACCTCTTGAAATTGGTCTCAAGATTTGAAATTTATTGAAAAGCATGTCACTCTGCTACGAGTATTTATTAACTGATTTTGTCGAAAAATTACTTTTTTAAATTGTTTGGAAACATTTGGTTAATAATAAGTTTTCAGCAATAATCAAGTGAATAAATTAAAGGAACAAGTGAAAAAATGGCGATGGAAAAGAACGTTGAGTATAAGGAAAAATTTTTTTAAATGTGAATATTCTGTCAGACACAGTGATGTTAACTTTTTTATTTGGATTACCGTACAGCTTTTATAAAAATTACCGTTTTAAAGGTAAAATTACCGTACGCAAAATTTTGTGCAAAAATAATATTTTTTAATTAAAGCAGGTTTACACCTATTTGTAATTCAATATATTTATTTAAAAAATAACAAAAACCTAAAAAAAACAAGTATGTATGTAGTAATACAAGAGTAAAGTAATTAAAATTTGTACTTTCAGTATAGCATTATGCATATGCAATTTTGTAATATTTAATCTTAACTAAAAAGTGTTTTTTTTTTTTTTAGCAATTTACAACAGAATTTAACTACAATAGTTTTAATGAAGCCGGATATTTTATGATTTTTTTTATGAGAAATATGTTTGCTATGTGAAGACACATTATGAAAAATAAACCTTCGGGATTTGGCACTTAAAAATTAAAACTTTTTAAAAGTTAGGTTAGGTTAGGTTAGCAGTCGACCAAGATGGGTCGACACAAGTAGCACCGTAGATACCGTTTTGCTACCCTAGCCCCTTAGAAAACAGCGGACATCGCAGACAGCCTGTGCCGTTCACATACCTCAATAAGTACCGTACAAATATATAAATTACCTTATTACCGGTTGGAGGTCGATATTACCGTACAATACGGTAAAAACCGTATGGTTAACATCACTGGTCAGGAATACGATTCGTTTTACTATTATCGTATGATTCCCTATAGTGTGATAAACCAGGGAAAATATTGTAATAAATTATGAATTTTCTACCTGGCACCTGCCGAAGAAAAAAAAACATAATCTGTCAAAATGCACTCGAACTAGCAACATTTTATAACATTAAACACCGTACTTTGGAGTTTCTTTAATTAAAATACATAATAAGATTGTTCGTAACATGTTAATTATTTTATTGCATTTTTTGCACAAGGTGGTTACAATTTTTGTATCTTTACTTATGTTTGGCATTTTGAAAATGAATATGTATTTATTTTTCAACTTTTTGTTTATCGACTGATTGAGCATATTTAAACGAGAACTCTTTTTAAGTCGCACAATTTTTGTTCTTTCCAAAACACACGAGAGTAATTCATCTGGCATGAAATATATACGTAAACATAGCTTTGTGTGTGTTAGTATTTTATTGCATGACGATGGCCAACTAAGCCTAAAGTAAAAAAAAAGAAACACAGAACCTGGTTGAAAAATTATGCCATACAAAAACCATTCACTTCACCGAATTTGCCACAAAGTGCCATGTTATACCAGCACAATTGTCCTTGTGTGAATATGGCCATTTAAATATGTATAAAATAGAAGAATAAATTATGGCGGATTGCTTGCAGCAGTAAAATTTTTAATGTTTTTATTTCAAAACAAATGACTTTACGACACTGTGAATTTTAGAAATATTTTTCCTCAATATTGAAGAGAGACATATCATTCATAATATTCATTCAGATAATTTCTAGCGGCTTTGCGGACAGCCATCATGTAAACAAAAACTTATTGAAGAATTATTTTTAGCTATTCTTTATGAATAGATTTATGTACATGGTTTGTAAGTTCAGCAAACATACTTTCATTTGAATAACATAGTATTTGGAATAATCTAATAGAAAAGTATGTAGTTTAATTCTGAGTTTGTGTTATTTTGAGAGATTTAAATGTAAGTTGTCCATTATGCTCTAGTAAGGCATGTTCTCGGTGGTATATAACAGAAGTAATAAAATAAAAATTAAGTACATCTTACATATAGTTATTTGACTAATAATACGAGTATTTCGCAATATTTGTAGAAGGATAGAGTTTCGTTCAAACGAGGTCTGTTCTTGAAGTTTTCTGAAAGAATAATATTTACTTGGAGTTTATATACAGGATTCATATTAAATACTACAGTCACAGATAGTCACTGATCACTGAAAAGTACCGTCTTCAACAGATCGTAACAGCGGAACGCCCTACTCGTCGGTATTGTGCAGCATATCGCCGAAGTATAATAATTACCAACAATGAATAAGGTCATGGAGCTTCCTCTGTTTATCACTTATTATATCTTCCGAACCACTTTCAAGATTTTTGGCAAATTTGAGGCACCAATTACATTTTTTACGTTTATAAAAATCGGGAATATCTAAATCAGATTTGCCGAAAACTTTTGGAGTTATTAGAAAAAATACTATTTATTTCGTTTTCGATATCCTTCAAACGAAAGTCCCGATTTTAGTCAAATTGGCAGCACTCAACGCCTCTTTCAGAGGTTAAAAGCTGATTTGATTTTCAACTTGATGGTGTTAGTAGTTTAAAATTTATTTGGAGAAAACAATTTTTGAAATCTACCGCAGCGAATCACTTCATTATCTGATCAAAGTGACCTCAATGTATTTCCAATGCGATATACCCACACACATATAAATCTACATACAACCGTACTGGCATCATCGCGAAAATAGTCAGAACCGACTTCCACGACCTCAAAACGTCGAAATATAATGAAAACTCTATTTTCGAAAATTTATGTAAAATCAGTAACTTTCAATAACGGAAAGTTGAAAATTATTATCCGAAATATCGTACTTTATTTTATTGGTTTGTTTCTTAATATTGACAACTTCACAGCAATATATCTGTTATGTATGTTTTAAATCTTATATATATTTTTAGAAATATAATATTGGTGACCATACTGCCAATAAGGCCAGTAAATTGTTTATGCACTCGAAGTTATATTCTAGTGATTAACACCACTGACTTGTAATTAAAAACTGAAGAGCGGAAATAAAAAAGAAAACGTTATATGTGAAACGAATCTCCGTCAGTACTTGTTAATTTTGTCCAATTTATTGACCATTTACTTTTGACACATCAATTCCTTTTCGGTAACACCCGCATAAAGCACGGACAGAGATATTTGAATACCAGGTTATGGAATATGCTGCATTTTAAAAAGCTCTAATAAAAGTGTCTGCACAATGTTGATTTTATACTTGTTTATTATTTTCTTTTATTGCATTTGAATGTAAATTTCATTTTCTATTACACGTATATTTTCCTGCGTTCGTAATGAAAAAGGAATTATTGTATTGATTGTTTGTTCGTATAAAGTAAGAGAAGAAGAACGTTGGCCCTCTTAACGCAAGAGGCAGACGACAAGGTTTGAGTACAAAAAAATATAATGATTATAATAATAACAAAGAAAAACACCCCACAATGAAGGTTTTATTTAATTCAATGCTCTGGGGGAGGAATTACGAATGAGTAGGGTAAATCGCTGTGCAGAACATATTCTCATACTCATACCAGCGTTTTTTTTTTGCTTTTCAATTTTCTGTTACAATACAAAAAAAAAGCTTCTTTCTCTCGCCTCACAGCTGTAAACAAAAGGCAACGAAACAGAAAACGTGGAAGGAACAACGACAGCTGTATGAGTCATAACGTCATCAAACAAAATGTTGTATATCTTTTATTGTATTTTATATCCTCAACTCCTGTGTCACTCTCCCAGTCACTCAGTCACTTCATGTACACACATAAATAGTTGGGTCTGGCTAGGATAGAAATAAATAAAAAAAAAATACGTAATACGTATACAAATTGTTAAAGTTTATAGACAAAACGGTTACAAAATTCCTTCTTTGCAAATAAATAAAAGTGTATTAAATAAAATAAATAAAAGTGTATTTATTTGCAAAAAATAATAAACGACCAGAAGGAGCTTTAAACGTCATGCTGTAAAGTGATGGTTATAAACATAAATTATTATTGACAATAATTGTAAGCATTACTATTGATTTAAGTAAAAATTTATATGATCGGGTAGACACTTGGTTTAGATTTGTAGATTTTATGAGCAAAAAATTAACAAAATTAAAATTGCTAATAATGTTTTAAACATTTGTAGAAAAATCTGGAAGTATTATGGACAAGGCTAGCTGTGAGGCGACGCCATATGCGTTCAGATAGCGCTGATCCGAGATGTTA
The DNA here is from genome assembly GCA_963924685.1 of Dexiosoma caninum. Lineage (NCBI taxonomy): Eukaryota > Metazoa > Arthropoda > Insecta > Diptera > Tachinidae > Dexiosoma > Dexiosoma caninum. Next base: position 48,813,463 of record OZ004729.1, on the reverse strand, counting down.
AATTCAGTGCTTCGACTATTTGCACTGATCGTATTTTTTCTTTGGCTAGTGCTTAGAGGATGTCTCCTATGTATGCAATGCCTTGCACCGGAACTAGTTGGAAAGGGATAGTTTAGAGAAGATACATTTGGTAAAATAAATAAAAGTTAAAGAGTTCTTGCATAACTCTGCAATTATGCGTTTTTCCAGAATTTGCAATGCTGAGCTGCTACATATCTAGTGTTATGCAGACACATTAATTCTGTTAAGCTGGAGGAAAGCCATATTATTTATTATTTCTCTTCACCGACAAAGGAGCTGTTAGCACAGATGCAATTTAAAAATTTTTTGGTCTGAGCGGATGTTGAACCGAAGGTCTTCTGGTTACAGCGTTCACTACCCACCCAACAGCATCCGCTTATAAAAAGTTCAGCTGTAATGCCACTTGGCATCACTCTCTTTTTTATATAAGAAGTTCAGAGTCCTTGATGTGCAAGTTAGATATTGCCATAATAGACAGACTACAGGCAAGTAGCAGATTAAGGAAATTGACAGAAATTGGAGTACTACACCGAAAGATATCAAACCTTTGATACAGAGTTTTCGCCATTCTATGGTAGATGACCAGCAGGACAGTCAACTTTTTTAGTAGAAATAAATTATATAGGATGATTTCAAATATATTACCGAAAAAGGAATGGCAGGAGCTAACTTCAATTTATATGCTGATATTTGGGACGTATAACTAGGAAGGATAATTTATATATACTTACCGGCATCCGCACGGGCTATTGTGGGTTGAGATAACACCCTAACAGTCTTAGAAATGATTTGTATAAATTTTGTGACTATGAGAAGGAAACCTCGGCGCACATTCTGAGGAACTGTGATGCTTTATGCCACAGAAGATGAGCTCAATAGGACAGGTGCTCAAAGGAAGATAGGAAACTGTTAATGCTGGAGCCAAAGACAATGCTGACATTCCTCAGGACAGCACGCTTGGATGAGGTACTCTGGCACCTAGTAATGGATACAATAATTATCTTTTGACACAGTATCCTTTATTTACCTTATTTCTAATTTATTCATTAATAATAGTACGTCATATTCCTGAAAATTTACATATTCTCTCTTCTCTAGAGATTCTCGTATTAGAATTGGTGCTTTATTAGGTCGTTGTGAATTGCGAAACTATACTAATATTTCTGCAATCTTTTCAAAAAGCATCAGAACAATGATTATTATCAAAGTATTATCAAAGTGAGGGTGGCGGTGGAACGATGGATGGTAGTCTGCACGTTGACTACAAATCCGAAAATAGACCTGAGTCCAACCCCATTTTCAGACTAAAATTTTAAATTAAAAAAAAAACATCTCGCATTTTTGTGATGTGCATTAGTGTGTCTTTGTGTGTCAGTTGTTGTCGGAAGGTTTCAGTGGCGAAGGCAGAGTCACTGGTCACTGAACAATACCGGCTTCAGCTGATAGCAATCCACAATCGCATCAGAACGCCCTCCTTCTTCGGTATTGTGTAGCACCGGCGAAGTAAAATAATAATAAAAAAAAATGGTTACTGAACCGAAGCTTCAGCACTGCTAAGAGTATAAACAAAGAACGTGCAAAAGCAGAGCTGCAAAATAATTAATTAAGCTTCATCTCCTGTCGTTTCTCCTACTAGCCCTTTCCTATAGTTCCAGTACAATGCTTCGCATGTGTAGGAGTCTTCTCCTGAGTGCTGGTCCCAGATAAAAAAAAAGTAGCACGCAGTAGCGCATCTTAACTGAGAGTACAAACATCAAACTATAAAAAATTTTTCCGCTGTCGTAAATTTTATTTGGTAGCACCGTAGGTTCTGTTTTGTCACATTAACCCCGTATAAACTAGAGGACGTCACAGTAACTCTGTCCCGTTCACATATCTCAATAAGTCCGTCAGCGAGAGCCCAGCCCAAAGTTGTCTAAGAAAGGGTGGATTGGCCTTCTTCTCCCAGTGCGTATGCTACTAACCCATATGGCCATGGTTCTCCTAAAAAGAAAAGTTACTCTGAAAACTTTATGTAAGTCTACGGATTAAAAACTGGAAAATTTCTTCTTACTGCAAAAACGATTGTTAAAGTTAATGCCTGCTTGCAGAAGGTATTTTGTATGAGGAAACCGGTTTTAACCTACACTTTAACTTTAACAACCGTATTCAAGATACATATATACATACAGCCATACATATACTTATGTATGCAAACATACATACAGTTTGCACACGTGTTTTTAAGTTTGAGACGTGTTCTAACTACATAAGAAACATGCAATTTTTTTAAATATTATTGCTTTTTTCCTCATTTACACAAGAGAATCCGTTTGTATTATTTTATTCATTTATTGTTTTCCTATTGCGTTGTGAATATTTCTTTCTTTTCCTTCTATATACTTTTGTATTCTTTTCGCTTTATCTAACCTGTCATAACTTCCGGCCTTTGTGTTTAAACATAAAACATTTAAAAAATTATAGTCATTTCTTGAGGCTTCCACACAATGGTGACCGAACATAAGTTTCTTAGATGTGGACACGTAAAGTGCAGGGCAAATGCCTAAGAAAATATTTGTCGCTTTTTTTATATTTACTTTGAAGTGAAAATAAAGAGAAAAAACATAGTTGCGAACAATAATATTGTTGCTGCTTTGTGATATTTACAAGCTTAACAGCTCAACATTAATAATATAAAATACTGGATGGTTGCGTTCAACATGCAAAATGTGAAGAAAAAAAAAATGTAAACTGACGTGCCATTACAAAATTAATATTTTGCATACATATAGAAAAATTATAAATATGTGATTAAAACCAGAGGGTGGTGAGGTATGTTGTCTCAATTACAGTAAACTCGCTATAGTGTGAACTTTCAAAAACATAAACGGCTCGAAAACGTGAATATTGGTATTCATTGACTATTATTAAAGGTGAACAAAATATTCAAATATTTTATATCACTTGAATATATTTTATGCATGCCTTTTTCAAATTCGAGAAATAACAACAGAAAAATATTTTAAGTTTATGTGTTCATTTGCACTCAAAATATACTGGCGAAAAATTGTTTATTATTAAATAAAGTAATGATCTTCACATATAAAATACAAATAAAAGACTAGGCACTACATATTTGACAATTTATATATTGTTCATTAAAGACTAAGCGCTCCTAGTAATATAATTCCCCAGCAAACTACTTCGACTTTGCCTTTTTAACTAATTTCTTTAACATAGCGATGTCATTGGAGACAAATACTTACCACTCTCGCTTACGAAGAACAACTTCTAAATGTCATTACAAATATCTTATTGCAGTTTGTTTGACATGTATAGTCGAGAAACAACAACAACAAGCAATGTTATTTATGCCAAAGTTGTAGTTGTAATAATATTGGCCTTAGTACCATGGTATATGTAATTGAAACCATTCAAAAATAAATAAATAATGTTTTAAGTTAATCTTATTCTTTTACAAATCTTTATTAAAATTCTTATTAAAGAAGGAAGGAGGTTCTCAATTTGACTGTCTTTGTTTTAGTATGTATTATTTCACAACTTTTTGCTGAGTGAACTCATTATAATGATTCTGTTCTCATAGGAAAGCTCGTGTTTCCCGCGTGTTGTAATGAGATACTAAAAAGTGTAAAATGAAAATTTTTTAAATAAAAATATAACAGACTTTAGTTGATTTAAAAATTTTAAAGTGCACACTTTATTGTTAACTTTTAAAATGATGTAAAATGCTTTTATAGCTGATTTAAAATAAAGTGCTAATGTTTAAAAATGGGTACTAAAAGCAAAACACTTTCATTCCATTGCGACTCAATTATATGTAATACATAAAAATCGACATGTCCTAACTTTCATGCTGAAAATATCGGTATTAAAATTATTTCTGCTTTTAGAAACACTCGCGATTTTTTATACAATAAAAAATACTTCTGTATCAAGTGATAATCAAGTTACTACATAACTGCTTCTAAGTAATGCAGACGGTATGTAGTATGTGGTTGAAAAGTTCCAGCACAATGCATCGCATGTGTAGGGGTCATCCACCGAGTGCTGGTCCAAGATAAAAAAAAAAAAAAAAAAGTAAGCTATTTCCCACAGCTTCATTATGGGAAAAATTAACGGTAAACAATTTCTCGTATTCTATTAATATGAAATAATAAATATTTTTTGTTTTGGATTTAGTTTGCTGCCGCATGTAATTTTGACTGTATGTTATTGAACATTAGTCTATTTAAAATTGAAAAAGTTTAACTAAAGACCGGATAATTAGTAACAAAAAAAAATCTTCCTTTAAAAAAAATTAATTACTTTTTATTAAAAGCTTTTTTCATTGTTCAATTGTTTCGTTTTGTATTTAGTTTTAACAATTTGTATAAAGTTTTTTTAAAGTTCTGTTTATGGTTTGCTCCTGTTTTCTTGAAAAATTAATCGTAAGAACAAAACACACTTTCCATTTTTATAAAAATTTGAATATTTGCTTTTGATTCTAAAGAATTTCTAAATTTTAATAAATTTTACAACTGAAATTTTCACTTTCGCAAACATGATCAAATTTGAAAACGTGTTCAACTTGGTAAAAATTAATTCACGTTATCGCAAGATCGCTGTAGTGAGAAAGATAATCTTTTATAATATCTGATATAAAATAAGTTATTAACAATTTGCATTTAACGCCGTATTCTGTAGACGTATACGTGATATAAATTTCTGTTTCATGCGACATTATTCATACGGCACCAGCGGTATCGCAAATTTTTTTTAAAATAATTTCACAACATTCCTCGTACATTTTTATATTTCAGGCATAAAATTTCACAAATAACACATTTTGTAACAGCGTGCCACATTTGTATAACTTATACACGGAAGTAAATCATAAAAATTCGCAAGCCCATCGAGAACCATTTCATTCTACTTTCAGCGGTTTTCAATCATTATTAAAACGAAATAAGTAAAAAATAATACATATTTTATTGTAAAATTCCATACAGAAATGTGATTTGCAAACATGCAATGACATTCTTCGACTGTATATATATTTATATATATAGAATTAAAAATTTTAAATATAAGTAAGTATATACATACATAGATGCCCTTTTATTTTTAATAATTTAACGCGAGTCAAAATGAATTATTATTATTATTTATTTATATTTGTTGTTTAGTTAAGCTAATATATATGTAAATTTGGTTGGTGCTAATGTCGACTCAAAAAGAAACAATTTTTTCCGTTTGCAAACTCGGAAATTCTGAGATCTTTTGGGAGTTAACCGTGTAAAATTGCTTAGCTTTCCAAAAATTTCGTCGGATGACCATTATGACACTTAATTTATATTTTTTTTTAATTGATATAGAATTGCAGACGGAAATAGTAAATGACAAATGTCTAAGTGTTGCATTCTTTGTTTAAAAAAAAAACGCCAAGCAAACAAAAAAAGTGGAAGACTAAGCTGAAAATCACATAATTCTTACATAATCCGCAACATTCCAGCAAAAACAAGTGTTTTTGTTCACTATTGATTGATATTTTCTTGACTTCGTAAGCACTTCTTTATCTGAATTCCTTTTTAATAAAATCTTAAATGTTAAGAAGACTATCATTTTTGAAGTCATGGAAAACACATTCAACTCATATGAACAGCTGTGCTGTTGTAATTATAATTCAAATAAATGTTTAAATATGTTACAGGAACCCATTTACTCACGGTAAAACGCAAGCAAACCATAGAGTATTCATTGGCTCCAAGGACCCATTTATATGATAAGCTATTTTGTGAAATGCGAATACGTGCTCGTCAATGACATCTCTATCTTAAAATCATTCGTTCAGCAGCTAAGTTGCAATAGAACACATGCATTAACTATTTATTTACTGGGATTTTAAAAATTTCAAGTTAGAAACGTCACTTCTGAGTAGAACATTATTACATTTCTTTTGAGGTTTACTCATTTTTTATCGATATCACTAGGGAAAGATTTGAAGTTTTCATATTTAATATTAGGAATTTAATTTCTTCACAATATTTTGAACTTGAACACGACAAAATTTCTTTAGTATGTAATAACTACAGTTCAATTAAATTCTATTATTAATATTAAAAACGCATGTGTACGTGCATATAAGTTGGCCTTACAATGAAAGGACAAAATAACTATCAAATGATTTTTCATTGCCATCCGATGGAGGGCTAAGAAAAATTTAATAAGGGAAAATACAGTTAAAAAGTTGTATAAAAAAATTAATTTCGTTTTCACTCGTACTCAAAAACAGAAGAAACAACAAAAAAACTGACAGCTTTGTTAATAGTTTGTAGGCAGTAAAGATTATTTTTGTACACATTTTCCTAAGCTCTGACGAGTTAAATAGATGATATTGATGACTTTACAACTACATACCTCTCTGTTAACACAAAGAGTACTGATGACATGCGTAGTGGCATAGAAAATGCGCATTATGCTCAACTAGTGTTGGAGATTAACTGTTCATTTTTCCTTTAATCAAATCAGGAATGTAATTTCTTCACAATATTTTGATAAATTAACTGTGAACTTGAACACGACAAAATTTCTTTAGTACGTCTTCATATTTATCTTAATATAGTAGAACTCTTTGCACTTGGTAAAATTTTCTATTACAATTTGCGTTGTTCTTCAACGTTTTAACAATGCAAGAAAAATCAAGTGTCATAAAGACTTAATCATTTGAGATATTTTTTATTGAAGTTAATTATAATGACTATTTTTTAAGTGGAAAATAGTTATAATTCAATTTTTTACGCGTAGTTCTCCGTTGTAATAAGTTTTAAGAATAACTTCAAGTTAGTGATGACAATAAGATGAGTGAATAAAAATAGTAGTTGGCAGATTTTTTACCTTTCAAAACTGGTATACTTTTCTGCGGAGTTTTACATTTATTTCTAATACACTCATAAAGCTATCATATTTCATTTGATGGTGTAAAAAACTTATAAATAAATATAAAAAACCGCAAATTTGTGTCGAATTTACAATGTTTATACCATTTAAAAATACTTACTCCTTCTAATTAATTATTAAATATAATAAATATACCTAATAACACTATGCAACAAGAAAAAATTGCTTTGATAACCACTATTTTTGTTTTAATCTGCTGTGGTCACCTAACTACAAAAATTATCATTATTTCAAATTCTAGGGTAAGGTTTTTGCAAAAAACTTTTTTTTCCTAAAATTTGGGTTTTTTTAAAAGGTTGCTCCCTACAACTAGTCGTAACTTTGAACAAACTTATTCAATCCTGTTATGCAATATGTCCAAAAATTTTAAATTACGTCAGCTTTAAGTTTTGCTATATGTGTGGCAAATTTTTGACCGGCACTATTTCTCAATTTCTTTTCAAAATAAATGCAAAGATTATTTTAAATTACTGGACCAGTACTGGATACCTAGTTCAATATGTGGGAATTGCCGAGTTTTTTTGCGAAATCTATCTTCATCGAACTCTCAGTAAGTACTTTTAAATAAAGTTTTATATACGTGGTTTGTTCAAAAGAAAAGGCGAATTTTGTTTACTTCGATTACAATGGCGTGGTGTATCATGAATTCTTGCCAACAGGTCGTACGGTTAATAACGAATACGGCTCCAACGATCGGAATTTTCTTTTGAACAGACGTCGTGTATCTATACATTCTCTCACATTAACTTTTTCTCTACTTACAGAGCACTCAAGAAAATGCTACAACCTATGCCGTGGAGAGGAACATCGAGTCATGAATCTGACTGCTATTTTTGTTTAAGTACTAAAAGGGGTTTTGGAAAACATATGCAATGGTCCTACCCCACCCCTTCAGCCGGTGGATTTACACTTCCCGTTTTACATCATGATAGGAAGTCATATTTTGAAAATCCGTGTGATGGACCATATGGTAAAATCACCCACTCAACTTTCATTTTCTAACATGTGTAGTACATCAGATTATCTAAGGCCAAAATTTTATAATCAACTTGAGCTATATGATATAATAAGAGGCCTCGAACTAACAAAAGAGAAGTCGGAACTTGTAGCAGCTCGCTTAAGAGAGCGAAACTTCTTAGAAAATGATGTCAAGTCAACATGTACGTACCGGAACCGACATAAGCCATATGCAAATTTTAATAAAAAAAAATAATACGACTATATGTTTTTGTTACGATATATGTAAATGGCCTTTTTGTGAAACTCGGCCAAAAATATGCTGCACGTGAGTGACGGTTGTTTGTTGATAGTAGCAGAGAAACATATGAAAATATAGTCACTTTATTGAGAAATTTGAACTACAACTATCAAAAGCACAACTGGAAAGTGTGTTACGACTTAAAAATTGTTGCTATTTTAACAGGCCTCCAATGCGGCTATACAAACTATTGCTGTTTTCTGTACCTCCGCCATAGCCGAGATCGGATTTTCATAAAATAAAGTTTATTTTATTTCTATTTAATTCAGATTAAGTAATAAAATTGGTAACTAGTTGGTGCTTTCTATTTCAACTCAAAAATTTTGTAATTTTACCAAAAAAAATTTTTTTTATCAATATCACCAAAACTAATGGCTAAATCAAAATATAATGGTAACAAAACTTAAAGCTGGTGTAACTTAAAATTATAACAAGATTGAATAAGTTTTCCCAAAGTTGCGAGCAGATGTAGGGAGCAGCCTCTTCAAAAAACCCAAATTTTTTAAACAAAATTTTTTTTACAAAAACCTTACCATAGAATTTGAAATAATGATGATTTTTGTAGTTAGGTGACCACAGCGGAAAAAATAATGGTTATCAGAGAAAACAAATGTTTTTCTAATTTCTTGCATAGTGTAATAGGCTCCAAACCAAATTATAACATAGTGGCAACATCATGCAGTGTTATTTATTCTTTTTCGATGGGTGGCAAGGGTAGAGTGGTTTTTTATGTTTTAAAAAGTATAGTTTTTGAAAAATCTTAGCTGCCTGATTTTATTATTGTTTTAATAAATTGAACTTTCAGAAAAAAAACATTAACTTCCAACACCTCAATTAGATGCTTACAAGAAAAATTTAAGCTTAAATAAGTCATTTTAAGCATTCACGTCTTTTTTAAATAAACATTGGAAAAATTAGCTTTTACTGACTAGTATAAGCTGCTAGCTTCAACTGAAATTTTTATTCACCCGAAAGCTAGTTTAAATTTCAAATTAAAATGTATTGGCTTTAGTTAAATTTTTATTTATACGGCCCAATATCTGAATGCCTTCGTTGATTTTGCTTAAAGTCACTGAATTTAGAAATGGAAGCGATAAGCAATTTTAGCAATTATTTTTTGTTTTTAAATTTTTTTATACAGCGATTATTTGGTAACTTTCTGTAATAATTAATTAATACCATGATAAAAAAATATATAAAAAAAACCTTATTTGACCTTTTAAAATGTGTAATTTATATATTTTGTTTTTTTGTTATTAGCGAAATATCGAAAAAATAACAGAATATTTGAAGTTTTTTGATCAAAATTTAATTATCAACTTTCATGTCATTGCTTTAACCAAAGTTTCACACTCATCTTATCATACTTATCTTATTTTCTTTTCGTCTGGTTTTATTTTGAAATAATATTTTTAAATGAAAAATTCTTACCGCTCGAATGTGAAATAAACAACCTAGAGAAGTCTTCATTGTCAACTGCCATGGTAGAAAGTTCAAGTCACATATCCATAAGCACTACACTCTCTATCCCTCTTCCAAAAAAAATATTGAAGTTAATAATTTTATTTTAGTTGATATTTTTTAGCTAAATCAAACAGCAGTACATATGAAATCACTATAATAAAAATTAAATGTATGCGCATTATTTTTCCACACAAATTGATTGTCATTTCATTTTTCCATTGGGAGTTAGTTCATTATGAATTCAATTTAATTTTTTCCAGTCATAGGAAGTAAATTCTTTTTTTCGCGGCTTCTGCATTAAATTTTCATATGATACTCGGATATTTTTAAAACAGGATTGCTTCAGTTCATTTCGTTAACTGAAGAGTTTTCTATAATATTTTTGGATCAAAGAATGGAAATGGGAAGAAGTATATTATGGGTCCTCATGGAAACGCTTAAAATTGCCATTTGCGCAATTGGCCATATATGCGCGACTTGTACCATGAAGCTCCTTTTCAAACTGTTGGGCAACTTTGAACAGATATTGGCAGCTTGTTAGAAACGCCAAGAAAAGCAAATTAACAAAAAATGAGAAACTAAAATTTGTGTCTACAAAGTGTAATTTTGTTCAAAAATGTCTTAAGAACGCAAAAAAGTCAATTGCTCAAATTAGTATAACAAGTTCCTATTTGGATATCTGCATAATAACTTTTGTAGAAGAAGTAATGATATGCTGTTTTATTAAATACACCAGTGGTTTTCAACCGGTGGGTCGCGAGCTGATCTAAATAAAATACATTGATTTTTTTTAAATATTTAATTTTTTTAATTCAAAAATATAAAAAAAATTTTAATTCAAAAACATAAAAGTACTTATATTAATGCGAACCCTGGGCTTGCTTATTTTTAATTAAATTCGAAAAACATGGTTGCAATTGTGACACACAAACAATCAAATCATTTTCTAAATTTAGTTTATTCCCTATTTTTGTTTTAATGTTCACCATTTGTGAAAAAGTCATTTCGCACAGATAAGATGTTGAAAATTTAATTAATATTTTAAGTGCTTTTTTAGTTAGCTCAGGGTATTCTGCATTTCTCTTTAGCCAAAATGTAGAATTATTTTGAGATAAATATTCCATTTTGAGCATACTGTCCGCTGCCAGCTCACATAAATTTTCTTTAAAATTATTGGCAAGATTGGCGAACTCAACGAAGTTTAATACCCAGCAATCACCATTATCTTCTTGCTGCTTTTGTGCTTCTGCTTCAACTGTGGCTTTCGATTTTTTCAGAAGCATAAGCAGAATCATTCGTTGCTTTTAAATAGTTAAAAACAGTCAAAGCAGTAAAAAGTAAAAATATTATTACAGAACGCCCTCCTTCGTCGGTATTGTGTAGCACCGGCGAAGTAAAATAATAATAAAAAAAATAATTAATTAAGCTTCACCTCCTGTCGTTTCTCCTACTATCCCTTTCCTATAGTTCACAGCACAATGCTTCGCATGTGTAGGAGTCATCTCCTGAGTGCTGGTCCTAGATAAAAAAAAAACAAATAATAATATTTTGAAACTTTGAGAGCAAAAACGTTAAGGGGTCGCCAAATTTTTTGAAAATCATTTTGGGGTCGCGGCTTCCAAAATGTTGAAAACCACTGAAATACACAATTAACTGCGCAAGTATGCGAGTCAAAATTTGTGAGCAAGTTTACAGAATTCGTGCACATTAATTTTCATGCAATTTTTGACAGTTCACTCACTCAATCGTGTACACAGAATATATTTTCTTTTAAATATTTTTAAACAAAGTATTGTTTGATTTTTTTCATATTTCATTAATTATTTTTGTTTGTCTTTAATAATAATTTATATGAATTTTATTTTTATGGCAGCAATGTCAATAAGTGTTTAAAAGAATAATTCAAATAAATGTAAAAAATGTGTAAATCAAATCACGCTTCTACATGCGGTGCTTTAACAAAAAAAAAATTAACTCAAATTTTTTTGTGTGGAATGTTAAAGGAAGAGTCGAATGTGTTTTTACAATTCTATGGAATCGTTTTTATATGACTTGCAAGCAAAGAAAAAGAATTTAAAAGTTTCTATAATAAAACACAAACTTTTCAATATGAAATTTTGCAAAGGTTTATGTTATAAACATACTATGAAATTCAATTAAATACAAAATTATATGTATGGTTTTTGTGTAAAAAGTTTCACGTAAATTACCTATAGTTTCTGTAAATAAAATATTTGTATAAAATAAAAGATTAAAACGTATTAACAATATTTTCATTGAATAAAATACAGAAAATTAAAAGAAATTTTTATTTGTATCACACATTCCTTTTATTGGTTTTAAATGGAATTTCATAAAACATTTTAATTGCCTCAAAACCTACATTTATTAAAATTTCTCTCGTAATTGAAAACAAATTTAAATTTTTTCTGTGTATAAATGCATTTTTTTTTATCTGGGACCAGCATTCAGGAGATGACCCCTACCTAGTTAGAGAAACTACATGAGGTGAAGCTTAATTTATTATTTTACAGCTCTGCTTTTTGCACGTTCTTTGATTTTATAGCAGTGTTGAAGCTTCGGTTTAATAGCCATTTTTGTTATTATTGTTTTAGTTCGTCGGTGCTACACGAAGGAGGGCGTTCTGATGTGATTGTGTATTGCTATCAGCTGAAGCCGGTATTGTTCAGTGACCAGTGACTATGCCTTCGCCACTGAAAACTTCCGACAACAACTGACCCACAAAGACGCACTAATGCACATCAGAAAAATGCGAGATGTTATTTTTATGATTTTAGCCTCAAACCGGGGTTGAACCTAGGTCTGTTTTAGTTTTGTAGTCAACGTGCAGACTACTTCAGCCATCGCCGCCCTCAACATTCAAATATCAATTGTATGAATGACGAGTTTTTGTCAGTGTAGTTTCTATATGTATTTTCAAGTATTTTTTTAACTTTGACACAAAAAGGATAATTAAAAGAGAAAAAGTTAACTGCTGTTAGCAATTTTTCCGGAAATATACACTAAATAAAAGTTTCGATATCACCGTGATTATTTATGTGACGCAATCTGACACAAAACATAAATTCTTGTTACACGCATTTGCTAACGAGAGCATACATGTAATGGGAACGGTTATAAAAGAGTCGAAGTGAAACATGTTGTTGGTACATGTTTTTATTTGGAGTCCACTTGTAATTAATAAATAAACATTTAGCTATGCATTCAAACACATGTCAATGTGCTATAAATACACACAAATAAATGTTGAGGAATTTAACTCATTTATTAATCCAACACCGATAAGCACCAAAGTAATTACAGCGATGAAATATGCAATTTAGAGTGGGAGAAAATATTCAAAACTTTACAAACAATTCAATTTCCGTTTGTGTATTTAAAAATCAAACCCGAAAGCTAAACTTTTAATTTTTGAAAATATGGACAATTTTTCGACTTCCAAAACAAATTCTACGTTTGCTATATCTGGGGAAAAGAAAATTCTGTAATCATTGCAAACAAGACAATGCATAGAAAACTTGTTAAAATTATTTAAAACCGTTATTTATTATGAAAATATTAAACTTTTTTTAGAATTAACTTTTAAACCGAAATTTAAAGCAAAAATTAATTCATTTAAATAATAAAATAGAAAAATTTACGAAAATAAGTAAATTAATAACAATTTACTATAGAAATATGTAAAATCCATTAAAAATCAAAAATTTTAAAAGCAAAGTTTTAAAAATATTATTAAATAAACTTATAGTTAAATTGGTGAATAATTAAGCCAATAAATTTAAATTTTGCAAAACTTTTTTTTTCCAAATAGCAGGGAAGCTTTACTTAGCGCAGCAGGTGTTCGATATATTTTTTTTGGACCAGTGCTCAGGTGCTATTCCCTACATATGCAATGCATTACACTGGAACTAGATAGAGAGAGGGATAGGGTAGAGAATAGACAGGTGTTGAAAGTGGTAGGAAGATAGAGCTTAATTCTTGCACAACTCTGCTGTTGCGTGTTAATTATTAAACAAAGATGCGGCGTCTCTGATGTTTTTTTTTACGCATTATATTATTTATTTGACGCATATACGAGTCGCTTTTTATCAGTGAGAGTGAGAAGTGAAGGGCTAAGAATTTTTTTTAGTTCAAAAATAATAATAGTAATTTTTACACGACAAAATTTCTTTAATATTTACAAAAAACAAGTAAAAACATAAAATTAACTAACATTAAACTAAATATAAAATAATAAACAATTCACGAAATAAATTAAAAACAGACTAATAGAAAGCAATCAATATAAATTAAACAACAACATATAGTATACCAAATACCGCTAGTTTTTATTTTATGTTGTTTTTGCTCTGCTTTACTTGCTGTATATTTTTCTTTTTTTTTACCCAGCAAACAAAAATTAACAATAAATAAATAAATAATAAATGAGCCATGATGGCTTAAATATAAGCCCTAGTCGTTCAAGTGTTCCCGAAAGGAATATATACGTAACAACGAAATCGGATGAAGGTAAAACTCGTTCAAGCAACAACTTAATGAAGAGTGTGGACAACAGTAATTACGTTTCCATTAAAACACCCCAGCGAACACAATCAGAGTCAGATTGCTCGCGATCTAAAGAGGATCCAAAAACATCATTCGCAGCCTTAAAAACGCCCTTAGACGGTACATTGCCTCCGAATTCGGATAAGGAAAAGACACAAACCGGTATGGACAGGTACGTAATAGTGACGAAAAGGAAACGTAGCCCGAAATCGGCCAACATCGCATCTCAACATAAGGTAGCTAGAGATTCGGAAACCGCTAGCGTTGCTTCTCAAAACTGATTTGCAATTCTGGGTAATGACGATAACGTCCCTACGACCTCGGGTAAATCCCCAAAGCCACCTCCAATATATCTAAAACAGGCAAGCTCGAACATTATAATAAAAAATTTAATAGAAACTATCGGTGAGAACTCTTTTTACACCGTGCCGGTAAGACGCGGTAAAATCAGTGAAACGAAAATTCAGGTCCTAACAGAAGACAATTATCGAAAAGTTGTAAAGACGTTTGAGGAAACAAAAAAAAGCTTTTACACTTATCAGCTTAAAAGTGAAAAAGGCCTTCAAGTGATCATAAAAGGTGTTGACCCCAGTGTTGCTACAAAGGAAATAAAGGACAGCCTGGAGAGTCGAGGCTTTAAGGTAAAAAATGTAATAAACTTAATAAATAAAGAAAAGGTACCACAGCCCATCTTTCGTGTCAAACTTGAGCCAGGTAAAAAAAAATTAAAGAAGCGTGAAGTTCACTCAATATACAACGTGAGATATCTGTTGCATCGTAGGGTGACAATAGAGGAACCTTACATAAGATCAGGACCTGTGCAATGCCAAAACTGCCAAGAATTTGGCCATAGTGAGACATACTGCAAGCTACATGCTGTCTGTGTAGTGTGTGGCGACCTACATAGTACAGCAAACTGCAAAAAGCCAAAAGGTGACCCGAAGGCCAAAAAATGCAGCAACTGTGGCGAAAACCATACTGCAAATTATAGAGGGTGCAGAGTCTACTCTCTCGTTAGAAGCTCGTCAAACCAGATACGAAATGTTGCTTCCCGAACACAAGTACAGCTCGTTACCAATGATTACCCTCAGCTGCCGACATCAAATAATCAACAAATTTCATATGCGAACATTCTAAAAGCAAATTCAGCCACGCCTCTAACGCGCAGTGCCCTGAAGACAAACAATAACACCCCAAACAACAGCTCCAAGCCTACAGTACAGCCACAACACAGCCAGCTATATTAATAAAGAACAGAATAAAGCACTACTTAGTGAGTGCAGTCAGCAAAGACTATCTTCAAGCAACTTCGATCTGTCTTGAAGAATTTTTCAAAGGCTTAGTTATATCGTCAATTTACTCGCCTCCGCGGTTTTCAATTGCTGAGGATCAGTACTCTGAATTCTTTAAATCGTTGGGCAATAGTTTCCTAGCTGCTGGCGACTTTAATGCAAAGCACACGTATTGGGGATCACGCCTTATTACCCCAAAAGGTCGCGTTTTATACAACGTAGTTTCCAAAATGGGTTTGACGGTGGCCTCAAGCGGACAACCAACATATTGGCCAACTGATCGTAACAAAATACCTGATGTTATAGATTTCGCAATCACAAAGGGCATTGCAGCTAAATCCATTCTTGTTAAATCTTCTGTTGACTTATCATCAGATCATTCACCAACTATAATTACAATATCACTCTCACAAAACACACACGCGACTGAGATAGCTGAAAAACTAAAAACATACACAAATTGGTTGAAATTTCGCAAATACCTTGCTATTCACTGCTGTCAAAACGTATTACTTCGTACACCAGACGATGTAGATGCATCTCTTACACAACTGGACGAAAGTCTCAAGCTGGCGGCACAGCACGCTATTATTAATTCACGCAAAATTAGGCAAGACAAAATTTGCTCCACAGACATCGAATTATTATTAACTGAAAAAAGAAGAGCTCGAAGAGAGTGGCAGCTTCATAGATCCCCTCAACTCAAAAGAAAACTAATAGATTGTACCAAAAAGCTAAGAGAGATGTTACAATCCAAAAAAACTGATTATTTAAATGAGTATCTTAAAGGTCTTGATGCAACACCGCAATCCGATCATTCACTATGGCGTGCTACCAGATATCTCAAAAGACCGGTTATTTCTAAACCTCCATTTCGAACGCCAACTGGGGATTGGGCAAGAAACGACACATAAAAAGGCAAGTTGTTCGTTGAGCACTTAAAAAATGTTTTCACCCCCAATGCACCAAGCGACCCTGAAGAACTTCCATCGATAGTTACGGATGCAGCAGTTTCGATAAAGTTTAAATTGAAAGACGTCGAAGAAGCTATCGCCAACTTGAACCCTAAAAAATCTCCTGGCATCGGTAAAATTAGCAAGAAGATGCTCCAAGCGCTCCCAACTACAGTAGTTAAAAGAATTCTGCACATCTTCAACGCGATATTGTGCATTGAATACTTTCCATCTAAATGGAAGATATCACTAATAACTATGATACCTAAGCCAGGTAAAGACCACACCAGAGTTGAGTCCTACAGGCCAATTAGCCTTTTGCCAAATTTATCTAAGCTTTTTGAAAAATTATTAGCTATCAAGTTAAATAAAATCATTAGCGAAAAGCGCTGCATTCCAGACCATCAGTTTGGCTTTCGAAGTAAACACAGCACAACTGAGCAAACACATAGACTTGTGAATGTTATAAAGCATACCCTAGAAGAAAAAAAGTACTGCTCAGCCCTCTTTATCGATGTTTCCCAAGCTTTTGATAAAGTGTGGCATAAGGGATTAATATATAAACTGACCCAGTACCTTCCTGAAAATATTTGTAAGCTACTGGAAAGTTACCTGCTTTGTCGCAAATTTATTTTAAAACAAGGTGATTGGCTGTCATCACCGCAGCCGATTGAAGCTGGAGTTCCCCAAGGCAGCATATTAGGTCCATTGCTGTACTTGATATACACCGCAGATTTGCCAACAGTCGCGAACATCCATACCTCAAATTTTGCCGATGATACAGCTTTCTTAAGCATTCACGAAAGTGCTGACGAAGCATCTTGTCGCCTACAGCACCAAACTTCGCAGCTGGAAAGCTGGCTAAAAAAAAGGCGAATCAAAGTTAATGAGAATAAGTGCGTACATATAACCTTCACCGTGCGCAGAGACACATGTCCTCCTATTCTGATCAACAACCAGTTAATACCTCAACGTTTGGAGGTCAAGTATCTAGGGATGCACATTGATAGACGGCTAACATGGAAACAGCACATCGATGCAAAATTAACTCAAATGAAATTAAAAGCAACTCAACTAAATTGGCTTATTGGTCGAAATTCTGTGCTAAAACTGGACTGTAAGCTTTTGCTTTAGCAATTTTAAAACCAATATGGAGCTATGGTATCCAGCTATGGGGCACTGCCTCAGCTTCCAATATAGAAAAAATTCAAAGGTGTCAAAACAAAATACTGAGAATGATAACAGATGCGCCGTGGTATATAAAAAATTCTAACATACACAAGGATTTAAATATTCCGACAGTCAAACAAGAGATAACAACATACGCAATAATAATAATAATTAGCAATTAGTTCTTAAGATTTGAATACTTATTGTTAGTTCAATTGATTTTGAAGATTCAATAAATAATATATATTGTGTAAAAAAAAAAAAAAAATATACGAGTACAATTATATTTTTATTACACTTTGATTTGTTGCGAAGCAATAACATTAAAAATAACCACACCGTGTAAGAATACTTGTAAGTTATAGATTGTAAAATTTAGAGTTTCATTATGGGAAAAATAACGGTGGTTAAATTCTGGTATTTTATTAATGGTAGCTAATATATTTATAAAACTAATAATTTCATCTACTTTCTTAGCAATTATCACATGTAATTTTGACTGCCTGTATGTTTTCAATCATTTCAGTTAATTAAATATCGCAAATATTTAAAAAAAAAAATTATGATTAAAATTTATGTCTCAACGACCTACGCAGAAAAAATTTCACAGCAATGACTTTAATTAGACGAAAATTATTTTCAGTCTTTTTTCGAACAAAATTTTAATTGGGCCAATTAACTGCTTTACACGGAAAAAAATAAAATAAAATTTTAATCAAAAGTTTTACAATATCAATTCAAATATTAATTCGATTTTCACCAGTAAAGAAATTAATTTTTACTTAATTGTCAATTAAAGTTTAAATAATAAAGTTTAAATAAATATTGCGAAAATTGCAAATATATAACATAACATAAATAATATATAATTTAATATAATAGCAAAAAAGAAATTTGAATTTAAATACAGATTATTTTATTGGGTATTTTTTTTTTTTTTTTTTTGGCGTGTGAGGTAGGGTTGAAAATGCCTTCGCACTTACAGAGACCGTCATCTTCTGCGTCGAGTGGTGTTGCCACTAAAAAATTCCCTCCTCCTCCTCTGGGTAGATTCCTCCCCGGGATCGCTTTCCGCATTACTTCGGGAAGGCCCAGAGCCACGTCCCAATCAGGACCACTCTCACTCACCCACGTCTGGGTCCGCCAAGTCCGCAGCCGGCGCCATGGCCCCGGCCCGTATCGCCTGGTCCCCGTCAGAGGGGGCCCGCTATGCAGCAGCGCATCGAGGTCCCTCTTCTTCCTCCGCAGAACGTATCCCACGTACTGCGCCACAGCGTCCCAATTGTCCTCACAATCGAGCATCCTCCCTATCACGGTGGCAGGAGCAAACCTGCCAACCCGCTGCGCCATTGCACCTCTCTCAGTATGCCACCTGGTGCAGTCGAAGAAAGTGTGTTCTGCATCATCATCCGTAATACCACAGTAATTGCAGTCGGGACCATCTGCCCTGCCCATCCGGTACCGGTACTTTCGGAAGTATCCGTGGCCCGAGAGGAATTGTGTCAGGAAGTAGTTAACTTCCCCAAATTTCCTCCGAATCCATACTTCCACGCAGGGAATGAGCCTCGCCGTCCACCTGCCGACCGTGTCCGCGGTCCACCTGTCCTGCCATCGCCGGACAGTTTGGGGTCTCAGACCAATAGCACCAACACCAGGGCCCTCCCCCCTCGAGGTCCAAGCCTCCCACCGCTCGCGCGCCAAGAAGTCTATGGGTATTTCCCCACATATCACCAGGACCGCAGCGACCGAGACCGTGCGGTAAGCCGAAGCAACCATAAGGGCCGCCGTCCGCTGTACCGCCTCGAGCACCCTGCGTTTTGTTCTCTCACCCAGTGCATTTCCCCAAATCTCGCTCCCATGCAGCAAGATCGACTTCGTGACCGCCATAATCAGCCTCCTCTTGCTCTGTGTCGGGCCTCCGACATTCGCCATGAGTCTGCTCAACATGCCAGTCATCTTCGCCGCCCTAGTCGCCACATGCCGTATTTGGGCCCAGTAAGTCAGCCTACAGTCGAGTCTGACGCCAAAATACCTTATGGCACTCTGGGTAACCAGAGACACATCCCCTATCCGCATGCCGACGCCGAGTGGTATGTGTGCCCGCGTCATCAACATCACCTCGGTCTTCTCACTGGCCAATTCCAAGCCGTGGTCCTCAAGCCACATCCGGTTCCTAATCATGACCCGGTTCAGCTTCCCCCTGGCGTCATCCATATCCCGCGCCAAGATCACCGCCGCTATATCATCCGCGTATCCCACGAGCTGAGCATCCTCGGGCATTTCCACCGCAAAGATCCCATCGTAGGTCAGATTCCATAGGTCCGGGCCCAGCACAGATCCCTGGGCCGCGCCGGACGTGATCGTCCTGCTCCTCCGCCCCGTCGGCGTATCGTACAACAGTACCCGATCGTCCAGATAACTACGGAGAATTCTATACAAGTATCCGGCAATACGGAACCTCCCCCGTAGCGCCTCTAGAACATCAGCCCATCGTAGGCTGTTGAAGGCATTCCGAACGTCGAGTGTTGCCAGGACAACTATGCGCTTCGGATAATAGCGCCTCTCGCTCTGAGCGCGCTCGAAGCACTCAACCACATCAGCAATCGCCCCGAGCGTTGACCTGCCAGGTCTGAAGCCATGCTGTCTTTCCGACAGCCCCCAGCCATCCTCACGGCCTCCGCCAGCCTTCTTTGCAGTAGCTTCTCAAGCAGCTTGCCGGCACCATCCAACATGCAAAGTGGCCGATAAGCCGATGGCTGGGTCGGATCGCCCCTGCCCTTGCTAACAAGCACGAGCCGCTGTGTCTTCCAGCGTCTTGGGAAGACGCCCTGGACTAAACAAGCATCATATACCGGAAGCAATGCTTCCGGCCTGCTCTCAGCCAGGATCTTCAGCACCTCCGCTCTTATTGGGTATTATTAATGTTTATTTGAATAAAGACTGTTGGGTATATGAAATAATATAATCAGATAATCATTAAAATAAATTTGAATTTCATGGCAAAAAAATAAGTTATTTATTTATTAATTCTAATTCTTCTAATTAAAAAAATATATTATTCTAATTAAAGGTGTTCATTAAAAATAAAGAAGTAATTTTTTTTTCAGTATACATGAAAGAATTCTAATAAAATATACGACTTAGGGAAGAAAACACAAACGTCACTCTTTTCTCTATTTTTTGGCCAATTTCAGTTCTTATTTTATTTTATATTATTATTTTATTTATTAAAAGTTAATTGTAAAAACTTATTTCTTCTGATTATTATTTTATACTTCTAATCGGGTTGGTGGTGAGTGAGTAGGGGTGTGCTATGTACTGCTGTCTGTTGACTATTCCTGTGTCCTATATGTTATTGCCTCAACAATGATTGTCCTTTATTCATTCAATTAGTCGGTCAGTGCGAACGGGGTAGGCGCCATAAGTAAAATAATAAATAAAAAGACTCCCCTTAGCTTAAAAATTGTGCGTCAAATGTAACATCAGATACGCTGCAACTTTGCTTTACAATTTACACGCCACTGCAAATTTGTGAAAGAATTAAGTTTAGCCGCCTGCCTACACTATCTACGCTGTTCCTCTCTCTATCTAGTTCCAGTGCATATGTAGGAGATTTCACCTGAGCACTGGTCCAAGATAAATAAAAACACAATTTGAATTACCTGAATTACCAAAACTGACGACACTTCATTTTGAGGGCTCACTGATTTTGAGAATTTTTGAAGCTCCATAAAAAAATGTTCACCAAAATCGCCTAACTAAGTATATGTCTTCACTACGGTAGTGTAATGTCCGTATGATTTTGCACTATTGAACTGTGTTATTTTACTTCGCCGATGATTCATCTAAACCAGTGGTTTTCAACCGGTGGGTCGCGAGCAAACCCCTGATCTAAATAATATACATTAATTTTTTTTAAATATTTAATTTTTTTAATTCAAAAATATAAAAAAATTTTAATTCAAAAACATAAAAGTACTTATATTAATGCGAACCCTGGGCCT
Source organism: Dexiosoma caninum (assembly GCA_963924685.1). Classification (NCBI taxonomy): domain Eukaryota; kingdom Metazoa; phylum Arthropoda; class Insecta; order Diptera; family Tachinidae; genus Dexiosoma; species Dexiosoma caninum. Next base: position 48,791,799 of record OZ004729.1, on the reverse strand, counting down.
GCTTATTTTTAATTAAATTCGAAAAACGTGGTTGCAATTGTGTTTTTTAAATTTAGTTTATTCCCTTTTTTTGTTTTAATGTTCACCATTTGTGAAAAAGTCATTTCGCACAGATAAGATGTTGAAAATTTAATTAATATTTTAAGTGCTTTTTTAGTTAGCTCAGGGTATTCTGCCTTTCTCTTTAGGCAAAATGTAGAATTATTTTGAGATAAATATTCCATTTTGAGCATACTGTCCGCTCACATAAATTTTCTTTAAAATTATTGGCAAGATTGGCGAACTCACGAAGTTATTTATGAACAGATTTAATACCCAGCAATCACCATTATCTTCTTGGTACTTTTCTGCTTCTGCTTCAACTGCGGCTTTCAATTTTTTTCAGAAGCATAAATAGTTAAAAACAGTCAAAGCAGTAAAAAGTAAAAATTTTATTACTTTTGCTGCTTCGACTTAAGTTTTTTAAACACTGCCGTTAGGTTTCCGCTTAATGAATAGCAAGCAAGCGGTGTCATGTTTTTGCTTTATTTGCATTCAATTTTCTGTTTTTATAATAATATTTTCAAACTTTGAAACGTTTGGGGTCGCCAAATTTTTTGAAAATCATTTTGGGGTCGCGGCTTCCAAAAGGTTGAAAACCACTGATCTAAACAATACCTACGAAGGAGGGTGCTTTTATATTACTTATGGATTAATATCAGCTAATGCCGGTACTGTTCAGTTAACATGCATTCACTGAATATACCTTTGCTGAAAATCTTCCAACAACTCTAACAAAATCATACTAATGCGCTTTGTACTTCAGCTATGGCCACCCTTACATGGATCTTTTTCATATCAAATTCTTTCAATCCCACCTTTTTTTCTTTTTAGTTTCACTTCCATGTTTTGTATAGGTTTTAGTTAATGATTTATTTGATAAATAAACCAAGCCTTGTTTTGATATTTTTACCATAAATTTTTTTATTCGTTTACGAGGCTTTTTTAAGATGATTTTCTTAAAATTTTTACAAATGAAAAAAATAGAACATTAAGGTTGAAATAAAGAAATCTTACCAAAAACGCGCAGTTGTGGTCTGATATTCCAAAAAATTTACTCTAATTTGCCACATTTCTAATATTTCTAATGCAAATAACTCGCATTTATTATATAATCTTTTAAATATTTCCCCAATTATTTTAATCTTTATCTACATATATACATACGCATATGAAAATTATTTCATTGAATTTTGTTTATTACGCTTAATTGATTGTAGAAGTTATAGACTTTAATACACATTCATTTCGGCGTAAAACCTTTTAAATGTTTCAGCGATTTAATGAGGAATTGAGTTCATTGCAAAAAAAAGTTGTATAAAAATCAACTACGAATCATTCATATAATAATCAACATGCCTTTTCCGAAAAACACAAAAGAAACACGAACAAAGTGTTAAATATAACTAAACAAAGTACATACATATGTATGTGTATATACCTTCATATATTAAAAAGAAAAACAAAAAGAAATGAATTGATTGTAATGTTGTGTAAAAATGTGTCAAGTCATCACTTTCACTATTTACAAACAATCAAATATTGATCCATTATCCGTCAATACGTTAAACTTAGACTGTCAGTGACACGAATACCACTGACATTTATTTAGCTTCTTAGTCCCATTTGCAATCACAATTGTTTTGTGCCATTTAATATAGTTGTGTACAGTCTGACCAATAAAAAAACACTTTCCAGATAAATATGTTAAATTCTAAACATATATGATTCTAATTGTGATTTTTCCCTTAAAAAATATATGTGAAATTTATTATTACATACTTTATGATATTCTCATAAAGTATTTTTTTACAAAAGCAAACTCTATAACTGAGGAGGAAAGCATATCCATATAGTACTATATATATACATATATAGAGTGTAGACAAAAAAAAAATTAAAAAAAAATAGAAATGTGTGTGTGTTATAAAAAAGTAAACTCATGGATTGTTATGTTTTTGTTCATAGATTTTTGTTTTTGTGTTTGGTATTCAACATTAATTCTCGATTGATTAGTTGAATTTTATATATATATATAGATCTTGGGTTTGTATTCAAAAATTAGGAAAAATCCACTGATGAGCTAAGTAAGCATTAGCGAAATAGTACTATATAGATATGCTTTCCTCCTCAGTTAATGAGTTTGCTTTTGTAAAAAAAAAATACTTTATGAGAATATCATAAAGTATGTAATAATAAATTTCACATATATTTTTTAAGGAAAAAAGCACAATTAGAATCGTATATATGATATAGATAGATATAGAGATATTACCAAAATAAATTCAGTTAATATACAATTATAAATATAAATTCAAATTTCAAATAAATTTTGTAATTAGAGTTATTGGACTTAATTTATTTGAAAATCATCGATAGCAAGCAAAATTTGTTAAACATGAAACGTCATTTATTAACTTTATTTTCACTTCAAACTTCAAGTTATAAAAGTGCAACAAAGTCGAACTCATTCACAGGAAACTGTATTATCTTCTCATTGTTTTAATTTAGAAGACTGTCGTAACTTTTGTATAATTTAATCAGAAGAAAGGAGTATAATACTATGTTGAAGATGTTGCTGCAAGAGACAGAATTAAAACTGACACAGTTAGTGTGCTCTGAATTATTTGTTATTTTTTAAATGCAGGGCGAGAGTTTTTCATTTTCCGTGCGAAATTTGCTACCAGCGATCTCAGTTTTCTGGATTTTTTTGTGTGATTTGGGATAACAATTTTGTAAAAATCCCAAGGGATTTTTTTTGGGAAAACACATTTTTGTTGCTGGGGATAATAATATATTATTATAAAAAAATTGTTATTAAATTTTTAGTTTTTATGTTTGTTTTAAATTCATGACGATTTATATTTTTCCTATTGCATCGCAAAACTGTGTGTTATTAATGCATGTGACATAAAAATAACAATTTAATTGAATTTCAGTACAACTCAATATTTTAAAAATTTTTGACGTTTTTAGCAACAGATGCCTCCGTAGTCTTCTGGAGGTACGGGTTCGATATCCGCCTAGACTCTTGGTGGTATTATAATGGGTATAAGGTCTGGCCTAAGTCGGGCATTCTTCTTTGTAACATAACCTCACAATGTCAATCAATATGAAGAATAGTGGAGAACAATGGCATTTGTGCAATGAAAAAAAACATTTTTTGTCAAGATGGGTACATATTTAAATCTTTTTTTTTCCATAGTTTTTTCGTACTAACATGCTGGGGATCAAAACTCTTTCAAGAGTTTGCTGAAATTATTTTAAATATGCTTTCTGTACCAAAAAGTAACGCTGATGTTGAACTAATACACATAAATACAACCAAAACCAAAATTCGTAAAAGAAAGATTGCTATGCAGTGCAGAGTACAGAAATATCCTCTCACCGTTCGGATATGAGCACGAATGCGAACGTTTTAAATTTCACTGCTTCTATTCATACATGTGTGAGAAACTATGAAATATTTTGCTTATAATAAATAGTATCGCATAACTTTATTCATTGGTATTCAAAAGTGAGAAAATGCAAACAAACTTTTTTTATATATGAGCATTCATATATGAAAATTTACAATTTTTGTAATTATGCATAAGTTAGAAATTTTATGATTGACACATTTTGTTATGTGAAACTATCAATGTAGTATTCATCAGTATGGTCAGAGCTATTTCACTTGAAAAATGCATGGGCATACAAAAAAAATTATTTGTTTTCTTTCTATATTCAGGTAACAATATATTTTATTACATTCCTATAAAATAATTTTAATTACCTGGAATACCTGAAAAAAAATCAGATGCACGCATATATGTTTGTGCGTTGGCAGAAATTATTTTACGTTCTTTTATTAGTGTGAAACATACTTAAATAAATAAATTTAAAATTCTCTTTCATCATGTACAAAGTTGAGTGTACATACATGTAAATTATCACTTTTCAACTCATAGAAAACACACGCAAGCTGCAGATTAATTACAATGAATAACTGCGCAGTTGTAATTATTATTTAAACAAATTTTTAAATGAGTTAGTGGAACTCATTGACGTATGTTAAAACGTAAACATATCATATCATGCAAAGACGAGCTGTTTTGTTAAATGTGAACACATATGTACTCGCCAATGACACTTCGCAACGATAAAATTACGCGGTTTTCAGTTTAGTTTCATCAGTTAACTTGCAATTGAACCCATTCATTAACTATTTCTTTTGCATGTCTTCTTTTTGCTGGGAAAGTACAAAAATTAAATTACAACTGCGTAGTTGTTCATGTGAATTAATCCGCATAGTTGAATGTGTTTTCCATGAGTTCAAAAGAGATAATCTTGTTAACATTTAAGATATCATTAAAAATTAATTCAGATATGTGTAGAAGTGGTTAAAAAGTCATGAAAATACAAATTCATAATGAACAAATTCACTTTTTTTGCTAGGTACATAATAAAAGTAAAATAAAATGTAAATAAATAGTGCATATTATGTCCTTAAATACATACATATATACTTTGTTAAATTGCCAATAATTTTATCTGCAGAAATTGTAAATTTTTATCGCTGTTTGTGGGCATACTGTAACAACAGCAACTACAGAAATAACATATATTTATAAAAGAATTAAATAAAAGTGTTAAATAAAGAAGAATTCTTTATGGCACTTTGTCATTTAAATAGAGCCTCTTATAATTTCACTTTCCCAGGCATTCTCTGGCTCTGATATTTTATAATAATTTCTTTGTAATTTTAATTCCTGATTTTTGAATTTCTTTCTTTCATAAAAAGCTTCGTTAACCTACATCGTATTTCCAAATAATCATTAGCATTTCGGTGCGAGGATACTCCAAGCAATTTATACGAACACAATACTTGTGACTCACTTAATGACAAAGTTTAAAAATAAATCGTAACACTTTTTACTAGTAAGTTTGTTCTACTCCTTTCCCTACTATGTCAACAACCAGAAGAGGAACACTTTATAAAAATAATGTGAAAATCTTAGCGTACATACACATCTGTAAGTACACTCAAAAAATTATGTACTACGTAAATTGGATAGAAAAATGCTCGCGGGCATTACCTTTGGGTTAGTTCTTATACATGTGTTTTAAACTTTCATTCTCAAGCTAAGTCGGTCTTATGGTTTGTCGTTTGAAAGAGACTGATTTATATTTATTGTATTTTTTTTCTTTTTATTTCTATTTTCTTTTTTAAATTTATTTTACATTTATTTAATTTTATTCGACGAAATTAAACCGGGGCCGAAATTAAGGGATTCGATACCGAATGAAACATTTAATAAAACATTTTAATAAAATTTTGTTTGAACATTCGATTTGAATCGAATGCCGTAATTTGGCAGCAGGTATGGAAATTTCCATTTGATATGAATTAGTTTTGAAGTTTTTCACGATAAGCATTTTGATTCAAATATGTAGTTTGAATTGAATTGAAGTTAATTAATTATATATTGAGAATGTTATTTATGATATATGTTATCACATATTTGAAATGTCTTTACAAAATTAATATCCTCAGACCTGGTCTCAACCCAACTATTACAAAAACATTTAAAATTCGGTCTATAAAGAGAACACACTTTTGTAAGAAAATTACTAGCAAAAAAATACAATACTATGTAACAAAACGATTACACATTGCATACGACGTTAATACGAGCTTATGAATGGAAGTGTGAATTGCATTTTTCAATTATAAAAACAAGTAATTTTAATTATTTTGACTGACCAAAAATAGTTCACCAAACCAATTGAAACTACTGTTGTTTTTCGTAATACACTCGTATATTAACCCTTAAAAGAAAAAAAATTCTACAATAATACTTAATACAGTAGACCCGGAGTACAGGGAACCCAGGATTGAAAGGACTACTCAATCGATGGGACACCAAAAATTCTTTCATTGAGGGAACGTTCAATCTAATGAGTACTGTATAGAAGGAACTTCGCAGTTTTATGTGATTTTGCAGATAATAAAGCAAAATAAGTACAAAAGAGAAAAATCATGTGGGTATGAATGTTACAGTTATTGTACAGAAAATGAAATCCGTTACTATTGCCTTCTTTTTTAATTTTTAATACAAAATAATATCAATTCAGTTCATGAGTGTGAGTGGAAATAAGTTGGAGATAATAACGTATGCTTTTGATTGTTCACTATGAAATTATTTATTGATGAACTAAAACTATGGGCATGGACTATGTTGACGACGACTACTCGGATCAGCTTGTTATAGATCTTGATGAGGACGAGCATGACGAAACAAAAAACGAAAAAATACAAAACATAGACATTTTCGATAATACAATCGATTGGACCGAATACAACACTAACTCGCTCGAATACATCATTGTTCTCAAATATATCAGATATATTGCTGTGCGAAAATCACTGGAAGCAAAGAAACAACAACGTACTATGTTGGACTACTTAAAATATTATTTCTTATTTAAAATATGAATATAAATTCTCTAAACGTACATATTACTTGTACATACCACAGTATTAATAAACACATTTGTTTTAATTTTTAATATTCTTATTTACAATCTTGATTGAGGGTGACAGTCTCGGTTGAGGGAATAGTCCTTGAACGAATTAGTTTCCTCGACCCACAGTCTACTGTATTTATAAATATATTTCTGTCTACTTTTGAGAAAATATCATAAGTCGAGAAAAGAAAATTTCTTAGTATTGTATTTTAATCGTAAATGAAACCTTTTCTAAGAAATTTAGTTTTCAGATATCACACAAAAAGTATCTGCGGAAACGGGTCAATCGATTTCAACTAAAATTCCAGGGTACGTTGGGGATGGTCTGTAGATGGTTTATGTGAAGTTCCGGAGATATGGCATTTAGATTTTCCTATATATTCTCATACAAATATCAACAAAATGCCCTCCATTTTCCATATTATGATTTTTATTGTTGAAAAGTTAAAGAAACATGTATCGTAATGCTTTAATGACCATTCGATTTTTCAATTGCTGTACACCTGGACTGTAGTATGTAAAATCGTTTGTATGTTCGGTTCGGTTCAATTCACATTAGGTTTTGAGGTGGACACCAATGTTGCCATATGTGGAAAAAAAATATTTATTTTTAACGGGTTCTTTTGAAACGTTGCATACAAATTGAATCCCGTATCTGGATATACAAAAATTTTGTCACTAAGAGCACAACAGCATTGCCAGGTGCTGGCAATTTTTTTAAATGATTGTTTTGAATATCATACCGATTTGAATAAAATTTAAAACGTCGGTAGATCATAGTCTAAAACAACATGTAGGTAATACGTTTTTCATGAGATAGTACCACGAGGGGACGTAAGGGTAATATCTGTCTCTCCTAAGTTATCTAAACGATTTTTATGAAATTTAAAACATGGATATATCTCAGTCGAAAATAACTCATAGGATATAAATAAAAAAATAGGGTCAGAATAATACGTTGGGGGAAATATATTACTCACGTGACCATACAATAATATAATTAAAACTTATATGATGGATGTTCCTTGCAAAGGACATCACGGCAGAACTTCTGGATCGATTTCCATAATTTTTTCTGGATATTGTTTGAAATATTTTGAGGATGGGATGGTAATATTTTGAGTTGGGCGTGAAGGAAGCCGCGGGTAAATGCTAGTTATTTATATAATTTATAACCATATTCATAGATCATATTTTGTATTTGTTTCGAAAACAAAATTCTAATACAAAATGAAAAATTTAAAATCCACAGTATAATTTTATGAATACGGGCTGTTAATATTTTTATTTTCAATTTTATAAAATATTTTTGACAAAATAATTTATCTTTTCCTTTTTGTGAATAATATAAGAATCAATTTCCTGAAGAAGCCACACAAAGAAGTGACGAAATATTGAACAAATAAATAAAAATTAAAGAACTTTACTGACTTTAAGCTTAAAAAATATTATAATAAAAATTAATTTACAACATTAAAGTTGTGTAAGATAGATTTTTGCTGAAGCTGTGAATCTGTGGAGATGGTTGCTCACCTTAAGTGGAAGTGCTCAACTCTTGCCATGAGAGGGCGGAGATTCTTCGACTCACATTTCCTGTCATCATTGACTGAACTCTCCCAGGTGAGGATTTCAGCAAAAGCGATTTTTATTTTGGAATCGGTGTGGTTTCATGTGGCGACTGTCTGGTGCCCAGGTGCAAATAGCTTGTGGTATCACAATAGGCCTAACTCCTTTTGCCTAATTTAGGCATGCTCCTTCGTGGAATGTCTACCCCCTAGCCTAATCTTAGCTCTTTCCTAAAAGCTGGAAATGCTTCACTTTCACTTTATGTAGTGAAACTGACGAGAGTTTCGGATAGGATGCTATAGGAAATCGAAAGTGAAAGAGCTGGCATGTGGTGAAGGGATAAAGAAAATTAAGCTTCATTATCTGTACTCTGCTATTTTCAGTAGCCTTTTTTATCCATTATTTTACTTTGCCGATGATGCTTCACATTACCGACGAAGGAGATCGCCCTGATGTTACTTGTGAATTAATGTCAAATGAAACCGGAACTGTTCAGTGATCACTGACTATGTTTTCGTCATTAAAAATTTGCATCAACAACTGATAGGAAGGCACAATAATCCACAATAGGAAAATGTGAAGAATTTTTATGACTGAATCGCATAGTGGGCTCGAACGGAGGAGCTTTGGTTTTGTAGTCAACGTGCTAACTACTTCAACCATCTACTCCCTGAGTGTTACTTATCTTCTCTACCAGCGTGACAGTTCTAGGTTCCATTCCTAGCAGTGACTCAGGTATGTTTCACTATAACTTTAAAAAGTACTCGGTGATGAGGTTGTAATTCGAGAATTACTACTCGACTACTAGAGGTCCACAAGATCTATAGCAAATTCTAGGTTTGCGCAGATCTCAATGGTTAATGTTGGTGTCACTCATTGGATGCCCCGGCAATAATTGGGGTATAAATAGGATCAAAATATTTGAAAAAAAATGTAAAGAAAAAGTAATATTACACATTTCAAAAAAAAAAATTTTTTTCGCCTGGCTAAATTCTAATACCGTTATGTTGTTCTGTTAACAGAAGTTAAATTTATCTTCAGACATTTATGTGATTATTTTCTATTAATTAAATATAGGTTTACTGAAAAAAAAACATTGTTCTTTAATCCATAAACACTTTACACTCTGGCAAATGGTTCAGTGCACAGCGCACACACACTCTTACAACAGTCATACATATGTACATACATACCTCTCACTAAACCACATGCAAAACACTGCCACATACTACTATCTACCGACAATGAGGACAAGTAGTGGGCGGCCCTTAATGCGGGTGATGGTAGTTCACAGTTCATTATACCGATGAGCACAAGCAAAAATATGCTAAGCACAGATTGGTAATAGTTAACAACGTCTCTAGGATCGTTCCATTTTGAGTTTGATGTTTATAAAAAAATAAAAAACACACAAACTTAACAAACGGCATGTTTTTAATGTTTCTGCTGTTGTGCTGAATAAAAATTCGCAGGCGATTAAAACTTTTTATTCTTGGTTTTCGTTATTTTTGTTTGTGTTTAACGATGAGATTTTAGCGGCGGAAAATCGCATGACCCTATTCCATCATTTACACAAAAACAGAATAGGGTTGAAAGGAACAAAGGTTTTGATTTTTGTTGTCGTTTTTGTTTTAAGGCGTAATAATAAAATGGGTTGCGAAATTTTATTTGCTGATTAATATCGTACGACATTACTAATGAAAATATATGTAGGTATGTGTCACAGAGTCAAACTCTAATTTATTCCATTTAATTGAAAATATTGTGTGTTTTAATTGCTGGTTAGTAAAATGTCATTGAAAATTTAACAAAAAAAAATTAGTTTCACTTGCTGTGAGCATTTTAAAAGGAAATTGAGAGTGAACATCACGTGAAAATGTTTAAAATCATCACAAATGACATCGCACGCCGTATTATATTAGAACATTCACCGTTCGCAGAGAACGAAATCCAATTAGCCCTAGAGATTTTTAAAAAAGGGTGCGCGAGTAGTTAGATCTGAACAACAGTTTTGCTATTATGTGTATCCTAACAGGGCCCTCCTTCGTTGATAATTGAGCAATAAAATGTCGGCGAAGTAAAATAATAAATGAAGTGGTTCTCCTCTGGCTTAAACAAATTAATGCGTCAACATAGCACCAGAGACGCAGCAACTCAGCTTTACAAATTCTCAAAAAACACTGAGCAACTGCAAGTTTGTGCAAGAATTAATATGACTGTATCACTTAACCACTTGGCTCTTCTCTACACCATCCCTGCCCAACTGCTTTCTAAGCAACGCATTCCTTACGTATTACACATCTTCTGAGCGCTGATAAAAAATATTATAGAAATTGGAAATAATCGTAGTTCTTCTTTTAAAACTTGCCAACTCTCATTTGCTATTGCCCCTTTTCTTAGCTTCTTACCATTGCCTTTTTTCATAATTTCCTCCAATATTGTTTGTATTTTCTCCCTTTTGTTTTTTGTATTAATTCCGTTGATACTTACACTTTAGAATTGTTGCATTCACTGCATTTATTTTGTACTCTTTTTTCACTTGAATTGAAGGTGGGTATTATTGTACTTGTCTTCATACACTATATATGGATTTTATTGACCTCATAACCTCGAACAGAAAATAGAAATGTGGGTTTATAGTGAAAGTTTAAGAAATTTCTGAGGCAGAACATTTTTGTTGCACTCTGAGAAAGTTGTGTTTAATAAGAAAGGAATACTCGATTATGTGGGCAAGTGGGGTGCAGTATAACATCCTTCAAAGTGAAAAATTTTAATTTATATGTATATTTACTTATATATACAGGGTGGCCAAAAATGACCAAAGAATTTTTAGTTCATTACTTCTTATTTAAGACATTATTATTAAATTTTTTTTATTTTAAGTGCAGTATGGGGAGTATTTTTAATTTAATTATGAAAAATTATATATCGCAAGTGGTGGCTATTTTCAGCTTCGCATATTTTTGCTCTTTCCAAAACAATTTCCATAACCTTTCGCAAAACTTCAGGTGTTATGTTGTAGATTTAGTCGTGTATATTATTTTTATGAAAGATTATTAATATTATTAATATATTTCCTTTCAAATAACCCCAAAAGAAACAGTCTGGAGCAGTTAAATCCGGTAAACGCGGACGCTAATTAAAATCGCTTGTACAGGAAATAGTTCGTTCATCAAAGATGTCACGTAAAAGAGTCATTGTGTCCCTCGTAGTGTGCGCTGTGGCTCCATCCTGTTGGAATCATACTTACAGATGGTTGTCCTCGGCTGGCCTTAAAAAATTTTCCCACATTGTGCGACTAACAACAGTGATGGATACGGCGATACCGTTTTCATTTTCAAAAAAATTTTGGCAATTATCTTTTCCGACGAAACACTTGAAACCAAACGGTACATTGAAGTGGGTGCAATTCACGCTGTGAAACTTTTCTTGGAATTTCGTAGCCCATAAGCTGCTGTTTTGTCTATAACAAACCCATTCAATTGGAAATAGGCTTCGTCGCTCATAATTAAATCATAAATTTATTCTGCTTTTTGACGAGAATAAATTGCATAAACAAGTCGTTGCCGGTAATCTGTCGGTTTCAATTGGACAAACTGAATTTTGTAAGGAAACATTCTTATTATATGCAGCGACTCTCGTGATAGGCCAAGTCGTGTCGAACGTCTTCTAGTTGATGTTTCTCCATCTTCCCGAATACTCTCCTGTACCAGATTAACATTGTCATCCGTGTACACCGTTCGTCGTCTGCCGGAAGGTTCCATACTGCCCCTTGTTGTCGAAAATTTTCAACCAGGCGGTTTATTGTTGACTTTGAGCGTCCAACCCGCACATTAAAATAACGACGATATGCTCGCTGATTGAAAACAATGGATCATTGATTGTGGATATTGTGTAGCAGCGGCGAAGTAGTATAAATACTAAAAATGGGTACTACAACAAAGCTTCAAAGTTTAATACGTCTCCTTGACATCAGAGACGCTACAACATTGCTGTAAAAACAAATAACATGCAAAAAGCAGTGTTGTAAGATAATGAAGCTTCACCTCCTATCATTTCTCATACTATCCCTTTCCCTTAGTTCCAGCACAATTCACTGCATGTGTACGGGTCATCTCCTGAGTGATGGTCCAAGATAGAAAAAAAGTGATGAAAACTAAGTCAAGATTTAATAAACTAAGCCAGATTTATTACGTACTAAATATTTAGGGATACATTCCTCCATATACAAACAAAATTTTATAAAAAAGGTTGACTAAATCGTTTCATGTATTAAAGAAATAAAATTTAAGTTCGATAACGTTAATTTGTTTTTGCATTTTTAAGGATATATGGGAGCTGTGACATGGATGACAAAATAATTAAATGTGTTTAGTTCGATCATTGTAAGTGATTCGTGTGCCAAATTAAATAAGAAAATATTGGTTTCTGCTATTTTTTAATTTTATTTACTTATTTTAGATTTTATTATATTTTATGTGTGTCACATTTCATTACTTTATGATAAGTCGTTCTATTCTTGGGCACCTGTTATATGAAATCGAGACACTGCGTAATCGATATATAATTTATATGACATCGACGTCGTTTCAGGCATTCTTGTAATTTACTCAAACAATCTACATACGTATTTTACAAAAAAAAAATATTATTTTCTTTTCCGACTAAGTTAAAGCAACATCAAACATATATAACGGTGCACGCGCGCACACACACACATAAGAATGTAAAATTTTTTGTAATACATATTCACTTCTAAAAACTAACGGTAAATATAATAATTTTATAACATTTCCGTTTCTTTTCTTCCATGTTACAGAAGCAGAAATCCGTGTGTAGAAGTGTATGTGGCATGTGAACCCAAAATTTACTACATCATTCAATATTTATAATAGTTAAGAGGAGAAATCCTTTTTAAAAACCGCAATACGTGCTGAAATAAAATCATCATAAACGTTAAGTAAACATTATAATCATACATTTCATCTACAACTGGAGAGGTGATGAGGAAAATATCAAAGTTTTAGTGTGAGTTTAAAAAAGAAAAACACTACAAAACAGTACAGCAAATATTTCAAACTCCTAAAACAACACACTTCAGCGCGGCTGGTGTTGCAACCACTTTGAAGAGTTACTATTGCTGCTACTAGAATTAGTTCACATAATAAATACAAATACAATAACAGCAATGTCAAATGTCAAACATAAAAATCAAGACTAAAAGGAAATGGTTTCCAAGTCTCTTTACTAAAACTACAACAAACACCAGCTACACATAAGCTGTTGTAGCTGATAATGTTGCTGCAGCGTGCGCATGCATGTACTGTATCTGTATGTATGTTTGTGTGTTGAATTGCCCACTTCATCCGTAAAGGACTCTTACAAACGCACACTCTGTCACATAGTACGTTTTCTTATTTGGTTGTCATTATGCCTTTCTGCAATGTTAAACACAAATACATATATAAAATTAAATACTAAACTTAGCCAAAATAGAACTAACAAACAAACAACGACAACAGAAACGAGAGCTACAGGAAAAAAAATTTATTTTTGTATGTATTGCTATTGCTGTTTGCTTTTCCTGAATGAATAAAGAGAAACCTTGACGAAAGTGAAAAACCCTACACATTCAAACTAATATAAATGAATGAATGAATGAATGACTTAACGTGCACGTATGGCTGACTGCGAGGAATGGGAATTCCTTTTGCTTGGATTTATTTTTTAACTTTTGGTTCTTATTTATGCCATTCCCGTTGCGGTTTCTGCATTTATCTGTTTCTTTCTTCTTTCAATTCTGCTTTACCTTCAGCGACGTGCTTATTTAAGGATGCAACGTCACATCTGCTTTTAAGTAAAATGCTTAACAACAAACTATAAACATAATGGGTGATTTACAAGCAACAATTGAATTTTCAGTGGAATTATATAAATTTTTTAATGTCGACTTATTTCAAAGAGGGTAAGTAAGAAGTACTAGAGTATACTAGTATACTATTACTATATATATATATATATATATATTAAATTTAAAGCAATTTTTTTAAATAAAAAAATATCTCAAGTTATTAAATAAAATTTACATTATTTTATGACGAAAGAAATTTGAAAAAAATTCCTGTAATTGAAATAATATATTTCTTGATTTCATATAAAACTTAACCGTTTTTTTATCTTCTCTTTCTTTCTTCAATATCTCGTTAATCATCAGTTGATATCATCAGGGAATTTTAATGGTCTATAAAATTTTCTTTTGGAATTAATATAAAAATTACTCATAATATGTGTCGTAAATTGTTCAAATATTGAAAACATAAAGTAAAAATGTGTAAAGAACACAATTAAAAATATAAACGTAACATTTCATATTAAATTAATTACGTAAATCAACAAAATATCATTTTAAAACATGTTTACATTTAAATTAACATGTCCATTAAAAATATCTTTTTTATATACCAATATCAGATGCTTTTTTAGCTGCATGAAAAATTAAAATGATAATACAATATTGAAATATTGTTTGAATGAAATTTTTTTTATTATAATCCGATACATAACTTTATAGCATTTATATTTTAAATATGATTTCCGGCATAAGTCCGCCGCAGCTACGCGTTACATGTTCCATTCGATCAGTCAAATTTTTTATTACTTTTTCCAATAAATATAGCTATATGCCGTCAATGGTGGCTTGAATATTGGCTTCCAATTTGCAAGAGTTGCTGGTTTGTCAGCATAAACCAATGGCTTAGCGTAGCCCCATAAAAATAATCTAGAGATGATAAATCGAAGAAAGGAGGTGGCCAGTTAACAGGACGATTGTTAACAAGCGATTGTTAATCGCGCTGTATTGCAAGTTGTGCCTTGTCTTGTTGGAACCAAATGTCGTTGATATTTAGCTACTTAATTTTTGGAAACAAAAAAGGGGCCAACTAGCTGGGAGTTGAGACGATTCGACATTTCGCCGTCTTATTCGATACTTCGCGCTAAATCAACAAAATTCTCATCGGTATGCAAATTTATTTGTCTTGTTGATTGTTTTGAATTGAGAAGAGTTACAGACATGCTTATTAAATTTTTCAAAAGAAATTTCGACATATTGGAAGCGTTGTCCTGGTGTTAAACGATTCAAAATGTCTTGCCAAACCTTACTGAAGAGAAATGTCAACATACGAGTAGTTTCACATTCTCAGTTGACAAACCTTAGTTATCGATATCGGTAGTTCTCATGCAGGTACAAAACAATCAATATATTTGCAATATCTAATGATATTAGAAAATTTTATTCTAATAATTGAATTTTTTACTAACTAAATATCTGTGGACCTTTGACAAAAGAACTACAGAAAAGGAGGAAAGAAACTCTTCCATGTGTAAATAGCTACTCCCAGGATTTTCGAAAAGAGGATTTCGGTGTTGGAATCCATAGTTCAAGACAACATACATAAATTAATTCCATTATCCCATGCCCACGGTTTACGTGATCAGATTATGAAACTTTCATTGGTTCTAAGGACTCATTAAAATCACGACTTCCCAGTGAAAAATGTTGGAAGTCATATTAGAAGTCAATATTAGAAGTTATTAAGAACGAGATCCAGAAATTTTGTAAGAAAGTCATTTTATACTACAAATATCATTTATGTGTGCTTATTTATATATTTGTACATAGCTATGAAACATTTCACTTTATTATTTATTTATTCGTAAAACAAATGAAGTAATAAAACTACAATTCAATTGAATTTAATTAAATTAAAATTTTTATAGAATTGGGCTCTTAAATAAACTTTTTCATATTAGTAGCATTAAAGCAAAGCGTTAAGCAACTTTTCACAGCTTCTTAAGAATAATAAAAAATTAGATCCATTGGTCTGATTAAAAAAGTAGATTGAGTTAACATTACGAGTGTTACTTCCAATTCAATGAGTTGGCATCAAAAAAGAGAACTTCCGCCAACGACAACCCTATGTAAACAGACGTAGAACTAATTCGCTTTTGCACTACTTCCGGATCACAAGTTCACGATCTTATCGACTTCTTTGGTAGCACTTTTTTCACTGGATTGTTGTGTTAAATGTGAACACGTGGGCGCCAATGATATGCCTATGTTAAAATCATACGTTCTTTACCTAAGTACTGGTTCGTACATTTGCAATAGAACCCAGGCATAATAGTTATCATTTGCATGTAAATGAGCAGCAGTGCTATAAGTTCACTTAAATACAATATAAATATTAACAGAGTCCTCGATAATTTGCTTGAGCATTTGACAGGCTTTTCGTTCGGTTTTGACATTACCTTATTCACATTATTGTGGGTCTAAAAGAATTCAGAATTCAATTACAGATCATTAATAAGTAAAATCCTAACAACGTTCAATTGGTACTTAGCCTTAATCTGTAAATCCTAAATAAGCTTATAAATAAAATAAAACGCTAACGTTTTGATTTCCTCTTTACAGTCTGTATCAAGTACGATGTTCCCTGCGTATATCGCCTCGTTTACCAGTACAAATAGAAACCACAATACCAGAAACCACAGCTAATGGGCAGCCGGCAGCGCAGCCCATTATATCAAATGGTAGTGATGCTCCAAATGCAAGCAATACCTGTAATGGCAGTGGCAATAATTTGAGTGTAGGAGGGAGCAGTGAAGGAGTAGGTATAATTGGTTTGCCCAATGGCAGTAATATTCTAAATATTGTTAGTGGTGGTGATGGAGGAATAGAAGCAGACTCGAGAGATCAACAACATCTTCTACATCAACCTTTAGATATACCGCCATTACCGAATAATATGCACAATTTAAGTTCGGCCAGTATAATTAATGGGGTTGGTGCCTCACGTGTTTTCCAAATACTCTATCGCAACGAAGAGGTGACATTACGTGATGTAATATACTTTCGAACACATTTATTGGGTGAGTATGAAGCACTTCATAATAACTATGCTTGGGTATGCTTCTATGAATGCTATTACACATCATATCCTCCTGTAGAAAACACCTTCCTTTGTTTTCATTAACATTGGCATTTAGTACTGACTTTTTGCTAGTGAAAGCAAGTTAATAGTGGGCAAAGGAAGATTTCATGTTCAATTGTATGTTAGTCGACATTATTAAAATTAAAATTAAAAAAAGGGAAAGGAAATCATGAAATGAATATAAAATCCAAAGCACTTCTAAGGAAAGTTATTCCAAATTAAATTTCCAATTTTAAACGGCATACTGTGTTGCGGCTAGTGGAAAAGTAATTTTTTTCCGATTATTTTTTTCACTGTTTTTAATGATGCAATTTTGTCACAGACATTCCAAGTAAACAAAAAACACATAAAGCTTATTTTTATGTTGGCCCGTTGATTTTTAATTGATTTTAGAAGTCAAATATACAAAATTTTCACGAAAAGAGGGGATTTCAGGGCTGTATTCAAAATGATCTCATTTGATTTTGGTGACAGATATTTTGATTCGGAAAAAAAATTTGCCTTCGGACAAGTATCTTCTGTAAAAAAAGGAATGTTGTTTGAGACATTTTCATATGCACCTTTTTTAGAGCGAAAACCCGACTAAAGGTCCATTTTTCCTTAAAATTTGGGTTAGGTAAGCAATATCTAAAAAGTCCCAGAGAGTCCCAGTTCCAAACCACTACAGAAATGTTACATAATTTGTTTTCAACGAACTGTGAAAAAATCAGCTGCCCATACCTGCCCTCCTGGGAGTTATAGCGATTTTAGTAAATCACTCTCGGTATTTATTCCATAGAATTTTATTCTCTCTCTTTCGCTCTCTCTCTCCCCCTTTGTTTTTATGGTGGAATGCGGCCTTTACGTCTAGGTAGTTTATTTTCCTGCTTGGTATATTGTGCGCGCTTATGCTATCCTCTTATCTATTTTCAGTTATGTTGCATTTTTTTCGTTACCTGGCTGGGGGGGTGAAATAATCCGTTATTGCGCGCTTATTTGTATTGTTTTTATTTTGTGGTTTCCCTTCAGTTACTGCATTTAATTGCTTCCTGATGCGTTTTTCATATAAGTGTTTTAGTGGTTTGAATATTACATCAGAAGAAGTGTTTATTTGCTCATTTATTATCATTTATTATTATTATATTATTATAATTTTTATTGTTAGATCCAGGTAGTTAATGCTGTTGTTCTCTTGTTTCTCCATTGTGAATACGATGTTTTTGTGTTGTTTGTTCAATAAGTTCATGGTCTCCTCCTCGTTATCTTTCTCCACTATGCATATAAAAGTTCACTGTGGTTTCCATTATAATTTTGACAGTCAAGAATTATGGAATACATTAAAATTTCCTATCAGGAACAGCATGAGTTGATGCAACAGAGTAAAATTAGAAACGTGGAGGATGTTTTGGAATTGCTTGATCATGAGCATGGAGTGAAAAGTAGTTTAATATTTCCAAACATAAAAGATAAATTGAAAAAGTTTGTCAATAAGTACAATGCACGTCTTCAAGAGTTTAACAGGATGTATGAACGGCTTGGAGCTACGGACTGGATTCAAGAGGGCTATATTGAAGTTGGAAATCATCCAACTACTTCAAAACGAAAACCCGAACTTAAGGAATTTACATTATGCTGTGAGAAAACAAAGAAGAAAAGAAGTATGGAACTAATGGAAACAGAAGAGGTTTCTGCAGATTTAATTAAATACACAGCTGAAGAATTGAGAAAAGAGGAAGAAGGGGATATAAAGGCAGCTTTGGTTTTCTTCATGGACATGAAACTCAGCGTTTATCAGTGGCAAAAGTTAAAAGAATATCATGAAAAATACAATTACTTTCCTAGTTACAGAAAACTTTTAGAGGAGAAAAAGAAATGTTATCCAGAGGATGTCGAGGTAACTGAAAAGTCTGCTTCAGTCAAACTACAATCTCTTTTGTCTGTAATAAGTCTGTAATTCTTTATCTGATAACAAGTCTGCAGCAACGTGTTACATTTGCCACGCGAAGCCCAGTGAAATGAATCAGTTGGACAGAATTGTTAAAAGGACACCCAATCAGGAAGCTTATAGATTTGGATTATCAACATTACATTGTAGAATAAGATTTATGGAAACCCTACTGAACATTGCTTATCAAATCACTGTGCGCAAGGCAGGGGAAACAAAGAGAACTAAGCTCAGTGAAGATGAGAAGATTATTAGAGATCAAAGAAAAAAGGAAGTTCAACAAAATCTGAAAGATCAGCTCCAAATAACTGTTGATGTTGTGAAACAAGGAAGTGGAACAACTAATGATGGTAACACAGCAAGGAAATTCTTTAGTGATCCTGAGAAAACCGCTCTGGCCACAGGAGTAGATACCGAACTTATAAGAAGGTTTTCTAGTATTCTTCAAGCTATAACTTCTGGATATAAGATAGACTGCGATAAGTTCTCGAAGTACGGAAAAGAAACTGCTGGTCTCTATGTAAAGAAATATTCGTGGCATTATATGCCACCAACTGTCCACAAGGTTCTTATTCATGGAGCTGAAATAATTCGTTCATTTTTGGTCCCCATTGGCCAACTATCAGAAGAAGCATTGGAAGCAGGAAACAAGGACTTCAGAAACACAAGGCTTTACCATGCGAGGAAAACATCAAGAAAAGACAATTGTGAAGACATATTACATTATCTGCTCGCCAATTCTTATCCCGCAATCACAAGTAGGAGAATACTGAAGGAGAAGAAACACCTGGAATTATCAGAGGGAGCAATGAACTTATTGGTAGATGACTGATAATTTGTAATTTTTCTGTAGAATGCAATAAAATAGGCCTGTGCTATAAAATAGTATCTTCAAAGTTTTTTTTTATTCTACATCTATTCTAGCACTCCACAAAAATGAGCATAACTCTCTTAAAACTGAAGCTATTGACTTCAGACCAGTATCAAATTAAAGCTTTTATTGCCACCTTTCAAATAAGAAATGAAATAGATTTTGGTTTTATATAAAATTTCAGAGTTATTCAACAAATATCGAAAAATCATGAAAATTTGACGTTTATAATTCTTGTTCGGACCACCCTATAATTTATTTTAAAAACTAATCATAGGGCATTTATCAGAAATAAAAGAAGAATTAAAATAAATTTTTTTTTAAATTTTTCGAACAATTTTTTTTTTATTTTTGAATTTTGTTGTAAATTTGACCCAACAATTTTTTTCGGTGTAAATTTTTTTTTCACTCATTCTGTTTGGGATTTCATTCTGACCAATCTGTAGAAGTTTCTCATCGATACAATTAAAATTACAGTTTAGGCAATATGATTTCCAAAAAATTCCGGTTTCGCAACACTGTGCGGCAGTCAATTGCTGCTTTACATGTCACTGTGAATAAAAAAATTATAAACTAGATTTTACCATTTACTGTAGTAAATAAATACATACATAGATATTATATCAAGATTAAATCAGGGGAAAATAACATTTACTTTTATATCGAAAATGCTAACGTTTCAATCGGTCGCTTGAAGATAATATCATATTGAAACGCAATAAAAAGGTAACCACAATAATAATTTTTACAGATAAATGGACTTTTCCAGTTATTTTTTGTGGAAGTAACTATAACTAATCAAGCAATAACTGTACGCAAGAAACCGGCCTCACCGCGAATATTCTGTTCCAAGTATATTGCGTGCACAATCAATCGGACTTTCGCCGACTTCAATTTACTGGAATTACTTTCATTGTACAATTTCATTTAATTGTGATGTGTGTGAGTTCAATAGAGCTGAAAGAATATCTCTTCACGTATCTCAAATGTAGTATACCGATCAACGGAAGCAAACCTTCATTTCATGATAGTTTGTCCATTATTTGTGAACATATGTACGTATAAGGAAAATCCGAGTATGAAGAAAATTCAAAAAAATAAAAAATTAACGAGTATAAAGGAGGAGCTGTTCGCTGCGTAGTTAGCATGTTAACAATGCAACCAGAAGATGAATGCTTCAAATCCCCAATCAGACAAAAAATTGTTAAATTGTGTAGGGCCTAACAGTCGGTATTTGAGCAATAAAACGCCGGCAATGTAAAATAATAAATAAAATGGCTGGCCTTCAGCTTAAAAATTAATGCGTCAACATAACACCTGATGCTTTGTTTACACGAACAAAATTCTGAGAGCGAAGCTTCACTCTCATAAATGGCTGCATTCTCTAATGTTTATGGGATGTTTAGCTGAACAAGCTCTCAAATTAAAATCTTTATTACTATATTCACACCGACAGCTATATTCCTGGTTCGTACCCGACCCATGCAACCCAATAAACTATACAAAATTTTGAGAGCGTACTGTAGTGGAAGAATGGCAGGATCGCCATGTAGTGGAAACCAAATAAAACAACACTGATTTTATGTAGCTTTGGTTTTCACTGAGCTCCGTAAAAGAAGCTCACTTAAATGTTTATTAAATTTGACTTAGAGCTCCTAGTGAAGCTCGCTAAGTCTTGTTTAATTATTCTTGACAATTTAAAATTAACTCTACTTATATACTAACTTATGAGTAGATTCTAGATTTACAATTTGAGTGACATTTCATAATGCACTCAAATTCTAATGCCTAAGGTTTCTTATAGCGATACATATAAAATAAATTAAATCTACCAGGCAATAATGAATTTTGAGTGATTTCCTAATTCATGATTGATTATTAAATATAAATTAATTGTAAATATGAACCCTGGGAATTATAAGTGTAACGTGATTAGGGTAAAGTATTTTGGCCGCTTGCCGCTAACAACAACAACATAAACAATTGTGAACTCATATGCATTGCATATTCATTGCATATGCAATGCAGACATTACCAAATATTGCACTTGAGAAATTTGGGTTATTTGACACCCCTTAGTTTAATGTAAATGTGTCGGCATTTATAACCGTTTGTTGCGTTACTTGTGTGTCGGCTGTATTGCAAACTGTGCATGCTACAGTACCATGGTAGTTCATTCTTAAGCAAGTACGAACCACGAACAAATTACTATCAATTTTAAGTTTGATAACAAATTATCACTAGTTTATCTGAACTAATTGAAAAAACAAAATATAAATAAAGAAAAAACAAAAAAGTGTGTAAAATAAAATAAATGAAAACATTTGAAAAATAATAAATAATATACATATTGTATAAAATATATATTTATAAAAAAATGGGGAAAAAGTTTGGAATAGTTCAGAGAGCGAACCAATTGGTTCATATTGTCGTGTGAACATAGTAAAGGGTCTCCCAACAAGAACGCAAGATTTAAATTTGGCGCCATTCGAAGTGTCATTGTTTGACATGTGAACAATTGTTATTGTTTGCTAGTAGAAGGTACGAGGTTAGTAAAAATGGAGCGAAGGGAGTTCGTTAATTGGGTATTGGAGAGACAACATGAAAATGCTGATTTTGCCGATAAAATCATCTTCAGTGACGAGGCCCATTTCCATCTTGATGGCTTCGTCAATAGGCAGAATTGTCGCATTTGGGGTGAGGAAAATCCTCGAGTGATTCACGAGAAGCAAATGCAATGTGGTGTTGATTTTGGGCTGGAGGAATCATTGGACCTTTCTTTTATGAAAATGAGGCAGACACTAATTTAACACGTTCTTTTTGGGTTATGTTATATTTAACAAAACACATGTATACAAAAAAAATTTGACGTTCGGTTGAAACGCGAATTGTGAACTTGCCTTGCGACAAACTTGTATTAATAAACCGTTGTATATATGACACTTCATTTATTTATCATTTTATAGATATAAAATTGAAAGAAACAGCAAATTCCAGAAAGAACCAAATATAAAAAAATGTAGAGAAAACTTTTATATTTCGACTAAGTGTTGCATTCTTTATATTAAAAAAAAGATGGGAGACAAAGCTGAAAATCACGAAATTCGTACACAATCCGTAAAGATTTTAAGTTGGAACCGTCAATTCGAATGCGAATTCAACAACATAGTTTTTTGTTTACGTATACAACAATTTCTTTCGAGTTGTCAAAAATTTACGCTTAACATGCTTTGTGTTGAACACAACTTTGACACTTGACAACAAATAAGCTGATGAGAATTTAAACTGATGCATCACTTGGTATGAAGTCAACTTGATCAATTCTAAGTAGAACATTATGAAATTCTTTTTTACAGTCACGCATTTTTTATCGATTTCACTAGTGGAGAATTTACCGTTTTCATATTTATCTTAATATAGTTGAATCGTTTGCACTTGGTAAAATTTTCTATTGCACTATTTTTGCTCCGTACTTAAAAATTTTATGAATGCAAGAACAATTAATGCCCAAATGCACAGTCATTAGTTAGCTAATAGCAATAGTTTAACCAATAATATTTGATTCACATCTTTTTGTTTACTATTAGGTAAACCGCCAATTGTCATTAGTTAACAAATAGTTAGATTAGTAAATTATTATTAGTATTTTTGTTTTGATATCATCTATCGTAATTTAATTTATTTATACATATATAACAGTTTCTATCAGTTTCTTTATTTTCGATAATATTTTGGTTTCCCGGAACCAATTTCAGCAGCAATTCAATATCTTGCGCGGGAAAGTTCGATGAACGCGCTTGTTTTATACATTTTTAAGAAATAATAGGTCTGTACGTTTACTTTTTGGGTAAAGTTCGGTTAAATGAGAGTAAGCTATAATTACTCTCAATAAGAGAGCAAAATGTACAAAAGTAAGAAAACGAAAAAACCATAAAATTTACCAGAAAAAAAGAAATGTCAATTTTTTACAGCTCTGTTTATATCGGAGATGATATTTGACAATTTTAAAATTGTACTTTTTTGACCCCAAATGTATTAAAAACATAAAAGTTGTGTTAAGTTTTACTATTATTAACTATTAGTAACAGAAAGATAAAATAAAATGAGTTCTTGTATATTGAGAATTTGTTTCGAAATCAATCAAATTAAAGTAATACTGAAGGTGTTCTTATTACTCGAGAGATCACTTCGTTGCGAGACAACCAACGTGTTGTCGAATAATTAAAAATTAATGCAGTCCATTACAAAAGTATTCTTGAATTTTCGCAAATTCATCAATTTTACGGAAATGATAACTTTAATCGTTTGTAAACTTATAATTCGGACTATAGTTTTTGAAGCTCCGTACGACCGAGTTTAGACGAGAAAACATTTAGTTTGGTAGCATGTTACGGGTGTGGAAGAGAGCATCGTTTTTGTGTTCGGTACTCGGCGACACGTTTTAACAACAACATATGTTGTCTTTGCTGATAGTTTGTTTTAACATAAAAGTTGTGTTAAGTTTTACTATTATTAACTATTAGTAACAGAAAGATAAAATAAAATGAGTTCTTGTATATTGAGAATTTGTTTCGAAATCAATCAAATTAAAGTAATACTGAAGGTGTTCTTATTACTCGAGAGATCACTTCGTTGCGAGACAACCAACGTGTTGTCGAATAATTAAAAATTAATGCAGTCCATTACAAAAGTATTCTTGAATTTTCGCAAATTCATCAATTTTACGGAAATGATAACTTTAATCGTTTGTAAACTTATAATTCGGACTATAGTTTTTGAAGCTCCGTACGACCGAGTTTAGACGAGAAAACATTTAGTTTGGTAGCATGTTACGGGTGTGGAAGAGAGCATCGTTTTTGTGTTCGGTACTCGGCGACACGTTTTAACAACAACATATGTTGTCTTTGCTGATAGTTTGTTTTAATATTTGTATATTTTAAATAATTGTGGGCAATTATATTAAGAAAAAATTGACAGATGATGGCCCACTCCAAGTTTCTGATCGATATTTGTATTTTATATTATATTACATTTCTTTTTCTTTATATACATGTGTACATATAAGAATATTGAAATAAAATCAACGTAAAGAATTGAAATAAATAGTGTTTCATTTCAATTGGGATATCCGTGTACAGTGAGCGATATATATGCATCAACGGTGACTATCACATGCACACAGAAGTTTCGGTCATTTTTCTCATATTGCCCTTAAGAAAATGATATAAACTTTGTTCTACGCAATGATCGATAATTCTGTCAGCAATGACGGTCATATCACCGGTCAAATGACCGTCAATGTTCTTGTAGGGCAGCTAAACTTATGAGCTATTTCGCTGGTCACTTCATTCAACAGGCCAAACGTCAAAGTTTGTGAAAAAGTTGTGAAAAGTGGTTGTGAATAATTTAATAATTAAATATTATATTAAGAAAAATCGAAAATATATTTTTGTATTTAAATTACTGAACAAAGTATAATCATATGAATATACTTTGGTACTTAATATTTAGTGGAGTAAAGTAATACTTTTGCAATGCAAAGTGTACTGAAAAAAGTACAATTGTACGAGCTTGATTTTCCCTGATTTTCATTGGAAGTCTAATGTTATTGATGACAGTTTACCGAAAAAAAACTATTTGTGAAAGAATTTATTTAAAAAAACAAGTATTGAAAGAATTTATTTACTTATATTTATTTTTCAGCGATGGTCTTTTTTATGAAAAGTTTTTAACAATTATTTATTTTTCAATATTTCGCTACCAAATAGGTAGCGCCGTTAGGAAATAATAAAAATTGTATTAACAAAAATATTTATTTAAAAAAATGGTATTTTTTATGAAAAGTTTTTAACAATTTATGGTATAAATAACAAAAATGTTTGTAATTAATTATTGTTAAGAAAAATTTTTAACACAACTTTTTTAATGTCTGTCAGCTGTTTGCGACATTTGTAATTTTTCTTTGTTATTTTCAATGTTTATTATAAACAAACTGATTGCTTGTTCTTCATGCCCAAACTAGCCCGAAGAAAAAGTACGGGCATTCTCGTGCGTGAAGAACAAGAACATTACTCTCTCAAAACCTCTCTCATTTACCCAATTTTTGCGTAAGAAAACGCAAAACGGGGTAAACGAACACACCTAATATAACAAATGTAAACAAAAACCTTATGCTATAACAGTGCTGCCAATATTGAAAATTAAGAGATTGTGAGTGTTACCATTCTTTGGTTATACTGAAACTGTTAGTTAAACAATACACTGTGAATATGAAGTATTAGTTAAACAATAGTTATCATTTTAGTTTACTAATAATTAACTAATGACTCTGAATTTGGCCCTAAGTGACATAAGGACTTAACAAAAGCCAAACATTGTTTATATACCAGCGGTCTATACTAGTCAAAAAGTTAGAATGAGCTTCATTTCAGGCATCGCATATTTCTAATGTAGACCGCTCATATCCATGTTTCGTTCATGATCGATGGCCGAACATACGGCTAAGTATCAATGTTCACCATGATAGTAGACATCAAATAGTAGACTTTTTCTGTTTGACAGTTTCATTCTCATAAAAAATACTGCAGCGAGAAGTAAATGCTAGACGGAACAAAAACTTCAAAAACAATTAAGCTAAATAATTTAATTACTTATTGTGATTTATTTATTCAACTCGAGTCGTATATAAATAATTATAAATAAATTAATTAAAAACAATTTTCTTTTTTAATCTAAAAATATTTTAGGTACACCTTTTATTTGTTTTTTTAAACAGAAAAAAATATAAAATTATAGCCCAAATTTCGTAATGGTCGTAAAGTTCAAAATTTTATTTTAATGTTGGAGATTTTGATAATGAGTTGTTTCAATTGGATTTTCAATTTCTTTTATTATTTTTGGAATTGAAAAGACACATATGCAACTGAAAACATTAGCGGTTCAAACACTTTCACAAACTAAAAATTATGGTTAGTCCAAACATTAACATCTACACGTGTTCGCCACATACAAGGATATGAGCATATTATTGCAGTTGCTTTGACGGCGTCATGTTCATGTCATGTTCAAGTCGATGGCTCGTGAAATAAAAATAAAAAAAATACATACATACATACATATTTATTCAATATATTGAACGATAAAAAAGGAAATGATGTGTTGAAAGTGGATGGACTACTTTAAATAATTTTGGTAAAATATGCAATGCTTTTCTCTTCTTCTGCTCATTTATTTACTCTTTTTATGTATGAAACTAAAACAAACAAAGTTTAACGCCTACAATTATTCTTGCCTAGCAACTTTCAAAACGAAGTACATTCATAAATGTATGGTACTAGCGAAAATAAAATGTTTTACTAAAAGAAAAATCAGGCCAAATGAAAACGATTTCAGTTCAAAATTCCTTAATAAAAGAGAAAAGTATTTTAAGGAGCAATAAATCAATTAAGGTTTAAACTGAGCTTTCGTTAAACTGAAGTAAAGTTTATATGCAGTTTAAACTCAACAGCTGTAAATCAGTATGATATACAGTTCAAAAACTAATGTGGTAGCACTACGATAAATGTAAACAAAATAAGCTTTTTTGCGGCAAGGAATCAATTTTTTTGCACATGATTAAAGAAGTTTTTAAACTTTATAAAGCTGTTAAAGCTTTATAAAGCCAAAAATTTGTGAAAATCGTATGGCCAATAAACGTAGTTTAAACGACCAAATTAGCCCGTTTAAATGTTTACTGTGTTGCGGCGTAATTTGATAGTGTTATTGATTGGTAGAATTGCTAGAAAAGGAAAGGAGGAGAGTATTTAATGGGATATTGTGAGGTGGAACGGTATAGACCGTAACCTGAATGAATGTCCTGAAATATGCCCGGTTATGAAATGATTGAATTCTAATTATGCGTACCATGTGTTATGCGTGGAATTTCTTTTCTTGTTTTTCTCTGTCAATTGTGAATGATGATTATGTAGGATTGGGTGTGTGTGTTGAATGTGTTTAATTTTAATAGGGACGTATGATTGGCAACGCTATGATTTTGCGTAATTGTAAAATTACTAGCGGTTTATTTGAAAAGCGAATGCGATTATTATAATGTATGAATGGGATATGGTGCTTGCTGAAATGCTGTTATCCTAGTATCGGGGAGATATGGGGATAACCTTTTACCGGGGGACAGAGGGTATGGAAGTTTATGATATGATTTGGTATGGATTAGGTACAGGTAGCAAATAGATATACTAAGGTGATTAGCGGGAAGGAATTGAAAAAATTTAGGTATATGGACACACAGTTAGCAACCTAGAGGTATTTCTGTATATATATTAATATACGGATTTACAGGTATTGATTCATATGTATAGGGTTAGCGGCAATTATATATATCGTTTCCAGGGGTCTGGTTTGCTAAATATATTTGAAAATAGTGGAGAGTGAAGAAAATAGTTATTTCGAGTAAATTAAAGGAGAATTTACCAGAAGGACGAATACGAAAAGCTCACAAAAATCTTGTGAAGAAAAAAGGAGGGAAGCCCAAAGTGAAAATTGAAGCGAGGTAACCATTAGACTAGAAGATGAGCACATCCTTAAGCCAAGGAGTTATCTGGGGAGGCCGAGTCAAGTGCTTTGTGAAGCCGACATTTGTCTACCGTAGAAGCAGGTCCTAACTATCGGAAGTGAGAATCTAATTGGGAACAACTGGTAGGCCAAGGCAAATTTAAGGTAGGCCAGACACCCCTAAATAAATTATCTTTGGAAGTCAGAGAGCACTCGTGTACTGAATCGTGGGAAACTTTTATGAAGTAAATCGAAGGAGATCAAATGTCTTCACCTTAGGAATTTATTGATATATTAATATTAGGTATATTACTTTATAATTAAGTGGGCTGTGTGTGAAATAATTGTGTCTATCGTGAGTGTTTAGTGAGTAAGATAATTCTATCGTGCTACCATAAAAATAGAGGAGAAGAAGATAAACGGAAGTTAAGTAGATCCGAGTTAATAAAAAATAGAGAAATTGTGAATATAAATATATCGCACTATAGAGCAAGTAGACACAGAGTAGAACAAATTCGCTAGTGCAGAGTACTGATATTCGTCCTCAGAGACCTCTTTTAGGCGCGTAAAAATTAGAATTCCGATACTGGTTTTGTAGCTGACGCTAGTATAGGGAGGAAATTGAATTCGTAACAACTGACTTATTATTTTATTAGTTTAAAAATACTTTTAGCTAAAAAACGAGATGCACTCGCATTGATTTATTAGGTCTAAGTTTTGTAAAATTTTGCCAAAGTTCGAAAATATTTCACTTAAACCCCCCAAGTTTTGGCATTGGCTTAATTTTTTCTAGATGTTTTAAGAGCGCTGATGATTGATTAAGAGCACTTTAAAAACAATACAAAATTATCGCTTTGTCTGTTCGTCTTGCTTAAGCCATTTGAACTGCAGTTCATATCCACCGGAATAGAATTTTGCGCAATCGCAAAATATTTCATTTTCAGATGTTTTTTTCGTTCTTGCAAGTAATCTGATTTTAAAACAATAATATTAAAAAACTTAATACATTGTATGCAGTGTCTTATTTGGAAACCCTGTTTATGCGTTAATGAATATTTTCCAATTTTAAATAGACTAGTGATCGATAACAAACAGGCAGTCAAAACGCTGAAGTTGAAATTTTCGAAAACAGCATGTTGTTCCGTTTTGCTAGTGTTTCTTAGTGTACTTTAAAATTTTGCCTTTGATTTAGTTTGTTTCTTAGTAACTATCACATGCAATTTGAAGTACCTGTATATTATCAATCACTAACCTATTTAAAATTAAAAAATTTTAACTAACATATTAGAGAACGGTTAATTTTTAGAATTGAAAAAACTACATGTTTGCAAAATACTTCACGCGACCGCCAAAAAGAAAATACAGGGTGTCTGGTAGCAGATTTATATTTTCAAACGTAAATAAAAAAACGTAATAATTGAACCAAAGTTTTATTAGAAGCATTGAACGAAATGAGGATTTCATTTTTTAGAGAGTATGACATCCAGATGTATTCCGTCGAGTTGAACACACTGTTCAAAACGGTGCCTTGTGTTCTGCGCCACACACTGCAGTAAATTTGGTGCAAATGAGTTGATTTCTCGACGAATATTTTCCAACATCGTTTCACAAAAGTCTTTGCGTAAATCAAAGTCACTTTCTTTTAGTTCTTGAACGATTTGAATTTTATAAGGATGGAACTTCAGATCCTTCTTTAAAATTTCATGAATAATCGCTCTTGGAAGTCCCAGTGAGGATGCCCTTTTCCGTATTGAAAGTCGCGGATTTTCACGAAAACGGCTTTCAACCAGTTCAATGTTTTCGGATCGACTGGGCCCTGGCCGTGCGGCATTCATAGCCGAAGCAGTTGCGCGGAAACTCTGCACTCACGAACGAATTAAATTTACACTCGGTCCATCACTTATTCGCCGAATACCGAACTTTGAACAAAATTGTTGACGAGCAATTACCTAGGAATCACTACTCTTAAAAAATGTCTCCACAGCGAACGCGCGATGCTCACTCGACCACTGTGAGATCGTAACTGACAAATCCGCACAATCGATAATTCCAACGGCGCCACCCTCCCTCCGCACCGTTTATTACTTTTTGAAATAATCGTATAATCGTATATAAAAATATAAATTTGCCACCAGACACCTTGTATTAATTTTTTAATGATTTTAAGTCAATTTATGAGAAAAGTATACTGTGTAATATTTTATTCAATCCAAGTAAAAAATTTTTACGCATGGAAAAGGAAATTTTTTATTTGTTGGTTACTTCACAAAAAACGAGGGGAGCGGTAACCATGGTAAGAAATATCTATTGAATACGAGGGATACTATATATGTATGTTAGTTACCCTTCCGGTTTATCGATACGCCAAGGAATCATTATGGTTTTCCTGAATTCCGAATTTTGTTCCGATGTTTCACACTTAAAGCGCAAGGTCTGTGGTGTGGTATTACAAAGGATAAAGAAATGAATACGCCACATATGCAGTTAAATGTTTTTTATACATTTAAAGCTCGATATATATATAATCAATAGATGGATTTTGCTTTCTGTAAAATGCGCTTTTTTAATTCACAAATGTTACTTTTAAATTCCATAATTTTCCTCCAGCTACTTTTAATGCAATTATTCTATAGTAGTCTGTTGCTTTTCTTACTTGTCGTTCATAAGTTTCCGCAATAAATATTCAAATTAGGTTATGTTTTTGTACAAGGAAATAGAATAACAATGGCTTAACTTTTTGAACTATTTTAACAAAACTATGTATTTTTAAAGAGTTTCTTCCAATTATAAAGTTTTTTTTCATACTTCACTTCCAAGTTTTCGTTTTATAATCCATTTATTACAAGTGGAACAAATTAAAATTCTCTATGCTGGAGACTGTATGTTAACAATGATGTTAATGATATTTGTTAGTTTGTGGATATATATGTAGATAGATACATGAGTTATGTCTGAAATCCAAATTGCTGAAGATGGTGTCGATGTTGAGAAAAAGGAAGTACTTTAATTATAAGAAAATCAATTTGATTTATGAGAAACAAATTTAATGTTGTGTTAATTTATGTATATCATCACAAACTACCCTTACAGATGACACATTATTATTGTCATTAATAATGACACACATGACGACCTTGACGGTTTTACCTCACATCTATATGTAATGTATATGTAACAATTTTAATACGAAATCATTTTGATTTCTTTGATGAGGGCTTAATGTTTCCACAATTCTTACTAAAAATATTCAGAGAAATCTTATATATAAAAATGACATGTATGTATGTATACATGTGTATTTGTGCCTTATGGACAGCTAAACGGCTGAAGCGATTTTCTTGAAATTTGCAAGTTTCTCCCTGCATATCTGGAAGGAACTATAGGCTATATAAATTTAAAAAATTCCAACTAGGTATTGCAACGCCCCTACAAAGTATATATTATTGTATAACTTGAGAACTGTTGAAATGAAAGTTTCTGAATACGGTACAAATCACTTTGTAGTTAAAGCAAATCCTCAGTAAAAACTAGGAGAGATTGGAAAAGTGGGCGTGGTACCTTTCATACAAACTATATATTGATTTCTGTATATCTTGAGAACGGCTAAAGTTAATGTTTCTGCATTTGGTCTCAGTAACTTAATGGTCAGTACAAATCAAATTGCTACATCCGATACAAAGTAAATAATAAAGCTAAAATTTTGGTAGTTGCTCTGGGTGCTACCCAAAGTCACGCGAAGAGTTTAATTATTGCTCTATTCGGGATATACACATGACAAGTATGGCTGGGTCTTCTAGTTGAAGACTTTGTCGGTAGGTACTTTGTGTCAACACAGAACAGGTTGGAGTTGTCTTCTGGTTTATTGCGGTTTAGATTCCAAGTTGTAGAGTAGTTATTGGTCTGTTCGGGACATATCGTAATTTTTATGACATGTGCCCTGATGCCGGTTTTACCAATCTAGGTGCTGTTGATAATCAACAGTAGTACCCGGATAGTTGATCTCTCTAATGTGACACAGAGTTTAGACAGCCCGCAACAGCTCAGCAAAGGTGTATATTATAGGCTGGATATAACTATGATTATGTATTGCAACCTGTGTCTGCTTAAGGCACAAGGGAACATTGCGGAAAATTTTGCATTTATGCGGTTCTTAAATCTCTCTAAATGATGTATGTCATGATCTTCGGATTATGCCATACTATATGAACCCTGGGTTAACAAAAAACTGTCATGAGTTTGAAGATGACAGAAGAGGCGACTCTTCGAGATCCGACCAGAGATCTGACTTGTACTGGTTTACGGTATTTGGCTGTCTAAAAGCAGCCCTTGTCTAATCTGGCTCAACGGGCAACCGTTTGAAGCTTAGTGGAGCAGGACTTCCCGGCTACCTCCGGGTGTTTTAAGCCTGATCACTGATGCGTCTAAGACTTCAAATCGGAGACTTTTATAACAGCGTACTTCGTGTCCACCACGAAAGGTTGGAGTAGTGTACCGGTTTTGCGATTTGGATACGTGGTGACTGTGATTAACACCTAAAATTACCCAGGAGGAGTGGTTATTGGTCCATTCGGAACATGTGCCCTGATATGGCTTTTACTTATCTAGGTGCTATTGCCGTTCAACAGTA
The DNA here is from genome assembly GCA_963924685.1 of Dexiosoma caninum. Classification (NCBI taxonomy): domain Eukaryota; kingdom Metazoa; phylum Arthropoda; class Insecta; order Diptera; family Tachinidae; genus Dexiosoma; species Dexiosoma caninum. The sequence continues at coordinate 48,758,722 of OZ004729.1, read as the reverse complement.
GTCATCGCAGCTAGTCGCGGACTGTGTCTCCGGATACGGTTACTTTATGGTTAATGAAAACCTGCATGTTAAAGACTGCGATGTTCGGCTCTCTGATGTGGCACTGAGTTTAGACGGACCAAAACGCCTTGGCAAGGTGTATATCATAATCAAGGATAGCTATGATGTGGGTTGCAGCCTTTGTGTGCCTGTTGAGTCACAAGTTACCTTTCCATGAGCACTGTCGACACTAACATAAGACAATATGTAGCATGATGTATAAGTATTGGCGATGTTATTAATATTCGTATCCGTATCCCTGAATAATCGACGAAAGAAAAATATGATTTGATTTAATAATTTGTATTATGAATTATATTCAGATAATCAAGCTTAAGGTAACTTTTTAAAAATTAAATATTTATTCTTCTTCACTTTTCTTTCAATATTTCGCCAATACCTTCAGGTAATTAAATTTTTTTTCTTTTTGATTATAAAAATATTTTAAAAATTCTTTAAATAAATATTTCATTTTTAAAAATTTACCTTAAGCTTGACTATCACAATATAATTAATATTAAAAAAGATGTCGAATAAATTAGAAAATAAATTTAATAACTTTTATTAAAAAGAAAAAAAATAAAGTATATTTGGCTACGAAATTAAAATAGTAAACTCTTTTTTTTCTTGAACCATCCTACACATGGGATGCATTGTATTGGAAATAGAGGAGAGGTATAGTGAGAGAGATGGCAGGTGAAGAAGCTTCACTATCGTACAACTCTGCTGACTAACACAAAAACACACTAAATTGTAAAATGGGCTCGAACCCAGGAGTTGTTGGTTTTGTAGTCAACGTCCTAACTACATCAGCCATCGCCATTATTGTTGTTCATATCATGTTATATTAATAACCAAATCTCAGCAGAGAAACGTAGCACTCCGAAAGTAGATATTTTGAAGCCCTTTCTACTTCAAGTCTATTGCGATGCGGTGTGTCAATAAGCGCCGTACCGCATTCGATCGACGCCAACACTTCGTATTTTTCGTTATTTACTCTCCACCATGCCAGTGAGTCAACGTCATTTGCCAGCAGGTGTTTCACTAAATATTCCGCTGTAGTTTTTCCAATTAAAGATGAATAGAATAAATTGTAAATTAATCTGAGAAATGTTCAGCAGTGGCATTAATGTGCGAAGTTGGTAATGAAAATTCAGTGATGGGAATGTCATTGTAATTGATGCAAAGGGGAAATTTTTTCCAATTAAAATTGAAACATCAAGTGGCCCTAAATTTTAGATTGCATATTCGTATTCGGCGAAAATTTGCGCAGATATTCGCATTCGTTTCCGTAGTTGCGAATCTTAAAGATTGGTATTCGTAACATCACTAATAAATATTTGCAAAAGTTTTAAGCTCACTGCTGACTAGAATAAAGCACACATCGCAGAATATATTGTAGGCAGAAAAGTTATACTTACAATTTTCGTAAATATGTTGGCTTTGCGGGGCCATTTAACCACCAACCAAACCCAACGTCATGCTCATGCAATTTTTATTTTGCATTTTATTCTGTATCTATGATTTAATTATTATGTGTCTGTGGCAGCATACAAATTTGGCATCAACTTATTGCATTTCATTAAAAATGAATATTAAATAAAATTGCTTTCGTGTCGGCATGATTTTTTTTGGTTTTACTGCCGCATTGCTGAAATTGTTTGACTTTTTTTAACTTTCTTGCCACAATTCAATTGCCCATCGTGCAACGATATTTGATGGGATTGAAGAAAAAGCTTTAAATGACTACAGATTTGCTTTTTCCTCTAGTGAAACATTTCATACAAGCATACATCAGTGCAGTAGACACTCGCTGTCACTTGAATGGGGCCTACATTTAATTTTTCATATACTAAATAGCATTCTTTGAAATGCATATATTGTATGTATGTATGTGTTTATTTTTATTGTATGATGTTGGCGCTTACTTTCTCAGATAAAACTTGTATTACTTCAATAGTTTCTTTTAATGTGTTACATTGACGTAATTTTGATTTTTTGTTGTTTTCATTTTAATAGGATAGCAATTCCCAAAAATTCTTTTTTTAAAAAAATTCAAGTAAAATTAGTTGAAGTGCTTAATGCTATTTTGTTAATTAAATGCTGTATGAAAGTTTTCAAAACTCTTTGGTATTCCACTTCACTTCACTTAATTATTTAAAATTATTGTGCGACCTTATACCGCCCAAGAATGATTAAATAAAGATTACGCCTTGCGCATGATTTACCGTTTGATGACGTTTGCATCCCCTCGAAGAGTTGTCAAATGTTTATTATATGCAAAACTAATACTTTCTCGTACAAAATTTATATTTTATACTACATTTGGCAACTCTTCACACAATTTACTCAGAGAGATCTCAAACAAGTTATCAAAGTTAAAGTTTTGTGTTGAATTTTATAATAAATTGTGCTATATTTTATAATAAATATATTTAAATAATTATTAAATAATAAATAAGTGTAAAAAACTTGCTTTATAAAGCTCATAAGCTGTAAACAAAAAACACAAATAGAAGTGAAAAGAGAACAAAAAGAGCAAGCATAAAATGCGCAGTGGGCAATTGCAAAAAAAGTAACAGCAAAAAAACAAGTGAGAAATTAATTGTGTTATAATGTAATATTGCTATCAAAATTTTTTTGTTTTCATAAAGCTGTGTCATTATATAGTTTTCCAAGAGATGAAGCTCAAAGGAAGTTATGGGTGAAATTTTGCAAGCGTGTAAAGCCTGTAAATGCTGAAAAAGAAAAAATTTGTGCTTTACATTTTAAGCAAGAGGATTTTGAAAGAAATTTAATATATGAAATGGGTAAGTTACCACATAATCAATTCTTTAAGTCCGTTAATAAGTCGTTATAGGATTTAGTAAACGAAGTACTAAGAAATTAAAACCCAATGCAGTTCCGTCCTTAGAAAATACTATTATTGATAGTGAAAAGAAAACTGCTTATGGCACTGAAGAAGATGAAACAAAAAAACAAATAAATAATCAAAAAAGTTTAAAAGTAAAATGTGTAAATTCCGAATTGCCGACTGACACTGAAGAAGATGGCCTCCAAAGTTACACTAAAACTTTGGAATTGAAAATGTATGTTAGTATTTAAAAAAACAACAAATAATTATTTAAATCGTTTCTAGAGAATCACTTCTTAAGGAGAATTGTTCGCTGAAAATGGCAAAAAGTCAATGTGATGTGACAATAAAAAATTTATCTTGTCGTATTCAAAAACTAAGCTTTGCAAACTCAAATCTCGAGAAGGCACTGAGGCGTTTGTTTACTGAGGGTCAAATAAAAATACTAAAAAGCGGTGATAAAAGACAAAATTTTACCGAAACAGACATTGCTCAATCTATCACCCTATACTCAGCGAGTGCCAGAGCTTACAAACTTTTAAGGAAGAAACATTTCCCACTTCCATCGGTGAGAACGTTGCAAAGATGGTCGGAAAAATTGAAGATGTCGAAAAGTATTTTGGAGCCTGTTGTGAAACTACTATCTGCGGCCAACCAAATGTCAGAAACTGAAAAAGTATGTGTGTTGAGTTTTGATGAGATGAAGGCAAAAAAAAAGTATTGCTATGACAAGTCAGCAGATTTAGTGCTAGAACCAGCTAATTATATCCCAGTGGCCTTGCTAAGAGGTAAGTTATTTGTATCAAAATCAAGAATTTTTAGAACCTTTGTTAATTCGCTGGAAGGTTTGATTTCAAATTGGAAGCAACCCATATATTATGACTATGATACCCAAATGTCAAAAAGTATTTTATTCAATATATTGAATACTATGAAGCATAGTGGCTTTACAATTGTGGCCATTGTTTGTGACTTAGGTGGAGGTAACAGAAAACTGTTCAGTGAACTTGAAGTTGATTACGAAAAACCATGGTATGTTTTATGTAAATATGCCTCAATAATTTTTTCAAATTTTTTTTTTGTATGAATATACGTAACATATGTATATATGTAGGTTTTTGTTCGATGAAATCAAAATTTTTGTTTTTAATGATGTTCCTCATTTGATAAAACTTTTGAGAAATCATTTCATTGATGGTGGGTTTATCATTAACGAAAAAGAAGTCAAAAAGGATATAATTTTAAGTCTCCTATCCCTCCAATCAAATGACTTGCAGATCACGCATAAAATATCACCACACAATTTATGTGTGGTCGGACTTGAAAGGCAAAAGGTTAAACTGGCCACGAAACTTTTTTCACATACAATTTCGCAATCTATAACACGAGCCGCCAGTTTGGGATATTTGAGCAACGAAAATTGGAGCGAGTGCAGTCAGCTCTTTAAACTCGTAATTACTTACAAAATATAATTTTTCTAGAACATACCTAAACTACTTAAGAAATTTCACTTAACTAGGTAAATGACTGGTTCGATGTTATGAATTCGAGAGTACCGAGACAGGATACCAGAGACCGATTACACGCATATGGTTTAGCACTTGAAAAACAAAATATCATTCTAAATAATATGTCGCAAATGATGTCAGAGATCCGTGTGATTGGCAAAAAGTCTATGCTACCTTTCCAAAAAGGTTGAAAATTATATTGTACTCTAAAAATTTGTGTCACAGATTTATTTCTTTTGACATACTTAAATGTATTCTACAGGTATCATTCAATCTAATAAAGCGTTACAAATGCTTAAAAGTCGATATAATATTGAGTATTTGCTAACGTATCGGTTTAATCAAGATGTGCTGGAAAATTTTTTTGGAATAATTAGGTCGAAAGGCGGACTTCACGATCACCCTGATCGAGAAGAATTCAAATATAGACTTCGATCATATTTAATGGGGTCTAACGAAGGCATTTTGGGTAGTAATGCAAATGTAGAAGTTGACAATACACCCGATTTAGATGTAGATAATTCTTTAACGGGTAAGTTGAAAGCTTAAATTTTAAATAACACAAAGTTTTATAAACTTTGTGATTTCTTCAGGTACTATACTTAAGAGTGTTAACCGTAACATTCAGGCAGATGTTTTGGCTACAGAAACTAACCAAAGCGAAATAGAAAATATGGAATATGATGGTTTAGAGAACTTGGCCGGATATATTTGCCACAAACTGAAAAATGAAAATCCTGATCTTGTGAGTAATTCTTCAACCGAACGCAATTATTCATGGGTTAATCACTTAAGTGAAGGTGGAATTAGTAAGCCATCAACTTCGTTAATGAACACGCTAATACTGTGTGACTCAATTTTTTCCAAATTGAATGGCGACAAATTATTACTCGCAAGTGGATATTTACAAAATCATTTGTTGGAAGCAAAAGAAATTGAAGCCAGTGATGACGTAAAAAAACTTTTTTTTAGATGTAGAATGTATTTTAGAATTAGAAAACTAAATTCTGAAATTGTTGAAAGCACGTATAAGAGAAAGAAAAAGTATAGTAAAATAACAAACTAAAAATTCTATAAATATTCTTTAAAGATTTTTATTTTTAAGTAAAATAACAACAACAAATTTTGGAATGGGGAAAAAGGGAAATAATTAACACTTGGGTTCACTATTTATATGTATAAAATATTTAAATAAAAATAAATGGAAAATAAAATAGTTCTTTAAAATTGTTTATTATCAAACTGAATTTGCCCCACTGTCCTGTTTTTACAATAACATAATAGTTCTTCAGCTGAGTTTTATTAGCCAATCAGAATACATGTTGAGTGACGTCAGAGTTCCATCATGCGCAGAAAAGTATTTTTATTTTAGCTTGTTGGCGTAATCTTTATTTAATCATTCTTGATACCGCCGATCAGATTTATTAGATCATTCTTAGAACCGTAAGCATTCGAATTTAAGAACTTAAAATATTAAATATGTTTCTTGTTTTAAAATTAAGATATAATTTTCTTGTCTTTCCATGTCGTATTAAAGGTAGGAAATTCTAAGTTTAGACGAGCGAACATTTAGAAGGGAAACATTTAGTTTCGAAACATATTACGGGTGGGGAATGGAACATAGTTTTCGTGTTCAGTACTTGGTGATACGCTTTCATCACATTTTCTTCGCTTACAAAAATAACAATAACAATGCAACTATATTAACAACAATAATGGATCAAAAGAAGATTCCAGATGTTTATCTTCCAAATGTTTTTCTGTATAAACTCGGACAAATGTTGTAAGCCTTTTGTCATTCATTTCATCAAAAATTGTATACTGAAAAATGCACAAATTATTGTATTCTATTTTTTTTTAAAGAAGATTTAAAAAATATGAGTTTAAAGAATACAAAATTAAAAAATCTTAATGAATTACGATTGTAGGTGTATTTTATGGCAAAACCATTCAAGAAATCGCTGTGAATAACAATAATGGGCTTTCAACTTTACGTAAGACTAAGAATTAAAATTAATTCTAAATTATCACGTTCATACAAAGATTGAGAAACGTAAAATAGTTATTCGGAATTGGATAGTACAGGAAAAGTAATTTTTCAAGAATAAATTCGAATTTTTTTTAATTTTTGTGAAATAACACCCAAAATTATTAATATGTAGGCCGATCAATTATTCGACAATTATAATAAACCAGTTTTCGAATAGTTCGAATATTTGAATATTGAAAAAACCCGGTTAAGGTTTTTCAAATTCAGAAAAAACCGGTTTCTAGTATTTTTATTAAAAAAACTCCAGGTATTATGCTGTCTTTAATTAATTTTGTTAAGGAAAAGTTTTAACAATTCATATGTTGTACAAAAAATATAATAATGAAACTAAAAGTAAAATATTAACTGAATTTAGTTTGGGAATATCTCTTTCTATATGATTCTAATTTTAAAATTGTGCTTTTCCCCAAAAAAATATGTGAAATGTATTATTACATACTTTATGATATTCTTATAAAGTATTTTTATAAAAGTAAAATATAAATTTTTATACTTCATATAAATTTTGGTAATTTTTGTATTTTTGACTTATTAATGGAAAAAAAATCTGTAAAAGGTTTTTTTTACTTCACCTGCAATGTCAGTTGTTCGAAGCAATCAATCTCGTAAGAAGAAACTTTCTAAGCAACACAGAATTGGAGTATTTGATATGCTTAACAAAATCTTTCCTACATTCTGAATGGCCTTAACAAATTTGAAATAGCTGTTTTCTTTTAAGGAGCACAATTTTCACAAATCGTGAAAAATTCTTTTATTATGTGAATGAAAAATGAGGTAATTGCTTTTTCCAAAAAGTTGTTTTTCTCTTTTTAACCTTGGGCATCTTCGGCCCTTGTAGAGATTATTGTTTGATTATTGGGGAACTGAAGATGTAGATGGCATCGAATTAATTTTCTCTCATGGAAATCGATGCAATTCACATTTACTTTCAAGCAATGTGCGTCCCAAGTGGTCATTTGTCCCTCCCCTCCATCGGTGACTCAAAATCTGCAGTGTCACTTTCATCTTCACATTCTAAAAAACTAAAATTTCATGCACCATCAAGCTAAAAAAATTAAACAAACTAAACATTTTAAAGCCGCTATACATTGGCACACATTATTCCAAGAAACACAAATAATTTTTTTAACTATTTGCCGAAAAATCACACAAAAACCTTAAAAAATTATTAAAAATGATCTTCATCAACGTAGTACGAGCGCGATAAGCCACTTTTAAAAATTGCTAGAACACAGCAGCATACGAGGTTTGTTCACAATAAAAAGTGAATTTTGTTTTCTTCGATTACAATGGCGTGGTGCATCATGAGTTCTTGCCAAAATGTCGTACGGTTAATAAGGAATACTACAAGGTGGGCCAAAAGAAAACACCCTATTGGAAGATGCTCTTATTTTTGCAAATGGCGGCCAATGTCAAATCTGTTTTGACATTTGTGAACTAGACAGATGTAGAATACAAGTGAAAAAGCCATGGAGCGATACACTCCCCAAGAACGCGGAATAATTGTGTCTATTTTTTTGCGTAACAATTCGTCTGTGGAGTTGGCGCAACGCGACTCCCCGGTCGTCTGACACCGAGTGCGCAAACACTGCACCGTTTGGCCAACAACCTTGAAGAGTATGGGACCACACGAGACGCTGCCAAGAGTGGCTGGCCCCGGAGCACCCGTTCTGCCGAGAATATCGTCGCTGTTGCCGAAGATGTCGAGCTGTTGCCAGAAACATCGACCAGACGCCGTGCCTCACAATTAGCCATCAGCCTCCCTAAGGCGAATTTTGGTCAAAGACCTGCGCGTGTTCCCGTACAAAGTACAGTCCGTGCATCAGCTGCTGCCTGTCGACCGCCAAACACGTGTAGCCTACGCCCAAGCCATCCCCAATCTCGAGGACGAAGTGGACGATATTTTGACCAAAATCATAATGAGCGATGAGGCTCATTTCCTCCTCAGCGGGTATGCGAACAATCAAAACTATCGCTTCTGGGTCACCGAAAATCGACGAGTGATGCACGAGGAGGCATTACACCCGCTCAAAGTGACTGCATGGTGCGCTATTCACGCTTGAAGAGTCATCGAGCCATTTTTTTCGACGACGCCGCTGGTCAAACGACAACAGTGGACGGTGCGCACTATAGGGCCATGTTAACCGAGTGTTTTCTGCCGCAACAGGACGGAGCAACGGCACCCACTGCGCGAGCCACAACCGATATTCTGAAGGCGGCGATCCCGGGTCGCCTCATCTCTCGTTTTGGCAATTTGCACTGGCCCGTAAGATCGCCCGATTTAACCATTCCAGACTTTTTTGGTGGGGTTTTTTGAAGTCCCGTGTTTACGTGAACAGGCCTGAGACCCTGGAAGCCCTCAAGGACAACATTCGACACGAGTGCGGGAATCTGTCGCCCGAAGTTCTCGCCGAAGTGATGACAAATGCCATAAAACAAGGCCGTATAGCAACGACTCGACTTGACCAAAAAAATTCTAAAGGTTCAGATAAACATAATCAAAAAAGAGAATCGAAGTTTTTCATTTAGAAAAAAAATGAGAGCCAAACAACATCGGATAACTTCTTTTGGCCCACCTTGTACAAGAAGTTATGCAACGTTTGCGTGAAGCAATACGGAATTGTGGAAAAAAATTATGGATTCTGCACCACATAATGCACCAGCTCACACATGTTTGTTCCTGATTTTTTGAGCAAAAACAACACCGTAATAATGCCTCAACCACCTAATTCACCAGATTTGGGTCCCTCCGACTTTTTCCTCTTCCCAAAACTAAAGAGACTAATGAAAGAAAAGCGTTTTGCCACAATTGATGAGATAAATTGAAAATCGAAGAACGAGCGGTGGCCATATCGAAAAGAAGTGCTTCAAGGATTGGAAGAAGCATTAGCATAAGTGCATTATATCTGAGGGGGATTACTTTGAACGGAAAAAATGAAATAAATAAATACTTTTCCAAAAAAACCAAATTTCATGTTTTCTTTTGAACAGACCTCGTAAGTGAATTAACCATTACTATCGAGGTTGCCAACATAAAATGACTGAAGAAAAATCCCTAATTTAGGCAATGAAACGCATTCTTTAACTATTCTCTATTATAATAATAAAGATTTACATTAATACAATGAAAGATTTCATAGTATACATAATTCCATTCAATTGACACTTTTCTCAAATTCTTCATTGTCGTTTTATTTCTGCAAATCTTTGCATTGTTTAAAAGAATTTTCTATTTTACTACTTTTGGCAAATATAAAAAACAAACAAAAAAAACAGTCATTACAATTCATGAATGGCGGCAAACATTTTTTAGCGTTTGTTCAATAATGTACAGGTATAATAAATTGGCATATATGAATACTCATTTTGGAAATTCTGGTTGGTAATAATTTGTAGTAAATTCATAACTAATTAGAATTCGAAAATATGACAAATTCTTACAATGTGTTTACAATAAATTTTTGTCTTTAATGTAAAATTTATATCTTGACAGAATTCATAAAATCAAGCAAAAGCAAAATTTTGCACAAAATTTAAAATTGCTAAGAAGAAAAAATTCAAATTTAATAGCAAGACATAGCAAATTTTTAAATGGCGCCCACTTAATTTTGAAAAATAAACTTTGCTTTATTTAAAATTTATGACGTCTTTACAATTGTATAATTAATTACGGTCGTATGCAAAAGCCATTGTTAAAATTAATATCGATGTAAAGTAGAAATTTTGTATGGAAAACTCAGTTTTAATGTATACTTTAACTTGAACAATCTTCTTTGCATAACCGAGTTAATTAATTAATTAGTTTTCATTTCGCGAATATATTAATTAATAAGAAAGTGTTTGTTCTAAGCATATTTAAGCCAGACCAAATACAATATTAAAGAACGAAAAATCTAAAACATGTATTATATGTTATTTATCAATACGTCCCTGATGCTTGCCTGTGCTTGCCTGATATTTTATTCAGTTTCTAAATCCGAAATCGGTTGATATTCACCTAAGTCACTTATTACCCTGCACACAGGTACGAAAAACATGGTTTGACGCGAAACTCAATATTTTGGAAGTGTTTGGAAATTTTCAACTTCATTCATTTTTGTCACAACAGTGTACGTTCTACGTTCAATACAGTTTGATAAAATTACAAAATCAAAGGTATAAAGGTGAAAAGATGTATCAACGTTTGAATTATGTTATTGTTATTTAGAAATTAGAAAATTGTTTTATAGTGATTCTGATTTTCGAAAGATGTATTGAACTCTCCACTTAATTTATTAAAAATACTCGCAGGTTGTACTCTTTTAAAGTGCTCTTCAATTACTTTATAGTGGAACAATAAAGTGCACAAATTTAAATGAATAGAGCAAAATAGGCCAAGAAAAGAAAACACCCTTAATCTACAGCAATAGCCATTTTAACAATTATTTTTTAGTGAAGAAATATGTATATATTTAATACTAAAGAGAGCAGGAAATGGTAAATGCACCAACTATCATCTCCTTATTTAAAACCATTATTTAAAAATATTAAATGTAAAAAAGAATAAAAATACAATTCAACTCTCAGTTAATTTCGCTATTTCAAATACATACGAAAAAAGCTGCAATTACTGCACATGACAAATGGAGGAAATTTTTGTGTGAGTTTCATATTTTGACGTCATAAATTATCTCATGACAACAGTTTTTTACAACAAACTTATTTCAATCTCATCTGTATAGTTTTCAGTTAATTTTTTTATTTTTTCTTTTCGTCCATATAACTTTGTCAGTGGTTTCCCTGAGTTAAAAAAAAATACAAGAACATTCACTCAATACCAACGCACATTCAAATTTCATTGACCTGCATTCAAGCATGCCAAATTTCAAAAGATTTTTAACAGTTTTATTTGTCTGTGACATTACATATCGTCATATGAATTCATTAAAGCCCTAAGTTACATTGAAGAATTTTTCAGGAGAAGCAAACCACTTTCAACCTAACTTTATGCAAGGACAATTAATAATTAACGCCTTTATTCATTGTTGTGTTCATTCTATATTGTTATATTGTATGAGAACGCGTGTTTCAAATTAACAAAAAAGCAGGTCCCACTTCAGAGTGGGTATTCATATAAATTTAAATTTATTTCTACTATCACTTGCTTATGTTCGTTTGAAACACTTTCAGTGTAACCTATAATAAATGCTCCACAAAAATGTATTTATGTACTTTCTGCCTATGCTGAGCATATAAAGCAAAGTGCAGGGTGCAGGTTAATAAAGCCCATTGCACCGCTACCACCAAGTTGATCGATGTCTTACACAGTTCTGTAATGATCTCATTAAAGATTGAGAAGACTAACAGAAGAACTTCACAAAAAATGCTATGTTCGTAGTAACCTTACAATACTTAAGGACCTGCAATAGTCATTTAGAACTTTATTAAATAATAATTTAATAAAAATTATATATGATACTTTATTTTGTTGCAGACCCACTGCGCCCTCCTTAGAAATAACTCATGCGTTATTTTGTTAAATGTTTTTAAATATTTTTATACATCGGATAAAAAAGAAAAATTATGAAAATGTGTTTTTAGAAATCAAATTCAAGGTAAAGCAAAACACCCATACCCCAACAAACTGACAAAACAACAAAACACACAATGAAGGCGTATAAACTCACATCAACAAAATGTTTATTAATTTTGAAACAAGTGAATTTAATGCGTTGTGTCATGTAAAATTTTTTTTAAAATTTTTAAGAAATTGTGCTTTTTCCCGAAAAAAAATATATATGAAATGTATTATTACATACTTTATGATATTCTTATAACGTTTTTTTTATAAAAGTAAACTCAAAAATTGAGGACGAAAGCATTTCCATATAGTACTATTTCGCTAATGCTCATCAGTGGATTTTTCCTAATTTCTGACAACAAATTCAAGATTCTTATGTTTAAAATTCAACTAATCAATCGAGAATTGATGTACACAAAACCAAAAATCTATAAACAAAAACATAACAATCCATGAGTTTACTTTTTTTTTTTATTACACATACATATTTATATTTTTAAATTTTTCTTCTCTTTTACACTATGCTTGCCATTGGCCAGCAAGCTAATGTGTTTTGAATCAAATGAAAAATTAAAAAATAAAACAAAAGAATACTAAAATCTAATACCGTGCACATGTAGTATTGTACATTAACTGAATTTATTTTGGGAATATCTCTTTATACATATGATTCTAATTTCAATTTTGAAAATATTTAAAAAAATATTTATTGTGGTACTAGCAGATATTTAATAATTTTTTTTTTTTTTTTTTTTTTTTTTTTTTTGGCGTGTGAGGTAGGGTTGAAAATGCCTTCGCACTTACAGAGACCGTCGTCTTCTGCGTCGAGTGGTGTTGCCACTAAAAAATTCCCTCCTCCTCCTCTAGGTAGATTCCTCCCCCGGACCGCTTTCCGCATTACTTCGGGAAGGCCCAGAGCCACGTCCCAATCAGGACCACTCTCACTCACTCACGTCTGGGTCAGCCAAGTCCGCAGCCAAGTCCGCAGCCGACGCCATGGCCCCGGCCCGTATCGCCTGGTCCCCGTCAGAGGGGGCCCCGCTATGCAGCAGCGCATCGAGGTCCCTCTTCTTCCTCCGCAGAACTTATCCCACGTACTGTGCCACAGCGTCCCAATTGTCCTCACAATCGAGCATCCTCCCTATCACGGTGGCAGGAGCGAACCCGTCAACCCGCTGCGCCATTGCACCTCTCTCAGTATGCCACCTGGTGCAGTCGAAGAAAGTGTGTTCTGCATCATCATCCGTAATACCACAGTAAATGCAGTCGGGACCATCTGCCCTGCCCATCCGATACAGTTACTTTCGGAAGTATCCGTGGCCCGAGAGGAATTGTGTCAGGAAGTAGTTAACTTCCCCAAATTTCCTCCGAATCCATACTTCCACGCAGGGAATAAGCCTGGCCGTCCACCTGTCGACCGTGTCCGCGGTCCACCTGTCCTGCCATCGCCTGACAGTTTGGGGTCTCAGACCAATAGCACCAACACCAGGGCCCTCCCCCTCGAGTTCCAAGCCTCCCACCGCTCGCGCTAAGAGGTCTATGGGTATTTCCCCACATATCACCAGGACCGCAGCGCCCGAGACCGTGCGGTAAGCCGAAGCAACCCTAAGGGCCGCCGTCCGCTGTACCGCCTCGAGTACCCTGCATTTGGTTCTCTCACCCAGTACATTTCCCCAAATCTCGCTCCCATGCAGCAAGATCGACTTCGTGACCGCCATAATCAGCCTCCTCTTGCTCTGTGTCGGGCCTCCGACATTCGCCATGAGTCTGCTTAACATGCCAGTCATCTTCGCCGCCTTAGTCGCCACATGCCATATTTGGGCCCAGTAAGTCAGCCTACAGTCGAGTCTGACGCCCAACTACCTTATGGCACTCTGGGTAACCAGAGACACATCCCCTATCTGCATGCCGACATAGAGTGGTATGTGTGCCCGCGTCATCAACATCACCTCGGTCTTCTCCCCGGCCAATTCCAAGCCGTGGTCCTCAAGCCACATCCGGGTCCTAATCATGACCCGGTTCAGCTTCCCCCTGGCGTCATCCATATCCCGCGCCAAGATCTCCGCCGCTATATCATCCGCGTATCCCACGAGCTGAGCATCCTCGGGCATTTCCACCCCAAAGATCCCATCGTAGGTCAGATTCCATAGGGCCGGGCCCAGCACAGATCCCTGGGCCGCGCCGGACGTGATCGTCCTGCTCCTCCGCCCCGTCGGCGTATCGTACAACAGTACCCGATCGTCCAGATAACTACGGAGAATTCTATACAAGTATCCGGGAATACGAAACCTCCCCCGTAGCGCCTCTAGAACATCAGCCCATATTAGGCTGTTGAAGGCATTCCGAACGTCGAGTGTTGCCAGGACAACTATGCGCTTCGGATAATAGCGCCTCTCGCTCTGAGCGCGCTCGAAGCACTCAACCACATCAGCAATCGCCCCGAGCGTTGACCTGCCAGGTCTGAAGCCATGCTGTCTATCCGACAGCCCCCCAGCCATCCTCACGGCCTCCGCCAGCCTTCTTTGCAGTAGCTTCTCCAGCAGCTTGCCGGCACCATCCAACATACAAAGTGGCCGATAAGCCGATGGCTGGGTCGGATCGCCCCTGCCCTTGCTAACAAGCACGAGCCGCTGTGTTTTCCAGCGCCTTGGGAAGACGCCCTGGACCAAACAAGCATCATATACCGGAAGCAATGCTTCCGGCCTGCTCTCAGCCAGGATCTTGAGCACCTCCGACGGTACCCCATCCGGGCCAGGGGCTTTCCCGTCCTAAGAGCCCCGGCGGCGATCCTCAGCTCCTCCCCGGTAAAGGGCGGTGAAACCCCATCATCGTAGGACCTACGTTCGCCACCCAGCGGAGGGTGTGTGGGGAACAGGCCCCCACAATCGTATCGATCCGCGCGCCGTCCAATTGCACCCCGCCCAATTTTCCCGCCACAATTCTATAGCCGAGTCCCCATGGATCACGGTTCAGGTCGCTCCGAAATTCCTCCCATTTCGCCCTCTTGCTCGCCATAATCGCGCGACGCAACGCCCCGCGGGACCGCTTGTACTCTTGGGCCTCCAGTAGAGCCTCGCCGGCCCGCCTAGCCCTAGTATAGACCCTTCTATTGCGGAGGCAGTCACGCCTGAGTCCAGCAATCTCCGGCGTCCACCAGTATACAGGTCGCCTCCCCGCCCGTCGCGACAATCGGGGCATCGATGCGTCGCATCCACGGACAATGCGCCGCATCATAGCACCCGCCAGGGAGTCAGCGTCTCCCCCACCGTCCAAAACCGTAGTACCGTCGAAACCGGCCAAGAACGAACCGCGGTCCAACCTCGCGAAGTTCCATCCACGCGTGCCTCTCCCCCCGTGCGACCGCGCGACGCCCGCCTCCGATACTATCACAAATTCAACATACTGGTGATCACTCCCAGTATATTCCTCGAGCACCCTCCATCCTTCCATCGTCCACCGCCGGGGTCCCCAAACCCCGTCTCTTCCTCCTTCTCCCCGAGGTGACTGTCCTCCAATCACCATCCCCGGTCGCAGGAGTTGCCCCGAGGGTCCCATCCGGCCCCTCCGCCCTGGCTCTCTTAGATCCGCCAGTGGCAGCCGGGCTGGCAGCCGCCCGCTTGGCAGGTGCAGCCCGTTTCGCAGGGGCAGCCGGACAGCCAGCAGCCCGCTCATCGGTGGCATCCGCAGCCCGCCAGTGGGGACCCGGAAGCGGCCCGTTCCCCTCAGCTCGGCCATTTTGGCCACGCCTCCCTTCACCTTACCACTTATGTTCCTCTGCCGAACACAAGCTTCCCGCATCCCACTCAACACAGCCCTGCATTGAGCGATCGCGGCCTCTTCCCTCGCCCTCATATCGCGGATACGTCCCAGTCGCGGCGATCCCCCCGCCCGACCAGACTCACCCGCACTCGGCGCGTCACCGCCCCCGACCCCGTTGGTCATCGGGCAGACAGTATAACCCAAAGATCCGGCTTCCACAGGCG
This sequence comes from Dexiosoma caninum, assembly GCA_963924685.1. Classification (NCBI taxonomy): domain Eukaryota; kingdom Metazoa; phylum Arthropoda; class Insecta; order Diptera; family Tachinidae; genus Dexiosoma; species Dexiosoma caninum. The sequence goes on along the minus strand of OZ004729.1, from coordinate 48,742,728 downwards.
AGGCAGAAGCCGCCCCATCCGTGGTCACCACCGGGGGCGGGGAGAATCTCACAGAAGACAACCTTAGCACCAGGCCGTTCCTCCTGAAGATCACATCGACCCCCCCCCCCACCCTCGTTGGTCGCCCAACTAGTGGCGTCCCAACCAAAACTGTTGGCCCCCTTTGAGGGTCGGCCCTTGGAGTGGAGCCAATAAGCCCCCCTTGTGGGTCGAGCTTTTCCTCCTTGGCGTCCGCTAAAGAGTCGGGTCGGCCCACTAGTGGCGTCCCAACCGAAGCTGTAGGCCCCCTTTGAGGGTCGGCCTTTGGAGTGGAGCCAATAAGCCCCCCTTGTGGGTCGAGCTTTTGGTCTCCGTCTTTCTTCTTTACATCGTCGTTTTTTTTTCTAATTAAATCCATGTAATTCCCACGAGTGTGGGGGAAAGTAGGTCGGCCGGGCCATAGCCCCCGATAACCCAGCAAGGCCAAAACATTATTCACCGAGGTGGCCAGGTATCGGTGAAGCTCCGTTTGCGACTAGACTATTTTCTGAAGGGGGCCTCTAGCCAAGCTGATCCCAGGCACGGGTCGCATCACACCATGATCCGGCCCCCAAATCCTTGCTTACTTTAGCCATGACCGAGTATTGGTCTCCAGAAAGGAAAAACGCTTCCCACCACACAAGGACAATCCACAATGTAGGGTGAGCGAGGTTTCCTAGAAAGACCCAGACCCGAGCATGTTAACGGTGGCCGCCGCGTGGAAGCAGTAAGTCTTCTTGTGTGTTTCTCCATAAGGATCGTACTCTGACTTTACCCTATGGGCTCACACCTAATAATTAAAATATTAATAAATATCTTCAGATAGAAAATACCGAAAAATTAATTCAATTCTTTCTCTTTTGGTATTTTCTTAATTATTTGTTGCCTGGCTTCATGTTATTTTTTTAAAACTTGTTGGAATAGGCTGTCTGTGTTTAAACAAACGATCAGTTTTAAATGTTTATTGAAGAAGCTTGCTTTAAGAAAAACGGGCACATTTAAAACCACACAAACTATGTATTTTTTTGCAAATAAACAAAAGCATGCTAACGACTAAAATTTATAGAAAACACACTAGCTGTCTCTATTTAATTTTTATTTTAAATGTTGGTTTGCAAAATACCATTAACTATTTATAATCTTGTACTGTAATTATGAGACTTATTGCCGTAATATAAAAATTTAAATGGTTTAAATGTTTAATTTTGTATAGTAATTTGTTATTAGATCTTTTATAAATCGAAAATATCTTTTATCAATACTTTTGATTTGCTTTGGTGCTCTTAATGTGCACTACAAAACTACGGTTTTGCCATGTCAAATGTCTTAAGTAGTGCCAAAAAAAAACAAAAAAGTTATCAGTTTCATTTTTAAACTTTTAAATTATATTTTAGAGTTATTATAAAACTTAAAAAAAAACCCCAAAAAGTATCATATACATACATATATTTTCCATTAATATTTTTAATTTTGTTTCCTATCAGGTATACTAACACTAAGCGAATTTTGAATTTTTAAAGTAGAATAATAAATGAATGAATATTTAGTTTAAGTTCATATTCAATTCATAATAATAGGTGTGTTTTTTTACTTTTCTGGCAAAGTTTGGTAAAATTAGAGTAAACTATAATTTATATCCATAAGAGACAAAAAGAAAACGCAAAAAATCATGCACACATAAAAACACAATAATTTGCCTTATACATGTCAATTAAAAAAAAACCCAAATAATTGTTAACTAAATCATGGGTGGCGATGGTCGAAGTAATATGTACGTTGACTACAAAACGAAAATTTTCCTGGGTTCAACCGCAATTTCAGACTGAAGTGCATTTGTATGTCTTTGTGTCAGTTGTTGTCGGAAAGTTTAAGTGGCGAAGGCATAGTCACTGGTCACTGAACAGTAACGGTTTCAGCTGTATCCAATCCACAGGCATATCAGAACGCCCTCCTTCGTTGGTATCGTGTAGCTCCGGCGAAGTAAAATAATTACTAAAAAAATGGCTACTAAAAACGAAACTTCAAAATTTAATACGTCTCCTTGACATCAGAGACTCTACAACACTGCTATAGAAACAATGAAGGTGAAAGAAGCAGTGTTGTAAGAGAGTGAAGCTTCACCTTTTGTCATTTCTGCTACTATCCCTTTCCCCTAGTTCCAGCACAATGCACCGTAGGGGTTACCTTCTGAGTGCTGATCCAAGATAAAAAAAAATAAACTCTAGTTGTCCATGCAAGTTTTTATATCTTGTATAAATTTCCAACTTTTTTCACTATTGGGAAACATTTATTTTTACTTCATTATTGTTTATTTTTGAAACAGCTGATTGCTTGTTCTTCTTGCCCAAACTACCCCGCAGAAAAAAGACGGGATGTTTCGTGCGAGAAGAACAAGAGCATTACTCTCTCATTTACCCAATACTTGTAATAAAAAACGCTTTCTGGTAAAAAACAGACCTAATGCGACAATTACTTTTTATTAGTAGAGACATTATTACAATTACAGTTGTATTCAAAATCAACATTTAAATTTTTTTTTAATCACACAGCACAAAATAGTTAATTCTCCACAATATAAAAAACAAAAAGAGTGCTTGACGGGTCATCAAACATGTGTACATCACACCACCAACCACACGTATACGACTTTGACATCAAGCATTTTAATACGAGTAGTATCAAGGCCGCAATAAGATCATTCCGTCACTTCACCGTTTTGCGTGGCATCACAACGGGCCGCTATGTGTACTCAAGTGTACTTTGCACTACTTCCTAAATTTAAAACAGAAATTCGTTGCTAATATTTAAAAAACAAATATTTTTAGTTTTGTTGAGTTTTGATTTAAGCATTAAATTAACTTTTTATGCAAACTTTTGTAAATTTTCCTGTAAAACACCTGCTTCCTAAAATTATTGTTGGAGCCAATATGTTCTGCCTCTTAAAAATATTTTGTACTTTAATTTTAAGTACATATATAAAATTACTCAACATTTTTATTTCACTTCCTACACTGCAACTACTTAGAGGAAATGGAAGAAAAGTTATTTTTCTTAAATTGTAAAAGTTTTTCCTTTGTTAAGTGACAGGATTATATTATTCAGTCTCTCTTTTGTTTTGCTTCTAAGTAAAACTTTATATAAAAAAAGGATTATTGTTGATTGTTGTTGTTAACTTGATTATAAATAGACTTATAATTGTTGACAACTACATTCGTTTTATCAGAAACAACCTGATGTGCACACGCCCTTTGTTCTTGGATTATAATTTAAATATTTAGTTTGAATTTAAGTTTTCCAAAACTTTATATTTGAAACATTTTGCAGAAATAAAGGGTGGTTAAATTTCAAGGGCCGATGTTGATTTTGAATAAAACACAAACTATTTAGGAAATTATTGTAATTTTATTTTATTATGATATATTGGTATTACTCAATTATGTATGGAACAAAATATCGGCCAAATGGGCGCCGCGACCACGGCGGCACACCTCCATCCGATGGTCCAAATTTTCGATGACCCTGAGGCATAATGGAGGTTCTATGCCGTTAATGTGCCGAATTATCTCATCCTTTAGCTCTTGAATTGTTGCTGGCTTATCGACGTACACCTTTTCTTTCAAATAACCCCAAAGAAAAAAGTCCAACGGAGTCAAATCACATGATCTTGGCGGCCAATTGACATCGCCATTACGTGAGATAACACGGCCATTGAATTTGTTGCGCAAAAGAGCCATTGTTTCGTTAGCTGTGTGGCAAGTGGCACCGTCCTGCTGAAACCACATATCGTCCACATCTATATCTTCCAATTCGGGCCATAAAAAGTTCGTTATCATCTCACGATAGCGAACACCATTCACAGTAACTGCCTGACCGGCCTCATTTTGGAAAAAATACGGCCCGATGATGCCGCCAGCCCATAAACCGCACCAAACAGTCACTCTTTGTGGGTGCATTGGTTTTTCGACAATCACTCTTGGATTCTCATTTGCCCAAATGCGGCAATTCTGTTTATTGACAAATCCACTGAGGTGAAAATGTGCCTCATCACTGAAGATGATTTTCTTCGAAAATTGATCATCCACTGTTGCCGTGGTCGCGGCGCCCATTTGGCCGATATTTTGTTCCATACATAATTGAGTAATACAAATATATCATAATGAAATAAAATTACAATAATTTCCTAAATAGTTTGTGTTTTATTCAAAATCAACATCGGCCCTTGAAATTTAACCACCCTTTACATATTTTTTTTAATATAAAAATAGAAAAGATCATGAAAGTCAATACACAATATTTCTTTTTAAAGGGGATACTGAGTGGTAAGTTCTGCAAAACTTAAAAACTTTATAAAAACTGCGTATGTCAATTGTTGAAATTATTCTTACAAGTATTTTATAACTAGTTTAGATTGTACAGACAGCTTACTGGCTTCCAATTTAATTTTTTGTTTTTTTCTTGCGGTGGAGTCCTCAAGGTAAATCCCGTACATATGCAATACATTGCACTGGAACTATATGACAGAGGGATAGTGTAGAGAATAGTCAGGTGATGAAAGTGGTAGGAAAATAGAGCTTAATTATTGCACAACTCTTCAGTTGCGTATTAATTAAAAAGTAAAGTTGCGGCGTCGCTGATGTCAATTTTGACGCATTATTTTTTAGTTAAGGGGAGTTATTTCATTTATTGCTTTAATTTGCCAACGTTTTATTGCTCAAATACCGACGAAGGAGAGTGCTGCAGCACAGAAAACTCAGAAAAAAACTTTTTTTGACTTGACCGGGCTGAGAATCGAACCAGGCGACAGCCAACACGGTAACTACTCGCCATCAGGACCCAAACAGCTTATGGTAAAATGTCATGAAAATACATGTTAGCAAAAATTTTAAATTTAAATAAAATTCTGATGTACTCTGTTGTTTTTAAACTACCACGTTCAGAAGTTTGCACATCACATGATTATCAGAAAATTATTTACAGCTTCGCTAACGTCATGGATATTTTTCCAATAAATTTAATTTAATCACAATAGTCTTTATGAGAATTAGCATTTTTCGATTTCGAATTTGCTGTTCATACATACATACATAAAGGGTGGTTAAATTTCAAGGGCCGATGTTGATTTTGAATAAAACACAAACTATTTAGGAAATTATTGTAATTTTATTTTATTATGATATACTGGTATTACTCAATTATGTATGGAACAAAATATCGGCCAAATGGGCGCCGCGACCACGGCAGCACACCTCCATCCGATGGTCCAAATTTTCGATGACCCTGAGGCATAATGGAGGTTCTATGCCGTTAATGTGCCGAATTATCTCATCCTTTAGCTCTTGAATTGTTGCTGGCTTATCGACGTACACCTTTTCTTTCAAATAACCCCAAAGAAAAAAGTCCAACGGTGTCAAATCACATGATCTTGGCGGCCAATTGACATCGCCATTACGTGAGATAACACGGCCATTGAATTTGTTGCGCAAAAGAGCCATTGTTTCGTTAGCTGTGTGGCAAGTGGCACCGTCCTGCTGAAACCACATATCGTCCACATCCATATCTTCCAATTCGGGCCATAAAAAGTTCGTTATCATCTCACGATAGCGAACACCATTCACGGTAACTGCCTGACCGGCCTCATTTTGGAAAAAATACGGCCCGATGATGCCGCCAGCCCATAAACCGCACCAAACAGTCACTCTTTGTGGGTGCATTGGTTTTTCGACAATCACTCTTGGATTCTCATTCGCCCAAATGCGGCAATTCTGTTTATTGACGAATCCACTGAGGTGAAAATGTGCCTCATCACTGAAGATGATTTTCTTCGAAAATTGATCATCCACTGTTGCCGTGGTCGCGGCGCCCATTTGGCCGATATTTTGTTCCATACATAATTGAGTAATACCAATATATCATAATAAAATAAAATTACAATAATTTCTTAAATAGTTTGTGTTTTATTCAAAGTAAACATCGGCCCTTGAAATTTAACCACCCTTTACATATATATCGTCACAGGAAATGTAAGAAGCCCTATTTTTAAAGTTTTACATTAGAAGCAAAAGAATTTTTTACATATATAAAAAATATATATCAATTTGTTGATTGTATCATTCATGCGCTTGATTTTCTGTTTAAAAAAATTTTGCTCAAAACCATAAGTCAAAATAAAACCAAGTTCGTATGCTAACATTTCGGCCATTAAAAGTACTGAGATCTAAATAAGGATCAAGTCATTGATATATACAGTACCATGTCATTCCTACGCAAAATTGTTCTTGTAATTCTTTTTTTTTCCTTATTAAAAAGGTATAATGGCCTGAAATGCCATCGTACCTGTATACCAAATTGAAGCTCTGTAGCAGCTCTGCAAGAAGCAGAAGGAGGCAGGATTCCTTAGAGTTTCTAATAAATAAAAATATACACTTTCTATGTAAATTTGTACTGATGGTTCTTATCAAGTTTAAAGATTCTTGTTTTTAACGGAAACAGAGTACAATTTTCGATGACATTTTCAACATTTTCCATTTTGATAATTATTGGCGTCTTATAAAAAAAAAGTCATATAAAATCAAAAAAGCCTTCAGTACATTGAAAATATTTTACAGGACAAGCAAAATACTATCAAACTAACTTCTACGCTTGCCCTTAGGCATTTCCGAATTTTGTGGATGTATTTTAATACTGTGAATCATAATCAATCAAAAAAATCGATTTAGAATTTTTTGTAACTTAGGGCTTTTTTGAAATTATAAGACGATATGTGTGATGTGCTTTTTGGATAGAAATACTAAGTATCAATCGTTTCAAATAAAATCTGAATCTATCAGATATGCATTTCTTAAATTATGATTGTAAATTTACATTTCATTCAAAAAATAGTTGAATTACAGCTAATTTTAGAACACAAAAGCAATTTAAATGCAAATTTAAATAAACACAATTCAAACAAAAGAGTTTGCGTTCAATTCTTGTTTTCCAATTTTATTTTAGTCTCTTGTTATTTAGTTATATTAATATTAATCAAATATGGCTTTATGGGAATTTAATCGAATTTAATCTATTTTTTCATTTCACATTTAGAGCCTTTTTTTAAGAGAAGTAAGCAATGATTTTCTTTTTATCTTGGACCAGCACTCAGGAAATGACCCCTACATATGCGATCCATTGTGCTGGAACTATAGGAAAGGTTAGAGATACGACAGGAGGTGAAGCTTAATTAATTATTTTACAACTCTGCTTTTGCACGTTCTTTGTTTATAGCAGTGTTGAAGCTTCGGCTTAGTAGGCATTATTATTATTTTACTTCGCCGGTGCTACACAATACCGACGAAGAAAGGCGTTCTGATGTGATTGTGGATTGCATCAGCTGAAGCCGGTATTGTTCCGACAACAACTGATACACAAAGACACACTAATGCACATCAGATAAATGCGAAATGTTTTTTTTTTATAATTTTAGTTTGAAACTGTGGTTGAATGCATGTCTGTTTTGGTTTTGTAGTCAACGCAAAGACTACTTCAGCCTAAGCAGTGTTGTAGCGTCTCTGATGTCAAGGAGACATCATGAGACGTGAGAAAAATATCATGATAAAGTTATAAAATAGAGTGGCGATGGTCGATAATGTCTGCACGTTGACTACAAAACGAATATTTTTTCCTGGTTTCCCCAGTTTCGGACTCCTAAAAACATCTCGCATTTTTTCTGATGTTCATTTGTGTGGCTTTGCGTCAGTTGTTGTCGTAAGGTTTCAGTGGCGAAGGCATAGTCACTGAGCAGTCACGGCTTCACCTGCATCCAGTCCACAGGTACATAAGAACGCCCTCCTTCGTCAGTATTGTGTAGCACCGGCAAGTAAAATTATTACTTAAAGTGGCTACTAAAACGAAGCTTCAAAATTTAAAATTTCTCCTTGACATCAGAAGCGCTGCATTGTATATATGCTATAAACGACAGTTTAAAAATTTCTTTACAAAGTTGGAAGAAATGCAGGAAATCGTGTAATTAATCGAATACTCTTTGTCAAGATGTAAATAGACATTTTACGACATTGAGGGTGCTGTTGGCTGAGTAACGGAATGACTCATCTGATACTGAAAGATAGCGGGTTAAGTTTAACTTCTTCGATGAAATTCTTCAGCGATCTGTATACATCAGTGTCCCCATTTTTGAGGACCGAGCTTATATTATTTATTTTATAAAAATATAATTTTCCGTTAAAATTATTATATTCTTAATGAAAACCCCGATATACTGATATATGTATGTATACTGAATGCATACAAAAATGGGACATATTATTCTAATAAATATACGATATCAATTGTCCGCGATTAAATTAAACGGCAAATTTAAATATAAGGGATTAATATTATGTTATTTTAATGAATTAATCGCTATCATGGATTGGAAACAGCTAATTAGTTTGCAAAAAGAAGTCATTAAACAATCTTGTTAGTCTTTCACAGCAATGTTTCTTCGGAAAATAAGAAAACTATTTTTGGACACAAGATCTTTACAGCTTTCACAAATTTTTTTTTCTTAAATATTAAAAAGAAATATTTAATTGATTTCCTTCTTTTCTTGATTTTTTTCTCAAACAGTTGACAGTCGACACATAAAAGAGTCCATAGAGCGAGCAGAATTCTCTTTACAACTTGAATTGTGGTTTGCTGAACAAAATGGTTCTGTCTCCAATTTATCCATGGCATCAATGCGTTCATTACAATTAAACTTTCATCCAGGACGTGGCTTACATTATCACCTGCCCGTATTGTTTGATTATTTTCACTTGGCTGCCGTAAGTGTAGGCATACATGCAAGTTTGGTGGCATTGCATCAACCATACATCAAGTAAGTAAATTTAGCACACATCAAACAAGCAAACAAACATATTGTACAAAATTGATGCAAGTTTTTAAGACTTAAACTACCCATCAACCAGCAGTCAGTAAACGTGGCGCACAGAAAAGTGTTAGTAAATATTTAGTACTTGAATGCAGTGTCAGATGGTGGACCCATTTGTTACTCGGAGGTATAACAACCATAGCTACGATGCTTTTAACAAAGGCTTTCTTACACACATGCACATTAACATTTTATACATTAATCTACATATGCACATGCACTATAATAGAATTTCTTGAACAATGGCTGAATGAGCAAACTGTTATCGGTATGATCTCAAATATGATAAAAAAAAGGAAAGTAAAAAATGTCACAAAATCATATTATCCACTCAAAAGTGAATTCGAAATAAAGAAATTTAAAAAGGCATTCCAATAATGAGAAGGCAATTTTCAAATGAAAGCAAAAAAATTACAATACAATAGGACCATTCAAATGGTAATCACGGTCATATTTTTTAAAATAATAACGGGAAGAAATATGAGTGCTGTGAAGAACCCATCATAATTTAATACGCTTTTTAGAAAAATTAATTCAGCTGATTAGAAAAATACACTTACTAACCATTGATATCAAAATGTCAAAAACATGTGAAACTACCTCTAAATTTTGTAATAAGTATATTTTCAATTAAATTATAAAATTATTCTTTTGACACACACAATTCTTGAAATAAATATAATCGAAAACAGCTGTTGCTAGTGATATGAACTGAATAATTTTTTAGACGGCGGCTAGTGGCCGCCAGCCTGACAAGTTACATAACCAAAATTTGCTAAAGGGTGCTTTACATTGTCCCACAAGTCCTCCGACATGTCATATTTTTGTGTAGAAGAGCACAAGTCGGATCGTCTAAACGTAATATGTAATTAAACTATAAGATTTTGAGAGAAAATACGGATGAAAATTTGACAGTCGTATGGCTCTCTTGATGTTTAAAAATTTTTCAAAAACCAACACACCATTAGACCAGGGATGCATTTTTATGTAAACAAATGTGAGAATGCCAGGGAGGGAAAACTGGTTTCATAAATTTATACCAATTATAAAATCAAAATGTACATTTTAGACCACGACAGCACAATTTTATAAAAATATACGTATATTTTCTAAAAGTACACTAAAAATTTTGACCACGAAAATAACATATTCGAAAGTTATAAAAATATTTTTCAAGGTTATTAAAAAAAAAATTTATTTGCACAAGAACTCCATCCCTGGGGAACACAAGCAAACAGCTGTAGTTAAATTAAATGAGAATGTTTTCATCTTACTTGATTTTATCCATACCAATGGTGTAAAAGCCAGAAAACAACCATTCGATTTTTACTCTCTTTTTTTTAAATACGGATGGAATTTCATTTCATTTTCTCTCTCATTTTACATACGAAAAATCTTATCGTCTAAAGCACCCTTAACTTGTATATTTTTAGATGTCGTGATATTTTTTTTCACTTTTTTTTAAGTAATTTAATGTAAACATATAAAGAAGTGTAATATATTTTATTCTTTTATAATTTATAAGCAGCGGCGGCTCAACTAACTAATTTCAGCGTACAGCTCAGATTTCTACTGTTAGTATATGAGAAAAGAATAAACATACCCCAAAAAACATTTGCTAAACTATTTCCCGCAGGGGGTTTGGAACATGTTTCAAACCTACGGGTGTTTAGCAATCCCGCTGTACCTAGCTAAAGGTCTAGCATTACCTTAAACTCTCCTGGAGTTTAAAAATTACAGAAGAGGCGACTCTTCGAAATTTAACTAGAGATTGAGGAGGTTATGCTTGCATTTCCGTGTGACTGTAGAAATACAGTTCAATTCTAATCTACTGCTACGGCGCCAGCGAAGCCCCACAGCTCTAGCGGTCAGTAAGGATTTTATGACTGATGTATTCTTAAATGAGGACATCGTGTCCACCCTGAAAAGTTGGTGTTGTGTGCTGATTTAGGAATGGATTCGTAGTGGCTGTGGTTAATACCAAAAGTCACGCTGGGATTTAAGATTTTGGTCTGTTCGGGATATATGTGAGTTTGACACATAAATATATTCTGATGCGACTTTTACTTAACTAGGTGCTGTTGCCATTCAACAGTATTCACCGGAGTGTGTCTCGAACAAACACTATTACTGGATTAAGAGTTCTTGACTTAAATATATTCTGAAGTGACACAGAGTTTGGACAGCTCGAAACACCTTAGCAAGGTGCATTTTGTAGACCAGGAATAACTATAATTTGATTTGCTACCCGTGTGCACTGGTAGTGATACAGGATTTTGTATCTCCGAGTGCCATGGGGGCGGTAGTGATCGTCTTGATTTTACTCGGTGTTGAGAGCACCGTGGAATAAGACGCTATGTGTAGGTGTCCACGTAAATCTTGAACACATCTTTCTAAACTATTGTAAAACATTAAAACAATATGGCTTAATGACACACCGTGTGAATCCCCCAGTTTTCCTCCAAATGTCTCCTTCTGTTGTTACGGACTTGGCGTAAAGCTTTTTACAGAAATATGAATTATCACGTCTCTCCTAGCGGGAGCTATGTTTCGATTTTAGACCAATAGCTTTTTGGGGAGTTTTTCTTATAATTCTTCCTAGATTACGTTTTTGCTATACGCTTTCTGACAAAAATAATTAACCCACCCTATTTTACATATGTTTTTTAAAACGAATTTTCTACATTTATTTTTTGCTAAATGTGACTAAAATTAATTGAAAGAGATATGAAATTTTGCATGCGAATAGTTTTTTTTTCGTGTTTACATTGCATTCAGTTTACTCTCGACCATTCGGTTTACAGAACACCAACAAATATCAAATCCTTTCAAAACGTCATTTGCAGACAAGCTAAACAAAAATTTGCAGATTTTGCTTAAACTAAAATACTAGTTCCTTTGAAAAAACATAACTATTTAATCGTAAACCAGCTCTGGCTTGTAATACAGTTCTCGCGTCATCGTAATTATTTTTCAAGTGCGTTCAAGATTGTGTTTGTTGTTTGACTTTTTGCGCTTCGCTCGTAGTTGCTACTTCCTAGCCATAGGGCGTTATATGTAGGTTAGGTTCGGTTAGAGGGCAAGACGAGGCAACTCAAGTAGCCCGTAGAAATCCGAGAATGTCACAGCCACCCTGTGCCGTTCAAGTACCTCACTACCTTCATCAGATCCAACCGAAAGCACAGACACGAGTTTTTCAATAAAGGCGCCCCAAGGAATCTCACTCTCGACCTAGACAGATCGGAGCACTCACAGAGAAAGTGCACAACAACCTCACTGTCCGCATCTTTCCCACAACCCCTACAACGGGAATCCTCTCAGCATGTGTGCCGATGGCCCAGTGCCCCGTGCAGACGATATAGTCCCCTCGTCCATTTTTTTCCAGTTGCACATTCTCTTTGTAAAATTTTCTTTACAAAGTATATTTTTTAAATATAAAGTAAACAAACAAACCAAGAAACAAATAATTTAATAAACATATTGAATTAGAGCCTTTCATCGTCTTCGTCATCATCATTATAAATATGTACCCGTTAATTTATCAGACGCATAAACTTTTATATTACTTTTGCAGAATTCAACAGCTACGACCAAAATTACAGGTTATTTCAACACCACACTTTATTTTATTGTGGAATATTAAATTGCCAAAACTTTTATGTCGCCATCATCGTCAAAAGTTTGTATATAAAAGCAATTCCCTTCTGCTACAATGTTTTCATCAAGTTATTTTTCGCTAGAACCTTAGTCCCTTTTCTATGATAACTATTCAGAAGTAAAGTTGCCAAACCAGAATATGATAATAATAATAAATTTGATGTTTTTCCTAAAAATATTTTACAACATATTTATTGTTTTGGAAAAAACAAAAAGGAAACATTTCATTTATATATTATTTTTCCAACCTAACGAATAAATACTGACAGATACTTAATAAATTGTTACAAGTGTAAAGTGTCTGAATGTTGAAGAAGGTTTTAAATGAAATAAAAAGCATACCCGAGAGGAAAACCCCTGAACATCTTGTGTCAATGTCAATTAAGATGAAAACAAACGTATAATTAAAAGGATGTTCAAGTGAGCAAATACATTCATTTCCGTATAAAAGAGCTAATATGGTGTACGTAGTAGCCAAGTCTGCCAGATAAAATTGTTCAAATAGTGATCAAATATAAAACAAGTTAGAATTTCAGTTTCCTCCCACTAATTTCCAGTAGCCGTGTGGTCTTTTACCTCATCTAACCCTGGTCATAAGGCCCTCGACAACTTGCACTGCCAAATACTACTCAAGGAATGATTCACAATTGTTAAGTTCAAGTAGAAGTGTAATTTAAAGGCGATTTTCAGGTGAGCAAAAATACCGTACAGATGTCTATACATTTAAAGGAAAATATAAAGTTTTTAAAATATGTTGTTTTGTCAAAGGCTAATCAGTTAAAAATCGTGAAACGTTGATTTTTCATAGATAGTATTTTTGGAACTAAATATCGTCACCTAAAATACAAAACAACGTAACATCACTTTTTATAAGTTTACAGGAGAAGAAAAAAAAACAATATAAAATGAAAACTACTTGAAATATTGAAACAAATCTTTCAAATCTGGATTAACAGGAAATATATTTTAGATAAAAAAAATTTATTTCTAAAGAAAAATTGAGTCTTACTTTATTTTGAATAGTTGTTTTTTGAAACACAATAACGTATCATCAATGTTAATCAGCATAAAAAATAATCAGAGTTCACTCCCACCTCAAAATACTGAAGTATAATGCGAGTTTTCATCATTTACCAAAAGTGTTGACAAAATCAGTAACTTTATAAAAAACTACATATTAAATAATTATTCAAAAACCTGAAAAAAGCCTTCATTAATATAATGAAACGATTAGAATAATGAAAGTTTTAGTTCATACAATGAACAATTACATTAGATACATGACAGCTTGCAATCTCTGCTCTTCATAAGTTTTATTTATTTATTATAACATATAAAAAAGCTCCATGATTTTTTTTACTTAATGTGTATGATTTGCCAAAGGTATTTAAAAATCATGATCTTTTAAAAATAAAAAATACAAATTAAAGTGTCATAAATGCAATGAAAGTATTTCATCAATACAACGAGATATTCTTCATATAATAAAATAAATTTACTTAGTTTTTGCTGTTTGTATATGCATAAATTCTTAAACATTTTTTGGGAACTTTTATATAAACATGTAACATTTTTTAGCTTATTCAAGATGAGTTCACATAAGCACCAACGAAATATACATATGGACGCGCTTAACGATACTACAAATATCCTTACATAGGTAAACAAATTTATTGTTTTATATGAGGAATATTTCATTGCACTGATGAAATACTTTCATTGCTTTTATACAATAATATTATTTCACACATGAAAGTTTTCATAAATTTTATGAATTAATTTCTTCTTCATTCATGGGCGCCCTCTGCTTGTCATTAGCCTTACCGTGACACTGGGGCACTGTCGCAGCTTGACCGACCATTCCCCTTTACTCGTGGGACTAATGAGGACCGAGAGAAGAAGTATAACTTCTAAAGAATCAGGTCACTAATGACCTTTCGGCAATATTTGCCGAACAGACAAACTTACGGGCATTGCCGTAAGGAGATCAACCAGCGCCTCAGGCAAACAGAGAAGACAAATTAGATGTCTTCAAATAAATCTCCATTATGCCAAGGTAGCCTCATATGTTCTTGTGAGGATATTTAACACCGAAGTCTTGGATGTAGCTTTCATCCAAGAATATTAGCTGCACAATGGAGTCATCAAAGGTTTCCAAGGTGCAAATGGTAGGTTGATCTATGCTAACGGCGATGGTTGCCCCAGGACGGCAATGCTGATTAGTAATCGACTGGCATTTGTTCCTATTTCACAGCCGATGTCTAGGGGGATGGTTCCAGTATAGGCAAAGGTGCCCACGAGCAATGGGGACCATGAGGTAATGCTTTCCGCTGCATACTAACGTCCCATCAAGAGACGTCATGGCATTAGTGGTGCGGACGAAAACATCTCCGATGGATCCTCTGCTGCGATGCAAACGCCCACCATCAGTACGGGGAAGTACGGACATCAATGCAGGGTTAAATCTCTATTTGAATTTTTACTTAGGTATGACGTGTCTGTCCTAAACCGGGGTAATGAGCCGACTTTTGTTAATGCGGTTAAGGGAGAGGTTCTGGACGTCAACCTTTCCAGTTAGAACATTTCGTCGGACATTTCGAAGTGGCACGTATCGGGGGAAGTATTCATGTCGGATCATATGCGCATAAGGTTCAACATGGATTTTTCCTCACCACAGGTGAGAATTTACCGCGATCCCAGGAGGACCAATTGGGATCTCTATCGTTTTTAATTGGAGCAGAGTTGTAACTGCTCCAGGGACCGTATATTGCTAAGGGCGGACCTTGAATGCGGGGCAGACGGTCTTCTTGGGAGCATTGCTTCTGTCTACAATGAGAGCTACCCACAGAGGGTGAAGGCGCCACGGAGGAAAGTACCTTGGTGCAACAGTACAGTTGCCGCCCTGCGCCTACAGAATAGCCGTAACGGAGTATAATAAGGAACTGAGAAGGTCCAAAAGGGCTACTTGGAGGGAACACTGCAGCAGGATTTCGGATCTTTCGGCTACAGTTACACTTCAGAAAGACCTACTAAATGATCACTCGAACGGGATATGTACCCTGAGAAGACCGGATGGTAACTTTATAAATTTAAAAAAAGTGAATGCGTTCACTATGAATTGGCATTTTCATGACTTGAAATATTCCACTTGAAAAATTTTGGGTTATTTGACACCCCTTAGTTTAATGTAAATGTGTCGGCATTTATAACTGTTTGATGCCTTACTTGTGTGTCGGCTGTATTGACAAACTGTGAATGCTACATCACTTTGAACTCATGGGAAACGCATTTCATTATAATTATAATTTAATTGAATTAAACATGTTACGGGAACTCATTAACCCAGACTAAAACATAACCTAATCGTGGAACATTCATTGGTTCTAAGCACTCATGACAAGTTATTTTGTTAAATGTGAACACATGCTCGAAAATGACACCCCAATGGTAAAATCATGCGTTCTTCAGCAAAGTTAAACCTGTTCATTTGCAATAGAAACCATACATTAACTAATTTTCTGCATGACTTTCTTTGCTAGGTAATTATATGAAAAAGCTCGGTACTTGCAACAACCTCAAAACTTGCACCTACCTCGGTTTTCATTGCAACCAAGAATTGAGTTTCTACCGTATCTAATGTTTATTTCTTATTCTTCTTAGTTTGTGTACCCTACAACTGTATAATTATTTATAAGAAAAGTTAGACCCATTTTAGATACAAACTAAATGGAATTAACAGGGTTGTAATTGTGAAACTTTTTTATGGGTTTTGCACCTCTAGTATTTAATATTCAATGTGGAATTATGAAATTGTAAAGGTTCATCTTCAATATTTGTACGAGGTCTGTTCAAAAGATAAAGTGAATTTTGAATTTTTTTGAAAAGTATTTATTTATTCATCAATATCCATGTAGTACACTTCAAAATAATCCCCCTCAGATATAATGCACTTATGACAGCGCTTCGTCCAATCTTCGAAGCACTTCTGAAATTAGCTTTTCGGTATGGTCAATAAGGTGGTTGAGGCATGATTAGGGGGTTGGTTTTGGTCAAAAAATTATGATCAAGCATTGATATGTGAGCTGGTGCATTATCGTGATGCAGAATCCATGATTATTTATTATCAAACTTTATAAATAGCAATCGAAAATATGTACATAATCATTAATTATTATATTCTTTATTTTTTTCCATATATGGAAATAATCCAACATCACCATACATTCATCAATCAAAATATTTTATTTTTATTTATTGCAATTGACCTAAAACCCGTTTTCCGTTACCATATGTTTTTCTTTATATCTTTGGTTTCATCATTTTGGTTCACTCACGGCATGTTGCACATACATACGTTTAAACGTTGTCCATACAATATGACTACTTTTGCAAATGTCCACCTATACTTCCGCATGAAAGGAAATCACTTTTTCATTATGTCCGACGAGGGTAAGAAACATCCATATTAAATTTAATATTTCATCCGTATGAAGTAGCCACTTGTAATGTGTGTAGTTTTAACAAAGTTTGCTATTTAATTTGTAATTTTAATTTTAATTTTTAGTACATATGAATTTTTGGTTCTTATTCTTATGAAATTTATAGCACTCTTAACACTATAAAAAAATATTATAACTTAGTAAGTAACCAATAGGCAATTATTTTGATATTCATTCTCTATTCTCTAATTTAGTCGGGCAATAATAGAAATTTTTTTCTTAAATTTCATTAAAAATTAAAATTAAATTTGAATGAAAACTTCCTACCGAATAGGAAAATACATGGCTTTTTATTTTTAATCCACTTCCAATTATTAAAATTAAGTAGTTCAGAAATTTAGGAATATGGCGCAATAAAATATTTTCTTCGTTAATTTAATATCGAATCGAAATTTTAAACATAATTTTATTAAAATATATTGGAGTTTTGTTCAATATCATATGCCGTCATTTAGCTATCCTATATACACGGGTTTTCAACACGGTTCAAAGTTTATTTTATTGTGTGCATAACTGTCAGGTGAATTTATAAAAATCATCTTTTTTTATTCCGAAAAAGAGTTCATTAAAATTTACGTTCGGTAACAATTTTTATTCGGAGCACATACATTTTTAATCAATGTTATAGAAGATTATCTATCGAAATGTACAACAAACTTGATATGACACAAAAAAGAGTTTAGAGCATTCTATATTAAAGTAAAGTAATATTTTTGCCTCATAAAACGCGGTTTCCCACAACACGTGAGTTTTCTAAGCTACGCGTAGTTATTGCTTTGTAGGAAGACTGCCTGTATTTGTGGAGAGATTAAGTCAAAATCGAAAAATTCAGCCTCTTTTTGCCGAAACTAAATAGTGTTATCTAGCTTTTTTAGCCGTGACGTAAGAAATTAAGATAAGTCACGGGTTTCAAAAGCGTGCCGTAAAGGCTGATCGACTAGTAATACGATCTGCCAAAAAACCCGTGACATAGTGTGACTAAAAACGTGGAATTTTGGACAGATCTGTTCGATTTCACAATTTTGTGAATTCTTTCATAAAATAAAACGCTTCTATACGATTCGAGTTGTACTTTTACGTTGATGACAAACAAGAGTCACAGTCTGGCACTGGTACCAGACCTTCGTTGCGTTTTTTTCGAAGTGAGGGAGAATTCTAGCAAATTTCTTTTTGACATAATCGTATGAATGTCTAGGAATGGCAATCAGAATCTTTATAGTGTTGTATAAATCTGAAATTAGCTGGTATAAAATAATGTTATTTGGTACGGCAATGGTATTGATGGTGCCAACGATCTCTAGTAATGGGACAGAAAAATATTAATATTCAACGTTTGATTGAGCAACATAAAATTATTTAACCGGCATTGCACTTTCAAATTGAGATTAAAATCTTTTTAATAAAAAATTAGGAAAATACTGTTGTGGGTTCCAGTTTCTCTAGCAAAAGTCTCCTTAGATTAAGGTTAAATTGGAGTTTTTCCATTGACATTGCAATTTTTTATTCCAATTTCTTTTTCGTCAAAAGTGTGCAAATATAAGAACAGCAAATCAATTTTCCTTTCATTTCACTCAGTTAAACTACTGGGAAAAGCAAAAATTAATTGGTTTCTACGATTAAGACAATAGAAAAATTATAAGCGACCTAGAAGCCATAACGTTCGCTCAGTTGTTCTCTTATGTTATTATGTTGTTATGGTTAAGTCACATCCAATTGAACATTTAGTGATGCAAAAATTAAAGTTCAGATTCACCTTATACATCCACTCTTAACGACATTGATAAACAATCATGGCATGTAAGGGGCATTGATGTCGCTAGATTTGAAAGACGCTTCTACTATAGATGACAGCCTGTCATGCTCGCAGATTACTATTGTAGCCTTATTAGAGACTATCAGTCCAAGAGGAAAGCTAGTCACTCTAAAAACACCATGCCGTTATAATTAAAACAGGGAAATAATTCAGAAAAGAATAAATAAATTTGTGATTAAGAAATTTCGATGTGATAGAAACTGTTCATTCGCGTAATATTATTAATATTATATCAGTGACAAGAAATAATAATCACTTAATGCGACCTCTGATAAATTAAAAAGTTGGATATCTGTTGAATAGTGTAATCAGATAGAATGTCGGAAATTATTTATTTATTGTTTCTGTTGTTTTTCTTTTCTATACTTATTTTTATTATTTAAAAGAAATTTATCATACATAAAGATAATCAATGTAAAATTTTCGAATTAGCGTAATTAGAAACAATGTAGTTGTCCGCGGCATTTTAGTTCTTCCATTCTACATTAATTTTGCGATTAAAGTAATCTTACTGTTCTCTTTGTTCTCTTTTAGTGCGCCTAAGAATTCAAAACCATGGCTTAGTACAGGTAAACTGAGTTGTCGTGGCAGTATGTCCCCGGTACCCTTAGAGGCGGTATTCTTTGGTCCCCAAATAGTAGGTACTACAAAATGCAGTGGTGGCCCAGCTGGTCGACTTTTACAATCCCGCCAATTGCATCGTGAAATTTGCAGTCTGTTGCTGGGAGCTATAGAACAGTTAAAAATTTCCTTAAATGAATTCAGTAACGTTCTCCCACCGAATATTAACACACAAATAGGTTCACCACCATTTCGCGAAAACGATACTAACGAAAGAATGCTAAAACTAATGGAGCAGGCAAAGGTACATAAATATTTTTCTCAGAATATTTTAAATCGTTTTTATTTACTATTATTATTTTAATTAACATTGTAGAATCACGATACAGAGGAGGATTTCGCCATTAAAGCTAATTCGGATATTGCTCAACTATGTGCTGAGTGTATAATGTTTTGGCGCCGCATATTAATAGCCTCTACGCAACCTTCGGTACATACGCTGTTGGCTAAGAAGCATCACATCCTTAGGGTACGCAGATTTTCGGAGGGTTTTTTTGTAATGGAAAATCCCAGATATACTGCGGCTGGCTGTTACGATAATAGCTATCAGAATTATATAGCTATTTCGGATATGGCGCGACGTAGCCGTTATATGCAATCCCTACCTCCTTTACCGGTTCATTGCACACCCATAGATGGTGATACCAACTCAATGCCGCTTATTTTCGAAGATCGTTACATAGAGCCTAGTAAATTTACACGCAAACGAACCGGCTCGGATCCCAATTTAAATCGTGTAGCTATACCCATAAATTGTAAATCCAAGATAGTACCCGACAAGTTAATCTTAAGTGCGAAAAAAGTAAATAATAAAGAATGTTCTTGTGGCGTAGCTTGTGATTATTCTTCCAACAACAATAGCTTCGTTAGTGAAGCTGTGATGCAACGCTTCGCTATAGGAGGCGACATTTTACAAGCCAGTTTGACTATAACACCCTCAGAAGCCAACAAGGGGCCGAATGCTGTCATAAATTATAAATATATGTCTCGTCATTCGGTCAATGGTCTTCTTGATGAAATAGAAACTGAAACTGAAAACTTAAATGGTCATTGCGATCTTGGCACTGCTGGCATTTTACCCTCGAGACACAGTAAATCTTTGGATCAATTAGATGGTAGTACGGTACATAGTAATCCATCTCTGTGCACTGAAAACAGTTCTGGTTATTCAGCGAAATTGTCTGAAGTTGAACTAAGGAAATACTCTGTGCATAGAGATGTTCAAAGGCAAAGCATCTCCAATGGTTCCAATTTTAATGGAAATCGCAAAACGAAGCTGCAGGCAGACGATTTAATGCGCAATATTAGTGAATTTAAGCAAAAATACAAAACAGTAGAAAATAATATGAAGGAAGTGGGTTTTAAACACTGTGAACCTTTGTCAAATGGTCACGATTTAAAGTTGTTTTTACCCACAAATGCCGCCACCTTAGGCAGACAACCCATACATCATGTTCTGCCAGCCAGTAAATATGATTATCTCCATGAGATTAAGTTATTAAACCCACCCAAGAAAGTGGTGGAACGGCAACGGACCTACTACAATTCCTTGCCAAAAAGTATTACTAATGGGGAAATACTGTCACATCCTACGTTAGCAGCCAATACAGCACTGCTACAAAGTGGTCCAACTAATAAGCCCATAATATGGCCCCAACAGATTGCTATATCACGCAGTAATTCTTCTCAAGCTTTAAGATCTAGAATCCCAGGTGAGATGGACGCAAATGCAACATCTGCCATACCACGGTCAGTCGAAATTGCAAGGGTTAGGGTATCTGATCTTAAAAAAATGCTCAAAAACGGTGCATTACAAAAGGAATCTAGTAGCTCAGAAAGTGACATTCCCTCCAAAATTAAGAAGTCGAAGACTGAACAAAAAATGCTATCTTCCTCCAGTGTGCCATTTAAATTAGACTCGAATTTAGGTGATCCAGAACAGACCACGAGTGGCTTTAGTGAATCTCTGCCAAATTTAGCACCACCTCATCAATTCACCACCGAGGGTGTATTAAGCGATTCAACATCATCGTTGAGCGAAGAGAGCGGTTGGGTATCTAGTAGACGTAGTTCCGTAATTCCTTCTAGTCCAGAAACCATTCTAAAACAAACTCAAACCAAAACAACAAGCGAATTAGAAACTCGCCTCAATGGCGAACAATTGCGGTTAAAGTTACAAAACCTCTTGGATCAACAGAACAAGAATAAAAAGGTTAAAGAAAATCGTTTGAATGCAAAAACATTAGGAACCACCACCTATGCAAGTGTCAATAAGAAAGTAAGCACAGTTACAGTGAAAGTTAAAACGGAGCGCTTAAAATCAGAAATTAGAAGAAATCTGAGAAATATACCCTACAATGAATCGACAGAAGTAGAGGATTCGGACATGTCTTCGATACAGACCCAAAAAAGGGAACGACATCGACGAACAGAAAAATCAAAGTCATATTTTGATTTGACCAGCATAAAGGAAACTCAAGGTTCTATAGTAAACGTAAGAGTGCCACCACCGCAACAATTTCAAGATGATCTCTTGCCACCAGATGAATTTAGAGATCCTCCTGTAGCGAAAGAAAATCAAACGAAAAGAGATCCGCCAGTCAAAACCAAACACACTAGCATAAAGAATATAACAACTCCCGTAACAATGAACAATGAATCCTGCCTAAATGTAACGCAACATTCATCACCAACGATTGTAGTGCCACCTGCACCACCTCCTCCTTTAAAAGAAATACCACCACATTCGTTAAATTTTCGGGCATCTATTGTTGCTATCGATAATCCTGTGTATCACATCTATGAGTCCATGAAACCCATAAACGCAACCAACATTTCCACTAACAAACCTGTAATAAGATCCCATAGCATTATCGAAATGAAAAGACCCAAAGACTTTGGCAATGCAGTGGTAAAAAATGCAATCATCAGCAATACAAGATCAAATCGCTCGACACCCAATAGCTCAAATAAAATGTCACAAAACTCACAAAGTCAACCGGTATCTTTAAACAATACCGAAGATGAAAATAAGGAAAATTCAAACCTCTCCAGCACCTCTAATACAACTATTACTCATCCTTATAGCACCTCTCAAACCACAATAATGCGTTCTAGTAGCACGAAGTCGCACAAATCGAAAAACAAAGGTCCAGAATGTAACATATCTCTAATGGAATTTGAAAAATATCGTGAAGAATTTCGCAAGCAATTAAAATATAGTGGCAGCATTTATTCGGACTTTCATCGACTTTCTTCGGAACTACCTTATTTCTATATAAGTGATGAATACAGAGCCTTTTCCCCCAATGGCATGCATTTAATAATATGTGTTCATGGTTTAGATGGCAATTCGGCAGATTTGCGTTTGGTGCGCACCTATTTAGAATTGGGTTTGCCGGGTGCCAATTTAGAGTTTTTAATGTCTGAACGTAATCAGGGTGATACATTTTCCGATTTCGATACAATGACTGATAGGTTAGATTTGATATGCAATATATTCTTAGCTGAAATGCAAAACCACGTAACTAACAAATTGATTTCTTGATGCATATCAGAAAAATGCATGTCTTCACAAATTTTCAGATTTTTATAATAAAAATTAGTTTTTTATATGCGAAAATCAAAAGAATGTAACTACAAATATGTACGTGTAAAATATTGAAAAGTTTTTTCTTTCTGCTCTCAAAAATTAAAAATGTTGGTTACCTGGCATTTCACGATATTAAACACTATAAGCGAATACATTAAATTGTGTTTTTTTTTGCAGACTTGTTGCCGAAATTTTATATCATATCGAAACTTGTGGACTCAATCCTACACGAATTTCATTTGTAGCACATTCTTTGGGAACAATTATTGTACGCAGCGCACTGGCACGGCCACAAATGCGTTCATTATTGCCACGTCTGCATACATTCCTATCATTGTCAGGACCACATTTGGGCACATTATATAACACCAGCGGGCTTGTTAATATGGGTAAGCAAAAGACAAAGGCCGAATCACGGTCTTTTTATACACTAAAATGTGATAAGATCTATTCCGACGTTAGTGGTGCCCCCGTTAATCACATTGCTATTATGTGCTTTTTTGCAAATCAAATAGTCAATATATTATCACGAGGTTGTGAGGAAAAATTTTGTGATTTAATTTGATTTGGAAGAATTGAAAATGAGCAGCCTCATTAAACATTAGTGATGGTGATGTACAAACTTTTCACTCAAATTAATTTAATTTGATTTCAATCATAACAAAATCTTCAATTCAAATTCAAAACTTAACGCCAATATTTGGAAAAGGCAAAAAAATACAGTAATTCAAATATATTAACTGAATTTATTTTGGGAATATTCATTCATATATTAATCAAACGAGAATTATTTGAATATCAAACATACAAACCAAAAAATCTATAATATATATTGATTAATTGAATTTTAAACATATAGATCTTGGGTTTGTATTCAAGAATTAGGAAAAATCCACTGATGAGCTAAGTAAGCATTAGCGAAATAGTACTATATGGATATGCTTTCCTCCTCAATTATTGAGTTGCTTTTGTAATAAAATGCTTTATGATATTTTCATACGGTATGAGAATATCATAAGGTATGTAATAATAAATTTCACATATAGTTTATAAGGGAAAAAACACAATTAGAATCATATATATGTAATTCAAATATAATAAAAGGAGGAAGCGTCTACCATACCCCTAAAAGAAAATAAACGTTCTACTGGTGCCGACGAAGTTAAATTAAGAGTGAATTGAAAACTATAAAGTTGTGTTCTGAGTTTTAGTTTTTGTTTCTGTCGTTTTGACCAGGATATTAAAAAAAGGTAACCGAAAACGGTTTACCGATTTTATTATTTGAAAAAACCGACTTGTTTCGAATATTTATACTTCTCCAAAAACCGGGCATTCGGTCTTTTTAATGAAATGCTTATTTCTAACCACATTTAGTGCGCTACCTCCAACTTTGTGTCTTAATCAGTGATACTCGAATATGAGGCTTCATATTCGATAGCATATGAAACTATATCAGTACAAATTGATACATTCTTACAATTATGTGTATACATTTATTGAAAATCATAATATCTACATAACAAAAACTGAAATCTGAAATCAATTACGAAAACTGCATATTCTATTATTTTGTTTTTAAAGTTCTACCAACAGCGAAAGTTATGGATTCAATTACAAAAGTTGTATAGAAAAACTTTAACTCTACGAATAAAAAAATTTAGTTGCTTTGATTTTTGAGTAATTGATTAATGTAAAAGGTGTGAGATGGTCGAAGTAGTCTCCACGTTGACTACAAAACGAAAAATGTTCCTTGGTTCAAACCCAGTTTCCAACTCAAACAACATCTCGCATTTTTTCTGATGTGCATTTGTGTGTGACTTTGTGTCAGTTGTTGTTGCAAGGTTTCAGTCACTGGTCACTGAACAGTAACGGCTTCAGCTGTATCCAATCCACAGGCACATCGGAACGCCCTCCTTCGTCGGTATTGTGTAGCACCGGCGATGAAAAATAATTACTAAAAATTTCTTCAAAATTTAATACGTCTCCTTGACATCAGAGATGCTACAACACTGCTATAAAAACAAATAAAGTGCAAAAAGCAGTGTTGTAAGATAGTGAAGCTTCACCTCCTATCATTTCTCCTACAATCCCTTTCCTCTAGTTCCAGCGCAATGCACCGCATGTGTAGGGGTTATCTCCTGAGTGCTGGTTTAAGATAAAGAAAAAAAGAATATACTTTTCAATTTAAAAGTTTATTCAATTCAATTTAATTGTTCTGATAATTTTTTTTCCTTGAAACACACGAAATCATGGCTTATTTTTATTTAAATACTCATCTGATTGTCTGATATTAAATGCACAACACTCTTTATACTAATTGAAATTAATACTAGTTGTTTGTTGCTATAAAAACTCATTTGAAATTTTCAAAATATTTAATTAAACTACTAATTCTTATTATTAATAATTTAATTGAAATTTGAAGCAGTTAAATCAACAATAATAATTTTATTGATACTATTAAGTTCTTTACAGGTGAGAATCTACTTAGTTTTTTAGTTGATATTACAAAATTTTTCATTAATATCTTGATTTATTTTTTTCTGTGTTGTCTACATTTTTTATAAATTTTTATCTACCTTCTTGCAGGTATGTGGTTCATGCAGAAATGGAAAAAATCAGGTTCTTTGTTGCAACTGTGTATGCGTGATACAACCGATTTGCGCAAAACGTTCCTCTATAGACTGAGTCAGCGCAGTACATTACAACATTTCAAAAACATACTCTTGTGCGGATCCAGCCAAGATCGTTATGTGCCCGCACATTCAGCTAGGCTGGAATTGTGTAAAGCCGCTATACGTGATAACTCTAATTTGGGTATTATATACAGGTGAGACTATAAAGATTAACTCTTTGATTTAACTCAATGTAATTATGAAATTTCTATACATACATAGGGAAATGATACACAATATTATTGCACCAATTTTGGCACGACCTGAATTAACTCTAACACGTTATGATGTCCATCATGCTTTACCTCACACAGCCAATACATTAATAGGTAGAGCTGCCCACATTGCTGTTTTGGATTCGGAATTGTTCATTGAAAAGTTTCTACTGATAGCTGGTCTTAAATATTTTAGTTAGCATATTTAACTAAAATAAGACTCATAGAAAAAGTGAACACGAAAATAGTTCGGAATAGTTTCACAGGGTAAAAAATTAAAAAAAAACAACAAAATTCAAGTCCGCTGAAGATAAAACGCCTACGAATTGCAAGCATTTTCTTTTTCTTAATAAATTAAGGAATTTTTAAAAACCAAAGAAAACCTAAGATTTAATCTTCTAATAGAATTGACTTTTTTATATTTAAGAAATAAACCAATTAACTTAGTTAATTAAAAACTTTCTATTAAAAGTTTTACATTAAATTAAATTGAGAAATCTAAAACAAAGCATTTTAAATATAAAAAAAAATTAACACAGTATAACAATTAGAAAATTTACTGAAATGTTGAAAATGAAAATATTGTTGAAATTTTAGGAAGATTAAAAAACGAAAAACGACTTTTTGCGTAGTTCTAAAAAGATTTTTAATTAAACATTTTTAACAAATAAACAAATGGAATTTATTATAGATTAACTAACTTTCAAACGAAAACAAAAAAACACAAAATTAATATCACATTTTCCCCTTCAATGTATTTTTATTGAATAAATTAAGTATTTTACTCAATAGGTTTTATTGAAAGTCGTCTTTAAAAGATCGCTTAGGACAGGTGTTTTACACTAGAATGTAAACAATATATAATTGTCAATTTATATTAAAAATTTAAAATATTTTATTTGTCTCACATATTTACATACATACTTATATTAAAAGTAACCAAACTTCGTAGAGAAAAGAATCTCATGCGAATTCTTTGTCAGGAAGTTTTATTTTCAATAAGATAATATACATATCAGTTCGAGACTCCAAAAGCTATTAAATATTTCCACTGGATTTTACTGAACTACAGTTATTTTGTAAACGAACAATCCAGTAAATGAAACTGCGATATTTAAATGCAAGTTTGATTCGACTGAATATTCTGGAAGTTTTGGCACAAGAAAACTGCAAGAAAAACAAAAATTAGGCAATAGAACAATTTGTTTTTGCAGAACATCTCTAATGAAGATAAAAAATTTTCGAAGAACTTGTTTCTCTTTTTTTTGCACATCTCTCACCTTGACCCTCGAAAGACAATTACATTCTGACATAAGTTAAAGGTAATTATACGCGAAAGTAATGCATGATTTGAATTACCTATGTTTCTTATTTTATAGATTACTTCGATTAAAATTTAGCAAACATATTTGACTCTTAAGTGAAATAATAATAAGAAACACCAGGGGCCAAATTACGGCATTTAATTCGAATCGAAATTTCAAACAAAATTTTATTAAAATGTATAAGAATTTCGTTTGATATAAAATGCCGTAATTTTAGCAAAAAAATAAGAATGCGCGGGCGGAAGCAACAAAGTGCACCTTTTGTCCAAACTTTTTGCCACACTCTATCAAATGCTTTAGAAACATCCAGAGCCACTACCTTACTTTTGACAAAATGGTGAATTGAATTGCACCTGCGAGAGGTGGAAATTGCGCAACGTATTCCGAATGGGCGGTAATTTTCGCGGTTACTTATTTCTACCTTTTTGTGCATTGACGTTACATTTGTAACCTTCCAGCGCGATGGGAATTGACCAGCAAAGGAGTGTCAAAGGACATGATAACGTCGAAAAACACTGTTTGAAGACTAGTGCAGGAATTCCATCCGGGCCAAGAGACTTGTTTATGTTGCGGTTCATTAAACCCCTTTAACACCACGAGCTCAAAAGTATATCTATGGCATAGTTACGAATACACCTTCTAAAGGGATGGTCGATTGCAGATACTAAATGCGCCTTTCTGGATCTGACTGCAAGTCTACACGTCTGGTTAAACAATGACTTCGGTCTGGGTTTAATTGAAATTGGATTGGATTTTGCCATGGCATTGACATTATTGTCTTGAAAGGAAAGGCTATCAATAAAATGCTCAACGTGCCTCTTTGTAAATATATTTTGAACGTTTCGTAGATGGCCGTGAAGCGTTACGAATTTCCGCAATCGAAAAAGGTGCGGAAATAGTACAGTGATCTAAATTTCTTAGAGGTACGTTAACGTTCGTTTCATACTTATCCGGATATGAAGTTAGAAAGAGGTCGAGAATGTTTGATTGGTGCCCATCAACACAGTGTCTTCTAAAGTCGTATGGTTCGAATGGCGAAGCCATAATAAAATATGAAAATTGAAATTACCAGCAATAACGATTTCACTATTCGGATAATTTTCAAGGATCTCCGATATGATGTCGGAAAGGGTATCGGAGCTGTATATAGTTTTATCCTTTTCCATATTTGGACTTCTGTAAAGAAACTTTTGTTAAGATATGGCATGTGCCCGGCTATTGAACGGTGGATCTTCTGGTTGCAGAATCGACGTGATAACTAGACAGCCAGCGGCACCCTAACTTACAGCAGTTGGGAACTTTCTAATTTAAAAGTCGGTGTCGTTACGAACGAACTGATTAACAGTTCTCATGTTTTCTGGCGTTCTTTATGATCTGCCAAATTAATTAACTCTACTTGGTAATCTTTTAGTAATTGGTAAATTTCCTACACCATTATTATTTAAAACAAAATTCTCTACCAATAAATAAGAAAAACCCACTTAAAAACTACTACATCTTTCACATGATATCGTGACTTAGTTAGATTTTGTAACATAACAAATGTAATTTTTTTAGTTTTTCTTAAATGATTGTCACAGCGACGAATTCGAACATCAACGCAACTAAGCAAAATGCATATAAACTTTCTTTGAAACACCATGTATAAAAAACAGCATTTAAAAAATAGTAACTCAATGAGCCAATTTACACTGGCATAATTTTTAAGCCGCACTATTTTTGTCATTTCTAAACACACACTAAACTAATTCATCTATCATAAAATGTATATGTATTTTGTGTGTTAGTATTTCATTTGATGTTTGTTTTTTGTTATGTACACTTCGTAACATACTTTGCGGAAGTATGACAGGATTAATTGATACGAAATTGGGAATTATTTTAGGAGGAATTGCAAGTGCTTGTACTTTTGAAGCTGTAGCATTACTTCTAGAAGATGAGAAAGAGAAGAAAAGCAGATCTTGTTCGGTCAAGCAAGTAGTTTTAAAGTTTGTTAGTGCGACAAACCTCCTTCTTCTTTTAAGTTCATGTTATCACGACGATGGCCAACTGAAGACTAAATACGCTCTCTTAAAAAAAGAAACACAGAACAAAGGCCTATTTATTAGATCTGAGCAACTTGGCATGTGTTTTACAAGTATTTTAAGCTATATTTACACTACCTGATTTCTCATCTGAGTTTGTTGTCAAAAAAATCAGTTTATATTCATCTGAGTGTCAAAAAAAATAACTGGGTTTATCAGTTTCGGCTTTACACTATGTCTAAGAAATATGTTGAAAACAGCTGATAAAGAAGTTTTTATACAAAAGCCTAAATAAATTATTCAATAAAAATATAAAAAAAAAGAATTATCAGAAACGACAGATTCTTCTTCAGTAAGCAACTGCAAAACAATAAGAAAAATAAACTTTAGAAGTTAACTAGTTTGAAATTAACTACATTTATATACAGAATTTTCCCTAAACGTACCGAAAAGCTTGATTCTGACTGTCGCGTGCGTAAATTTTTTTCTAAAAACTGCAGTCGATTAAACGAATAGGGCTCCGCTTTTTCATCTGTGGCCATTCCACTTTTGCAATTGTTTTTTTTTATTTTTGCGACTTTGTTTGAATATTGGCCACGTAGAGTGCTAATTTTATTCTTAATGTTTAATGCAGTAATATTTGGCTTCTTTTCTTCTAACTTTTTAGCAATTTTCGCAAGGGATGCCGACCGTGCTGACCTATTTTTGTACAGTTGGCTGGTAGAATCGTACAGCAATTTTTCAGCCTCATACAAATCTATCAGCAATAAAACTTCATCGCGGTTCCACTCAACTAACTGCAGATAAAGATGTACATATGCAGATATATTTCATTATTTCGCTTTATGTAAGTTAATCTTTCCCTTAATTAGGAAGATAAAAAAAAAACAATTTTGTTTTTTTCTGCGGTCTGCATGACACACTTTATTGAAGTTTAAAAATGAACTTAAAAATTAACTTAAAATTAATTTTACAATTTGTTTTATTTATACTTATTCTAGCTTATTTCTAAATGTGGCGTGGATCAAATTTCCTGATAATTTTGCAATCGCATAATTTACAAATTTAAAATCGCATAATTTACAAATTTAATTGATCAAATTGCAATTTATTCTTTTCCAAATAAATTTAACTGCAAAGACGCTAAATTGCAATTTGTTCGGTTATTGCCCTTTTCCAAATAATTTTAACAATATTAATTAGGTCAGCATTTTCTTATTCCAAATTTTTCATTTCGCAAAAGTTGCAATATTATTATTTAATTATTGTTTACCTTAACTCTTCCCCTCTTAAGTCGATTGTCCTCAATCGATTTCATTGTTAACTTAGTTGGGGTGTTGAAATTTGCAGGAATGGTAAATTTTTTGCATTTGGGATATTTTTTTTTTTTTTTTTTTTATCTAGGACCAGCACTCAGGAGATGACTCCTACACATGCGAAGCATTGTGCTGGGAACTATAGGAAAGGGATAGTAGGAGAAACGACAGGAGGTGAAGCTTAATTAATTATTTTGCAGCTCTCCTTTCGCACGTTCTCTTGTTTTTATACTCGTAGCAGTGCTGAAGCTTCGGTTTAGTAGCTATTTTTATTATTATTTTACTTCGCCGGTGCTACACAATACCGACGAAGGAGGGCGTTCTGATGTGATTGTGGATTGCTTTCAGCTGAAGCCGGTATTGTTCAGTGACCAGTGACTATGTCTTCGCCACTGAAACCTTCCGACAACAACTGACACACAAAGTCACACTAATGCACATCAGAAAAATGCGAGATGTTTATTTTTATTTAAAAATTTTTTTTTTTTTTTTGGTCTGAAACTGGGGTTGAACCGAGGTCTGTTTTTTGGTTGTGTAGTCAACGTGCAGACTACCATCCATCGTGCCATCGCCACCCGATACCATGTACCATTTCTGCTTATGCTTATAAATTATTACAAATGCTATACAAAAAAAGATTATAATTGCCATATCCGTGCTTAGACTAATAACATGCGTATTTTTGTTCTTATTTACTAGTATTTTAATATTATCCTCATGCTACAGTTGTTTCAGATATAAAATTTCGAGTTTCAAATTAAGTTTTGTATTATTATTCTCTTTAATCTTTGTAATTAAATTAGGTAAAACGATTGTATCATATGTCTTTATATTAACATTAATATATGTTTTGTTCAGTACATTAATCTTGTAGTTCTCGAATCTTATAAGGAAGTTCCTTTTTATCTTATAATTGCTCTACTGCAGTCATGAGTTACTACTTCTTCAAAATTTTTAAATATAATTATTCCCTGGATAATTTCTTTTACAGCAGGTTTTTCTAATTTTTTGAGTTCACATTGTGCATCTTTAAAATCTAAAATGTTTGAAATACACTTATTGTCTAAAGCAATTAAATTCTTTTCCAAATTATCCTTAATGTTAACATCATAAATGTTATTATTGTTATCTGCTAATATTTCCGTCTGATTTAGCACTATTGATTTATTTTGGATATTTGGCAAGGGCTCGAAATTTATTTTAGACAAAATATTAGGAGAAAATTGGGGTATGAGTATTTTTAATATGATATTATTATTTTGGAAGAGTACTACAACCTTTATGTTACTATAGCTGTCATAGTCCGTAATCTGGTCTAGTTCCTTTTGTATCAAAATGTCAGTAGGGATAATGCCTAATTTACAAGAGAATATAATTTGTCCGATATCTTCGACGTGATTGTTCAAAAGCAGTATGTCGTTGTTAATTCTATATGTGTGTTCCATGGCATTGTTGGTGCCATTGTGTTGGTTACTGCTAGACTGTTTGGTGATGAAGGAGTAACACTGATCACCGGCAGTCGTTCAAGCAGCGATTAGCTCAGTGGCAACTACAATACAAAAGATAGACATTTTATTTAGGTTTTCTCGCGTTAATCATGACAGGCCGATTTAGAATTGACTTCTGCAACATACGTGGTCTAAGGGCAAATTTCTTCTCTGTCTATGCTCACGTTTGTCTCCATCGGCCGAATGTTTTCGCTTTAAGGTAAACCCAGGTGTCTGAGGAGGCTGACCCACAGGATTTTCACATACCTGGGTATCACCTCCTATCTCTTTTCTATCTACACAGGGGCTTTGCAATTTATATACGCAATGAAGTTGTGTACCAGTGCGAGCAATCTTTAGACACGCATGATCCCGAATTTAGCTGTCTTTGGGTTAAATTCAAAATCAGGGCACATCTTCTGCATTTCGGGTTTCTTTACAGAAGCCCAAACACGGAAAGGGAGAAAACTATACAAAACTTCGATGCCCTTTCCGACATTATATCGGGGATCCTCGAAAATTACCCGAACAGTGAAATCGTTATTGCTGGTGATTTCAATGTCCATAATTTATCGTGGCTCCGCCATTCGAGCAATACAACTCCAGAAGGCCAATATGCTGAGCTATTCGCAGCGCACAATCACCTTGCGCAATTAGTGAATGGACCAACACATATTTAATGTGTTGACGGGCACCAACACAACACCCTCGACCTATTTCTCACTTCACACCCTGAAAAGTATGAAATGAACATTAGCGCACCTCTCGGTAATTCGGATCATTGCACCATTTCTGCCTCCTTTCCGTTTGCGGAACTTTGAGGCGTTTCACAGCCAGCTACGAAAAGTTCGAAATATATTTACGAAAAGGCACGTTGGGCAGAGCTCAACGATTTCTTTCGGCATTTCAATTGGAGGCTCTGCTTCCTAGACAATGATGTCAATGCCATGGCTAAAATGGTCCAAAACATAATATTGCTTGGTATGAAAACGTTCATACCATCGAAGCAAATTTCGATTAGGCCTAGACCAAAGTCTTGGTTTAATCAG
Source organism: Dexiosoma caninum (assembly GCA_963924685.1). NCBI lineage: Eukaryota > Metazoa > Arthropoda > Insecta > Diptera > Tachinidae > Dexiosoma > Dexiosoma caninum. Next base: position 48,709,532 of record OZ004729.1, on the reverse strand, counting down.
ACGTGCAGACTTGCAGTCAGATCCAGAGAGGAAGCATTTAGTGTCTGGCGGAATGATAAAAACGCAGATACTGATATGATGCGCAAAAAGGCGAGATCTTCGTGTGCCAAAGTGCTAAGACTTGCAAAAGCTTTGTACGAGCAGAGTCTTCGCGCTAAAGTTCTTACTGCCCCACGGGGAAGTAAAAGCTTTTGGTCATTCGTTAAAAGAGTTAGGGGAAATGCTAGTTCTTCTATTCCGTCTCTTTTAAAGGCTGACCAAATATTCACTGACCCGGTTGAAAAGGCTAACCTCCTTGCTGAAATGTTTGCAGGTAATTCTCACCTGCCGGAAAGCAACCAACCACTGCCCGCATCCGAACGTGTATCCGTAACTATGCCAAAGATATACTTTCGGGCTCGTGCAGTAAAAAGAGTTTTATCGGACCTTAACATAAATAAATCTCCTGGCCCGGATGGAATTCCGGCACCGGTCTTGAAGCAGTGCTCTTCGACGTTATCGCGTCCTCTGGCAATCCTTCTCAGCGCCCTATATCATGCAGGCGAATTTCCGTCGTGCTGGAAAGTTGCAAATGTTACGCCGATCCCCAAGAAGGGAGAGGCAAGCAACCCTGAAAATTATCGCCCAATCGCAATATGCTCTACCATTTCTAAAGTAATGGAGAGTATGCTAAATTTCCATCTTATGAAATATCTGGAGTCCAATAGAGAGGAGTCCATGGAGGACGTTCCACGGGTGATTTATTAGCCTTCCTCTCGGAAAAATGGTGTCGATCCATCCACCATTTTGGCGAAAGTAAGGTAGTGGCTCTAGATATTTCAAAAGAATTTGACAGAGTGTGGCATGGAGCACTCTTGTCCAAACTTATTGCTTTTGGTGTCGGTGATATCTTCTCTCGATTTATATCGAGCTTTCTCAGGGATCACGCTATAAGAGTTGTTATAGACGGGATCTCATCTAACGAGTTCAAGATCAATTCAGGGGTACCACAAGGCTCCATTCTTTCTCCTACCCTATTTCTTATTTTTCTTAATGACCTCCTATGTCATACCTCAAACCCTATCCACTCTTTCGCAGATGCCAGCAGTATCTGCCATTCATATTCATTTGATCGTAGGCCGACATCAACTATGATCGCGGCGACGCGGCAGAATATGAATGATTCGCTAACAGGTGACCTCACGAGAATATTGGAATGGGGTCACGCGAACAGGGTCGATTTCAATTCCCAAAAGACCCAATGCTGCATGCTAACACACCCCCGTATGCACGATCACGCTGCCTCATCTGTAAAAATGGGTGGCATAAACATTGAGGAATCAGAAGCTCTTGATGTTCTTGGCATGAAAATTCAGTGTGATGTCTGATGAACTGAGCACATTTTTCAGGTCTCAAAGGAAGCATTCAAGTGCCTAGGCTTTTTAAGGCGGTGTAAGACATACTTCACCCCATCTGATCTCCTCACTATTTATACCGCCTACATCCGACCGAAAATGGAATACAACTCTCATGTGTGGGCCGGTGCTTCAAAGACTATTTTGAAGTTACTTGACCGTGTACAAGAAAGGGCGAAGAAACTCATAGGAGACAGTAGGGTAGCCAACTCTATTTTTTTTTTTTTGTTTTTTTTTTTTTTTATCTAGGACCAGCACTCAGGAGATGACTCCTGCACATGCGAAGCATTGTGCTGGAACTATAGGAAAGGGATAGTAGGAGAAACGACAGGAGGTGAAGCTTAATTAATTATTTTTGCAGCTCTGCTTTCGCACGTTCTTTGTTTATACTCGTAGCAGTGCTGAAGCTTCTTTAGTAGCCATTTTTATTATTATTTTACTTCGCCGGTGGTACACAATACCGACGAAGGAGGGCGTTCTGATGTGATTGTGGATTGCTATCAGCTGAAGCCGGTATTGTTCAGTGACCAGTGACTATGCCTTCGCCACTGAAACCTTCCGACAACAACTGACACACTAAGACACACTAATGCAACATCAGAAAAATGCGAGATGTTTAATTTTATTTTAAAATTTTTGGTCTGAAACTGGGGTTGAACCCAGGTCTGTTTTTTGGATTCGTAGTCAACGTGCAGACTACCATCCATCGTGCCATCGCCACCCACTCTATTGACTCTCTTGAGCACCGTCGCAACGTGGGGTGAGTTTTTACAGGGAAAAATTCGTTTTTTGGCCGAACGGCACGAATGTGGAATAGACTACCCGCAGAGGTGTTTCCTGTCACTTTTAGCTTGGGAAGATTTAAATCAAATGTCAATAAACACTACTCCCTCTATCCTCCTTCCCATAACCTAATTTCCTAGTTCCAGCACAATGCATCGCATGTGTAGGGGTCATCCCCTGAGTGCCGGTCCAAGACAAAAAAAAAAAAAAGTCCGAAGAGTAATCTGGTGAATTCATATTTGCCGTTGCAAACAGAAAACGCAGTTTTTCATAATCAGCTGGTTTTAGTGGGATCTGGTGAAACCCAATCTTAAGATCCATTACTGTGAAAAAGATATTTTCGCGCAGCTGTGATGTGACGACGTTTATTTCCGGTATTGGATATCGGTCTGAAATGGTTGCGGCATTTAGTTTCCGATAGTCCACGACCATTCTATACTGTTTATTGCCTGCGGAACAGCGTTAAAAAAACTGCAGTCAATGTAGCAGAAGTCGTAAGTTTTTTCTATTTTTTCGACTTCTCTTTTTGTCACTACACAAACACAACCTGTTGTTTAAGTTAATGCTTCTTAAAATACGAAGAGTCGAAGTCAAAGAAAAATAAAAAAACGAAAAGTTCAAACAGTTGTAGTTGAAGTACAACCAAAAAAACGAAAAATTCAAGAAGTCGTAGTTGTTTTAGAATTTAAAATGTTGAAAGAAAACAATCTTCGGTTACCAGCCCAATATATTATTATTTTATTTATTATTATTATTTTTTGATATATATTTATTAAGCCTGAGGTCTTTTTTTATTTTATTTTGTTTTTTATTATTCGATATTTCGTTAACAGGAATCTAACATTCCTGATGATGTTAACAAGCTGTTAACGAAATATCCAATAATAAAAAACAAAATAAAATAAAAAAAGAGCTCAGGCTTAATAAATATATATCAAAAAATATAATAAAAAAGGTCAATTAATAATATAATTAAAATATTATTATTATTGTTTTAAAATTCATATGCATGCCTATTTATGTATGTGTTGTATGTATGCAAAAATAACAGAAAAAACACACAATGTCTTTAATGCTTTAACTTCGGAATTTATCAAAAGTTGTAGTCAGTCAAACATAAGAATGATCGAACATGTCAACTTCTGTAGTACCACGTTGTGTTTACTTTAATATTTTTAAAGGCTACAAAAACTACGACTTCTGCTTTTTGTATTATACTTCAACTACAACTGTTTGAACTTTTCGGTTTTTTATTTTTCTTTGACTTCGACTCCTTGTATTTTATGTAGCAGAAGCAAAAGTAGTAGACAAAGCAACTCCACATATCAGAAGTTTTTAAACGCTGCTGCGGAATCGGGTTTCTTATTTACAATCCACACTGGGGGATTGTATGGGGAACGCGAGGGTTTAATAATGCCATCCTGAAGTAGTTTATCGATTTGTTTTTCAATTTCGGCTTTTAATGCGACAGGATATGGGTAGAATCTAGTGTAAATAGGGGAGTCGTTCTCCGTACGTATTTCGCCTACAACTTTTGTTGTGAACGTAAGCCTTTCATCTGGCTCTGCAAATCGAGATCTCCCAGATTATTCCTGAATTGTTCGTCTATTATTTGGTCCCTAACTATATTAGGTCCCGCATTGGGGTTAAGCGTTGCCTGTATTATTTGTGGTCCTTGTCGTGTAAAAATTTCTGTTGCTATGTTTGTTATTAATGAGTTTAGGTCTTCTTGACTAATATGTGAGTTAGGAGGACGGTTACTGCCTTGGGGAAGGACAGCTGGCCTAACTAGATTTTCTGGGTTGGACATTTTGAACGTATATATATATATATGCTCTACTTATTTTTATCGGTTTTTCCTTTTTCTGTAAAAACCTTCTTTATATTTAAATTTTTTTGCAATAAATTAGTTTTACCAATTTTTTTCGCTTAAAATGTATTTCCTTACAAGAGTGGAAATATATATTTCTTAAATAAAAAAAATTTTATTTTATAATCTACCTTGCTTCTGCTGGTATTGGCCTCTTTGTTCAACTTTATTAGATAGTCGGCTAGCACGTGATGCTTCCCGTTTGCTACAGCTACTTGGGGACCGTTGTCTATCGCACTGTTTCTTAAAGGCTTCTTCAGGTTTGTATTCACAGTTTTAAAATTATTGTTTTGTTTATTCTATTTTTTAATTTGTATTCACAGTTTTAAAATTATTGTTTTGTTTCTTCTATCTTCTATTCACAGTTTTAAAATTATTATTTTGTTTCTTCTATTTTTTAATTTGTATTCACAATTTTAAAATTATTGTTTTGTTTCTTCTATCTTCTATTCACAGTTTTAAAATTATTATTTTGTTTCTTCTATTTTTTAATTTGTATTCACAGTTTAAAATTATTGTTTTGTTTCTTCTATATTTTGATTTGTATTCACAGTTTTAAAATTATTGTTTTGTTTCTTCTATTTTTTGATTTGTATTCACAGTTTTAAAATTATTGTTTTGCTTCTTCTATTTTTTGATTTGTATTCACAGTTTTAAAATTATTGTTTTGTTTATTCTATTTTTTAATTTGTATTCACAGTTTTAAAATTATTGTTTTGTTTCTTCTATCTTCTATTCACAGTTTTAAAATTATTATTTTGTTTCTTCTATTTTTTAATTTGTATTCACAATTTTAAAATTATTGTTTTGTTTCTTCTATCTTCTATTCACAGTTTTAAAATTATTATTTTGTTTCTTCTATTTTTTAATTTGTATTCACAGTTTAAAATTATTGTTTTGTTTCTTCTATATTTTGATTTGTATTCACAGTTTTAAAATTATTGTTTTGTTTCTTCTATTTTTTGATTTGTATTCACAGTTTTAAAATTATTGTTTTGCTTCTTCTATTTTTTGATTTGTATTCACAGTTTTAAAATTATTGTTAACGGGTTTAACTTTGGCTACGCGCCATACTACTTAAGGACGAATTGCGCGGTAGACTTAACTATTTTTTTATCCTTAGTAACTGCACTATTTCAGGGCTTTTGTTACAAAAGGATACCCGTCTTTTTTAATTCCTAATTCGCTCGGGCGCCAGTTAATCTTTCCCCTAATTAGGAAGATAAAATAACAAAATTTTGTTTTTTTCTGCGGTCTGCATGACACACTTTATTGAAGTTTAAAAATTAACTTAAAAATGAACTTAAAATTAATTTTACAATTTGTTTTATTTATATTTATTCTAGCTTATTTCTAAATGTGGCGTGGATCAAATTTCCTGATAATTTTGCAATCGCATAATTTACAAATTTAAAGTCGCATAATTTACAAATTTAATTGATCAAATTGCAATTTATTCTTTTCCAAATAAATTTAACTGCAAAGACGCTGAATTGCAATTTGTTCGGTTATTGCCCTTTTCCAAATAATTTTAACAATATTAATTAGGTCAGCATTTTCTTATTCATAATTTTTCTTTGGCAAAAGTTGCAATATTATTATTTAATTATTGTTTACCTTAACTTGTACAAATTTTCTATGATGCTTACTTTTTTTGTTTCCATTTTAAACATATATTTTCAAAATACTTAAAATTTTTTTGAAAAATTTGTCCGTTTGTGGCAAATGATTATTTTCGTTTTACTTTTTCAAACAAACAATAACATGCACATGGTTGTATTTTCCTCATAATCGATAACAAAACTAGTATATAATTAAAGTAAATAAAAAGTTTGCGACCTCTAAAAAAATTACAGCTAAAACTCATATTACAAACAAGTTGGAAATAGAAATGTCTCTATTTTCAACTGAGCTCAGATGAAAATTTACAACTTTTTATGAGATATGCTATTACACATTATGATTTCGTCACACCTAATAAACTCAGATGAGAAATCAGGTAGTGTAAATATAGCTTTATACTCGACTATCAAAATTTGTTTAAATTTCACTCATTTGTTTAATTTGAGAAAGCGCGCATATAACAATTTTACTCATTTCTTTATTTTGAGAGAGGGTAGGAAAAGCAATTAAGCCATACATAAATAAAATTAATGTTTTTCTTGCTATTGTAGACTGACTGTGTTTACTTTTAAAAGAGTAGTAGTCTCTTTTTATGACATCCCCATGCTAATGCGAAGTCGTAGCTGGTTGAAAAAACCATTCTCTTCGCCGAATTTGCCAACAAAGTGCCATGTTATGCCAGCATGTTATGTACTGTAAATTGGCTCAATTGGATTAGTTGCTTTTTTTCTGTTAGTCTTTAATTCGTAATAACCTCACACCAGTGATGGCAATGCACTATTTAGAATAACCCATCTACACCTATAAACACCACTCTCATTGCAGAAAATAATTATGGCATTATTATTTTGGAAAATAGATATTATATACGTCCAGTTACACTACTTTAGCAATTGATTAATTATATTGAACGGAAAAAGAATGTTATACCAAAGACTGTAAGTCCAAATAATCTCATTTAGAATCAACTTTAAAAAACAAACACTAAAATTTCTGTGTTTTAATTTGTTAATAAAAACGAAAAAAAAAACTATTTAAAATATAATTACATTATTAGAAAGAAAATATATTCAGAAATTGTCAACTCAACAAAAAATTATGCAATAAACATAAGTTTATTAAAAAACTAAATTAAAAAAATATTGTATTTATTTATTTTGTAAATAAAAAAGTGTGGTATTTACTTATTCACAGAGCACCTTTCAGAGCTGCAGCAACCACTCATCTGCTCAAAGTAAACATTTACTGTAAGTAAAAAAGTATATAAGTGCATATTGTTTGAAAATATCGAACCAAAAAAATAAATATATATTCAATTATAATTTAATTATTTTATTAATTATATTTTTTTTTTTAGCGATGGTCTTTTTTATAAAAGTTTTTTCAATTATTTATTTTCAATATTTCGCTACCCAATAGGTAGCATAAACAAAAACCAAATTTCCTGAAGAAGGAACACAAAGAAGTAGCGAAATATCGAATAAAAATAAATATTACATATATTAAAAGGACTTACATCTTGAATAATTAGTGTAATTAATATTCTGGGTCTCCCTTTCCCTTACTGATTAGTACCAGGCTTTGTTTCTTCCAGGCACCTGTGGTCGGCTGTTTGCTATCTCCTTCAAGACTTCGGAAGGGATTCCGTCGGGACCAGGCGCCCTGTTATTCTGGAGATCTCGGGCAGCTATTTTAATCTCCTCAGTAAATGAAGGAGCATTAGCATTTCATATGTCCTCCTCGTCCCCTACCCTCTCCTCGTGTCATTCCTGTCGCCCACGGAGCCCTTCATGTCCAACTTCTTCATAACTCTTTTATATCCGAGTTCCCCACGGATTCCGGTTTATGTTCCGTCTCAATTCCTCCTTTTTTTTTCTTGCTTTTGTTTATGGCGTTCCGAAGTTGCTTCCTTGCCTCCTTAAACTCCAGATGTTCGGCCACCGCTTCACCTCTGTGCTTTGCTCTTGTGTATTGACATCTTTTGCGAAAGCAGTTTCGTCTGCAGTCATCAATCTCGTAATTCCACCAGTGTACTGAGGTTTTATTCTTCGGTTTCGTCACTCTAGGCATTGTGTTATCGCATGCTGTCGTGGTGATGCTCATAACAAGTTCGGCGATAGCATTTGTGTCTCCTTCAACTTCCACTGCCTCCGACTGACGATCGATCAATGGTATGAGGGCACATCTGTTCAGTTTATTAACATTCCACCTACGTGTGGTCGCATATGCGTTCGTTGTCATTTGAGTGTTGCTGCTTTTCAGGGAATATGAAATGTAGTCACTCGCCGTCTATGTCCCCAGAAGATTCCAGTTTTCCTTCCTACTGGCAATCCTTTCATAATTAGTGTAATTAATATAAAAAGAGGTCAAAAAACTAGAAGAATTATATTTTCAATTATTTATTTAGAATAATACTCACTTGTTTTTTTTATCTTGATACAGCACTCAAGGGACGACCCCTACTCATGCATTGCGCTGGAATTAGAGAAAAGGGATAGTGACAGAGATGAAGGGAGGTGAAGCTTCAATATCTTATAACTCTGCTTTTACACGTTTTTTTTTTTGGTTATAGCGCCTCTGATATTAAGGAGATGTATTAAGTTTGAAGCTTTGTACTCATTTTTATGAATTATTTTATTTCACTGGTGCTACATAATACCAAGAAAATAAATAGAATAAAACTTATACATATGTGTTTTTTTTTTTATCAAAAATAGATCAAATTTCAGATCCGTTGTGCGTCGTTTCGCATTGCGTCGAATTTCGCCAGTCGCTATTAACAATACAAATCGGCGCTCTGGTATATTTTGAAGACTCAAGGCAAACTCATTACCATTACTCGATATGCAGGTTTTACATGACATGTTTCGAGAATTTTTAGATGTAGCACTTAAAATACTAATAAGTCTAATGGAGTTTAAACAAGTAAAGAGATCAGTTAACATTATGAGAGGAAAAAGAATCAATGTTATCAACAGAATTATCAAAAATAAACTTATCACCTGTATTAAGTTCGCGATTATTTGAAAGGATACTGGCAACAGCTTCTACATCCAACTCATTCTGATCAAAGCTACAGAGGCTAATAATCCCAATACTACGGATTCTTTTCCAAATCGTAAAAATAATCTCTCACTATATTTACAACGAGTTTTTATTATAATAGACTTTGTTCTATTCCGCAGTTTACAAAAAGTATTCTATGCGCGGCACCTATTAGAACTGCCCAATAAGATTTCGTTCCAATTATCCATCCCGAAATATATGTATGAGAAAAACTGAATATGGCGAGTGGGAATCAAGTCATGCAAATCACGAACTAATAAATCTAAAGATGACAACTGTGGATGAACGTCACTGATGTCAAAAATTTGGGACGAGTCAAATAAACCGAAATGCATTTAAAACTATCGAAGTCAATCCGATTATATTTCCAAAATTCAGTGCATGTAAGTCGGTGATATAATTTAACGGGAATGAAAATAAAACTATCGTGGGATGAAAAAAAAAAGATATTGTACTTGGTTTTTATAAACAACTGATATAGATATGCTCAGTAAAAAATAGTCTCTTAATGAAATAGTATGTAGAAAGGTAATTGTAATTGCTATAAAGGTCACATCGTAAAAGTAAATATCGAAGCTTACTGGAATTATTAAACAAATTGCTGAATTCAGCGATTTTACACTGTTTAATAGGTTTTATGCATTACTTTTTTCTTTTTCTCGTTTTTTCATAGTTTCGTGAACATTGTACAGTGTTCCGTTCCACTTCCCTCTCTCAGCGACAAACTCAAATTCTTTGTAGGAAATGCTTAATTCTTAATGTTTTTGTTGTTTATTAATCAAATATATTAAATTACAAATAGGTATAAACTTGTTTTAATAAAAACAATATTATTATTTTTGTACAAAACTTTGCGTTTTCACAATTGATTTCACAAAATTATAGTTGACTCATTTATGAAATTTTCTTCTATATCGTCTACATTTTTTTTTTGGGGAAAGATGGGAAAATGTGTTACTCACCTAGCATGGACCGTTGCCCAAGTCGTATGCCGGACTCCTATATTCGGTTACCGGCTAAAAACCCACCCTGGGGATACATCGTCCACCTGGGTACCGCTCTCGCATTACCTCCACGTGGGTCCCCTCACACATGCATTGCACTGGAACTAGAGAGAAGGATAGGAAAGAAACAGACAGGTGATGAAAGTGGTAGAAAGATAGAGCTTAATTCTAGCATAACTCTGCAGTTGCGTGTAAATTATAAAGCAAAGTTGCGGCGTCTCTGATGTTTTTTTGACGCATTATTTTTTTTAAGCTAATGGAGCCATTTTATTTATTATTTTACTTCGCCGACGTTTTATTGCTCAAATACCGACGAAAACTCAGAAAAAACCTTTTTCTGATTTGACCCGGCTGGGAATCGAACCTAGGTCTTTCTGGTTGCAGAGCCAACACGCTGACTACTCGCCATCAGCACCCCCCTTCCTAGCTCATTGCCTAAGTCTAGGCGCCTATCTATTCCGTATTGACCCCGTTTTCGTACGGAGTCCGAACACCGCTGCCAAGTCCCGTTTTTTCATCAGGAGTATGTGCTCGATGAAGTCTGCTACCGTATTCCAGTTTGTTTCGCTGCTCGACATCTTCTCCACAATGTTTTCGGGCGTTATGTCTCCCGCCCGACCTTCCATTTGTATTCGTCCTTCTCTCCAGCGACAACATTTAAAAATTGTATACTCCATGTCGTCCACAATTTCCGTTTTCTCGTTTATGCAGAATGGTGTATTATAATTCCCCATTTTCTGCAAGTATCCGCAGAAATACCCGTGGCCAGATAACGTCGGAGTTAGGTAAAAGTTGACTTCACCTTTTCGTCTCCCAGTCCATATTGTTATTTCAGGAATGAGCCTCTGGGTCCACCTTTCGTACCTCTCATCTTTCCATCGCGTATGCCATTTTTCTATCGTTATCTGCTTGGTGGCATCAATCTGTTCCGCTGGTTCGGGGTTGCTCCGCATGATGCCGAAAATTTTCAGAGTTATGACGTCACCCTTACAGCCCTCTGCGTCGCGTACTCTATCTGCCTATAATACGTCAGTATCGGGTATAACCTTATACCGAAGTAGTTCACCGAGGTCCTCGTCGATGGCACCGTGTCCTCTACTCGTATGTCTGTCTCGACGGGGATCTGTCGCCTTTTAAATATAAGTAGCTACGTTTTCTGCATCGCGAGTTGTAGTCCATATGTATCTAGCAAACTGCTAGTCCTTAGCATCACCTGTCGAAGCCTTCTCTGGTCGTCCTCGGTGTTCCTTGCTGTGATGACAACTGCAATGTCATCCGCATAGCCCACAAGGAATGTTCCCTCAGGCATGTCTAGTTTCAGTATTCCATCGTAACTGTGTGTCACATGCCCACCAGAGGCTATTAAAGGCATTTTTTATGTCCAAAGTGGCCAAAAGAACTATTGAGTAGCTGCGTAGAACGTTGAGTAGCTGCTACTGCCCCTACCACATCTCCAAGGGGTCTTATTATAGATTTCCGCGGGCGGAAACCATGTTGTTTCCGCGATAGGCCGGGGCTTTATGAGTCGCTCCAGCATACATAGAGGTCTGTATGAGATTGGCGATTCTGGGTCTCCCTTTCCCTTACTGATTAGTACCAGGCTTTGTTTCTTCCAGGCACCTGTGGTCGGCTGTTTGCTATCTCCTTCAAGACTTCGGAAGGGATTCCGTCGGGACCAGGCGCCCTGTTATTCTGGAGATCTCGGGCAGCTATTTTAATCTCCTCAGTAAATGAAGGAGCATTAGCATTTCATATGTCCTCCTCGTCCCCTACCCTCTCCTCATGTCATTCCTGTCGCCCACGGAGCCCTTCATGTCCAACTTCTTCATAACTCTTTTATATCCGAGTTCCGCCCGTCTCAATTCCTCCCATTTTTTTCTTGCTTTTGTTTATGGCGTTCCGAAGTTGCTTCCTTGCCTAATTAAACTCCAGATGTTCGGCCTCCGCTACACCTCTGTGCTTTGCTCTTGTGTATTGACATCTATTGCGAAAGCAGTTTCGTCTGCAGTCATCTATCTCGTAATTCCACCAGTGTACTGAGGTTTTATTCTTCGGTTTCCTCATTCTAGGCATTGTGTTATGTGTGGTGCATGCTCCTGAGTGCAGGTCCCAGATAAAAAAAAACCGAGGAAAGAGTAAATAGAACGAAGAAATAATTGGGCCTGGGCCGAGACCAATCCGGAATCATCGACTGAGGTGACAAAATTTATATATACATATATCGTTTCGTAGCCAGGTAAAGAAATTAATTGTGCCACTAGGACAAAGTAAAGGGAGATCCAGAATATGGGGAAGAAAAGTTTCTTATGAGTTTGATAAATATTAAAGAATAATTAAAATTTTGCGAAAAAAAAAGGTTATATAGAAAAACAAAAGAATTGAAGCTAAAAGCAAAAAAAAGTTGTGTCAAGAAAAAAAATTTTTGTGAAAAAAAAAACAGAAAGAAACTAATTAGCTTAAGGCAATGACTCTAAATAAATTTTCGTTATTGTAAATTATTATTAAACCATCATTCTATGCTATATTATTTAGGACTTAAGATTAATATTTTTATGTAAAATATTTGAAACAAAATTTTCATTTAAATCATATTATTGCCGCGTCTGTAAATTTTTATACGTTATATTGTACAGTGAACGGTTTAGAACCCGAGTGAATAATTGAATAATTACTGCCTTAAATTGGGCTAGTCTTAGTGTTATAGTTCACACAGGTTCCCTGCTAGAGTGTAAAAAAAATTATTACTTTTTTTTGTAAATCGCGTATTTTAACATAAAACAATTTAATCTGATTGAGGAAATAATTGCTAGCCTTAGAAAGCTTTTTCAGGGTAATTAGAATTATTTATCTACGTCATAATCTTGTCTGAATATATTTGTAAATTGAGAAGATTGTAGGGTAAAGAATTCTGAGCTACAGGTAGGAAGCGGTAGGAATTTTTTTGAAGAAAAAAAAATTGTGTTGGATGCATGATCAAAATAAATCTTTTGCTGTACGAAATTGTCGTTATATTTTTTTATGAATTGCTCTTTTTTTACAATTAAATTTTGTGAAGATAATTCCCTTTGTATGTGATTATAAGAAGATATGAAGATGTGAATTTTATTTCGAAATTATAAAGTCTTTGGATTAAGCGGAAGAAGGTTGGGCATGAAGGAATGGTAAGGGAGGAAAAGTCGGCGGAGTTCAAGAGTCGCAAACCGGAAAATAAAGAGGAATTGTTATGACAAGGTTAGGTGGGCTAAGTAGGGGATAAAACATAGATTTCCAGATTTTTCGGTAATATTGATCAATACGCGTGGAATTGTTTTTGTAGTTTGTTTAATTATATAGAGATATAAAATTCTTTTAATGTGCAACGTCCCCAGTAAGAGGGTGGAACCGCCTAGGTGTAAACATTTTAGAATCTGAACTACCGCAAATCTTACTGGACAAAACGCTTGCGACATGCGAACAGTTATCACCAGAAATATAGCAGAAATGGAAAATGCTATAAAACGACCATAAATATGTATCAACAGAACCGCCAGACACTTGGCTGATATCTTATTTTCCAATTAACAGAAAAAATTGTACAGGGCCACATAAACATTTCCACCACTCAAAATAATTTTTTTTATTTAGTAAAAAAGTTATCCAAAAACAAAAATAAGACACTTGGCTGATATCTTATTTTCCAATTAACAGAAAAAATTGTACAGGGCCACATAAACATTTCCACCACTCAAAATAATTTTTTTTATTTAGTAAAAAAGTTATCCAAAAACAAAAATAAATGATTAATTTTGCGCCACCTTGTACATCCTGTTTGTTGGCGCAATTAATAAAAAAAAAATAGGACTCAAAGTAAAATTACACATTGATTCCACATGAAACTAATTACACATGGGCTGCACAAGTAGAAATTACCTACAATATGTGTTTTTACACTATATTGGCAACACTGGTATGTATAATACAATCAAAACAAAACGAAGAAAACTGTCATCAGGAGTGCTTCACAACTATACAACTGAACTTAGAGTAAAAGCAAAATGGATCGATAATTACGCTAGAAAAATAAATTTCGTAATTTCCCATTCATTTAAATTTGTAAGAAGTGTAAATTAATAATTTTATCTTTGAAGGAATTAACCATTAGTGTATTTGGAAAATAAAGTACAATGTCTGCAACACGAGTGCCTCAGTTGCGTATGGGTCAGCAAGATCTTAAATGCAGGCAGGGTTGCGGTTATTATGGCAACTGGCAGTTTGATGGATTGTGCTCCAAATGTTTTCGCGAACGCAATGAACAACGAAAGAAGTGTATGTAAAAAATTTATATAATTTATACAGAGAAATATTACAAGAGTGAAGAATTTAATTTTTTTTCTCAACTATATTTTAAAGTGGCTCAAGACACACCCAAACGAAGTGGCTCAATTTCACCTAGCAATCATGATAAACAATCTGCACCAAGTCTCAAAATACCGGAAACTAGTACAACAATTGAGAGCAATACGTTTCCTAAGAAAAAATCTCTGGTTCCAGCAGTAATTCAAAAAACTCTACAGAGTCAAACTTTACGAAAACAATCCCGACGATCAGACGGTAAGTTTAATTTTTGTATTCTTAAAGGAAACCTTATTTAAATTACAAAAACTTAGCTTTTCCTCATCAAGTTTTTTTAATTAAATTGAAATCGGAGTTAATTTTTTAAATCTAAATGGTCGCAGACATAAATTAGTTTTTAGTAACTTTGCAGCATTAATATTTCCAGAGTGGTGTACTACAGCTGCAAGGTCGGTCGTCTTGAACAATTTGCATTATGGTGGTATACAACCTTCATTATATATGTACATACTCGTAAATATTTATCACCATATTTAGCAATCGCTATGGTGACTCGGAATACGTTTAGACTATAAATATTTTAAATTCTCACTCGTAGCACCACTTGAAACAGAAATTTTAAATATTTATGTTAGACTTGCATATATGTACATCATAATCACAGTTTATAAATGCGAATTTTTTTTTCAAGAGAAGTAACACTCAGGCAATGATTGCCGACTATACATTTGCACAAATCCATTTACACGGTCTTGTATATGCTTCCCTATTTTTCGAGTTAGTGTCTGTCGATTTTATTTGACTATGCTATGCCAGTCATCAACTGTTTCAAGTAATAAAAAACAAAAGCACACACAAAAATTCAAATGAACTCAAGAGTTTAACACATCATAACATAACATGCTCACGGATTGTATTTTATCACTGTAACTATTTCTTTATTTAATGAAATTAATTAATCAAATAATTTGTCCATTGTTTATAATTCTCGTGCATAAGGTCTACCTACCCCACGCCTTTCATTCTATAGCTTGTAAATTATGTAATTTTGTAAATAATATACTTAAATAAAAAAACTTAATGACAAATTTCTTTCCTCCAAATCTGCATGCCGGTTAATTTTCTCCTACTTAAGTGAGCGTTTTCAGTTTGTATCTGTTAGAAAGCAATGTTCTAGCGTTGGGTATGTAACTTCAGGTGTGCAACAGGGATCAGTATCACTAATTTTCCTTGTTTACATAAATGATTGCGTTCCTATTATGAGATCTGCTAGTTGTATATTATGTGTTTTTTGTGACGACGATTTTCATTTTTTTAATATTAATCCAGTTTTGACTGCAAAACTTAATACATGTATAACAATCATTTGAATGCAATTGTGGATTGATGCATCAAAATTATCTTTCTTTTTTTATTTTGGACCAGCACTCAGGAGATGATCTCTACACTGATGATCTTACAACACTGCCTTTTGCACGTTATTTGGTTTTATAGCAGTGTTGTAACGTCTCTGTTGTCAACGAGGCGTATTAAATTTTGAAGCTTCGTTTTTAGTAGCAATTTTTAGTAAATATTTTACTCAATTTTGAAAATCATTAAACTCTTTATCATGTTAAATTTCAATGACATTGAAAAGATTATATGCCTTAAAATCTTATACGGCGAAGCATGCACTGTTAATGTCTAAGTTAAACTACTGTCTGGAGTTTCATTCTGGTCCATTTATACACAATATCGGTGTTATTGAGCAATTTTAGGAAAGTTATAAGATATAATTTCAATGTCAGGGTTCGTTATCGTTTTTTTTTTTTTTTTTTTTTTTTTTAGGGCCAGCACGTAGGAGATGACTCCTACACATGCGAAGCATTGTGCTGGAAACTATAGGAAAGGGATAGTAGAAGAAACGACAGGAGGTGAAGCTTAATTAATTATTTTGCAGCTCTGCTTTCGCACGTTCTTTTGTTTTTTTTATACTCGTAGCAGTGCTGAAGCTTCGCTTTAGTAGCTATTTTTATTATTATTTTACTTCGCCGGTGCTACACAATACCGACGAAGGAGGGCGTTCTGATGTGATTGTGGATTGCTATCAGCTGAAGCCGGTATTGTTCAGTGACCAGTGACTATGCCTTCGCCACTGAAAGCTTCCGACAACAACTGACACACAAAAACACGCTAATGCACATCAGAAAAATGCGAGATGTTTATTTTTATTTAAAAATTTTTTTGTCTGAAACTGGGGTTGAACCAGTTGGTTGTGTAGTCAACGTGCAGACTACCATCCATTGTGCCATCGCCACCCTCTGTTACTGCTATTGGTTGTACTTTCGATTACTACATCGTTCTGCGCTTGGCTTGAAGACTTCCTATGTATTGAAATCAATAAACAAATAAAAAAAATTAAAATTGTATGTATAAATTATATTTTTTATACAGAAATAAATAAATCGAATAAAAGTAATCAATACGTACATATCGAAATTTTATTAAACTTTGTATTTGTCTCATTTTATATCAATTTTTCTTAGTTCGTAGATTGATAAGATATGGTTAACTTCAATATACCTTAACGCTCACTTATTTAATTTCATTTAAATTTACATTAAAACGTTATCCTAAAAGGTTCTCGGGATAAGCACTATATACCCGATACAACTGAAAGTCCATTTATGCAACAATTGAGACAACTGCGCATTCCCGATGATGGTAAACGCAATCTTAAAACAGAAATTCAACGTTTGGATAGTTCAATACGTTCTTACATTAGTAGTGGCAGTGGAAAAAATATCGATGAACTATCAGAGTTGATACAAAATGCCTATTCAAAAATTTCTGATATCGTACACAGCGATCAAAGATTTAAAATTGCCACCAATGAAGATCGGGAAAGCGCCATTGATTTTTTTGAAAAAGTTGTTATGACTCAAAATCATAAGTAAGTTAAAACTAAATAACAAATCACATGATATATACTAGATAATGAAATTAACGTCTTTACAGATTCTTATTTAGTCCTTACTTTACTTCAGATGAAGAAAATGACGTTAAAATTCAAAAGCGCATACGACAATTGAGCTGGATTACGGGCAAACATTTAGCATGCAGTATAGATGAAGTAAATCCGGATTCGCGGGAACTTGTCTACAATGCTATTACAGGTTATTATAAAGAAAAATAATAATAAATAAATAAATAAATATAAATATATTTCTCAGAAATGGTAGGAATCGATTCATTCTACTCACCTCAGGAAAAATTGGAATGTACTATACGTTGTTGTCGTCATATATTCGAATTGCTGAAGCATTCCGTTGGTGGTCCAGCGAGTGCAGATGAATTTCTACCAGCTCTTATCTTTGTGGTGCTTAAGGCAAATCCTGTACGTTTGCATAGCAATATTAATTTTGTAACTCGTTTCACAAATGCTTCTCGTCTGATGAGTGGTGAAGGAGGCTATTATTTCACAAATTTGGTAAGTTTTTGTATTATCTATACTATTATCTATGACTTAGATATACATATGTATATACATAATTTCACACTTTTCGTTTTTAGTGTTGTGCTATTTCTTTTATAGAAAATCTTACCGCTCAGAGTTTAAATATGGACGAAGAAGAATTTGATTTATTGATGTCGGGCTCAAGACATTATAGTACGCCTTGGGAGAGTGCTTTAATGGCTTGCGAAAGTTTACATTTGATCTCGGAAAATATGAAACGAATGGATATGCTTAAAACTCGTAACAATAATATAAATAAAGGCCTACAACAATTGACGTTGGACTTGAAAGAATTTCAGGTAAGACTTTTTTGCATGAATTTCATGAAAAGTTTTATACTTAAATTAGTAGTCCATAGTATTTTGTAGTCTGCATAAAATATCTGTTTTCTACTTTAAAGGTTACAGTTTGTTTGAACATAAGTACATACATATAGTATATGTTTATGTTAAAGGATTCCATGTCATTTTTACAGAACAGATATTTAAAAAAAAATTTTATATTTTAAAATCATAAACCCGTGAAAATACTTCACTTTCCATTCAGTCTATAAATTTATTATAAAAAGTGTGCGTTGCTAAAACCCAATAAACAGGAATACTTGATTTCAAAATGAAAGTGATTTGAAATCAAACCTTTTCTCAAATGATAAACGTTAGAAAACGACTTGAAAATAATTTGAAAAAAGTAACCTCAACAAAAGAGGAAAATTATTTTCACATTGAGAAATTCATTTATTCTCAACTGACTTAAAACGTTTTTCAAATGTACTAAACTCGAGAACGTAAATTAAATACAATTTACGCTTTGTAAACTTATTATTTTTTCACTTTTACGTTTCATTTTTTTATTATTCAAGTTTTTATTCATATATCTGTATATCGGGTGTTTTTTTAGCTGCATAATCATTCTGAATGTCGCAAGGCGTCTTTAACAAGGAGTTGTTGTACTACCACACGTTGTTTGTGCAAGCTAATCAAAAACAAATAATGCAAATATTACAAAAACAATGTGTACAGCAAACAAATTGCCGCCTGTTTTAACAACAGCACGTTGTTTGATACGCCTTGGAATTTCGATAACTTTGGTTTGACAGCTGAGAATGTCAAACTGTGTTTTCATTTCTGTTCAGTAACATGATCTAAATATATAAGGTCTGCTTGACAGTTCAAATTATTTTTACTGGGACGTCATCGTCGAGATTTGTTTTTAATATGTATGGGGTTTGTTTTTTTTTTTTTTAAATATTTTGCAATTTTAAAGGTAAAATAAATAAAACAAATTAAATTGTTATGTTATGTTATGTCTTTTTTAATTTTCTTTTTTCATTTTTTTCTTGTATTAATTTTTTGTTTAAATTTCTTATTCTAAAATATAAACGACTTTTAAAAAATAACGATTTTACATTTTCAGGCACATCTATGTTATCACATTTAATGTTATGGTATTTTAAATAATTATTTCAAAAACTTAAAGTATTATTATTAATTTCCTTAAATATATTTTCTAATTTTAATATGTTTCCCATAAATTCTTGGCAGGGTTTATAGAACCCTCTGTTTGAACTGCAACTGACTTATTTGCATTTTCAATATTTTCAATACTTTCTTCTTGTAATTTCTGCAGACTATAAGTAATTGTAAATATTATTTCATTAAAAAAAGTGGATTTTAAAAAAATTGTATTTACTTAAAATCAAATTCAGCAATTGCTTCCTTTACAATTTGTTTGTTTGCTATTTTTACGTATCGTTTCGATCTTTCGACTGGTAAAATGCTGTTTACATGGATATTTAAAGATGGGACAGCCTTCGCATCTAACAATCTTTTTCTTATTGGCGTGTTCAATAATATATCCTTTAAACGCTATTCATTATTCGTAAAATGTCTAGAACAAATTGTTCCAGATTTCCAATTAACATTTTTTTTACCGCATGCATTGATCCACACTTTCTTTATTTCTGGATCTTTTGGAAACGTAAAATATTTTAGATTTGTATCATCCTGCTTCGAGCTTTTACAATCTTTTACCACACAGTATTTCATTGTCCAAATAAATTTTATCACTTTCTACACAAATTGTTTATTAAAAACTCTTTTTTTTTGCTCTAACTCAGTTCACATTTATTTTTAATTAATTGTCAATAAAATAATCCTTTAATTTTCTTAATAAATATGTAATAATAATAATTTTAATCACTAGCTTTTAAATTTCCATTTAACCACAACAAAACATTTCCCGACGATGACGTCAAATTAAAAAAAATGGCAGCTGTCATTCAATATCAAGCAGACTTTATATATTTAGATCATGGTTCAGTAACAATAAATCAGCGCATCAAACTTATTTATGCTCTCAAACAAAAACAATTTGTATGCATTTAACAAAAACAATATGTACAGGGTGTCTGGTGGCAAATTTATATTTTTATATACCATTATTTCAAAAAGTAGTAAACGGTGCGGTGGGAGGGTGGCGCCGTTGGAGATATCGATTGTGCGGATTTGTCAGTCACGATATCGCAGTGGTCGAGTGAGCATCGCGCGTTCGCTGTGAAGACATAGAACTTTTGCTTCGCTTTGCGTTGCAGTTTCGCTTTGACATTTAATATGAAATGTACACGTTTATATGAAACATGTCACATAAAGTATTCTTGACGCAGCGCAAAGCGATAAGTTGGGCATCTTCTATCTTTTTGCGTGCTTTGGCAATCAGTTTGAATAATTTTCTTTATTCGTCTCTTTCTTTCTCTTCTTTTCGTTTTCAAACAGAAAAACATTGTAATTGTATATCGTCAAATAACATTATTGACTTTTATTTTTATAATAAAAAAATAAATAGCACAATTATCAAACACTTTTCTTTGGTAAACAAACAATTCGTGAGTGTTGTCAAAGCGTTTATTGTGTCATACACCTTTTGCTTTACGCTTTTCTGTCAAAGTTAGAAACGTCACGCAAAGTTCTATGTGTTCTATGGCCTTAATGATTCTTACGTAATTGCTCGTCGACAATTTTATTCAAAGTTCGGTATTCGGCGAATAAGTGATGGACCGAGTGTAAATTTCATTCGTTCATGGGTGCAGAGATTCCGCGCATCTGTTTCGGCTATGGATGCCCCTCGGCCAGGGTCCAGTCGATCTTCAAGTACTCCCGAAAACATTGAACTGGTTGAAAGCAGTTTCCGTAAAAATCCGCGACCTTTAATACGGAAAAGAGCAGCCTCACTGGGACTTCCAAAAGCCATTAATCATGAAATTTTAAAAAAGGATCTGAAGGATCTGGATGACATTCTCTTTAAAAAATAAAACCCGCATTTCCATTCTATCGTTCAATGCTCTTAATAAAACTTTGTGTCAATTATTACGTTTTTATTTAATTTTCAAAATATAAATCTGGTACCAGACACCTTGTACATACATGTGAATTTTGAGAGCAAAAATCATCCTACGCGCTGATTTGTGTTTGCCACGACATCATAAATCGTTTAACGCCAGAACAAAGCTTCCAAATTATGGAAATTTACTTCAAAAAATATAAATCTGTTCGCGAAGTTCATAGACCACTTTCCCCATTTCACGGTCAACATAATCGTCCTGGTGAGCAAGCAATTCGTGCAGTTATTGATCGTTTTCGTAATCAATTTACCCTTCTCGCTTCAAAACAAGACAAAGAAATGTGTGTACCGAAGAGAATATGAACTGAGCAAGTAGCTGCCGTTACGATGAAAGGCGAACGCTATCGAGCCATTGTGACTGAATTTGTGTTTCCAAATATTAATCAGCTAAACATCTTTGTGTGTCAGTTGTTGGCGGAACGTTTCAGTGTCGAAGGCATAGTCACTGGTCACTGAACAATACCGGCTTCAGCTGAAATCACAATCACATCAGAATGCCCTCCTTCGTCGGTATTGTGTAGCACCGGGAAGTAAAGTCATAATAAATATGGCTATTAAACAGAAGCTTCGTCACTGCTGCGAGTACAAACAAAGAACGTGCGAAAACAGAGCTGTAAAATAATTAACTAAGCTTCACCTCCTGTCGTTTCTCCTACTATCCCTTCCTATAGTTCCAGCACAATGCTTCGCATGTGTAGGAGTCAACTCCTGAGTGCTGGTCCCAGGTAAAAAAAACGACATTTGGATCCAACAAGATGGCGCAACTTTCCGTACACCGGACTTAACAATTTACTGCACAATGACAAGTACAAATTAGTACTTTTTGAATTTCTGCGAATTTGATACCTCACAACTCGAGCATTTGTCAACCGATTTTGAATTTCCAATCGACTGAGTTTGGATTACCTTCGGTTCCATTTTTTTATTTTTGGAGAATAGGCAGTGTCTATTAAATTTATACATTTTCAAACACATTGCCTGCCCTTGACTAACTTTAGCTTAAAAAAAATTTTAAAGTAGTGAACGGTGCTTCCAGATTTAAAAAAAATTATTTTTAGTTTTTAGGCAATTTAATTTGGAAATTTTGCGCTACCATAGCGAATGTACATACTTCCTTTTCTCTTCACTTCTGTAATAATTTTGAGTTTAATTACAACTTCCACATAAATTATCTCATTGGTAGCATTCTTAAAAAATACAACAAACCAATAGAATAATTTTTATAAGAAAATCATGCAGTTGATGATACGTTATTTTGAATTATTGTTATAACTAGTTTATTTTTGATAGTAGAAGCTTAAAACATATATAAATGAGGTAGTGAAGCGTAATCAATAAATAAAACTACTTTCGAATGTTCTGAAGATTACATTTTAAGTGACGATTTGTAAATAGATTAATGTGAAGGTTTTAATATCAAATTCATTAGGCTTTACTCTCCCAAAGCTATAGAAAGACCATTGGAATAAATGAGTTTCCAGATATTGACTATGTTTAGATGTCTTGAGACTCAATTTGTTATATATGTATATCACGAAATCAATGTAAAGCACTGTTACAGTTTGCGAAGAATTGTAATCTATTTTGTCGAGAAAATATTTTTGTTTGCCGTTTCTATTATTCAATTTTATGCTCTTTTTCAAAAAGGAAAAAAGTTTTATTAATTGGATTTTTAGTTTCGTTCATATAAAGCAAAATGTATCGAACGCACACGCTACCAAATTGACATTTAGGAAATTAGATGTCAGTTTATATCTAAAATTTCAGCGAATTTACTTGAAATAGAGTTTTCATAGTTTTTTAGAGCTATTAGAAGGTTTCGTAGATTATATAATAAGTATTCACATATGTATGTTATCAGAAAAAATATACATAAATACTACATACATATAATATTTTTTTAACATTTAACATCGTCACGCACAATTACATCGTACTTTTATAATACAAACTCGTTTGTTTTGAACATGCTAAAAAATAAAATGTAATAGAAAATGATTGAACTTTTCTTATCTCTTTATATAAAGCTGAATGTGCGTTTGTCTGTTTGTTTGTGTGTTTATACCTTTTGTTATGCCATTTGTGAACCAATCGCGATGAAATTTGGTTCACTTTGTCTGTGCAACTCCGGGAAAATTATAGGGGTTACTTTTTTAAAACTAGGACAAGGAGAGCGATAGGGGGAATTTTCTGTCCCTCCGAAACGTTCAAACCGATTTTAATGAAATTTAGAACAGATAGATCTGCATCTAAAGATGCTCATACGCTATTATGCATTTTCAAAACTAGGACCAGAAGAGTGATAGGGGGAAAATATCGGCCTCTCCAAAACTACTTAGCCGATTTTGAAGAATTTTAAAACTTGGATGTATTTGAGTTTAAAAGACACATTGGCAATTGTGCAACTCCGGGAAGGGTATAGGGTATTACTTTTTTTAAAACTAGGACCACGAGGGAAGGTAGGTGCAATTTCCACGCCAGCGAGGCCATCTAACCGATTTGAATGAAATTTAAATGTGTTTATGTTTTTGCGTCTAGAAGGACACATATGCTACATATATATTTTTTAAATAGAACCAGGGGGCGTCGTAGGGGTAAGATATGCCTTTCCAGAACTGTATAACCGATGGAGATAATAACGGGAGCGAAGTCGCGGGTAAAAGCTAGTTTTAATATATTTTAGATATTATTAAATCCAAATTAGGCAAAAGATCGTAAAGTTTTTAATGTGAAAGATTTCGACATGACCAACCAAAGGAAAACTCTTATTTTAATTTTATTTCTCTTATTTGAAACGAAAAAAAAATTAATTCAAGAAACTATAAAACTTTATTATTGTGATCGGAAAAAATACATCAGATTTACAAGGTGACTGTTAGGAAATGTAATATAAATGATGAAATGTTTCTACTACTACTAAATAGGAAAGCAACCGTTATTTTTACAAATTCATTTTAAAAAATCTGATTGCAAATCGAGAGATTATATTTTACATAATTTCTCCTGTCTCTAAATTATTACTTTTTAACAGCACGGATGACTATTCTGTGGAATTCGTGATATGGAGACACATTACGGTTTTATTTCTATCAGGTGAATTCTTACGAATTGCAATGTTGTTAACATGCAAATACGAATATGTACTGTTTTCGAACTGATATTATACAGCAAATCTAGTGAGATTAAAATGTTGATAACTTCGGACAATATCACTGCTATAATAACATGTAAGAAACAGCATAAAATGTATACATGACATAATTTGTATTTTGTAGTATTTTATTTATTCATTTGATGCAAGCCAGATTCAATTAGGTAGTAGCATTATGTGTTGTTGTACTACAAGTACAAAACGAAACTTACTCAAAATTTGACAGTAGTCTATAAAGGTGGTACTTGGTGGGAACAGTGTTGCATTTCATATAACTACGAGGGAAGTTCAAAAAGTCACGGACTTATTGATCCGCCGTCATATGGCTAGATAAAATTATACGGAATTGGGAATTATTTTTGGAGGAATTTTAAGTGCCTGTGATTTAGAAGCTGTATCATTACTTCTAGAAGATAATGAAATTGATACCTTTGAGCGATAAGAAACAAACTAAATCCAAAGAACAAAATCTTAGTATATAAGGTATAATAACATTGCTCGCTTGCCTTCTGAAAATTTATTGGTTCCAAAAAACTAATTACCTCTAAGGATCGTTTAAATATTATGTACCAGAATGTTCGTGGCTTGAATACTAAACTGTCTACTCTCCTTCTAAATAGTTATTGACTTTACCTATGATGTAATTATCTTTACTTAGACCTGGCTTTGTGATGACGTTTTTAATGCAGAAGTTCTCTGCAATAAATATCAAATATTTAGATATAATCGCCCTGCTCGAAGAGGTGGTGGTGTTCTGATTGCTGTTTCTTGCTTATACCCATCTGAAGTCATTGTAAATGAACCTTCTAACATTGAATTTGTTGCTGTTGCCGTAAAATTGAAAAATAAAAGCGTACTTGACTTGTTCTTATATTCCTCCGGACTCAGATTCTTCTGTTTACGATAAACATGTTCAAGCCATTGAGTCTGTTGTTTTACATGTTGATACAAACGACTCTATTTTTGTGGTTCGTGACTTTAATTTACCATCAATCTCGTGGAAATATACACCTGATACACCTTATTTAATACCGGTAAAGAACAGAAACTGCCATGATGAATTTTTAAACTATATTTTTGGATTAGCTCTGTATCAAATGAATTGTGTCTTCAATGATTTTGGGAAATTACTTGATTTGGTGTTTGTTAAAGATGTTGATGATTGCACTATTATTCGTTCGGAACCTATTACACTGCCCGAAGACCAATATCATCCTACGATCGAAATTAGCTCTTCTATTCCATCCGAAGATAAGTTGACGGCTTCTGTAGCTGGTAAAGTTTTTTGTTTCAAACGAACTAACTATAGTTTGTTGAATGATTTAATAATAAATACATGTTGGAGTGACATTTTCAATATTCCGATAAATAACAATGCGGATATTGATTCGATTATTACCATTTTTTACGATAAAATCTACTCGTTTTTTGAAACTTGTATTCCTAAACAATTTGTTCGCACTTCAGTTGGACCACCATGGAATACGAGGCAGCTGTCACGTCTAAAAAACATTAAGAACAAAAATTATAAAAAATATAAACGGTCTGGTTCGTTTGTTGACTACGGAAAGTACGCAGTCAGTCGTTCTCAATATAACCTGCTCAATCACGCTTTGTATAAGGATTATTTAATCAAAGTGAATAACAATTTTGTTCGGGACCCAAAATCTTTCTATTCATTTGTTAACTCTAAAAGAAAATCCAGTGGATATCCATCTGTTATGAAACTTCATAATCAAGAATCTAGCAACGTTGATGTTTTTTGTGATTTGTTTGCTGAGTTTTTCGCCAGTACTTATTCTGATGCTGTTTACGATAATGGAAATGAATATCCCTATGCGCTTGCATCGAATCTAGTAATATCTTTTCCTACACTAAAGTGCACTGATATTTTGTCTAACTTGAAAAAACTTCAAATGTCCTTTAATTATGGTCCTGATGGAGTTCCAAGTTGCATTTTAAAGCGATGTGCTGAATCATTTGCCACACCATTAACTTTATTGTTTAATGCTTCGATAAAATATGGCTATTTTCCTGTATTGTGGAAAGATTCGTATATAATACCTCTATATAAATCTGGTAATAAGTCCGATATTACCAATTATAGAGGTATTGCTAAATTAAGTGCCATTCCGAAACTGTTTGAAAAACTACTTGCCGATTTTTTATGTCATCACACTGCATCGTTAATGTCACCTTATCAACATGGTTTTAGAAAAGGGTGCTCAACTACAACTAATGTTCTTCATTTAACTACTTTAGTGAATTATGCATTTACCGAGAAGAAACAAACTGATGCCATGTATACGGACTTCAGTAAAGCATTTGATAAAGTCAACCATCAACTTATTCTTGCTAAACTGGATCTATTCGGCGTAACTAATAACAGTTTAAACTGGTTAAAATCGTATTTAATTGATAGAAAACAAACCATTCGTTTTAACAACAGTTCTTCTAAGTATATAAAGGGTGGTTAAATTTCAAGGGCCGATGTTGATTTTGAATAAAACACAAACTATTTAGGAAATTATTGTAATTTTATTTTATTATGATATATTGGTATTACTCAATTATGTATGGAACAAAATATCGGCCAAATGGGCGCCGCGACCACGGCGGCACACCTCCATCCGATGGTCCAAATTTTCGATGACCCTGAGGCATAATGGAGGTTCTATGCCGTTAATGTGCCGAATTATCTCATCCTTTAGCTCTTGAATTGTTGCTGGCTTATCGACGTACACCTTTTCTTTCAAATAACCGCAAAGAAAAAAGTCCAACGGTGTCAAATCACATGACTTGGCGGCCAATTGACATCGCCATTACGTGAGATAACACGGCCATTGAATTTGTTGCGCAAAAGAGCCATTGTTTCGTTAGCTGTGTGGCAAGTGGCACCGTCCTGCTGAAACCACATATCGTCCACATCCATATCTTCCAATTCTGGCCATAAAAAGTTCGTTATCATCTCACGATAGCGAACACCATTCACAGTAACTGCCTGACCGGCCTCATTTTGGAAAAAATACGGCCCGATGATGCCGCCAGCCCATAAACCGCACCAAACAGTCACTCTTTGTGGGTGCATTGGTTTTTCGACAATCACTCTTGGATTCTCATTCGCCCAAATGCGGCAATTCTGTTTATTGACGAATCCACTGAGGTGAAAATGTGCCTCATCACTGAAGATGATTTTCTTCGAAAATTGATCATCCACTGTTGCCGTGGTCGCGGCGCCCATTTGGCCGATATTTTGTTCCATACATAATTGAGTAATACCAATATATCATAATAAAATAAAATTACAATAATTTCCTAAATAGTTTGTGTTTTATTCAAAATCAACATCGGCCCTTGAAATT
Source organism: Dexiosoma caninum (assembly GCA_963924685.1). Classification (NCBI taxonomy): domain Eukaryota; kingdom Metazoa; phylum Arthropoda; class Insecta; order Diptera; family Tachinidae; genus Dexiosoma; species Dexiosoma caninum. The sequence goes on along the minus strand of OZ004729.1, from coordinate 48,682,055 downwards.
TAACCACCCTTTATATGTCTCATCTGGTGTTCCCCAAGGCAGCCATCTTGGGCCGATTCTATTTTCGCTGTTTATTAACGATCTTCCTAATGTTATCAACTTCGCCAATATACTAATGTACGCTGACGATGTTAAAATTTTTTATTCTTTTAATAATTTTATCGACCACGTTTATCTTCAGAATGATCTCGACAACTTTTTTGTATGGTGCAGACATAACATGATGGAGCTGAATTTAAAGAAATGTAAATGCATGCGCTTTTCCAGAAGTAACCCAATTGCAGCTAACTACTCTTTGGGAGATCATCAGTTGGAGTTAGTTGATTCATTTCTTGATCTTGGAGTTTTACTGGATCCTAAACTAAATTTTTCTTCTCATATTACCTTGGCTGTAAATAAAGCTAGAGGTGTGCTTGCCTTTATAAAGTGCTGGGCTAAAGAGTTTTCTGACCCTTACATTACGAAACAGCTGTATGTGTCGCTAGTTAGACCTATTTTAGAATACGGATCAATCATATGGGATCCTCACTACAACTTTCATAATATTCGTATTGAATCTGTGCAAAAACAATTCTTGTTATTCTGTTACGTTACTGTTTACGTTTTACATTAGTTATTAGTTTTAAAGGGTTGTAGCTGGTTGAAAAATTATGCCAACCAAAAACCGTTCTCTTCACAGAATGTGCCTACAAGGTGCCATGTTATGCCAAAATGTTATACGAGTAGATTAGCATTAATAAAACTACCTACTCTCAAAAGTCGTCGTACAATGTTAAATGTGTCTTTTATGATAAACCTTATCAATGGTAATATTTGCTCCGAATTTCTGTTAAATTCTGTTAAATTTAGTGTACCTTGTCGTAGTATTCGTCATTATAATCTTCTTGTTATTAACTTTTGTAGATCTAATTATGCTATGGCTGATCCTTTTACGAGGTTATGCCGACAATTTAATAATTTGTCTGAATTTGTTGATTTTTCTTTAAATAATAATGTTATAAAGCATAAAATCATTGTTTTTCTGAATTCTTAAATTCAATATAGTCATAAGTACCTTGTTATTATGGTGATTTCTTTTCTGAACAAATATGTTGCCCTTTCGATGGATAACATTTTCTACAGTTTGCCCACACCTTTAAAAAGTGATACATTTTTTACTGCCACAATGGTACAAAATATTTGAGATTTAATATTAATGTATACTTAGCGTTTCACTGTTTCTACGGTTTTTAGCACCATTTTATCAATAAAAATCGTCAGCAACATTGTTTTCTAATCATCTGCTATTACCTAGAACAAACTGCAAAAACTTTAAACCGAAAATTTATCAAAAAAGTTTACATTGAAATAAATAATAAATTAAACAGAATCTTCTTCTAACAAAAGTCTGACGGACTCTAGTCAAAGTGAAGAGTATATTGATTTTCATAATTCTTATTTGTATAAAAAAGTACTTCACAAAGATGTAAAAAAGGTTAGTATATCACCCCGACTTGAGATTAGAGGGTCAAATATGTTGCATATTTTGCCAGTTATTTGTGCAACATATTTAGAAAGGAACGAAATAGCTTTTTTTAATGTTACATATTTTTTAGAATGGAACAGAAACAGTAACGAAATGTAGCATATATGTAACATTTTTGTCAGAAAAGAAAACGCCATTAGTCTGTAAGGATTATATCCATTGACTAAATTTAAATAAATAAATAAATAACTATCGCATGTAATTCTCTTTGCCTGTAAAGGTATCAATTTCAGTATCAACCTAATGAAACATAATTATGTACATTAACAAAAGTTTTCGTATACATATGTATTCATTTAAAACAATCAAAAGGTAAAAGCATATCTTGTTGGGTCATGCCATTAGTTATTAGTTTTAAAGGGTTGTAGCTGGTTGAAAAATTATGCCAACCAAAAACCGTTCTCTTCACAGAATGTGCCTACAAGGTGCCATGTTATGCCAGTGTAAATTGACTCAAAGGGTCGATTATGGATTGCAACCGAACTGCAAACAATCTGCTCAAAATTTTGCTTTCCGGTGTCATTATTTAATATCAAGAGTAAAAGTCCTACCGAAATTGATAACAGTTATGTACGTATCCTCGAGAATATGTAATAAGCTGATAATATGCAACACGAAAAAATTGCACTGATAACCACTATTTTTTTCTCAATCCGCTGTGGTCCCCTAACTAGAAAAATTATCATTATTTCAAATTCTATGGTAAGGTTTTTGTAAAAATTTTTTTTTCTAAAATTGGGGTTTTTTGAAGAGGCTGCTTTCATAAAACTTATTCAATCTTGTTATGCAATACGTCAAAAAATTTTAAATTAAGCCAGCTTCAAGTTTTGTTACTATTATTTTTGTATTTAGCCATTAGTTTTGGAGTTATTGATGAAAGTCGAAAAAAAAATTTATTTCTTTGGAAAAATTACCAAATATTTTAATTCAAAAAAATTAATAAAAAAAAATACAAAACACAAAATAGTTACCAATTTTACTACTTAGTCTAAAAGGAATGTAATAGAAATAAATTAAACTTTACTTAATTAAAATCCATGGATAAATGCTTGTTTTATTCCCGATTAAGTGAAAGTACCTACTTTTGACATTTTTTATCTAAAATTTGTGTAGAGCCGAAAACGGTGGTATTGTTTGTTGTGTATACGTGCGTGCATGCAAATTTTATTTTTCATTAAAAAATTAAGTAAATGAGAAATGGCATCAAAAAAAGGTATATAAAACAGTGGTGTTCAAAAATAAAATGAAGGTGTATTGGTGAGAGAATTTGCCCAGCAAACATAATGTCAAACGTTTCAAATAAGAAAGAAAATGCCAGCTATATAGAGCTTATTAAATGAATGTAATTTAAATTTTAAGAAAAAGATAAGAGCATCAGGGACCATAAATAGCAGTTATCAATTTTAATAAATAATTTTAGAACACTTATTTGGGGGAAAAAACAAAAATAAATTCATATAAAACATTTTTTTGGGCTTAAATATTAGACTAAAAAGTTTAACCATCTGTCATTCCTCATAATAATTTTTAAAATCGCTTTGAAAATTTTAAATTAAACATTCCATGTTAATACTTGCATGGCAATTGCGAATTAGTAAAATATTTTTTAAATTCAACGAGGTCATTTTATTTCGCTGTAACAAACGTTTTTCATGTCTGAAAATATTTCTTCGCATAAGTAGTGGAAAAAAATGATAAATATTTTAAATACATTTTTTTGAGCAACATCTAAATTTTTCCAAAACTCTAGAGTTCTAATTTTATCGAAATCTTTTACCTCAGATCTAAGTATTATTAGCTCTGATTGAAACGTGTTCATTACCCGCTTTTAATGTTTTGTAACATAAAAGGCATTAAATGTTTTGAAAAACATCGTTTACCATAAAATACTTTTCACATTTCATTTCGTGAACTTTTATTATATTTTAATTTTTTTCGTATTCAATTCTAATTGAATCGCGTGTGTTTATTGTGCTTCGTCCAATAAGAAACAACAACAATGCTTAATAAATTTCTGAAAAAATGACAATAACCACCCGCATGTGTATTCATCGCTTGCTCAACGACGACTGAATGAAAGTTTTTAAAAGAGAATAACAACTGTCTGTGTAAATTTTTCAACAAAAGTTGTATGTGGCGAACATCACTGATATAAAGGCTTTACTTTGCACAATCAGCATTAGTCAACAAGTGAATTCCGAGGACATAGACTAAATAGACAAGACACAAAAAATTTTAGTGCTGCCAGGTCAACTACTTCGTGCGAGAGGGACAACAAATATTTTTAAAAATGTTGTTTTCTTTGTCGTACGAACCTTGTGCAATTTTCCTTTGGTTGACAGAAAATAAATTTTTGTGTAAGATATTGGAGCAAATTGGAAATAATTTTCCATTTTCCCCCAATATCATGAAAAAAGTGAAAAAAGCGATACAACGCAAAAGCGGATGTAGAAGCCGGAGAACAAAAACCAGAAGGTAAGCACATATGTATTTAATTAAAAAGTAATTATCTAAATGCTTCTACTATATTATATTTCAATTTTTTAGAAGCCAACATTGCGTTTTAAGGTGCACAGAAGCATATAAGCTCCACATGTTCCGGAAAAGTCTACACAGGTAGGTGATATACACTAGTGGCACAAACTAAAGCAACTTACCTGCTGTTATACTATTTTCATTGCAATATTGTAAAAAACGAACTTAAGGATTTTTAAGGATTACTATTACATATCTTATATTAATTTATTAAAAAAATTTTTTTGAAAAAAAAAATATTTTGTTAAAAAGAAATAAAAGAAACATAAAAATACTTCATTAGATGGCAAAAAATAAAGCAACTCTTACAAAATTTTTTAAATTTTGCCACATATCTTAATAATTAATCGCATATCCATTGTTTTGCAAAACAGCGGCACATCTGCGAGGCATTGAAGTGATTAATTTACCGATTTCGTTTTCTGAAATGCTTTCCCATGCTTCTTTTATTTGGAGGAAAAAATTTCGTTTATTATTCTGTTTTATTTTTCTGTCCACCATGTCCCACAAGTTTTCTATGGAATTTAAATCGGGTGACTGGGCGGGCCATTTAAGTAAATTAATATTTTCATCTTGAATCCAGGACTTAACAAGTTTCGATGTATGTTTTGGATCATTATCGTGCTGAAAGATCCATCCAGCAGGCATTTCCGTTATTGCAAATGGCAACATGACAGTTTCCAAAATATTTTTGTAGAGGTAGCGGTCCATAGTTTCGCTTATTTCATACCGAGGTCCGACTCCATTGAGTGAAAAACATCCCCACACCATTACATTACCGCCGCCATGCTTAACAGTTCCCTTACAATACCTCGGATCTAACCGCTTATTTACAGGTCTTCGAACACTTATTTTTTTTGAATCAGATCCTTTCAGGTTAAATTTAGATTCATCGGAAAACAATATTTTTCGCCATTCTTCAACACTCCAGTGTAAATGTGTCTTAGCAAATTCGATTCTCGCCTTACGTGAAATAAACGGCTTTTTTGCAACTTTTCTAGAACGCATTCCTGCTTTTAAAGCTCTGTCTCGCACTGTTCTTGCTGTAATATTTAAATCTAATTTGTTAGCAATATTTTGCGATGAGACAAACGGATCTTTTTTGATTTCTCGGATGATCATTTGGTCCTCGTGAGCTGACGTTTTACGAGGTCTCCACTGAACCAGTTGATACAAATTTTTTAATAAGACGACAAATAACCGATTTATTTATGTTGAATCTTTCTGAGAGACTTTTTTGTGTAATTCCACTATTATATTGTTTTATTATTTCATTTTTAATATACGAATTATATTTATTTCTCGCCATTTTTGAAAATATTTCTTCAGCAGCTTCTTTGTCTTTTTTTAGCTTTAAAATTCAAAAATTTTATATTTTTTTTAACATTTGCACAAACTTCTAAAGCAAAAACAAATAACTGCATAAAATAACGGGGAAAAATTAGATATGATTAAAATAGTATTAATTTTTATGAAAGTTTTAAGAACAGTTGCTTTAGTTTTTACCATCCAAATCTGAGTCATTTTTATTTTTTCTTTATTTTTTTTATACTTAAAATGTTTTTTTTTTTTAAGTTATTTGTTTAATTAATATAGTCTAACACCTTGTAATAGCAATCCTTAAAAATTCGTAAGTTCCCAATTTACAATATAACTTTGAAAATGGTATAATATTAGGTCAGTTGCTTTAGTTTGTGCCACTGGTGTATGTACATGTTATCAAATTGCAATTTTAGGCCCTAATAAAAAATTTGTCAGGCAATACATGACATCGACGCCAAAGAATGGATTTATGCAATAAAAGCAGCTATAAGAAGTAGCATAACTGGCTCAGTAGGAGTAGCAAGGTAAGTCATACATTTTCTATTGAGTGCTAGTGTCCCAACTTCTAAAACCCACCCCCAAAAGTGTTACTGTGTTTTAAAATACAAACGTCCAGTTATTTTATTAAGCACAAAACCAATTGGAAGAAAAGTGTTTAGTGCTAAACAATTTGTTAACATAAGCAAAAGAAATTCCAATTGATTTTATGATTAACAAAAGCTGTTTTTGTGTTTTATAAAATAGCAATGATTGACAAAACCAAATAGAACAAACATTTTGAAACAGATTGTTAAAATTTAATTTTTAATTATTTCGTTTTCTGTTTTTATAATTAAAAATTAAAAAAATTTATTTGTTTTTATTTTCTTTTATATATATGTTCAACGAGTGCGCGAATATGTGGTACTTGGTTTTGGATGAGATGAGAAATGGAAACAACTACAGCGAGAAGAAATGGAAAATAATTATTATTAATTAAAAATACTTTCTGTAGTAGAATTTAGTTTTTTCTTTTTAAATAAAAACAATTAATTTACATTAAATTGTATCGGTGTAACATTTATTTATTCAGTTTAGGTTTCTATTTTTGAAATTAAATGATTTTAAAAAGAGGAAATAATCGTGAAAATTAAGTTATACTAAAACAAATGCTTTGCCTTCAGTCGTAAAAGAGGACTAATGAAATTTTAAAACGGAAAAATCTATTAAGAAAGAAATGAATAAATGTAATATTTCAAATGGCTCTTAGCACAATTTTAACATTATATACTTTTTCTTTGTCATTATTGAACTTATCAATTTTGCATATAATTTTTTTCATTTTATTCATTCAAAAATATATTCAAATTTCATTAGAATATGGTTGGGCGGATAGTATTTTGAGAGAACCACTAGATTTTGTACATCGTCAAAGGCAGGCTCTTGAGAAGCAAAGCGAAAACTGGTGCTCTCTATGCTAGACAATTCTTCATAAGCTTTTAAGAAATCATAATGACCACAAAGCTGTATGAAGGCAAAAATTGTTGACAAAATATCGTTCAAATGTTGAAAAGCATTGCCAGTTAGGTAAATGCGCAAATTGAAAAGGGCTTAAATGGAATTTGTATCGAAACCAGATTCATCTACTCCAGCTATTAGTTGTAAGCCCCAGAGTCTTAAAAAAGGAAAACAACATTTGCAAATGTTAGCAGCCATTAGATAATCAGTAAAAACAAAATAAACTAACCTTTTTCTTAAATAAGCAGACAAACTGCCTTAACCATAATAACCAATTAGATGAGAAAGCGATCAGGGTTACATTTATACAATTTTGCCATCGGTGGCAAAACCCAAGTTAATTCCAATGCACATACATTTTTTGTGGTTTTAACAAAGCGCACTTCATTGTAAAATTCCTTGTTAAAATACTTGGTAGATTATTGCTGGGTATATCCGTAAAATGTTTCATGAAACTCCACCACCACCAGCACAACAAAACTTTTTAATTCATCAATAGACAAACGTGCCGGCACACAAACATACACACTAAAGAGCTGCATGATCTAGCTTTATAGATGAGCACGCTCATGTGTTCATTATAAATTGCCTATGTTCGAACACAATGTAACTTAGTGACCATACGTTTAATTCAACTGCGATGTCAGTGAGCAAAAGTTTGTTCATACCATCAACACATGAACTCTGTTACTGATTGAATGTGTTCTTGTGATCATGAGCATGTGCCCGTGTTTGTGATTATATGGTTATGTTCGAACAAAGGATTTTAAAAGTTATTGCATTTGAAATAAGTTTTGGATTTATAATCTGTTTTTTACATTTCATTGTTGTATGTGTATGCCGCCTACAAAACTATAAGGTACATTTGTATACTTATAGAAACTACAAAATGACTGTAAGTAAATTTTAAAATTTTTTATTCTTTTATTATTTATGTTTTTTTTGTAATTTAGGATTTTACAGAATTTAATTCTTATTTTGGTTTGTTTTTGTATTAAAAAAGTGAAGAGAATTTGTTCGTTATGTTAATACAAAAAACCTTATTTTCCCGTATTTTATTTGATTACCCGAACATGTCATCGTGTTTGTTTTTGCTCATAGTTATTATGGTTGTCTGCAACTGTGATCATGATCATAAACACAATTGCTCGTCTATGTTCATGTTCAGCTCATGCTTGCTCGCAAGTGTTTATAGTTCATACATGTTTACTCATCGTTGCTTCAATACAATGAACACAGTCGAGTATGATACAAAAAACAAGCCGATCATGTTCAAACATGCTTTTTCTTTTGTTCATGCAGCTCTTTAATACACACCATGGTTTGGTAGTTAAAGTTGCATCATCGGTTTGGTGCAATTTCTGATAGAAGAACTTTATGTTGCTTTTAAAATTAACCAACCAGCCAATAATATAAAATCTAATGCATTACTTGCATTTCCACTCTTGCCGGAAATTTCAGTCAAAGTTTTAGAACTTATTACACAAATTTTTTTTGTTGTGCGCATAGAATATAACACTTTTATTTGCACATTAACTTTTTATAATATTTTTTAAACCGCGGATTTAAGATTTCATTCATAAAAATTTAAATATTAACAAAAAAACAAATTTTTCCCAAAAAATTCACATATTTTGCTACTCAAAATTTATTTTACATAGCAAAACATCTGTTTTTAAAAGTATAGGTATAACCATTGCATATGCTATCATTTTATTCACTCACACGAACCTTGTAACAAAAACTGATTTGGGGCTTTTTCAACTGTCACTTGTGGGTATTCTGTATGTATATTCTGTGCCGAGGAGACAAGTGTTTATTTGAGATACAAAAATAAAAAAATTAACGAAAAACTTAGAAAAATGTTGAGCAAAAATAAGCCAAATATATTTTGCTATGTGTGTAGCAAATATTTTACCAAGAACAAACGGCACTATTTTTAAATTTTTTAACAAACTAAATACGAAGATTGTTTTCAAATAAAAGTAGACAACATTGACCATTATTGGACACCTAGTTCGATATGTGGGAATTGCCGAGTTTTTTTAAGAAATCTATCTTCATCGAACTCTCAGTAAGTACTTTTGAATGAAGTTTTATATATATATCTATAAATTCTCTCACAGGAACTTTTTCTCTACTTACAGAACTCTCAAGAAAACGGTACAACCTATGACGTGGAGAGAAACATCGAGTCAAGGATCTGATTGCTATTTTTGTTTAAACAGTAAAAGATGTTTTGGAAAACACATGCGATGGTCCTACCCCACCACTTCAACCGGTGGACTTACATTTTCCGTTTTACATCATGATAGGAAGTCATCTCATCACCCCCTCAACTTTCATCTTCGAGCTTGTGTAGTACATCAGATGATCTAATACCGAAACTTTATAATCAACTTGAGCTCAATGATCTTATAAGAGACCTCGACCTAACAAAAGTGAAGTCGTAGCTTTTAGCATCTCGCTTAAAAGAGCGAAATTTCATAGAAAATGACGTCAAGTCAACTACGTACCGGAACCGACATAAGCCATATGCGAATTTTTGTAAAACAAAGGATAATATATGTTTTTGTTACGACGTAAATTGTCTTTTTGTGAAGCTAGGGCAAAAATATGTCGCACGTGAGTGGCGGCTGTTTGTTGATAGTAGCAGAGAAAGCCTTAAGGCTGTTTTACTACATATTGGCAACGAGAAGCCATCTATACACATTGCTCATGCCGTGAATATGAAAGAAACTATGGACACTTTATTAAGAAATTTAAACTATCAAAAGCACAACTGAAAAGTGTGTTGCCACTTAAAAATTGTTGCAATTTAAACAGGCCTCCAAAGGGGCTATACAAAGTATTGCTGTATTCTGTGCCACTGCGATAGCCGAGAAAAATCACTACATCACAAAACAAAATTCGACAGCACGCTAGGCCTACAAAATGTATTCTGTAGCTCGTTTCTGTATTTCTCGCATCGTAAAATTACTCACATGAAGTGTGAAAAAAAAATATTTCATCGTTTCTCTATTTGTGAGAAAAAAGTGTGTCTGTATTTGTATGCGAAAACAGACAATACTGATTATGTTGTTACTGGAATATTTCCAGTAATTAAGTGTCAAATTCAAGTCAAACGTCAACAAAAGAAATAAATAAGAGAAAAACAATTAAACAATGAAAAGTTAAAAAAATTGGAATTAAATATAAAGAAAAAATATAGTAAAAATCCGAACAAAATGTATAGTGCAGCAATAATAACAGCTGAACATACACTTTTAGTGCCTCACATTGCCTCTTGAAATTACAATTTGCGTTTAATTTATCACACTGACCTCTACCAAATTCTGAATTGGGTGACATGTAGTCCACAAGCTTTTGTTTTTGTTGTTTAGATATTCTTTCTATTTTCTAAATTAAAGCTAAATTCAGCTGATTTGAACTCCATATTACGTTATTTATTTAATTATTTAATAAAGTACGCACGAAATATTTCTATAAATTTCTAAACTTTGCTGTTCTCGCAAATTATTTAAATGACAGTTAATTCTCGCAATGTAAAGATACAGAAACACTTGTGTGCAAAAAACCATGTTTTGTTTCAATTTACACTCTTTTTGTTACAATTCCCTCGTTCCATGCGAGAAATACAGAAACGAGCTACTGCATTGATTAAAAAGGACAAAGTAATCTTAATACCACTACATATAAAACTGGGATTAGTTAAAAATTTTGTTAAAGGACTAGACAAAGAGAGTAGGCCCTTTGCTTATTTAAAAACAATATTTACAAATCTTTCATATGCATAAATTTGGAAGGCATTTTTTTGAAGAGTTATTATCACCAGGTGAAAAAGATGCCTGGAATTCATTTCAACAAATTGTTTCTAACTTTTTAGGATACATCAGAAGTCCAAATTACAAAGAAACCGTACGTGATTTGATTGAAAACTATTCAAAAATTATTAATATTAATTAAGATTTTTTTTTATTCATGTTTGCTATTTTTCGAAATTTCCTATTTTAAGTGTAAAAATGTCACTAAAAATACATTTCTTGCATTCAAGAACTTAAAACTATGGAGCAACGTTATCAGGGACTATGGAATGAAAATATGATGGGAGATTTGATTTGGTGCCTTATTAGGGAATCAAATTATCAAAATCACAAGAGACTAAACAAAAGTCGATATTATCTTTAGATTATGCTTTGTCCATATTTTTGATTAAAATATAACTAGTTGTTAATTTTGTTTGTTACAAAATGTCTATTAAATGCTAAAAAAAATTAACTGTTCTTTAAATTTATGATAGTGCTATTAAAAAAAATCACTTTTCTGTCAAAAGTATGTACTTTCACTTAATCGACAATAAAACACGCATTTATCCATGGATTTTCATAAAATAATTTTTATTTTATTCCCGTTACATTTACCTTTAACATTAAGTAGTAAAACTGGTAACTATTTTGTGCTTTGTATATTTTATGAATTTTTTAATTAAAAAATTTGGTAAATATTCCAAAAGAAAATTTTTTTTTTACTTTTTCATCAATAACTTCAAACCTAATGGCTAAATACAAAAATTATAAAGCTGGAGTAATTCAAAATTTTTTGATGTATTATTTAACAAGATTGAATAAGTTTTACCAAAGTTACTACCAGAAGTAGGGAGCATTTTTTTACAAAAACCTTACGATAGAATTTGAAATAATGATGATTTTTGTAGTTAGGTGACCACAGTGGATAATGGTTATCAAAGAAAAAAAATTTTTTTCTAATTTCTTGCATAGTATAATTAGTAGTTGTTGTGACACTGATCACTGCCGTGTTCAGAGGTTTGTGCTATTTCACCAAAAAACTTGCTCAAAATTCGATTCGAACAGCAACCTTTCGTGTTACTTGCAGTAAGATTCGGTCACTAATCTGGTCTTCTTGCTCAATAAATGTACATATGTATGTAAAAAAGTATTTTTAATTCACAGGTTAATTTATAATGTTAAAGCGCAGAGAGTATATTTATGACGTTACGGAAAAGGTAAAGAATGTTTATGATAGATAAATTAAATAGATAAAAGTTTCACTGTTTTTATCAAATACCTATAACATGTTTATTTTAACTATTCTCTTTTTGAATTAGACAACCAATTGTTTTTAATTTTTTTATTGCTTTTGTAAATGAAACATTCAAAATGCTTGTTACTTTTTGTCTAATTGGCATCATTGCTTTGCTTGTATTTATAAAAAAACTGAGATTTAAAAATAGAATCTCAACAAAATCTTTTGATCCTAAATCTAAAAAATAAGAGAAAAAAAGAACCAAAACATTAATAAAAAGTATTCATAGTACACACAAACTATGCCCAAATAAAATTATAAGAATATTTGCAAATTTAAAGAGATTTTAACTTATAAATCGCCAGGTTTAAGAGAAAACGATAATTTTGGTCTAGAATTATTTTTCCCTAAAATTACTTTTTGCTCTTCTTTAACGCGTTTTTCTTGTTCCTTGCGCATACGTTGTCGTTCTTCATCCATCAAACGCTGCTCTTCGATTATGGCCAAACGCTCTTCCGCCTAAAATAAAAAATAATTAGTATTCATATTTTTAAAATATTCAAGAGACTCTGCTTTACCAATTTGCGTTGGGCTTCTTCAATTTTGCGATTGTTTTCGGCCAATATCTCTTCCAGTTCTTCTCTTTTTTTCTTTTCCTCTTCCTATAAATTACGGAAAGGAAGTTTGTATTAATATAGAATTTTCATAATAGGTAGGATATATGTTAAAGTGATTATCTCTTTCAACGAAAATACATTAAAATAATTTAAAATTTAAAAATCTAAGATAAAAATACAACAGTTCAAAAGACATTCATTTTACTTTCAAAGGTATTGGTTGTTATGGTTAATTCACTTTTGTTGTCTATTGGCAAAATATACATATCTTTTTTTCTTTAATGTATTATAAATAATATTTGTTTATTTTTTTTAATGTTGTGTTTGTTCTTCACATTTTTTGAGTACGAAGTCCATTTTTGCAATAAAGAGAAATTTGAACAAAATTTACTTACAATTATTTTTATTTAACATCGAGATTCCAATACTTTTGCGTTTAAAATATGTTGATATACAAAGTTAATTACAATTTACTCTAAATACGTTATACAAGACACAATAATAAATTTAATATTTATTATTTTGGGCAGTTTAAAATTTTTTAACTTTTGTATGTGTATTCAATTAAAGATAAATATAAGAGTTTATTCAAATTTTTTAAATTAAAAAAATCAAGTAAATATGAAGGTATCTGAGCTGAAGTTATATTTGAATGGACATCAAATACAAGTGAAGAAAATCTGTTAAAACCATTTCTTATTAAATCGTGCAGCTTTCCGTTGATGTCCGTTTGCGTATGTTTTTACGATATATCATTCCTTTTTTTTCCTTTAAATACCTCTCAATCTATGTTTCCGGCTTATTGTTGATTTATTTTTTTTAATTTATCGTTGATATTCTCCGACTCTGGTCTCCAGCTGTGTTTTGCTAAATGTTTTTTATTTTTCATTTAAAACTTACTTTCTTAGGTCACATCATTTTTAGTCACTATTTGTGAGTTTTGTGGTAATATGTAGTAGTCATTAGGTGTGTTTAATGTCTTGTTAAAATAGTTATTTGTTCATATTGTGAATAAAGGCTCTCACAAAAGACGCTGTATTCATCAAGGATAATTTCAAAGACTTGTATAAATATATAGCAGATCCTCCCAAAGGTCTCTAAAAATGTAGTTTCACTGGCCATCTAATTATATAAATTCTTCAATTTTTTTTAAATATTATTTATGCCATGTAAATGGTAAAATCATTTAGAAATTTAAGTGAAACGAATTTTATATATATTTTTTGTAAGTTTTGGTTGTTTTTAATTCCCTGCATTCGATTTGCAATTTTCTTTGATGTAATTTATTCCTTAATAAATATCTCATGTAATTTGCTTTCCAGGAAATTTTCGAACTTTAGCCTAATTTAAAAAATTAAGAATCGTATATAACAAATTTCTCAAGATATTTTCTTACTTTATTAAAGTACGTTTAGAACGTGAAAACATTCTCTAACTGTTCAATATTTTCAACATAACGTTAAAAAAGAAGTGTAGAAAATTTTATTAAACCACAGAGGCGCAGACATGAAAATACTCAATTAAAATTGTTCACAGTAGAACACACTGGCTTAAATAAATGACCAACAGAAAATTAGTTCATTATTTTTTCATTCATTTAAAGATATTATTTTAAAGCGTCTAGTAGATGAATATTTTAGCCAACTGCAGATGTAACATATGGTTGGCTTAGGTAACCATTTTGGGAACTCTGCTATTAAAACAAGTTAGTCAGGGAAAAAGGAAATTAATTCCGTTCATAAAAAATTTTAGGAGTTTCTGCGCACAAAAAGCTTAGTAAAACAAATAGTATGTATTATGAATTAGGTATCTTTCAGATAAAATGAAAAACAATCGGACGGCTTTTGTTAAACAAACGTGTGAATGTTCGTTTGTTAATCAAAATTTGGCAATTATTTGCAATGTAGGAAAATGCTGTATGCGGTTGGGAGAGGAAATGGGATAAGGAATTTAAAAATACACATGAAGTTAATGTGTTTAGAAAGCTTGGAGTTTACTGGTTAATTATACCATAGCTCCAAGTTTACTGCAAAATTCCTGAATACGAGCACCTACCTCTCTTCGCCGCTCTTCTTCCCGTATCTGCTCACGCCTACGTTCCAATTCAAGCATCATTTCACGTTCCATTTCAATTTTGGCCTGTTCCACACGTCTTTTAACCTCCAATTCAATTTCTTCACGCCTTTTTTCTAGTTCTTCTTCAACGCGGCGCTTAACCAAGAGTTCAATGCGTTTTGAAGCTTCTTCTTCAATTATCTAATTAAATGAAACAAATAAAAAAAAAATCATGATATTACGCATATATTAACTAATTTATATTAATTACCTTTTGTTCAGTCTCCTTCTGACGCCTTTGTCTCTCCATTTCAGCCAAACGTTCAACCTATTTTGAAGACAATTAGTTTCATTAAAACAGAAATTAATTTTTCATCTTCACACTTGCCTCATCTAATTTCTTATAGCGGGCCTTTTTGTGCCGACTACTGTTCTGTGTCTGCGTCTGTGAATCGCTGTCCGTATAACAACTTGATGATACGGAAGATGTTGACCGTTTCCTTGACCTGTGATGAATATGTTCACGTTCCCTATCACGTACTCTTTCCCGCTTAGTGGAATTGTTACTTCCGCTGTGTCCATAGTTATTGTAGGCATCTACTTCCTTTTCACGTTTGCGTTCACGTTCACTATGATGCGATTTACTGCGTTTTTTATGTTTACTTTTGTGATGCCTTCGTTTAGGCGTAGGACTGCGTGATCTTGAACCCATTTAATATGTGATTTTATCAATATAATTAATTCTGAACGCTATTGTTCCCAAAAGTTTTTCAGAATTTCTTTGAGAAAATGAATAAAAAAATTACAGCCTAATATCGATTGTTGACGCAATAGTGTTATCAGTTTATATTACATTACCTATATGAAGTGACAATTCGATGACATGACGGCTATCAAAACAAGTATTTACGCAAATAGTGCTGACAATTTCAAATAAAGGCTTATGTGAATTCAAACCGTAATTTTTGGTATATTGGAATTTCAAGAAATTGATTGAATATTTTTACTGACCCAGCATTTTTGTTATTAAAAACAGAGAACATAGAACCCAATAGAAAATATGAAATGTGTTAATAGAACAAATGTTTCGGTCAATTTCCTCTTTACGTTTTCAAAACTATAAAAATACTTTCATAACTTGTACATACATACATACATATATATTTTATATACATAATAAATTATGTAGATAAAAAGGAGGGTACTAGGAACTATTAACTATGGTTTTCTCCAAATTCTTGGTGTACTATTGCAATGCTTCAGTGGCTTTTACGTTGATGTTGTTGACTGTTTTAAGCATTTCCGGCAGACATATTTTGCCGAATAGTTGGTGTGTTTTTTTTTTTTTTTATCTAGGACCAGCACTCAGGAGAGGACTCCTACACATGCGAAGCATTGTGCTGGGAACTATAGGAAAGGGATAGTAGGAGAAACGACAGGAGGTGAAGCTTAATTAATTATTTTGCATCTCTGCTTTCGCACGTTCTTTTGTTTTATACTCGTAGCAGTGCTGAAGCTTCGGTTTAGTAGCTATTTTTGTTATTATTTTACTTCGCCGGTGCTACACAATACCGACGAAGGAGGGCGTTCTGATGTGATTGTGGATTGCTATCAGCTGAAGCCGGTATTGTTCAGTGACCAGTGACTATGCCTTCGCCACTGAAACCTTCCGACAACAACTCACACAGAAAGACACACTAATTGCACATCAGAAAAATGCGAGATGTTTATTTTTTATTTAAAAATTTTTTTTTTTTGTCTGAAACTGGGGTTGAACCCTTGTCTGTTTTTTGGTTGTGTATTCAACGTGCAGACTACCATCCATCGTGCCATCGCCACCCTGGGCTTTTTTTAATAAAGTTACAGTTAATGGTGTTATATAGGTGACAATGCTTAGGAGATTAGCCCTGTAATATTTCTTGGTGGTTAATTGGCGTATGTCCCATTCTATGCCGGATGTATGCTTCAATGCTCCACTACGTCTAGTAGTGGTCCTATTTTAAAGAGTGAGGTATATCCGTTAATATCAAAGGGATATGTATAGTAATTAGTTTCCGTTTATATTCCACTGTAAGATTTTGTTATCCATGTTAAAGAGTGTATATATTTAAATATCAATATCGCAGAGAGAGGAGTCATTTCAGATCTTGTGATTTTGCAGGGATATTACTTCTGTATTTAATGCTTTTTGCGTATAAAAGATAATAGCGTTGTATGTATCCTTACTTTTTAATTACAGATGGAAGTATGTTCAAAGATTGAAGTTGTACTAATCGGGGCTCCTTTAACTATTTTGCCCATTAAAACACCTGAATTCCTAATACCTTATGCCCGAGCTCATCTTTCAAATGAAGACGACCAAGTTAACAACGACAGCCACAGAGGAGTTGGCAATAAGAAACGACAAACATTTGAGAATACTAAAGTCTTGGGTGGCCATTATAAGCACAATTTATTGGCAGCCATGGATACTAGTGAATACAGTGCAATGGGAATTTCTGAAAAAGAAATACAAAATAAAGTTCTTTCTTTACCCTTAAAACCCCAAAAGGTGGATTCATCACCTAAAAGAACTACGACAGCTACCGACAGTGTCTTAGATATTGATTCATGTAATACAAATCAGAACTTATCTATATGCAATGTGCCGAATACGAATTTCGGTAGCCTGTCTCCTGTACCTTTAACCCAACAGAGCGGCGACTTGCTATTTGCTTCACCCATTTTTAATTATAATGCATTCGATACTAATTCTTTACTCGATGAACCATCTGATTCAACAGATGATTTACTGTTAACTGCCGAATTTCGAGGAGGACTTACTAATATAAATTACGACTTTGATTTATCCGACCATAGCAATGAAAATAGTGTGTCAGAGGATGTTAAAATTAATTTAGCTGAATTCGATCCACTTTTCAAGCCATCAACATCACATAAAACTGGTCAAGAGCAGCCTTCTACATCTAGTCAAATGCAGACCTGTCCTCTGGACATATTGAAAGATAATACGAAAAGTTTAATCGACAGTGATACACCCATAATCGAAGGCATGCTTCCATCACCTATAAAACCGGTAACTGATTATCGAGGGTTTTCATCGTTTGATATACCATCAATTTCCTGTAATACTGGTGATTTTAGCTCTTTAGTGCACTCTATTAATCCTGAATTAATGGCGGAAAAACAGCAGCATTATAAGTTCAATAACGAAAATAAGTAGATATCATTTTCAGCTATAACATAAATTTATTCCGTTTTCGATGTTAGGTAAAAGCAAATGGTTTATATGATTTCTATTTATAATTTTTCAATTCTTAAACAATTTTGTTATAAACTTATGTATATCTGTATATGTTAAGGTGGCGTAATAATAAAATTTACTCAAAACAATTTGATTTGAAGTTCATGCATAAAAGTATTGTATATATAAAATATTTACCTACATATCTAAGTAGTTAATTCTGCATTTAATTTTCATTTCATTTTGTGCTATTAGGTCTGTTCGTTTACTCTTAATTGGGCACCCGCGGCGCCCAATTCTACCCAGAGCGTTTTCTTACGCAAAAATTGGGTAAATGAGAGAGATTTTTAGAGAGCAATATTCTTGTTCTTCACGCACGAGAACGCCCTTATTTTTTCTTCGGGCTAGTTTGGGCGTGAAGAACAAGCAATCAGCTGGTTTATAATAAACATTGAAAATAACAAAGGAAGTAAAATTAAAAGTTTCCCAAAAATGCGATGAACAAAGAATTGTTAATTTTATTTCATGATTTGGGGTTTCTTTAAATAACACGTATAAGCCAAATTATTGTGTTTTTATGGATGTATGCATGTGTGAAGATTTGTAATTGTACATGGTCATATATAAAACTCGCATAAATTATTTTATTTATATGTATATGATTCTAATTTCAAAATTGTGCTTTTTCCCGAAAAAATATGTGAATGTATTATTACATACTTTATGGTATTCTCATAAAGTATTTTTTTATATAAAAGCAAACTCAAAAATTGAGTAGGAAGGCATATCCATATAGTACTATTTCGCTAATGCCTACTTAGCTCAGCAGTGGACTTTTCCCAATTTTTGACTACAAATTCAAGATTCTTATGTTCAAAATTCAACTAATCAATCGAGAATTAAAGTCGAATACCGAACACAACACCAAAAATTTATAAAGAAAAACATAACTAGTCATTAGTTTACTTTTTTTATAACACATACATATTTCTATTTTTAGATTTTTCTTCTTATATATATATATATATATATATATATATATAGAAAAAATACTTTATGAGAATATCATAAAGAATGTAATAATACATTCCACATATTTTTCTCGGGAAAAGCATAACTTTAAAATTAGAATCTTATATAAAGAGATATTCTATTTTATTTATTTATAACAATAACCAACCGACCGCATAGGGCCATATATAGTTTGTGAACTACAAGTGTAACATAAGAATTATTAAATATGTAGGCATCAAATAAGCTAGAAATAATGTTTATGAAAAATTAATAGTTATAATATTATTCGAGCGCTACTATATAAATTGAAAGTTATATTGCGCATGAATTTGACTCTATATATTCAGAATCTAGATCAGTTCAATTGCGAGAAATGCTTATCAACAAGTGAACTACGTGTAAGATGGAATCCTCTGAATTTTTGTACAATTTTGAAATAAAATGAAGATTTTTAATTTTCTGTACAAAGTTGCACCAACTTTTTTTTTGGGTAAGTTCGGTCTAGAATTAAATTATCGGCTGTTTTTAATTTATATATGATACTAAGAAATTAATCAGAAAATTTGCAAAGAAACGACAAAAGTTTTTAATTTAAGAGATTTTTTAAATAAATTTGAAAATGTATATATTTGTGCATATTTATCACTTTATTTAATCAAAAATGGCTTTTACTTTTTTTTCAATTTATTTTTGTCCACATTTTACAGCTGTTACCAACGATTCAAATGTTTTTGTTATGCACGTTGAACAGACCTATTATGTGATAAATATTATGGTTTTTTGCGTTTTCATACTTTTGTATATTTTGGTCTCTTATTGAGATAAATTATGGATTACTATCATTTTACCTAACTTTACCAGAAAAGTAAACGAACATACCTATTAAATAACAAAAAATTGCGGAAAATTTGATGTCCGACAAGCAAAGCGAATTACCGAATTTGCTTTGCAACAACCTTGCATTTGCTCTGGCATGGGTTATCAATTCTCATTGGTAAGTACAAGAATGCCAATTGACACCACGAAACTGAAGAAAACACTGAACAAAACAAAAAATTATTAAAATTTTTAAAAGAGAATGCCCACAAAACGTAAGATGTATCAAAAACGCCGCAAAAAAGAAAAATTCGAGCAACGAAGGAACAAAAACCAGTCGATGCTGCACCAAACAACTGCCACTACTACCTATCAGTATAATAGCGCAAGGGCTAGTACGGAATTTCAGTCTACCGATAAATCTTGTCAGCAAAATTACTCGAGGGATCAAATAACTTCTTATTCACAAGGTTTGCAGTTATGGTGGCAAACCTATTGCACTGCTATAGAATTTTATACAAAACAACAAAATGCTTGGCATGCTGACAGGCAAGTAAATCAATCGATGCTTTTGCAGAAATATGCAAATGAGTATGAAACATCATCATCAGAAGAGGAAGAAGGTGTTGTGTATGCTTCCTGTTTTGCCAGCAATGAAAAAAATTTCGACCATGGCGTCAGAAGTGAAAAAGCTGCAGAAGAACTTGTGGACGAAGATTATATTAAATTTTTAGAAATAACCCATAAACATCAAGAGCAACTGCGCTTGAAACGATCTTCGGATTCTTGTTAACGTAAACTTTTTTTTCTATACAGTGGCCAAAAAAACTATTCGACATTGCAATTATTTTCTTATATTTCATTGAAAACGCTAGTATCCTTTTGTTTTTTATATGTATAAACATGAGATCACATTGTATTATATGTATTTAATAATTTATGGTCCTAAAAATAATAAAAATTGCACATTTTTTAACTCATCCATCTGTTTGAACGAAAAAACAAAAATTGCAAAGCAAAAAAAGGATTCGACTGGCATTGTTTATCCCTTATTCTGATTGTGTATTTCTTATTACTTCATGTCATTGTTGGTAAAAATATCGCTATGTTTCTTGTTTATCATTTACAAGAACTTTTTTCTTATTTCTGTGCAAGTGATCGCGATGATGGGACGTAAAGGAAAAGAAACTTCTGTTGATGTAAGAAATTTAATAATACATCATTTTAAATTAGGAAAAACGGAAAAGACTATATCAGAAATCGTTTAAAAGTCAAGAACTACTGTATATTACATTATAAAAAAGTACAAATCAAGTAAAACTGTGATAAACAAGGTAAGGATTGGGCGACCTTGCAAACTTACAGATTCAGATGAACGGCGAATCGTGCGTGAAGTAAGAAAAAATCCAAAAATTACTGCTAACACTTTAGCTAAAAACACTGAGGAACACTTAGGTATATCCGTTACACCTCAAACAATAAGAAACGTCTTAAAAAAGCACGATTTCCATGCACGATCAGCCAGGAAGAAGCCACACATTACTAAGAAAAATAGAAAGTTGAAATTAGATTTTGCGAAAGAGCATGTAAATAAGCCAATGGAGTTCTGGATGGATTTTATTTTTGCTGACGAAAGTAAATATAACCTTTATCGATGTGATGGAAAAGTTCTGGTACATCGCAGGCCTAACACAGAATTGGATGAAACGAATATGGTACCAACTGTTAAACATGGTGGCGGTGGTGTTATGGTATGGGGATGTATGGCGGCATCAGGCGTGGGTAATATTGGGTTTATTGATGGGATTATGGATCACCGAAAGTACATTGACCTCCTAAAGCAAAATTTGAGGTCAAGTGCTGAAAAATTGGGTCTGGCAAATAGATTTCAGTTTTATCAAGATAATGATCACAAACATTGTGCCACTAATACAAAGCTTTGGCTTTTGTATAATTGTCCAAAATTAATAAAAAAAACGCCGCCACAGTCCCCAGACCTTAACCCTATTGAACATCTTTGGGGTCACTTGGAAAAAAAATCAGAAAACGTGAATTTACGAACAAACACCAGATGAAAGTTATCCTGCAGGAGGAATGGAGCCAAATTGATCCAGAATATACCAAAACGTTGGTAAAATCTATGCCAGATCGTTTAAAAGAGGTTATACCACAGATGTTATAATCTGTGGGTTATACGTAGGCAAGGAAAAGCAACTCGCTGCTGAAGTAGAAATAAGCTTGTATTTCAATTCATGTATTTTAAAAATGTTACCAATGTCGAATACTTTTTTTTGCTTGTTTTTTGTTATTAATATTTTAATTCATGTGTTTTTTGCTTTTTTTACTTTGAGATCTCATTTTTTTTACTGAATATAACTTTGTGTTCCTTAATAAAGACTTTTATAAGTTTATTTTGTTAAAAACAACATTCCATATTTTTTTCTTGATAAATATATAAAGTTTACGGCCTATGTCGAATAGTTTTTTTGGCCACTGTATATGCATATACAGTGACGGACAAAACTATCAACACAACAAGTACTCCAATTTATCATCTTTGAAAACTCGTGTTTTGACTTTTTTTGAAATTTGCTATAATATTCGATTGCTATACTGAATAAAAAACACATAAACGAGTATGAAACAATCAGTTGTTGGCTCCAGTCGATCTGCGATCAAAGTTACAAGAAATAAAATGAATATTGACAACAATACTGCCACACTACGTCAAACTGATTCAATATTGTGATGAATATCAAAACAATTTTGATATTCGTCAATATTACACAGAGCAAATATGTGTGACTATTTTTCGCACGCAATGACAAATATTGAAGCTGAACATTGATCGTGTATCATGCGCTTTAGTCACCGTCCATACTGTGAAACATTTGATGCAAAACTTTTGAGTTTGTCGATGAGAAGGGGGTGAGGAGTGGAAGTAGGTACTCTGTTTCATGTACATGCTGTTTTTCTTGAATTTCTTATTTGCATCTTTTGACATGAGGTGTATTTGACGTTTCATTTTATTTCTTTTCGTTTGGTATACTGTTAACATCTATCATAATAATAGCTACCCTGTTTTAGTTTACACGTGTTACGTATGTTAATTTTTTGTGAAATATAATCAAAAATTTAAAAAAAATAAAACTGTCTTAAACAAAAAAAAAATGTCGTTTAAGTTTAAATTATACCTTGTGCTTCAAATGTCTATCCAAAAAAAATATTCACACCTATCGCAGGGTAGTTATTTTATATTTACATTCGGTATTGAGAAATGTCAAAAAAAATTAAAAAAGAAGATAGAAGGGAGGAATAAAAAATACTAAACATGAAGCAAAAGATTCATGTATGGACACGGCTGCAGTTTCAAAAGAGAATTCAAAAAACTTTTGCAGCAAAAACTCCACAGTATGGACGGGGACTTACTCATTTCTTTATTTTCAGAGAGGGTTGCAAAAGCAATGACATACATAAATGAAATTAATGTTTTTCTTGCTATTGTCGCTCGTGTGTGTTTACTTTTGAAGGAGCACTAAAAAACAAGTTTGACATCTTTAATCAGTTTTACACAAACAAAATGCCTTTTGGTTTTGGTATTGTGGTTTTGTTGTGAGTTGCGGCTACTTGATAAATATACTTTGAGAAACAGTGGGCCATACCCATAGTCTCAGACTTAAGACGTCCTACTAACAACTTTGCTACTGTAGTCAAAAATAGAGTATGTTTTAAGTTGAACCAACTTTAAGTGGGTACCAACTCAAAGGTGGTATGTGTTTGCATACAAACTGAATCAAAATATAAGAAATTGGCATCACCAACGACCAGCTGACACATATTATATATAGCTATAATTACTCTCAATAAGAGAGCAAAATGTACAAAAGTAAGAAAACGAAAAAAACCATAAAATTTACCAGAAAAAAAGAAATTTCAATTTTTTTACAGCTCTGTTTATATCGGAGATGATATTTGACAATTTTAAAATTTTACTTTTTTGACCCCAAATGTACTAAAAACATAAAAGTTGTGTTAAGTTTTACTATTAGTAACAGAAAGATAAAATAAAATGAATTCTTGAATATTGAGAATTTGTTTCGAAATCAATCATATTAAAGTAATACTGAAGGAGTTCCTATTACTCGAGAGACCACCTCATTGCAAGACAACCAACGTGTTGTTGAATAGTTAAAAATTAATGCAGTTCATTACAAAAGTATTCTTGAATTTTCGCAAATTCATCAATTTTACAGAAAGGATCATTTTACTCGTTTGTAAACTTATAATTCGGACTAGAGTTTTTGAAGCTCCGTACGACTGAGTTTAGACGAGAAAACATTTAGTTTGGTAGCATGTTACGGATGTGGAAGAGAGCATCGGTACTCGGCGACACGTTTCAACAACGACATGTTGTTTTTGCCGATGGATAGAATTAATTTCTATGCGAATCCCTGAATAGTTTGTTTTAATATTTGTATATTTTAAATAATTGTGGGCAATTATATTAAGAAAAAATTCACAGATGATGGCCCACTTCAAGGTTCTGATGGATATTTCTATTTTATATTATATTACATTTCTTTTTTTTATATACATATGTACATATAAAAATATTGAAATAAAATCAACGTAAAGAATTGAAATAAATAGTGTTTCATTTCAATTGGGATATCCGTCTACAGTGAGCGATATATATGCATCAACGCTGACTATCACATGCACACAGAAGTTTCGGTCATTTTTCTCATATTGCCCTTAAGAAAATGATATAAACTTTGTTCTACGCAATGACCGATAATTCTGTCAGCAATGACGGTCATATCACCGGTCAAATGACCGTCAATGTTCTTGTAGGGCAGCTAAACTTATTAGCTATTTCGCTGGTCACTTCATTCAACAGGCCAAACGTCAAAGTTTGTGAAAAAGTTGCGAAAAGTGGTTGTGAATAATTTAATAATTAAATGTTATATTAAGAAAAATCGAAAATATAATTTTGCTATAATTAATTTAAATTACTGTACAACGTATAATCATATGAATATACTTTGGTACTTAATATCTAGTGGAGTAAAGTAGTACTTTTGCAATGCAAAGTGTACTGAAAAAAGTACAATTGTACGAGCTTGTTTATCCCTGATTTTCATTGGAAGTCTAATGTGATTGATGACAGTTTACCGAAAAAAAACTATTTGTGAAAGAATTTATTTAAAAAAACAAGCATTGAAAGAATTTATTTAATTATATTTATTTTTCAGCGATGGGCTTTTTTATGAAAAGTTTTTTAACAATTTATGGTTTAAATAACAAAAATGTTTGTAATTAATTATTGTTAAGAAAAATTTTTAACACAACTTTTTTAATGTCTGTCAGCTGTTTGCGACATTTGTAATTTTTCTTTGTTATTTTCAATGTTGTGGGTAAAATTGGGCGACCGCGGGCGCCCAATTTGTGGAAAACGACACACCTTTTGTGATATTTGCATTAGTTGTTTTTGACATATCTCGAACAAAAAACGTTTGGGGTAGTACAACAACTCCATTCGCCAACACCTTGTTAAAGGGTGCTTTAGACCATAAGATTTGTCGTACGTAAAATGAGCGAGAAAATAAAATGAAATTCCATCCGTATTTAAAAAAAAGAGAGTAAAAATCGAATGGTTGTTTTCTGGCTTTTACACCATTGGTATGGATATAATCAAGTAAGATGAAAACATTCTCATTTAATTTAACTACATCTGTTTGCTTGTTTTCCCAGGGATGGAGTTCTTGTGCAAATGAATTTTTTTTTTAATAACCTTGAAAAATATTTTTATAACTTTGGAATAAGTTATTTTCGTGGTCAAAATTTTTAGTGTACTTTTAGAAAATATACGTATATTTTTATAAAATTGTGCTGTCGTGGTCTAAAATGTACATTTTCATTTTATAATTGGTATAAATTTATGAAACCAGTTTTCCCTCCCTGGCTTTCTCACATTTGTTTACATAAAAACGCATCCCTGATCTAATGGTATGTGTTGGTTTTTGAAAAATTTTAAAAAATCAAGAGAGCCATACGACTGTCAAATTTTTTATCAGTATTTTCTCTCAAAATCTTATAGTTTCATTACATATTACGTTTAGACGATCCGACTTGTGCTCTTCTACACAAAAATTTGACATGTCGTACGACAGATCTTATGGTCTAAAGCACCCTTTAACCATATTCATATTAATGGCAATCTGAGCACTAAACTCAGATATAGCCCCCGATTTACGTAATCTCCTCCACATTTGTTTGGAATGCCCTAATCAAAATAAAGGCTTGCCATTAACCCTTTTAAGCCTTGTAATCCTAGATTTAGTCCTATTCCAAAGTTGGCGATAAGTATCCCAATTTCTATCATTAAAATATTTCCGCCAAGCCAACGCAGTCAATGATCGTAGATAGGTAATCTCATTATTGAATTTCAATGAATTATAGTAAGCCGATGGCGTTGACTCTCAATGGTATATAGTTCAAGGTATCAATTAATAAAGTGTTCAGAAATTAAAGTTGTTCATTCGTATCATTTGTCAAGTTGAGAGAAAGCAGAAATAGCTACAATATCAGCGTTTCTATAATCCCTATGGTAAGAGGCGCGAGATGAACCCTAATATCGACAGAAGCACAGATAAAGGATTGTCTTTAAATGTAAGGTTACTAGAATTGCGATGTAACACGAGGCATCATTTCTTGACTGACCAGGAAGTATTCTTCGTAGTGAATGGAAGTCGAATTATGAATTTGCCTTGGGTAATGACACTTCACTGCTAAGGCAAATTCATTACCAGGTAAACTCAATAGCTATTTCGACCGGCAGCTGATTCAACTGCTTTTAACGTATTTTTAGGCCAAACGTAAAAGTTAGTTTACTTTTGTGAAAAAGGTAAGAAAAGTGACTGAATAATTTAATTTAAAAATGTATAATAAATTTCTTTTTGCAATTATTAATTTAAATTTAAGTTATACTACACTAATTTAACACGTGCTTTTTAGAACGTTATATTTAACTAAACACATGTTTTATATTCTACTCAATTCGTCGATCTCTTTTTTTTTTTGTTGTAGAATAGTAATTGAGCTTGAGATCTAATATTATTTTGTGTTGTATATTAAGCACTATATATATAAATAGTACTGTATGGATATGCTCCCCTCTTCGTTATTGAGTTTGCTTTTATAAAAAATACTTTTAATATCATAAAGTATGTAATAATACATTTCACATATTTTTTTTCGGGAAAAAGCACAATTTTAAAATTAGAATCATTATTTTGTGTTTTAAATTTAATTTTTTCCAATATTTTGTTTTCACAATGTAAAACTTCTCCAGGGAAAATATTTTATAACAATTGACAAATTTAATTAAAATTAATAAATTTAAATTCTGTAATGTCCTTAAATTTTTATAACTCAAATAACAATTATTTTAAAAATGTTTACAATGTAAAATTATTTTAACTTAAAATAATTTTAATTTAAAAATCAAGTAAATATTTGATATTTATAAAATATAAATATATTATATCTATTAATTAAAAAAATTAAAGATAATAAAATTAAATTATCTATTATAGGGTGGCGATGGTAGAAGTAGTCTGCACGTTGAGTACAAAACGAAAAATCTTCCTGGGTTCAGCCCCAGTTTCAGACTCATAAAAACATTTCTCATTTTTTTGATGTGCATTTATGTGTCAGTAGTTGTCGGAAGGTTTCAGTGGCGAAGCCATAGTCACTGGTCACTGAACAGTAACGGCTTCAGCTGTATCCAATCCCCACATGCACATCAGAACGGCCTCCTTCATCGGTATTGTGTAGCACCGGCGAAGTAAAGTAATTACTAAAAACGAAGCATCAAAAAGTTAATACGTCTCCTTGACATCAAGACGCTACAACACTGCTATAAAAACAAATAACGTACAAAAAGCAGTGTAGTGAAGCTTCACCTTCTGTGATTTCTCCTACTATCCCTTTCATCTAGTTCCATCACCATCCTTTTTATAATTTTTAAAAGTTTGTTGGCCTATAGCTCTTCTCATACAGTCTCCCCAAAAATGATGCACATACCAATCGACGTGTATTTTTAATAGCTATCGTTGGCGGGTAGTGCGATGTGTGCACGAAGAATCGTTTGGGCGCAATAAGTGAAATACTAAAAAAGTACACTCTAGCTTTTATAAAAAGTTTGTTGGGCTATAGCTCTTCTCGTACAGTCTCCCCAAAAACAGTGCATATATCAATCGACGCGTATATTTAATAGCTATCGACGGTAGGTAGCGCGATATGTGCACGTACAATCGTTTGTACGCAATAAGTGAATTGCTAAAAAAAATACACTTTAAGTGTTTTCGCCATTTCTAAAAAGTTTGTTGGGCTATAGCTCTTCTCGTACAGTCTCCCCAAAAATGACGCACTTACCAATCGACGCGTATATTTAATAGCTATCGTTGGCGGGTAGTGCGATGTGTGCACGAAGAATCGTTTGGGTGCAATATGTGATATACTGAAAAAGTACACTCTAGCTTTTGTAAAAAGTTTGTTGGGCTATAGCTCTTCTCGTACAGTCTCCCCAAAAATGACGCACATACCAATCGACGCGTATATTTAATAGCTATCGTTGGCGGGTAGTGCGATGTGTGCACGAATAATAGTTTGGGCGCAATAAGTGAAATACTAAAAAAGTACACTCTAGCTTTTATAAAAAGCTAGAAAAAAAGTTTGTTGGGCTATAGCTCTTCTCGTACAGTCTCCCCAAAAACAGTGCATATATCAATCGACGCGTATATATGAAATAGCTATCGATGGTAGGTAGCGCGATGTGTGCACGAAGAATCGTTTGAGCGCAATAAGTGAAATACTAAAATGTAAACTTTATCCTTTTTAAAAGTTTGTTGGGCTATAGCTCTTATCGTACAGTCTCCCCAAAAACAATACGTATATCAATCGACGCGTATATTTAATAGCTATCGATGGTAGGTAGCGCGATATGTGCACGAACAATCGGTTGTACGCAATAAGTGAAATGCTAAAAAAATACACTTTAAGTGTTTTCGCCATTTCTAAAAAGTTTGTTGGGCTATAGCTCTTCTCGTACAGTCTCCCCAAAAATGACGCACATACCAATCGACGCGTATATTTAATAGCTATCGTTGGCGGGTAGTGCCATATGTGCACGAAGAACGGTTTTGAAATTATAAGCGGATAACTTCATATAAAGGCGTTGAACAGGTCATTGAATAATTGGCATATATATTCAATAAAATTTATGAACATTATAAAATTTGATTCTAGGGTCTTATTCCTACATATATTCGTTTTTTATTTTTAAATTGATATACTAATGCCTGAGAAATCAATGATCGAAAATCAATAATTTTTTTCACTCTTTGTTTACAAATTCTATGTGCTAGTTAACAAACCAAAACATCCGGTTTGCTAAAGTTTTTTAATTCCGGTTTGATTAATTCACTCACGTATAAACTTTATTGTTAAAATAATCAGGGTTGTTATATATTTTTTTTGATAACCCTGTTTTTTTCGTTTTGACATAGCGTTTCCGCTTTTATTTAGGTATGGCATTTCAGCACAAAGTAGACAGAGGCGTCAGTTCAAAGCAGCGAACGAGCAGAGAAAGAGACATCATCAAGAGATTTGATGTCTCTTTTACCCCCTAACTCTGTTCGGTGATTCCTTTTTCTTCTAAATTCCTCAATATTGTTGTTTTGTTTTGATTTTTATTTTCTAGATGTGAAAATTAGCCGTATTTTTCATCTACTTTATGCTCACAATTTCGCAATTTTTAGCACGACAATGTTACAAACATAGGTTATAGGAATCTGTGGTTACAAAACACAACAATGTGGTGTTTTGTGTTATGAAAATTATGTACTATGAAAATTAATTTCATTTATTAAAACAAATAGATACCAAAAAATCACAAGATGACTAAAATGTTATTTTATTGGCTTATGCACAACAAATTTCTTTTTGGTAATTTTTTAGCTTCGCTATGTTTTTTATTTTTTTATTTATTGCAGAATTTTGTAATAATAAAAGCCCTCATCTGGCCAAAAGAATATTACAATAGATTTAAAACATAGATTCTTAAAACATTAAAAGTAACCCTAAATTTATAACTAGATAACAATCGTTTTAATATCAGCATAGAATTTAAAAGGTAAAGATCATAATACGGCATCAATTTGTTAAAAGTATAATTTATCAAAAAAAAGTAAGCGAAAAATTGTAAGCCCGATGGCTGCGATATCACACCAACTTCCTGCGAGTCGCATATAAACAAACTATGTCATATTGCCAACAAAATGAAAATGAGCAATGAGCAATCTTCGGTAGGTCTTGGGGGGGAACTGAAAAGATCTTAAAACAGCTGGCAAGCGATTCCATACACGAGCTGTACTTACGAGGAAAGACTTATCCAGGAGGGAAGTGTGTATTCTGGGAATGAAAATTTGTGCATTTCTAGATGAATGACAAAATCGAACGCATTGAACTAAAAACGCAGGTGTAGAATTTCTAACAAGTTTATAAAGGCTCATAAGCAGCTTAATTGTTAAGAAATTAGAGAAACTACACTTTAACATTTGAGCAACATACTCCGAAACATGATCCCTGTATGTTAGCCGAAATACGAATCGCGTTATCTTATTGACCAATAGCTTAACTGTATTAATGTTACCATTCGTTGTGCATAAATACACCTCCTTACAATAAGATATCTGAGAAAATAGCAAGGCATGAGCTAACTTAAACCTTACTCGAAAGGGCAAATAAACATTCAGGGAGTATAAACGACGAAGCGTGAAGTTGATATTCGAACATAACCTATTAATATGATAGGCATAGTTCAGCTTACAATCAAGCATCACACCCAACACTTTCAATCTGTCAACCCAACCAATGGGTACCCCTCGAATATGAACCGACAAATCCGGTACCGACAATGTCCCGAACCTCATAGCACTAGTTTTAGAAAGATTAATTCTAAGAGAGTTAGATTCCATCCATGCTTGGACACCGCTCAAGGTATTATTAATTTGGGTCTGAAGTAGATTACCTGATCGCTCCCCAAAAAATAAAAACTGAATACGTCAGCGTATGCGTAGGTTTCACAATATTCCCCATTAGTCACATGGAAAATGTCATTAATATACATAGAGAAGAGTAGTGGCCCCAGAATGGAGCCCTGGGCCACACCTGAAAACACTGATCGTATCCGTGATTGATTATTATTGAGCGAAACAAACTGACTACGGTTACTCAAATAAGAGTGTATCAAAAAACAAGAGCTTCGGGAGAAATTAAAATGAGAATGCAGTTTATTTATCATCTTAGCATGATCTATACGGTCAAAGGCCTTGGATAAATCCAGAGAAACAAGGATGCATGATTTACCCGTATCCATCTTGTCCCTTATCATTTCGGTAATACCCAATAATGTAGACGAAGTGCTACAATTTCGTCGAAAACCAGTTTGCCTGTCATTCAGTAGCGAAAGGCGTGAAATTTGTTCATAGATCTGTGTTTTAACTATATGATCAAAAACTTTAGACAGTACAGGTAAGATACTAATTGGTCTCAAGTTGGTTAAAGCTGAGCTATTTCCCGCTTTCGGAATCGGTATTATCCTAGCACACTTCCACTTTTCGGGGTATGTTGAGGTCGTTATAATGGAATTAAAGAGATGCAAAATATGATTAGCAATTAGAGGAAGGATTATCTTATAAAATCTTAGTGGTATTCCATCTAAACCGCAAGCATTCGATTTTATCATCCTAAATGCAATAAGTAAATCAGACATGTAAGCGCGGTTGAAAGCAAAACCGTCAAAGTGAACACTGGATAACTCGGCTCCTATATCAGAGTTCGTATCCGGGGATATGTTCAGTTCATCACAAAAATAATTGTTTATAGTGTCCACATCCACCCCATGAGGAGCAGACAAGGATTTACCCACTCCTTCAGTTCTGAGCCGATTCCACATCTCCCTTGTGCTCATTTCTTCAAACGCCCTCGAATAGTGACCCTTTTCAACATTGCGAATAACCCTTTTCGTACTATTCCTGAGTTGACAAAACACTCTCCAGTTGACATTGGAACGTTCCCTCATAAATGCTATATTAACACAAAACACGATTAGAACCACAAAACACCATTAAAACAGGCTGCACTATGTTTTTTTTTACTATAATATTAACAAAAAACACAAAACAAAGAAAACCTCAAGGAATTATAAATTTGTTCTTATGCACAAATTGTGGCTTATGTTAACAAAATTTTTCATCACAAAACACCAAAATACTGACAAATTTCTTTTTGGTAATTTTTTAGCTTCGCTATGTTTTTTTTTGCTATATTAACACAAAACACTATTAAAACAAGCTTCACTATATTTTTACCTATAATATTAACACAAAACACAATTAAAACCACAAGAAATTATAAATTTGTTCTTATGCACAAAATGTGGCTTATGTTTACATTTTTCTTTTGTTTACTTTTCATCTTTCGTAAAATTGTATATTTGTCTCTTTCTCCCCCTATTTGAAGAAAAGCTGATTTAAAATTTTTTCAGACCCTAGCTGACACTTCTAGGTATTCTATGATTTCAGCGTAAAAGCTAAGCGGAAAAAACCGTTCCGCCTTCCGCGCTTGTTTAGGTATGGCTGTTAATTTTGCACATTTTGGTCTCTTATTGAGATAAATTTATGGCTTACTCTCATTTTACCGAACTTTACCAGAAGAGTAAACGAACAGACCTACTATTGATAAGTTGTTTTTGATTCCACATTGATTTTATATAGAAGAAGAAGAGTGCGTGCAAGTACGAAATTTTTCTGGAAAATATTAGAAATTTTGTGTTAAAAGCAATTAACATTAGAAAATCACTTTAAATAATCATTTGCTTATGAGGAATAAACCTAAAAAATCAATATGGAAAGTGGTGATGAGGTAAAATAAGAATGTGTCAGAATTTGTATGAACTAACTAAACAATACATATTCTTTTACAGATTGAAATCTGTCAAAATGTGGAACCGCATGAAGTAGAAGAAATTGTAAAATCTAAAGCTGTTGTGAAGTTCTCGCAGATACAGGTGCCAGTGAAATTCAACCGACTAGAATGCAATACCAATTTGAATCTGCCTCCTTCTAATTGGCTGACCAGTGCCGATAGTAGTTATGGGTTACACCAGGCTCTCTATCACAGTCCTGGATTTGCAAGTTTTCGTATGGCCCATATGTTTCCTGATTGTGTAGGCGAGGTAGATGTGGTGGCAGATGCGGAAAACATAAAAAAATTGTTGAAAATGCCGTATACATCTCAGGGTGCCATCAGCATGATTGTACATAAAGTGGGTAATACCATACTTTTGGATGAGTTCGATATTCAGAAATACTTGTTACGTAAGGCCGATGATGATTGGAAGTGGTTAAGGACTTTTATATTGGAACAAATTGTGGCTTATGGGGATGGTGGTCATAATTTTTGTTTGAAGGACAAATCGCGTGAAGCTATTCAACGGAAGAATTTACTGTCCAAGTTTTTGTATTATTCGTTAAAGCAATCATCAAGTACAGAGATCGCCGACAATCAGGAGGAAAATGCCCAAAAGCAAAGAACTTTGCCCATTAAAAATCCTGTATTGCCAGAACCCAAAGTGGAAGAAAATGTTCCTGATCCCAATTCCTCTCATGTTTTTCAACGTAATGTTGTTTGGACTTTTGAAGACATACGTATGCTAATTGGTACGGATATGCCCATATTTGGAGGTCCAAACAGACCTTGCATTAGCTTAAGATTGCGTGACATGACAAAACCTATCAACGTTTTGACTGGCATTGACTATTGGCTGGACAACCTTATGTGTAATGTGCCCGAAGTGGTGATGTGTTATCACTTAGATGGAATAGTGCAAAAATATGAAATCATTAAAACTGAAGATTTACCTTATTTAGAAAATTCACAATTTTCTCCGCAGCTAGTGCGTAACGTCGCTCAAAATATTTTGGCTTTCTTAAAAGCTAACGCCACCAAAGAAGGTCATACATATTGGCTGTTTAAGGGACGTAATGACGATGTTGTCAAATTGTACGATCTAACTACTTTGTGTAAGAACCAAACGAATGCCGCGGAATGTGATGAAAAGCAAGGAAATCCCTTTACGGTACCAGTGGCCATGTTGCTATATACGGTGGCGCGTAACATGAAAAATCATTCGCCGCAAATAACAGCTAAAACTGCCGGTAATATAATGGCGCTCTTAGTTAATTGTATAAAGCTATTGCCCAAGGAAAAATATCCACAAATTGTTACTTCTTCTCACTACATATTGTCAGACTTACACATACCAGCAGGTATAGATCCAAAAGATCCTAAATTTGACACCTCTGATACTGATTCTGATACACAATCAGTGTTTGAGGATGACGAAGAGGAGGAAGATGATGAACACAACTGCAGCTGCAGCAATCACGAGGAGTTATTTAATTTCCAAGAACGGAGCAAAGAACAAAATATTGCTGTACAAAATATATGCGATACTCTTAAAGACATCCATTTGGATAATTTAACTACGAAAACGAGAAAGCACAGACCTTCACCTCTAGTATCATCAGTAGAGGAAAGATGTGCTACTGCACTGGAACATATAAGTAAAGGTTTATCTTGCTTACAATTTTTTAATAAAAATGAAGAGAAATTTATAAAAGAAACTGAAGCTAGAGCCAAAGATGAAGAGAAACAAAAAATTATACACGAAGAACAAAATCCTAATATGGCAAAACCCCTCAAACCCATACCTCTTCCTTACGAGTCCTTGACTGCACAAATTTCAGTAAGTCACAAATCTTTTGATATTGCAGATGATTCGGTAAAAGAAACTAAAAGTAAAAAACCAAAAGAAAAAAAATCGCCAGGTATTGATTTAAAACTTTTAGCAACAGCGCACCACCAACTCCAGCCACCTCAACATATTGCTGTTAGTTTTAATTCTCAACTATTTGGCTCATGGAATGTTCATCTGAAACTATTACTTTTAGAAAAGGCGTCTCTTGCCTATGCCACCCTGGCCGAACACAATTATGTCGCACAAAAATATGGCTCAAGTTTAAGAGCCATTTATATGTCTTGCAAGTGCCAGCAAGTAGTATTGAAATACATGTCAACTCTTGTATCGCAGAAAAGTTGCTTATTGGGACGTGCTGGTGATTGCTTATTTCAAATCACTAAAGATTGGGATAACGTTTCTCAGCATATGAGAGATTTTCATAGAAATTTTGATACTGAGAAGCACATAAGAAAAGAATTAGAAAAAGAATTAGGTAAGTTGAATATCTTTATAAAACAGTACTAACACGAAGCCGAAATTATAAAACGGGCGCTAACAAGAAAGTTGTAAGAGAAATTTATATGTACGTTGCATTATTCCAGACCCATTCGACCTTCTTTAATATAGCGTGCAAACATCCTCATAGATTTGCTTATTGATGCAATTTTGAAATCTTTCACCAAGCATAATGTAACTGACATTTGACATTATCTAAGTAAATTTTTTCATTGCACAATTATTCAATTAATTATTACCATAAATTTATGGAATGAAATTAATTTTAATTATGTTTCAATTAACTAGTTAATTTTGAATGTACATACTATTTTGTATTAATATTCTTTATCATAAGTAATCAACTTATTTTGCTTAGATGAGCAATATGGTGTTGTTACCCTGCGCTTTACTTTATTGTATTTTATATATTTACTAATTGACCCCGTCCCGCGTTGCAGTACCTGTTATAATAGTTTTATTTAAAAAAATGTATATGCCTTGTGTGTCCTTTATTAAAATCGGTTAGTTAGTTTCGCTGACGCGGAAGTTGCCCCCCTACTACCTGTCGTAGTCTTATCTTTGCAAAATATATATTTTTTATGAGTCCATCTAGATCCAGACCTATCTATGTTTTACCTCCCCTCGCTAACTTCCGACTGCCTACCCTTATACCCAATTTAGCTCTCTAGCTCTATATAGAGTGCCCACCCGTACATCAAATGGGAGTGGCATATGCAAAAAAGGATCAGCCTAGTCCCCCTGATAAAAATTTCCAGTTTTCTGTAGCTATAATGAGAGTGCACTAATTAAAAAATTTACTTTTAATTCATTCAGACCAAAATTAGAAACTTTAGCTTTAACCGTTCTCAAGATATAATGAAATCAATATTTAGTTTGTATGGGAAGTACCACGCCCACTTGTCCAATCCCTCCCAGTTTTTGACTGAGGATTTATTTTATATACAAAGTTATTTCTCCCAAATTTAGAAGATTTTGATTTATCAGTTTTCAAGGTATACAGAAATCAATATTAAGTTTGTGTGGGTGGTACCACGCCCACTCGTCGAATCGCTCTCAGTTTTTGACTGATGGTTTGTAACCGGATCAGGGCTTTTATGCTCTTTTTCGCGTCATTGTGCTAATAACTCCTAAAGAAATCTGATAAAAGTAAAATAAAAACTGTTTATATTGTAGATGCCATTGGAATGTTTGGTGGTGAAGGCGTACCACTGTTCACCGAGCCGTCTCTCAGGCGGCAATTAGATCATTGGTGTCGACAATATAAAGAAATAGACAATTGATTTGAGTTTTCTTGCGTAAACTATGACAGGCCGTTTCAGAATTGACTTCTGCAACATTTGTGGTTTAAGGCAAATTTTTTCTCTGTATATGCCCACGTTTGTCTCCATCGGCCGGATGTTTTCGCCTTAAGTGAAACGCAGTTGTCTGAGGATTTTCACATACCTGGGTATCACCTTCTATATCTTCATAGGGGCCTTGCATTATACATACGCAATGAAGTTGTGTACCAGTGCCAGCAGTCTTTAGGCACGAATGATCGCGAACTTAGCTGTCTATAGGTTAAATTTAAAATCAGAGCACATCTTTTGCACTTCGGATTTCTTTACAGAAGCCCAAATATGGAAAGGAAATAAAACTATACAGAACTTCGATGCCATTTCCGACACCATATCGAAGATCCTCGAAAATTACCCGAACAGTGAAATCGTTATTGCTGGTGATTTCAATGTTCATAATTTTTCATGGCTGCGGCATTCGAGCCATCCAACTTCAGAGGGCCAATATGTTGAGTAAAATTTTTCATTTCCTGTACAAAGTAGCACGAACTTTTTCTTTCTGAAGTTCGGACTAGAATTAAATTATCGATTGTTTTTTTGTTTACATATGAAGTTAAGTGTTAGTTAAGAAAGTAATCAGAAGATTTGCAAAGAAACGACTAAAGTTCTTAGTTAAAAATTTATGAAAAAGCAAAATTGAAAAAGTTGAAAGTACATACTTAGATGTATGTGTTAATAAAAACAAAAACGAACAAATATTGTATGAGACTGGTACAAAATAATAATTATAATTTTGAAACATTAAACAGATTCACAAGACTGCTACGAATTACTTGAACCTCAAGAAAATATTGAATTTTTAATGGCCTCCAGTTGTGCTTGTTATGAAAATGCCATTGAACATGTAACCAGCTGCAGAAGTGAGGAAGCACGTCACGAACTTCTAAGGCGTTTAGGAAATGTACGCAATGAATTGGGTGTAAAGTATATGTTTTGGGCGCAAGAGGAGTATACACAATATATACAAGGTACAAAATCTTCAGCAGAATGTAAGGGAGATGTTTCAGATATTACGAACGCTTCAGAAGTAGTTCAAAACGAACAAAAGAAACCAGCAAGAGATGAGCCATTATATTTAAAATTGGCCATGAATTCGTACGACTGCTTAATACGTGGCATTAAGGCCTTCAATATAGTACAAGACAATGTCAATTTGGCATTTTTATACTGCAATATGGGCAGATTTATGCGTTTTAGGGCTCACTTAATGATATCAAATGAAAAGTGAGTTCATTTGTGTTCTAATTTTAATAATTTGTTAGTTACATTTAAATTCTGTTTTGCCTTTTTAGTATTGATATTATACAGCAACAAAAAATGTTTTACAAGGAGGCATTCTCGTTTTATGAAAAGGCAAAAGATGTTTTGGGTTCTCGGAAGTCGAATTGTGAATTGTGGGATTTGGTTAATTGGGAACTCTCAACAGCAACATTCACTTTAGCTAAGCAATTGCAAGATTATAGCACTGCTGATGAGGTAAGTTTGCATTGAAGAAATCTTGAAACCAAATGAAAAATTGAGAATTTACGTACGAAAAAAAGTAGCA
Organism: Dexiosoma caninum; assembly: GCA_963924685.1. Taxonomy (NCBI): domain Eukaryota; kingdom Metazoa; phylum Arthropoda; class Insecta; order Diptera; family Tachinidae; genus Dexiosoma; species Dexiosoma caninum. Next base: position 48,644,115 of record OZ004729.1, on the reverse strand, counting down.
CGCACGCATTTATTTAGTCTACTTCTAGTACGCAAATGTAAATTTTGTGCCTTCAAAATTATTTTGTCAACTCAAATGCTTATAGGTTAGGTCAGGTTGGCAGCTTGCTGGATGTAAAGGTAAAGAAAGCTTCCAGCCCAAAATTAAAAAGAAAATTTTTAAGTCGTATATTTAAACTTTAGTCTCTGACTGTACAAGGTGGTCCAAAAGAAATCACCCTATTGGAAGATGCTCTTATTTTTGCAAATGGCGGCCAATGTCAAATCTGTTTTGATATTTGTGAACTAGACAGATGTAGAATACAAGTGAACAAGCCATGGAGCGATACACTCCCCAAGAACGTGGATTAGTCGTGTCTATTTTTTTGCGTAACAATTCGTCTGTGGTGTTGGTGCAGTGCGAATTCCGTCGCCGATTCCCCGGTCGTCCGATACCGACTGCGCAAACACTGCGCCGTTTGGCCACCAACCTTGAATAGTATGGGACCACACGAGACGCTGCAAAGAGTGGACGGCCCCGGAGGGCCCGTTTTCGCGGACGCCGCTGGTCAAACGACAACAGTGGCCTGTCCGCGCTATAGGGCCATGTTAACCGAGTTTTTTCTGCCGCAACTGACTGAACTAGGACTGGAGGACATGTGGTTCCAACAGGACGGAGCAACGGCACACACTGCGCGAGCCACAACCGCTATTCTGAAGGCGGCGTTCCCGGGTCGCCTCATCTCTCGTTTTGGCGATTTGCACTGGCCCGCAAGATCGCCCGATTAAATCGTCCCAGACTTTTTTTGTGGGGTTTTTTGAAGTCCCATGTTTACGTGAACAAGCCCGTGACCCTGGAAGCCCTCAAGGACAATATTCGACACGAGTGCAAGAATCTGTCGCCCAAAGTTCTCGATGGCTGAAGTAGTCTGCACATTGACTACAAAACCAAAAACATCCTGGGTTCGATCCCAGTTTCAGACTAAATGATAAAAACATCGCACATTTTTTCTGATGTGCATAAATTTATGTGCCTTTGTGTCAGTTGTTGTCGAAAGGTTTCAGTGGCGAAGGCATAGTCACTGGTCACTGAACTGTGCCGGCTTCAGGTGTAACCAATCCACAGGCACATCAGAGCACCCTCTTCGTCTGTATTGTGTAGCACCAGCGAAGTAAAATAATTACTAAAAACGGCTACTCAAAAAGCTGCAAAATTTAATACGTCCCCTTGACATCAGAGGTGGTTCAACACTGCTGTAAAACAAAGAACGTGCAAAAGCAGAGTTGAAAGATAGTGAAGCTTCACCTTCTGTCATTTCTTTCACTATCCCTTTCCTCTAGTTCCAGTACAATGCATCGCATGTGTATGGGTCATCTCCTCAGTACTGGTCCAAAATAAAAAATGACATCTATCAAATACGTTAAAATATTTAATTTCGCAAATTTTCGGAACTTTTTTGAAAACTATGTACTTTGACGTGTACCCAGTTTTTTTTTTCTCTTGGCTTTCTACCTCAAATACTTCCTTTTGTTTATCTCTTCATTTCTGTAATAACTTTGAGTTGATCACAAATTTCAATTAACCTGTCTCGGTACATAAAACACAAAAAAATTCATTCTACAGGGTGGCGCAGAATGAGCTTTATGAGTTTATAACTTTTTTATTTATGCGATTATTATAATTTTTTTTTTAATACAGTATATTGTTGAGGAATTTTTTGCAATTAGCTTTGAAAAATGATATCCTGTAAGTGATGTCCATTTTCTGCTTCGCACTCTTTTTAGCATGTTTTCCATAACTTTTCGCAAAATGTCGGCTATAATGGCCATGATTTCATTTCGAATGTTGGGTTTTAGTTGGAGTATGGTTTCTTGGTTTGTTAACGTACACTCTCTCTTTCAAATATCCCCAAAGAAAACTGTCAGGAGCTGTTAAATATGGTGAACGTGGAGGCCAGTTAAAATCGATTGTGCGCGAAATAATGCGTTCGCCGAATATGTCCCTTAACAAAGCCATTGATGCACCTGCAGTATGTGCTGTGTTCGATCGTGTAATGATTCATAACTAATTCCCCAACTCTTCTTCACAAAATGCTGAAAAAGAACAAAGAAAAAATAATAATTAAAAAAGTTATAAAGAATTCAAACCATATAGCTCATTCTGCGCCACCCTGTATATAGTGTTCTTAAAAAAATATAAAAAACAAAGAATCCTAATGTTTTTCTTTGGCATGTGTGATGATGATACATAATTATGTTTTAGAAAATCATGAACATGATTGTTATTTTGATTTATTACAATTAATTAACTTGGTTACTTTTAACAGTAGAAGCTTAAAATTTTGTACACAATTGCGATTTTATTTATTGGTTCGTAATCAATAAAAAACTCAGTTCATATTTTATTTCATTCATAGGTATGTCGCAATGATTTAGAGAAAGAAGTCTTAGATCTTCTGCAGAAATCACTGAAATTATGTGATGTGGAGCATCCAGGCTGTCGACAAATTTTATATACTTATCGTTCTGGTTTAATACACAAAAGGTAAGTTGTTTAAATTAGAAAAATATTGATTGATTGACGTTGACTACAAAATCAAAAATTTTTGCTTTCGACCCAGGTTGCAGACTAAGTCATAAAAACATTTCGCATTTTTTTCTGATGTGCAGTAGTGCGAATTTTGGGTCAATTGTTGGCAGAAGGTTTCAGTGGCGAAGGCATAGTTACTGATCACTGAACAGTACCGACTTCAGTTGATACCAATCCACAATCGTCGGTAATAATAGCATTATCGGCGAAGTAAAATAATTAATAAAATGGCTACTAAACGCAGATTCAAAATTCAATACGTCTCTTAACATCAGAAGCGCTTCAACACTGCTATATATGGACCAGCACTCAGGAGATGACCCCTACAAATGCGATGTATTGCGCTGGAACTATAGGAAAGGATATTGAGAGAAATGGCAGGTGGCGAAGTTTCACTTTCTTACAACTCTGCTTTTGCGCGTTTTTTTTTGTATATAGCAGTGTTGCAGCGCCTCTGATGTCAAGGAGACATATTCAATTTTGAAGCTTTTTAGTAGCAATTTTTAGTAATTATTTTACTTTGCGGTGCTACACAATGCCGACGAAATAGGGCGATCTGTTGCACCTGTGCGCTTGCTTACAGCTGAAGCCGGTACTGTTCAGTGAATAGTGACTATGCCTACGCCACTGAAACCTTCCGAAAGCAACTGGCACAAAAACACATTAATGCACAATAAAAAAAATGAGAGTACAAGTTTATAACTTAGGTCGAACCCAGGACTTTTTGGTAGTCAACATGCAGACTACTTCAGCCATCGCCCCCTTTTGAATTTGTTGTTTTTTATTTGAATTTGAAGAAAATTTTCATCATTACTTTTTTGGAGAAATGTTTAAAACTGTAAATGTTGGGAGTGTTTAGATTTTTGTCTATGAATTTTTGAAAACAAAATACGTTGCGAAATAAAATATTGCAATATTTTAAAAACGTACATCTGTTATAATGTGAACACGTTGTTACCCAAAAAAATCTTAAAAAACGATAGCTACTTTCTAACAATATTTTTGGCCACGTCTTGTTGAAAAAATTTGATAAAGTTCATGTTTACATTCGGCCGAATGATGTACATATATTATCTCATTTAAATTTTATTTTTCAATTACAGAATTGCCTCATTCCACTACAGTCAGTTGCGTAATAACTGCTCCGACTTGACGAACTTACCTAAAGCTACACTTCAACTGTGTAAATATCATTATGAAAAGTCTGCAAATATTTTGGATTCACTTAAAGAGACCAGTGATCTTTTGATTGTTCAATTAGAGCGTATTTCATTGCAAGAATTTTTGGCTGAAAGTAATTTTATCAAATATTTTATATAATGATTCTGAAGCGCTACCATATTATTTTTATCTCTTCTTAGGTGCCAGCAATAATATGAAAAAAATCAGAAACCTCCAACAATCGTTAGAAATTTGTCTCAACTGTAAATCTCTATTTGAATATGCAGTTCAGAATTTTAATTGTTCAGCTGAATTAACAAACTCAACAACAACACCCGCTACACAAAATAACAGCATTGAAGATGAATTTCTAAACTATATACTTTTATTTGAGAGTCGTTTAGAGTTTGCTCTGAAAACTCTTATAAAACTGTGGCTCAGTGTCGTCAAGGATACGAAACAGCGTTCCGAATTGTACAAGAAAATGTATATGGAAACCTTGAATATTAGAAAACTTACAGGGGCACAGCACGAACAGAATGGTGTTAAATTATTAGCACAAAACTTTGCACATTTGTTGGATAGATTGACACAATTGGAACGTATTAATACGAGTAGCGTAACTAATAATAATAATAATATTGCAAGCTGCTAAGCAGCTTTAATTATTCTTTATTTCGTTTAGTTACACATACACACCTCCATTCATATATTTATATGCAGTTCTTATTGAATGTAATTATACTTTTTATGTTCTTAAAAAATATACATATATTGTAGATTCAGTTTTGGAAATTTTAAATTCGAAAATTATTTATTAGTTTATTATTAGGTTTAATAAGAACCCCAAATCATTAAAGCACTTTCGCTTGCCAGGCAGCACTAGAAAACATTAGAAATGTCTTGCTGTTCAATTAATTTCTTTATTCATAGAAAGCATTTTTGGTTGTTTGATTGACAGTTGGTCAATATAATAAGTTTAGAATTACTGAGTCAATATGTTTTATTACTTTTAATAAAATTTTTAAAATAACTATCCATGTTGTTTGTTAATTAACAACTGATCGAACTGATCAGGAACATTTTATATCGAGTTGACGCAAATAAAAAAATTAATTAAAGAAAGACAAATATCAACCACTGAAGTTGGAAAGAAAGCTTTGAAAATTATTTGAAAACAATGTTGGTGGCAATAAAATCCTGAATAATAAAACAAAAAAGTAAAAAAAGTGTTTATAAATTAGTTTAAGGAGATAAATGCAATTTATTTCAGAAAGTAGTAGTAGAAGATTGGAAAGACTGGAGAAGAATGGGATGCCTTTTCTGGAATCCAATGGAATGGACTGCCCGCAGAGGTCTTTCTTGTCACTTTTGACGTGGGATGATTCAAATCGAATGTCAATAAACACTACTCCCACTTGCTCCCAAATGCTAGGCCCTCATCCCATCTTCCGCCGTGACCAAGTTAATAGCGGTTTCGTTTCCTCTATCCGCTATTTGGGGACACGTCCGATGGGAATAAAATCAAACAAAAGACTCCACACGGAATGGATTAGGGTTTTGCTGTATGTATCCCAGATCTTCAACTAGAACGCACAACGCCGATTTGGCCATAGGTGGAATCCCGCAAGGGATTGGATAAGCGCTGTTGACCCTCTTTTCGACCTAATCTAACTATTACCTACTTATATTAGGTTAGGTATGCAAATCGCTGGTGAAAATAAAGAGCACTAGCCACTTGGCTTCAATTCATCTTGATCCCGTTTTGATACCTGTAGGTAATTAAATGTAATTAAATTTACTTTGGCTTCGAAGCGCATTTGCTCAATTAGTTTTAAATTTTTTAATAAATTTCAAATTTAAAGTATGTGATAATTAATGCAAATACAAAATGTTTCGCACATTTCAATTGCACGCTCTGATCCGTTTTACTTCCTGAATACAACGCAAAGTACAAAAGTTTAATTGCAACTGCGCAATTGTTTATATGAATTAGTCGGCAGATTTGAATGCGTTTCCCATGAGTTCAAAAGTGAAAATCTTGTTAACATTTAAGATGGCATTAAAAATGAATTCAGATAAAACACTGTTTGAGAAGTCATGAAAATATCAATTCACACACGCGCTTTTTTGCTGGATGTGATCAGAAAGTCAAACTTCACTCCAAGCATCACATATAAATTTACAAATAGAATATAATTGCAATCGATATTCATGAATAATTATAGAAGATAAAATACGAGTATATATTTTTACTTGAAGTATTTAAAATCTTCCCCAAATTCATATATTCATGTCGAGAAGCATTGCAAATTATTTCGCCATGTTTTATAGGAATTCACCGTATGCGCACTTAGAGACTTAAAAAAAAACTTACGTATCGTTGGTAATAAAGGTTAAATTCTTGCACGTAATTTTTTCGTAACGTTAGCACACTACGCAAGAACAAGGCTGAGATAACTCCCTAGCTACTCGGTTTGCAGCACTGTGGATCATCGCGCTGTGTTTATGATGAAAACAGGACGTTAGTCTCTTTTATGCCGATGAAAAAAAAACGTGTCACCAATGCACTATTAGGCATTATTTAGAGAAAAATGTACATATTTGCAAATTATTTTACTTTTTATAAGAAAGTAATTTCAATATATATTTTTAATGAATTAAAAAAAAAACAATTGAAATGAAATCCTACCGAAGATATTGAAATTCATCAAACGAAATGTATAGGGTTGTTAAATTTTAAGGGTCGATGTTGATTTTGAATAAAACACAAATTATTTAGGAAATTATTGTCATTTCTTTTTATTATGATAATATTGGTATGATTCAATAATGTATGGAACAAAATATCGGCCAAATGGCGGCCGTGACCTCGGCGGGACACCTCCATCCGATGGTCCAAATTGTCGATGACGCTGAGGCATAATTGAGGTTCTATGCCGTTAATGTGCCGAATTATCTCATCCGTTAGCTCTTCAATTGTTGCTGGCTTATCGACGTACACCTTTTCTTTCAAATAACCCCAAAGAAAGCAGTCCAACGGTGTCAAATCACATGATCTTGGCGGCCAATTGACATCGCAACCACGTGATATAACACAGCCATAGAATTTGTCGCGCAAAAGAGCCATTATTTCGTTAGCTGTGTGGCAAGTGGCACCGTCCTGTTGAAACCACATATCGTCCACATCCACATCTTCCAATTCGGATCATAAAAAGTTCGTTATCATCTCACGATAGCGAACACCATTCATAATAACTGCCTGAGCGGCCTCATTTTGGAAAAAATACGGCCCGATGATGCCTCCAGCCCATAAACCGCACCAAACAGTCACTCTTTGTGGGTGAATCGGTTTTTCGACACTCACTCTTTGATTATCATTCGCCTAAATGCGGCAATTCTGCTTATTGACGAATCCACTGAGGTGAAAATGTGCCTCATCACTGAAGATGATTTTCTTCGAAAATTGATCATCCACTGTTGCCGTGGTCGCGGCGCCCATTTGGCCGATATTTTGTTCCATACATAATTGAGTAATACCAATATATCATAATAAAATAAAATTACAATAATTTCCTAAATAGTTTGTGTTTTATTCAAAATCAACATCGGCCCTTCAAATTTAACCACCCTTTATATGGAACAGTTCTGCGCTTACCTGCTGACATGTTGGTTCCGCTTAAACGGCAACGGCCATACGCAGAATTCGTACAACATCAATGTCGAATAATGCAGGATTTTACGCCAACGCAAACCAGCTGGCATATTAATGAAAAACCATTCGTACACAAAGACTTAAAAAGTTTAAGTCATGTATTTATACGAAATGATTCGGTAAAATCCACATGTGTCCCGCCTTACGAAGGGCCCTTTAAGATTATCCAACGGTATGTAAAGTATTTTATGGTGGAGGTCCGCGGCAGACACGTAAAAATATCTGTCGATAGGCTTAAACCAGCATACATGGAATCATCTGATATGGAGCAGCAATCGAGGTCACAGCAACAAAATTATCCCGAGGAAGTGACTAACGATGAGGATAATAGAAGCACTGAAAACGAAAAACCACCACAAAATATTCATAGGTCTGAACGCACCAGAACTGGTCGAACCATTCAACTCTCATCAAGATTCCGAGAGTAGGTGCTAGATCCCTCTGGGGGGCCACTGTGGCGGATCAACCAGCTCTGTAACATAAAGGTCTGGCACCCCTTTTTCAATTAGCAACGAGACGTCAGATTTTTAAATAGAAAAACGATTATTCATTCCTTCGTTCACTTCTAAGCAATCAATACAATCCTTTTGTTTTTTTCTTTAAAGTAATTTATATTTAAGTTTTGTTTAACTTTAGCAATACAAACTTGAATCAATAAAGGCATTGCTTCTGTTAACATTAATCGCTAAATATATAAGGTGTTCTCTTTGAGGTATGAAACTTCCCATAGGGATCACAATCCACTGTAGACTTGGTGGACTGGAATTTATCGATCTGACGCCGTGACGAAAGCAACAGTCAAATGATTTGTAATTTTTTTATTCCTCTTGCCATTTCCTATTTGTTGAGCCAAAGACTTGGTGACCGAATAACCTATGAATTGGTCACTTCGTTCGTGTGATTTGACACCTCTTAACTACTTTTTGATCATTTAGAAGCCAACATTCGACGCACTATGTATGAAATAAAACCGGGTGGGCTTGAAGAAGTCGTGCAAAATTAGCCCCACAGGATGGCGTTTATATGTCTGAAATTATTTTTAAAAATTAAATGCTATGGATTTTGTGACCTAACAAAGCCAAATTTTAGTAATTTAATTGAACTTGTGTTTTCTTTAAAAAAAACTCCAAGTCTCTAAAAAAACACTCGATATAAATATGAAGGAGAACCTAAATAAAACTTCGGGTTTTTGTTCAAATCAATTCTAATGAAAAAGTAATTGCGTTTGTTGCGGAAAAAAAATATTATGGGTTTTCATACTTTTTTTTTTATCTGGGACAGCACTCAGGAGATGACTTCTACACATGCGAAGCATTGTGCTGGAACTATAGGGATAGTAGGATAAACGACAGGAGGTGAAGCTTAATTAATTATTTTACAGCTCTGCTTTCGCACGTTCTTTATTTATACTCGTAGCAGTGCTTAAGCTTCGGTTCAGTAGCCATTTTTATTACAGTTTTACTTCGCCGGTGCTACACAATTCTGACGAAGGAGGGCGTTCTGATGCGATTGTGGATTGCTATCAGCTGAAGCCGGTACTGTTCAGTGACCAGTAACTATGCCTTCGCCACGGAAACAGTTCGACAACAACCAACACAAAGCCCCACTACTGCACATCAGACAAATGCGAAGTGGTTTTTTAATTCAGTCTGAAACTGGGGTTGAACCCAGGACTTTTGGTTTTGTAGTCAACTTGCTAACTACCATAACCATCGCCACCCTCTCTATTCGTTTTATTAAAAAGTTGCATACATATACACATGCCTAATATACATAAGTATATACTCGTACATACGTGTATTTTTTTTTTATCTGGGACCAGCCATTTTTATTATTATTTTACTTCGCCGGTGCTACACATTACCGACGAAGGAGGGCGTTCTAATGTGATTGTGGATTGCTATCAGCTGAAGCCGGTATTGTTTAGTGACCAGTGAGTATGCCTTCGACACTGAAATCTTCCGACAACAACTGACACACAAAGACACACTAATGTACATCAGAAAAATGCGAGATGTTTTTTTTTTATAATTTTAGTCTGAAACTGGAACTGGTTTTGTAGTCAACGTGCAGAGTACCATCCATCGTGCCATCGCCACCCAAATACATACTATCCCAGTGAAAAAGTGCTTCCAAAGATAAGATCATGAAATTGTGATCCGGAAGTAGTGAAAAATCGGATTAGTTCTACTTCTTTTTACATAGGGTTGTCGTTTCAGGAAGTTCTCTCTTTCGATGCCAATTCATTGAATCCGGAGTAATGCTCGTGATCCAAGTAAATCAATTTTTTTAATCCGAGCAATGGAACTAATTTTTTATTACTCGTCCGGACCTATAAAAATATGCATATCGTAATAATGCAATTAATACAATTGAATTGTTATTTTATTACTTCATTTCGTGCCTTAACCGCCAAAATAACGTAACCAACATTTTTTTTTCAAAACTGAGTTTTTGATACACAATTGTTCTATAAGTAACGACACGATGTCCTGTAAAATATAGTATCGATAATCCAAATATTGATCGCGAAATAACGGTTACGGCCTTTTGGATTTTTGGTGACGATATGTGTATGTAAATATACATTTTATATACATACATGTACTACATGAATTCAAGAAAATAAATTTTTAATTTCAAAGTAAAACTTTAAGTTGAGAATAATAATACGTAAGTAGCACATTTTATTATTAGCTGGTTACAATAATGACCGCCAAACTAACGTAAGTGACAAAAAATTTTTGTAGATGATCAAAAACACTTTTATAAATGGAAAATTAACGATAATACAAATCTAAAATAAGCAGAAGAATATTTATAGGCTATTATAAAAATTTCGCCAAAAAAAAAAATTAAAGTGAATCGGAAATCGGTAATGGTGGCGATGGTCGAAGTAGTCTGCACGTTAAAAAACTTTCCTGGGTTCAACCCCAGTTTCAGACTCATAAAAACATCTCGCATTTTTTTCTGATGTGCATTTTTGTGTCTTTGTGTCAGTTGCTGTCGGAAGGTTTCAGTGGCAAAGGCATAGTCACTGGTCACTGAACAGTGACGGCTTCAGCTGTATCCAATCCACAGGCACGTCAGAACGCCCTCCTTCGTCGGTATTGTGTAGCACCGGCGAAATAAAATAATTTAAAAAAAATGGCTACTAAAAACGAAGCTTTAAAATTTAATACGTCTCCTTCACATCAGAGACGCAACAACACTGCTGTAAAAACAAATAAGGTGCCAAAAGCAGTTTTGAAAGATAGTGAAGCTTCACCGCCTATCATTTCTCCTACTATCCCTTTCCTATAGTTCCAGCACAATGCATCGCATGTGTAGGGGTCATCTCCTGAGTGCTGGTCCAAGATAAAAAAAAACCTCCTGTAAAATTTGTTTTCTGTTGGTTACGTTATTCTGGCGGTTATCGCACGTTTTGTTTTACCCACCAACCAGACGAGTAATACTTTGGGCCCTCCCCAAAGCAGAACGCCCCACTTAGGCCAGAGGTTAGGGTAATTATGATACCAAAAGCTATTCATACTCGTGGATCAGGCAGTCGCCATAGGAGAGTTCAGTCAACGATGAGAGGCGAAAAACTTCCGCTGTTTCATGGCAAGAGATAAACACTGACATATGAGGTGAACAACCATCTCCTCCTCCTCCACAGACTTACAACTACTGCAAAAATCCAGCGAGGGAAAGCCTTCCAATGGCGCAATGGCCCGTGAGAACAGCGACAGTTCGATAAATGGCCATGCGATTCTTTCTATCCAGGTTAGTTCAGCAAAACCCAGCAATACTGCATGTCCCTTCATGCTGTCAACGAAACTGGCCCTCCGCATATACCGATCGAGGCATACCCAGTTTAACCGAGGCAATCGGAATACCTATGCCCGGTAATAGTTCGCAGATTGTGAGCTCTGTACCAGCCTTGGCCACACCATCAGCAATCTCGGTAAGTAAGTATTTTCTCTTTTTCAGTTTCAAAATCAATTTCTTCCCAGTGAAATATATTAGAAGTCAATCCCTGGGAACTATTTTTGATCTACTTCCGAAATATCAACAACTATATATTATCGCCTTCACAGGAAGTTCTTAAGAACTACATCCAGAAAGTTAGAATGGAAGTAATTTTTTGTACAAAAATCGTCTATGTGTGCTTATTTATACATTTCTACATACATATGTATAAAATATTTGACTTTATTATTTTTTATTTTTTTAATCGTACAACAAATGAAGTAAATAAAAAGGTAATTTAATTGCATTTTGATAAAATAAATTGAATTAAATTAAATTAGATTTTTTCGTAGAATTGGAACATATCTTAAACTGCTTAATAAATAGCATTAAACCAAAGCGATAAGGAACTTTTCATAGCTCCGTAGGAGTATTAAAAAATTAGTGGGATGTCTCTGATTAAAAAGAAGTAGAACTAATCCGATTTTGCCCTACTTCTGGATCAAAAGGTCAGGATCTTTTTGACTGCTTTGGAAGCACTTTCTCCACTGGGTTGGTTGGCAAAAAAATTTTTGAAAGTTATAGTTAAAGTATGGTATAAGAATTAAGTAGTCATCTAATTTCGAGTATATTAGGTTAGCAGGCCGCAAAGTCCAGGGAATCAGCCCACTTGGGTTCTCCTGTGTCCCTTTGTATTGCCTGAGCGCGATCAGTTCTCATCCCATTCCACCGATCTCAAAGCACCCCGAGTTCCGGATAAACAAACTCATTCCCCTCAGCGCGCCCCGACAGCACCGTAAGGTTGTGGAGGACGGGGAATCCCATCACAGACGCACGGCCAACGGCGAGAGCGGGACAATGACTTACCAAGTGCTCAACCGTCTCCTCCTCAGCACGGCAGCTCCTGTAGAAGTGTTATACGGCAGACCCAATCATCTGGTGTGCTGAAAAATGTTACAATGACCCGTCAGCACCGTCACCGTCATCCGGAGTCGTCTTCTCGGCAGTTCCCACAGTCCGGCGGTTCGACCGGAGTCGTACCGAGTCCAAGTCATCCTGGAAATCGAGCAGGTGGTCTCAATCGACTACCCAGTTTGCGCAGTGCCGTAGTCTCGCTCTAATTGCATCCTGCAGTATCCTATCGGAATCCCGACGTAGCCATCGATGTGCCCGTCAGGCAGACGAACCCGCTCCTTGGCCACCACATCCGCCACCTCGTTCCCAAGCACACCGCCATGTCCCGGTACCCAAACCAGCTCAATCTTCGAATGTCTCTCTATCTCGTCCAGAGACGTCCGGCATTCACGAACGAAAATCGATGTCGTATATACATCCGACAGCGATCTTATCGCCCCTACTGTCGGTACACACCCGGATATCTTCGCCATATATCCCGTGGTACGTCATCCAGTTCGTCGCCCTCCTTAATGCCGATATCTCAGCCGCACCACGCGGGAACGATCGTCCAGCCTGAAACTCATACTCCGTCCACAGTGGGGAATATACACCCCAACCCCACTCCTATGTATGATTTCGATCCGTCCGCGAATACATACACCATACCCGGGTGATACTCCATCACCCCCGTGCCCCAGACAAATCCACTACGTATCTGCTATCAGGCAAAGGCCTACGTGAACAGTACTCCACATTCCACGGAAGCTTCCACAACCACTGCAGCACCACCGCATGGCCAGTGGCCGCCTCCCCCCATTCATTAATCGCCCTCAGCCTAATACCGGGCTATACTAACAAAAGAACTAACCAGACATGTTGAAGAAACACTCAAAAATCATACCAATCCATAAGCTGGAGGAAACATTGGCAAAATGATTGAATTTTCTTACTTTGTTGAAAGGTGTATGTAATATTCGCCTCTGCCATATATAGCTATTCTAATTTGTTTTCTTTCTTTTTAACTTGATTATGAAATATGGGCCATTTCATGAACTTGAAATAGTTTCTTTCAGATTCAGTGGGCCATTGTTAATTTTCGGTTATTTCAGCATTAACTTTTTTTGTGTGTTTTGCTTTCTTTTTGTAATTTTTTTTGTTTATTTCAACGTTATTATTTAACAACCACGTTACAAATAAATAATGTTTTTAATGAAATGAAATTCTGTTTATTTTTTTTTGTTATGTACACATGCATATATATATACATATATAAATAATACCAGGCCAGCAGAAATTTCAGTTGGGAGCTGTCAGCATTTTTCTTTTTGTATGTCTTTATCTGTGTCCATATGTTTTGTTTGCATGTTTTATAATATTTAATTGTTACTATCATTATTTAATGTATGTAGTATGTATTTTGTTCTTGTTTTATGACAAACAAAAAAGCTTGAAAATTTCATTTCATTTTGCTCTTAATAAATAGGATTATATCATTAAGTACACTGTATGTATGATCAAAAAGCTATTGCCAACTAATTGGAAACATTCTTTTTATTTCAGTGTCTAGTACCAGGATTATTAATAATTTGCAAAATTTTTAGTTTTAAATTTATAGTGTTTACTAATATTTTTAGCATTAAATGCTTTTACATTTTTTTGTTATCGTTAAAACTTTCCAAACTTTTACATACACTTATTTAGTGCAGTTTAAATAATATGAGACATTTTTTCATATTTAAATAAAATGAGAGTAAACTATAATTTATGTCAATAAGATATGACAAAAATGTCCAAAAAAGTGCGGGAACGCAAAAAAACGGCAAACTTTACCACAAAATGTAACAATTAATGTATACAGTGAACTCGCGATAACGTGAATATCGTATTATGTAAACACCGCTAAATATGAAAAAAAAAATTTTTAATTAATTATTCTAAAATATGAACAAAGTTTGAAAGTTCTATATTCGAACAATAAAAATCAATGTCCAATCAATGAGCAAAAAAAAATTTACATTCTGTTCACATTCGGGGTTCGTTACTTCCGGGAATCTCACTTTCATAAATATGTATAAGTATATTTTTTTTTATAATTGACTATCTTAAAAAATGAACACACTTTGAAATAAAGCTTTGTAACTTGAACAATAAAAACCAAAGAGCTTAGTTACAAGAAAGTTAAAATGTTAATATTCTGCTTTTTTCCTTCGGGGAATCACAATTTTTCATATTTCTTTCATTGTAGTTTTCTCTCATTTTACCGAACTTTACACAAAAAATAAACAAACACGTAGATAATTTGAAACGATCAATAATTCTCCACGATTTTCTTCGGAAGGTATCAGCTAATTAAAGGTGTGTAAATATATTTTCTTATTTAATGTATTCAAACAACGTTAAGGCACTAATTTTAGGATTTATAATGTAAAAATATAAAATCTGAACTCCTGAGCTCCAATTTTGAAATGCGTTAAGCTGAAAAATTATGTCAGAGTAATTAATATCAGTGTACCTCCAGGTTATTATTAAATTACTTTAATAAATCACGACTTTTGGTCGAACAGCAGGCAAGAACCCGTTTGTGAGTAAAAGTCAGAGAAACGTCGTGTGGAAGTCTCATTGGAATTGGACATATCAGTTGAACTATGTACATGCTTTTGAGCGAAGAAGCGAAAATTAATTGCTTTGTTCCACGTATGCAAAAAGTGGTACAATTGTACTTTTTTTTGATACATTTTCAACATTGTTGGTACCGTGGTACTAGCGCGACTTACTTGGGACAATTTAAAAATCTCAACGGTTTGTACCTATCATGGTGAAGCACATCAGTTTACAATTAAATCAATTTTCTTTGTTGCAATGTGTGCTTCTATAATAATTTCACCATTAAAATAAAAATGATTGGAAAACCTTTTAATACTGCAAAATTAATAATCAGGTTAAGATTAAATTCCTTTTATCTGAATTGTCTTTAAATATTACTAATTTAGAACAAGTAACAAGTAATATAAGTGAAAGATGCTCCGATAGTCTATTGAGTAGTGCGCTAGTTTATAATTGTTTATAAGCAAGCAGCGATTTTACTCTATTTCACTCTATTTCACTAGACGAATGAAAGTTTCTTACAAGAGATATCACAATGGGATTATAATAAATTGGACCCAAGTGGGCTGGGACCTTTACCTTTACCTTCAGCAACCTGCCGAACTAACCTACCGTAAGCAATTGAAGGCGCATGTGGCATCATTTCGCGAACTCTGCAAAATATTAATAACGCAAAATTGACGTTATACACGAGGCAAACAAAAGGATTATTAAAGTCAACCAATTCGTGTTGCTTAAATTTTGAAATAACCGAAAAGGAATATCAAAAATATTTTATAAATAAATTTTGTTTAATAAATGATCTCTAGTGTTGACGTTTGTCTTGTTAATAAATATGTATTATATATCAGTACTGTCATGGATTAAAAAGTACACTTTGTTTTCAAAGTTGGTACAAAAACATAAGAGCCATTTCCGTCCCTGCTTTTGTCCTATTCCACGGAGATTTGTCAGACGTAGTCGATGTGAAGCTGGATTAAAGCCAATTAATTTTAACATTAAAATTAAGTAAGAACATGAACTCAATATAATAAGTTTTTACTAATTGTATGTAAACGATGTATATTTTGCGGAATGTAAATGAATAGCATAAAATAAATTAACTTGATTAAATTTAATAAATAATTTAAAATAAATGGTTAAGTGATTTACTTAATTTTGAAGTGTTTCTAATTAGTTTCTAATTACGAAAAAACAATTAATGATTACTAGGTCAGCCAAAGTTATAAATACGTCCACTTTTTGTCCACTTATGGGAGATTTGCGCTTATATATATCAAATATTTAAATATTTAAATTTGTAATTCTATATTACATTATGGTTCTAGAGAAAAAGAAAAATTGTAGACTAATCTATAATAGTTGAGAATTTTAACTTTTAACTTAGATCGGTTCATTTCGAGCTTCTGACTTTCAAATTCGTTTCTAGCAAAATGCTTCAAACAAGCAATTTGTTGTAAAGCCCCAACATAGGAATTTCTGTAATTTCTTTGTCTTTATAGTCCTCCGGCAGAGTTACATATTCTCACAATATCTCCTCCGCTTGACCACAGCAGACGAAAGTACTATCGCCACCAAACAATTGCAAACGTTTCTCGAATGAAACGTACGACTATTGCTAGCGAAACGAAAAATAACTCATTAAGTTCACTTGTCGCTCAGTTTGAGGCAGAAAATATTTCGTTTTCGAAGGTTCGATTAAATGTATATCAATAGCGAATATTAGGTAAAATCGAAAACGAAGATTGTTAACGATATCCGATAATATTTTTTGCTGTTGTTTTTTTATATAAAATTTTTTTTATTCATATCATGTTGATGTTTTCTTTAATTTTTCTACTTAAAAAAAACACCCAGGATCTCATCAGGCGGAAATCGAACCAGGGTTGGTAATTTAGCACTTTTTTTTATAATTATTTAGAAGTTTCAGCATTTTTTATTTAGTTCATAAAATAACTTTAAAAACTGATATAATTAATATCAAGTTTCGTTTTACTCCATAAAAAAAATTCATACATGCTACATTTTTTGTCGTCCCCAAAACTATTTTGATCAAAATCTAAACATTTTCAATAAATAATACGTTGAAAGTGAAATAGAAAAAATGCAAAATATAACTGAACAGATATGGGATACCAAAAAGAATACAACCGAATTCTGGACTCAAGCTCACAGTTTTAAAAAATCCATTAATGAAAACTCTTTTAAACAGTTGTCAATCTTTTTATTGTCTCTCTTAGTTTTGGATTTTTTAAACGCAGAAGTAGAGCGTTCATTCAGTTAATGCGCCTAATTAAAGGCAAACTCAGAACTAGAATGAACACAGAAATGTTGTGTGCAGCAAAAAGTTAGACATTCCCATAAAAAATACTTACCACTTAATGACTTACATTTGTGATTAGGCTTGCCACATCCCAAAAGCCAGCCAGCTTGACACTTACCTAAAATGAGCTTGATTTAATTTTTCATTTTCATCACAGTTTTGGCTTATTAGCAGTTCAGCCTTTATAAGGTCAAATCCCATTCTATTCCTTTCTTTAGAATATAAATTGTTTAATGTACTAAATGTTCTTTCACAAAAAGCATTACTAATTGGAATAGAAAAAATAAATGAGATCAATTTAAATATATTTATCAAGTTATTTTTATCACATTTTTTGAAAAAGTAATACCATATTTTGTCAATCGGAATATCTTTTGGCAATTGATCAAACACTTCTCGAAGACAGCAATAATCTGTATATAACATGACATTATCAAAAGAATTTGATATCTGTAAAATTTTTGGAAGCTCTGATAATGTATCCCATGACAAAAGAGATTGTTTCAAATTTAAAACTGATATATGTTTGTAAATTGATTCATCTCCGAAATCATATCGTTGCTTCAAGTATGTAATAGCATTTGTTAAAAATTGATTTGCTTCTAATTTAAATGCTTGAACATCATTATTTGAAATATTTTTAAAAATAACCAAAACTCTACTTCCAGAAAAACTATTCTTTCTTCGGCTTTGAAGACTATTCATAAGTTTACTCATTATGCTGTGAAGTTCCATTATTGTACAAGAATCATTTTCAAGCGCTAATATAGCTGAATGGAATTTATGCATTACATTATGAATAAAATAGAAATACGCCTCTGATAATCCTTCAGAAAAGCATTCTTCATCCGCATTATTTAGTTCAGTATCTGACATTCCATATGATACAAATTTCCAGATTTCTTTTCTGCAGTTGTTTTTCCCCTTTTGCAAAAAGTACCATTTAACCGCAGGCCAAGAATGTAATAATCGGTCAATTGCGGGCAAAAGGGAAAGCCATCGAGTGGGAACATGCCGAAGTAGATGCTTGTATTCGATACATGCAAACTCAAAACATTCCTTTAACTTTTCATTTGAAAAAACTGATGACCTAAATTCATTGAAGGTTTTAATCACAATGTTTTCTACGTCGACAGATAAAGCATTAAAAGCACCTTTGATGCAGTTATTTATTACATGGCAATTGCAATTTGCTTTTACAAATTTCTGGTTTACATCTTTAAGGTTTTAAAACACGGAATTATGAACACCGTAATTAACTGCCGCGTTATCAGCACTGTATGCTGCAATTTGCTGAATGTTAAGGTTATTTTCAGTTGTTATTCTTACGATATTGCCAAAAATGTCTTTAGCAGCCTCATAAAAATCTAAAATTTTCTGATGTATTCCTGTTTCAGCATCGAAATATTGAACGGCATATGGATACGTTTTCACGTTTCGAATATTTGATGCGTCGCTGCTTACCGAAAAGTAAAAACTTTCTTTTAATGCATCAGCTACATTTCTTGTGCGTATGGTGCCAATACGTTTCGTGTTATAGCTGCTGCTTTAGTACGGCCACAACCTATTTTATTAGCAATTTTACTGTCGCAAAATATAGAAGAACTTAGTTTAAATTGACAGTCTAAGCTTTTGTAACTAAGCCCGTGAACAACATTGTGAAAAACGAACATTAATTCAGCACTGGATATGAGTCTGCCGGAACAGCGAAGTTTATCATGCTGTGTGACAATTTTTGAGACAATGCTAATTTCATATACCGTTTTGCTTGGGTATGTTTGTGTAATGCTCGACTTCCTTCATATTTTATAGAAATATCAATTTGGCATAATTTGCAAAATGCGGTATAATCATCTTTTTTTTTAATCCATTTGCAATATTATGCTTCTTCAATCCATCTATCGCAGAATGTTGTATATCTTCCTTTTTTTGAAGGTCGGGCATCTTCGTTATTTTCATTGGTAAATGGACGACACAAGGCTCAATATATTGTAACAATATTATTTTAAATTCTTAAACGAATATAACATTAAACAATTTAAATTTACTATTCACATCAAAAAAATTTACACTTAATTTCAATCAGCTGTTTAATGTTGTAATTTTTTTAGTGTTGGGCAAAAACAAGCAACAAGTCAATGATGAGTTAGGGGGGAAATTACAAGTGTTGATACTTTTTTGGTTATCGGTTGGGCAAAAAATAAGAATTAGTTTTTGGATTTGGTGTTTAACAAATGATGATACATTTTTTTTAATATTGAATTTTTTTAATTTTAAAAATTAACTGGACAAATTATATTTTATCTTGACCTTGACAGGACCTTAAAAAATCTTGACAATCAAGCTCATTCCAGGCCATGTGGCAACTCTATTTATGATTGCCAAATTTAGCTACTCGATTACTAAATACATTACACAAATTTATAAAAATAGAATAATTAATTGAACTGGTTCTTTTATTTGTATTAGAATGTCTGAAAACATATATAGTTATTTAGCAAAAAGTATATAAATTTCTAAATAACATTCTTAATTATGTTAAAAAAAAAGAAGTATGTAGTTACTTTTTAGAGGAATAAAATTAATATGTAACCAGTATCAAAAAATACATACTCGTATATTTATTTTATTTTAATTTAAGTTAACAAAACTTATTATTCCTTACAGTAAATAATTTAAGAACTATTAAGAACTGTTAAAAAAAAAAGGTTCATGTAAAAAGTACTAAAATGAATTGGTATATGAATAAGATATCATACTCTTAATAACTTAATTTGAAATATATTTAGCCTTTTTGCTTGTAAAACCATGTATTCATATCTATGTACATATGAGGCCTGTTCAAAAGAAAAGGTGAATTTTGTTTTCTTCGATTACAATGGGTGCATCATGAGTTCTTGCCAACCGGTCGTACGGCTAATAAGAAATACTACAAGGAAGATATGCAACGTTTGCGAGAAGCAATACGGCTCAAACGATCAGAATTGTTAAAAAAAATCATGGATCACGATAATGCACCAGCACAGACATCAATGCTTGTTCGTGATTTTTTGGCCAAAAACAACACCCTAATCATGCCTCAACCACCTAATTCACCAGATTTGACTCCCTCCGACTTTTTCCTATTCCCAAAACTGAAGAGACTAATGAAAGAAACTAAATTGATGAGATAAAATCAAAATCGAAGAACGAGCTGATGGCAATACCGAAAAGCGCATTTCAGAAGTGCTTCGGGGATTGAAAGAAGCGCTGGCATAAGTGTATTATATCTGAGGGGGATTACTTTGAAAGCGACAAAATGGATATCGATGAATAAATCAATACTTTTCAAAAAAATTCAAAATTCACCTTTGAACAGACCTCGTATATTACTAAAGTAAGTGTTTTTATTTAAAAAATCGATTTTATATATAAAAATTTTTGAAACAAAAGTAATTTTTGATTATTACATATATATGTGTTTAAAATATAATAGGAAAATGGTTTAAATTCCCCAAATGATTTTTTAAATACACATACATATTTTAAATGGAAACTGTTTCTTTTAATTTTAATATTATTAATATTAATAAAAACGAATGTTACAAAAACTAGCACTTTTTTATTTAACTGTTGAACGTTTTACACTTTTAATGTCTTCTTCTGACAAACTTGAATCGAACACGCAACCTGCAGATTGATAGTCTAATGGTGACGCACTAAACTACAAAGGCATTATCATAGAATTTAGCGAATGTTTCTTTCCGAGACATCAGTGCTAAAAGTTCGACAATTTCCGACAATCTTGCATATTTGCGAGAAATTATCGCTAATTGTGCGTTTTCAGCGACATCGTCATTATGCAAATCTCATCGATGAATCATCGTCCCACTATCAGTTTCTAGTAGGAATTTGCACGATTACCGTAAATGAAAATATCACTGATGAATTTATGTACCAATGACATAAATGGAGGCAGGGTCTGTCAGCAGGCAAGGCAACCATAAGATAATATTGATCGAACTACGTTATAGTATATTCAGAGTGCGATCTTAAACTTAAGACCGCACCTCCTTCCGAATATACCCTTGCAGGCGTATAAGGCCACGGGGGTCTTTCTCTCGCGCACCTCGCGTAGCCTCTCCAGTCTGGAGTCCAGCATCACCCCCAAATACTTAACAGGAGTGAAGTAGGCTAAAGCTTGTAGTTTGTTTTTTTTATCTTGTACCAACACTCAGTAGACGACCCCTATACATACCATGCATTATGCCGGCACTAGATGAAAAGGGATAGTTAGAGAAATGACAGAAGGTGAAGCTCCACTATCTTACAACTTTGCTTTTGCATGTTGTTTGTTTTATAGCATTGCTGAATCGCCGTAGTAAAATTTGAAGCTTCGTTTTTAGTAGCCACTTTATTTTAGTAATTGTTTTACTTCCCCGGTGCTACGCAATACCGACGAAGGAGGACGTTCTGAGGTGCCTGTGGATTGCTATGCCTTCGCCACTGAAACGTTCCGACAATACAACTGACACAATAACATCAGAAAAAATGCGAGATGTTTTATGATTTAATCTGAAGCTGTGGTCGAACCCAAGATTTTTTTGGTTTTGTAGTTAACGTGCAGACTACATCAGCTATCGTCACCCTCTGATGAAGAGTACTACTATTGACTTGCCAGCATTGACACTACAACCGCAACCGTCAGTCACAAGGCAGGGCTGGCTAATAGCCCCTCCACGATCGCCCAACGTAGAAGAGAATTGTCCTGTAGAGCCACGGCATAACCAAGCTTTCAATAGCACTCAAATGTTTTTTTAAGCTTGTGGGTCTAAAACAATACTTTAATTTACGTCTGTATGCTGTTACGTACACTAAGGAGAAAAACAAGCCGTAGGTTAGGTTAGGTGGCGTACCATCCCCGAAGAAGAACGCCCCACTTAGGCCCTTTGTGATACCACAACAAACACCCATGGTCTAGGCGGGAATCATTCTTGCACCTTCTGATTGATAAGACTAATGCTCATGCAGCCAAACAAACCGTACGGAAAATACAAAATATTGAGGAGTTGCGTTTATCGAGGGTTGCGGTAACGTTACATATACAAACGTTACATATCCAACGTTACATATACATTTCTGTGTATCTGGAGAACGGTATCAGCAAACGGTATCCTCCACGATTGTCATGCGTTGAAATACTTTACAGCGTGAAAAACTGCAAGTTACACAACACACTTTATTAAAGCTTTTTCGGAACAAATACAGTTTATTTTGGTGACACAACAAAGAAATATTTAATAAATAAAGAATTCAAATGCGTTTGTTTTACTTGTAGCGTTGGATGAATACAATATGTTTATTGAAATTAAAATGAATTATGTAATTTTTTTATGAAACGATGTCGTCCCCTGAAAATTTCTTTAACATATAGATTTCGTATTCAAATATGGGAATTAATTTAATAAATTTAAAAAAATAATTGAAGAAACACAAACGCAATGAACTTTCTATGCCTGTCTGAGGGAAAAAAATTTAATATTAAAATATGCGCCAGGTATTACGTATGAAAGATGTAACTGCTTTTCATTTTTAAATTACAATTTTATGAAAAGAGCAAAAATTAAATTTTTTGGGATGGTTTTATGGATTTAATTTCTGTTTTTGTCACGTAGGACGGCAAACGAAATTCACACAATTGTATAACAAACTATAAAAGTGACTGTCGGACTCACACACTTCAGCATTATACACGAATTATTCAACAACAAAAGAATTAAAATGTTCTTCAAGCTCCTTGTAAGTTATAGTTATTGATTCTTTTTAAAAGAGTTGAATGACGAAAATTATTTGATTTTAGATTTCCTATGCCTTATTCGTACTGGCTGCTGAAGCGCGTTATGTTCAATATGTTTCGCCAACTACCGGCTACGTCGCTCATGTGCAGCCTGCAGTTAGCGTGGAATTGTTAAACAATAACTATGGTTATAGTGTTTCTGTTCCTGCTTACGGTGCTGCTTATAGTTATGATGTTGATGGAGTAGGTTCGGTTCTAGGCAAATTAGCTTTGACCTTACCTTTAGCTGGTCATCCAAATTCTGTTGCTCTTAGAATTCCCCCACATCCCAGTACTTCATACTCAGCGCCAGCTGTTGCTGTTGTGTCAGGCGAACACGATGCTTCTGGCTTACCAGTACTTGTACAATCGGCAGCAGTAGCAGCTTCTAATGTTAGAGCAGCAGGTTATGGCTATGGTCCACATCAGTTAGCCATTGGTTCTACTTACTAAACTGTGACATTAAAATTATCTTTTAAGTAAAGTCGCACATTGCAGCTGCACCAAACGTGCTTGATGAGAAGAAAAATAAAGTATAAAATTAATGAAGTTTTGTTCAATTTTATTTGTGCAATTATATTCAAATTCATCAAGAAGTACATAATTATTGATTTTTTAAAAGTAATTTCGTGATTATATATTCTCCACAAAAATTGGAAATTTTGGAACGTTGTTTGAAATGTAAAAGAATGTGACAGTGAAAATATGAAAAAAGTTCTCACTTCCTCTGAATGTGTAGATATAGAAGAAGGAATTTTTGGAAATTCGAGTAGTCTGAGGTTAAAAACGCCAACAGAAGTGAAACCTATTATGTAATGTCTCCAGAACTAATTAAGGCAAAAATAATTTCAACTGCATTATGATTTAATTAAAAAACAAACGGTTCGGCATTTAACCAGTTGCTGAGCAAAAAGAGGTAAAACCTGATTTTTGGTACTTCCTTCATACACCATTCATGCCTGTTGTACTGAAATGAAAAATTAAATTGATATTCTTGAAAGGGCTGTTTTTATTGGTTATTGCTAACCAAAATTAGTTATATTTTTTTCCAATGTCTAGATGTGATTTTATTTTTGGTTATCTATATACGAGTATATACACGGTGGGTCAAAAGTAATCACCCGGGGCATAAGTAATCATCCGATGTCTTTTTGCTGTAATTTTATTTAATAAAAACCTTTGGATCTGCATGTATGGTCATCAACTCTGGCGGCGGTCACTTAGCCCATATCAAAAGCAGTGCCAAAATTTGTCTTAAAAAAAATTACAGGAAAAGAACATCGGTTGTCACTCCCATCCAGAGTAAATATAAATTTTTTTATATCTTGAGAACAGTTGGAGTGAAAGTCCAAATGGTCCAAATGACTTTGTAGTTAAAAGAAATCATCAGTAAAAAACTGGAAGGGATTGGATAAGTGGGCGTGGTACCTCCCATACAAATTAAATATTGATTTCATTATATCTTGAGAACGGTTAAAGCTAAAGTTTCTGTATTTGGTCTGATAAAATTAATGGTCAGTACAAATCGGAAGTCAAATAGTGGGCGGAATTGCAAAAATGGGCGTGGTATTTCCCATACAAAGTATAGCAAACAACTGTTCTCAGTTTAGATGTTTTAACAAAGTTTAGCTAGCATGCATAATTTCCGGCTTCTTACTCGTCGACAAATGGTGTAGGTTTTTCCTTGTTTTTTCTATATTTTGCTAAACTACTATTTATATATATATGTATGTATATAAATATATCAAAGTTGATTACATAAATTAGTTTTTAAATTTATTATGCCCACACTGCCATGATCATATATATAAATCCCAAAAAAATATATATTTGTCCATACATGATCCCTAATTTGATTAACCTATTCTATCGAATGACCAGAAATCAAAATTTAATTATTTAAAATTTCATTATTAATTAACAATTTATTACAAAGATTTTAATTTATAATTTATAATTAAAATAGTTTTAATAACATTGAATAAAAAATATAACGCGAAATAATTAAAAAGGAATTAAGTGAAAGTTTTAAATATGAAATTTAAACAATATAATCAAATATCAACATATATTTAACTATTCTGCATGTGATATTTATTAAACATTATTAAGTATCATATGAATCTGAATATTTAATATACATATATTCTTTTTATTTATGTAAAAGTTTAGAAAAATGCAAGTATGAATCAATAAAAATTAATATTTATTTATAATAAAAATTAAATAAAATTATTATTTATTTATTTTTTTTATTTCTAATCAAAAATTCAAAATGTATTACTCACATTTCATAATATCCACCGCGTTGTCAGTAGGCGCCAGATGACCGAGGTTACTTTTGCTTAGTTATTTTATGATTGATCAGAAAGAAAAAATTTCAAATAATAATATCTATTTAATCAGTGGTAAAATCATGCAGATATATGTGAGGATGTGTGTTTTAAAATAGTTAGTAAGTGCATTTAATTATTAATAAAAATATTAACATGATTTAATAGCAATACCAAAATTACAACAAGAAGTTTTACTTTAAGAATGTCTGAAAACACATCAATGATACAATCACATTTCAATTCTTGTATTATAAAATATACTCTTTTTCTTCCCTCAAGTTTTAAATTTAATTATAAAATTTAAAAGATTTGTAAAAAAATTAGCAATTTGTACGTATGTATATTATTTAAATTTTCCATATACATATATAATTCCATATACATATTTTTTTTTCTTATTCCAACCAATTAATCATCAATTATATACTTATGCCTTCATGCAAGACTTCTATCAGCATCTCTGGTTCAACTTCTTAATAATTACAGTTGACAATGTATCGCCACTCATATATTTAATCTTCAGGAACAATTAGACAAGGATACCCGAACTCTTACCAAAACCAAATACAAAAAAAAATGTTATCCGTCATGAGGGTGTCGATGGCACGATGGATGGTAGTCTGCACGTTGACTACAAATCCAAAAACAGACCTGGGTTCAACCCCAGTTTCAGACTAAAATTTTAAAATAAAAATAAACATCTCGCATTTTTATGATGTGCATTAGTGTGTCTTTGTGTGTCAGTTGTTGTCGGAAGGTTTCAGTGGCGAAGGCATAGACACTACTGGTCACTGAACAATACCGGCTTCTGCTGATAGCAATCCACAATCGCATCAGAACGCCCTCCTTCGTCGGTATTGTGTAGCACCGGCGAAGTAAAATAATAATAAAAATGGCTACTGAACCGAAGCTTCAGCACTGCTACGGGTATAAACAAAGAACGTGCGAAAGCAGAGCTGCAAAATAATCCTATCATTTCTCCTATTATCCCTTTCCTATAATTCCAGCACAATGCATGGCATGTGTAGGAGTCATCTCCTGAGTGCCGGTCCCAGATAAAAAAAAAAAAAATATATATTCGAAAGATATCAATTCCATAAATAGAAATTAGATAAAATCAACCAACATCACAATACTCAGCAGATTCAATTCAATTCTTCTAAAATTCTTCACTATTTAAATTTTTCTGACAATTCTGTTTTTCCTACAAATTCTCATTTTTTTTTTCTTCCAAAATTTTTCCTTTTTGACAACAAAATAAAAAAAATTTACATATATTAAAAAAATTCATTTGTTTTTCAATTTATACATATATATTTAAATACTGTATATATGACTACAGTGTATAAAAAAAAATTTTCTCATTTCACCCGTACAAGCACTACAAAAATCAATAATGATTTTTGTATATCTTGAGAACGGCTAAAGCTATACTTTATCATTTTGATTTGAATGACTTGAAAGTGAATTTGTTTTGCTTCGGGCACTTTCAATATAGCTACAGAGCTAAAATTCGGTATACGGGAGAGTAAATAATGGGAAAAATAAGAAAACTGGTAATTTTTATCAGGGGGACTAGGCTGATCCTTTTTTGCATGCGATGTATGGGGGCGCACTGTTCATAGAGCCGGAGAGCTGAAAATGGGTACACGGGTAGGCACTCGGAAGGTAAGGAGGTAAGGTAAAACATAGATTGCTCTGCATCTAGATGGACACATAGACTGCAACTTATGCGTCTCCGAAACTAACTAACCGATTTTAATAAAAGACACATAAGGCATATACATTTTTTTTTTAAATAAAACTATTATAACAAAATATGCAATATAATTGTGGAGTTTTTCGCATTGTATAATAATATCGCCAATGTTTATGTCATACTCGAAAATGGCACAATACATTGGCAGTAATCAAAATAAATTTTAGTTTTATTGTACATCCAAAAGAAGTGGAATAAATTCTTTATACCGTTATCTTTTCCAAAGTCAACAGGCGGTAATTTTTTTTTTTTTTTACACAATATATATTATTTATTGAATCTTCAAAATCAATTAAACTAACAATAAGTATTCAAATCTTAAGAACTAATTGCTAATTATTATTAAGTACAGCCTAGCTGTACAAAATTATTTATTGCTCGCATAGTTTTATTTCAGGCGGTAATGAAGAAAAAATTTTAAACCAGTAGCAATTACGGAAATTTTCCAATATGGAACTAGAAAGTGCCATTTATACATATTTAAAACTTTTGGTATAAAGTGTCGAAATACAAAAATGTATTGAACATAAAGTGTTTTGAAGACCTTGAATATTTGGTACAAGATTTAATGACATTGCCACGTAGTTCAACTGCAGACAAAAGAATGTTTCGCAGCTCAGTTTAATAAAAAGCAACAAAATAATTGTGCAAAAATCGAAACGTTGCAAATTATAAGTCTTATCACAGAGTTAAACTCCGTTCAGAAACGGAATTCAATTCGTATTTTGGTGCTTCAGACAACTAAAAACGAAAAAATTCGGAATGAAATCACTCTTAAATTTCTGAAAGGAACTGATAGTTTCTATGTCTTAAAGTACCAATAACTATTTAAAACTACTTTTTATTGGGGGGAAATTAGTTTTTGTAATTTATGTTTCACACGCAAGTTTATTTTAAATAACTTTTTGCAAGATTTTAAAACCGTTTAAAAACTACTGCAAGAAAACTAAATTTCAGGAAGTGATATATGCTGCATTGCCGTATTTCTTTTTGTGCACATCTTGTTAAAATCACTATACTTGAGAATACGAGTACAGTCGGGCCTCGATTATCAACGATCCGGTTAACTGGTAACCCCGATTAACCGTGATGGCCAAAGATCAGTCAATTGTTTTTTGTTTGCAATGTTTTCAAATTGTTGGCTTCGAGTAACCGTGATTAACTCTATTATCCGTGATGGCAGAAGGGAATTACCTTGTTTGCATACGATGAGTCAGGAGCATTTACAAGTGATTAGTTTAATTTTGAAATTTGAGAAGTGCGTGTGGTAAATATATTTAGTATGGCATCGTTACCAGTGGTAAAAAGACAAAGAAACGGGAAGTGTTTGCCCGAGAGCAGTTTGGTTTGTTATAATGAAAGATTCATAGATGGACATAAGGTGTCAAAGGTAAGATTAACCACTTTAGTTTGCGCTAATGCTGCTGGTACATACAAGTGCAAAGCTTTAGTTATTGGTAAAAGTGGTCGTCCAAGAGCCCTAAAAAATGTATACGAGCTTCCCGTGATTTATAAGGCCAATTCATCCGGCACATCCAGACGTGCATGATTTTAAGGCTAAAAATGTTATTGTGAAATATTTTCCACCGAATTGTACGTCCTTGATTCAATCGATGGATCAGGGGGTAATATGGAGTTTTAAATGCCATTATCGTAGAACTATAGTATAAAAACTAGTTTCGTCAAATAATACAGAAGATTTTAAGAAAGAATTTAATATAAAGAAAGCCCTGTGGTCTATTGATAATGCTTGGGACGCTGTTACTTCTGAAGTTTTGAAAAACGCTTGGAATAATTTGCTGTGCCCAGATAATGAAGGTGTGTAGGCATATTTTTAAAATTTTATAAAATATTTTCATGTAAAAAATCATTGATTTCTGTTATAGGTATTGAAATATCAAATACGCTCGAGAATGTGGCACAAACAATCAATATTACGGATGACTTTACCACAGAGGATATAGAGACATGGCTCAAATGTGATGAAAATGCCTCCCAATTTGCTGTTTTATCAGATGAAGAAATTATAACATGGCAAACAGTAACTCAGATGAACCTGAGCGAGACAATGGATTGGAAGACACTGATGAAGACGATGTAATTGTTTCCGAAACCACTTTAAAAGAAGCGATAGAGACATCTAGCACATTGCTGAATTTCCTGGATAGCTCTAGTTTGTCCCTTTCCAACTATTTCCGGTGTAATGCATTGCACTGGTCTAAGAAAAAAGAAACACTTCGAGCGAGTCGCAAATATTTTGAAGGCCAAACAACAAACACAAGGCTTACCGCTCTTAAAAAATAATCATGATGACGCGAGCTACTTTACGACTGTATCCAAAATATTTTGTATTAAAAATTGTGATTTTTGTAAACTGTTACAAAGAAATAGTGTAGAGAAGAAGCAGCAAGTGAAGTAATACGAATTTGTAGTGTATGATTAATTCTTACACAACTCTAGTGTCGTTGAATAGACGCCTAAATTTTTGAACCTCAATCTATTTTTTAAATTTTACTTTACAACATCGTTTTTTTTTTTTTTTTTTTTTTTATCTAGGACCAGCACTCAGGAGATGACTCCTACACATGCGAAGCATTGTGCTGGAACTATAGGAAAGGGATAGTAGGAGAAACGACAGGAGGTGAAGCTTAATTAATTATTTTTTGCAGCTCTGCTTTCGCACGTTCTTTGTTTATACTCGTAGCAGTGCTGAAGCTTCTTTAGTAGCCATTTTTATTATTATTTTACTTCGCCGGTGGTACACAATACCGACGAAGGAGGGCGTTCTGATGTGATTGTGGATTGCTATCAGCTGAAGCCGGTATTGTTCAGTGACCAGTGACTATGCCTTCGCCACTGAAACCTTCCGACAACAACTGACACACAAAGACACACTAATGCAACATCAGAAAAATGCGAGATGTTTATTTTTATTTTAAAATTTTTGGTCTGAAACTGGGGTTGAACCCAGGTCTGTTTTTGGATTCGTAGTCAACGTGCAGACTACCATCCATCGCGCCATCGCCACCCTTTATTGCTCACAAAGGGCGAAGGAGGCCACTGTCATGTACGAGTTGGTGCAAAAGTAATAAGCCGATGTTTTTTTTGCTGATGACAGCTGTGGCACTGTATGCCCTTCGTAAGAGAACATCTTCAAATCTTTCACAGAAATTGACACTTGGTGCCATTTTGCAGAAGTTATAGTGTTTTCCGATAGGGTCATTATTATTTAAGCCCCACTTTGTACATTCGACAAAGACACTAATACCAATCAGCAAAATTTTGGAGGATTGGAGAATATTTTTTTTATTGGACCAGTACTTAGGAGATGGCCCCTACACATGCAAAGTATTATGCTGGAAC
This sequence comes from Dexiosoma caninum, assembly GCA_963924685.1. Lineage (NCBI taxonomy): Eukaryota > Metazoa > Arthropoda > Insecta > Diptera > Tachinidae > Dexiosoma > Dexiosoma caninum. The sequence goes on along the minus strand of OZ004729.1, from coordinate 48,613,623 downwards.
TAGAGGAAAGGGATAGTTAGAGAAATAACAGGAGGTGAAGCATACTATCCTACCAATATGTTATTGCACATTCCTTTTTCTTTTTTGGAGTGTTGAAGCGCCTCTGATGTCAAGGAGACGTATTAAATTTTGAAGCCTCGTTTTATTAGCCATTTTTAGTAATTATTTTACTTCGCCGGTGCTACACAATGCCGATGATGGTGAGCGCTCTGATGTGTCTGTGGATTAGTTACAGCTGAAAACCGGTACTGTTCAATGACCAGTAACTATGATTTCGCCACTGAAACCTTCCAACACCAACTGACATAAAGCCACACAAATACACATCGGACGAAATGCGGTTGTTTTTATGAGTCTGAAACTGGGGTTGAACCCAGGAAAAATTTTTCGTTTTGTAGTTAACGTGCAGACTACTTCGACCATCGCCATCCTCACATTACCTGTCAAAAAAGATTGTGTGTTTAACATTCGGTATTCGATGTTCGATAACCAGGGAAGATTGAACATGGATGCAACTCAGAATAAGGTTGAAGTTTATTATTAGGCGAATGTTTACCAGTTAAACTTTCTAGTACAACAACCAATAATTCAAACAATTGTGACATCCAACCATGATAAATAATCACCAGCTGGACATATAAGTTGACCATATATGAATTCGCCTTGCTTAATAACAAGAAAAAAACTGTAAAAACTTGCAATAATTTAAAAAAAATAATTTTTTGGACAAAAAACAGGATAACGTTTCTGAGTTTAAATAAACCAGATAAAACTGAACAACTGGAACGCTGCATCAATTTCAAAATTTGTTTAATTACTTTGTGTGTTGATTTTTTTGATTTTGACACAAGTTTGTTTTCTTCGAACTCACCTCAACCTATATGCCTGAGGTGAAAGTGGTGTGAGTTTACTAAACCAATCAAAAAGAATATGTGTTGGAAGTTGTGTTGCCATTTTTTTTAAATCTTCAAAACATTAAAAATAAATAATTTTTTCTTGTTTTTGTGATTTTTTGTAGATATTAATACATATATATTCAGTTAACCCATTACAGGTCAAGAGTGCCATACGGCACTCAAATTAATGCTATCTTTAACAGGCTTTAAAAAAAAATTGCATACAAATTTCTTACTGTATTTTATGTACCGTTATTATTATATTTGTTCAGCATCAAATTATATGCTTAGCAACCCAGTACCTTAGAAGCTGTTGTAAGCATCACATATTTTCTTGTAGGCTGTTTTTTTCTTCAGAATTTTCCAAAGTCATGAGCAGTCGAGGGTAAAAAGTGGATAAATAATTTGTTTGCAAGAATTGCAACAAGATATTTACTTTTTTTAAAAAACAACAAAATAATGTTTTTAAATAATAAAACTTGGTGCAATATTATGATGAGTATTTCCTAAAAATTATATTTAAAAATTGAAAGTGCCATATGGCACTCTTGACCAGTACTTAGGAAAAATTAATACCTGTTTTTTTAGACTCAATCCGCAACAAATTCTAGACTATTTGGCAGAATTAGGAACTGATAGAAATAATATTGATGAAATTATTATTGAACCACCATCGGCAGACTACGCATCAACAGAATATGATGCCGATGAGGACTCCGGTGGAAATATTCTTGATATTCACCATAATCAAATTCAAGATTGTGGTTTTGTTACAAAAAGTGGTGAAGATTAGAACTCGAGTTACCTGTTACTGAAATAAGTAATACACCAACTATGTACATCTTTTGTTGGAAGAAAAAGAAAATATTGTGAAATATCCCAAACAGACTATGAAGACTTAGAAATACTACCTAATTTACAAATATCTAGAAACAGTTTGAAATGGAAATGCGTTAGGGAGGTTCCCACTGTTCCACAGTTTCCTGAAACTAATTGCGACGACTGCAATAAAAATCCAATTGAGTTGTTTAATCAGATCTACGATGATGAGTTAATAAAAATGATAATATCGGAATCCAACAGTTATCCACAATTCAAAAATCATGCTGATATACAAATAACCGAAAACGACATTCGCTCGTACATAGGCATCTTGATAAACAGTGGGTACATGCAACCATCAGAGAGTAGACTAATGTGGAAAGCTGATGACGACGTCCAAAATAAAGCTGTTTCGAATGCAATGTCAGCAAACCGATTTAGAGCTATCGGCCAATACATTCATTTTGCTTCAAACGATATGTACAACGCAAACGACAAAATGGGGAAGCTGTGTCCACTAACCGACAAATTAAATCAAAAATTTGCAAAATACTTCCATCCAGAGCAACATTTATCGTATGATGAGTCCATGATTGCATACTATAGCCGTCATAGTTATAAGCAATTTATAAAAGATAAACCTATTCGTTTTGGGTATAAGACAAAAACAAAGAACAAACAGTTCACGGCCTGCTGTTGGATCAGCATATAATCAAAATATGGGTGGAGTTGATCGTATGGATCAAAATGTATCCAATTATCGCATAGCTGTTCGTAAAAAGAAGTGGTGGTGGTCAATTTTTACTTGGACTATAGATGTCGCAATTAAAAATACGTGGCTGTTGCTTCGAAAGGCTAAAAATAGTATGCCACAGTTAGAATTTCATCGAAGTTTAGTCCAACATTTATTAAAAACTTGTAGTGATAAGTCCCGTTCAGACTTCGCTACTCGGCGGTATGCTCATATTGCTAATGTAAGTACTCGTTACGATGGTGTTGCTCACTATGTGCAACCATGTACTCGACGTCATTGTGCTCTAGAAACCTGTAAAAGCCAAACCAGAGCGGAATGTAACGTTGCCTTATGTATAAAATGCTTTGTCTCATACCATACAGAAAGAATTCGGCAATAGCTATTTATCCTTTTTTATATTTTTGTATAAATTAATGTATATGTTTTGTGTTTATGCTTTATAATATGAACATTAGATCTTCTAGAGTCGGATAAATAAGTGAAATAACTCACTAACTTTTTATTAAATACATGCAACATAGTTAGTATGGAAGTGGTCAAGAGTGCCGTATGGCACTCTTCCCTGGAGCGGACCAGGTAGGTCGTAGGGGTAAAACGGTAGAAAATTTGGAATTAGGGTAGAAATATTACTATATGTGCCAAGTTTTATTAAAATTTCTTCACATGGAGCCCGTGACCATTAATGGGTTAAAATTTATTTTGTTTAAAGTAGAACAGTAAAAGTTTTTTTTTGAATGTTGGTATACCTAATTTGTTAGCTGTTATTATTGGTATTGGTAAAACCCCATAATGCCCATATTCACAGTCTGTAGTTAACTAATAATATTAGTTTAACGAATAAAATATATAATTGGTTTAATTAAGCCATCTTTTTTCACTAAATATTGTGCATATTTGCATAGAAGTACTAAATATCATATTTAAAGAAATTTTTTATTAAGTTACAAAATCTTTTAATCTTTTTCACGTCTCAAAAAACTTGGACAATAAGGTAAATCCTCACATATGGTCACACTGATTGGAAGGAATAATTTGATATTCCGTTTACACTACCTTTATACATGCTACTTATTGTATGCCACTAGCAAAAATATATTATCATCGAAAAACTCAAATTTTTTGCTACTAATTCCCTTTCGTTTGATACGTTTTTATTACAAAAATGTGCAAAATACATCATCCCTTTAATATTTTAAATACATGCATTTTAGGACTAGTTTCCGATGTAAACTATTTTCTGGAAAATGAAAGCACTTATGTTACATATATATTGGCATATTTAGAAAATGGTTTGCCATTTTTATAAAGAAAAGAAATACGAAATTCGTCAATTGAATTACATATCTTTCATCTGTGTTTACCTTATTTATAAATCTACCCAGTACTTTCAGAGACATCGTTGAAATTTTGCAACAAACCAAAAACAATTTTGTAGAATAATTAAACATTTTTGTTTTTAAAAATTCATAAAAAATAAAAGAGCAACAGAACGCACATTCTGGCGCAGCTGAAATGAAATTATCTTTTTGAAATTTGAGCACAACTTTCGATTTTATTCACAAATTAGTGATTTCAGCAGCCACCTCACCATTATCATCAAATTATCTGGCGATATTGCTATCATTTGTATTTATATAGCCACACTTTGAATAGTAGTAGTAGTAGTAGTAGTAGTAGTAGTAGACAGTAAGAATTTTTCCATTCTTTATGTTAAAATCAGAAGGATTAAGTTTATCAATTTAATTTTTTATATTGCCCAGTGGAAAAATTGCTTACAAATAAGATAAGATCCGAAACTTGTGATCTTGAAGTTATTAAAAATCTGAATACCTCTACTTCTTTTTACAAAGGGTTGTCAATCCCTGAAATTCTCTTTTTTGACGTTGTTTCATTGAATTGGAAGTAATACTGGTGATCTACTTTATAATCAGAGCAATGGAACTATTTTTTTAATACTTTAAGGGAGCTATGAAAAGTTGCTTATCGCTTTGGTTTAATGCTATTAATAAGAATCAGGTTATACTTCGTCCAATTCTACAAAAAATTTTACTTTAATTTATTAGATCGAAATGGAACTGAATTGTATTTATTATTAATCATTTGGTTCTCGATTAATTAAATAAAAATATAAATAAGTAAACATTAAAGAATTTTGTAGTACAATATCATTTTCATTTTAATTTTCTGGATGCTGTTCTTAATAACTTCCTGAGATGGCGACAATTTACAGTTATTTATATTTCGGAAGTAGATGAAAAGTAATAAAGTAAAAAATAACTTCTAATATTTTTCACTGGGTTTTGAATTTTACATGTACTGGCATGCACTGCAAGTTAATTTTATAAATATCGTCAAAGCGTAAACACAAATTGCGTATAAATTATTTTAAAGTTATTAAACAAATATAAATAAAAAATTGCAATTTATTTTACCAATTTCTCTATCATACCACAGATTCATAGGCATTGTACTTTAAATCAAAACGACTGTATAATTTACTGTTCATATCCTACAAAAGTGGTTGCGAACAGTACAAATTTTTAAAGGTTTTTTGCTCTATTTTGCTTCCAATTTATTCTTTTCTTTATTTTTTACCCAATAGAGTTACCACGTTCATCATATAAGAACATTTTTTTTATAGACGGCAAACATTTTAAATCATAATAATACATTTAAAAGGTCATATTTTTAATGCGAATTAACAATAATATAAATTTTTTTTTTATTAAATTTTCCAAATGGAACTTTTTTTATGGCTCTGGAGTTACTGGATGTTCATCAGTCGATCATTGTTTGGAACTTGCTGACCTACAGAGTTATAACATGACACGCTGACGACATTAGCGCTTAGGGGTTTTCCGCAGGGGGTTTCAATTCCGCTCTTCTGAAACCTCGGTCTGAACTTGTTATTCAGGGATCTTGACTTCATGATGTACAGGTTAATAAAATTCTGTTTATATTCAATAAAAAAACAGGCAGACGTGTTTGCGTGTCAAATTTTTTTTTTATCTGGGACCAGCACTCACATGCAATGCATTGTGCTGGAACTATAGGAAAGGGATAGTTAGAGAAACGAAAGGGATAGTTACAGCTCTGCTTTTTTGCACGTTCTTTGTGTATAGCAGTGTTGAAGCTTCGGTTTAGTAGCCATTTTTTATTATTATTTTACTTCGCCGGTGCTACACAATACCGACGAAGGAGGGCGTTCTGATGTGATTGTGGATTGCTATCAGCTGAAGCCTGTATTGTTAACTGAACAGCGACTATACCTTCGCCACTGAAACCTTCCGACAACAACTGACACACAAAGACACACCAATGCCACAAGGTCGATGTTATTAGTTCTGAGACCGATGAATCGTCGATGTATCACTTGCATTCCTATAGATGAATATAGTGAACCGCGGTGCTTGTCCATGTTAAGCTTACAGACATACAAAGATAGTTAACAATGATAGAGAGCGACCACACAGGATGGAGATAAAGAGAGACCAGCAGGACAGTGTGTGTGTATGGTTATAGCTTTCAGAATACTGCCTCATCTGTAATTATGGACGGTATAAACATCCAGAAATCAGAAGCTCTTGATGTTTTCGGCATGAAAATTTAGTGCGATATTCGATTGACTGAACACATTTTTCAGGTCTTAAAGGAAGCATTCAAGTGCCTCGGTTTTTTAAGACGGTGTAAGACATACTTCACCCCATCTGATCTCCTTACATCCGACCGAAAATGGAATACAACTCTCATGTATGGGCCGGTGCTTCAAAGACTATTTTGAAGTTACTCGACCGTGTACAGGAAAGAGCAAAGAAACTCATAGGAGACAGTAGGGTAGCCCATTCTATTGACTCTCTTGAGCATCGTCGCAACGTGGGGTGCGCTTCGTTGTTCTATCGTTACTATAATGGTATGTGTACTGGTGAAATCAGGGAACTTGTTGCCGAAACCCGGTCATTCACGCGCACAACGCATTCATCATTAAGACCGCATTCATTTGTGGTCGCTTGACAGCGAATTGCACTACGCATTACAGAAAAAATTCGTTTTCTCCCGAACAGAACGTATGTGTAATGGACAGTTCGCAGAGATCCTGTCACTTTTGACGTGGGAAGATTCAAATCGAATGTCAATAAACACTACTTCCTCTATCCTTTCTCCCAAAACCTTATTTCCTAGTTCCGGCACAATGCAGCGCATGTATAGGGGCCATCCGCTGAGTGCCGGTGCAAAAAAAAAACATTAAACACTTTAATAATAAAGAACTATGTCTCATGGTTATGGTGACTTTAAATTTAAAAATTATAATTATGTTGTTATGTGGTCTGTATGCGGCATGCCAAAATCTTTAGTAGACCAAATTTTTGAAAAAAGCTAAGAAATATACAAGAACTCAAAAAAATATTTGAGAATTCCCAACTCTTACACAACAAACATTTTATAATTTGGCAATTTATTAATTTCTTACAATGGGTCATCACTTTGGTTGACAATGATTCTATTTAAAGGGAAAAATTAAATCTTCCAATACAATGATGTAATAATTCTTTCAATTATTATACGTTAGTAAAAATTCATTACAATAATTATATTAATAATATAATCATTATATTAATAATTGAAAGAATTGTTACATGATTGTATTCGATGCACCGAATACAACGTAACATTCTTCAATCCCTTCCTTGAAATGTGTAACATAAAGTTCAGTGTACTGGTATACTTGGTAATTTTCAAATGGTTTTCAAAGTTTTTATATAAACATGTGATTTCTTTGCTTTTTAAAAAATTTGGTTGAAGGTTTGCATTAGCACCAGTGATATGTACATCTAGGACAGGTTAATCAAACAAAAAGCAATTTATATAGTATACTAGATTAGCCCGTTGCGCTTCGTTAGCACCGCACCAAATTATGTAGTTGTCGGGGCTAGGTGTTGTGTCTTACTAAATGACAAACCAAGTAGTTAGTTCTTCAACCTCTAGTACATTTCAGTCGATATGGCAGTCATTAATAATATAATTTTTGAACCGTTATCAGGATCTTCGATCCCTTTTTACCCCATGAAATGCACCCTATATTTTAAGTTGGATATTAAACTATCCGTCTACCAAATTTCATTAAAATCTGTTCAGTGGTTTAGGCGGAATAGTGGTATAAACATCCAAACTTAAAATATCTAAATATATAAACATTCACTTTTTTAATATTTATACAATGAAATGAAAGTACGTCCTTGGATTCGTGAAACAACTTTAGCTTTTTCATGAAATTATTTCATTAATAGGAAGGGAAAGTTTCATTAGTTTAATGTTGAGTGCGACTTAGGACCTTTGTATATTAAGGCAGCATTATGAACCCATTCGTTTGCAATCAATTCCGCAATTAAGATATCAATTAATATTTTTGTGTACAAAAAGAGAATAAAATTAATTTCCATTTTTGATTCAGTTGAAAATTTAAGTTTGGACGTATTTTCTTTCACCAGCTGCTTACATATTTAAATTTTAAGTTTGGGCGTTTTTTCTTTCATCATATTTAAATTTTAAGTAAAATTTGCAAATAACCCAGCCGTGCGAAGTAGAGTCTGTTAAAAAAAAATTAATCCAAATAAAATTTGTTTTAAGTTGGCACGTTCTTTTGATTGTAATTATACGTATGCGTGTATGTACGTATATTTGTATGTGTGTTGATAAGTGGCCGTAAGAAATAAAAATAATATATCATGTGTTTTTCTTATAATTTTACCATAAATTAAATTAAATTGTAGACATCAAAAACGTAAAACGAGACAAAAAAATAAAGCGTGAATTGTATAAAAATGTGCCAATTGTATAATATTCCCACGCTTAATTGACATGTGCCGTGGTTCTTGTCTCAAAAATTAATTTATTGTATCTTCTACTACAGGGTGGCGCAGAATGAGCTATATGGTTTGAATTCTTTATAACTTTTGTAATTATAATTTTTTCTTTGTTTTTTTTCAGCATTTTGTGAAGAAGACTTGGGGAATTAATTATGAATCATTACACGATCGAACAACGTACAAAAATAATTGAATTTTATTTTTCATACAGTCTATTGTGTTGACACAGCGTGCATATCGTGGTCATTTTAATGTGCGCATTGCACCCACACCAGATTTAACAGCTCCCGACAGTTTTCTTTGGCGATATTTAAAAGAAAGAGTGTACGTTAACAAACCAAGAACCATACTCCAAATAAGAACCAACATTCGAAATGAAAAGGGAAAATGGAAATGGAAAATATGCAAAAAAGAGCTCGTATGTGCGAAGCAGAAAATGGACATCACTTACAGGATATCATTTTTCAAAGCTAATTGCAAAAAATTCCCCAATAATATACTGTACTTAAAATAAAAAAAAAATTTTAATAATCGCATAAATAAAAAAGTTATAAACCATTTTAACCTTACAGCTCATTCTGCGCCACCCTGTACTACTAAGATCGATTTTGGTAGGACGCCTCAAGTAGTTATTACGTATAGGAGTCTGTGGGCTCATAAACTATTACCGGGGTGGGCGGTATTTACTGATGGATCGAAGACGGAGGAGGTCACAGGTTCTGGTGTCTACGTAATGTGGACTGATATAAGAAGATCGTTTGGGCTTTCGGACAAGTGCGGGCTTTTCCAGGCAGAGGTCTTGTCGATATTAATGGCCACGGAATTGGTGTCTCAAGAGGTGACTGTGGACGAAAACGCTACCTTCCACGTCGGCAGTCAGACGCCGCTAACGGCATGGTCGGGAAATATAAATATATCATAATAAGCGTGTCAAGTCCCATTTATTAAATAACCGATTCAAGGGTTAACTGAGAATACTAAACTTTAAATGAATCCCGCTGGAATTATCTGTTAACCAATTAACAGTCAATTGACTGAATACCTTGAAGCTTAATCATGAACATTTCAAGTGAAATTTCGATGGCTTAAAGCTATGGGTAAAGTTAGAGATTGTGAAACAACAAATAAATGTTCAAAAGCTCTTGTTGCAGTTAATAATAGTGCATTCACATACGATTTGAGATCACGTCTCAACTGTGTTTAAAAGAAAGCGTTAATATAAAACCACCTGCTTGCTAAGACACATTTTATTAGTGTCTCTTTTTTCACAAAAGCAGCTAGAGCTTTTTTGCAACATCAGGATGAACCAGTTCATTGTAAGTAATACGTAATATATTTTTCACTTCCCAAAGGAAGAAATGTTCGGTCATCATTTATTTCCGTCGCATGCTTAATAAAAGCAAAACGTAAAAAAGCTAAACGAAACTTGTGCGAGGAAATAAAAGATGGTGGGAAATAGTCCATTAAGTTGATTACAATTGCACATTTTGTGTTTATATCACTTAAGTGTTTACTTTTACTTCGTATCTTTTCCAGTCCTTCGTGTGCACAGCTTGTGCTATATTGGCCTCAGTCCATTGCAGCTCTTATGGCTATGGTTATGGTAGCTCCGCAGATGTACTATCTAATGCATTAGGTTCTCTCGATAATGCTGCAGCTCCTGCCTATCTACCACCTACATCTAAATACAGCATACAACCCCTATCATCTTACGAATTATATCCTGGTCGCAATAGCTATAAAAGCTATCATTACGCTCCCACCTACAGACAAATTGCTTTGCCTATTGCGCCTTCTGTTCCTTTGGCTAAATTGTACATTTTTGGCCACCAACTGTATGATGGCCCAGCTGTCAACGCTGTTGGCGCTTATTAAAATAATGTTCTCTGTAAGAACTTTTAGTGTTAAAAAGAATTCATTGTCTTGTTAAATTCTAAAAATGATGGTATGACATATGAAGTTATGGCGTGATTTCTCAATGTCCTTATTAATAATTTTTGTCAGATGCGTAGTACCAGTCTCGCAGAAAAAACTGTAGGGTTTAGTTTCTTAGTATTCTTTATTAAACACTTGGGAATTAGTAATTTTGTTAAAAATGTAGAAAACTAAGCGAAAAATATACCAGTATTTATCATTCATAAAAAATATACTTTTTATTATTCTGCATTTATTTTCTGTGCCTCACATTGCTTGACATTAATAAGCAAAGTGTGATAAAATTTAAGAAAAAAATTTAAGAATTTTTGCTCTTTCAATATTTTATTATGTGCTTATTACTCGTGTTATTATTTTTTCATTTCAATACTTGTTGCTTTGGATTTAGGTAGCTCCACATTTTATTTTTGAGTTTTCACATTCTTTCTTCTGATAAGTTTCAATATACTTTTTGCTTGAATTCACTGAGTCATTGATTTACTTTTTTTGAATGGACTTCTAGTATAAGACCAACTTATAGTATTAAAATAGATGAACATTCCAGAATTTAATTAAAATTTCATATAAAACGCACCCGTATATACGAATTTTGAAAAGTACTGATAAAATTCCCATGTTATAGTGTTCAATTATATAAAACGTCAGTATTTCGTCCCATGAAATTCTAAAACCCACAAATTATACAAAAAAATTATACAGTGATTATGATAGACTGTAGTCTGCAGAATTGTATAATCGCAATTCTGCAGTTAAAGCAGCGTTCTCATCAACAAAATTTTTAATGCAATATGTGCAGCCCAATAAATAATGGGTGATTTGTTAACCGTTTGCGGTTTGAAAATTTAAAAATTTTACAGGAGTGGCAAAAAACTTAATAAAATGAAAAGGGTTGTGATTACAAATATGATTTTTTTCGTAATATCATCCAAATAAAATGATGAGTTTACAAAGTTAACAATTATGTCTCAAAAAGAGTAAGCTGGTAACATTTCTTTATTGTTTTATTATTTCTCAACAGCAAGAAATACATTGATTTGGAAAACTTAGTAAAAAATGCCTCGTTATTTTTAAAAATCGAAAGTTAAAAATTTGTGAAGACGTGTGCCTTGATGCTCTGTACCAATATCCATTAAAAACTCAATTTTGAGCTTTTTGATAATTACGGCCTTTTGCATTTCAGGTGACGATATGTATGTATGTGCGTATGAAGTAAATATTTTATGCTATTTAGTTTTATATTAAAAAAAAGGATTTATTGTTCTACTTTAAACAAAATAAATATTAATAAAATCACTAAAAAAAGATTTTTAAGATGACAAAAAATTTTTTTTATTGTTTTAAAGATTTGCGAAAAAAATGGTAACACTTCTCAAATAAACGGATTTAATCTGGAATTTACACATGCAAGTGCAAATCCGAAAAACTCAATCCACTCAAACTTTTTCACCAATTGAGACACATTTTGCGAGACACTTGCGAGTCTACTTACAAGATAATTGTCATGATGAAATTACTAAAAGGCGGCAGAATTAAAACTTTTTTGTTTGCATAAAATGTCAGACAAAATTTTCAATCGCGCTATTTAAACACAAATAATATATTTTTTTTAAACAAAATACTGATTGCAATAAAATTACGCAAATTAAATTGCTTTTCACTTTTTTTTAATAATAAAAACTGTTAAACAAATGTATTTGTATACAATTTTGACATTTAATGTCGCAAACTTAAGCAGAGAAAAAAATAATTACCTGACGTATCGATGCCACCTGGTTTAATTACATTAAGATAATTTCTTCCAAGTAAATACTGGTCAAAAGACCAACAATGAAGCGTTATCAACACCTGTAGTAAAGAGAATGAATACGGTGTTAATAAATCAGGAACATTTTGTTGTTGATCAAGGTCCAAGTCCATCAGGATCTGGTGTGTTGAATAATGTCCAAAAGTCTAAAAGTGGCGCTCTATCATCTTCCGTTCCGGGTCCATCAAGTTCTATATCTGTCAGAATTTCTCCTAAGCAATTAATTGTTTTGCCTCCGAAAAGATATATATTTATTTCCCGTTTGGCTTATGATACAACTATCGAAGACGTTGATTATTATATAAAATCCAAATTGGACGCTGCAGACGATATATTTGTCACTAAATTTTCATATTCAGAGCCGAGGAGTATAACATCATTTAAAATTCGTGTTCCAGCGCATGTCTATGACCGTATTGTTGATCCTAGTTTTTGGCCTGCAAATATTTTTGTACGCGAATATATAGTTAAGCAAAATCCAAGGTATAATAACATTGCTCGCTTGCCTTCTGAAAATTTATTGGTTCCAAAAAACTAATTACCTCTAAGGATCGTTTAAATATTATGTACCAGAATGTTCGTGGCTTGAATACTAAACTGTCTACTCTCCTTCTAAATAGTTATGACTTTACCTATGATGTAATTATCTTTACTGAGATGTTTTGTGATGTGATGACGTTTTTAATGCAGAAGTTCTCTGCAATAAATATCAAATATTTAGATATAATCGCCCTGCTCGAAGAGGTGGTGGTGTTCTGATTGCTGTTTCTTGCTTATACCCATCTGAAGTCATTGTAAATGAACCTTCTAACATTGAATTTGTTGCTGTTGCCGTAAAATTGAAAAATAAAAAAACGTACTTGACTTGTTTTTATATTCCTCCGGACTCAGATTCTTCTGTTTACGATAAACATGTTCAAGCCATTGAGTCTGTTGTTTTACATGTTGATACAAACGACTCTATTTTTGTGGTTCGTGACTTTAATTTACCATCAATCTCGTGGAAATATACACCTGATACACCTTATTTAATACCGGTAAAGAACAGAAACTGCCATGATGAATTTTTAAACTATATTTTTGGATTAGCTCTGTATCAAATGAATTGTGTCTTCAATGATTTTGGGAAATTACTTGATTTGGTGTTTGTTAAAGATGTTGATGATTGCACTATTATTCGTTCGGAACCTATTACACTGCCCGATCGAAATTAGCTCTTCTATTCCATCCGAAGATAAGTTGACGGCTTCTGTAGCTGGTAAAGTTAATTGTTTCAAACGAACTAACTATAGTTTGTTGAATGATTTAATAAAAAATACATGTTGGAGTGACATTTTCAATATTCCGATAAATAACAATGCGGATATTGATTCGATTATTACCATTTTTTACGATAAAATCTACTCGTTTTTTGAAACTTGTATTCCTAAACAATTTGTTCGCACTTCAGTTGGACCACCATGGAATACGAGGCAGCTGTCACGTCTAAAAAACATTAAGAACAAAAATTATAAAAAATATAAACGGTCTGGTTCGTTTGTTGACTACGGAAAATACGCAGTCAGTCGTTCTCAATATAACCTGCTCAATCACGCTTTGTATAAGGATTATTTAATCAAAGTGAATAACAATTTTGTTCGGGACCCAAAATCTTTCTATTCATTTGTTAACTCTAAAAGAAAATCCAGTGGATATACATCTGTTATGAAACTTCATAATCAAGAATCTAGCAACGTTGATGTTATTTGTGATTTGTTTGCTGAGTTTTTCGCCAGTACTTATTCTGATGCTGTTTACGATAATGGAAATGAATATCCCTATGCGCTTGCATCGAATATAGTAATATCTTTTCCTGCACTAAAATGCACTGATATTTTCTCTAACTTGAAAAAACTTAAAATGTCCTTTAATTATGGTCCTGATGGAGTTCCAAGTTGCATTTTAAAGCGATGTGCTGAATCATTTGCCACACCATTAACTTTATTGTTTAATGCTTCGATAAAATATGGCTATTTTCCTGTATTGTGGAAAGATTCGTATATAATACCTCTATATAAATCTGGTAATAAGTCCGATATTACCAATTATAGAGGTATTGCTAAATTAAGTGCCATTCCGAAACTGTTTGAAAAACTACTTGCCGATTTTTTATGTCATCACACTGCATCGTTAATGTCACCTTATCAACATGCTTTTAGAAAAGGGTGCTCAACTACAACTAATGTTCTTCATTTAACTACTTTAGTCAATTATGCATTTACCCAGAAGAAACAAACTGATGCCATTTATACGGACTTCAGTAAAGCATTTGATAAAGTCAACCATCAACTTATTCTTGCTAAACTGGATCTATTCGGCGTAACTAATAACAGTTTAAATTGGTTAAGATCGTATTTAATTGATAGAAAACAAACCCTTCGTTTTAACAACAGTTCTTCTAAGTATATATATGTCTCATCTGGTGTTCCCCAAGGCAGCCATCTTGGGCCGATTCTATTTTCGCTGTTTATTAACGATCTTCCTAATGTTATCAATTTCGCCAATATACTTATGTACGCTGACGATGTTAAAATCTTTTATTCTTTTAATAATTTTATCGACCACGTTTATCTTCAGAATGATCTCGACAACTTTTTTGTATGGTGCAGACATAACATGATGGAGCTGAATTTAAAGAAATGTAAATGCATGCGCTTTTCCAGAAGTAACCCAATTGCAGCTAACTACTCATTGGGAGATCATCAGTTAGAGTTAGTTGATTCATTTCTTGATCTTGGAATTTTACTGGATCCAAAGCTAAATTTTTCTTCTCATATTACCTTGGCTGTAAATAAAGCTAGAGGTGTGCTTGCCTTTATAAAGCGCTGGGCTAAAGAGTTTTCTGACCCTTACATTACGAAACAGCTGTATGTGTCGCTAGTTAGACCTATTTTAGAATACGGATCAATCATATGGGATCCTCACTACATAATATTCGTATTGAATCTGTGCAAAAACAATTCTTGTTATTCTGTTTACGTGGCCTTCGATGGAGCTCCTCAACAAATTTGCCTTCCTATACGAGTAGATTAGCATTAATAAAACTACCTACTCTCAAAAGTCGTCGTACAATGTTAAATGTGTCTTTTATGGTAAACCTTATCAATGGTAATATTTGCTCCGAATTTCTGTTAAATTCTGTTAAATTTAGTGTACCTTGTCGTAGTATTCGTCATTATAATCTTCTTGTTATTAACTTTTGTAGATCTAATTATGCTATGGCTGATCCTTTTACGAGGTTATGCCGACAATTTAATAATTTGTTTGAATTTGTTGATTTTTCTCTAAATAATAATGTTATAAAGCATAAAATCATTGTTTTTCTGAATTCATAATTTCAATATAGTCATAAGTACATTGTTATTAGTCTGTAAGGATTATATACATTGACTAAATTTAAATAAATAAATAAATAAATAACTCTTTGGCACTTGCGGTAAGTAAAATGTTAAATAAAGAAACAGTGTTACCAAGTACGTGTTTTCTATTAATCTACTATTATGTATTAAAATGAATGAAGTGTTGATTGATTAATTTTGATTGTATTTGTAAAAAAATAAGAAATGAAAAAGAACACAACTATACAAAAATTCGTGCTAACGGTAATTTTAAGCAATAATAAAGGGTGGTTAAATTTCAAGGGCCGATGTTGATTTTGAATAAAACACAAACTATTTAGGAAATTATTGTAATTTTATTTTATTATGATATATTGGTATTACTCAATTATGTATGGAACAAAATATCGGCCAAATGGGCGCCGCGACCACGGCGGCACACCTCCATCCGATGGTCCAAATTTTCGATGACCCTGAGGCATAATGGAGGTTCTATGCCGTTAATGTGCCGAATTATCTCATCCTTTAGCTCTTGAATTGTTGCTGGCTTATCGACGTACACCTTTTCTTTCAAATAACCCCAAAGAAAAAAGTCCAACGGTGTCAAATCACATGATCTTGGCGGCCAATTAACATCGCCATTACGTGAGATAACACGGCCATTGAATTTGTTGCGCAAAAGAGCCATTGTTTCGTTAGCTGTGTGGCAAGTGGCACCGTCCTGCTGAAACCACATATCGTCCACATCCATATCTTCCAATTCGGGCCATAAAAAGTTCGTTATCATCTCACGATAGCGAACACCATTCACAGTAACTGCCTGACCGGCCTCATTTTGGAAAAAATACGGCCCGATGATGCCGCCAGCCCATAAACCGCACCAAACAGTCACTCTTTGTGGGTGCATTGGTTTTTCGACAATCACTCTTGGATTCTCATTCGCCCAAATGCGGCAATTCTGTTTATTGACGAATCCACTGAGGTGAAAATGTGCCTCATCACTGAAGATGATTTTCTTCGAAAATTGATCATCCACTGTTGCCGTGGTCGCGGCGCCCATTTGGCCGATATTTTGTTCCATACATAATTGAGTAATACCAATATATCATAATAAAATAAAATTACAATAATTTCCTAAATAGTTTGTGTTTTATTCAAAATCAACATCGGCCCTTCAAATTTAACCACCCTTTATAATGTTTTTTGAAAATTAAGTTATATGATAATATTTTTTTCAGATATTGCCAACACGACAATACTGAAATCTTATAGTTATTAAGCAATTTTGCTAGAACTTTACTTGTTGAAAGCATTTTTCAAATGAACTTACATGCAAGTGCGTAAGCAATCAAACAACTTACCAGGCATTCGAACTAATTTTTTACTTTTGTATTACTGTATTACTTATCAGTACATACAAGAACCAAAACAAACATCGAAACTAGTGGGAACCGATTTATCGTTTAAGTTTATAATCTATACGTGAGTATTTTGCTCTGCTTCAGATCTAGTATGTATATTAATAAATTTTGAGGCTCTACGGATAAATAATTAATAGTCTATAAATATAAACTAGGCGACAATTGAAAGTATAAATTTGTGTAATATAAAATAAAAATGTGTTTGATTCCATTTTGCACCCGAATTACTGCAAAAAGAATAAAGCAATGAATCTGAAATAAAAAATAAAACCAAAGAATAAACGATTACCGTTATTTTTCTTTAAAAACACGTGATTGCATTTAAATTTGCGTTTCATGTTTAGTTGATAGTTGATATCCCAGTACGACAAATGAAAGTAAAATTTTTGTTAATACTTTAATTTTGTGCTATTAAATTCAAAATACGGTAAACATTTTTTTGTGCCTTATATCAGTGCATTTAGAATTTATTTTATTTTAATTAGATGTTAGGATTACTGTGCAAAAATTCGAAAAAGTGAAGAAATTAGAAGTTTGATTGTCGCATATAGAGAAAATGGTGGAACCTATTCTGCTATTGCAAAAAGGTACAAAATATCTATCAGCGGAGCCCGAGAAATATTTGAAAAATATAAAGTAACCAAAACGTGTAAAACATTGTACGGAGGAGGACGAAAGCAAAAAATTTCAGCACATGAAGCTCGGTAGATAAATCGAAAAATTGCTATTAAACCAGAAAGCTCTGCCCGAGAGTTAAAAGAAGAGCTGAATTTGAACGTCTCGGAAAGAACGATTCAAAGGAAACTGCGATCAATGAGCTTAAAAAACTTAGCTGCAAAAAAAAGACCTATGATTTCAAAGGCTAATAGAAGAAAACGTCTTGCATTTGCCAAGGAACACGTCGACAAGCCAATTTCGTTTTTGGGAGCAAATAATTTGGTCCGACGAATCAAACTTTTAATTAAAAAACGAAACGTTAGTTCCAAAGTTCGTTCAGAATACGGTGAAACAAGTGGGTAGTGTAATGGTTTGGGGCTTTCTCCAAGAATAGTGTCGGAAATTTAGTTAAAATCGATGGAAAAATGCCAGGAAGTGTTTAAGTGGATATTCTGCAGCAAAATTTAACAGAATCTGCAGAGAGAATGGGTTTATAATCGTTTGTCTTTCAACAGGACAAGGATCCTAAACACACCTCGCGTATTGGCAGATCCTTTTTTGAAAGTAGTAGCATCTTGAAGTTGGATTGGTTGGAATGATTTAAACCCCATTGAACACCTTTGGGCAATTCTGGACACAAAAATACCTGTAAACAGTAGAATTAACGCTACGACTTTTTGGGCAGAAATACAGGAACAATGGGCAAAAATACCTCCTGAAACAGTAACAAATTTGGTTAACAGCATGCCAGCCAGACTCCGCGCTGTCATTAAAAATAAGGGAGGAAACACGGATTATTAATAATACATTTAAATTTTATGGTGCAGTCAATTAAATATTAATATTCAAAATTTTGTACTTTCAATTGTCGTATATGAAATACTTTTAATTTTCCTTAATACAATAAAATTTGAATTTATTCCTTAGTTAAAATTTTGAAACTAGTTCTTCCTCTTTTAATACATTACTATTTTACTTCTCAATAAAAATTTTGAAGATATTTCGAGTACTTTTTTATATAGAGCCACATGACGTTGTTGGTTACAAATGTATACTTTCAATTGTCGCCTAGTGTATATAAAGAAGAGTTAAAGCTTTAGCTTAAATCGAGTTTAAAAAAGGACCCTGGAAACAAGAAAATAAGAAAATTAGAAAAATTTGTAGATGTCAATCGAATGAAAAAATACCTGTTTTATACACTAATTTTTGTTAAAAAGAAAAATTGAATAAAAAATTTGCGGTTATCCTTAGATTCCAAGTTGTGGGCCTGTGAGCAGAACATAAAACTAAATGTAATTAAAAATTAATAAAATTAAATTTACTTTATTCATACCTCCGCGGAATCAACGAAACTCACTAAGGGAAGCTTCGTTAGAATAAAATTTTTTGACATATTGGACACTGCTTCCGATTCACTGAATTGATGCCAAAAAGAGATGTTTTAAACTTCATAAAAATCGGTTCTATAGTTTAGGAGAGGCATAAAAATAATTCCCACGACGCCTCCACTTGGTCGTGTCTTTTTGTAAATGTATTAGATATGTGTTCTTAGATAGGTTAGATAGGTTCGGAGCCAATGAACATAATTTTATTTTTATTTATATTGGCGTTTCGGAAAAGCGTATAATGTTTTGTTGAAGGCGAATTCATAACAGGTGAACTCACTAGCCTAGCTGGCCGACTATTCATCAAATTAATGTCAAATTGTATGAATTATTTTGACAGAAGACAATGAGTTTTGGTTGTTGTTGTAATACTTAGTTTACCTGGTGTCAATTCGCCTTGGTTTTGTTCTTTAATTTATCACACCCGTAAAAACATTTGTAGTTATTGCTTTCTCTTTAATAAAGCAAAATAAAACAAAATATTGGTAAGCTCTGATTTCTATCCAATTTTTCTATTAAGTCTGTCTATTTTAATTTTTACAGATTTTCGACGCCTGTGGTTTATGTGTTTATGCTTTAAAAATAAAAAATTATGCATAGTTTTGCCAATTACATTCAAACTAACAAAACTAATTATTAGTTTTTAGTATTTATTTTTTACTATTTTTATATTTTGTTTTTATAAATTTACCAAGTTCTATCCGGAACGCAGAAAAAAATGCAAAATGACCCATAAAATTAAATTTAAAGTAATTTCGCGATCAACACGTTCAACGTGTATTGCAAAATGAAGAAAGAAAAAATAAGAAAGAAATATATAAGTATGTAAAGATGCTTCACTTGAACCATCTGACAAGACGTGAAATGTACATATAAAATATACAATGATCATTGACGATGAAAGTTCGACGACTTCTGAAAACGCGTTTGGTATTGATCCACGTTGATTTTTTTCCGTGTTCCCTTAGAATGCTGTGTCATGTCTAATTATTTTTGATTAAAAATGTTACGAACTTTAGCCTGATTTGGATTTATTAATAACAAAAAATATAATAATAAAGATCCTTACCATTACCGTCATTCGCTAAATACAATAACAGAAAACAACTACAACGTATGCTTTGCAAAAATTTGCGTGAAGGTCTACTAATGTTTTTGAAAGCAATCTGCTTTCAATCTCCTTACGCTTTTTTTTAAATATCCATTCCAAAAAGAAACCCTTCACTTGACAGATTTAAACTTTTTAAACAAAAAAGTAATACCAAAAACTTATTTTATTGTATAGATATCGACCTGCTATAAATTAGTCTACACGCAGAGTCTACGAGTCGGTTGAGAAAAAAAGTAGTGATGTCATTTCAAATACTTCTAATAATTTCTGATTGCATTAGTGTGTCTTTCTTTGTCAGTTGTTGTCGGAAGGTTTCAGTGGCAAAGGCATAGTCACTGGTCACTGAACAATACCGGCTTCAGCTGATAGCAATTCACAATTGAAGCACAACAACAATTTGTTTAAACTATTTTAAAATATTAAGACATTATGACAATTTTTCTTAATAACTCACATTGTGAATACCACAAATATATTTACGAAAACCCGATGGTCTTCCTAATTAACGGGTATATAGAATTGCATATTATGAAGACCATGTCCGCTTAAACAGAAGTTGTGTATGATACTGGACGGACATAAATACAGCAGATTGTGTATTTAATTATTAATGAATGGAGAATTTGTTTTTGTTGCGTTTTTAATGTGAATTCATTTTGAAAACAACAGTTCTTTCACATATTTTCGTATGTATAGTTTTCTTATTTGAAATATTTATAGATATGCAATTATAACAAAAGAAATTGAAGAAGTCTATTGCAAAATTCTGTCGTCTGAACTTCATAAAAGTTTAAAAACTACAATCTCAAACATTCACACAATCAATTAATTGTGTTGTTGGTTTAAATGAGTCGAAGCGATTTTTGGTAACTTCTTGTAGAGTAAAAAATTTAAAAATAAATTCAAGAAATGAATTTATATGATACTTATTG
Source organism: Dexiosoma caninum (assembly GCA_963924685.1). Taxonomy (NCBI): domain Eukaryota; kingdom Metazoa; phylum Arthropoda; class Insecta; order Diptera; family Tachinidae; genus Dexiosoma; species Dexiosoma caninum. Next base: position 48,592,665 of record OZ004729.1, on the reverse strand, counting down.
CGTCTTAAGTGTTCACATTTCAAATGGCAATTACATACATACATACATATATACATATTAAGTCACGTAACCCTGGTACCCATAAATGCATTAAAGAATTGTCTATAAAATGTTACAATGACATGAGATCAATTTTAGTTTAAAATTTAGGCTCTGTCAACACGCACTAGAATAATTAAAATAGTAAAAATAAAAAATATACAAAAGAGACAAAAAATGTTCGGTCGAAAATTTCTCTTGACTACTTTGAGCTTGATCTCTGCGTTGTGTTGCGCCTTGTCATACGGCGTTCCTGCGTCAGTCGCAGTGTATACAGCTAACCCTGTAGCTTATAATTATGCTTCACGTCCCGTCAACGTTGCTGCTGCAAAGGCTTCAGCCTCCACAATACAAAATGTTAATTGGTCTGCTTGGGGCCACTATGGCCACGAAATTGGTCGACCTCTTTTAGTTCAAAGCTATGGGCCACTGACCAGTTTATACTCAGCTTTGGCACCCAAACGCAGTTTTGTTGGTACTATAGATTCAGGTGTGTGTTTCACGAATTTGTTATTTTGAAAATTCATCTCTAGAAAGAATGTTTTAATAATTGTTTTTCTGTTGAATTCTGTATTTTAGGTTTCTATAAAGATCACTATGGCAATGTTAAATTTCATGATGGAACCGCCGTTGGGGCTTTAGCTATCTAAATTGTTATTGCTGGTTAGTGTAATAAATAATAATGTATAGAAATTTGCTGAAAGTATTGTGAACCTAAAATTCATCTAGTAAAATTTTGTGTATAAATATAAAATGGAAAAGTTTAAATAATAAAAATAAAAAAAGAATTTAACCGACCTAAATCGACCTAAAAAAGGAAATGGAAAGTAAAACGATATACAATTTTAGTTTTGTATGCATTGCTATTGAAGTGCTTGAAATCTGTTCTGTTGAGGCTAAATTCCTCACTTGTCGTCGAATGTCCCATATCTTTTTCTCTCTTTGACCACTGGTCATAAGCAATGATGCCAGTTTAGCTTTTTCGAGGCTAAATTGTGATTTTTTTTGCCTTTTAGCCTCGAAGTTTACGGTTTAGCTTCATCACTTTTTTTTTAATTTAGCCTTAAAATCGTGATTTTTTTTTTAAATTTTCTGCTGAACTCATAAAATATTTTTAAACATTAAAAATTGTCATATTTCACAATGAAACATTTAAGAACACAGAAGACAAAATTACCTTGATTGAAATCCAATTGCGAAAGCTTCTAAGTCATAACTGAACAAATCTTGAGTCAACAGTGGAGTTCTGCGTGGAGGTGGAATAACGTAAGAATGCACTGAGCGCTGAGGTTGAAGGAATTTTTAGTACCATAAAAATAATTAAAACAAAACAAATTAATCCTACTAGAATTACAATGCATAATTCTTTTATTATACATTCTCTTTTACCCGTTGCTGTCTTATGGGTATTTAAATACCCAAAAATGTGATGACAGTAAAAAATTCTACTGAGGTTCACATTATAGGTCTGGCTTCGATTTACGTTTTTATTTAGAAACCGAGATTGATTAGCACACAAAAAATTTAAAATGTAAACATTTTTGCGTTTATCTTCCGTGTAGGAAAAATGGAAATTTTTCTATGGCGGAAAATGATTGGAAAAAGTGATGCCAAACATTGTGATAAGCCAAAAACATTCGCTCATTATAGATAGCTTTAGACATCCCCTCAATATTTTATATAATTTAAAAGTGCTTTGTAAACACACTTGCTGGGCACACGGTGTATAGTGTAAACGGGCATTTAAATACAGTCCTTAATGAGTCTTAAATATAAAATTTTTTTTTATATAAAATAAAATTCATTCTATTATTTAATTATTAAGCACGAGGTCGTTATTCTTTTATAATTGTACTTATTTTCCATATTTCGTTAACAGTTTGTTAACATCATCAGGAAATAAATGATATAAAATTTTATAAATTGTAAAATATGCGAAAAAATACAATTATAAAGCAATAAATACCTACAGGTTAATAATTAAATAACAAAATAAATTCAAAAAATAAAATAGAATATATAAAATAAAATATTTTGCCGTAAGTAAAAAGCGAACTTATATTTATTTAATTTATTTAATTAAAGGTATTAATTATTTAGAGTTCGCGAATTTTTATTTATCTAGAGCTGCTCCATTGTGGTAGTACTGTAAGAACGGAGCGGGGTGGATATTCACCTGACACATCAAACACTCGTATTCTGTTTTGTCATCGCACTGTGGACGGCGATGATGAGCAGATAGTTTTGCAATTAAATGATCGATGCGATCATAAGCCCAAATTGTGCCCCAGAAGTCAACATTTTCCTGGTATTTTTATAATTTCATTTCACTATTATTGACTCACATATCTTTACTCGGAAATCAAATTGCATTTTGGGTTTTTTCTTCTCATATTTGCGATAAAAACAATGTAGCTTCCATCCATTTACCATAGCTGCGTCGAAAGAATTCATTAATAAAGGCCTATACCACTTTTTTTCCCGAACCCGAATGCGGTAATTGTTAATGGCATTGTCGGAGAAGTCCACACCTCCCATGTGATAATGACTAAATAGGGCTGTTAAATTGCAACCAATTTTCGTTGCTCCCGTGACTCAAAAAAATTCGATAATAATATTACGACCTAAAAATATAAGAAATAAAGAAATAAGAATAAATGAACCGTCTGATTACATAAAATATTTCAGCATATAACGTACCGCATTATCGTCCCAACGAACAGCAATAATAGTTCATATCAAAACAAAAATTTGACGTTGCAATAGGCTGATTACGCGTTTTTTACGTCCACCACAGGAGCATGATTAGTCCGATTATCACATAAAGTTCCCAAAGCAAAAATCCCGTCTCTTGACAAGCGCGTCATTAGTTTATGGCTAATAAAAAATTGTCAAACGTTACCGTATGGATAACAGGCGCTTCCAAATACGAAAGAAGCGACAATACAACCCGTTCTCTTAATTGTAAGTGTCCTATCACAAAACAATTTCTACGGGCCACCCCAGGAACATGTTTAAAAATTTAGTCAACATCGTACGAGTGGATCTATGGCCAGGCATTAATGTTGGCATGATTTCGTAATTAACGTTGGTTTCATAATATTATCAGACTCTAGTGATATTTACTCAAACCATAATTGAGGGTGGCGATGGCTGAAGTAGTTTGCGTGTTACCTACAAAACCAAAAAGACCTGGGTTCTGATGTGCATTAGTTAGTCTTTTTGTCGGTTGTTGTCCGAAGGTTTCTGTGTGGCAGGCATGGTCACTGCTCACTAAACAGTACCGGCTTCAGCTTCTGCCAATCCACAGCCACATCAGAGCGCTCTTTTTCGTCGGCATGGTGTACCACCAGCGAAGTAAAATAATTACTAAAAATGGCTACTAAAACAAAGCTCCAAAATTGAATACGTCTCCGTGACATCAGATGCGCTGCGCCACTGCTGTAAATAAATAAAGTGCAAAAGCAGAGTTCTAAGCTAGTGGAGCTTCACTACCTGTCATCTATCTCATTATACCTCTCCTCTAGTTCCAGCACAATGCATCGCATCTGTAGGGGTCATCCCAAATATTCTGTTAGGTGGTGTTTAAGTATTATATTGATTTATATTTATTTAAAAATATGTAGCATTATTCGTTTCTTTTTATTTGTTTACGCATTTGGAGTGCATTTTTGTACAACAACTTTTAACATGCTACTCGTATATGCAATGAATTACACTGTGCTACAGTAAAATTATGCAGGAGTTCTCATGTACCAATTTTATTTTGTTGGATTCCATAGAGAACGAAAATAACTTTTAGTTACGTCACTTCTAAAAGTAATTTTATAACGGTAAATGTAGTTAAAAACTTGTTTTAATAAATGGCTAAGTTATAGTAGTTGAAGTGTAAAAAAACACATTTTTCAAAAAAAAATTTTTTTTTCTCAGGCTCTAAGTTGCTTATGAGATACCAAACAATATATATTTCTTATTCTGAAAAAATAACACTAACTTAGCTTTCCAAAATGGATAAATACAATTAAATCGGTTAAAAAATAAAAGACTTATACTATGTTTTGTGCTTTAACTTTTTGGTTTCTTTTTAAAAAATTACATGTTTTTCTCTGCTTTTTATAAACTGTGATACGTATGCAATGCATGCATCGGAACTATTTTGGCAGGGATAGGGTAGAGAAGAAACAGTTTGTTCAGTGATAGAAGGATATAGAGTGTAGTTATGATGACACAGTCGATACAGGTTGCCTAAAATTAAGATCTCTTTAAGCATGTAAACATTCACCACTATCTTGAATACTCTTTTCCTCTAAATATGTTTTATTTTTTTCTGAAAATTGGTATCATGAATTATTTCCTCTGCATGATAAATAAAATTCAACTTCTTTTGAACGATGCTTTTCTCTCGAAATTTTTTTCCTTTCCCTTTGATTTATTCGTTCGATTTTTGCTGGGGAATTGCGTACAAAAGGAAATGTAACTAAATTCTTCTTTTAGTTAGATATTTTGATAAATATATATTATTTTATATTAAGATCAGAAATACTTATATTCCGACTATAAATTCTTCGAATACACATATTGGGAACAGTTTGGAAATGGTTGTACCAAACCCAATATGTTTATCCTACTAGAGATATGGTTGCGAGTTGATTATTATACCCCAACGAAAAAGTTACTCCTCTATCATAAGTTTTTCACAAGTGGGGCCCAAAAAAAGAATTCTTGGAATATTATAATACAAATAGAAAGAAATACAAATTTAATAATTAATTTTTAACAATTATTTACTTTCATATTTATTATATATTATATATTTATTATATATTAGAGTTATTCATAAATTATTGAAAAAATCGGATAATATTAATGGGAATAGGAATATGGAACCGAAAATTTATAAATCTACGACATTTATACTAATATGTCGGAACAACTTGTAAGATCGAAAATATTTAATACGGAAAAATATAGAATAACATATAAAACACGTAATACTTTAGGAAAATTATTTAAAAAAATGAAAGATAGAGTTAAAAACATCAGATGCAGATAATTTAGCACACAATTATAGATATTTAGTTAATACAATTTAAATTATGTATTATATATATATTTTTATGCAAAAAATAGAGTTAATAATAGATAGTCATAGGTCATTTATTAAATAATTTTTAGTAATTATGTATGTTCTATTATTAAGTTATATGTTATTATTACACTGTAGAAATATGTTATTTTACATACATGTATATATGTACAAAAGAAAAGAATTGTGAAAACATGTTTCTTTATGTATACATGTACACACATTTATACATGTGTATAAAGAATATTTTTAATATCAATGACAAAAAATTTTCATTTCCTTTAAAAAATATTTTCTTTTTCTTCTTTTTCTAAAAAAATATTTTTATTAAAGTTTATAAAGACATTGCAGGCGAGTTTTGTAGTTCTCTTAAAATCTGGGAGTACTATATTGTTATTTATTTTATTTTTTTAGTAGTGCAAATTAACTTCTTGATACCAATTTTTCCTTTGAGGGGAATTAAAATTTCATGGGAACGAAAATTTCATTTCTTATTCGCGATACGGGTGATTATTTCGCTACATATGTTCGTGATTCACTTTCTTCCAGCACCATAAGCTATCATAACCCTCCGCTCTTTAAAAATTGCTCAATACGCTTCGTTTATGAAAACAATCCTTATGCAATTTAAGAAAATTAAATTATATTGTAATTTTTGTCTTAATTTTTCTGTCTATTTTATCTCGCATTCGTATTACTTACGCAGAAATTGTATCCAGCAAAAATTCTTCAATAACAGAAGGAAAACATACGTTTTTTGTCTTATCAGCTTTAAAATCCCATGAGATTTTACGCCAATTTGATTTGATGATCTTAGTTATTTTTCTTTAATAAAACAAAAGAATAAAAAAAATTAGTAAGAAAGTGTGAGCATTTTATTTTACTGTGACTACGTTTTTACGCAAAGGCATATATTTCTTTTAATTCTACAAAAGTTAAAGGTATCATTTGAGTAAATGTTTATTATTTACAGTGGGAAGTTACCGTAGAGTAAGCTGTTGAAATTACAAATGGGGCAGAGTTTAAATTTTGTATGATAAGTTGAGCGTGAAGAATTTATCGACAATTGTGTATAATTTTTGATTCTAGTCGATAATAAACTTAATTTCATAGACCCATTCTTTTTAATGGGTTTTCCCAATTGATGAAACATCAGCAATCAGTGTAATAAAGAAAAAAAAATTACACTTTGATGACTGACTCAAAAAATTACTTTCTTATCAAGACTATATTGACGTGTACATTTGGGTTTTTTTTATCTGGGACCAGCACTCAGGGGATGACTTCTACTCATGCGATTCATTGTGTTCTAAAGTATAGTGAGTGGAGAGGTATAGAGAGAGAGAGATGATAGGTGGAGGAGCTACACTTGCTTACTACTCTCCTACGGAGACACTCGCCCGCACATATTCGGGTAGCATAAATTTCTGCTTCTAAAATTCTTCTGCTTCTTGTTCATGATCGAAAGTGGTGGGATGCCCAAAATCACCTCCACTGCATCAGCAGGACAAGTTCTTTTTGTTGCCCTGGTGCGAACACATATGAAATAACATCTCAATTTTTGGGGAATTATTTAATTTATGTTTTAATAGGTGTTTTTTTTAATTGAAATAACACCCCAGTTAATTTATTTAGGTTTTCCGAAGTTATTTCCTGAGGAATTATTTCATGCCACCGTTTTAGAGTACTACGAGTAAATATAAAAAAAAAAACATCATCATAAAAAACATTATCATGTTTCCGAATCATTCGTCTCTTTTTTCGCAAAATTTAATTTGAAAGCGTTTTTTTATTAATAAAAATTAATAATAAAAAAGTTTAAAAATAAAGTCATGCAATAAAATGAAATGTAATTTAATGATGCTGAAGCCTTGAGGCTCGTCGTATCATATCATGCTTAAAATAATTGTTATGCTTTATGATTTTTGTTTTACTTTTGGCTCAGATTTACATAGAGAAGATTTAAAGAATTTAAAAGGGACAACATACAAAAATCATTAAACAGTATTTATCAATAACTCTGCTATTCTCATGCAAGTGGCATATTGTCGATCATTTAGCAGTTGTTCCCGAAACTCGGACAATTTTACGTACCACAAAATTGTCGTCGCGATCGCTTCTATTTGTGGTCGACTTATCACCGAATCGCATTACACACAAAATTTGTAAATTACGTAAACTCTTCGTACGTAGAATAAACTTGCTGCAGAAATCTTCTCTGTCAATTGTGATGTTGAAAAATTCAAGTTCAATGTCCACAAACACTACTAACTCTATCCCTTCTCAAAAAAAGGGGTTGGTGTTGACTGAGTAATTAGCGCGTTGAATCTACAATCAGAAGACAGTTGGTTCAATGTCCCTTGCGGGTGGGTTTCGGTCTCAATATTTTTGCTTCTACTTGACCAGTGTCAAAGAGACCGGCATGCATCGATTATGCTGATTGTTCTTTATGTTTGTGTGTCACATCAATCAGCTGTTCGATATACCGTGACTTGAATTACTGCGAAATTCTTGCGTCACATTTCAATTTTGTCAAAAAGAGCCGCAGAATTAAGTTGTGTTTTCAATTACAAAAGTAATAATCATTAAAAAAAAGTGAAGTGGCCATATTTTAACTAAAAATAATTATAAATTTTAATGTTTCAAACATCAGATGGTAACAGAAATGCATTTTAGCAAAAAATTAGACCGCCATGGATCAATTGTGTGTGCCCTGAAAATACTTAAAGGATATGAAAATGGTAAAACCTAATCATTGTTTATATTTTCATATGATATAGGTACTACATATTCCAAAAATTATGAAGCAATTTGCAGTAGTATAGCGGCAGGTTTGAGAGTGATGCAGCCAAAGAATTTTCTGATGTGTCTCTGCTAACAGCGCACTCCTTCGTCGATATCTGAGTAGTAAAATGTCGGTTAAGTAAACTAATAAATAAAGTCACTCTCGTTTAGCTTAAAAAATAATAGTGCAAGAATTAAGACGCATTATCCTCCTGCGTCTTCTCTACACTATCCTTTTCTAACTAGTTCCTGTGCAATATAATACATACGTAGGGGATAAGGAAATAGAAAATTATTGTTGAACTCAGATCGAATATTTAAAATTCTTAGCAAAAGCTTAAATTTCTTTAATTTTTTTTCCCTATAATCAAGTAAATTTCAATAAATAAATTTTCCCCTTTTTATTATTTCAGAAGTACTTCAAACCAAATCTTATTGCTTGGCGAGTTTAAATTCTATTGAAATAAATTATGTTAGTTATATATGTAAGTTGTTGTCATCACTACTTTAATGGAAAATATTTTAATATAAACTTGTGTCCTTGCACCCTCCGCTATATGTGAGTATTATGAGTTTGTCGTTAGCAATTTTTTTCTTTTCCAAGAGAATTCAAGCTCTCTATAGAGAGTTGTAAGATAATACAATATTGTTAGATAGTTACAATGGGATTGCCATTACCGAATTCATACTTTGACCCTGTTAAAAATTTTATATTTTCTTTTCGTTCGTAATACCTCATGTGTGGTAATTTCTTTAGGGAGTTTATATTCTGGGAAACCAGCTTGCATTAATGTCGTCGGACTTCAATTTCTTGAATTAATTTGACACAATAAGTTTCCAGCTTTTATCTGTAAAACTTTTGCTTTAGTTTAGGCTTTTTACGCACTTACAGTCTGAAGACGATTAAACTACTATTGGCTGTTTTATTTTCTTTTTTTTTTCAATATTTTTTATTGTTGTATACTGCCCTTTTTTCATTTTGCCTTAAAAATGATATGCTGCCAACAAAAAGAAGAATATGACAATAGTGGTAAATTATCAGATGCATAAACTTTGCACATCTGACAATAACAAAATATGTTGCAAATGATTGTCATTCGTATAACAATATTGTTGTCAATTAGCAGTCTTACAAGGCTCTGTGAAATAGCTCCCATATGAAATATATCCCAATGAAATAAATACCAAAATAAATGAAGCCAGTCCCACACTGAAGAAATGAAGTAAGCCCCGAAGAAAATGAAATAGTGGCCAAACCAAAAATGATATAAAATCAATTTTTTTCGAGTTATTTCTTCTTTTTCCTGAGACTTATTGCACGCCGCCGTCTTACAATGGCTTGATAATGTTTTTCTTGACAACGTTGCCAAACAAATATTGTCAGTTTACTTCGTTTTTAACAAATTTTACGGATAATATTACAGAGTACGTGCTGTTAATGTGGTATAGTAGCTTTTTTTTTAAACTAACAATATAAGAATAAAGTAGACAAGCTTTAATAGTTTGCTGTTCTCACAGAATTAAGATACCAACGATCTGTTTAATTTTTTCAAGTCCTTCTGGGAGTCAGTTGGAGAAATTCGTATTGGTGTGTAGTCGACTTTTTTTGGCTGGTGTTAAAACAAGAGTTTTATTTTTTAAGCTGTATTTAAAAGTTCTTAGGTTAAGTATTAAAATAATTAGTAAGTACTATATATTTATATATGTACATATATACTATACTTCCAGCACAATGCATCGCATTTGTAAGGGTCATCTCCTGAGTGCTGGTCCCAGATAAAAAAAAGCAAAAAAAGGTACTAAATATGCGAATAATATATGCAATTGTTCCTTATATGTAGTAGTTTTTTTTTTAAATATATAAATATCTATAAAACGCAGGTATTGTGGTATACTTTGAGTCCGCTAATTTCGTATTATTATCTTCCCAAAAAAAGTAAAATGCCTAAAAAATGTGAAATAAGAGTAGCAGAGGATATGAGAAGAGTTATACAGGCTGTACCCCATACAACTTTACAATGAAATGGTACACTATAGTGTACCATTTCCAGCATATGCATATTTTTTAAAGTCGCGTTTAATGGGATTTGCAATATTTTCTCAAATATCTTTGAAAATGTGGGTATAATATGTTTCTCAAATGGCTTTGTGGAAGCTTTTTGACACATGTATCATGTAGATGGTTAAATCATATTTAAATTAAAAAATTTTCAATCTATAAACAAATAGTTATACCACATTACAATCTAAAGTTTGCGTGTTCCGCTAAGAACTTCGCAGAATCTTTGTTGTTGTTAAAAAAAAAATAAAAGATATGACAATGGTCTGAACAGAGCTTAACACTCAGAAAATTTATTTATATGCGTCCCAATAACGGTGACTTAACTCTTCAACAACTATGCTGTTGTTAATTTATAAAGCACATTTTGCAGAGAAGTGCGCTCTAAATTTATTATAGCATATACTACGTTTATTACTACGTTGGAAAAATTGAAAAACTTGTTCGGTTTTGAGATTTAGTTATTTGCAAACAAAAATGTAATTCCCCATTTGTTGAAGCGTCAAAATGTTCAATGCCGAAAGTTCTTATTTGCAAATAAGACGTAAAAACGTATGAACGATGTATTTAAAGATTTTAGTATGTTTTTCATTTTGATGTTCAGTTTGATGTTTAATTAAATGAGCATATTTTTCAGGTTTCTGGAAGTATTCAACAGTTTTGCCTTCTTAAGACGGCGTAAGACATAGTTCACTGCATCTGATCACTTTACTATTTATAACGCTTACAACCGACCGAAAATGGAATGCAACTCTCATGTATGGGCGGGTGCAACACAAACTATTATGAAGTTACAAGATTGTGGACAGAAGGTGACGAAGAAACTAATAGGCAACAGTAAGGTAGGCACCTCTTTCTTGAGCATCGTAGTAACGTACGGTACGATTAGTTGTTCTATCGTTACTATATTGGAATGTGTCCGTAGAAAATCAGGGAACTTGCTCAATCATACCCACAATGCGTTCATAATTAAGAGCGCATCCATTTGTGGTCGATTTGGCAACGAATCGCAACACGCATTGCCAGTGCCACAATATCACACATGCTTGTCATCAACGTAAAAATGTGACTCCAATCGCATAGAAGAGTTTCATTTCATGAACTAATTCATGCACATTATTATGCGAAATATTTTTGATGTCTGAAATAAGGTTTGAACCTACAACCACCAGCACCCATGTTTGAAATTTTAATAATATTCGTTTATTATGTAACGACGTCTGTCTCTATGTCTTTCCGTAAAGCATAGGTTGAAATACAATAATTATTACCAAAAAATATGCAAGACCAAATTTGACGGTCGTTCTATTACAATTCAGTTTAGAGAATGGTGTGAAAAAATTACATAACAAGAAAAGTATCAATATTGCAACATAATAAGGCTGCAATATCCCAAGAAATATTTTACTATTTTTTCAATTCATATTAATTATTTCGTATCGTTATGAAGAGTATTCCAGATACAGCATAACCGATTATAGTCCTATTTTGATATATGTATGTATGTATGTATCACATTTTGTTGTCTCACTAACAACACGATACCATAGAAACAAATTAACTTTTATGAAATTTTAATGATGTTTATCACAACGATATTAAAATGATGAAATTAAAATACAAAAAAATAAACTGAATGCGTGCATATACACACATACGAGTACATAAATACACATATTTGGTTCGTAGCAAGAAACATGCGTATGATGATGATGATGATGATTCTCACAATTTAATAAAAAATTGAAATAAAAGCAAAATTAGTGCTGTTTAAATTTATACAAAAACCAAATCATTAAATGCATTTTAGCCACTTTTCATAATTTTATTTTTCTTTATTTGCTGGTTTACTGCTGACCTATAGAAATTTTTTACTCGTGGTTCTTAATTAGGGCAAAATAAAATGATTACGCAAAAAATTTTGTTGGGTAAACGTTTTCTGATTAGCTGTAGAAATGGCACTTGTTTAAAATAAATTAGCAGAATATTACTACAAATAATACGTTGAATATGAAAATGTTATTTTTCAGATTTAGAACAATTAGAACGTAGAAACGTGGACAATTTTCTTCTTGGACCAGTGCTGAGGGGATATCCCCTACGTACACAGAAAAGAGTTAAATCAAGTGTCAATTAAAAAATAAGAAGATTCAATTAAAATAATATTTAGATTTCAAGCTATCAAGAATCAATTTTCCTTTTTAATTGAAAAAATTAAAAAACTTTTTCCATTTGACCATTTTATGGCATTTTGAAAGCATAATATCAATTAAAATAAATCGTGGATTCAATTAAATTATTAATTAAGGAAAAAATATTGCTGCGCAAAATCTTAGTTGGGAAAAATTTTACTGTTATTTTTTTTGTGTATGCAATTAATTGCACTGGAACTAGATAGACAGAGTAAGGGATAGTGAAGAGAATAGGCAGGTGGTGAAAGTGGTAGGAATATGATGGGACCTATTATCATGACAGCAAGATGAATGTGCTATTATAAGATAACGGAGAAGATTTTCAAGACAAGCACTATATGAGACGGAGTACTCTCAATTTATTCAGTTTTCTTAAAGGACTGATGATACGGTTTGTTGTGCTCTTGCCAATATACCCATGTCATCGGAACGGATACTTATACTATTGTATATTTGCTTTTTACGTTACCTGATAGCTAACTAGTTAGCGTGTTGGTTCTGCAGAAGTAATCGGGTTCGTCTCTTGGCCCGGTAAAATTAAAAATGTTTTCTAAATTTTCTGTGCTATCCATTAGGTTGTACGTGGTAGGTTAGGTTAGGTATTCAGATCGCTGGCGAACATAAAGAGGCCAGCTCACTTGGGTCCAATCCATCATGGTCTCATTGTGATACCTTTGAAGAAGAAGGTGATATTGAATAGAATAGGTTGGGAAGAAATGCATTGCTGTACGAGGATGCGACAGAGTGGAAGAACCGAAGAGACCGACGGTCCGACAAAGGTGACGATGCTAACGCAAAAACCGCCACTGCCCCTAATAAACCCGCTACCCATCCCCGACAGCTCCGATAGGCTGCCGAACAATGCACCGTCAGCTGGCGAAAGGTGCAGGTCCTCGAGTGCAGCGCACTCGCAGAGAAAATGAGCGAAAATTCCTCCTCGTCATTACAGCCAGCGCAGAAGTCGTTGAACGGCAGACCCATTCACCTGGCATGAGTCCAATAGGTCAATGTCGTGCAATCGTGGCGATAATGTTCCGTAGCCGCAGCTTCGCCGCAGCTGCCTAGATATCTTGATGTCAAACCGAGACAAAATGTTATTATGATCGTGCAGACCCCTTCATTTAGCTACCTGCTTCGAGATTCTCCCAGAATGTCCATTTACCCGATACACGATACACTGGAGCGCCACGTCAATTCATTCAGTGACGACCAGAACATACGGACAATGTTGGATGTGAAGGACCTTATAGCAGGTTTGCTGTCCGTCATGATACGTGATCCGATATTGCCTTGTACCTCAACAAGTTCACACCCGCCATCTCGCCCTGAAGAATGCTGCACTCATCTGCTAGCCTGAATGACTTCTTGACTCCAAACTCCTCTGTAAAGACACCACATCAACCCTACCCCCACAGCTGGAACCATCCGTGTATACACATGCATACCTCATCCAGCGGCCGGTATCATATAGCACTCCCGTAAAACTAGTATCGGTCCGATAACCGTCCTCATTAGCCATCTAGCCACTTTAGTGTCGATACCCCAAATGGTCCACATGGCCCTCTTGCTAACATACATTGCCACCATAGCCCTGTTTATGTTATCTCTCCAAAGCAATTTGGTATCCAGGTTCGGTACCAATACCACCCGACCCAGAGAGGGCCAATCCGCAAGTCGATCAGTCGCCATCGACCGCCCGGGTGATTGCCGTCGGGTCAACATTATTAAAGTACTCTCTATGTTTTTTTGTTTTTTATCTTGGACCAGCACTCAGGAGATGACCCTTACACATGCGATGCATTGTGCTGGAACTATAGGAAAGTAATAGTAGGAGAAATGATAGAAGGTGAAGCTTCACTATCTTACAACATTGCTTTTTGCACGTTATTTGTTTTTACAGCAATGTTGTAGCGTCTCTGATGTCAAGGAGACGTATTAAATTTTGAAGTTTAGTTTTTAGTAGCCATTTTTTTGTGATTATTTTACTTCGCCGGAGCTACACAATACCCAATTAGGAACTTAAATGACTTAATATTGTTTGAAACATGATTTAAAATAATTTTAATTATAATACGAATATGAATAAAATGCATATTTGTTAACCCACTTGGCAAAGTTGTGAGGAAATTCGTCGTTTACGTTTACACGTGTTATAAATGCAAAATTTTTTATAAATCACGAAATCTCAGCAACGCACTATTCAGCATGCGAATAATTGTAACTGATTTTATTGAGAAAAATTTTTTGATAAAACAGATTTGTTGTTTTTATTGTACAGTTTTATACTCTTTTCAAAATGCGTAAAAGTTTTATTAATCGGATTTTTAATTTCGTTCATATAAAGCAAAATGTATAGTACGCACTCGCTATAAAATTTTCCCCTTGAAAATTGAATGTCTGTTTCTATCTAAATTTACTTCAGATAGAATTTTCATATTTTTTTTTCAGCTATTAGAAGCTTTCGTAGAATATATAATTAGTTATGTTATCTAAAAAATATATAAATATGTATATAAAATATTTTTTTTAACTTTTAACATCGACACGCAGATGTTACATTTTCCACTCACAATTACACAGAACTTTTATAATACTCGTACATACATACATACAAATGCAATACAAAATGATTAAAATTTTCTTATTTTAGTATATTTGTTCGTTATTATTAAATCCAAATTAGGCTGAAGTTTGTAAAACTTTTGTTCAGAAAGAATTATAAATGATACAGCATTTCAAGGGAAGAAAGGAAAAGTCAACGTCAATCAATATCAAAGTACACGGGCTAATTTTAATTCTTATTTTAATTTGTATTTCTCTAAAAAAAATTAATTCAAGAAATTGTAAAACTTTATTATCGTCAACTTTTGCCGACACTACATAACTGTTTTTTGATGAAAACTAACACTCAGGCAATGATTGCCCACTACTAGATGTTCACTTCTATAGGTAAAGGATAGATCGAAGAAAGCTTCATTATTTTTAAAACTACGCTTTTCCACGATTTTTGTTTTTACAGCAATATTGTAGTGTCTCTGTTCTCAAGGAGACGCATTCGATTTTCGAAGCTTTTATTTGCTAGACATTTTATTAATTATTTTACTTCGCCGATGATGCTACACAATACCGACGACAGAGGGCGCTTTGATGTTATTTTTGGATTAGTATCTGCAGAAGACGGTACAGTTAAGTGACCAGTGAATATGCTATCGCCACGAAAACATTACGACAACAACTTACTGACAATAACCCTAATGCACATCAAAAAAATGCGAAATGTTTGTCTGACTTAGCCGGATAATGGGATCGAACCCAGACCTTTTGTTTGTAGTCAACGTGCTAACTACCTCAGCCATCGCCACCCTCAAGATGCTTGATTTGCAAGATAATTGGTAGGACATTAAATCTTTGTTATAAAATTTTACTACCGCCGCTAAAATGTTGTTGTAAATCGAGAGAATATATCACGACGATGCCCCAGAGAGTCAATAGAGTTGCCTACCCTACCATCCGCAATAACTTTCTTCGTCCTCTCCTGGACAAGGTCGAGTAAATACCGGCACTTATATATGAGAGTTTTGTTTCATTTGCCGTTATATGTGAGCAGTATAATAAGTGTGCAGATCAGTTGTAGTTAAGCATGTCTTACAACGTTTTAAAAAGCCGAAGCACTTAAATATTTCTTTAGAGACCTCAAAGATATGCTCAGTCCATCGAATATCACACTGAATTCTCAAGCCAAGAACATCAAGAGCCTCTGATTCCTCAATATTTATACCACACCTAATTATAGATGAATCAGCGTGATCTGGCATGGGTCGGTGTGTAAGGGTGCAGCATTGCGTCTTTTGATCGCTAAAATCGATCCTGATTGCGTGGCCCCATTCCTATAATCTCGTGAGGTCAGTATTCAATGTATCATTTATATTTCACCTCACCTATACGTCCGCGTTCGATATCGGCCTATAATCGAATGAGTAGGATAGGCAAAGGCTGCTGTCGTGTGCAAAATAGCGGATAAGGGCATTAAGAAAGATAAGAAAAAGGGTATGAGAAAGAATGGAGCATTGCGACAAGCCATAATTAATCTTGAAATCGTTAGATGAGATGCCGCCTGTAACAACTTTTATCCTTGAGAAAGCTTCATATAAATCGAGAGTAGGTATGACAGACACCAAAAGAAATAAGTTTGGACAAATTGCTGTATGCCACACTCTTTCAAACGCTTTAGAAGAGGGCCCTTGGAGCGTCCGCTTTCAAAGACATATAGATGGCCGTTGAGCAAACTCTCGGACTCTAAATACTTCGCTAGGTGGACGTTCACCAAGATTTTCATCACTTTGGAAATCGTACAATAGATTGCGATTGGTTGGTAATTTTCAGGTTTGCTTGCCTCTCTTCTTTTTGGGACCTGGCGTTCCATTTGCAACCATTCAGCATGATGGAAATTCACCAACATCGTAAAGAGTGCTAAGAAGAATTACTAAGCGACGTGATAACGACGAAGAGTACTGCTGCAAGACCAGTGCTGTCAATCTATCCAGAGCTGGAGACTTGTTTATGTCGAGGTCTGCTGAAACTAGTCGTGATAAAATTACCATCAGCCGAATTCTGTCCGTGACAGGATGGGCGACACCATCTTTGATCTTGTCGCTCGATTGTTTGTTATAGATGACGAAACTGTTGTTCGTATAATTGTCGACGATAAGCTGCAGGAAATTGCCGGTCATATGCTACTGTATGAATTTCGGCGCCATTTGTTCGAAAATTTCCCCTACGATTTCCTTGAGCAGTCCTCAATTATTCTCCAACGATTTTCTACTGTTTTGTAACCGTCATTAAAGATGTTCTAAATACATGGCGAACTGGAAAGAGATTTATATCAACTCTACACATGTTTGCACGTATGCCTGTATTTTATATTTTAGATGCCTGGCATCTCAATGATGATGCGGTCATAAGTACAAATAAGTTAATAAAGCCCTTAAGCACTAAGGATAAAAACAACACTAATAACAGTCCTTGTAATTATAAGCACTTACGCACACACGCACACTTATTTATAAGCAATTAACAAATAAAGGTCAGCTTTCCGTACAAACGTACTATTGTTTAAGGTTGTTAAAAACTATTAAAAGTTTTTTTTTTGGTGAGGCAGCTGGCCTGACAGCTTATGGTTTTCAATTGAGTTATTTAAGCCAACTGACTAGAGGCTAATGAAAGATTTTATTGCCAGAGGCATTAAAACAAATAATAAAACATTTCTTGTATTCATTAAAAACTATTGAAATAAGTAAATAAGAATATATTTACATTCTCAATAGAATAAACAAAAATGAAAAATAAAACGAAATTAACTGCCTATTTTTGCTCAAGAAATCATTTTGAAAACAAACAAAAAATATAAGAAGGGCCAAATTAAGTGTATCGTTACCTTAATATATAAAAGCCCTAACTAATATTTCTTTCACGCTACAGGAAAATAATAAGAATTCATAAAAACTAAAGTTTTGTAGTCGTTATTATTTTTTGAAGCAGTCTTTTTATTAAATTCTCTTATCAAAGCCGGAATATACCAATTTGTTCATTAAAGTTTTAGTCGGGCAGGGGCGAATACAGCTAAAGTTTTGTTATTTCTGATTTCCTTGTGAGTACGAGATTAGAATCAGTTTCAATTTCATAATGAATGTGGAACGTGGAACGTGGCTAAGCCATTCAGTCTGTTCTCTTTTTGATATGAGCTATGTGTTTATCTTATAAAATGCAGAAAATTACTTCTCAAATTACTGACAAATTGTAAATAAAGGGTGGTTAAATTTTAAGGGCCGATATTGAATGTGAACCACACCTAAACGTCAAGTTTTTTTCTGCATTTCATTTGACATTTCTAAATTTCAGACTAACTCAATTTGAACCATGGAATGATACACAATCGAGCAACTCGTTTAAGTTATTCAGGCTTATTATGGAAATAGGCGTTCAAATCAAAATGCATATCGTGCACTTCATGATTTTTGCGGTCAATTTAATCGTCCAAATATGCGTACAATCGGAAAAATCGTGCAAAAATTTTAGCAAACCGGGTCTGTAGGAGATGTAAAAATACCAGTGTATGCTCGTACAGCTCGTACTGCAGAAAATATTGCTGCTGTTCGCGATAGTGTGGCTGAATAGCCGTCCACCTCAACTCGTCGTCATGCCTAACAATTGCACCTCCCACGCTGGTCGTTGATGAACATTATGCATAAACACTTGCATTTACACGCTTACAAGGTGCAATTGACTCAAGAACTAAAGCCTCTTGACCATTCCAAACGTCGTCAATGGTCAGATTGGTGGCAAGAAATGGCAACAATGGATGATCAATTTTCGAAGAAAATCATCTTCGGTGAAGAGACACATTTTCACCTCAGTGGATTCGTCAATAAGCAGAATTGCCGCATTTGGGAGAATGATAATCCAAGAGTGATTGTCGAAAAACCGATGCATCCACAAAGAGTTACTGTTTGGTGCGGTTTATGGGCTGGCGGCATCATCGGGCCGTATTTTTTTCCAAAATGAGGCCGGTCAGGCAGTTACTGTGAATGGTGTTCGCTATCGTGAGATGATAACAAACTTTTTATGGCCCGAATTAGAAGATATGGATGATGACGATATGTGGTTTCAACAGGATGGTGCCACTTGCCGCACAGCTAACGAAACAATGGCTCTTTTGCGCGACAAATTCAATGGCTGTGTTATCTCACGTGGTGGCGATGTCAATTGGCCGCCAAGATCATGTGATTTGACACCGTTGGACTTCTTTCTTTGGGGTTATTTGAAAGTAAAAGTGTACGTCGATAAGCCAGCAACAATTCGGCACATTAACGGCATAGAGCCTCAATTATGCCTCAGCATCATCGAAAATTTGGACCATATAATAGAGGTGTGCCGCCGAGGTCGCGTTAGCCATTTGGCGGATATTTTGTTCCATACATAATTGAACCATACATATTATCATAATAATAAGAAATGACAATAATTTCCTAAATAATTTGTGTGAATAAATCAACATCGGCCCTCAAAATTTAACCACCCTTTATTTTTCTTAGATTTGGACTTCACTTCATTAGTGCATCTACAATATTATTTATAAGATTTTCAGATATTTTGTTTTTTTTCATGTTAAATGTGAAAGGTTTTTAACAAGACCAAGACAGGATTGAAGAAAACCCTACCTTTCAATTTCTTATGTGTGAAAGCAGATTAAACGAAAATTAAAATACGCGGTTTACTTATTATGATAAATTTAATGCCACCAAATGAAAAAATTAAATCATTTGAAATTTGAATAAGGAAAGACGTTCAAAAGTGGCAAAGATAATTTCGTTGCTATCTGTATTAAAAGCAAAGCTTTGAGATATTGGGAATATGTGGATTCTGACCTATACTGAAACAGAACGAACACAGCCTTTGTTAATATATTATGTGGATAATAATAGGCATATCTCGTATACATTTCTTAAACCCTGTCGGGCTAAATCAGGGCTGCCAGTATTGGCTATTTGCCAACTTTTTTTGGTGACTTAAAATTTCTTTTGGGGATAGGGGATTCTCTTGGGGACATTCGATATTATGGGATTTTTTTTGGGGATACAACTATTTAGAATTGCATTTATTATCAATAATTTTATATAATTATGTTTGATAAAAAAAAATTGTTAAATTTGGGTTGAAGTTATTAATTATGAAACATACTGGCATTAACTTTCCTTTACTTTGGCAACGGCCTTCCAAAAAATCTATATCAGTTTTGATCAAAGGTGTATAGTTTACGTCATGCTGCCGGAACATTTCATTACAATAAACTGTACTTAATACTCGTATATTTATTATCCTAACAAGCGATGCATGGATAGAGAGAATATTTTCTATAATTAAGTTAACAAAAATAGATATGCAAGACGCAACCACACATCTTAACATAAATACATAAATAACATTTGCTGTCAGTCATTTGAGCCGTCAGACGAAAAAACCATGTATCATTGTTATCATTTCGTGATGTCGTCTTCATGTTGGATAATTGTTGTTGTATTGACAGTGAAGTTTACGAATTGTTGGAATTTAAGTGTCTTCTAGTTATTGTTGTTTTAGTTTTTTACTCAATCAACAAAAAGAAATCTGAGAGACGCATATTTGCTAAACGTAAGTAGCCGATAAGAATTCCAATGATGGGCCTGGCGCTTAGTTATGACAAATTTGATACTTAGAACAAATATAAATTGATTTCTATAAAAACTGTATGTTTATTTTTAGAAGAAATTTTTTTTTTATTTTTGTGTATCTTTGGGGATATTTTCAAATTTGTTTGGGAATAGAGACAAAAAGTACTTGGCAGCCTTGGGTTAAATAGATGACATTAATGACTTTACAGCAATCTCCCTGTGGACACAAAGGGTACTGATGAAGTTTGTTGTAGCATAGAATATTTGTATATACGTGCTCTGCTCAACTGCTGTTGGAGATTAATTGTTATTTTTTCCTTTATTTTAATCAAAAGTAATTTCCACATTATTGCGATGAATTAACTATGAACTTAAACACAACTAAATATTCATTCATTCAACTTATACTTTACAACAAAAAATGCTTACTTTTCTTATATAGTATAAGAAATATAATTTTGGGTTATAATATTTTAGAGTAATTACGCTGAATAGGCAATTAAAAGAAACTCAATTATTCGCGGTCTTCTGTATGAAAAAGAGTGTATAAATAAGCGTATTTCATATTAGGGGCTAATAAGCGAAAAAGGTATTTAAGCGATGGGTAATTACACGGGGAATACTGTATAATATTTTTCGGGCGTACTAAAGAAATAGATGATAAGATAAGATGAAAAATTAAAATTATTAAGTGGCGTATAAATAAAAACGCATTTTTGTGTTTAAAATAAAAACATGTATTTTTGGATATAGTTATGATTTTTTTTTATGGGATTCTAATAATAATTCTTAATAATCAGAATAAATATACGTGATAGCTGCCAAATTTCAGATTTGCAACTCGCACAAAAAAATGACACTAAACTAATCAATCTAAACTCATGGCCGAGTTGCTTATGCTCCTTTTAATATTAAATTTTATAATTTAATTGTAAATCTAATAAATAATAATAAAATAAAGGCTTACTATAGATTTCGGTAGTAGCACCAAATAAAATGTGTATATGGAGCAGCTAACCCATATAACAAACACAAATAAATAATAGTATTAAAAAAAAATAATAATAAATCAGTTATATAATATCATACAATCAGAAAATTATGTCTCCTAGACCAAGATCGAGAAGCCAATTACATAAACAAACGAGGCTTTAGAGGATTTTTTTACAAATAATTTTAGATAAAAATGTCTGAGTACTTTTCAACATAAGTATGAGGCAGCGTTGCCTGAACTTTTACTTTAATTTCTGCTGAAGATTATGAGCCCTGCAAATGTGTGGAGAGAAAATGATGTATTAATATTCTGCTGCCATAGGGATGGACGTACTATATGGTGGAATTTTTTTTAATCCGTGCAATGAAACTAGTTTTTTATTACTCTTACGGAGCTATGAAAAGTTTTATCGTTATGCTTTATTGGTATTTATAAGAAGCATGTTATGACAAGTTTCAATTCTACAAAAATTTAATTTATTTTATCGAAATACAACTGAATTCTACTTTTTATTACCTTATTTGTTTTACGATTAAATAAATAATAAAGACAAATCTTTTTTTTATATGTACACATATATACATAAGCAAGCATAACAATTTTGTAGAATAAAATCACTTTCATATTAATTTTGTAGATGTAGTTCTTAATTAGTCGAAAATATACAGTTATTGATATTTCGGAAGTAGATCAAAAGTGGTTCCTAAATAATGATTTCTACTATTTTTCACTCGGAAGGAAATTTGCATTAATACAATAAAGAAATAAATTAGATATATGCAATCTTTAAACAATTCTGTAAAGCTCAAAGATAACAGTTTCAATCATAGAAGACTCTTCTGCGAACGGAGCGGCAATCAAATTAATCGTCCGCTATGTCGTACTCCTATCACGTGCGTTCAGTACAACAGGAGAAACTGTTTCATCACGGCGACTATTCCATATGAATCGTCTGCGATGCTCCGAAAATAATCGTTCCTACTGCAAACGAACCTTGAAAGAATCACCTTGATAAGTGTTGTACGATGATCAACAACTAAAAAGAAAAAAATTAAAAATAACTTGTTCTTTGATGTCCATGCATTATTATATATACATACATATATATATATATATATATATATATATACATATATATTTTAAACTATAAGAGAGCGATTTTATATTTTATTTTATATCCCCGACATTGTATTGCTGAAATATTGATAAAAAGTCATCAGAAAAATTTTCGGTCTGACGGGGCATTGCACCGAGGATCTTCTGACAGCAGAGTTAACGTGCTAATGCTAATCCAGTCACAGTCACAATTATTATACGGAGATTTTGGAGTTATATGAAATATACTGATTTGATTCACAATCGCCAAGAAGACTTTCAAAAGCATTAAAGTAAAGTACGATTGTGACGATTTCTCATTGGTCGACAGAAAATGTGGACTAACATAAACACACTCGTATTTACCAACACTTACTCACGAGTAGATTGCACCGCACTACTTATAATTATTGCTGGGTCTAGAAGTCCTTTTAAATAGCTGAATATATATCAATTTAATTTTTAGCAAACTTATTAATTAACTGCCGTATTCATAAAAGTTTTTTTTATTTATAAAATGTTTATTAGACTAATTTCCTTACAAAACTCAATCAAAATACCTTCTCTAAATCCAAAAAAAAAATGTATGAATGCGGCAGTAAGCGTTTAATATCCTGGGTAAATTAATATTTTAAACTAATGTTTTTACAAGACCACGCCAGTAATGACGTACGAAAACAAGCACGGAGAATAATGGCGTGTTTGTAACTTAAATGGTTCCTTATAAAATGAAACTGATATCATTAAATGTTCTCAAGCATGTTACTTTAATTTTGAACGAACAACTCAATGATCTCTTCACAAAATAGCATATTCATACAATGTAGAATAGTTACTTGAGAAAAAAAATTTACTTTTCCTTTTGGTTACTTGCTCCATTAGAACAATTTCCATCTCAATATCTTTTTCATATTGACTTTGGGCTGAGTTAAATTCTTCACCATTTCAAATATTTAGATAGATATTTTTCTTTCCGATTATTCTGTTTATTTTAAATGCCCGGCCGTGCTTCTTTAAGTTGTTTTCACTTTTGATACATACAATCCCAGACAGCAAAATAAATCAATATCCAGACATAATCACGTCCTCACAATATTGCAAACAAAAAAGAAAAAAAGGAAAGAGACAGTAAAATAATAACTGTTTCCACAATTGTTCATAAGCATTTGCGATGATGCTTATTTGTGTGTGTGGCTTATATGTATTTGTATTTATATGGCAATTTCCCTAAAATGCCCTTGATTTACATTGTACATACATATTTTGTTTGTATGCATATACTTTTAGGTTCCAAACGAGAGAGAAAATAAAGAAATATTTGTGAAAACATTTATGGCTCCTTTAGGCAGCAACAGTTTGTTTCCTCTCCTCTTCAATATCTGTGGGCCCCAGGCGGAGGCTTTAAAGAGTCAACATGAATATTTCATGGCATTTCCAATAACAAATGTTTGCTTTTTTTATATCTACATTTAGTAGATGGTAAACACTCAAGAAAAACAGACCTTTTCTTTCCTTTTATTTTTGCTGCAATGTTTTTGGTCGAAATATTTCAATAATGTTGAAAGAGTTTTCTATTTAAATTGAGTTGTTTCAGATTATAACAGTTAAATTGTTTGTTTAGTATTTGATGAAATTTTTTTATGTGGTGTTACTCCAAAAACTAGCATTTGGAAAATATATTTTTATGATGGGAATATATATATATGTATATATATATATATAAGTTAATGGAATACAATTATAATGGGTAATATACTTCACTTTGATTTACTGTCAGGCCTACAATATCGAAAAATTTTCTTCTTTCGTTCAACTGCATTTAAAACAAAAATGTAGAAAAAATATTTTTTTTATCACCACAAACAAAGGAATCAAATCCTTAATATAACACGTTTTCATATTAGGCGATTTAATCTCCCTTTTTTTTATAACACGTTTCTTCTCCCATATGTGCAAGTCGCAGAAATAGTCCACCAATAAAACTTGATTAGACTAGACATATAAAAATTTTATTTTGATGATTATTAATACAAAAATTTTTACCAAATTCTGCCATTCCTCAGATCTCGTAGTGCTTTAGAAGAAATCAAAATTTTTTGGATGTTTACATCATTATTTCACTGTAATATAATAATAATATGGATGGTCCCATCGAAATCCATATTTTTCCATTCAATTCTCTTCAATTACAGAAAATATTGCATTATTTACTATTTTGGAAATATTGAAATTATGAAAGTATAAAATGTCAGGTCTGTTCTTTGTAGTGTGCGGAACGGAAAATAAGTTATTTTTATATTGAGAACTTCTTTTTTCAACTTGACTATAATTTTAAATCAATTTTATATCCTGCTTTTAAAAAAATAACAAATTAAAATTCTACAATAAAAAATTAATTTTATTTGTATATACGTAAAATTCTGTAGTGAGCGTCACGATTTGAGTAACCCAAAAATTGCAAGAAAAATTTTGTCATTTTCATTTTGTTTTCTATAGAAAGCAATAGCCGATACTATGGTTGGTACAATTTGAAGAGGTTGTACAAGAGATTAAGTTGGGTGTCGGTTTTACGAAGAATCAACAAAATTATATTTTTAGCGTGTTGTACAACATCGTTGTGAATTTGTGGAGCACAATCTTTCATGTATTACATATGTTTATTCTTCTTATGGCCAGCCAGTAGTGAACAGTAAAAACTTTTAATATTATTTGCGAAAGAGACAAAACCAGAACGCAAGTGCGTAATTTTATTGAATTTTACAAAACCATGACGCAACTTTGGGATTACAAAATTATAAAAATAAAAACATTTTTTACAGAAGTTATTAGTTAAATACAAACAAGGCCAAAAGTAATGGTTCTTCTTACTGAAATACCTCGCCATTGTAGCATACGCGACAATATTTAATGTCGTCTTCACTTCATGAAAACTTAATTCCAAAATGATTTTGTACTGATATCACACATTAAATTGTATCGTAAATAAAACAAAAAGTTTCACAGAATTATTTTAATAATTTTGATTATGATAGAAGGATATCTGACAATTATGTATTAAACAAAATATCGGCCAAATGCTCTGCATGCCTTCGAAGGCATGCCTCTATCCTATGGTCGATATTTCCAATGATTCTCAGACATAATTGAAGTTCAATGTCGTTAATATGGCAAATTATTTCATCCCTGGTTTATTATTGGCTTATTGACGTATACATTTGATTTTAAATATCCGTAAAGAAAGGAGTCCAACGGTGTCAAATCAAATGATCATGACGGTCAATTAACATCGCCACGACGTGAGACAACGCGGCCAAAGAGCCATTCTTTCGCTGTCTGTGTGATTAGTGGCGCCTTCCCCTTGGAACCACATATCGTTCATTTCTGGCCACAAGAAATTTATAAACCGCACCAAGATGTCGCTCTTTGTAGATGCATCTGCTTTTCAACAATCCGTGGATTCTCATTTGCCCAAATGCAGCAATTCTGCTTGTTAACGAATCCGCTAAGGAAAAAAGGTGCATCGTCGCTGAAGATGACTCTTTTGTAAAGTCACCATTCACTTCTGTCTGTTCAACCT
This sequence comes from Dexiosoma caninum, assembly GCA_963924685.1. NCBI lineage: Eukaryota > Metazoa > Arthropoda > Insecta > Diptera > Tachinidae > Dexiosoma > Dexiosoma caninum. The sequence continues at coordinate 48,566,632 of OZ004729.1, read as the reverse complement.
ACCATGGTCAGTAGGCTTCAGCTATTAAGTCAATTAATTGAACATTGTACGCGTATAAATTAAAATATTTATTCGCATCAGTGATGTTCGTGAGATGTTCAATTTTTGCGCACGACAACGAGTCGAGGTTGAAGGCTTTTCTACCATACTATCGCGAACAACAGCAATGTTTTCCGCAGAGCGATCATGCACAGGGCAGGCATGCACAGGTGTTTTCATATTTCCTACAGACCCGGTTTGCAGAAATTTGCGTACAATTCTCCCGATTGTGAACACATTTGGCTGATTATGCTGACCAAAAAAATCAATAAGTGCACGAAATGCATTTAGATTTGAACGCTTTTTTTCGTAAAAGGCGTCGGCAATTTTAACGCGCTGCTCCTCTCCATGGTGGAATTTGTCAAACACTGAGAGAAAGAAATGTCAAATTAAGAAACTTGACGTTAAGGTGTGACTCCAAATGAATATCGTGCATTATGGTTGGATAACCCTTTACTATACTTATATAAAATAATTAGGCTAAAGGTATGTAAACACGATTGTCATTTACTACAATATTGACAGAAAAATTGTTACAGAAATGTGCAACAATCGTGTGAACACATAATTTTTGTGTGGCTACATCGTCACAAAATGTATTGTCGGTGCATTGTATGCCTATAATATTGTTACAATTCTGACAATCATGCCAACACCCTTTATTTCCATTGACACACAATTTACAGTCATTTGTTATTGTCGCATGTGCTTCATTTAGTGCACCGTACAATAACACCATTGGCAGAAAATTATTTCTGTTGGCAACGCTGCTCATAAATATTTAGATACAATGTTTAACATCGGATCTGGCAATTCTACCGTGCAATAATCTAACAACCGTGTCGGTCAATTATTATTGCAGAAAAATTTATTGTCGCAGAACTGTGTGCCAATTAAATTGTAAGGATTTCTTTCAATAGTGTGAACAGACAAATTACCAGATGGTAACAATTTTTAATTGTGAGTGCATTGGCACCATATTTTTTTTTTTTTTTTTGTCTTGGACCGGCACTCAGGGGATGACCCCTACACATGCGATGCATTGTGCTGGAACTAGGAAATTAGGTTATGGGAAGGAGGTAAAGGTAGTAGTGTTTATTGACATTTGATTTAAATTTTCCCAAGCTAAAAGTGACAGGAAACACCTCTGCGGGTAGTCTATTCCACATATGTGCCGTTCGGCCAAAAAACGAATTTTCCCTGTAATGCGTGGTGCGAGTCGCCGTCAAATCGACCACAAATGGATGCGCTCTTAATGATGATCGCGTCATGCGCGCGAATGACCGGGTTTCGGGAACAAGTTTCATGATTTCATTAGAACACCTCCCATTATAGTATCGATAGAACAACGAAACGCACCCCACGTTGCGACGATGCTCAAGAGAGTCAATAGAGTTGGCTACCCTACTGTCTCCTATGAGTTTCTTCGCCCTTTTGTACACGGTCGAGTAACTTCAAAATAGTCTTTGAAGCACCGGCCCATACATGAGAGTTGTATTCCATTTTCGATCGGATGTAGGCGATATAAATAGTAAGGAGATCAGATGGGGTGAAGTATGTCTTACACCGCCTTAAAAAGCCTAGGCACTTGAATGCTTCCTTTGAGACCTGAAAAGTGTGCTCAGTCCATCGGACATCACACTGAATTTTCATGCCAAGAACATCAAGAGCTCCTGCTTCCTCAATGTTTATGCCACCCATTGCCGTATCCTACAATATTGTACAATCTGACAATCGTTTGAACATAGCTTAAGGCATATTTTTAGTGCATAATTACAATCATGTTTTTGCGAACATTAATTTTTTGCTTTTGTATGCACATACACTCGTACTCGTTTGTATGTGATTATTATTTGATGTTTTTTTGTAATGAAATGTAATTATTCTACTGATGATACCAAAATTGTCGAAATGTAACAAAATGTGATAGTAACATCTACAGGGTGGGCCAAAAGTTACCATGGTGTTTAAAAATATATTAACTTTTTCGTCTATATATATATTTTTGTCTTTTTATATAAATAACACCTTGAAAATACATAATGGAGAGATTCACAAGAATTTTCTTAATGAAATCAGCGAATTATTTTAACGCAAAGACCACATCGTCGACATTTTAACGTCACAATTTCGCCCTCCGAAGCAATGATTCGTTTCTTAGTTCATCGTCACCACCAAGTAGTTAGAGAAATGACAGGAGGTGAAGCTAAACTAGACAACTCCGCTTTGCGCGTTCTTTGTTTTACAGCAGTGTTGAAGCGCCTCTGATGTCAAGGAGACGTATTAAATTTTGAAGTTTCGTTTTAATAGCCATTTTTAGTAAGTATTTTACTTCGCCGGTACTAGACAATAACGACGAAGGAAGGCGTTCTGATGTGCGTGTGGATTGATATTAGCTGAAGCTGGTAATGTTCAGTGACTATGTATTTGCCACTGAAACCTTTCCACAACAACTGACACAAAGTCACACTAATGCACATCAGAAAAAATGTGAGATGTTTTTATGATTTAGTCTGAAACTGCCAGCAATTTTTAGTAAACCTTACGACAGCAACTAACAGAAATACGAACTAATACACATCAGAAAAAATTCGATATGTTTTTTTTTTATCTGGGAATAGCACTCAGGAGATGACTCCTACACATGCGAAGCATTGTGCTGGAACTATAGGAAAGGGATAGTAGGAGAAACGACAGGAGGTGAAGCTTAATTAATTATTTTACAGCTTTGCTTTCGCACGCTCTCTTTTTCTTTACACTCGTAGCAGTGCTGAAGCTTCGATTTTAGTAGCCATTTTTGTTATTATTTTAATTCGCCGGTGCTACACAATACCGACGAAGGTGGGCGTTCTGAAAAATGCGAGATGTTTTTTTATAATTTTAGTCTGAAACTTGAGTTGAACCCACGTCTGTTTTTGGATTTGTAGTCAACATGCAGACAACCATCCATCGTGCCATCGCCACGAAGTGCTGTGATCGTAAATGGATACCGGTATCGGTTTATGATAAAACATTTTTTACGTTCTGCTCTTGAAAATAGACCTGAGATGTGGTTTCAGCAGGATGGAGCCACTGCCCACACTGTCCGAGACGTAATGGTACTTTTATGTAAAATTCTTGGAGAGTGAATAATTTCCAGAAATTCTGAAATTATTGGGCCAGCACGATCTCCAGATTTGTCAGCATCCGGCTATTTTCTTAGAGTTTGTGTTGTTTAAAAAAAAAATTCCTTTTTGTATGTTTTACAATCTAAAAAATAAATAGCATTCATGAACAAAATAGTTATGAAATTTGTAAACCTCACGGTAACTTTGGGTCTACCCTATAAATATATATAGCAAGATGTAAACATCTTGGAAAATTGATTAAATATGTGTTCGAGTGTAAAACGGATATTACGTTCGTTTTGGAAAACGATAGTGTCAAGAAGAAAGAGTCGGTGAAGTAATAGAGCAGGGATTAATTTTTACACAGGTCTGCTCTTGCGCATTTTGTAAAGTTGTGAAGCAGAGTTGCACATCTCTGGTGTTAAGTAGAGCCATTAATTTTAAGCTAAAAGAGGGTCATTTTGTTTATTATTTTAAATCATTGTCAAATACTGACGAAGAAAAGCGCTGTGATGTACTGTAATAATCAACATCAGAAAATTTTTTTGATGACTAGATTTGGGTGTGAAACTTTGGATTGCAGGGTTAAAGAAAAAGGCAAGAAACGACACAGAAAAAGGCAAGTTGTTCGTTGAGCACTTAAAAAATGTTTTTACCCCCAATGCACCAAGCGACCCTGAAGAACTTCCATCGATAGTTACAGATGCAGCAGTTTCGATAAAGTTTAAATTGAAAGACGTCGAAGAAGCTATCGCCAACTTGAACCCTAAAAAATCTCCTGCCATCGATAAAATTAGCAACAAGATGCTCCAAGAGCTCCCAACTACAGTAGTTAAAAGAATTCTCCACATCTTCAACGCGATATTGTGCATTGAATACTTTCCATCTAAATGGAAGATATCACTAATAACTATGATACCTAAGCCAGGTAAAGACCATACCAGAGTTGAGTCCTACAGGCCAATTAGCCTTTTGCCAAATTTATCTAAGCTTTTTGAAAAATTATTAGCTATCAAGTTAAATAAAATCATTAGCGAAAAGCGCTGCATTCCAGACCATCAGTTTGGCTTTCGAAGTAAACACAGCACAACTGAGCAAACACATAGACTTGTAAATGTTATAAAGCATACCCTAGAAGAAAAAAAGTACTGCTCAGCCCTCTTTATCGATGTTTCCCAAGCTTTTGATAAAGTGTGGCATAAGGGATTAATATATAAACTGACCCAGTACCTTCCTGAAAATATTTGTAAGCTACTGGAAAGTTACCTGCTTTGTCGCAAATTTATTTTAAAACAAGGTGATTGGCTGTCATCACCGCAGCCGATTGAAGCTGGAGTTCCCCAAGGCAGGTCCATTAGGTCCATTGCTGTACTTGATATACACCGCAGATTTTCCAACAGTCGCGAACATCCATACCTCAACTTTTGCCGATGATACAGCTTTCTTAAGCATTCACGAAAGTGCTGACGAAGCATCTCGTCGCCTACAGCACCAAACTTCGCAGCTGGAAAGCTTGCTAAAAAAATGGCGAATCAAAGTTAATGAGAATAAGTGCGTACATATAACCTTCACCATGCGCAGAGACACATGTCCTCCTATTCTGATCAACAACCAGTTAATACCTCAACGTTTGGAGGTCAAGTATCTAGGGATGCACATTGATAGACGGCTAACATGGAAACAGCACATCGATGCAAAATTAACTCAAATGAAATTAAAAGCAACTCAACTAAATTGGCTTATTGGTCGAAATTCTGTGCTAAAACTGGACTGTAAGCTTTTGCTTTACAAAGCAATTTTAAAACCAATATGGAGCTATAGTATCCAGCTATGGGGCACTGCCTCAGCTTCCAATATAGAAAAAATTCAAAGGTGTCAAAACAAAATACTGAGAATGATAACAGGTGCGCCGTGGTATATAAAAAATTCTAACATACACAAGGATTTAAATATTCCGACAGTCAAACAAGAGATAACAACATACGCAACGTCATACCTAACCAAACGCCAAGATCATCCAAATATACTAGCCCGAAATATTTTAAGCGAAAGAGGGTTCATTCGACTGAAAAGAAGGGATACTCTTTCCCTAGCCCGAACGTAGTAGACGCGGAAATAAAACTATACGAACAATAAATAATTTTGTACAGCTAGGCTGTACTTAATAATAATTAGCAATTAGTTCTTAAGATTTGACTACTTATTGTTAGTTCAATTGATTTTGAAGATTCAATAAATAATATATATTGTGTAAAAAAAAAAAAAAAAAAAAGGGTTAAAGTGCAAATGCTTCAGCTAACAGAACCCAAATTAAAATAAATACAATAACAGTACTCAACACTTCTCTCTTAAAAATTAAAACAAAGTGTTTACTATGCCAAAGTGTCATAAGTAACCTTGGCCTTATAGATTGGTTAAAGGTAATGCCTGCAACATCTTCAGCGCCATATTTTATTTATTTAATATGAGTCCATGGATAAAACGTTACCGACTATACTTAACTACATCTCTAGTTAATAATAATATTGCGTTTAATAATATTTACATTAAGTGTAAAGTAAATAAGTTCATACATTGCAATGAAGCAACAGCAAAGCCTTCTCAAAGTGTTCACCATGCACATAACTTGTACGAAACGTTTTTACATGAAATGGTTGGTTAGTTATATGTGGTCAAATCGGAAGTAAGTAGTTGTTTTGGGAAACTGAGATCAACCGCATCTATTTTCACCAGAACAAAATGAGACAACGAGAAATCATTATGAAACTTTAAAGAGAAAGATACGTTTTATTCTCTTCTTATCAAATACAAAACAAAAAGTGAAGACGATCCGTTGACAATGTAATCAAAAAGTTACCATCCCTAATAGACAAAAGTGTTGAGTTGTAGACAGTTGGTTCCACATTTCCTACAGGGCAATTCCATTTCGTATGCTAACAACGATTTTGGTATAAAAATATGCAAAATGCAACATAATTTTTTATTATTAAAAAAAAATAATGTTAATTCTTCTAGTTATTTGACCTCTTTTTATATTAAAATTGCACTAATTATTCAATTATTTTATTTATTTATAAACAATTAATATTAATAAATAATAAAAAAAATAATGTTTATTATTAACTTTTTTAACAGTAATATTATATACTTCATCACTTTTGTGTAAATAAACAATCATAACGATAATTGTCCATCAAAATAAATAAAATACAACTTGTCATTGAGTGCTTTCTAATCGGCAATGAAGGCTGACATCCAGAACGTATCTATACAAAGTTTATATGCAGTTCTTCAGACAACGTAGATATACAAAGTTGAAGAATATTGCAATAATGTGTTTTCTTTACAACAATGTTCTTTTACTTTTTATATATTTTTCTAATTGTAATAAATAAGCTTGCGTTTGCTAATGCCAGTAATAAAAGATAGCGATATCATCTTTGAAACTGAAGCGCTAAATGCTTTTTTGATGCGTACATTCTAGTACATTGTAAATTTTTTGTAGTACGGCATTATGAAACACTCTACGTTGTTCTAATACAAAGCAATTGACGTTTTGGAAGTCAGCCGAAGTATGCATATAAATAACACTTTTACCAAAGATTTGAGTATTACTATTTTTCTTTTTATATTAAAGGTAGTATTACGTGGTAATACAAAGCATTACCACTTAGTAGAATCAAATATTAAGAAATTCTCTCCGTGCTTAAGAAATGAGAACAAAAACCTTTGTAAATATTTTTCACGCTTACACGGATGATATGAGTAAAATCAAAGCAAATATTTTAAACAGCTGAGTTAAAAACAAAAAATTCGCAAATTGCAGATAAAAAGAAATGTACTTAAAAAACTAAATATTGTCCAAAACGTTACATTAAAAGTAAAAAATTAATGTAAAACAAAAAGGAATAGGAGTTTGTTTTTGTGTTATGGAAATTGTAATTATTTGTACAGTATTTACGAAAACAACATGAAAATTTCCTGTGTTGCTTTGTGTTGTTTTTATAATTATTATAAAAAATTATAAAAACGCTAACACCTTAATGCTGCCAATGTTTACTTTAAAATACACCTCTGGGGTGATAAGAATACACAAGTTTCTAAAATAGGTTAGAAAATGAACATTCACCGACCGCTTGTCAAATTTTATATCCGTATTCTGTCCTACTCAATCCATTATGCTTTTATATTCTACGGCATTTTTTGACATATCGCAATACTTTGTATTATCATGTAAATTTACCTTAAAGGAAAGTTGGAATAAATTTTTTTTTTTTACAAAAACCATATAATTCTGCAACGGGACAAAAAACAAATGCAGATACGAATACTTTGGTAATTAATAATCATTTTTTGCAGAATTAAGCTACAAGTGATACATAAAAAAGGTAGTGTTGCCACGATAATACTAAAAGAAAGATAAAATTATTTTCAGTTAAAAACCTTTCTTAATCCTAAAATGTTTTTTAACTAAAATGTATTTGAAACCCAAAACAATTTTTTTTTCTGCGTCATTTGCCTGGAAATTTAGCAAACCCGTTCAGTTTATTCTGGCACAAGATCTAAGTTACGTACACATTTACACGGCTATTGTCCAAATAATAGTTATAGTATATTCTCTGATTTCCGGATATTCCATGTGAAAAAAGCATTTGGCGGCAAGTGATCTTATTGAAATAATTTAATACGATGTGTTTCTTCGACCCACAAGGGGGGCTTATTGGCTCCACTCCGAAGGCCAACCCTCAAAAGGGGCCTACAGCTTCGGTTGGGATGCCACTAGTGGGCCGACCCGACTCTTTAGCGGACGCCAAGGAGAAAAAGCTCGACCCACAAGGGGGGCTTATTGGCTCCACTCCAAGGGCCGACGCCACTAGTTGGGCGACCCAACTCTTTTGCGGACGTCGTTGCTGCGGGCGCGATGTGTAGCGGTGCCCGGGACTCCTCCACTTCCCGGCGCGGGGTGGTTTCCGGGACCACCGAGGGTGGCGGCGATGCGATCTTCAGGAGGAGCGGCCTGGTGCTAAGGTCGCATCCTGTGAGATGCTCCCCGCCCCCGATGGTGACCACGGATGGGGCGGCTTCTGCCTCGCCTGTGGAAGCCGGATCTTTGGGGGATACAGTCTGCCCGACGACCAACGGGGTCGGGGGCGGTGACGCGCCGCGTGCGGGTGTGTCTGGTCGGGCGGGGGAATAGTCGCGACTGGGACGTATCCGCGACATGAGGGCGAGGGAAGAGGCCGCGATCGTTCAATGCAGGGCTGTGTTGAGCGGGATGCGGGAAGCTTGTGTTCGGCAGAAGAACATAAGTAATGAGGTGAAGGGAGGCGTGGCCAAAATGGCCGAGCTTCTTGATGTCGCGCTCGATTGTAGGCGTGCATGGAGGGCAGCTGAGGGGAACGGGCCGCTTCCGGGTCCCCACTGGCGGGCTGCGACTCCTGCAACTGCTGCTGCGGTGGCTCCCACAGGACGGTCGGTGGGTGGTCCGGCTGCCCCCGCCCAACGGGCTAACGGCCCGAGTGCCCCCGTCAAACGGTCTAACGGCCCGAGTGCCCCCGCCGGACGGACTAGGGGCCCGGCTGCCGCCGATGAGCGGGCTGCTGGCTGTCCGGCTGCCCCTGCGAAACGGGCTGCACCTGCCAAGCGGGCGGCTGCCAGCCCGGCTGCCACTGGCGGATCTAAGAGGGCCAGGGCGGAGGGGCCGGATGGGACCCTCGGGGCAACTCGTGCGACCGGGGATAGTGATTGGAGGACAGTCACCTCGGGGAGAAGGAGGAAGAGACGGGGTTTGGGGACCCCGGCGGTGGACGATGGGAGAGCACCGCCCACGGGCCGTCGGTTGCGACCTAGGCGCGCGAAGCCTGAGGCGGTGCTCATTAAGCCCGCGGTGGGGTACACCTATGCGGGTGCGCTGAAGGATCTGCGTGGCAGCGTGACGGGCGACGCGAAGAGGGTACGGTCCGTCAGGAGGACGGGGGCCGGAACTCGGGAGGGGGGACAGGATTGACCCGGAGTTTGTACGGCGTCTGAGGGACGCTGTCCGCGAGACAGCGTCGGTCGCGGAATTAAGACCGAGCGCGACCGTGGAGATGCGGGGTCTTGACTCCTTGACGGTCGTGGAGGAGGTGGAGATGGCGGTCCGTGGTCTGCTCGCCGGGCGCGAAGAGCAGCTACGCGTGAGGGTGACGGCACCGGACGTGCGCGAACAGGTTCGGGCGTACGTTACTTTGTCGGTGGAGGGCGCCGCGAAACTGATCGATATTGGCTACGTGCGTGTCGGTTGGATCAGGGCTGCGATGCGGATGTCCGAGAGTGTCGGTAGGTGTTATCGATGCTTTGGGGCGGGACACACCCAGGCAAAGTGTACTGGGACAGACAGGAGGCAACTGTGCATAAGGTGCGGAGGAGCAGGACATAAGATGAGGGACTGCACAGCGGTCCCCAAGTGCGTTCTGTGCTCGGGGGCGGGGCGCGGTAGGACTGACCACCTGCCGGGCTCGAAGGGCTGCCCGCTATCCCGCAGATGAGGGTGCTCCAGGCGAATATGCACAGGAGCAGGACGGCGGATGCTCTGCTATGGCAGATGGTTGCCGAGAGGGGCGCGGACGTGGTTGTTATCAGCGAACAATACGGTCCGATGCACCGGGGGTTCTGGCTCGGGGACGAAACGGGTACGGCGGCACTCTGGCTACCTGGCGGCGGTGAACTCGCGGTTGCGCGGTACGGGATCGGCTGCGGCTGTGCGTGGGCTCGGATCGGCGGTTTTGTGCTGGTGAGCTGTTACCTCACTCCTAGCGATAGTGTGGCGCGATTTAGGGCGAAGATGGCCGCTATCGAGGACGCCCTGGCTGGTATGGCCGGACCCTTTGTGGTGGCCGGTGATTTCAATGCCAGGGCTGTGGAGTGGGGTGATCCGGTGACGAGCACGAGGGGGAGCTGCGTCCTAGATATGGCGGCCAGGTTGGGCCTAGTGGTCATGAACGCGAGTGCGAGTTCACCACTCCTGACATCACTTTGGTATCCGAGAATCTATCTGGGATGATCGAAGGATGGAGGGTACTCGAGGAATATACTGGGAGTGATCACCAGTATGTTGAATTTGGGATAGTATCGGAGGCGGGCGTCGCGCGGTCGCACGGTGGGAGAGGTGCGCGTGGATGGAACGTCGCGAGGTTAGACCGCGGGTCGTTCTTGGCCGGTTTCGACGGTACTACGGTTTTGGACGGTGGGGGAGACGCTGACTCCCTGGCGGGACGCATCGATGCCCCGATTTTCGCGAAGGGCGGGGAGGCGACCTGTGTACTGGTGGACCCCGGAGATTGCTGGAATCAGGCGTGACTGTCTCCGCAATAGGAGGGTCTATACTAGGGCTAGGCGGGCCGGCGAGGCTCTACTGGAGGCCCAAGAGTACAAGCGGTCCCGCGGGGCGTTGCGTCGCGCGATTATGGCGAGCAAGAGGGCCAAATGGGAGGAACTTCGGAGCGACCTGAACCGTGATCCATGGGGACTCGGCTATAGGATCGTGGCGGGAAAATTGGGCGCGAGCCGCGCTGGGGTGCAATTGGACGGCGCGCGGATCGATGCGATTGTGGGGGGCCTGTTCCCCACACACCCTCCGCTGGGTGGCGAACGTGGGCCCTACGATGATGAGGTTCCACCGCCCTTTACCGGGGAGGAGCTGAGGATCGCCGCCGGGGCTCTTAGGACGGGAAAGCCCCTGGCCCGGATGGGGTACCGTCGGAGGTGCTCAAGATCCTGGCTGAGAGCAGGCCGGAAGCATTGCTTCCGGTATATGATGCTTGTTTGGTCCAGGGCGTCTTCCCAAGACGCTGGAAAACACAGCGGCTCGTGCTTGTTAGCAAGGGCAGGGGCGATCCGACCCAGCCATCGGCTTATCGGCCACTTTGTATGTTGGATGGTGCCGGCAAGCTGCTGGAGAAGCTACTGCAAAGAAGGCTGGCGGAGGCCGTGAGGATGGCTGGGGGGCTGTCGGATATACAGCATGGCTTCAGACCTGGCAGGTCAACGCTCTGGGCGATTGCTGATGTGGTTGAGTGCTTCGAGCGCGCTGAGAGCGAGAGGCGCTATTATTCGAAGCGCATAGTTGTCCTGGCAACACTCGACGTTCGGAATGCCTTCAACAGCCTACGATGGGCTGATGTTCTGGAGGCGTTACGGGGGAGGTTTCGTATTCCCGGATACTTGTATAGAATTCTCCGTAGTTATCTGGACGATCGGGTACTGTTGTACGATACGCCGACGGGTCGGAGGAGAAGGACGATCACGTCCGTCGCGGCCCAGGGATCTGTGCTGGGCCCGGAGCTATGGAAACTGACCTACGATGGGATCTTTGGGGTGGAAATGCCCGAGGATGCTCAGCTCGTGGGATACGCGGATGATATAGCGGCGGTGATCTTGGCGCGGGATATGGATGACGCCAGGGGGAAGCTGAACCGGGTCATGATTAGGACCCGGATGTGGCTTGAGGACCACGGCTTGGAATTGGCCGGGGAGAAGACCGAGGTGATGTTGATGACGCGGGCACACATACCACTTGATGTCGGCATGCAGATAGGGGATGTGTCTCTGGTTACCCAGAGTGCCATAAGGTATTTGGGCGTCAGACTCGACTGTAGGCTGACTTACTGGGCCCAAATACGGCATGTGGCGACTAAGGCGGCGAAGATGACTGGCATGTTGAGCAGACTCATGGCGAATGTCGGAGGCCCGACGCAGAGCAATAGGAGGCTGATTATGGCGGTCACGAAGTCGATCTTGCTGCATGGGCGCGAGATTTGGGGAAATGTACTGGGTGAGAAAACCAAACGCAGGGTACTCGAGGCGGTACAGCGGACGGCGGTCCTTAGGGTTGCTTCGGCTTACCGCACGGTCTCGGGCGCTGCGGTCCTGGTGATATGTGGGGAAATACCCATAGACCTCTTGGCGCGCGAGCGGTGGGAGGCTTGGAACTTGAGGGGGGAGGACCCTGGTGTTGGTGCTATTGGTCTGAGACCCCAAACTGTCCGGCGATGGCAGGACAGGTGGACCGCGAACACGGTCGGCAGGTGGACGGCGAGGCTCATTCCCTGCGTGGAAGTATGGATTCGGAGGAAATTTGGGGAAGTTAACTACTTCCTGACACAATTCCTCTCGGGCCACGGATACTTCCGAAAGTAAATGTACCGTATGGGCAGGGCAGATGGTCCCGACTGCATTTACTGTGGCATTACGGATGATGATGCAGAACACACTTTCTTCGACTGCACCAGGTGGCATGCTGAGAGAGGTGCAATGGCGCAGCGGGTTGGCGGGTTCGCTCCTGCCACCGTGATAGGGAGGATGCTCGATTGTGAGGACAATTGGGACGCTGTGGCACAGTACGTGGGATACGTTCTGCTGAGGAAGAAGAGGGACCTCGATGCGCTGCTGCATAGCGGGGCCCCCTCTGACGGGGACCAGGCGATACGGGCCGGGGCCATGGCGCCGGCTGCAAACTTGGCGGACCCAGACGTGGGTGAGTGAGAGTGGTCCTGATTGGGACGTGGCTCTGGGCCTTCCCGAAGTAATGCGGAAAGCGGTTCCGGGGAGGAATCTACCCAGAGGAGGAGGAGGAAATTTTTTAGTGGCAACACCACTCGACGCAGAAGACGACGGTCTCTGTAAGTGCGAAGGCATTTTCAACCCTACCTCACACGCCAAAAAAAAAAAAAAAAATGTGTTTCTTTTAAGTTATATTGACTGAATGAAAATCATGTTTTATATTTTGAAGTAATAAGAAAATAACAATATAAAATTAAAACATTTACAATCAAGTAGAATTTTAACAAGTACATTTTGTAAATTCAACACGCCTCCTCAAACTGTATTATCTTCAAATTCTAAACCTATGGCTTTAGCACACAGATAATGTTTAATTTTCGGAACTGGTTTCGTGAGGTAATCTGCTGGCATTTCATTTGTTGAAATATATTTGATGTCGACAACCTTCCTCTCTACAGCATCTATAATAAAATGGTATTTGTAGTCTATATGTTTGGTTCTTGAATGGTGTGAACCAAATTTTGCCATATGTTGGGCACTTTGAAAATCGCAGTAGACATCAATGGGTTTTGGCGTTTTGAACCCTAATTCATTTAATAAATGCCTTAAATACATTGCTTCTTTTGCTGCTTCACTAAGAGCTACATACTGAGCCTCTGCACTTGACATGGCAATAACTTTTTGCTTTTTTAGACTCCCAACTGATAGCAGCGCCTACAAGTTTATAACAAAAAACAGAATGTGATTTTCTATCGTTAACGTCCTGTGCCCAGGTAGCATCTACGAAACCTGTTATTGGTAAACCAGTCTTTTTGCTCTTTAATACAGTATTTTTTTGTTGTGTTTAAATATTTAACTATTTGTATAGCACAATTCCAATGTTGTCTTCTATGATCTTTTGAAAATTGAGATAACATATTCACACTACAGGCTATATCAGGCCTACTGTATAATGCAACATGTAACAAAGATCCAATAAGTTCTTGATATTTGACTTCATTTATTTTTTCCGCGTCTCCAGGAATTTTTGGCTCATTTTCCAAGTATAGTTTTGCTTGCAGTGGAATCTTAGTCGGTTTACTATTATTCAAACCATATTTCTTTACTAAGTTGGTTATGTAACCCGGTTGATAAATTGAAAGTTGTTTTAGCATATTCGAGAAATAAACCAATGCAATGTTTTGGTTTCTGCAAATCTTTAATATCAAAATTCTTCTGCAGGATTTCGTACAAGGTTTTGAAAAATGTATAATTTTTTTTTATCTGGGACTAGCACTCAGGAGATGACTCCTAGATATGCGAAGCATTGTCCTGGAACTATAGGAAAGGGATAGTAGGAGAAACGACAGGAAGTGAAGCCTAAGTAATTATTTTTTAGCTCTGCTTTTGCACGTTCTTTGTTTATAGCAGTGCTGAAGCTTCGGTTCAGTAGCCATTTTTATTTTAATTATTATTTTACTACGCCGGTGCTATACAATACAGACGAAGGAGGGCGTTCTGATGCGATTGTGGATTGCTATCAGCTGAAGCCAGTATTGTTCAGTGACCAGTGAATATGCCTTCGACACTGAAACCTTCCGACAACAACTGACACACAGAGACACACTAATGCACATCAGAAAAATGCGAGATGTTTATTTTTATTTTAAAATTTTATTCTGAATTTGGGGTTGAACCCAGGTCTGTTTTAGGATTTGCAGTCAATGTGCACCCCTTATTGTTGTATGCAATTATTATATCATCTACATATAATGCTCCAACCAAAATATTAGTATTCTCACTTTTAAAGTAGATGCACTGATCATATTTAGATTGTAGTTATTCGTAATTTATGAAAACTTTATGAATCTTTTTAAACCATTGTCGGCCAGCCTGTTTTAAGCCGTAAATTGCTTTCCTTAACTTACAAACTTTATTTGGATTAACGTCATCAAAGAAACCCTCAGGTTGGTCCATATAAATTTCTTCATCGATTTCTCCATTTAAAAAAGCAGTTGATACATCAAGTTGCTTAAGGCTTAAATTGTTTTCAACTGATAATGCATATATCAATCTGAGTGAACTTTGATGCACCACTGGAGCATATGTATCCATATAATCTATACCAAACTCTTGTGAATAGCCTTTTGCGACTAATCTTGCTTTTCGCTTATTAATACTTCCATCAGAATTAAATTTAGTGCTGAAAACCCACTTGCAACTCACAAATTTTCTTCCAGGCGGTAAATTCAACATTCCCCATGTTTCATTTTTAATAAGGGAATTGTATTCACTTTGCATAACCACTCCTTTTTGTTTTTGATTTTTTTCTACTTCTTTTAAAGTTTTTGGGTTTTGTTCAAAAGATATTTGAGTACTTTCTTGGCCAATAAATTTCCAAGACCTGAGACGAGATTTTATTGAGTTTAAACTATTTGTTTGCTGATCTACTTCTACGTTTTCTTTGGATTGTGTAATCGATTCTTTCTCTATAATATCCATAGGTTAATCAACAGAATCTTCAAAATGTTCATCTAGTTCATCATCTTCTATATTTTGATTAGCGTTTTCATTAAAATTTAATCTGAACTCTATAAAATTTTCATTTTCATTTTCTTTAATGATGTACTCTCTAATTTTTTAAATAGATTTTCTAATATCTTAACGCCACGGCTTTTACTTTCCATAGTCTATATGCCTTGGATTCATTACAGTAGCCTACTAAAATATATTCTTCACTTCTAGATTCCCATTTATCTTTTCCAGGTTTTTTGTTTAAGACATAAGATATACTTCCAATTTGACGTAAATATTTCACATTTGGCTTTTTATCTGTCCATATCTCAAACGGAGTATTATTTATATTTAATTTTGTAGGACATCTATTACGAATGTATGCGGCTGTATTTATCAATTCTGCCCATAATATTTCTGCTAAATTGGCTTCTAACATCATGCATCTTACCATTTCAACAAGTATTCGGTTCATTCGTTCCGCAACCCAGTTTTGTTGTGGGGTATATTCTACAGATAATTAATGTTTTATACCATTCGATTTCAAATAATTATTTACTTGATTACATGTCATTTCTTTAGCATTGTCAGTTCTCAAAATTTTGACCTTATTACCAGTCTTGAGTTCTGTTGCAATTTTAAATTCTTTGAAAGCTTCCAGATACTCCGATTTGTTCCTTAAAAATTTAACTGTTACATATCTAGAAAAATCATCTACGAAAGTTGTAAAATAAATCTTTCTACCCAATGATTCAGTCCTCATTGGACCAGCTTCAGCTAAAACTGCGCCATTCTTTACTATTTTTGCAACATCACCTTCCATTTCAATAATACATCCATTATCTGTTGCTTTACTAGTGGATATTAAATTATTCTTCAAATCAGGAATCCATAGTGTATTAAACAGTTTTATCTGCTTGCATTTCCCTTGAACTATAACCTCAATTACAACAGTTCCTTTCCCTTTAACATTAATCTCATTTTCATCAGCAAGTTTGACAGTACCGGAGTAATTAGTGTCAAGATTCTCAAAAATATTCTGTTGGTATGTCATATGTGACGTAGCCCCACTATCTAAAAACCAAACGGTCCTATGCTTTACTTTTTGGGCAACTTCATGGGTGGCTTCGAACCCAATTGAATTAACAACATTCGTATGATCTTTATTCAAGTTCGTCTTACAATTTTTAGCCATTTGTCCTTGTTTGCCACAACGATAACATGATATAAATTTAGACATACCTGGTTTAATATAGTTTTTATATTTTTTACCAAACTTTGCCTTGAAAACTTAATTTTGGGGAACAGTACAGTTTTCTTCCAACTCCATCAGTCTTGACTTTAAGGTTTTGATCGATGGAAGCTCATTTGCTGTGTTAAAAGCTGCTTTTACTTCTTTGTAGTTAGTTGATAAATCATCCAGTAAAATTAGAACCTGCAATTCTTCCTCAATTTTACAGTTTATTTCTTCTAATTGTATGTAATTTTCATCAAATTTTTTTTTAAATATTTTGCAATAGATTCTCCTGGATTCATTTTATGATTTAATAATTTCCTGTACCATTCAGCTTTTTTGCCTTTTTGATTTTCTTTCATATGTTTCACACAAATAATCCCAAATTTGCTTAGTTTTGTAATTCCTTACCAACATTAGAATTTTTGGTGCTAATGCAATCAGGATATCGGCTCTAGCATCTTGATCTCGTTCATTCCATTGTTCACGTAATGCTTGTTCAGCTGGAACAATTGTTTCTCCAGAGACGATTTGTTGTAGTCTGCTTTTATGGAGCAAAGCTTCCATTTGAATCTTCCATGTTGAAAAATTAGATCCATCAAATATTGGTATTTTACACGCAAAGGATGTTGATGCCATGTTATTAATTTTTATTTACAAAATCTTTCTATTTGGAGTTTTACTTGATTTTTATTTAACAACAGAATCTCTCTACTTGGAGTTCTGGGCCCATAACCTATTGAAATAATTTGATACGATGTGTTTCTTTTAAGTTATATTGACTGAATGAAAATTATTTTTTATATTTTGAAATAATAAATAAATAACAATATAAAAATAAAACAATTACAATAAAGTAGAATTTTAACAAGTACATTTTGTAAATTCAACAGATCTGAATTCTTGTTATCATAATTTCACAACAGTTAAGCAGAAAACTAACATATTTTTAACTGCAACTTTTTCAAGGAAACCCAAATTTGAAAATAACAGCCGTATTCCTAAAAATGTTTCTGATTTAAAAAAGGTTTAAAAATTAAATATTTGCATGGAGATTTCTTTATTTAAATATTTACGGAGGTAAATATTCGTCGATTTCTTTTTTATTGTAATATTTCATATATTCCAAAAGTCTAAACTGTTTCATTAAACATAATACAATTGCCGACAAAATATATTTTTATTGTGCCAAAATACTAACTGCTGTATTCATAAATTTTTTTATTTATAAAAGGTTTATTAGACAAATTTCCATACAAAATTCAATTAAATACCTTCTATAAATGTAAAAAGTTTTTATGCATGCGGCAATAAAACTTTAAGTAATTCCCTTTAAATTTACTTCGCGATTTAAGCTCGTTTGAATTCAATGCTCATTGTCGCTTAGCAACAAATATAATTTAGCATTCTATTAGGAATTGTTAGAACACCATTAATTATGTTACGAACACAGAAGTTCATATTTAAGCTATCGCTTTCAATACCTTTTTGAGTATTCATTCATTTCTATAATTAATTAAAAATGGATTATCATTAATATTTTATAGATGGTTTGCAATTCGGTTTTACCAAACTTGAGTGTTTCAATGTTGCGTATAAAAGATACTCGCAAATAACGTTGTGCTATTTTCTGTAATAAATATTTTATAGTAAGTGGTGTTGTAAATGGACGTTAAAATAATGAGCCTGAAAGGAATTCGCGGTGGTAAAGGAAATAAAAAACATTCAAAAAAATGTCACCAGAATACTTGAATCTTACATAGAAAAGAGGTCGGTTAGAAGCATTAAAATTCATGGTAGTAAGTAAATCCGCAAAACATCATTAACCCGCCAATGGTGACGTACTGGTCTGTGAACTCGTAGAACTTTATTCTCCATTATTGTTTTTGTTGCCATTTCGGTAGCTGCAGCATTGCACATTCCCCACCATCAGTTATTCTGTATTTTTTTTTTAACCTGGTGTCTGAGACCGTGAGTCACCGTGTATGTAAACATTATTTTCCTTAATGAATATGTGATTATTTTATTTTTTTCTTAATTTTAATAAATATATTGCTAAAACATTGTTATTTTTAATGCATTTGTGAATTTTAATATTGAAATAAAAGAGCTTAAAATGATTAAATATCTTTGTTTTATTGTCAAAGTGCATAAATAAAAAAAAAAACATTAACTATTAGCAACACGTTTCGAAAAATCTTCAGTTGAAAACCCCGGTGCATGAGACCGGCATCACCATTAATCAAAGTCACATTTGCGTCACCATTGGCGGGTTAAAGATGTTCAGGGTTTTAATACTGATCAATTTATTTGTGTGTGAAGCGAAAGTGTCCATGATAATTCAAAATAGCTTATATGCAATAAGGCTTTATTAATTATAAAGTATAGTACATTTTCTTCGAGTGTTTCTCCCGTGCGAAAACTAATTTTAAATTAATAGTGTAGAAACCAGACATATGGTGAAGTGATAAAAGCTCAAATCTGTTGCGCACTTTATAAATTAGTAAAGCATAGTTGTAGGGCATACATTTTTTTAAGTTAAAGACGTTACAAAATTTGCACCTGCTGTTGAGAGCTCCGTGGGGTTAGACGCTATGCGCAGGTGCCCACGATAATCTTCAACACAACCTCTGACCCATATTAGTATAAGGGCATCAGTCCATGGTACACGTTCATTATGTGCATGCATCTAATCATATAGATATTCTCAAGTGCAATGCAAATTTTCTTGTCCTCTAGCTGACCATTTATCGAGTGATCCAAATGCGTGCATTAAACAGAACATCTCAGGCTAATAAACAGTCACGTACTTCCCTAGGCGTATGACGTAAGACAGTGATATTTCATTAGAGAAGACAGAGCGATGCCGCCCATCAGTGAAAATACTGATGTCATACACAATGCATCCGGAATTCATGTCACCATCCGCAATGAGAGTGCGATATGACGACCAGATCAGCTGCTCATGCATCCCAAAGGAATATGAGACTCGCGACTCGAACGAGATCCAGGATGCTCATATGGCTTCAAAGTGGTGCCACGCGCATTCGAAATGTTGCAACTGAAATCGCCTTCTTTACGAACAAATCGAACGGCAGAAATCCTAGCAGTATATCCATTGTCTGTGTTGGTGTAATCCGCATGGCGCCGCATACAGCCACCTGTGGGTCTTTAGGCCACCATACAACCGATGCGTAAGCCATTATCGATTTTACCATCGACGTATAACTCCAGTGTGCAGCCTTAATTGAGTTGTTGTTAAAACACAGACGAAGAAGTACACTAAGCCACACCAGAAAAATTACGAGGATTTGAACTCACAACTTGTGGTCTGTGAAGTTCACGCGTCCGTTTTACCCAAAAAAGATTATGAAATTGACATTTCTCCAAACCGTATCTTAATTTATTTTAGATAAATAAACATTGAGAGAATTTTGTTTTTAAACATTTTAAGAGTTTTATTTTCTTAAAGAGGAAGGAGAAAAGAAATAAAAAGCCAAATAGCAAATGGCTTGTAGTGTAATGCGAATTAAATATTTATTAGTAACATGCAGAACGAAATGTCTATGCTCGTTTTAAAATAGTACATTTCAGATAAAAATAAAGTTATTTAAAATATAAAAAAGAGTTGCACTTTAAGATTGTAATTCTGCAGCAGTGTTGTCAGTAGATTTCATAATGTAATTAAACCGAGTGTCCCTACAAAAATTCGTACGCCTTTTAGTAATTATAATGTAAGAAAAAAAAGCAGTAGTTATAAAAAATTAATTTTATTCACATTGTATATTAAAGATAGAAAAACAAAAATAAGTAATAAAAGCAAAAATAATTGGACTTACTTTCTATTAAATTCGATTAAAAGAAGAAGAGGGTATTTACAAATATATTTGTACTTATATACAGGGTGGCACAAAAGGAGCTATATGGTTTGAATTCTTTATAACTTTTTTAATTATTATTTTTTTTTTGTTTTTTTTCAGCATTTTGTGAAGAAGACTTGGGGAATTAATTATGAAACATTTAAAATGAAATCATGGCCATTACAGCCGAAATTTTGCGATAAGTTAAGGAAAATATGCTAAAAAGAGCACGTATATACAGGGTGGCGCAGAATGGGCTATAGGGTTTGAATTCTTTATAACATTTTTAATTATTATTTTTTCTTTGTGTTTTTTTCAGCATTTTGTGAAGAAGACTTGAGGAATTAATTATGAAACATTCGAAATGAAATCATGGCCATTACACTCGAAATTTTGCGAAAAGTTATGGAAAATATGTTAAAAAGAGCACGCATGTGCGAAGCAGAAAATGGACATCACTTACAGGATATCATTTTTCAAAGCTAATTGCAATAAATTCCCCAATAATATATTGTATTTAAAAAAAAAATTATAATAATCGCATAAATAAAAAAGTTATAAACAATTTAAACCATATAGCTCCTTTTGTGCACTCCTGTAGTAAGATTAATATTATCGAATGATTGCCTCGTCTGGTGGGAGGCCCTCAGCAGGGCCTTTGATCTGACCAGCCCTGGTAGAATTCAGCAATCTTTTTGTGTCGTTGTCACCGGGTCATGCAGAACCTGTTTCGGAGCTGCCATTGACACGATTCTGAATCTCTTACTGATTGATCTTCATATTTTTTCCGTTTCAACTCAGAGTGCTATTTATCTAAGAGGACTGGGTTCTTGAGGGAATCTAGGTCTGGCTATAACAGCATTCTCCGAACCCTAGCACATTTCATTACGGACTTCCCGTTGGATATCTGCAATCGAAGACTTGTCTTCAAGGTGCATGAAAGTGCAACCATTCCTATTAAGAATGACTGGAAAATTGAGAGCGTCCTTACGGGTGACGTCAGGATGGTGTTCATCCATAGAATCCGGGGTGGGGGTGAGTGTTTTCGCTGATGATCTTAAGGTTTCTGTTTCCTAAAGCCTCCAGTATACCTCCAATGTTTTCCAGGCGTAGGTGTTCGCCATCTGGCAAGATTGGATGATACTGATAATTTTGCGTAGGTATTGCCGAGCGTCTGCTTTCGTATTGTTAGTCAGTGTAGGGAAGAGTTGACTGACATCCGAAATATTTTTTTTGTCGTTTCCCTTGAATGGGTTCCGTGGAATAGGAACATCAGTGGTAATGAGATGGTTGATGGGCTGGCGAGACTGAGTTCAGCTGCTGTAGTTGTTCTTTTTGCTGTTGCAAAGTGAGGGTGGCGATGGTCGAAGTAGTCTGCACGTTGACTACAAAAGCAAAAAAAGTCCTGGATTCGCATATAGTTTCAGACTAAATCATAAAAGCATGTCGCATTTTTTCTGATGTGCATTAGTGTGCTTTGTGTCAGTTGTTGTCGGAAGGTTTCAGTAGCGAAGGCATAGTCACTGGTCACTGAACAGTAACGGCTTCAGCTGTATCCAATCCACAGGCACATTAGAACGCCTTCCTTCATCGATATTATGTAGCACCGGCGAAGTAAAATAATTAATAAAAAGGCAACTAAAACACAGCTTCAAAATTGAACACGTCTCCTCGACATCAGAGGCGCTGCAACACTGCTATAATCAAAAAAAAAACAATAGCAAAGTTGTAAAATAGTGAACCTTTACTACATGTCATCTCTCTCACTATCCCTTTCTTCTAGTTCCAGCACAATTTATCGCATATGTAGGGGTCATCCCCTTAGTGCTGGTTCATGATAAAAAAATAAAGAAATCTTATTTTTAATATACCTGCAAAACGTTCCAATTAGATTATATTAAAAATACATTTTTTTAAATTTATTTGATAAATAACGTAATATGAGGAAAAAATATCTACATTTTGGCGAATATAAAAAATTATTCTGACGTTTCCTACACTCCTACTTTAGTATCAAAAGAACGTACAGGGATTTTCCCCTACTTTTCTCCACCTTGTTGCACCGAAGAATTCCAGTTATAAAATTTTCTGTTGATGTTAATCTAATGGCTGACATTCAAGTTTAGCTCCAATCATTTGTCTTGTGCTTCATCCGTAAACCTTAGCAAAACAATTTGCTACCTGTAATTTATTAAATTCGCTTTAAGAGATGTTGGTGAACATATTGGGTTCACCTATTGTTACGGCAAAAGTCACGGTAGGGACAGTGGTACGTAGCTAGCTTCCAAATGACTGGTTTTGCCATTGCTTTAGTTGTTGTTTAAAAAAAATTCTTTGTTATTTTCTTATGATTATTGAACGTATAGGGTTGAGTTAATTTTTCGTTATAAAACAGAAACTTTGTTGAGGTAAAAAGTTTTCCATTGTATTTTTTTTGGTTATAATTTGTTCGAATATTTAAGAGATACTTTTGGTTTTGGCATTAGAATGAAATAATATTTGAATTTTATTGATTTTTTCATAGCATGAGTTTGAAATCATGTACTCTAAATCAGTTTGTTGTTTGTTTTCTCTTTGTTCTTTTCTTCTGCTACAACAATAGAATTAAAACATGAAAATATTACAGGAAACTGAACAAAGTTTTGCAAGTGTGGAGTATTTTTTCCCATACAGTAGTACGTGTGTGTGTGTGCATCTCTTTATTATGTATATGGGAGTATTTCATACTCGTTTTAAATTTAAGCAAACATTTTTTTTAGTAGATTATTGAATAATTATTATTATTATTATCTTACAACTCTGCTTTTGAACGGTTTTTTTTGTTTAGAACAGTGTTGCAGCGCCTGTGATGTCCAGGAGACCTATTCAATTTTTAAGCTTAGCCGTTTTTAGTATTTATGTTCATTCGCTGGTGCTACACACTACCGACGAAAGAGGGTGCCCTGATGTGTCTGTGGATTGGTTATAGCTGAAGCCGGTACAGTTCAGTGACCATTGACTATGAATGTGCCACTGAAACCATCCGACAACAACTGACACAAAGACACATCGGAAAAATGCGAAATGTTTTTGTTGATTAGTTTGAAACTGTCGTCGAACCCATTACTTTTTGGTTTGGTGTCTACGTGCAATCGCCATCGAGGAATTTTATTCTTTTTTTTTTATCCAACAGTCAGGAGATGATGTCTACACATGCGAAGCATTGTGCTGGAAATATAGAAAAGGGATACTAGGACAAACGACAGCAGGTGAAGCTTAATTAATTATTTTGCAGCTCTGCTTTTACACGTTCTTTGATTATACTCGTAGCAGTGCTGAAGCTTCGGTTTAGTAGCCATTTTTATTATTATTTTACTTCGCCGGTGCTACACAATACCGACGAAGTAGGGCGTTCTGATGCGATTGTGATAAACCGGAAGATTTATAACAAATGTATTATTACTGAAAAAATTATGTTAAAAATCGTAGAAATAGTGTAAATCAAATACTTTCTAGCATTGTGGTAATAAAAAAATGTATCACTTTTTAAAGATATTGGCAAATTGTCGAAATTGTTATCCTTCGAAAAGGCAATATTTTTGTTCAGAAAGGAAATCACCATTAAATTGTTTTATCTTCCCCGTCATAATGCAACTCATTATTTGACAAGAAAAGAGCACAACTTTTTTCAAAAAAAATGTTATGGTTTCATTTAAGCAGCAGATGACGAATAAAACACCAACATTTGTTGTAATTTCCACACATATGAAGGATGCGATAATATCCATATTTTAGTATGGAATCAGTTCTTTATTTTTATCTTTAAGATTATACATATTCCTGTTGGCTTGTTGGTCCTAAACCCTGTCATTCTAAACATTTTTCTTTCGAATGTATTTCAGCAATAAAACAACAGCGAAGTAAAATAATAAATAAACTGGAGCTCATTTGGCTTAAAATAATATAATGCGTCAACTTAACATCAGAGATGCAGCAGCTCGCTTTGAAAATTTACAAAACGCGAAAGGGTAGAGTATCCTCCCTACACTATTCCTTTCGAATTACTTCCGCTGTATACTCGTACGTCGGAACATTCACTGAGCACTGGTGAAAGGAAATGAATTCGAATTCTTCGAATTTTTAAGTTGAGCGTACGCTCCTAAGCAAAAAAGAAAATACTCACTTTAAAAATTTTTGTGTATTAAGTAACGGTTGGAAAGAGAAAAAAATGGTTTAATTTTTGTGAAATGTTTCTTACTTTTTACTGTTTAATTAAAACTTTTTGACATTTCTTTCGAAAACCATCATCATCATACTTACTAACCCCAACACAAAATTTCTATTTCAATTTCGTAAGTGCAAAATAGCTCTCCAATACATTTCCTTAATTTTTCCATGACGGTATTCAGTGTTTGATACAAACGGTCTTGCATATATGCAAATATCGTAGTTTTCTTGTGATCTAAACACAAAATGTGCAAGTTTTTGGAGTTTTCCTATCAAAATATGGTAGGATCGTTTGGGAGGATGGAACGCTAAATCCAATTTTGGTAGGTTTAAAAAGAAATCGTTTATTCAAAGAAATTCGAGTAATTATTATTAGAGAGTTGTTATAAAAAATCTTACAAACAGTGCCAGTTTCATTTGATATCAATCCGAAGGCACATCAGATCGCCTTCCCTCGTCGGTAGTGTGCAGCATCATCGGCCAAGTAAAATAATTACAAAAATTGGCTGGTAAAACAAAGCTTTAAAATTGAATACTTCTCCATGAGATCAGAGGTGCTGCAGTAATGCTATAAACAACAAAAAAGGAAACGGAGAGTTGTAAAGGGTGGTTAAATTTCAAGGGCCGATGTTGATTTTGAATAAAACACAAACTATTTAGGAAATTATTGTAATTTTATTTTATTATGATATGTTGGTATTACTCAATTATGTATGGAACAAAATATCGGCCAAATGGGCGCCGCGACCACGGCGGCACACCTCCATCCGATGGTCCAAATTTTCGATGACCCTAAGGCATAATGGAGGTTATATGCCGTTAATGTGCCGAATTATCTCATCCTTTAGCTCTTGAATTGTTGCTGGCTTATCGACGTACACCTTTTCTTTCAAATAACCCCAAAGAAAAAAGTCCAACGGTGTCAAATCACATGATCTTGGCGGCCAATTGACATCGCCATTACGTGAGATAACACGGCCATTGAATTTGTTGCGCAAAAGAGCCATTGTTTCGTTAGCTGTGTGGCAAGTGGCACCGTCCTGCTGAAACCACATATCTTCCACATCCATATCTTCCAATTCGGGCCATAAAAAGTTCGTTATCATCTCACGATAGCGAACACCATTCACAGTAACTGCCTGACCGGCCTCATTTTGGAAAAAATACGGCCCGATGATGCCGCCAGCTCATAAACCGCACCAAACAGTCACTCTTTGTGGGTGCATTGGTTTTTCGACAATCACTCTTGGATTCTCATTCGCCCAAATGCGGCAATTCTGTTTATTGACGAATCCACTGAGGTGAAAATGTGCCTCATCACTGAAGATGATTTTCTTCGAAAATTTATCATCCACTGTTGCCGTGGTCGCGGCGCCCACTTGGCCGATATTTTGTTCCATACATAATTGAGTAATACCAACATATCATAATAAAATAAAATTACAATAATTTCCTAAATAGTTTGTGTTTTATTCAAAATCAACATCGGCCCTTGAAATTTAACCACCCTTTATTATAGTAAAGCTACACCTCCTGTCATTTCTCTAACTAACTCTTTCCTCTACTTCCAGCACAAATGGAATAAATAAATAAACAGTAATAACACTAATTATTTATCCTGTAGGTCATGTTAATATATGTAATATTTATTTTTCTTCGATATTTCGCTACTCTTTTGTGTAGCTTCTTCAGGAAAATTTGTATTTGTTTATAATGAAAAAATATTTTTTTTAAAATTCACAATACAGAAAAAGTTTTTGTCAATGAAAATTCAAAATACAAATATTAACAGCCATATTCATAAAAATATATTCTGGATTTGAAATAGGTATAAATATTCGATTTTGTATTGAAATTTTTTTTTTAACCAAATCCAAAATATATTTTTACGATAATGTTACAACATAATAAAATATTTAAAACACAATAATTACAATAATTTTTTTTTTCGGGTAGGGAAGAAAAATGCCTAACGCATCTCAGATGCTGTCGTCACAGCCCTAGTATGTGAGGTTTGCACCCACTAAAAAACCCCCCTTTATCCCGGAGCCAGTCCACCACCCCGATACCGCTCTCCCATTGCTTCGGGGTGGTGCTCTCTCCTGTCCCTATGAAACCACCATCGTCGTGCCTACATCTAGGTCCCGTTTTTTGTTTCGCAACACACTCTCTACATATCTTCCCATAAGAACCCAATTATCCTCGTTCTGCGTCATGGCCGCTATTATGTTCTCCGGTGGCGTTCACCACATCCCGTTCCGCACTCCATCTCTTACATTTGAAAAAAGTGTGCCATACATCGTCTATGCAGTTGTCGCCATAGATGCAGAGAGATGTCTCCGACTTACCCATCTGGTGGAGATATTTCAGAAAGTATACATGTCCTGACAACATCTGTGTGAGGTAATAATTTATCTCGCCATGTCCTCTATTCACCCACTTGTCCTATTCTGTTATCAGCCTGGCTGTCCATCTACCCCGTGTTTCCGTATTCCATCTGGACTGCCACCTCTGCATTATCCGCATTTGTGCGTTGTACAGCTGCAATCATCCTCCTCCTCCGGTATTGTGTGTGTGCAACGGCCCAGATCCATACAATAAAATCGCCTGGGTCGTTGCCATTATCAGCTTCCTTTTACTGCAATATTGGACATTAGTCTGCTAAGAGAAGCAGTCGCTTCGGCGGCTTTTTTCGCGGCCTTTTGGAGCTGGTCCCTGAACGTTAGTCTAGGGTCTCTATGACATCTGCGATAGCATCTGTTGTTGACCTACCATGTCTAAAGCCGTGTTGTCTTGAGGAGTCCTCCAGCGCTCTCTATAAACGCGTGTATCCTGTGTTAGAGCAGCATCTCCAGAAATTTCCCTGCGGTATCCAACATACAAAGGGGTCGATATGCTGACGGAGATTCTGAGTCTCCCTTTCCCTTACTTAATAACACTAGTCTTTGACGTTTCCAGACCTCAGGGAAGATACCCTCCTGTAGGCAAATGTTGTACATTCTCACTAATAGCTCGGGCTTCTTATCGGCGATTATTTTGAATATCTCCGCCGGAATTCCGTCCAGTCCCGGTGCCCTATTGTTTCTCAGAGCAGTCGCGGCATCCTTTTTCTCGTGGCAAACCCACGTTTCGAACCAGTTCGTCCGTAGGAAATAAGCTGTTCACAATCTTTTCCATAGTTGATTCGCTCAGATCAGGTGTTGCACTGCGTGCTCAAAGTTTCCTCAAAACCAACTTGTATCCCAGGCGCCATAGATCATTGTTGAGGTCCGATATTAATTCTTCCCATTTTTGTTTCTTGCTCCTGAGTATAGCGGTTTTCAGGTCCTTTTTGGGCTTCTTAAATTCTTCAGCTTCCGATATTGCAGTGTGTCTTCTTCTGGCCCTGGTGTATATTCTCCTACATCTGAGGCACGCCCGCCTCAGTTTATAGATTTCCTCAGTCCACCAATATACAGCCCCTTTTTCGTGTTTCCTACTGAGAGTAGGCATAGCCCCACTGCACGCCGCCTTAATGAGCCTCATGGTGTCATGTGTAGTGGATGAATGGCAGGATCGCCATGTAGTGAAAACCAAATAAAACAACGCTGATTTTATTTAGCTTTGGTTTTCTGTGAGCTCCGTAAAAGAAGCTCACTTAAATGTTTATTGGATTTGACTTAGAGCTCCTAGTGAAGCTCGCTAAGTCTTGTTTAATTATTCTTGGCAATTTAAAATTAAGTCTACTTATATACTAACTTATGAGTAGATTCTAGATTTACAATTTGAGTGACATTTCATAATGCACTCAAATTCTTATGCCTAAGTTTTCTTATAGCTATACATATAAAATAAATTAAATCTACCAGGCAATCATGAATTTTTAGTGATTTCCTAATTCATGATTGAGTGGTTTAAAATTATTAAATATAAATTAATTGTAAATATGAAGCCTGGGAATTATCAGTGTAACGTGATTAGAGTAAAGTTATTTTAGCCGCTTGCCTCTAAAAACAACAACATAAAAAAATGTGAACTCATATGCATTGCATATGCAATGCAGACATTACCAAATA
The DNA here is from genome assembly GCA_963924685.1 of Dexiosoma caninum. NCBI lineage: Eukaryota > Metazoa > Arthropoda > Insecta > Diptera > Tachinidae > Dexiosoma > Dexiosoma caninum. The sequence continues at coordinate 48,538,098 of OZ004729.1, read as the reverse complement.
TTGCACTTGAGAAATTTGGGTTATTTGACACCTCTTAGTTTAATGTAAATGTGTCGGCATTTATAACCGTTTGTTGCGTTACTTGTGTGTCGGCTGTATCTACAAACTGTACATGATACACATGTATCACATTTCCAGCGTTTGTCATACGCCCCTCCGTGCTGCGATCTTGTGACAGTCCGTTCAGAAGTGCGTTTTTTTTTTTTTTTTTTTTTTTTTTTTTTTATCTAGGACCAGCACTCAGGAGATGACTCCTACACATGCGAAGCATTGTGCTGGGAACTATAGGAAAGGGATAGTAGAAGAAACGACAGGAGGTGAAGCTTAATTATTTATTTTGCAGCTCTGCTTTCGCACGTTCTTTTGTTTTTTTTATACTCTTAGCAGTGCTGAAGCTTCGCTTTAGTAGCTATTTTTATTATTATTTTACTTCGCCGGTGCTACACAATACCGACGAAGGAGGGCGTTCTGATGTGATTGTGGATTGCTATCAGCTGAAGCCGGTATTGTTCAGTGACCAGTGACTATGCCTTCGCCACTGAAACCTTCCGACAACAACTGACACACACAAAATCACACTAATGCAACATCAGAAAAAATGCGAGATGTTTATTTTTATTTAAAAATTTTTTTGTCTGAAACTGGGGTTGAACCAGTTGGTTGTGTAGTCAACGTGCAGACTACCATCCATCGTGCCATCGCCACCCACAAGTCTTCCTATATCCATATAGCCGTTGTTTTGCTGGTATCTTAAATCCAAGTGCCACTTCTCGGTGTTCCGTATTGTTCGCTGATAACCACTATGTCAGCGTTTTGCTCCAAAAGCAGCTGATCTTAGACTGCGTCAGCTGTTCTGCTTCTATGCATATTGGCTTGGAGTATTCTCATCTCCGTTGCGTTTTCGTCATATAGCACTTCTTCGAGCCTGCTAGGTGACCTATCTGCTTATGTCCAGCCTCATCACAGAGACAACATTTCGGATCATTCTTACATGTCTTCATAGTATGACCCTTTTCACCACATCGAATGAATATCCCCTGGCCCTTTCTATCAGATCCCTTGCAGCTCCAGTGCTCATGTCCCGTACCGAAACATCTGAAGCATCTCTTCACATTCTCGTATTATCTTAGTCGTGCACGACACCACCCGACCTTGATATAACCGCATTTAAGAAGTTCCTCGGCAATTCCCTGAGATACAGTGACAAAAGCACGTACGAGCTCCCTGCTGTTGGGTTTCGTAATCCTTATGGCCATAGATTCACCATGAGCCTCAATCGTGCCTCGAATGGATGCCTCGACCTCTTCAGATGTCGAGTAGGAGTCGAGATCCCGGATCTCCAAGGTGATTCTCGTTGTTACACCATTTATCTCCGCGGACTTCCCAAGTGTCTCCCTGATGTTAGAGAGTAGCCCAGGGTCTATTTGTTCCCCTTTCTGCAGCTCCACTTTACCGCTGTCCCCCTTACCAGTACGCTCCCTCAATGTCCTCAGAACATCCGCGTAACTGTAGCCTTCACACGGTTTTGGTATGATAGCCTCCGTCTTTTTCCTTGGAGGTCTGTTTAAACCTTTTTTCGCCATTTTGTCCTTGGTTCTTGGTTGTTGTACCTTTTGCGTTGTCCTCACCCCATTTCCTGCCTTGGTCTCCTTCTGTGGGGGTTTCTTCTTATATTGCACCATCCTTCATTCGACCTTTTTTTTTTTTTTTTTTTTTTTTTATCTTGGACCAGTGCTCAGGGGCTATCCCCTACATATGCAATGCATTGCACTGGAACTAGAGAGAAGGATAGGGAAGAAATAGACAGGTGGTGAAAGTGGTAGGAAGATAGAGCTTAATTCTTGCACAACTCTGCAGTTGCGTGTAAATTATAAAGCAAAGTTGCGGTGTCTCTGATGTTTTTTGACGCATTATTTTTAAGCTAAATGGAGCCATTTTATTTATTATTTTACTTCGCCGACGTTTTATTGCTCAAATACCGACGAAGGATGGTGCTGTAGCACAGAAAACTCAGAAAAAACTTTTTTCTGATTTGACCCGGCTGGGAATCGAACCTGGGTCTTTCTGGTTGCAGAGCCAACACGCTGACTATTCGCCATCAGCACCCCTCGCATGGTTTCTTCGTTGTGCTCTGTGTTTCGGCAGGGCTGCTAGCAGTCCGCTTCGCGTTACCCAACCTAGGTGTCTCCATGGTAAGTTCTAGGTGTTCTACAGCATTTTCGTCTGCGGCGGTTTCCTTTCGGCCTCCATTCTAAGCCAGTTTCCTCTGCAAGTCTCAGCAATGCAAACAAGCTCCTCAATCTGTTGGATTCACACACGTACGTCCATGTTGATGTTTCGTTGTCTCAACATAGCAGCTTTCGTCTTGATCAGGGAAGTCTTTATATTCGAGATATCTGTTGCCTCCTCCGTTCTCATCCTGACGTTGAATTCCTGACTGGGAGAGACGTGATTAATCTCCACTTGTTCTTCCGAGTCACGTTGCAGAGGTGTAGTAGGGAAGATCTCCGTTTGGGTGTTCTTCAAAACACGAGTAATCTTCTTAGCCCTTGTGAGGCTCATCCCTTCCTTCCTGTTTCCGCCGAGAGGTGCCTGATTCAGGGCCCTACTATCCGGCGTCGGATCCTGTGTTCGTAATCCCCGACCCTCAGTATCATGAAGTGTAGTTCCGATCGGTGAGCGCAAGATTTTACTCTTCCTTTGAAATACGTCCTCACCTACATCATGTCCGCTCCTGACGATCATCGCACCACTTGTTACATTCTTTGTGTCCTTTACCAAATTTCCAGTCATCGTACCTAAATTCAATTTTAAATTATTTTCTAATATTTTATCATTTTCATTTGCCATTCAAATCCCACGAGTGTAGGGGAAAATAGGTCGACCAGGCCATAGCCCCCGATACCCTGGTAAGGCCATAATCATTCACCGAGGTGGCCAGGTTTCGGTGAAGCTCCGTTCGCGACTAGACTATTTTTTAAAGGGGCCTCTACCAAGCTAATCATAGGCACGGGTCGCATTACAACGTGATCCAGCCCCCTATATCGTTGCTTATCTTATCCATGACAAGTCTGAAATGTTCATCTAGATCTTTTTTTTATTCTATGTCTAGTGTAAAAGAAATTGAAGAACTGTTTCTATAAAGTACAACATATTCTGGTAGTTTTTTTATTTTGTCATTGTTTTAACAAATTTTGGTTGGTCTTGGTTCCCTTGTTTTTTTTTTTGCATTGTTTTTCTTTATGTATAATACAAAAAGAAAAACCAAATGAATAAATAAACAAAATTTAAATAAATAAAACGGAAATGAATTTTATTGGAGCTGTTCAAATGTTTCCATGCGATGAAAGAGAAACAGCGTCTTTAATGTCCGTCAACAAAGTACTCATTGTGTAAACCTCATCATTTTTTTTTTTTTTTTATCTGGGACCAGCACTCAGGAGATGACTCCTACACATGCGAAGCATTGTGCTGGAACTTTTAGCAAAGGGATAGTAGGAGAAACGACAGGAGGTGAAGCTTACTTATTTTTGCAGGTCTGCTTTCGCACGTTCTTTGTTTATACTTTTAGCAGTGCTGAAGCTTTGGTTCAGTAGCCATTTTTATTATTGTTTTACTTCGCCGGTGCTACACAATACCGACGAAGGATGGCGTTCTGATGCGATTGTGGATTGCTATCAAATGAAGCCGGTATTGTTCAGTGACCAGTGACTATGCCTTCGCCACTGAAACCTTCCGACAACAACTGACACACTAATGCACATCAGAAAAATGCGAGATGTTTATTTTTATTTTAAAATTTTAGTCTGAAACTGGGGTTGAACCCAGGTCTGTCAACGTGCAGACTACCATCCATCGTGCCATCGCCACCCTCATTATTGTAAAGTGCTGTCATTTGTAAACAAAAAAAATTCTTCAACTTCCATAGTACTTTCTTGAAATTCGCAATACACTCACACCAACATGTGCATGTGGAACAGAAAATGGAATAAAAGTCTCATGCATGGACCGGTGACTCGATGTTTACTTAGAGCCTTCCTGGCCGCGCACAGGGGAGGACGAAGCGACTTATGTGTGACAGTAGAGTAGCCAACTCTGTGGGGGTTGTCTCTCTGTTTTATGGATACTACAATGTTATATGCTCCAATGGTATAAGGGCACCCATTCCCGAAACTTGAACGAGAGCTCATATTTTTGTGGTCAATTTACAAATAAATGGAATCGCCGGGTACTATAAAAACAAAATTAAAGCAGAGAAATTAAATGAAGAGAAGACGACAGATGAAATGAAATATATTTAAAATTATTTTGAAGACTGAATAAACATATATTTAAAAATTAAAAAAAATCGTAGTATTGAAATGTTTTTCTTTTAATAGCTATGTTTTCTTTTCTAATAGTTCAGTATCACTGAATACCGCCCATGTATTTCTGCAACCACATTTTTTTCCGAAGATTTTCAGTTGCATGTTAAAGCATTGAAATGCCCTACTTATATGCACTTGAAGACATTTTGTATGTTTAATTATCGAATTTGTAAGTACAACAAATTTGTACGTAAGAATGTGTGTATGCATCTGTGTATCAAAATGAATACTGGCCTACCCAAGTGAGTGTGGAAGTATGTTTAACAAGCGGTATGAATATAAAGAGCAATAGAGCAAAATCTTGTGTTTGTGGTTAAATTTTCCATTGTCAGGCAACAAAGGTGTAACGTGTGGAGCAAATAAATGGAACACTTGAAAATGTTAAATCACCAGAAGCACCATCCAGCTTAAATGCAATACGACTACTTGTATTCCTTCTCTTAAAAATGCCTATAAGTGAAAATAGTTTGTGATGTGTATCACACAGTTATGGTCAGCTTTCGGTTACTGTAGCATGAATGCAGAAAGCGAATTAACTTTTAATTTTAATTTGATGATTTTTTTTTCCTTTGTTTAGTCTCAGTTTCACTTTTAAAACAAAAAAGAAATTGAAAATTTTGTATTTTTAAAAGCTCCTATGACAGACACATTGAAAGAGCAGTAAATTTTAAGGGAATTAAATTGAAATTTTATGAAATGCCACAGTATCATTGGGTATTGCAGTCATTAGAAATATGTTATAATGCTTGACTCAAAGACGACTCTCCTTTAGTTTACAAATTAATGCGCCACAAGACATGTTGCAATTCTGCTCTACAAGTTCTCATAAACACGAAACTTTCGAGTTGAGTAAGAACTAAGCTCTCTATCCTCTATCCCTTCACCGCTATTCTCTTCCATCTAGTTGCGGTATAATGCTTTCCTTACGTAAGGGTCATCCCCTGAGCACTATTACAGGGCTGGTAAAACATTTTAGATATAACAACGTGTAATTTGTATGATACATTTAAAAAATTTGGGGATTCTATCGCAGATCACACCTAATTATCATGCCACGAACATCGAGAACTTCGGATTCCATACTGAGTATACTACGGACAGATGATACAGCATTCTGCGTATAAATTCGATTGTATTTACTTTGATGAGGGTGTAGACTAGAGATGCCAAATGGAATTGGTTTTGAAAACCCCGGTCTTTGCGAGGTTTCAAGATTTTTTGGTACTTCGGGGTTTTTGGGATCAACGCGTTACTTTAATATACAACTTTTGTTTAATTAAACAATACTTTATTTAAAAATTTTTAAAAGAAAACATAACAAAAAATTTTATTTTATATAAGAATATAAAACACGAAAATGTTATTAATATCATTTTGAAATTTGTCAATAATATATGTGTTAATTAAGAACTTAATAATTATAACTTATATTCAATCAAAATTGCGCATAATTATTATGGGTTTTTTATATTTTGCTTAAATACTTAAATTACTATTATTTTGGTATAAATTTACTAAATTTTAAGTGATTGAAATTTTTTCCTATTATAATCAAGTATATTTAAAACCAGAGCTGTTAAATTTCGATTACGATTAGAAATCAATTAGATTACATTTTGAAAAGGATTGTACTGATTATATAATTCACTTTTAAACAATTTCTGATTACGATTACAAATAATCCAAACGTAATCTGGATTACTGAAAATTACGGTAAAATAATCAAAAAGAATCAAAAAATAATAAATAATAATAATTTATATGATTCTAATTGTGCTTTTTCCCTTATAAACTATATGTGAAATTTATTATTACATACCTTATGATATTCTCATACAGTATGAAAAATATCATAAAGCATTTTATTACAAAAGCAACTCAATAATAGAGGAGGAAAGCATATCCATATCATATCACAATTAGAATCATATATATGAATAGATATTCCCAAAATAAATTTAGTTAATATAAAATACTACATGTGCACGGTATGAAATTTTGATATTCTTTTGTTTAATTTTTTAATTTTTTCATTTGATTCAAAAGACATTAGTTATGCTGGCCTATGGCAAGCCTAGTGTAGATGAGAATAAAAAACTAAAAATAGAAATATGTATGTGTTATAAAAGTAAACTCATGGATTGTTATGTTTTTGTTTACAAATTTTTTGGTTTCTATGATTGATATTCAATTCAATTCTCGATTGATTAATTGAATTTTAAACATATAGATCTTGTGTTTGTATTCAAAAATTATGAAAAATCCACTGATGAGCTAAGTAATCATTAGCGAAATAGTACTATATGGATATGCTTTCCTCCTCAATTATTGAGTTGCTTTTGTAATAAAATGCTTTATGATATTTTTCATACTGTATGAGAATATCATAAGGTATGTAATAATAAATTTCACATACATATAGTTTATAAGGGAAAAAGCACAATTAGAATCATATATATGAATAGATATTCCCAAAATAAATTCAGTTAATATAAAATACTACATGTGCACGGTATTGAATTTTGATATTCTTTTGTTTTGTTTTGTTTCATTTTTTAATTTTTTCATTTCATTCGAAATGCATTAGTTATGCTGGCCGATGGCAAGCCTGGTGTAGATGAGAATAAAAAAGCTAAAAATAGGAATGTGAGTATGTTACAAAAGTAAACTCATGGATTGTTATGTTTTTGTTTATAGATTTTTTGGTTTGTATGTTTAATGTTCAAACAATTCTCGTTTGATTAATTGAATTTTAAACATATAGATCTTGGGTTTATATTCAGACGTTGGGAAAAATCCACTGATGAGCTAAGTAAGCGTTAGCGAAATAGTACTATATGGATATGCTTTCCTCCTCAATTTTTGAGTTACTTTTGTAATAAAATGCTTTATGATATTTTTCATACTGTATGAGAATATCATAAGGTATGTAATAATAAATTTCACATATAGTTTATAAGGGAAAAAGCACAATTAGGATCGTATATATAAATGAATATTCCCAAAATAAAATTCAGTTAATATAAAATAATAATAATTATTAATATACTATATATGTATGTATGTGGGTCTATAATCATATAACGCGTAGAAACATGCACCCACAAATGTTTACATTTTACAGGACGAAAAAAATTTACAAAATAGTAGTGATACTTGCAACGTCGTTTTCTAGTTGACAATAACGTCGGCAAGTATATAACATACAATAATTAATTGAAACCCTAATTTGAAATTTTTGTCACATACGGTCGTACGTTTCATGTGACAATATGTAAATATTTCCATATAATTTTTCTGAGATAATTTGTCTATATATATATACATACATACATGTATATATAGGCAAATACGTATTAAGCGTTACATGAAACACTTATAGTTTTCATATTATAAAAGCATTCACCTCAAAAAATACATGTCTATATGAACATATACAGTTTGTAAAAAAATGTTTTCAAAACAAACATTTTTTAAAAATTTAAATAAATATTTACAACAACAATATCATTATATTTGTGAATTTTTTTTTTTACAACTGTTGTTTTGTATGTTGTCGACAAGCAGGCGTCGAAACTTTGACAAATTTATGAACATATTACAACAACAACGCTACAAAATAATTTTGCGTACTTTAAACAGTGTAAAAAAAATGTTTTCAAAAATGCAAAGACAAGAAAGAACCGTTCGTTTTTTGCATATGTATTGCGTATAATAGTTTTGTACGGACGCTAAGAGTAGCAGTTGTCTTTTATTCATTAAATTAAGCTCATAGAATAAACAAATGATTACCCAATTATATATAAACTATGCCAGGAAAGCGACTGAACAAAGACATTACCCAACTGGGGTATTTTAATTACTATAAAGGAAAATCTCACAGAGAAATTGCTAAAATGTTCTCTCTTAACCTAAGGACGGTATATAATGTTATTACCCGTGCTGAAAAAGAAAGAAGACTGAAACCAAAAGAAACACCAGGCAGACCAAAAAAAGTAACTCTGCGAATTGAAAAGAAAATTTTGAAAATGATTGATGAGAATCCACATTTCAGTACTAGAGGAATTGCACTTAACATCAGTAATGAATGTGGAGTAAGTATCCCTCTCAGACTGTTAGAAATGTGCTACAAAACCATAAATACTTTTCAATAGTTGCGAGGAAAAAACCTTTGCTATCCGCGGTAAACATTGAAAAAAGGTATACGTTTGTCATTGAACACATTTCTTTTCCTCCGGAGCACTGGGATGATGCTATTTTTTGTGACGAAACGAAAGTGATGGTTTACTACCATGATGGACCTCAAAAAGCTTGGCGAAAACCCCTGACGGCTTTAAAAAATAAAAATATAATACCCACTGTAAAGTTCGGTAAACTATCCGTTATGGTGTGGGGTTGTATTTCGAGCAAGGGTGATGGCGAAATAAGAATATTAGAGGATATAATGACCAAGGAAGTCTATCTAAACATTTTAAAAAAGGAATTGAGTGCAAGTGGTCGGAAATTCGGTTTTGTTGACCCAGAAAAGCTCAAGTATAAATTTTAGCAGGATAATGACCCGAAGCATAACGCATATATTTGTAGATCCTGGTTGTTATATAATTGTACAAAAGTGATCGATAGCTCAGCACAAAGCCCAGACTTAAACCCTATAGAAAATTCATGGGTCCGCCCAAAGAAAAAAGTCGGAAAAAGGTCACCAAAAAATAAATAACATTCATTAAAGAAGAGTGGGAAAAAATACCTGAAAATTATGATATACCACAGCTTATCCATTCAATGTCTAGACGCTTAGAAGTTGTAATTAAAGCTAAAGGAGGGCACACCAAGTATTAGCACCCTCAAATCTTTTTTTTTTACCATTTAGAATAAATTTAATTAAATTTAACACAATTTTGAAAACATTTATTTTACAGCGTTGAAACTGGAAGTATTTTTTAAGTTACGATTATTATTTTGTTATTTAAATTAATTTTGTTTTTTTTTGTGCAAAGTGTTTATAAACATCTTCAATTGAATACATGAAGAAAAAATTTAATAAAAGTTATATAATTTACTTACAAATAAGAGTTTCTCTTAAACTTTTTAATTTTTCTAAGTTTTGAAAAGATTTTTTTTACAAACTGTATATTTCGATGTAGGAAAAAGTAAATGCTGTAATCCTCTAAACGTGAACAATCAAAAAACTTGTCTGAAATTAGAAAAAATTCTTTACTCAAAACCTATACATCGTAGGAACATGTTTTTAAAAACATATTTTTTTGTCTTCTCGCGTTATATATTACCTATAAATAATGAAAAAATATATATATGCTTCTAAGTCTATAATGACCAATGTTTCTGCGGTTCACACAGACCAATAAAAAATTTTCTATGGCAAATATGTGTTTTTCTTATTCTTCAGACGGATTTGCTTTATTTCGTAAAAATAAACTATTAATAATAATATTTGAGTTTTTCATTTAAATGTATGAAATACTTACAGCACAAAATGGTGTAATCCTCTGTTTGAAAGATCCGATCACGCAATTCAAATGGAAATACGAAGCAACAAAAAAAAAATTTATTTTCTTTACACATCCTTCCTTACGTTAAATTAGGCACAACTGTTGTTCCTTTAGATGAGCTATGAGATGTTTGTTTTCTAAATTAAAAAAAAAAATTTTTGACTTTTTTCCAATTAATGTGTTTAAAAATTATTAATTTCTATAACCAGTAAAAAAAGAAACGCAAGTTCTGAGGGACATCTATGATTCGAACTCATTCAAAGAAATTTGCTACTCTACAACTTGCTCTTTGCTAGCTCATCCATCGACCTCATTAAATTCTGAGTCATTAAATCAGAGAAAGGCCTAAAGAACTTTTTCAGTAGCCCATATGTATACATGTATGTACACAAAATAATAAAACAACAAAGTTATGAACATAAAGAATGCCATAAGCTCCCTATAGGAGTGAGCGAAACAATATATGTATATGTTTATAGATAAGAATGTACCGATAAGAATGTACACCGCACATGTGCGAATGCTATTACACTAATAAAGAGGGCATTCGGCCATAATTTTAATTTTTTTGAATAAAAACATTAGTCTTCAGTGATTATTGAAGCAATTGGGTTGTGTATTCGCATCACAGAGGTCTAAACAGAGGTCTCAAAAGTGACAGTTGTAAAAGCCCCGTATCAGCTGTTGGACCAAACCGAAAGTTATGAACAGGAATGGGGAATTCAATGTATAAGAAGCAACAAATATAGATTGCTGTGTTGAACATCTGTTCAAAAAATTATTAGAATTTTTGGTTGACAAAATTGTTGCAAAAAGCACAATTTTTGTAAACTTTATTTAATTATGGTGAATTAACTTGATATTTTAGCAAGAAAATGTGGTTTATCTTTTAAGCAATTGGTAAGTACCTTATTTAAATATATAAAGTGATTTCCAACAACCTATTTTTCACAATATCACACATTTTCTTTACAGGCATCAGTGCAGCAAATCAAATGGACGCCTTTCATTGAATGTAAAAATATATTAAAAGGAAATTGCATCAGAATATGATGTACGGCTCAGCATTTGGAGCAGGTTTTGGTCCTCAAAGCTTACCGCTTGGAATGAGTTTACCATATTCAGCACCACCTACAAATTATTCCACACACCATCAAATGACGGGAATACCAGTGCCTAAATTCCACGATGTAATGCTCCAGCAAGAGAATTTGACAAAATACTTGATTTGGTCTCTAACTGCACCGAACTGTGAGCAATCTTTTGTATCAATTGTAGAATTTCAAGACGAACGATATAAAATAATGTAATTGGATTTTTTGCAAAAAAAAAATCTAATAGAACACATACGCATACATTCGAAAAAAAACAAGTGGCCTGTTTTCTTTGCAGTTAATTATTAAGGACAAAGATTACGCTATTTGATCATCTCAACCAGATAATAATAGTAAGTAGAACAATCTAAGTAAACAATTTACTGATTTTTTCCATCATATAATTGCTTGGCAAATTTTTAATTTTCAGCACAAAAATATCAATGCGCTCAGTATTTTAAATACTTTGCTTCGGAAAAGTTTTTAAGGTCACACATGATAAAGCACGTATATTGCTTCAAATTGAGCATGTGTGATGACTTGTTCTTCTGCCAGTGATTTAGCCACGCATGTTTGTTATCGTCATCTAAAGTGTATGGAATGCGATTACCTATGTGTTCGGGAATCCGACCTTAATCAACATGTTCAGTTGATACATAGCCAGGAAGTTCATCGTTGTGAGTAACCGGGATGTACTTATGCGGTTAAAACATTTCAAGCCTTACGAAGGGTAAGTGCTGTACTAGATAATTTATTTGAATTATTTCTGTTATGGTAAAAAAAAGTAAAAGCATACAAAAGAATAAGCAATGATATATGCAGTTTCGTTTTTTAAATCAATGGACTGGTCATAAGTGCGACCTTAGTTAAAAGTGAATTTCCAGACTTCTAATTCTTTAAAAACAATACCATTGTTTTTATACAATAAACGTAAATAAATTATGTTATAGTTAATGTTTTTAAATATTGAAACTGTTTTTTACTCATCGTACATTTACTAACTTTTTGTTATGCATATTTTATATACATAATTAATTTGTTATGAAAATATAATGTTATTTTTTTCGTTCATTTAGCACTACCTGGAAATACATAAAAACACTACTTTCATATAAATTTGTCGCTGTTGTGAACAAGCCTTTAAGAATGGTAAAACTCTATCTTCACATCCCAAGAAACATGACTTTAAACTTCCCTCCGGTCACCGACGATTTACCTAACGGATTGATGAGAAAGGCTTTTATCGCTTAGAAACAACAAAAGTTCATTTGTAATTGATTTGCTTTGTATTCAAATAAATTGCAATGTAACACGTCATAAATATCTCTCGCAATTACAACATACCATAATGTGAAGCAACTAATGAAAACACATACAAAAGAATAATACAATATTATGTGCATATTTTTTTTTATTTCACTTAAATGATTTTTGAATAAAATTTACAAATAAAAAATTAAATTTACACATTTTATATTTAATTGAATTTTGAATTTTTGTGGTAGCTTTTACATTTCTGGATGAACAAATTGGCACTGTCTGAAAATATATAAAAAAAAATTATAAGTTTTTTTACAATAATATGATTTTAACAAACAAAAAAGACTTACCTGTGCTCATCCTTCAGGAAGTGATGTAATTCCTACCAGGGTCAACCCAGTGATTGTAGATTATTTCAATTCTCGGCACGTTCAGCGGCAATAGTAGTATATGAAAATAGAAAAAAAATTATCACTTAAAATCACAAAAATATATAAATAATGTTGATTTTTTTTCGATCTTATCTGGTCTAGATCCATCATGTTTTGCTATAAACAGCATCACCTCTTGTAGGATGTGGCTCTTCACCACGCATGATGATCTTGAGTAAGGAGAAGCTAGAAATATTCAGCGGACAATGAAAAATGCAAAGCAATGCTCGCTGTTCTACAAGGGACTACAGCTATATAATACATTGCCAAATATAAAAATATATTTACATATCGCACTGCCGCCTTTGCTAACAAAAGCTTCAAATTTAAAAAATTTCATGCAGAGGTTTTGTTAGCGAAGCCGACGTTTGGAAATTTATGTTTATAAATAATTTCAGAATTTATTAACAATTTTACTAAATTCTGAAATATATTTTCAATATGATACCCATATTGCCCATATTCGATGGAAAATACACCCTTTATTCACAAGTTTGGAATGGAACTTCGGAGGCACATAACTCGGAAACTAAAGGTTTCCGGTCACTTTTTTATTTTATTTCTTCCTCTTATTTTTTAATTTTGTATAGGGTGGAATACTTTTTTGTGGATCCGGGAGGGTGCCCTAAACTTTGGATACGCCCAAACTTCATATGCATACATATTGCTTATGTATTTAAGAAAAATTTAAAGACTTACCTTTTTGCATCTCTCGGGAAACGATGCACTTTATCCACTCCCGTGCATCCCATTATGCAGCTTCCACTCTTGTCAATTACAATAATATAAAATACAAATATAAAATGTTATAATAATATTTATTTTAGTACTTACATTTTTTCAGCAAACAAAAACCTTTTTTTCAATTAAGTGTGTATGCTTATAAAAACACACAAAATTACACCACAAGATTATTTAAAAATTATATTTATTATTAAGAAATTCAACATTTAACTTTATATTTATTTAATCTAAACTTTTTAAATGGAATTATTAATATAAATGTCCACAACGAAATTTGACAATTGGACAAAATGTAAGAGATAGCACTATGATTTATAGATTTGCTATCACTTCCTTAAATTTGTCCAATCGATATCTCCGTTTTAGTCATACAAACTCTGTTTTAGTTTTGATATGTCGTGTCTAGTTAGCCTATGATTCGCATGTTACTTGAAAACCAAGGCTGCCACTTTATTATTATTTATAGATATGAGCAGATTGTGTAGTAGTTTTTTACTAGACTCTGCAATGTTGAATGAAAAAGAAAAAGAATTTTTGTTTGCCGAAAATTACTTCGGTAAATCTGAAAGCTTAGTATGCCAACGCACGGAACAAATTAGTGCATTCATTTATTCTAATATTAAAACTAGAATAATAAACTGTAAATATTTTTCTATTTGTGTAGATGTTCTACAGCATTTTCGTCTGCGGCGGTTTCCTTTCGGCCTCCATTCTAAGCCAGTTTCCTCTGCAAGTCTCAGCAATGCAAACAAGCTCCTCAATCTGTTGGATTCACACACGTACGTCCATGTTGATGTTTCGTTGTCTCAACATAGCAGCTTTCGTCTTGATCAGGGAAGTCTTTATATTCGAGATATCTGTTGCCTCCTCCGTTCTCATCCTGACGTTGAATTCCTGACTGGGAGAGACGTGATTAATCTCCACTTGTTCTTCCGAGTCACGTTGCAGAGGTGTAGTAGGGAAGATCTCCGTTTGGGTGTTCTTCAAAACACGAGTAATCTTCTTAGCCCTTGTGAGGCTCATCCCTTCCTTCCTGTTTCCGCCGAGAGGTGCCTGATTCAGGGCCCTACTATCCGGCGTCGGATCCTGTGTTCGTAATCCCCGACCCTCAGTATCATGAAGTGTAGTTCCGATCGGTGAGCGCAAGATTTTACTCTTCCTTTGAAATACGTCCTCACCTACATCATGTCCGCTCCTGACGATCATCGCACCACTTGTTACATTCTTTGTGTCCTTTACCAAATTTCCAGTCATCGTACCTAAATTCAATTTTAAATTATTTTCTAATATTTTATCATTTTCATTTGCCATTCAAATCCCACGAGTGTAGGGGAAAATAGGTCGACCAGGCCATAGCCCCCGATACCCTGGTAAGGCCATAATCATTCACCGAGGTGGCCAGGTTTCGGTGAAGCTCCGTTCGCGACTAGACTATTTTTTAAAGGGGCCTCTACCAAGCTAATCATAGGCACGGGTCGCATTACAACGTGATCCAGCCCCCTATATCGTTGCTTATCTTATCCATGACAAGTCTGAAATGTTCATCTAGATCTTTTTTTTATTCTATGTCTAGTGTAAAAGAAATTGAAGAACTGTTTCTATAAAGTACAACATATTCTGGTAGTTTTTTTATTTTGTCATTGTTTTAACAAATTTTGGTTGGTCTTGGTTCCCTTGTTTTTTTTTTTGCATTGTTTTTCTTTATGTATAATACAAAAAGAAAAACCAAATGAATAAATAAACAAAATTTAAATAAATAAAACGGAAATGAATTTTATTGGAGCTGTTCAAATGTTTCCATGCGATGAAAGAGAAACAGCGTCTTTAATGTCCGTCAACAAAGTACTCATTGTGTAAACCTCATCATTTTTTTTTTTTTTTTATCTGGGACCAGCACTCAGGAGATGACTCCTACACATGCGAAGCATTGTGCTGGAACTTTTAGCAAAGGGATAGTAGGAGAAACGACAGGAGGTGAAGCTTACTTATTTTTGCAGGTCTGCTTTCGCACGTTCTTTGTTTATACTTTTAGCAGTGCTGAAGCTTTGGTTCAGTAGCCATTTTTATTATTGTTTTACTTCGCCGGTGCTACACAATACCGACGAAGGATGGCGTTCTGATGCGATTGTGGATTGCTATCAAATGAAGCCGGTATTGTTCAGTGACCAGTGACTATGCCTTCGCCACTGAAACCTTCCGACAACAACTGACACACTAATGCACATCAGAAAAATGCGAGATGTTTATTTTTATTTTAAAATTTTAGTCTGAAACTGGGGTTGAACCCAGGTCTGTCAACGTGCAGACTACCATCCATCGTGCCATCGCCACCCTCATTATTGTAAAGTGCTGTCATTTGTAAACAAAAAAAATTCTTCAACTTCCATAGTACTTTCTTGAAATTCGCAATACACTCACACCAACATGTGCATGTGGAACAGAAAATGGAATAAAAGTCTCATGCATGGACCGGTGACTCGATGTTTACTTAGAGCCTTCCTGGCCGCGCACAGGGGAGGACGAAGCGACTTATGTGTGACAGTAGAGTAGCCAACTCTGTGGGGGTTGTCTCTCTGTTTTATGGATACTACAATGTTATATGCTCCAATGGTATAAGGGCACCCATTCCCGAAACTTGAACGAGAGCTCATATTTTTGTGGTCAATTTACAAATAAATGGAATCGCCGGGTACTATAAAAACAAAATTAAAGCAGAGAAATTAAATGAAGAGAAGACGACAGATGAAATGAAATATATTTAAAATTATTTTGAAGACTGAATAAACATATATTTAAAAATTAAAAAAAATCGTAGTATTGAAATGTTTTTCTTTTAATAGCTATGTTTTCTTTTCTAATAGTTCAGTATCACTGAATACCGCCCATGTATTTCTGCAACCACATTTTTTTCCGAAGATTTTCAGTTGCATGTTAAAGCATTGAAATGCCCTACTTATATGCACTTGAAGACATTTTGTATGTTTAATTATCGAATTTGTAAGTACAACAAATTTGTACGTAAGAATGTGTGTATGCATCTGTGTATCAAAATGAATACTGGCCTACCCAAGTGAGTGTGGAAGTATGTTTAACAAGCGGTATGAATATAAAGAGCAATAGAGCAAAATCTTGTGTTTGTGGTTAAATTTTCCATTGTCAGGCAACAAAGGTGTAACGTGTGGAGCAAATAAATGGAACACTTGAAAATGTTAAATCACCAGAAGCACCATCCAGCTTAAATGCAATACGACTACTTGTATTCCTTCTCTTAAAAATGCCTATAAGTGAAAATAGTTTGTGATGTGTATCACACAGTTATGGTCAGCTTTCGGTTACTGTAGCATGAATGCAGAAAGCGAATTAACTTTTAATTTTAATTTGATGATTTTTTTTTCCTTTGTTTAGTCTCAGTTTCACTTTTAAAACAAAAAAGAAATTGAAAATTTTGTATTTTTAAAAGCTCCTATGACAGACACATTGAAAGAGCAGTAAATTTTAAGGGAATTAAATTGAAATTTTATGAAATGCCACAGTATCATTGGGTATTGCAGTCATTAGAAATATGTTATAATGCTTGACTCAAAGACGACTCTCCTTTAGTTTACAAATTAATGCGCCACAAGACATGTTGCAATTCTGCTCTACAAGTTCTCATAAACACGAAACTTTCGAGTTGAGTAAGAACTAAGCTCTCTATCCTCTATCCCTTCACCGCTATTCTCTTCCATCTAGTTGCGGTATAATGCTTTCCTTACGTAAGGGTCATCCCCTGAGCACTATTACAGGGCTGGTAAAACATTTTAGATATAACAACGTGTAATTTGTATGATACATTTAAAAAATTTGGGGATTCTATCGCAGATCACACCTAATTATCATGCCACGAACATCGAGAACTTCGGATTCCATACTGAGTATACTACGGACAGATGATACAGCATTCTGCGTATAAATTCGATTGTATTTACTTTGATGAGGGTGTAGACTAGAGATGCCAAATGGAATTGGTTTTGAAAACCCCGGTCTTTGCGAGGTTTCAAGATTTTTTGGTACTTCGGGGTTTTTGGGATCAACGCGTTACTTTAATATACAACTTTTGTTTAATTAAACAATACTTTATTTAAAAATTTTTAAAAGAAAACATAACAAAAAATTTTATTTTATATAAGAATATAAAACACGAAAATGTTATTAATATCATTTTGAAATTTGTCAATAATATATGTGTTAATTAAGAACTTAATAATTATAACTTATATTCAATCAAAATTGCGCATAATTATTATGGGTTTTTTATATTTTGCTTAAATACTTAAATTACTATTATTTTGGTATAAATTTACTAAATTTTAAGTGATTGAAATTTTTTCCTATTATAATCAAGTATATTTAAAACCAGAGCTGTTAAATTTCGATTACGATTAGAAATCAATTAGATTACATTTTGAAAAGGATTGTACTGATTATATAATTCACTTTTAAACAATTTCTGATTACGATTACAAATAATCCAAACGTAATCTGGATTACTGAAAATTACGGTAAAATAATCAAAAAGAATCAAAAAATAATAAATAATAATAATTTATATGATTCTAATTGTGCTTTTTCCCTTATAAACTATATGTGAAATTTATTATTACATACCTTATGATATTCTCATACAGTATGAAAAATATCATAAAGCATTTTATTACAAAAGCAACTCAATAATAGAGGAGGAAAGCATATCCATATCATATCACAATTAGAATCATATATATGAATAGATATTCCCAAAATAAATTTAGTTAATATAAAATACTACATGTGCACGGTATGAAATTTTGATATTCTTTTGTTTAATTTTTTAATTTTTTCATTTGATTCAAAAGACATTAGTTATGCTGGCCTATGGCAAGCCTAGTGTAGATGAGAATAAAAAACTAAAAATAGAAATATGTATGTGTTATAAAAGTAAACTCATGGATTGTTATGTTTTTGTTTACAAATTTTTTGGTTTCTATGATTGATATTCAATTCAATTCTCGATTGATTAATTGAATTTTAAACATATAGATCTTGTGTTTGTATTCAAAAATTATGAAAAATCCACTGATGAGCTAAGTAATCATTAGCGAAATAGTACTATATGGATATGCTTTCCTCCTCAATTATTGAGTTGCTTTTGTAATAAAATGCTTTATGATATTTTTCATACTGTATGAGAATATCATAAGGTATGTAATAATAAATTTCACATACATATAGTTTATAAGGGAAAAAGCACAATTAGAATCATATATATGAATAGATATTCCCAAAATAAATTCAGTTAATATAAAATACTACATGTGCACGGTATTGAATTTTGATATTCTTTTGTTTTGTTTTGTTTCATTTTTTAATTTTTTCATTTCATTCGAAATGCATTAGTTATGCTGGCCGATGGCAAGCCTGGTGTAGATGAGAATAAAAAAGCTAAAAATAGGAATGTGAGTATGTTACAAAAGTAAACTCATGGATTGTTATGTTTTTGTTTATAGATTTTTTGGTTTGTATGTTTAATGTTCAAACAATTCTCGTTTGATTAATTGAATTTTAAACATATAGATCTTGGGTTTATATTCAGACGTTGGGAAAAATCCACTGATGAGCTAAGTAAGCGTTAGCGAAATAGTACTATATGGATATGCTTTCCTCCTCAATTTTTGAGTTACTTTTGTAATAAAATGCTTTATGATATTTTTCATACTGTATGAGAATATCATAAGGTATGTAATAATAAATTTCACATATAGTTTATAAGGGAAAAAGCACAATTAGGATCGTATATATAAATGAATATTCCCAAAATAAAATTCAGTTAATATAAAATAATAATAATTATTAATATACTATATATGTATGTATGTGGGTCTATAATCATATAACGCGTAGAAACATGCACCCACAAATGTTTACATTTTACAGGACGAAAAAAATTTACAAAATAGTAGTGATACTTGCAACGTCGTTTTCTAGTTGACAATAACGTCGGCAAGTATATAACATACAATAATTAATTGAAACCCTAATTTGAAATTTTTGTCACATACGGTCGTACGTTTCATGTGACAATATGTAAATATTTCCATATAATTTTTCTGAGATAATTTGTCTATATATATATACATACATACATGTATATATAGGCAAATACGTATTAAGCGTTACATGAAACACTTATAGTTTTCATATTATAAAAGCATTCACCTCAAAAAATACATGTCTATATGAACATATACAGTTTGTAAAAAAATGTTTTCAAAACAAACATTTTTTAAAAATTTAAATAAATATTTACAACAACAATATCATTATATTTGTGAATTTTTTTTTTTACAACTGTTGTTTTGTATGTTGTCGACAAGCAGGCGTCGAAACTTTGACAAATTTATGAACATATTACAACAACAACGCTACAAAATAATTTTGCGTACTTTAAACAGTGTAAAAAAAATGTTTTCAAAAATGCAAAGACAAGAAAGAACCGTTCGTTTTTTGCATATGTATTGCGTATAATAGTTTTGTACGGACGCTAAGAGTAGCAGTTGTCTTTTATTCATTAAATTAAGCTCATAGAATAAACAAATGATTACCCAATTATATATAAACTATGCCAGGAAAGCGACTGAACAAAGACATTACCCAACTGGGGTATTTTAATTACTATAAAGGAAAATCTCACAGAGAAATTGCTAAAATGTTCTCTCTTAACCTAAGGACGGTATATAATGTTATTACCCGTGCTGAAAAAGAAAGAAGACTGAAACCAAAAGAAACACCAGGCAGACCAAAAAAAGTAACTCTGCGAATTGAAAAGAAAATTTTGAAAATGATTGATGAGAATCCACATTTCAGTACTAGAGGAATTGCACTTAACATCAGTAATGAATGTGGAGTAAGTATCCCTCTCAGACTGTTAGAAATGTGCTACAAAACCATAAATACTTTTCAATAGTTGCGAGGAAAAAACCTTTGCTATCCGCGGTAAACATTGAAAAAAGGTATACGTTTGTCATTGAACACATTTCTTTTCCTCCGGAGCACTGGGATGATGCTATTTTTTGTGACGAAACGAAAGTGATGGTTTACTACCATGATGGACCTCAAAAAGCTTGGCGAAAACCCCTGACGGCTTTAAAAAATAAAAATATAATACCCACTGTAAAGTTCGGTAAACTATCCGTTATGGTGTGGGGTTGTATTTCGAGCAAGGGTGATGGCGAAATAAGAATATTAGAGGATATAATGACCAAGGAAGTCTATCTAAACATTTTAAAAAAGGAATTGAGTGCAAGTGGTCGGAAATTCGGTTTTGTTGACCCAGAAAAGCTCAAGTATAAATTTTAGCAGGATAATGACCCGAAGCATAACGCATATATTTGTAGATCCTGGTTGTTATATAATTGTACAAAAGTGATCGATAGCTCAGCACAAAGCCCAGACTTAAACCCTATAGAAAATTCATGGGTCCGCCCAAAGAAAAAAGTCGGAAAAAGGTCACCAAAAAATAAATAACATTCATTAAAGAAGAGTGGGAAAAAATACCTGAAAATTATGATATACCACAGCTTATCCATTCAATGTCTAGACGCTTAGAAGTTGTAATTAAAGCTAAAGGAGGGCACACCAAGTATTAGCACCCTCAAATCTTTTTTTTTTACCATTTAGAATAAATTTAATTAAATTTAACACAATTTTGAAAACATTTATTTTACAGCGTTGAAACTGGAAGTATTTTTTAAGTTACGATTATTATTTTGTTATTTAAATTAATTTTGTTTTTTTTTGTGCAAAGTGTTTATAAACATCTTCAATTGAATACATGAAGAAAAAATTTAATAAAAGTTATATAATTTACTTACAAATAAGAGTTTCTCTTAAACTTTTTAATTTTTCTAAGTTTTGAAAAGATTTTTTTTACAAACTGTATATTTCGATGTAGGAAAAAGTAAATGCTGTAATCCTCTAAACGTGAACAATCAAAAAACTTGTCTGAAATTAGAAAAAATTCTTTACTCAAAACCTATACATCGTAGGAACATGTTTTTAAAAACATATTTTTTTGTCTTCTCGCGTTATATATTACCTATAAATAATGAAAAAATATATATATGCTTCTAAGTCTATAATGACCAATGTTTCTGCGGTTCACACAGACCAATAAAAAATTTTCTATGGCAAATATGTGTTTTTCTTATTCTTCAGACGGATTTGCTTTATTTCGTAAAAATAAACTATTAATAATAATATTTGAGTTTTTCATTTAAATGTATGAAATACTTACAGCACAAAATGGTGTAATCCTCTGTTTGAAAGATCCGATCACGCAATTCAAATGGAAATACGAAGCAACAAAAAAAAAATTTATTTTCTTTACACATCCTTCCTTACGTTAAATTAGGCACAACTGTTGTTCCTTTAGATGAGCTATGAGATGTTTGTTTTCTAAATTAAAAAAAAAAATTTTTGACTTTTTTCCAATTAATGTGTTTAAAAATTATTAATTTCTATAACCAGTAAAAAAAGAAACGCAAGTTCTGAGGGACATCTATGATTCGAACTCATTCAAAGAAATTTGCTACTCTACAACTTGCTCTTTGCTAGCTCATCCATCGACCTCATTAAATTCTGAGTCATTAAATCAGAGAAAGGCCTAAAGAACTTTTTCAGTAGCCCATATGTATACATGTATGTACACAAAATAATAAAACAACAAAGTTATGAACATAAAGAATGCCATAAGCTCCCTATAGGAGTGAGCGAAACAATATATGTATATGTTTATAGATAAGAATGTACCGATAAGAATGTACACCGCACATGTGCGAATGCTATTACACTAATAAAGAGGGCATTCGGCCATAATTTTAATTTTTTTGAATAAAAACATTAGTCTTCAGTGATTATTGAAGCAATTGGGTTGTGTATTCGCATGTTACTTGAAAACCAAGGCTGCCACTTTATTATTATTTATAGATATGAGCAGATTGTGTAGTAGTTTTTTACTAGACTCTGCAATGTTGAATGAAAAAGAAAAAGAATTTTTGTTTGCCGAAAATTACTTCGGTAAATCTGAAAGCTTAGTATGCCAACGCACGGAACAAATTAGTGCATTCATTTATTCTAATATTAAAACTAGAATAATAAACTGTAAATATTTTTCTATTTGTGTAGATGAGTGCACTGATATTAATGACAGTATATTTTTCTTCAGAGTTTTTTTTTAATGGAAATAAGAAGGCAACACTTAAAAAATGTAAATATTATACACTTAGTTGCAAAACTCTACATACGATTTAATTTCTTCAATAAATTTTAATTTTTCAGAGAAATACAAAAAAGTTGTTAAACTTTTTTATTTCATAGGATTAACGATCTTTACAGAAAATAAAAAATAAAAATTCACGCTGTTTAATATTATAGAATGAAAAAAATAATAAATTTTATAAAAGCAAAAGTCTACATATGATACATTATAAAAACTTTGGGGTGACTTAGAAAATATTCAATGGATTGTATGGTCTTTTTTGCATCTTAAACTTCTTTAAGCCTTTTAGGCATCGAAAAAAATGATTTTTTTGTTATTTCGGGGAAATATTTCCCTTTCGTCTCTTAAAATCATTATCAAGTGAGAAGTGGAGGAAGTTATTCTATATCTAAGGTTCTGTTTTAAATAAATTAATAAATGTGCCCTGTTAAATACTTACAAGTAAGAATTTTCAAAAATTTTACTTCACATATAAAATAACGATCAGATTAAATGCAATTTCGAAATCATATGTAGAGTTTTGTGACTAAGTGTGTATTGTATTTCTTTTTTTCTAGCTTTGCTGTCCCTTTCTATTGATAGATTTATAGTAATTAATGAAAAATAAATTTAGTGTCATACGGGCTTTAATAACAATTATTATTCATACGAGTATATATCAAAAGTGGGAATTTTTTGGGTATTTTTATTACTGGCAGCATTACTGAAATGAGGGAGAAATAATCACGCTCAAAGACAAACAACAAAAACAAGCATTAAATGTGAATGCTTGAGCCAGAAGCCACACCACATTTTTTTGCTTATTAATGGTGCAAAATGAACATCAGTGTAGAAAATAATATTTCATTTTATGAAACTGACATAACAAGCATAAATGTAGAACTTGATTTTTCGTTGATAAAATTTTTAATTCAAATTTGCAAACATTGGCACAGTTTACTGAATGATATTTCTTTTATTATTATTATATAAATTTTATTATAAATAATGTAAAATCAGAAAATTTTTAATACATTATGTGCTTAAAATTTTGAAAAAATCAAATTTTTTAAAAGTCACACTTTTAAAATTGTTACTATTTTGCAAAATAAACAAATTTCCAGTTCAGTGCGAACTTCATTGTTATAAATTTTTTTAAAACCAAAATTATGTTGTGATTTAATTTTAATGAAAACCCGTCGATTTCTTTACCCGTGACTGTAAAATTATTTCATTTATTGCGTCTTAAAATATTTTTCAGCATTTCAGTAGTAAACATGTAGCATTCGCTTTAAAATGGTACATTTTGTTTTTTTCCTTAATAACCCCAAAAAAAATCTGAGTTTGAAGAGCAGTGTTGCCGGGAAATAATGATGAGATAAATTGATATCAAATTAGAATTATTTGTTACAATTTCCGAAAGGCAATGTTAAATCTAGTAGTGATTATGGTAAAATCGAAACAATGTTGAATGTGAGTTTTTATTAGTGAAATGCAAAAGGGCAAATCTTTAAATTTTATACTTTTACAGGAGAAAGAAAAAATTAATAAAATAAGAAATATTGTGATTATTCATAAACATGATTTTTTCACAATAAGAATTTTTCTTATTCTTCAGACAGATTTGCTTTATTTAGTAAAAATAAACTATTTGCGGAAACTTCTACTTCCATAAAATATAAGTAATATTTGAGTACTTCACTTAAATGTATCAAATACTTGCAGCACAAAATGGTGTAAGCCTCTGTTTGAAAGATCCGATTACGCAAGAGTAGTGTAAGCCACAAATGCATCATAATATTCTTATTTGGTAGCTGTACAGTAAAGAAGACACTATTATTGTTCAAAAAACGTACGGCGTAAGTAACTTTTTTTCGTCGTACCAATTTGAGACGCTTATTTGTTTCTGGTAAAAATTATGCCAAAACGCATTTTCGATTTTATTTGAGGCTTCTTCTTTAATGCAACAATTTCTTACTGCCGAATTCATTTAAATTTATTTATATTTTAGTTCATTTCATTCATTAAAGAATTAATAAATAAATTTCCATGAAAAATCAGTTATTATACATTTTTTACATCCAAAAAAAAAAGTTTATGAATTTAAATTGAATAATAATTCATAAAGCAGCAGACAATTCTGTAATTTGAAAGTTTGGCATATTTAGGTTGCTCAGTTAGCGTAGTTTAGTTTTGAATAGTTAGCATCTCGATACCACGTATTTATTTGAACATATTTTTAAAATAAAAACTCACATTCAAGGCCATTGGCTCGCATACATAATCCGCCATTGTAGCAATTTCAGCATTTTCACTGTTAGATTTAATATTTTCTTTCGTTAAGCCGATGCGACACGTATTAATATCCGCGGCAATATTTGTATTAGTGTGCGTTAGTGTTCAAAAAACAGTCACACATAGACGTAAGACGTAAGAAAACATTCGACCTTTTTTGAAATTTTGTAAAATGTTTTTTAACAGAAATTGTAAAAATAAAATTATTTATTATAAATTTTTTTTGGTGTAGCGAAGAACAATTAAGTCTTTCCTACTACTTATTTTAATAATCATAACAATCAATTCAATTCAACTTGTCTCAGTTTTTTGTTTTTTCTTTACATGTAAAATTTTAAATATATATAAATAAAAATCGGATAATCATCTGTATGTCCTCTATCCCAACGTTATTTCGTGGAAACACTGTTCGTCAAAATAAGATTTTTTTTGCATACAGAAATGCTGAAAAAGCAATGCTACTACTCTTTCGCATGAATGTACATATTTATAAAATTAGCAAAAAAGAATGAATGAAGAATGAATGATAAAAAATTGTTTATAAAAACTGGCACCATAAGGTTATGAGTGCTAAGAATGTATTTGTTTCATCAGACTCCGTATACATATATGGTAAAATTTCTTTAGATGTATTGCTAAAAAGGGTCGTTACATGACTTGTGTTAGTGTATTTGATAGTATTAGTGGGAAAATTGTGGTATGATTTAGTCTAGATAAGTTATAACAAACTCAGCGGTCTTGCTGGGTGAGGTGACTGAGTATATGGATGGCGTTTTGGTGAAGTCTGATGTTGGTTCGAATCATGTTATGTATGTAAGTAAGAAGTATGTTTTAATTCAAATATTGTTTCTATTAGTCTATTTCATAATATATAATGCATATTTCATAAGGAAATCGCGTGCTTTTTGTTTTTTTTTTTGCATATTTTGAACATATTTGGGGCTACTTAGCGGGTCCAAATAGTATTTAAAATAAGTAGTCCACCTAGTTACATACACGGACTAAATTTCATTAAAATCGCTCCATCCGTTTCGAAGTTATGGACAATTTTGTACTAAAATTTCAAGAAAAAAACCAAGTTGGTCGTGGATCCGCGGCTGTAGCTCGGAAACTATTCAACCGATTTGCCCAAATTTCAATAGGAAGAGATTCAGGTCTACTACTGACGGATTGACACAAAATGAATTATATGAGATGATTAATTTGGCCACAAACGCCGTTTCAAGAAACACCAACACAGACAGACGGACAGACGGACATGGCTCTATCAACTTCTCTATTCATAACCTTTCTGAAAATATATAAATTTTTCTTCTGAGACGAATATTAAAAAAGTTTCCCACGGAATGACAAACTTATATATACCCTTTACACTAAAAGTGAAGGGTATAAATATACTTCATTGACTAGATTTATATTGGCAAGATGTTAAACCAATTATGATACATGTTTCCCGCCCCTGTTGACAGACCGACTGCCAAAACGCCATGACAGACTGCGTACCAATCTATTACATTTCTGTCCCTAGTGATGGCGTGATTTACTTATTCAAGATGCATACCGCATTGGCTATCCTCCCCTTCCAAATGAAATCAAAATTGCATTTTTTTTTCTTTTTTTACTTACAAAACAATTCACTTACTTTTATTAGATATAAACTAAAGCAAAAGATATTCGAACAAAAATAAAAATCTTAAGAAAAAAAAAATAAATGTTACAATCAAACATACATAAGTATCAATACTTGGGTTAAAATAAAATAAATTTATAATGACTGAGAAAGTAAATCATTTATTTTACCATTTACTCACACTGAATTAACTCCATTCATGATGTTTAGAGACTGTAGGGCCCAGCAATCAATACATGACGATGGTGATGTTGTTGTAGTTCTTGCTAAAAAAAAACCTGTTTGTTTAATTGCGATTTTAATATAATTAAGTATGTATGTATGTATGATAATTATTAATATTTTAGAGTAATTTGACTACACTCAAAACTTAAAATTAGTTTAATTGCATTTCATTATAATTTCAAGTAAAAAATAAAAAAATAGAATTTTAAAATAATTTTGTATGGTTTTTGGCTTTTTTTTTCTAAGATTATTTTGTAAATTATAAGGAAGAAAAAAAATCTGAGATTCAAAAGAAAAATTAGTTTTATTGGAAATTACGTGTTAATTTTAACCATTCAAAATATGTTGAACAAAGAAATTTGTTAAGGTTTTCTTTAGGTAATGTTAATGAGTGGTTGATAGATTTAAATAAATAAATTTGAAAATTGACTTTGATATTAATTTCCGCTTAGATTCATGATTTAGTGAATTTTCCTTCACGCACTTTTCTTCAAGCTTTCTTCTTTATGAACAGAGCTGGATTTTTCCCAAGGTGTTAATGGTGTGCGCATTAGTCTTCCGAAATGAAATTATTAAGATATCTTCGGTCGATTTTAGAGAGTTGAATTGCCTTGGAATTAACTTTAAAATGATGGCAGACAAAATGTGATTGTTCTGATAGTTTTGTCTTATAAAAACGGGATCACTTGTGCAGATGACTTGTGGCTTAAAAATGTACGCCACGTGAATTAGTATAGTATTGGGAATATGTGATAGCTACGAGCTTCCTGTCCCAGTTTACTCCAATCTTTTCTGCTATTCAAGTTCGTTACCGGATATTTTAATGAATCTGTTCACATAAAAATTTAATTTTTAACACAAACAAAACTATCACTTGCGCTGATGCGACTTAACAACTCCAAGCTAATATTCTTAATCCCCTGAACAAACGATCAATGTCAAGATGAGGGCGCACTTTTTTTGGCTTCTTATCATTTTTAACTATGAATGCCCTATGCGTGAATGAGCACGACGTATTATCACTCCGATAGTCACCAGTGTGACGAAGACAGAAATGTAACTTCAAAAAAAACCATTACCTTATATGGTAATAAAATTTAATGAGTGCATTGTAATAATCCCGCAACTCTATGCATATGTATATTTGTCGATTGAGCGTAAAAAAACTAAATTACAGAAAAATATAGCATACGATAAAATAGGAAGTAATCTCAACTGACTCTAGCTAAATTTTAAATGTTCACTGCACAGAAAATTCGATTAGTGATGTAATTAAGTAAACTCATAACATATTTGAATCGGGAATCGTAACAGAGAACAAGGAGGTTTGGCTTCTAAATTTTTTTTATAAAAACTGCCACTATGCTTTATGTTTTTGAGTGCTAAAGATGTATTTGTTTTATCAAACCGTATACATATATGGTAAAATTTCTTTAGATGCATTTTAAAAAGGGTCTTTACACGAATTGTGTTAGTGTATTTGATACGAGTATTATTAGTGGGAAAATTGTTTTAAGATGTCGTCTTGATAAAATACAACAGACTCAGCGGTGTCGATGGATGAGCTGACAGAGTATCTGGATGGCGCACAGTGGAAAATTTTCGTCCTTATCGGATCAAAAATCTGTAACTTTTTTGTTCTTAGAGATAGAGTTCTGAAATTTTGTACGAATAATCTTAAATGTATTTGCTATTATTCTGTAAAATATGAGCCAAATTAAACCAAACAAATGACTTGAATATGTATTTGGTACAAAACAGTAACTTTAACTTGAAATAAATTTTTTTATTATAAATAATAACATTTGTAATGTTTTTAATTTATGTGATGTAACTTTAACCCACACCTAACTTAATGTAATTTTATTGATTTGCAGTTTTCCCATTTTTAACTGGGTTTTGATTTTATAAAATTAAATTTACATATTCTGTTAGGTATAGTGTAACTTTAAATATTTAAACATACTTTAACTGTGACATTTTTGTGGTTACTTCATCAGTTTAAGCGTATCTTCATCCAAATCTTTTGCAAGTTTGGCGGATGGTTTTCTTATACTTGTTACATATGGATCAGAGGTGTAAAGAAGTCTGTTGAAAACATCTTCGTTAGTGGCTGATCGCGAACATTTTCGAGAGTGATGTAAACGGTAATTTTTGTAGTCTTTATTGACCAATAGGCAACACTGCAAAATGTTTTATAATGCTTTCCCCATGTATCAATATTTTGAGGACAGATGATGGCATATGATACCAGTTGTTTTTTTAGATACAATCTTGCTGTTTCCATTGCATATTCGCCAAATTTTCCAGGGTATATTATTAAATCAGACGATAAAGCTTGAAGAATGAAGTGAAACCTTTTTATTAATTTTTCGTCTACTCCAGTTATATCAGAAGATCGTGAAAAATTAAAAAAAAATCTTCTAGCGGTATTACCATCATTGCTGTTACCACTTCCTTGTCTTGGCTTATCAATAAATAATCCGAACTCTTCACGAAAACGTTTTTGTATATTAGCTTTTTTAAGCTTCTTTATTGCTTTATGATTTTCAGTTAACGCTGACCATTTTTGGAATTCACTATTATAACCAATGTGCAGAATCATTTCCATATATCTTATCCACGCGTGGAGGGTCGATAAACCATACCTAAAAGCATTTTCATCTTCTGGTCTCGCAGCTACTCTCTCTAAGTTATTCATTTGAGTAGGTGTCGCTTTGCATATGGTACATGATGCACTTGATGGAGTATTTGTTAAAACTTGTGCTACTTTACCATAAATCATTGTAAGAAACAGTTTATGGTTTACGGCTACATTTTTGTTGTTCTTTGAAATAATAGTTGGTGACCATAACTTTATTTGAGTTTCAATATTATCTACCACTTCTCTAGTTTTTGCTGGTGTCTCTTTGCAAAGTTCTATTGAGATGGGGCGACAATATCAAACAGATGTGCAGACTGGATTTTCCCAAATAATATTACCTGTTTCTTCGCTTACAAGTTTAATTGGTACTAAAGATGTTATAAATAGATTTGTATCAGAAATTAGATAAGATTCCTCTTGAAGCGCTTGTTTATATTCTGATTGACCTGACGAGCCATCACACCCCCATTTACAGTAGAGAGTTAGGTTTATTAAGCTTTTATTATCCACAGCATCAATCATTAAAATCCTGGTTGAAGTGTGATCTAACAGATCTTGTAAAGACTTAACTGTAGCATAAGTATTTGTTACTTCTAGTAAAGCTGGTGGAAGGCAGCAACTTTTTTTTGCTTCCTGAATTTTATAGTATGGAGGAAGAACAGTATATTTTTTTTCCATCATAAGATTTCTTAAGTATATGTATTGTGCTTTTGTCAGGTCAAGATCAATAAATACCCTTAACGCCTCTAATTCATCAAAAGATTCACCCTTTTCGGAATCTTCCAGGTTTTTAAGAATCTCCTTCTTTTCAAGCTTAGAAGAAGATCTTAGCAGTTCAATAATTTTTGCCTCTTCTAATTCTCCCATCGATCGCAAGCCTTGGATATAAGCGCCATAAATATGTTGGAACCCATTATCTTTACATAGAGAAGTATTTTTACGTTTCTTTGATGATTTTAATGATGTTTCATAAGAGTTACAGGGTCTTCCTTGATTCGCCGTACATATTGAAGGTTTCACTATTGCTGGCAAAGTTCTGCAAAAGTCTCCATTTAACCACTCAGCATTTTTTTTTTTAAATATTTTTAAAGATCTGTTTGATTTCTTCCACCGATTATTAAAACTTGGTATGACAGTTTTTTTTATATTATTCACTATATATTTTATATTTTCTTCAGAAAGTTGATAATTTTTTTCAACAAAAAAGTTAATACTTTGTGTATTTCTCCCACTTTCAATATATGTATCAATTATTTGACGCACTGAACACTTAAAATTATTCATTTTTAATTAATGTAATACTGATTTTTAATAATCTCTTCACAAAAAAAAAACACAGTATAACCAAAAAACATATATTAATTGTGACAATTCTTAAACTTTCCATCAATAGCCTACTAGTCAACTTTTTTATATAACGGGATTTTTATTTTTTGCTCAATTTTTAATTTTTTTTTAATCTAGCAAAAAAAATGACATAACAATGCAAAGCTACTTTAACAAAAATCATTTGTTCAATTATCTAAATAACTGAGTTTTTTAACATTATTGAATGTAACTTCTGTTTAGGCAGGAATACGCAGCTAATATTTTTATAGTATTTTACTAATATATTAAGCTTTACAATTTTTTACATATGAGCGCAGAGCTAAGCATAGCTCCTAATTAAAAGCCTTACCGAAGTTTTTACATGCAGCCAAAACAACATTACATCATTCAGAAGCTAAAATTTCAAACGTTTTCACTAAAACCTGATCCGCTATTTATAAAATCGGAATCTACATTAAATCACCTTTCCAATAAGGTATATAACTCCTTAATTGTAATGTGAGTTATATTAAAAATATGCTCTGAAATAAGTTTTATTTTTATAGTTATAAATCGTTGTTGTAAAAAGATGTGAATACGGTCTTCATTTCCGAGTATTGTTATTGACCAAACATCAAATACTTTCCTCAAATTATTAAGTTCGACATCTTAGCTTTCCGATAAAAAAAAATTTTAGTGTAATTCGAACCTTTTTAAAAATGAATTATGGGCTGGTCTTACTCTACGATTTTCCACTGTGTGGCGCTTTGGTGGAGTTTTGATGGCGGTTCGAATCATGTTATGTATGTAAGTAAAAGTATGTCTTAATTAAAATGTTGTTCTATTAGTCTAAGTCATATATATAATGCATATTTCATAAGGAAATCAGGTGTTTTTTATTTATTTTTTTTATATTTTGAACATATCTCGAGCTATCTAGCGGATCAAAATGGTATTTAAAGTAAGCAGTTCACCTAGTTACATACACGGACTTAGTTTCATTAAAATCGTTCTAGCCGTTTCGAAGTTATGGAAGTTTTTGTACTAAAATTTAAAGTAAAAAAACGATGTGGCCGTCGTTCTTCGGCTGTAGCTCGGAAAATATTCAACCGATTTGCCTGAATTTAAATACCCAGAGATTCAGGTCTACTATTGACCGATCACACCAAAACGAATTTTATGTGATGATTAATTTGGCAAAAAACGGTATTTCAACGGACACACACACACGAAATGACAAACTTATATATATCCTTGTGAAGGGTATAAAAATAAAGGACTTTTACCACAACTTAAAAAGAAATTTATTAAAAAAAATGACTATTTTTGTGATTTTTGCTTAAATTTCCATAGTTTTAATTAGTTTAAAGCTACGAAAATAGTGATATATGAATCCAAATAAATTCTGTTTAATTAGACACAACACAAAATAAACTAAAAAAATAAGTATAAAGATTTTCCTTTTACTCTACAAGAGGGCGATAAATTCACAGATGATGTTAGCTTATCATTATTAAACAGTAATTTTTTATTTGTCATTTAATTCCTTTTGCTGTTGGATATTATCTGCGGTTTTTTTTATTTAAATTAGAGATGGGTACGATAGTGACGTTTTACTAGTGCCAGCCATTGTTAGTAGTCAGAATTTTTTTTTGTACAGTGTTCGAAAATATTGCACACTTATCTTTCAATTAATACTCAAATTCAAATTTTCTATTAAAATTTTGCATTAATTCATATGCTGAACATTTATCTAGTTTTACAAATGCTAAAAATATTAAATTATGGATGTAAGTAAATAATATTTTTTTATTGCTTAACGACAATATTTGTTATGAAGAATCAAGTACTTAAGATGATTTCGTGTAACTTAGAAAATATATAATTGGGTAAACTTAAAAACTGTTATTAACAAACGCCATTGCATTTCAATTTAAATTTAAAATGAGAAAAGTTGTAATTTTGTACTTTCATATTGTCGTCGAAATCTTTTAAATTATTTTTAGTTAACTTTTTATGTATATTATTTTTATTTTCTTTCTAGATAAAAAATTATTATATAATATTTGTTTAAATATAATAAATAGCAAACTTAATTTAATGAGAATCGGACAACTTTCCTAAGAGTGTAGTATTTTTATGATAAAGGATATATGTCAGGACCTAGAGTCCTTGCTTCAATAACAATAAAAATTACTAAACAAATTAGTGCTATGGGATTTAAAACAATTACTGGTGTGTACGACTTTGCGTGCGGTTATGTAACCAATATAAAAAAATTTGATTTTTATCATATCTCGGCTGTAGACGTGTCTTTTGGCCGATTTTTTTTTAAATTTATTATTATTCTTAATTTTCTTAATTAAAGTGTTTTATAGTAGTACAACAGTAGTATTATTCGCCGTGGTATCCGGTACTTAATTATATTGATCTTCGTCCGATATCTATTTATTGTAGAAATTCACATTGCAGTTGTGCTTCTTTTATAAAATCCAAATTGCGTATTCCAAATATATGTAATCACTTTTTAAAACATCACTGTCAATGTATTTAAAATCATTTACGGTTCTAATATTAAAATTCTATTTATTTAACGCGAGTAAAAATGAATTGTGATTATTTATTTATGTTTGCTATTGGGTTTGTGATTTACGTTTGTGATTTACGTTTGTGATTTACGTTTGTGATTTAATTTTCTCTTTAATAAAACATATCTAGCTTTAAGCTTTCGTTTATTTAATAGTTCTTGTTATACATATTAAAGCATAATAACAGAAATTAGCCGAAATATTTAAACACATCGAATACAGCAAAATACACAGGTAAACGAACACAAACATTAAATCTGGTAGAAAAAACAGTAGTGTAGTGTCGTCCGTCCGGTACACACGCGTCTTTTGTTAAACAAATAGGAAAACAATAAATTACTACACAGAATTGGAAAACCAACAATGGCGGAGTGAAAAAAAAACAGAAGAAAATAGTGCCAAAAAAAAAAACAGTGAAACAAAGCAAACTAAATAAACCTAAAAACTTAACATGCATTAAACACAATAAATTGGACTTTAACTTAAATAGAAACAAAAAAATAAAATAATCACAAATTCATAAAACGACAACAACAAAAATAAAACTCCAACCAAAATAATAAAATCCGCTATACCAGTGACGGGCGAGCAATATTAACCAACTAGTGTTGGCACTTCGGGTGACAGTGACCGGATCAGGGCTTTTATGGCTCTTTTTCACGCCATTTTGCTAATAACTCCTGCACATTTGCACCATTGGAATAGTTTCTGTTGGACTGTTTGGAGACCAAGCAGTCTCTCAGGCGGCAATTAGTTCATTGGTGTCGACAATAAAAATAATAGACAATTGATTTGATTTTTCTTGCGTAAACTATGACAGGCCGTTTCAGAATTGACTTCTGCAACATACGTGGTTTAAGGGAAAAATTTTTTTTCTGTATATGCCCACGTTTATCTTCATCGGCCGGATGTTTTCGCCTTAAGTGAAACCCAGCTGTCTGAGGATGCTGATCCAAAGGATTTTTATATACCTGGGTATCACCTTCTATCCCTCTTTATTCTTCATATGGGCCTTGCATTATACATACGAAATGAAATTGAGTACCAGTGCCAGCAATCCTTAGGCACGAATGATCCCAAATTTAGCTGTCTATGGGTTTAATTTAAAATCAGGGCACATCTTTTGCACTTCGGGTTTCTTTACAGAAGACCAAATATGGAAAGGTATAAAACTATAGAGAGCTTCGATACCCTTTCCGACTCCATATCGAAGATACTAGAAAATTATCCGAACAGTGAAACCGTTATTGCTGGTGATTTGAACTTTCATAATTTATCATGGCTTCGCTATTCGAGCCATACAACTTCAGACGGCCAATATGTTGAGTTATTCGCAGCGCACAATCACCTAGCGCATCGAGTGAATGAGTCAACACATATTCCTTGTGTTGACGGGCACCAATCAAACATCCTCGACCTCTTTCTCACTTCAAACCCAGATAAGTATGAAGTGAATATTAGCGCACCTGTCCGAAATTCGGATCACTGTACCATTTCTGCCTCCTTTTCAATTGCGGAATTTCGTAACGTTTCACGGCCAGCTACGAAACGGGCGACTTATTGGCCTTCCTCTCGGAAAAATGGTGCAGTTCTATTCACCATTTTGGCGAAAGTAAAGTCGTGGCTCTGGATATTTCGAAAGCATTTGATAGAATGTGGCATGGGGCACTTCTGTTCAAACTTATTGCTTTTGGTGTCGGTGATATCGTCTCTCGATTTATATCGTGTTTTCTCAGGGATCGCGCTATAAGAGTTGTTATAGACGGGATCTCCTCTAACTAGTACAAGATAAACTCATGACTACCGCAAGGCTCCACTATTTCACCTACCCTATTTCTAGTCTTTCTAAATTACATCCTGTGTCAACTTCCAACCCTATCCACTCTTTCGCAGATGACAGCAAAATTTGTCACTCATATTCATTTAGTCGTAGGCCAACATCGACTATGATCACGTCGCTGAGGCAGAATATGAGTTTATTCATTGAATTGTGACCTCACGAAAATATCGCAATGGGGTCAAACGAACAGGGTCGATTTAAACACTCAAAAGACCAAATGCAGCATGCTTACACATCGACGCATGACCGATGACTCTGCGGCATCTGTAATTATGGGCGGTATAAATATTGAGGAATCAGAAGCTCTTGATGTTCTTGGCATGAAAATTCAGTGTGATGTACGCCAACAACTGACACAAAGCTGCACAAATGCACATCAGAAAAAATTGGGGAATTTAAAATGCAACAGTACACAATTGAACAACGTGCCAAAATCGTTAAACTTTATTTCTGAAGAAAATCATGATTTTATTCATAATTTAATAATGAGCGACAAAGCCCATTTGCAATTGATTGAATTCGTTAATAGGCAAAAAGGGCAATGGAAAGCCCTAGAGTAGTTCAACAGCGAGAACTGCACCCTCTTAAGTGTACCTTTTGTGTATATACATAGTACATATATTTATGTATGTATCTCTTAGAGTCATGTTTCTCCAAATATATCACTTTGTCTTCTACATTCTGTTTCTTAACTTATTTTTTACCACATTCAAAATAGATAAAGCTCTTTCTACTGATGCGTTTGAATAAGACAATAACAATAAGCACAATTCTAATTTGCAAATTCGCTAACAGTTTCGGCGATATTTTCACAAATGCTTTTGAAATGAAGTACGATGCCGGTAATATTTGGCTGTATTGCTTTTTGCGCATTATCGAAGGAAAACTGATAAATTTTGCATTACAACAATATTATCTGGTAGTCGCATTTGTATTTGAGAACAAGTTTTCACAAAAAAAGATTTGCAATTTTTTTTTTAAGGCTATCATATCCTCCATAGGCACCGATGAGACGAATCGTAAATCGTAAATCCCTGAAAATCCCCTAAATATGAATTCTCATACTCTCAAATTTCCTCCCCAAAGAATTTTACCCCTTAAATCTGCACTCCAATTGAATAATAAACCCCTAAATCTTGAAGGAAACCCTCTAATATGGCAACTCTGATGTTATTCTTGAACAATTTAATTTTTATTGTCTTATAACACTGGTGAGCAAAATGAAAAAAAAGTTGACTGCAGAAACGAAGCATGTTTTTTAACTAAGCTGGGTGCGCTGAATTTGAATCTGGCATAAAAATTGGACTATCACGTCTCGTTCATTTTTTATCGCATGCTGGCAATACTGTAAAAGAGTCAATACTGACACTACAATTTCACAATTATTAATTTGAGAGAAGCCCACATCCATTCCATATTCCAGCCATATAACTAAACTGAATGGACATTAGTTTTTGATGGCTCTAAGTACAGTTTAAAATCTCTTTTTTTGCATAATGGGAATAAAAAACCATCCATACCAATTGCTCATGCCATTAATAAAAAGGAAAATTACGAATCAATGACTGAAATTTTGGCATTACGCAAATACAACGATAATAAATTGGAAGATCTGTGCTGTCCTTAAAGTGTGTGATTTAAATTTCTTTGTATATATATTATAGGCCATCGTAAATAACTGAAAATTCATCTGCTTCAGGTCATTGGTTTGTTAACTGGTATGCAAGAAGGTTTCAAAAAATATTGCGCTACATGGCATAATTTTTTAAGAACTTTGTCAAGGATCTGGACAAAGATAGCGGTTTTTCCTAAAATTTATTATGCTAAAATCAAAGAAGGCATATTTGTTGGCCCTCAGACCAGGAAGCTATTGAATGATGACAATTTTTCACATGTTTATTGGGGAGAGAATAAGCAGTCTGAAAATCTTTCAACAGCATCGTGAACAGTTTTCTTGGAAACAATAAGAATAAAAACTACAGACAATTTGTTGCTGAATTATTGAAAAAGGTGCACGAATGTCACTCAAAAAGCATTTTCTTCATTCGCGACGAACAAGGTGTACTTGCTCACCAAGATTTAATGAAATCTGAAAGAAATTATCAAGGATTTTGGGACAAAAGCATGCTGATATACTATTGCTGGACTCTAATATGTGAAACCGAACCAACAAAATACAATCGACATTCAAATAACGCCATTGACTTTTGAAAATTCGTTGATTTTTAAATAAATTAATGATTTTTTATGTAAAAACTGAATAAAAACTTTTTTTTTTGTACCTCGAAAACCTGATGTGATAGAGAACCAATTACAGATTCGAATTCAGCCCACGAAATTACCCTAGTAAAGATGTTTAGTTCCTCCAGTCCAAAACCTTGTTGGCTATTCTAATCAAAGTCAAGTTTCATACATACACAGGTAATAATTTTAAAAATGAAAATTTATAAACCGTAAGGAGCTATATGGTTTAAATGGTTTATAACTTTTTTATTTATTCGATTATTATAATTTTTTTTTTTAAAATACAATATATTATTAGGAAATTTTTTCCAATTAGCTTTGTAAGTGATGTCCATTTTCTGCTTCGGACATACGTACTCTTTTTAGCACATTTTCCATAACTTTTCGCAAAATTTCGGGTGTAATGGCCATGATTTCATTTCGAATGCTTCATAATTAATTCCCCAAATCTTTTTCACAAAATGCTGAAAAAAAAACAAAGAATAAATAACAATTAAAAAAGTTATAAAAAATTCAAACCATATACTTCCTTTTGTGCCGCTCTGTATAACACTTTTTTGTTCACATTTCATGTTTCGGTTTATTTAATGTTACTAACTTGCTCCTAAATAGAAGTAAATTTACATGTCCTGTACACGGATTTAAATGAAATTTACTTTAATTAAATATGATCGACTGACCGTCATAGGCAGCCAAAGCACCCTGCCAAAGGCTATTTTTGCAATTCGTAGGACTTAATATGGAGAGTACATGAGGCTTTGCTTTTTTTTTTTCTTTTTTTTTTATCTTGGACCAGTGCTCAGGGGCTATCCCCTACATATGCAATGCATTGCACTGGAACTAGAGAGAAGGATAGGGAAGAAACAGACAGGTGGTGAAAGTGGTAGAAAGATAGAGCTTAATTCTTGCGCAACTTTGCAGTTGCGTGTAAATTATAAAGCAAAGTTGCGGCGTCTCTGATGTTTTTTTTTTTTTTTTTGACGCATTATTTTTAAGCTAATTGCGCCATTTTATTTATTATTTTACTTCGCCGACGATTTATTGCTCAAATACCGACGAAGGAGAGTGCTGTAGCACAGAAAACTCAGAAAAAACTTTTTTCTGATTTGACCCGGCTGGGATTCGAACCTGGGTCTTTCTGGTTGCAGAGCCAACACGCTGACTACTCGCCATCAGCACCCCCAAAGCAATTGCCACTCTTTGTGTAATGGATTTTCTATCGTAATTGTCAATGCCTGGTACTACAATTGTCCTTAGTGACCTAATTATATGGACTCTTCTTGAACAACTTACGTGATACGTTTGGAGAATTTTATAACAATTTACGTGCAGGAACATTTTGTTTTCCTTTAATTTTTTTATTTACAGCGACATATGCCAATTTCACCCAAAAATTTGAGTCTCAGTGTAGTTTGTTGATGGACAAATGCGTCCGAATATTTACAAATCGTAATGAATGAAATTATTGCGAAGACTACGATCAACCGATACGACGCAGTCAGAGTGTTACTACATCATGGAAATTTCAAGGTATTTGTCGATTAAACACTTGACACTTTGATGTCAATATTAGTCTCATAATTTTTAGGATACAGGTACCAATACTGGAAAAATTATTTAAAAATTGTTCCTTCCGAATGGATTATGAATGAATATAAAATGAATGAATGAATCTAAAATGAATGAATGAATGAATGAATTTAAACAGCAAATATTAACATCATATTTTAAATATAATTTATACCGAATAGAAACTCGACGTAAACAAAAGCCTTTAAAAAAATATATAAAAATAGTTTCAAACCTCGAAATAAAGAAAAAAAAGCGTTAAAAAACACTTAACTATAAAATCAGCAAAATCCCTTGAAAGTGTTAAATTATATACAGCATCAGCAACATTTAAGATATGCTGAAAATTTTTGGCTCTAGTCTTCGATGATATTCGATGATACTTTCAGCGTTTTAGTTAAAACACGGAAGAACTCTAACTGAATCACTACATTGCTACTCATGGTTTGCTCTGACATATGTTCATATATATATGTATATGTTTCTTAAAAATGTAATAAATATTTAATTATTTGCCACGTAGAAGGAGCAACATTAGTTTTAAAAATACGTGTAGTCAACTAATAATCAGCTATAATTTCCAAAAAAATATTTCTCTATCACAACAATCAATTATTTGCTTAAATTTATTTCATTTGTTTGCCATTTAATTTGCCTGATTGTTTTTCGATTTCATTTTTAAATTGATTTTATTATTTGCAGTCAAAATATGTACGTATGAGTTATATTATTATATATTGCGTACTTATTATGCAAATCACTCATACGTCTTGTGAAAATATACAATTGATTTATTATGTTTTAATTTGTTTGCAATATGTTTGCTTATTTTTAATATATTTAAAGAGCCGCATAGAAGCACAGAGGTTAAAAGATCCCGCAGATGGAATGCTTTCCTGTGTGAATTAATTTATTTGTTTATGATAAATTTTTACAGAGAAATGATTTTCAAATATTGAAATTAAAGTTTTAAACTAACAAAGTTATTATCTGGCATTCAGGTCAAGCAAAGATCTGAAGTAGTAAGTTTGACAATGACGATACGCATTTTACTAATTGTCGAAAACATTAGCTGATATGGAGAGTAATATAGACCTGGTAACCATAATTAAGCAATCCGTGGCATCCGTAACACCCTCTGATTGAGACAATTATTATGTTGATATGACAATAACTTTGTCATTAGGCGTATCTGGAGAATCGTTGCAGTGCATAGTTCATAAAAAATGAAATAGAACATTTCTAAGATGAAACTAAGAATTAGTTTTTTTGTATTTTTTATTTTTTTTTAAATTCCTTTCAAATTAAAAAATTTATGTAAAATTGAAAAAATTTAATTTTAAATGAAAAAAGTGAATTTGAATAGGAAAAAAGTATTTGTATTAAAAAAATATTTTAACATTTAATTTTCTATGAAAAAAATCAATTGAAAAATCTTGAATTTTAAAGTAAAAACCTGTATATAGATAATAATTGTTTCGATTCGAAATTTTCTCACTTACGTTATAGACCAGTGTCTGGTTACTGGTGCCGCAAGATAATTTTGCTATTGTTGGTAGTATTGAGCCAGCGCTATTCGCAGTTCTTGATGCCGATTCTGAACTATTTAGTTACTGTTCACTTTTTTGAATTACTATACAAAGTTTCAACAAAAATGAATAGACAAATGCATTCGGTAAACGCTGATAATACATTAATTCAATAAGTTTATTCTGATCAATGTTTTTTACAGATTATAATCTTAAAACGGTAAATATGTATAAACAATCAATAA
Source organism: Dexiosoma caninum (assembly GCA_963924685.1). Lineage (NCBI taxonomy): Eukaryota > Metazoa > Arthropoda > Insecta > Diptera > Tachinidae > Dexiosoma > Dexiosoma caninum. Next base: position 48,497,304 of record OZ004729.1, on the reverse strand, counting down.
ATATTTGGAAACAAACAGTTTGAAGAAATTGAATGAAGTTTTTTCCATTAGTAAATAAAGGCGTAGGTATATTTAAATAGAATAAAAAGGGGACGTTATTTAAAGAAATATATTACAATGATTCAATTCAATCGAATAATTATGATATGACTTTTAATGTCTAATTAAAATAATGCAAAACAATAAAGACCTGTGTATATGAAATTTTTACCAGCTGTAATCTCCAACAGTTACATTTCAAGTTATTCTCATAATGCGTTTCAATGCCGATTGAAATTGTGGATTGATTTCTTTTTCAATTTGCAAATTTTCAATAATATTAGCAATATTTTTAAATTATTATTTAGTTATAACTTTCTTTTGCTTATAAATTACTTCTAAATCACTGATGAATTAAGAGTAAAATGAATTTACTTCACGACTCTCAATTGTTTTGCTAATAATTCATTCAAAAATACAGTATGGCTTTATAGTTATAAGATGTGATTTCTATTTAACAATTTTGACTGGTGAAGTTGTTATCGATAAAGCCAAATTGTAGAATTGTATGACGTTAATTTCAAGTGCATTAATTTCAAGTTGATTTCGTTTAAATCACGAAATTACTTTATTACGCGAAACGCTCAAAAGGCTTTCAGATTGAGACCTAAACATTTTGAAATTGGAATTCTTTACATACCAAGAAGGTCTACCAACAGGAATAATCATTAATTTATTATTGCTTAGTTGTTATTCTTTGAATATAAAGCTGTTATTTTCGACCATTTTAGATTTTTTTCTCACAAGTAATTTTTTTTCCACTTTAGTTATTTTTGTAAAAGGGTAGTGTTACAAAAAAATTCCTTTAACTGGCTTGCCTACGAGCTCTTCTTTTTGTTATTTTACAACCATGAAAAGTCAAGAGCTTTGTTTGCTTGCCTAGAATATAATTTTGGTATCGAATACAAACTTTTCGGAATTTTTGTTATTTTTTGTTTCGTTTGTTTTATTTTTATATAAAGGCAGTTGATAATTTGAATGAACTTAATTGAGTGGAATGATACATCAAATTAAATTTTAAATGAAAATATGAAAATTTATTGTATGATGTTATGCTTGTATTGCATGTTTTTATTCCAAAATTACAGTGGTGCTGATGTCCAGGAGACGTACTAAATTTTTATTCTTCGTTTTTAGTAGCCAGTTTTAGTAATTATTTTACTTCGCCGGTGCTATGTAATACCGACGAAGCAGGGCGTTCTGAAGTGCCTGTGGATTGGATACAGCTGAAGCCGTTACCGTGCCAGTGACCAGTGTCTATGTCTTCGCCACTGAAACTTCCGACAACAACTGACACAAAACCAAACAAATGCACATCAGAAAAAATGCGAGATATTTTTATGAGTCTGAAACTGAGGTTGAACCCATGAAATTTTTCGACCATCGCCACTCTCATACCGCCGTACCGCCGCATATAAACAATATTTACCTTTATATTATTTATGTTTATAATAACTATTAAATTATTTTTCTTTTCGTAGAGAGCCTAGCCAATATTTTGTGTTAAGATGCATATTATTTTTATCTTTAAATATACTTTAAGATTTCTTTACACTTGTTTTCTGCTTGGCAAGTTCTTTCCGAGTAATTGAATATACTATACAGTTTGAAAGGGGTTGATTGTCGTTTTCTTCCTATTATTGCTGGTGTTTCACAGGCATCATGTTAGGGACCACTTCTAATTATCCTTTATATTTACATTATACATATCTTTATTAACGAATTCGAGTAATCATTACTTCTTACATCCAGCCAACACGAAAGCTATAGTTTTTGGTCTTTTTCTTTTTTATCTGGGACCAGCACTCAGGAAATGATCCCTACACATGCGATGCATTGTGCTGGAACTATAGGAAAGTGATAGTAGGAGAAACGACAAGAGGTGAACCTTAATTATTTTACAGCTCTGCTTTTGCACGTTCTTTGTTTATAGCAGTGCTGAAGCTTCGGTTTAGTAGACATTTTTATTATTATTTTACTTCGCCGGTGCTACACAATACCGTCGAAGGAGGGCGTTCTGATGTGATTAGCTGAAGCCGGTATTGTTCAGTAACCAGTGACTATGCCTTTGCCACTTTTATCTTAGAAATATTTCGACTGACTGTTTCTGTAGTTATAAATGTTTGGGATATATAGACCTAATATCTGGTAGAGTTTGGGATATTTTACGTAAAATTTACTCCACTAACATTTACCTAACTCTCCATATAAAGAGAAGACTTACTCATGCTCTGGTTATGCCACATGTATTGAATTGTCTGGAAGTTATAACTGCTACTGGGCCCAGATACGGCATGAGGCGACTAAGGCGGCAAAGATGACTGGCATGTTGAGCAGACTCATGGCGAATGTTGGCGGCCCGACACAGAGCAAGAGGAGGGTGATTATGGCAGTCACGAATTCGATCTTGCTACATGGGAGCGAGATTTGGGGTGATGTACTGGGTGAGAGAACCAAACGCAGGGTGCTCGAGGCGGTACAGCGGCGGCAGGGTTGCTTCGGCTTACTGCACGGTCTCGGGCGCTGCGGTCCTAGTGATATGTGGGGAAATACCCATAGACCTCTTGGCGCGCGAGCGGAGGGAGGCGTGAACTCCAGGGGGGAGGGCCTTGGTATTACTGCCATTAGTCTGAGACCCCAAACTGTCCGGCGGTGGCAGGACAGGTGGACCGCGGAGACGGTCGGCAGGTGGACGGCGATGCTCATTCTCTGCGTGGAAGTATTGATTCGGAGGAAATTTGGAAAAGTTAACTACTTCCTGACACAATTCCGCTCGGACCACGGATACTTCCGAAAGTACCTATACCGGATGGGCAGGGCAGATGGTCCCGACTGCATTTACTGTGGTATGACGGATGATGATGTAGAACACAATTTCTTCGACTGCATCAGAAGGCATACTGAAAAAAATGGAATGGCCTTCTGCCAGCGTGATAGGGAGGATGCTCGATTGCGAGGACAATTGGGACGCTGTGGCGCAATACGTGGGGTACGTTCTACGGAGGAAGAAGAGGTAATTCGATGTTTTGCTGCATAGCAGGCCCCTCTGACGGCGACCAGGGTATACGGGCCGGGGCCATGGTGCCGGCTGCAAACTTGGCGGACCCAGACGTGGGTGAGTAAGGGCGGTCCTGATTGGGACATCGCTCTGGGCCTTCCCGAAGTAATGCGGAAAGCGGTCCCGGCAAGGAATCTACCCAGAGGAGGAGGACGGAATTTTTTAGATGACGACGGTCGCTGTAAGTGCGAATAAAAAATATCTGCTATGTCTGTATTATTGTTCTATAAATTACGACGAATAGTATAGAGGATTGTTAAACTTATTGACAACATAAGGCCCAGTCATATATGTAGATATAGTTATGGAGCTGTAACTATACAGCTTTCGTGGTTGCTGTTTTGGTGATTATGCGAGATATAGAAATATGTATTCTTGTTGTTTTATATCGTTAATGATGAACGCGTTGTTCACAGGAATAAGCGGGTTTCGGGAACAAGTTTGTCGATTTCTATAGAGTGTATCGCATTATTAAAGCGCTAGAACAACGAAACACATCCCACATTCGGAGGATGCTAAATTTATTCAATTCCCCTATGAGTTTCTTCGTCTTCTCCTGCACACGAGCGAAAAAATACAAAATGCTTTTGAGAGTTGTATTGTGTTTTCCGTCACATATAGGCGGTATTAATAGTAATGAGTTCATTTGGAGTGAAGCATATCTTAGACCGTCTTAAAAGTCCTTACAGTCGTGAAAAATGTGCTTTGTTTGTCGAACATCACACTGGATTTTCTTGCCAAAAACGTCAAGAGCCTCTGATTTATATGGGTGGTATAACCATAATTATAAATGAAGCAGCATGATCCTGAATTCGTGGGTTTTTTGAACATTGAAAGCGACCCTCTTGGCATCACCCTATTCCGATATTTTTGCTTCATAAGCGCGATCGCAATTGGTGCTGATCCATAATTAAATAAATAAGAATGGCAAATGCTGCTGTCATCTTCAAAGGAAAGTTAAAAGGTTGAAAGTTTCGGAGAGAATGTCATTAAGAAAGGTAAGAAAAATAGTAAAAAAAAGATTCAAATATATAGATACGAGTATATTCAGAACAAAAAAAAAATTATACACCAAATTTACACTATTTTCTTCTACTTATTATAGCAGAACTCCACGTAGCAGGAATAACTTTAGCTGTACGTGGTTTCTGGCCTATACCTGAATTCCATACAGCCCATGTGCTTTGAAAGGAGAAAAACTGTTGCACTGATGCACCCTCCGCCCACGTCATGAGGAGTAGTGCAGTCATTAGAAAATGCGCATCAATGAGGACCTCCAGCGACGACTCAGTCCACCTTCCCAGGCCTCCTCAGCAGAGTCCTGTTGGAGTGATCCTTTGACAAAATCCTACCCAACTTACGGAATCCCCCATTATCTCAATGAATTCACAGAAAGCCCTCCAGGAGCACTGCTTAGCCCCCGGATAGCTCTCTGATATTCTCTCAAAGCTACCCTACAGTTCCAGAAATCCCTGTTCATAAAACATTCGTTGAAGATCTTCCAGACCATCTCCGAAGGCTGGTATATTCTCCATTTCACCCTTAGGAATAAGTCTTCTTGTTGCGCGAAACCGGACATGCAGCCTTGAAGGCCATTCGATAGGTTTCCTATAGGAACGTCCCGCTCCTACAATGCCGTAACTGATGGTATGTGACCAGGGCCAGGAACGTCTACAGCAAAAAGTATGCAGCGTATATTTGGCTTTAAAGTTTTGATGGTTCATCGAATCATGAATCGATTAGCATGGGGATGTACAAAATCCTAGTTTTGCGTGGGTTTCGGAATACCCTGTACAATGTGAATCTTAAATATTATCGTCTTACGTCATCTTCAGCTTGTTGTTACACTTTGAAACCCCATTGTTTTAAGCCAACCACAAAATAAACCAACAACAAGAAAATCAGAAACAAAAACCATATTTTACTAGAAATTTTATGAAGTTGTTTTGTGGAGATGAAATTGTGTTGTCAACGGAGGGGTTACGAGAAACATAAAATTTTCAATTTCAAGCAAATTTGTTCATAAGCATGTTAATGCAAATACAACAACAATACTAAGGAAGATATAAAATGTTAAGGAAAATGGGAGAGATAAAACAGGAAAGTATTGCATTTGCCAGTGCAGATGTGCCTGCTATTGGTGACATCTGAACTTGAAAGGTAAGGTAAGGTAAGGTGAAGTAAAACATATGCAACTGAAATAATGGAATTGTTGCTAAATATTAATTTTAAAAGAAATAACTGTGGATAAAAGTGTAGTGGATTTCAAGTGGCTTTTTTACATTTCAGTTATTATTGCACTCATTTCTGCTTAATATACAGATAATTAAATGTTTTAAAATTCATTATTGTAAAATCGTAATTTTGTTTTAATAAATCAAACAGTGGTCATCACCTCTTTTGAGATGAGTAAGGTTAAAGCTTCAGAATGAGCTAGCTTCGCAAACCTCCACACCCATCTTAACAGATGTTCTGCATTGGTCCATAATAAAATATTCATATCAGGTATCAATATAAATAAAAATATTTTTGTTCCAAGTACCAAAAGGGGTATAATTATACCACTTATATGTTCGAATTTAAAAAAAGTATCAAATATATTTAAGATTTTACTAAGAAGACTAGAATGTAATTTAAATTTCATTTATATTTTTATTATTTCAGAAGACTGTTCGAAACCAAAAAGGACCAACAATTAGTTTTTACACATTTATCTCCCAAAATTTACAAATGTCAAAAAAGTACCAGTCTAACTTTTTTTATCCCCAAAACTTGGAAATGTGAAATAAGTAGCAAGCTAACTTTTTCTGTGGATTACGATACATTTTAGTTCGAACCATATTACTTCCGAAGATATTAGATTACTAATTTTGCTGTTTTTTTTTATCCTTTCTTACCTCTTTAGCATTTGAATTTTCAAAAATTGCTTTTTAGTGTAAACCACCAACAACATCGAGATCGGAGTCGACACACAAAGCTTCTCTCTCTTTAATCGTTATGGGTGGCCGACGATCACAGGTGATCACTGACTCAGACACGTTACTCATTGATACGTTTGGATAAAGTATATAAATTAAATATGAAGAACTTCTGTAAAATTTTTAGATACAATAAATTGCTAGTTAGGCCTAACGTGGTACATGTCAATAAAAATCCAGCGAAGTTTCGTGAATTTTATGTTCACTTCTTCAGAAATGGCGCTAATGGTTACGATAGGTGGTGATGGCTGAAGTACTCTGCACGTTGATTACAATTCCAAAAATTTCCTTTGTTCAACCCCAGTTAAATGGGCGATGGCACGATGGATGGTAGTCTGCACGTTGACTACAAAACCAAAAACAGACCTGGGTCCTACCCCAGTTACAGACTAAAATTATAAAATAAAAATAAACATCTCGCATTTTTCTGATGTGCATTAGTGTGGCTTTGTGTGTCAGTTGTTGTCGGAAGGTTTCAGTGGCGAAGGCATAGTCACTGGTCACTGAACAATACCGACTTCAGCTGATAGCAATCCACAATCGCATCAGAACGCCCTCCTTCATTAGTATTGTGTAGCACCGGCAAGTAAAATAATAACAAAATGGCTACTAAACCGAACCTTCAGCACTGCTACGAGTATAAACAAAGAACGTGCAAAAGCAGAGCTGCAAAATAATTAACCCTTAAGAGGACACCAGGTCCTGGCCAGGCATTTTTTGACTTTTTTTGAGTTTTTTACATAGATAATAAAAACCTACCGTCCTGATTTTTTATGAATTCCTCAAATCAAGTGTTTTGTGCAGAGAAATGAAGAGAACCCGTTGTTTTTTTATGTGTGGGCACAGCAGTTGCCCTGCAAAAATTTTTATTCACGTTTGTAACACCAGGGCCTGGCCAGGCCTCATGAGTTTTCGTTTGAAAATGAATGTAAACTAAATGACTAGATGAGTATAAGCAAAGTGTAACGGTATTTTATTTTTTGCTTTTTATAAAAAAAAACAAACATTCTGTTTTACATTTTATGAAATACTTAGGTTTGTGTTGTCAGTTGATCAAATAGTGCATTAGAATGAGTACTGAAGTAGATAAAGTTTTAGAAACAGTTTCTAAACGTGACCCGAACTATTTTGAAAAGCTGGCAGAGGCGATAGCTACTGATATAGAAAATGAATTCGAAAACGATGCTCATGAAGTTGAAGATGATAATATAGAATATGACTATTCGGATATTGAGGACCAATTGGAAATCGATAATGAAATTGAGAGCTCGTCAGAAAGCGAAGAAGAAAACGAAATTGAAAATCAAACAGCCAATTCTAATGATTTCTTTTTTGGAAAGGATAGAACAGCATGGTCAAAGGCACCTCCAGTTTCTAGACGATATATGGCACATAACGTACTGAAGTGCAGTGGTGGACCTACAGCTGAAGATATTTTTGAACTGGACATTTTCAAAAAGTTTTTTTCAAATAATATAAAAGAAATTGTAGTACACGAAACAAATAGACACGCCAAAAAAAATAAACCGGATAATAAACAATTTTGGAAAGAATTTACAACGGAAGAGCTAGACGGTTTTATAGGAATATTGATATGTGGCGGGGCAAATCATTGTAATACACAGCCTGCTTCAGAACTATGGAAAACTACTAATTTACCTTTATTTCGGGCAACAATGTCTTTGAAAAGATTTAAAGAGCTATTGCGGTTCATACGGTTTGATGATAGCCGTACTAGATCATTCCGATCTGAGTCCGACAAAGCAGCTCCAATACGAGATGTTTGGAACTTTTTGAATTTAAATCTTAAAAATAATTATAAACCACACGAAAACATTACTGTCGATGAACAACTGTATTCGTTCAGGGGAAGAACAAAGTTTACGCAGTATATTCCTTCAAAACCCGCTAAATATGGAATCAAAATTTGGTGGGCGTGTGATGCAAAAAGTCATTTTCCTTTAGAAGGAAATATCTATACTGGAAAAGATCAGAACTAAATTCGAGCTGAAAAACAGGGAGAAAATGAGTTATTGCGACTTGCGATGCGTTATAAGGGATCTGGTAGAACAATTGTTACCGATAACTTTTTTACCACGCTAGATGTATGTAAACGGTTAATGACTATTGGATTAGGTTTCGTTGGTACACTTAGAAGCAATAAACGATGCATTCCATTAGAAATGAAAAAACATTCAAAGCGAGAAGTGTTGTTAAGTGAATTTGGATTTCACGATAACATTGCAATATTCTCTTACGTTCCAAAGAAAAATAAAGCTGTTATTTTATTATCTACAGTTCATTATGATACGTCTGTTATTGGAGTGAAGAAAAAACCGGAAGCAATCGTTCACTATAACAAAACCAAAACAGGTGTAGATGTCATGGATCAAATGCGTGGCAAATATACTACTAAACGAAGAACAAATCGATGGACTCTAGCACTTTTTCACAATATGATTGACATAATGGCTTTAGCTTCCTACATAATATACGATGAATATTTGTCTGTCAAGTATAAAGAAGGTGCCAGAAGAAAATTTTTGTTGCAACTTTGGGAACACCTTGTACGCCCTTGTGTTGAAGAACGGGCCAAGAACAAAAAAATTATAGCAAATTTTGTTAGTCGATCAGGAATAGAAGCTTTCCTTAATAGAAACATTCAGGTAATGTAATAGAAATTAAAATTATTCAGAATATGTAATTATTTATTCAATTTCCACAGGAACCCGTAAACACTGTAAGTCAAGAAAGTGGACCTGAATTTCTAAAAAACAAATCAAAGTCCATAATTTGTAAAGACAAAGATAACGTAAAACGTAATACTAGATTTTTCTGTAAATTTTGCAAAAGTCCTGTTTGTCTTCAACACTCTAAATGTGATTACATATGTTTTAAATGTAATCAAGTTTAAAGTTCAACTTAATTTTAGTTTAAAAAAATTTTATCGCCTTATGTTTTCTTAGTGTTGACAGAACTTCCAGACAGAACTTTAATTGTTTACTGTAGTTTTTCCATTAGCATTTAATTATTTATTTTCCATTTACACTTTGTTTTCTTTATCATACTATAGTTTCTTCTTTTCTTATTTTGACGGAGCACGAACTAAAATGAAAACAATGTAAAACAACTTGTTGGTTGGCAATTGTGTGATTATGGCATCACATAAGAAACAGTCAGACAATAAGAAATAGGGAGAATGACAAAGACAAGTAAAAGAACGGAAAAAATATTTTTTTCAATATTTTCAATTTGGTGTCGTTTATATCATATCAAAGCCAATCAGAAGAGGGCAAACACTACGTTGACGGTCTTCGAGGAGAGTGCTATTCGCGCCACTTTAGCACATTCAAAATTCAATATTTACCATTCTCTTGCAGACACAAAGTTCAAATTCATTTAGGTTTAAAACTCTTTATCACAACAAAAAAAAAATTAATTTAAACAATCGGGCGGTCCAGTGTACTACCATAATAATAAGATTATAAAATATAGACGCGCAACTCATTAAAAACTTAGGTTTATGGGGACCGTCCCCAGTACAAACCAAACAATATATAGCTCCTCGTGACTGAATGCCAAAGCACCATATTAGTTTTAGGAGCCAGTGAAAAATTTTAGAAGTCATTCATCTACTTCCGGAATATCAATAACTGTACATTTTCGCCTCCTTAGGAAGTTATTGAGACAAAGATTTAGAAATATAATAAGAAAGGCATTTTATTCTACAAAAATTGTTTATGTGTACATATGTACATATGTATAAAACAAGTGACTTTATTATTTATTTTATCGTAAATTGTAAAATAATCAATTGCATTTCTATAAAATAAATATAATTAAATTAGAATTTTTATAGAATTGGGCCCAATCTCATGATATGGCATTAATAGCATTAAAATTAAGCGATAAGCAACTTTTCATAGCTCCGTAAGAGTAATCAAAAACTAGTTTATTTCGGTAAATTGAATTAAACACCCGGCATTGTCATGAAGTATATAAAAGGTATGTAAATACAAGTATGTACATCGCCGTTGTAGTTTATTTACCTCTACATAAATGACAATGAACTCAAAAATTAAAGGGAACGAAGGAAGAACGAAATAGGCAAGTTATTTTCTCCTGCCAGATATACAAAAAAAATATTTTACTTACAGATATATTAACAGTGCCTAGTGGATATATTCAAAAGTGGTCTGAGGTTTCAATTATTTTTCAGGCCCTAGCTGAATCGCAAAACAAAATTATTTATACTTTATTTACGGTTTGCTGCTCTTGTACTTGACTATGTATTGTTTTATATATTAAAAAAATTTTTCTTTGGTTCTTCTTCACACCAATTGCAATATTTCTCTTTGACACTCTCTTATATTTTAAAATATTCCTTCCAAAATCATCATCACTTTTCTATACACTAATTAATTAAATTTTTTTCTCTTCTGATGAAATAAAATTAAATTTGTATTCTTTAACTTTAATTATGTATTTCGTTTTAACTTTTCACTCTACTAAAGTTTACATTTGATTTTGTTACGTGCGATGATTGTTTAAGAATTACTTACGTATCATATTTAATATTTTTCCTCACTTCAGCAATTGAAAACTCGTTCGATTGAGAGAGATAGCTAGAGGTTATCGAATAGATGTGACTATATATGATATACATAATAAAAATTATATATATTTTTATTCCTCTTATGGGCTTTTCTTGATCTTCTTTTGGTACGATGTCTTTAACACTTAAAACCCCATAATCACGTTTACAAAAGATTTAAAGTTACTTTTGAAAAATATATAAACAGGTATTTAGCAAGTCATGTAATTGGTGTATATGATGTGGTTGGTTTTGTTCTCCGTTCCTTTTTTTCTTTTTATTTATCGATAGACTTAAAGATATGGCTTTCTAACCAATTTTTCAGTAGATATTCTGGTGTCTTCTAAAGACAAAGTTCGTTAAAATTCGTTTACCAATTCGGTTTACGATCAACCTAATAGTTCACTTAGCAATTTCGAAACTTTTTAGGGTACCAAACAATTTAGTTAAAAATTATAGTTAACACGTTGGCTAGCAATCTAGTTATCAATATAGATAACTCTTTGGTTAACAATTTATTTGCCAATTTGGTTGTCAATTTACTTAACAATTTGGTGTCAAATCTATAAAAGAAATAAAGTGTTGTTTTATAAAAATTAATAGCTTATGAATATTACCCTTTTGGACTGGCACCAGATTTAAAAATTTTATAGGTATGAATGCCGCAAATCACTTGCTTCCTCAGCAACACCAGTTCAAATTACAAATTGGTTTCCCCTCAATTCAATAAGATAAGTATTCATATTCTTAACTTTTATATTGTCTTGCACGGTGTTATGTTTCTGTGTATAAAAACTTCCAATCCAAAGGAACGTGTTTTCATAACACGAGAAGTAAAAATAAAAGACCGCGTTTAGCAAATTTCTGGCTTTTATACCAAAACTCTAATGTTGGTCAAATAGCTTAATAGTAAGATTTTTAACCGACCAATACAAAAGTTTTAAAATTAATATATTAAATTCGTGGTGAAATTGTATCGCATGGTTTTTCTTCTGTTTCGAGCACAATCTCAATGTTGTATTCAAGTAAACTAGCCGTTACGGTTTCGTTGTATTTTTGAAATAGATATGTATCCGACAGCACCATTACAAATTTTATACAATTGTTTTATGTTTTAAACAAATTATTCACGGAAGAAAGGTATGAAAATTCAGATGACATTTAAAAATTTTTTTAATTAAAACTATTTAAAAGAGGGTGGAGATGGCACGATGGATGGTAGTCTGCACGTTGACTACTAAACCAAAAACAGACCTGGGTTCAACCCCAGTTTTAGACTAAAGTTTTAAAATAAAAATAAACATCTCGCATTTTTCTGATGTGTATGAGTGTGTCTTTGTGTGTCAGTTGTTGTCGGAAAGTTTCAGTGGCGAAGGCATAGTCACTGGTCACTGATCAATACCGGCTTCAGCTGATACCAAGCATCAGACGTCCCCCTTCGTCGGTATTGTGTAGCACCGGCGAAGTAAACCAATAATAAAAATGGCTACTGAACCGAAGCTTCAGCACTGCTAAAAGTATAAACAAAGAACGTGCGAAAGCAGAGCTGCAAAAATAATAATGTAAGCTTCACCTCCTGTCGTTTCTCCTACTATCCCTTTCCTATAGTTCCAGCACAATGCCTCGCATGTGTTGGAGTAATCTCATGAGTGCTGGTCCCAGATAAAAAAAAAATAAAAATTATATTAATATTTAAGAGTTCGAAAACTACCAGAGAATAATATAAAGGGAAATTCATATAAATATACATACATATGTATGTAGGATGTAACAACACTATTAAGCACTCTCCCAGATTGTAGATTATATTAACATAGGTTTATTCAATAAAGATTTCTTATACAAATGAATTTTTACCGGCTTAATACTATGTACATAATTCACATACATGGAATTATTGGCTACATTGAGCACTTGTTAGATTGTATTTTAATCTATAACTTTTGTTCGGTATCAAACACCTTTTAGTTTTTAAGTTGTATTTTTTAGTTTATTTGATGTATATTTATAGTTCGGTATCAACCACCTTTTAGTTTTAAATTGTATTTTCTAATTCATACTGTTTTTCACTTCTCTCAACCTTTCTATCCGGCGTCTACTCTACTAATACTTCTTCTAGTTCTTCTGTTCGCTCTCACCCGCTCAGTGTTGCATATTCTAGTCTATTCAATTGCCAAGTTTAATCCCCGATCCCACATGTATGTATGTATGTGTGTTTACAGGGATGAGCACTGCGCATGAGATGCATTGTGCCGAAACTATGAATATAGGTTAAGGAAAGGGCATAGAGAGAATAGCGTTGTTGGACATTTGATTTTAATTTATTCCACATACGCACTGTTGTACTCGTATATAAAAAAACTGATAGTATATATATATATATATATATATATTATATTTTGATAGATGATATCAACACAAAAACACTAATTTACTAATCAGCTGTTGTCTAACTATTTGTTAACCAATGATATTTGGCGGTTTAACTAATAGAAACAAAAAGCTTTGAATCAAATATTATTAGTTAAACTATTGCTATTAGGTAACAAATGACTGTGAACTTGGGCATTAAAGTAATAAATTTGCTGTACTTTGTTGTAACTAGTCAGCAACCAAAAAAAATTACTTTTGGCTTGAATTGCTTGTTTGCACATCAGAACGCCCTTCTTCGTCGGTATAGTCGGGCGAAGTAAGATATGCTACTAAAATGAAGTTTCTAAAATTTAATACGTCTTCTTGACATCAGAGACTCTACAACACTGCTATAAAAACAAATATCGTGCAAACAGTGTTGTGAGACAGTAAAGATTGCATACATATCATTTCTCCTACTATTCCTTTCGCCTAGTTCCAGCACAATGCACCGCATGTGTTGGCATCATCTTCTCAGTGCTGGTCCCAGAAAAAAAAGCAGTTGTAAGATAGTGGATCTTTACTTCCTGTCACTTCTCTAACTACACCTTCCAGCACAATTCACGGCATGTGTAGAGGTCATCTCCTGTTTACTGGGGCAAGATAAAAAAAAGAGCGATCGATATCGTTTGATATCATGAAACATTCAGTAAGTTCTTTATTTCTTTCTTTCTGATTTCACACAGTAACATAAGAAATGAGTGGCTGTATATGCATGCACATGTGTCGGCGTGTAACAGTCTAGCTTGCTTCAGTTTAAAGATTTAGTGGTAACATTAGCATAGATGTTTTTGATGTTTTTAAATTTTTACTTTTAATATTTCACTATATTGTTGCTGTCAGTGTTTTGTTGTTATTGTTCGCTTTGTTAACGGACGTATTACATTATTATATATCCTGCATGCCATTTAACTGACAGCTTTTGTATTGAAACGGATGTTTATTTGTAGCAGACTTGATAATTGTGTTAAATTAAACTACACTAAACCGAATAAGTGAGTGGAAAAAATTATATTTGAAGGGAGAAAAGGCAAAAACTGCAGCTAACAAAAAAAAAAAATACGTGCGTGTGTTGAGAATGACAGGAGGATTTAAACTAAAACATGCATGGAAAAAATGCCATTTAACTAAATTCAATATAAAACGTGTTAATTTATTGCAAACTATAAAAAACTAGACTAATTGAATTTAAAAACATACGACCAGTCAATACGAGGGTGATCACAAAAGTGTGTATTTTTTTAAAGAAATTTCTTAGAGAATTTTGTAATGATATGCAGAATTGGTTGTTTTGGTGATAAAATTTGTTATATTGTAATTTTAGCAGTTTCACGAAACAACATGTTCCCTCAGACATGAAAAAAGTTTACTAAATTTGAGGAAATTTAACTTAACTTGAAGAAATTCGGGAATGATTTGGATCCAAAGAAAATTTTTAATCAAGTATACAATTTTCTTAAAAATAAATAAAAAACATTTCGGCTCAGTAACTAAAAATTAGTTAGATTTTATTAGAAATCACTTAAAGCATCCTTTTTACTAATCAGTAATTCGTACACATGTGTGACTCACTTTAATAATTAATTATATTTTTTCCCCAACGAAGTATATTTTTTGAAGTTTCCGCATGTATTTCCATTATTAAGTAAATTTCTCTAAATAACATAAAAATAACATTTAATTTATTTCATTTAAAAAAATAATGATTTTGGTGGGATATAATACTTACTATTTAACAATATCAGGTGTATTGGAGGAGATTTAATGGAATCAGCTGAAAAATTGTTTAACCCTTCTGAGTTATATTCGACTATATATGAAAAAAATTTGTTAATAAGATATAACATTTAGTTTTTGCATTAATATTTTCCCATTTAATGAATCTATTTCTTGAATTTTAAATGCATTAAACGATGGAATATAAAAAAATATTTAAAATTTAATAAAATTTAGACTTTTGCGTATTTGACCGTACTGTATTTGACCAAGGAGGGTGGCGATGGTCGAAGTAGTCTGCTCGTTGACTACAAAACGAAAAATTTCTCCTGGTTTCAACCCCAGTTTTAGACTCATAAAAACATCTTGCAGTGTTCTGTTGTGTCTTTGTGTCAGTTGTTGTCAGAAGGTTTCAGCGGCGAAGGCATAGTCACTGGTCACTGAACAGTAACGGCTTTAGCTGTATCCAATAAATAATAAATTACTAAAAATAGCATCAGAGACGTTACAACACTGCTACAAATAACGTGCAGAAAGCAGTGTTGTAAGATAGTGAAGCTTCACCTCCTATCATTTCTCCTACAATCCCTTTCCTCTAGTTCCAGCACAATGCACCGCATTTGTAGGGGTTATCTCCTGAGTGATTGTCCTAGATAAAAAAAAAATAAGTATAAATTCTGAAAATGACGTACAAAGTTTAATAGCTAAGAATAGCGGTATGTTTTTTCTGGCAGTTATATTCTTAGTATAAGACTTAAGTTGTCTGTGCTTAGATTCGAAGCCAAAAGTCCACAAATATATAAACGTGCCAGAGTGTTTTAATATTCTGGCATAACGAGATAAAAAGTAACGTTTGTGTTTTAAACCATCTGTAAAAGCTCAACATAATTTTTATTTTGATTGTCAATATGTGATCTTGAATTAGAAGTAACTCGATTAAATTTATTACAAAATACCACAGTCTATCAATGGAAAATAATGTGCGAATGTAAGAATTTCCCTGCGTGACATCTTGAAGTGAAATGCCTTTAAATAATGCATTTGTAAACCGGGAGACTTGTTCCCATATTCTGTTTCCGCATAATTAAAGTTTGTTTGTTTTCTTATATTTAGAAGTTCTAGATCAAACAATAGACAATAATAAATAGATGAATACTATGACATAACTCATAATTTAAAATTCCTTCGAATACATCGTAATTTTAGCAGTTTCAGCGAAACAACATGTTCCCTTACTTAGGGCCTGTTCGTAAATACATCACTGCACTGCATAATATGGTTCCTTTGCACAGCTTTTGGTAAGCAGTTGTTTAGGATGTTTATATTAGCCCATTAGATTTTTGCATTGCAGACGAGTGAAAGTACCAGTTAGTGCCAGAAAAATATATAATCAACATTTTTAAGAAAAGTTACAAAAATGAGAAAAGTATAACCAAATTTTTAAATTGTGTTTTTTATTTAACAGTTGTACTTTAACTTCAAATAGTAACTTTAAATTTACAATAAAACTTGCAATAGTGAATTACATTAAATTTTGTATAACATATATAAGACACTCAAAATAGTATTCGTTCATTTCGTGTTGCATTTAGAAAATACTTTCAGTGAAACACCAAAATCAAAAAACAAATGAACACAACACATGACACTATCCGACTGCTGACTTTTACTAGTTTTCGAAAGAGATTCGTTTTCAAACAAGGAAATTTTACGTAGCAGCTCAATGTAGGAAAACAACTAAAAATAAAATTCTTTAAAACTAAAATGTCTAAATCACGTTCAAACAAGGTAGTCTGAATCAGGGAATAATTGAATAATTAACACTTTCAAATCAGTACTTAATCTAGTTAAAAATTTCACTTGATGACAATTGTACTAAAAACCCAGAAAAATAAAATAAAATTAATTCTTGAATACTGAGAATATTTTTTTTAAATATTGAAATAATACTGAGGGAATTTTTGGGAGACAACCAACGTATTGTTAAATATTTACAAATTATGTGCAGTTCAGTACAAAAGTAGTCTTGAAATTTCGGAAATTCTTCTGTTCTCTTAGAGGTTTTAGAGTTATAAATTATCTCTTTTATAAACTCATCTCTATCAATTGGGAATATTTTTATGAATCTCTTTAGGACATTAAGTTCAAAACATAAGATATACAACAATTGGGAAATAATAACCCTTAACTTATGCGTGAAAAGTTTTAGTACACCTGTCAGAACAATACAATTATCCGTTGCAATGCCAAGCATATTTTTCAATGGAATATGATTTTTACTTAAGAGTTTGTTTGAAGAGTAGTGTTAAATATTCCACTTGCGGTAAAATCCTCAATTCGAGACAATTCGAAAAACAATTATTATTATAATCATTGAAAATGATTATTAAGGGTCCTCATGAAAACGTGTAAATGCCTCGCAAACTGCCCACTTTTGCCACTCTCACAAATTAACTGCCAAAAATTTTATGGAATTTCATCTGCACAAACTTTGAAAATTTGCCTAACAATTTGGACTCGTAAACTTGCGTTGTTCAATTGTGCATTTACTAAAACAACTTTTTCGCCATAAAATTTATCAAAAATAGTAACTTCTGCTAATAATCTGAGCAATTGAGTCTTTCGCTCTCTTAGGGCATTTACAATTTACAATTTTTAGACAAAAATTTTAATTTTTAGTATTTATTTAATTTCATTTTATATTGACTTTTGCTGAAAATGGGAATGCAGATCGACCCTGTATTATCTCCAGTACCCTAAGTTCCAGTACAATTTAGTGGTTTTCTGGCAAGTTTAAAAGGAGGTTCAGTGTGGAAGCATCTCTGATGTCAAGAAGCCGTATTAAATTTAGAACCGTCGTTTTTAGTAGCTCTTTGTAGTAATTAGGAGGGCGTTCTGATGTGGTTGTGGATTGGGTACAGCTGAAGACGTTACTGTTCAGTGACCAGTGACGATGCCTTCGCCACTGAAACCTTGCGACAGCAACTGACATAAAGACACACAAATGCACATCACAAAAAATGCGAGATGTTTTTATGAGTCTGAAACTGGAGCTGAACCCAGGAAAGTTTTTCACTTTGTAATCAAAGTGCACACTACTTCGACCATCGCCACCCCCTAATTCTATATTAGAGATTAAGAAAGATTTGTTATGTTTTGTTATTATTAATTTTTTTTTTGATTAAATAGTTTCCTTTATGAAAATAATATTATAAAATAAATTTCTTTTGCAATGCGAATTTTACTAAAAAGAGTACAATTGTATTAACTTTATCATCCCTGGTCAGAATACCATATTACAGATAGTGAGTGTGTTGTCTAACTAATATATTATAAATACGTTTTTGCATGTTCGAAATTTAACATGTCTTACGGGTGAAAAACAAGAATTTGTATACACATATTTAAAAAGTTTTGGTAAATTAAAAAACAAATCACATCTCTACATAAAAGAAAACCAATTTCGGTTAGAAATAACCAACAACGGCTGCCAGTAGTTATTTTTAAAGTATGGCACTAAAAATGCAATACAATTTTATTGTTCATTGTTAGTTTTGTGTATGCTTACGCACACACACTTAAATGTATAAAAGTAAGCCACATGTTGTACAGTAAAATATACGAAACATGTGCTGAAAAAATCTAGATGAAGTTACCGCTACAAAAGTAGAAATTTAACACTCACACATTTAAGAAATTAAACTGTTGCTTGCTTGCGCAAGGAAAATATTGCTCATATAAATATATACATACACAAATACGTAGATGTAGTAGATAAATTGTATACATAAGTATGTATATAGAAAAGAATTTCGCTCTCCTGTACCAAAGAGGGAATACTCACTCTCAGAGAACATGGTTCGTTATGTAAATAATATAACAGTGAGAGATATGTTTACATACTTATTACTTCATTACTGTTAATCAGAGTAAATTATAAAACAGTTTACAATAATACATTCTTCGGAAGAGGTACTTTAACTTAAAATAGCAAGCAAAACTATTTAGAGACAGGGAGCGAGCAAAGATGACGGCTACCAATAGTTGCTGTAAGTATTTATTACCACAAACTCCCATTCCCGCATTTCTAATTTCAATCTGTAGGGAAGAAACTGCATAAGAATTTGACCTAAATGTATATTTAAATATTTGTGCTTGGTATCTCGGCATTTATCTAAGGCTAAAGTTTTCCTTACCAGAAAGTCATAAATATTATTTAAAAGTAATTTATGTAAATGAAAATATACGAAAGAGTACATCGGCAGCCAAAACAAGAAGAAAATATAGAAAAATATTGTGGCCAGCATTCTAAAATAAGACATGAAGTAATAAACACTTTTTCATAATTCATCTTATCTTACATCATAATGTTTTTATCTTCTATTAATATGCAGAGTGAATATCGAAACAGACTCGGACTATCATGTTCCACTGGATCAATGGAGGGTATTAAGCCGAGCTTTTTAAATTTTCAGTTTTTTCAAGAAATTAACTAACATCATTAATATCTATCTACTGTGAAATTACACGTTATTCAGTTTTTTTATCTTGGACCCATATGAGTAGGCATTTACAATACATAGGCTTACACAATACTGACAATGGTGTTCAAGATTAACGTCAGCACCTGCCCATGGGGCCTTATCTGACGGTGGTCTTAACACCGAGTAAATTTTTGAAATGATTCACTAGCGCCCCCAGAGCACTGATAAGCAAATGAGCCCGTAGGCCACCTACTTCCAGAGTTGGGTAGCAAATCATGTATAGTTATCCCTTAATTCTATAATGCACCTTGTTGAGGTGTTCGAGCTGTCATGACTCTTGTCACATCAGAATGTTTTTATGTCAAGACCCATTTAACAGTAAAACTGTTGGTTCGAAACACATTCCGGTGACTACTGTCGAATGGCAACAGCACCTAGTAGAGTAAAAGTCATATCATTAATATGTGTGTTTACGATTAGACCAAAAACTCCACTCCCTGCGATTTTTAGGTATTAAACCACAGCCACTACGAGTCCTTACCCATACCAGCACACACTATTTAACTTTCGGGGTAGACACGAAGTACTCGCAAGGAATACATCAGTCTTTAAACCCGTACTTATTGTTGGGAGTGTGGGGACAAGCTGGTCCCGTAGTGCTAGATTCGAATCCAACTGGTATTAACCAGTCGTTCATCAATCTCTAGTCAGATTTCGAAGAGTCACCTCTTCTGTCATTTTCGAACCTCAGGGAGGAACAAGATAATGCTGCACCTTGAACACAATACTGACCAAGGAGGGCGTTCTAATGTGGATTGGTTACAGCTGAACCGGTACTTTTCAGTGACCAGTGACTATGCCTATGCTGAATACCTTCAGCCTTCGACAAACAACCATGGATACCTCACTTTCCCGGAAATATTGATTTTCGAATCGCTTATGGATCTGCCATTAAACAAATCGCGCAATGTCACTTGCATTGTCACATTGCGCAATTCACACAACATTTGTTCCCATTATCTCCTGTTTTTGATAATTTTGCTAAATATATTGCTTCCTTTCTGGAGATTTACTGAACGCATCCGTGCTGTTGGGTAAGCAGTTACAGCGTTGACTCTGCATCCAAAAGATTCTCCGTTAAAAACCCGCGCAGACCAAACATTTTTCTATTGTGTCTGTTCTAACAACGCACATAATAAAATGAATCTCTTTAGCATTGAAATAAATACGTCAACAGAATACTAGAGACACAGCAGCGCCCTCCATCCTTCTATCACTTCTTATCATTAGTTTTTCGTACTGTACTTAATAATGTGAAAAAGAATGATACTAACTTATATTTGCATTGCACGATTCTGCCAGCATAAGCATTTCATAATTTGTCGTAAAGGATATAAAGAATTCCAATAAGTCTTGATATATACTAGTGATGTTCTTCTAGCTCATGATTGGAGCAAAATTTCAGATTGAATATTCCTATTCGTATTCGACGAATATTGCCGCAGATATTCGTATTCGCCAATATTAAAAATTGGTATTAGTAACATCACTGGCATGTACATAAAAAGTTCAATAGTTGAACATAATTTGTTAACCGATTTAGCATTTTTCCAACATAAGTTCCTGTCAATACTGTATTCAACTTAACAAAAAAAATTTGCTCTTACGTGAAATTTGTTTATCTAGTGTTATTTTTTTCCATGTCTCATCAGTTGAAAATTTACAAATATACTACAGTATTCATCAAAAGTTAATAAAAATTTCTAGTGTTCATTTATATCTATGCTTGCTATTTAATATCTAGTCAATAACGTATCCGACACAACTTGCTAACTTTTAAATTAAGGTGCAGGTAAAGCAACTAAAGCAACTAATCAATATTCATATTTGTAGGTAAGAATTGTAATTAAACTTTTATTAAAATTTTTTGTTCATGAAAAAAGTGCACTTATAATTCAAGTAGTTAAGATAATGGCGTTTTCCTTTCTGACAAAAGTGTTGCGTACATACATATATGCTACATTTCGTTACTATTCGTGTTCCACTCTAAAAAATATGTAACATTTTAAAAAGCGATAACGTTCTCTGTCGAATATGTTGCACGAATAACTGGCGAAATATGCAACATATTTGACCCTCTACTCTAAAGTTACGGCGAGATACTGATTTTTTTTACATCTTTGATAAATACCTTTTTATACAAATAAGAACTTTTATTCTTGTGATTTTATTTGCTAAATCGGGAGACTTATAAAAAATCATTATTATGTTTATTTGTTACTATTATTCGTAAAATTATTCAAAAAACCGTGAAACAGTAAATCGATAAATATACGTTAATGTTTAGAATGAAATATTTTGTAATATAAAAGGTATAACTTTTTCAATGTATTGGAAAACTGTATAAAATGTTTTCCATCGAAAAGGCAACATTGTATTCAGAAAGAAAATCAAGTCTTAAACAAAAAAAATCAACATAAAAAGTGATTCATGTAAAATAAATATTTATGACTTTATGGAAAACTGTGATAAAATTTTATAAACTCTATGTTTTTACTCGCAACGTACTAGTGATGAGGTTAAATCATTTATCATTTTTGTAACTCCTTATTTAACATCATGTAGTTCTATTATGCTACTGTGGTATATTAGTAAACTTTTAAAAATAGATGTGTATTCAGTCATATGTCGTTGAAAGTTTCTGTTACGAAACTAACATTGTCATCATCAGTGCATATGTAACTTATTATAATGCGAGAAAACCGTATTTCTTTTTGGATTTCGAAATTCAAGTTTAATTTCAGAGGTGCAATTTTATTAGTACTTATTTATTTGAGCACAAAATGAAATAACAAATTTAATGTTTCTTTTATCATACATACTTATATCACAACTGGAGGTTTTTGCGGATTTTTCCAGCCCATGTGGAATGAGAGAAAAACAATTACGCTCAAAGTCAAACAATAAAAACAAGCATAAAATGTGAATGTGTGTATTTGAGGATCCCTGCTCTAGTTATTTCTAAAGCACTTGACAGTGGTAAAGATCACTTTTGTCTAAATTTATTGCTTTTCGTGTCGGTGGTAAATTCCATTGTTTAATATCAAGCTTTTTCAAAGATCGCGCTGTAAGAATTGTTATAGACAGGATCTCGTCCAACAAGTTTAAGATTAATTCATATGTACCGCAAAGCTACATTCTTCCTCATACTCTTTTTTTATCTTTCACAATGACCTTATGTCTGAAACTTTCCATTGTCACTCTTAATCGTTTGACCGTAGGCCGACATCGACTATGATAGCAGAGCTAACGCAAAATATGAATGATTCATTAAATATGACCTCACAGAAATATCGAAACGGTGTCACGCGAACACGGACGATTTCAACGCTCAAAGGACTCAATGCTGTATGCTTCCACACATATGCAAGCCCCATCAGACTGCTTCATCTGTAATTATTGGGGGTATAACTGTTCAAGAGTCAGAAGCTCTCGATGTTCTTAGCATGACAATTCAGTATTATGTTTGATGGACTTAGTAAATTTTCAGGTCGCAAAAGAAGCATTCAAGTGTCCCAGCTTTTTAAGATGGTAAAAGGCATACTTCACTTCAACTGATCTACATACTACACGGTGGGCCAAAAGTAACCACCCGGGACATAAGTAATCACCCGATGTTCTTTTGCTGTAATTTTTTTTAAGACAAATTTTGGTACTGCTTATGATATGGGCTAAGTGACCGCCGCCAGAGTTGATGACCATACTTGCAGATCCAAAGGTTTTTATTATATAAAATTACAGCAAAAGGACATCGGGTGATTACTAATGCCCCGGGTGATTACTTTTGGTCCACCGAGCAACGTAGCGTCTCAAAGTTGCGTTACAATATGCTCTAATGAAATCAGGGAATCTGTTCCCGAAATCCGTTCATTAATGCGCACAACGCGTTCATCATTACAATCGCTATAAATAAAGACCTATTCCTCCTATTTGAATTCATGAATTCGCTTTGCTTATTCCTATCAATTTTCTTTTCTCTGCTACTCTTCTCCTACCGATTAAGGAATAAGTTAATAACGCGTTTATTTAGGCAAATATTGTAAAACTGCCAATGTTTGTAAAGATCCGCAGTAACTCATTTTTTGATTTTGTTGTGCAATAATAATTATGGACTTTATTTTATAAAGTTTTGATATTATTATTGCGACATCTCCTAGTAAACCGAAACATCGTTGCTTCGTCCCAGTTCTTTGACACAATAATTTAAAAACTGTAGGTTTTACCAAAGTACTCATGCATTGTAGAATAATTAAGAAAACCTTCGAATTATATTTTAATGCTGTATATACTTTCATTATAATGTGTTTGTAAATGTTTTTAATTATAAACTTTTAATTGGGAAAAATTATTTGAATTTTCTGTTATGAATGTTGCCATGGCAGTTAAGAAGTGAGGCTAATTACGTAGAATTCCATTTTATTTTTTTTCAGGTATTCAACAATTTTTCATTAACAACCCAGGGAAATTTTTATTTAGAAAATTTCAGAAGAATCGCATTTAAACGAAAATGCGCCAAACAAAATCTCAAGGCAGTGTTCCTTCTGTATTGACAAAAAACGATGTCAATTTTGAAGGTAAACTTTACAATGTACACATTTACATGCGTGTATGTACTGTATATACATATATTAAAAATGTAAGCAGGATTATGCATGCCCACTGCTAACAATCAGCTATAATAATAAAAAAACACCCAAACGGTTTTTAATATTCTGCATAAAACACTTACGTATGCATAATAAGGGCATTCATGACTACAACACGTGAAAGTTTTTTCACAACAAGTATTACAATGGAACTATAATAAATTGGACACAAGTGTGCTGGGACCTTTCTTTACCTTTACATCCACCAACCTGCTGATGTAACATAACCTAACCTAGGTGAACTGTGTCTTGCACTTAAGTTATATTTTGGGGTTTAAAAAAGAAATAAATATTTTCGGCAAACGAAGTGCGGTTTGCGGTACGTTTTTTGAAGCAATTTCTGGCTGTTCTCATCAACATTATACCGCGCAATGGTCCTACACAAAAATACAATTCTTTTTAATAAAACAAGCTAACATTTCTTAAAAATTTATCGTACAGTAACATAGTACAGCATAACAGATAAGTTAAATATGGAATAACAACATGCTTTTAAAAAAATTATTAATGAAGTGATTTGAATAAAAAGTCAGCAACTATTTTCGAAAAGCCATTAATTTAATAACAGCATTTCTAATTAGTTTTCAATAGGTGTATATTTCATAGCTGCAGACTACAAGTGTTTCAGCACCTTGTTATATCCGTTCTCTTAAATACATAAACCCTCAACAATATTTATTGAATAGTTGCAAACCGGCTCAAGAATTCATAAACAAACTGTTGCTTTCTAGCTGACTGATGAATTCCTTTTTTTGCATTATTTATTTTATACATTTTATGAGTTGTTTATAGGACTATTGTTCCTGTTATTATTATTGTTGTTGTGTCTGCAACTACTTACTATAGTTCTTATTGCAGCTTTAGTACGAAAATCAACATGTAACATTAACCCAATTTTTTTCAAGGTGAATTTTACTCATCGAAGTTGTAAATTATTTCGAAGATTATTATTATTGTTGTTGTTTAATTTTCCAGATTTTAGTACAGCAAATATAAATAGTCTCTAGTTTTAAAATTATAAGAGAGTTGAGTTTTGTTAAATTACAGCAATAACATTAAAGATAATCTCACTTCATTGCATATACCAGCCACTGCTGTTAATTTGGAAATTTCAATGCTAAATCTAGCGTTTTTGAAGGGATAATAACGGTAAACAATAGCTTTTTGCGGCTAATGAGAAATCAATCGATTTTTAAACAGCGCTAGATATTTCTCTATTTGTTTTTTTATATGTACATTAGGGTGGGCAAAATGTTATAAATGAAAAAAAACTGAAAAGTCGTACAGCAAAAAATATGTAAGGAAAATTCTAAGACACTTTTCAGAAGAAACCATAAAACGTATAAAATCAAATACTATTTAGCACAAGTCCACTTAAATATTTCAATGGATACTAATGAAATAGTTTCCATTAGAATTAAAAAATTCGGACTGTATTTTTTTAAGAAGTACCACAACTTTGTCAACTTTTTACCGATTTTAACAAACGAAGTCTCATTTTACTCAGAAAATCAGTTTTTTAAGAATATTGTATTTTTTTTTAATGATGTGATAGTGTTTTTCAATGTAGCATACAGTTTATACAGAATAATAGGAGCAGAAAATTTTTTGGTTGATTTGCACAGAATAGTATTTTTTTTTTATCTGGGACCAGCACTCAGGAGAAGACTCCTGCACATCCGAAGCATTGTGCTGGAACTAATTATATAAGATGTTTACACTAAGACAATTTAATAAACAATAGAAAAGGGGGTAAATAAGGCTTTATTTAGTTCAATTTTCTCCTTTCTCAAGAAAGCAATATACAGTGATCATATTATTATTACTGTTTAATTAATTAAATATTACTTATCTATATATAAAAAAATCAATGCCACTTTTCGTTGTAATTTTATAAATCAAGAACGGGCTCACCTTTACAAACCAAATGTTTAGGCTTTCTTCGGACTGTTTAGTAGATGGTTTATGTGAAGTTTGCACAAAATCGGTAGAGCGATTATTCATTTATTACTTTTTTTTTTGTAACTACGTGCTTCGATTAAAGCAAATTGTCAGCGATAATTATCGCTTTGTGTTTATATTTTTTAACATATTGTTAAGTGCATTCATACAAACGGTGAGTCTTGAATAGTTCAAATGTACTATGCATATGTGTGCGTGCGCTTTTGTCAGTTTTTTAGAGAGCCGCCGTCATATCAGTGTTGAAAAAACTGAGATCATTTTCAATTTATTGCTTTTTTCTGTGCTTTTGCTTCTGGAAAATTACGGCAGTTGCAGCCGAAGCAGATGCGCAAAATAAAATGTTCACGTTTTTTTGCTGTTTAATTTTTTGATGCTTAAAATGTTTTTTGCAAGCAAAGTCAAAACAATTGTTAGAAATTGGTGATGGCAAAATACAAATGGACAGTACCAACGGATTGATCGCTGTACCGAACAATTTTTATACAATTGCGCAATCGAGATATGAATTGATTGAATGTGTTTTTCCGAATATTCTTCAAAATTACAGAAATCATGATTGGTTGAGAGAACGCGCCATTCTAGCACAAAAGAACATTCATATCAATGCCATTAATTTTCAAATTCAAACGAAACTGCCAGGTGTAGTCACGACATATAAATCAATTGACAGTGTTATGAATCAAGATGAGGCAATGAATTATCCAATTGAATTTGCCCTAGGGCAAACACTTCACGTTTGTGGTGTGAATTTGGAGGAATCATGTTTTTCACATGGCCAACTTTATGTTGCCTGTTCCACGGTCGGTACGCCCAGACGTTTGTTTATTCATGGTCAAAATGGAAAAATAAAAAATATTGTTTATCCAAATTTTTTAGATTAAGTTTTAAAATAACTAGCAATTAATAAAATATTTTTTTGTTTGAATAAATGAATAATTAAATTTTATTATTATTTCACTTTATGGTTTTACAATTCCTATTATTATATAAAAAAAGTTTACATTTTACAACCGGTTATTTGGGTTATTTTTTTTTAATCAAATGCGTTTCTAATTAAATTTCTATGCTTTGTTCATGTTTCAAGATATCTGTAAAGTGATTATAAATTAGTGTCAGTTAATATACTATACATATATGTATGTACATCTTTAATTGTGAGTGTGCACAGACCGAAGTATATACTTACATAGATCTGAATTCACTATATGCGGGACAAACATATGTTTCCAAAAAGAAGAATATCTATATAAAAATTATTATCTATATAATAATTAATTTTGAATGCCATCACAAATGTTAACAAGATTGCCACTTTCAAACTTATGAAAAACGCTTAAACTCTGCCCATTCATTGTTATACGTTCGACGATTGCTACTTGTTTTACTTGGCAGATCACTGAATATTACAAAATTCTCCCTGCACAGAAAAAAAAATTTTACATTTTTATTTTTAATCAATACCTCTAATTAGAATAATCTATTTTTTCAATTAAAACTTTAATCAATTCAATAAGATTTTTAATTAATTTTTAGGCTCAATACTTAACTAAACAAATAATTTATTTGTTTGCTATGAAATACACAAAATGACGACTTATTTTTCGTTCCTGAAGATGTTAACCGAAGGTTAACAAAATATTGAGATTATATAAAAATAATAAATAAAAAAAAACCTTAAAGCTTAATAAAATAGATTGTTCAAATTATACTAAAAAGTTTAACAATCTGTCATTCATCATTATAATTTTTAAAATCGCTTTGAAAATTTTAAATTAAACATTCCATGTTAATACTTGCATGGCAATTCCGAATTAGTAAAATATTTTTTAAATTCAACGAGGTCATTTTATTTCGCTGCTTGGAACAAACGTTTTTCATGTCTGAAAATATTTGTTCGCATAAGTAAGTATGTTCCACATACGCGATGTTCGGCCGAAAAATGAGTTCTCCTTGTAATGCGTACTACGGTACGCTGCCAAATTGACCACAAATGGATGTGCTCTTAATTATGAACGCGTCGTGCGCGTGAATGATCGGGTTTCGGGAACAAGTTCCCTGATTTAATCAGACCACATCCCATTATAGTAACGATAGAACAACGAAACGCACCCCACGTTGCGACGATGCTCAAGAGAGTCAATAGAGTTGGCTACCCTACTGTCTCCTATGAGTTTCTTCGCTCTCTC
Organism: Dexiosoma caninum; assembly: GCA_963924685.1. Taxonomy (NCBI): domain Eukaryota; kingdom Metazoa; phylum Arthropoda; class Insecta; order Diptera; family Tachinidae; genus Dexiosoma; species Dexiosoma caninum. The sequence goes on along the minus strand of OZ004729.1, from coordinate 48,469,169 downwards.
CTGAACCCGGTCGAGTAACTTCAAAATAGTCTTTGAAGCACCGGCCCAAACATGAAAGTTGTGTTCCATTTTCGGTCGGATGTAGGCGGTATAAATAGTGAGGAGATCAGATGGGGTGAAGTATGTCTTGCACCGTCATAAAAAACCGAGGCACTTGAAAGCTTCTTTTGAGACCTGAAAAATGTGCTCAGTCCATCGAACATCGCACTGAATTTTCATGCCAAGAACATCAACAGCTTCTGATTCCTCGATGTTTATACCACCCATAATTACAGATGACGCAGCGTCATCGGGCATGCGTCGATGTGTAAGCATGCTGCATTGGGTCTTTTGAGCATTGAAATCGACCCTGTTTGCCTGACCCGATTGCGATATTTTCATGAGGTCACAATTCAATGAGTCACTCATATTCTGCCTCAGCGAAGTGACCATAGTCGATGTTGGCCTACGACTAAATGAATATGAGTGAGAAAGGCTGCTGTCATCTGCGAAAGAGTGGATAGTGTTGTAAGTTTGACATAGGAGGTCATTAAGAAAGACTAGAAATAGGGTAGGAGAAAGAGTGGAGCCTTGCGGTACCCCTGAATTTATCTTATACTCGTTAGATGAGATCCCGTCTATAACAAAACTCGATATAAATCAAGAGAAGATATCACCGACACCAAAATCAATTAGTTTGGACAGAAGTGCCCCATGCCATACTCTATCAAATGCTTTAGAAATATCCAGGGCCACGACTTTACTTTCGCCGAACTGATGAATAGAATTACACCATTTTTCCGAGAGGAAGGCTAGTAAGTCGCCCGTAGAGCGCCCTCGACGGAAGCCGTATTGACGGTCGTTCAGTAAATTGTTGGACTCTAAATATTTCATTAGGTGAAAGTTCACCATACTTTCCATCACTTTGGAAATCACGGAGCAGATTGCGATTTGGCGGTAATTTTCAGGTTTGCTTGCTTCACCCTTTTTTGGGATCGGCGTTACATTTGCAACCTTCCAGCACGATGGGAATAAACCTGTATAGTATAGAGTGCTGTAAAGATTGCCAAAAGACGTGATAACGTCGAAAAACACTGCTTCAGGACCAGTGCAGGAATTCCATCCAGCCCAGGAGACTTGTTTATGTTGAGGTTCATTAGAACCCTTTTAACTGCACGACCTCGAAAGTATATCTTTGGCATAGTTACGGATACACGCTCGGGTGCGGGCAGTGGTTGATTGCTTTCCGGCAGGTGAGAATTACATGCAAATATTTCAGCTAGGAGGTTAGCTTTTTCAACCGGGTCAGTGAATATTTGATCATCCTTCAAAAGAGCCGGAATAGAAGAACTAGCATTTTCCTTCACTCTTTTTACGAAAGACCAAAAGCTTTTACTGCCCCGTTGGGCAGTAAGAACTTTGGTGCGAATATGCTGCTCGTACAAAGCTTTTTCACGTCCTAGCACTTTGGCACACGAAGATCTCGCCCTTTTGCGCATCGCATCAGTATCCGCGTTTTTGTCATTTCGCCAGATACTAAATGCTTCCTCTGCAATCTGGCTGCAAGTCTGCACGTCTGATTAAACCATGACTTCGGTCTGGGTTTAATCGAAATTTGCTTCGATGGTATGAAAATCTTCATACCGAGCAATATTATATTTTCAACCATTTCTGCCATGGCATTGACGTCATTGTCAAGGAAGCGGAGCTTCCAATTGAAATGCCGAAAGAAATCGTTGAGCTTAGCCCAACGTGCCTTTTCAAAAATATATTTTAAACGTTTCGTAGCTGGCCGTGAAACGTTAAGAAGTTCCGCAAACGAAAAGGAGGCAGAAATGGTGCAATGATCCGAATTTCCGAGAGGTGCGCTAATGTTCATTTCATACTTGTCAGGGTGTGAAGTGAGAAAAAGGTCGAGGGTGTTGTGTTAGTGCCCGTCAACACACGGAATATGTGTTGGTTCATTCACTAATTGCGCAAGGTGGTTGTGCGCTGCGAATAGTTCAACATATTGGCCTTCTGGAGTCGTATGGCTCGAATGGCGAAGCCATGATAAATTATGAAAGTTCAAATCACCAGCAATAACGGTTTCACTGTTCGGATAATTTTCTAGTATCTTCGATATGGAGTCGGAAAGGGTATCGAAGTTCTCTATAGTTTTATACCTTTCCATATTTGGTCTTCTGTAATGAAACCCGAAGTGCAAAAGATGTGCCCTGATTTTAAATTAAACCCATAGACAGCTAAATTTGGGATCATTCGTGCCTAAGGATTGCTGGCACTGGTACACAACTTCATTGCGTATATATATTGCAAGGCCCCTATGAAGAATAAACAGGGATAGGAGGTGATACCCCGGTATGTGAAAATCCTGTGGATCAGCATCCTCAGACACCTGGGTTTCACTTAAGGCGAAAACATCCGGCCGATGGAGACAAACGTGGGCATATACAGAGAAAAAATTTACCCTTAAACCACGTATGTTGCAGAAGTCAATTCTGAAACGGACTGTCATAGTTTACGCAAAAAAAAAATCAAATCAATTGTCTATTTTTTGTGGCGAACATCACTGGTTTAGACCTATATAGAAGTGCCGACGGAAATCTTTCACACATTTCTGCCTTTTCCACCTTTTCCTGCACTTTCCGAGATGGAACAATCATGCTGAAGACGGCAAACGCTCAAACTGTCAACCCGAATCTAAGCCCTCAACAAAAATTGTTATAAACTTTTTAGTGTAAAACGTACTTGTTACTTTTTTGCCAATTTACCATTCTGTTATTTGCGTACAACTCTGTTACACATTCAACATGTTAAAAATTATTGTTTGTGTATGTGAAGAGAGTGTATGTAGGTGGGTTCTTATAAATTTTATTAACGTATTTTATGGCACTTAACTGTTGCTTTCAAAATTAGTGTATTTTGAAGCTGCACAGTTAACTAACGATTCCGGTAAAACACAAAAAGTATTGATATTTACAAGTGTAAAAAGCTGAAGAAGAAAAAAAGTTGTGGTACTAGTGGTCGAGTTTAGAGACGTAAAAATTTTCAACTTCAGACATAAATACACCATCACATATACACATACTTTAATATTAAAAAAATTACAAGTCTATAGCAGACAATACACATTTCCGATACTTAATTTGATCACAATATAGACAGACGGCAACAGCAATTTATTAACTGCAAAGAAAAATATAAAAAAAAGTTATTCAAGTTGTAATTTTTTTCTAAGAAATGCTGAATTATTTTATCATGTACATAGATAGGCATAGTTGTAGGTATTAATTTTTTTTGTAAAACAAAGTGTTTCAAAATTAAAAAATGTTTATAAATATTTGGAATTTCTGTTGGCGAGAACATTCGTTTGTTGTAGTTTATAGCTGGAGTTTTCCCTTTAGTACTAAATGTACATGTATCTATTTAAATGTTCACTTGCTTGTGTATGTCTGCCTTAGAAAAATTTGAGTTAACAACTCTACAATTTCCGTGTCTACTTTAAAAAATTTCATTTCATAATGCTTTCAAAAAGTTTTCGCAAGTCAAACAGTAAAAATTTTTTGTTAAAAACGTTTTTGATGTTTTTCTGTTAAACCTCGAGGGTATTGCATAGTTCACTTTATTATTTATTTCTTTTTTTGCCAAAAGAATATCTGCAACTTCATTTTCATTTTCGAATAGGATAAGTTTTGGCTGGAAGCTTTTTTCAAGGTTAATTGCGTTAAGCAGTAGAGTGAGTGAATGAGTTGAAAATTATAACAGAGATATTAAATGATGTTCGTTTTATAGCTATTTGGAGTTTATTTGTCAGTAGAGTATGACTGATAGATGGTGCCATTGGGGACTTTAATTTGTACGCGCTGCTATAAATAGATCAAGATTCTGTTTTTCTTCCGTATCCATAGATTTGATTGGGAATTTATCGATTGTTAAATATATTTAATAAATTAAAAAAAATTAGTCGTTGCGGCGGGTACTCCAAGTAATCGTCTGCCTGTTTTACACCAAAACATCGCAATAAAAGTTATTTTATTAATTAAATAAAATAATTGAAGAAACTAAAAAAAAAATAACCAAAGCTTTCCCGCAGCACAAGCACAATAGACCTTTTTTTATTCTGTGTTGCAGAGCGTTTTTTTATAATTTAATTTAATTTATGCCTAACCAATACGTCACTATAGTTAGTGTGCATATTTTATTTATAATTTTAATATTTTAATACTCTATTGAAAATAATCAGAAATGTGAAAAAATTAATAGGAAAATACTTTACACTGGTATTTTTGATTGCTGCTTTTGGCAATCATATTTCGTTATGTGTGACGAATTCACCCTGCGACTAACTTGGCTTGTGTAATACCTTCGTTTTGGAAAGGAAAATTGTAGAGAGGAAACAAGTAGTAAAGTCATAGAGTAGTTAATTTATTTTATAGATTTGCATAGCATTCAGTCATATTTTAGTAAATTTTATATTTTGGAAAAATTTAACGCCTTAAAATCCAGAGATGTGCTCCAGCCAGTATCAGACGAATAATATATTTTTTCTTAAGTGGCACTCAGACAATTGATATGGCTATAAAGCAATGATTGCATTGCATGCTACATTCTTATTGGAAAAGGACAGTGTAGAGGTCATACAGGTTTTTGTTTTTTTTGTTTAGCTCTGTTGTCGCTCATTTTGTCTGCATTTCTATTGTTTTGTTGGAGCATTAATTTTTAAGTTAAACGAGAGCCATTTGACTAATTACTTTTATTTTTGTGAGCGTTTTTCATTCCTAAAATACCTACGTAGGAGCAGGAGAGTCAACGTGTTAACTACTCTTTCTTAAAGTTTTGCCATTCTTTTTTTCTTTGATTTCAAAATGTTTCCTCTATCTTCAACGCAATTAATTTGTTGGGTTGATTTAAAAAAATATGTTTTTCTCATTCATTATATGTCCTAAAAATACTTTGTATATTCGGTCTACAACGATTTTATTTAAATCAAGATCCTGCCTGCTAGTTAAATGTGAACATTAAGCCCACATAATATACCTACATATATGCAAACTGTACATACGCACATGTGTAGGTTAATACTACAGTTCAATCAATCACTTAGATTCAATACTAGTCATGTTAGGCACACTAGTTTATAATATTTGCGAATACGAATATCTGCGCCAATACTCTCCCTTGCGTCAATAACAATAACATACCGGTGTCTGAATTTGAGATTATCAACATTTCCAACATGTAAATGAAAAAAAATACGAGATTCTTTTACCTTTTTTTATATTTAGTGACACGAGTGTTCCGAGCGCGGCATGAAGAGGAAGAGAGTTCAAAACGTCTATTTCTGAAATTCAACATTTGTTTGAGAAAAGTTTTTCGATAAAAAAAATTATTAAAAATTAATAGCACAACTCACAATCCTATTGAAATTTGCACTGATGTGAATTAAATTTTTACTCTACATCGTAATATAACTATTAGGTCTGTGCGGCTCTACAGATAAAATTCTCCAAAAATCGGCCATACTTTATCGGTATACTTTAAAAACATTTTTTTATATTTATTATGATGCAATAAAAAATAACAACTCATCATACATACATACATACTAGGGCGGGTCGATTTAAAAATCGCTCAAATTACAAGGAAAATCGTATTCTAGGGATCAAAATAAGAAACTTTGCCGAAGGAACCATACCTCTACAATGTATTTTGATGTCCCGACTTTTGACCCGAAGGGTCAAATTTTGAAAAAACTCACTTAGACCCATGTAGAGTGCCTCAATCGAGTCAAAATGTATGACCGACCGCCACTAACTTTGAAGGGCCGACCCACCTATGCCAGTGGCACACCTCCTGGAACCACCCCTGGGGGTTCCCCATACAAACATTTAAAAAAAATCACCAAGCACGCTTGCCGATCTTGGCAGTGCTGGTGGATTTATCCAAAGCTTCAAACAAATGCCGAAACGGAAGTTCGTTGAAGTATAGAGGGCAGACGAACCAATGCAATGGTCTTTTTAACAGCAATTCGAATCGTCGTATAATTCCGAGGTGTGGGCCAGTGTTTGTTGGCTCACCGTCAGTGCATATGCCAATTAATGCATCCAGTGATATATTTTTATCGTTGAAAAAATAATTTAATTTGGTTGTTTTGTATTTAGCGGTTTCATGTTCCAGTCTTACATCACCAATCAATTCAGAATTCGGTTCTCTCAAAATAATAATATGAGGTTCTTTTACCATCCTAGTATGATACTTCTCATCAATTTAATGTCTCGTTAAAGTATCATCTTTTCTGCCATCGAATGAAAACGCTAACAAATTGGTATCATTTAACCGTTTGGATTACCAGTATTTAACCCAAAAATAACACAAGATTCTTGTTTCATTTACATATGTTCTGACTAAATAAATTTCTAAAGAGAAAAATAAACTCCAAAAATAAAAAAACATAGCCATTTCGCTGATTTTTTCTTGTAAAGTGCCAAAAATGGTGATTTTTAGAAATGTTTGTATGGGGAACCTCCCAGGAGTGGTTCCAGGGGTTGTGCCACTGGCATAGGTGGGACGGCCCTCCAAAGTTAGTGGGGGTCGGTCATACATTTTGATTCGATTGAGGCACTCTAAATGGGTCAGTGAGATTTTATAAAATTTGACCCTTCGGGTCAAAAGTCGGGACATCAAAATAATTGTAGGGGTATGGTTCCTTCGGCAAAGTTTCTTATTTTGATCCCTAGAATACGACTTTCCTTGTAATTTGAGCGATTTTTAAATCGACTCGCCCTAATGTATATGCATAATGTAATGTAAAGTATCTATAAACTGTTCAAAAAAGTTTCAAATCGTACTGCCAATATTAAATATTTTATGCCATCATAAAAAACCTTTCAAAATGCAATTGTAGTTAAATTGCTGCTGCGCTTAATTGATTTCAAAAAATAATAGTTGGCTCATTTACGAAATGCTTATTGTCTTTAATGTCGTCTACATAACATGTACAAATTTGGCATATTTATACAACTGCTAAATTTTTAAGGAAAATCGTCGAAACGTCATTTTGCTAGTATTAAATTTAGTTTACTAACGTTAAAAAACGTTTACCAAATTTAAAATATATTTCTATATATTTAATAATGCCCCATATTTCAAATATTAAACAATTTTTATGTAATTTTACATCGAAATTTTTAGGAAAAGCGTTACGTGTATATATATTTTTCAGAAAAAAGTGCAATAAAAATAAAATAGAATTGTTTTCTATATATATATATATATATATATATGTATACGTATTTATGTTCCATATTTTTTCATGCATATTTTATTTTTAAAAACTTGTTTGTTAATCACATGTATATTTGTAGTCACCGTGCAGATTACTTCAGCCATCGCTGAAATGAAATGAAAAAAAATTTTTTAAAATTTGTCAAAATGACAGCCGTGTTTGTCTAGAAAAAATAAAAATAATTTGTAAAAAGAAAATACTTAAATTTTTTTTTAGGTATTTTTTTATATTTTATGTTCCTTAACGTACTCGCAAAAATATTCGCCAATTATTCGGTGGTATTTGGCGAATACAAATATCATGATATAGGAGAATATTCGGAGATACGAATATGAATATTCCAAACATCACTATCAATGCCTTTAAGAATTTGTATTGTTAGTGCGTGCGAATTCGTACAAAATTTTGATTGTATTATAATGTAATTTTCAATTTAATCACTATCACGCTTAATACGAAAAAAAAATCACGCTACAAATATGTACATGCAGATGACCAAATATTCTTTTCCATATATGTATATGCGAGTGGTGTCGAAAAATTTTAAATAGAAAAGGGTCTTTTTATTTATTTTTTTTTGACCGCTAAGTACTAGTTCGAAAGGGATAGTGTAGAGAAGAGAGATATGGCGAAGCGATAAGAAGGGTAGATAGAGCTTAATTCTTAAATCCACTAAAAGTACATTGGATGAATTGGGTAATGATTTGAAAAATTTAAACACTAAATTTTTGAATTACAGGAACCTGTTTGATAAGGCACCGTGCTCACCCAAAGGAAAGAAGAAAACATTAACAAGTTCACTGGTATCTAAACCTAATTCTATTGAAATAAGCGATATTTCTGGAGCATCTCTTGTAACCACTCCAGTATTAACTCCATCATATGATTTTGTTGAATCAGTTCCTTCCGTATGTGGCACCGCGAGCTCAACTAAAACTCGTGAAATATCTTCGGGAACAATTTTAGTTTCACCACAACCATTGCAAAACAGCTGTATTCCTACTAATTTAAACCCATCAGTTCCTGCTTATAATACCTCTACTGCTCCAACTTTAAAGGTTATTCCACCAAAAAGGATTATTTTTGCCGCTCGTTTTGATTCTAATACAAGTACCGATGCTGTTAAACGTTATATTTGTTTCAAAATTGGTAATGATATTGACTTATCCGTCTACAAATTTAAGTACTCTAATCAGAGACGTAAATCCTCTTTCAAAATTATTGTTAATGAAGAAAATTTTGATTCAGTTGTTAATCCAGATTTTTGGCCGAAGAACGCACTTATACGTGAATACGTGTATAGTGAAAACGTCCCTTCTGATATAGTCCACCTACCACAAATTAATGCTCCATCGTCTAATCTGACAATTTCAAAAAACTAAATATTTTACCTGATAAATTGTCTATAGTTTACCAAAATGTTCGTGGTTTAAATACAAAATTACCTTCAATTTACAACCAAAGCTTTGATTTTTTATATGATGTTATTATTTTTACTGAAACCTGGCTTGTCGATAATGTACTCAATACTGAAATTTTCTGCGGAAATTATCAAATTTATAGACGCGATCGTGGTAATCTTATCAAAGGTGGCGGTGTTCTGATTGCAGTTTCTAATCGTCTATCTTCTGATGTTCTTTATAGTGAAGGTCTGTATGACATCGAGTTTATTGGTGTTGCAGTTAAGTTAAAACATATGAAAATGTTTATTACCTGTTCATATATTCCTCCAATTTCACCTGAAGTGGTTTACATGAAACATGTAACAGCTATTGGGAATGTTGTTAAGGCCGCAAATCAATACGATTACGTTATTGCTCTTGGCGATTTTAATATGCCTTTATTATCATGGGACTTCTCTTCTGAAGTTAATTATTTCATTCCGAGAATGGTTGGAGGTAATGCTTACCATATGGATTTTGTTAATTCTCTTCTAGACTTGAATCTTTGCCAATTAAATGGCTTATACAACGCAAATTCGAGACTACTTGATTTAATATTCCTAAATGTACTGAGTGACATCTCCATTGATCGCTGTTACCCGATCTCTTTGCCTGAGGACTTACATCATCCTACAATTGGAATTGAAATTTCTGTTGCATCTAGTCGTGTTTCTGTGTCATCATTTCAAACAGAGAGAAGAGAATCGTTTTGCTTCAAGAAAACAAACTATAATAGGCTTGATGAGCTTCTGTCTAATACAAACTGGTTGAACCTTTTTACGAATGCTGCTTTAAATACTAATTCAATACATATTAACAAAATGGTTGACACGTTTTACAAAAGAATGTATCTGTACATGAATCAATGTATTCCTAAATGTTTTGATTCTAATCGTTCTGGCCCGCCATGGAATTCCAAAGTTCTTTCTGCTATAAAAAATAAAAAGAATAAGTTCTACAAGAAATATAAATCCTCTGGACTTTTTGCTGATTACGCCAAGTATTCTGTAGCTCGTGCTCAATACATCTCAGCTAATCGCTCCTGCTATTACAGTTATTTAATTAAAGTCAAACAAAATTTAAAATGTGATCCTAAAACATTCTATAAATTCGTAAATTCCAAAAGAAGATCGAGTTCGTTTCCTTCTGTGATGAATTACCATGATATTGAATCCGATAATGATGTTGCAATCTGTGATTTGTTTGCGGATTTCTTCTCGTCCACATATTCTGATGTCAAGATTGCTGATTCAGATTCTCATCCACTATCTGAATTACCATATCCACCTGTTTCAATACCACTTCTTGATGAACTTACCGTAGTTAATACCTTAAAAAAACTGAAATTTTCATTTAACTGTGGTCCTGACAGAATACCGAGTTGTCTGTTAGTTAGATGTGCTGAAGCTTTATCGACCCCACTAACTCTTATTTTCAATGAATCAATAAGGACTGGATGTTTTCCGCAGGTTTGGAAAACCTCTTTCATAATTCCATTATACAAAAATGGTAGTAAAAATAATATCGAAAACTACAGAGGCATTGCTAAACTGAGCACTCTACCGAAGCTTTTTGAAAAAATTAGTACTGACATTCTTTCTCATCAAGTATCATCTGTATTGTCTCCTTTCCAACATGGGTTTCGTAAAGGTTGTTCAACTGTTACAAATCTTATGCAGTTAACATCACTTGTTCATCGTGGTTTTAGACAACAAGAGCAAACTGATGTTATTTATACCGACTTTAGCAAGGCGTTCGATAAGGTTAATCACGAAATACTTTTGAAAAAGCTTGACTCAATGGGATTTACATTAAACTGTCTTAAGTGGATAAAATCGTACTTGACTGATAGAACTCAAAATGTTCATTTTAAAAACTGTTATTCTAAGCCGATTGCTGTATTGTCTGGTGTGCCGCAGGGTAGCCATTTAGGGCCGCTCTTGTTTTCTTTATTTATAAATGATCTACCGAAAATATTGAAGTTTTGTCATGTCTTAATGTATGCTGACGACGTCAAAATTTTCTTAAGCTATAGAAAATATGCTGATCATCACTACCTACAGGAGGACTTAGATGCATTTAGCTCTTGGTGTAATCGTAATTTGATGGAATTAAATCATAAAAAGTGTAAATGTATGAGCTTCTTCCGTGGACGTAACTTAAGCGTAAAATATATTTTAAATGGTTACTCGCTAGACAATTTAAATATTATTTCCGACCTTGGCATTCTACTTGATTCCAAGTTAAATTTTATACAACATATCTCTTCTACTGTTGCTAAAGCACGCGGTCTTCTTGGATTTATAAAACGATGGGCAAAGGAGTTCTCCGACCCGTACATTACAAAGCAATTGTACACATCTCTGGTAAGACCTGTTCTTGAATACGGCTCAATAATTTGGGATCCAACGTATATGGTTCATATCAATAGTATTGAATCCGTTCAAAAGCAGTTTCTTTTATTTGGTCTACGTGGGCTTCGCTGGAATCCGTTGGATCTCCCACCTTATACTAGCAGACTTGCCTTGATAAAGCTGCCGACCCTTAAGAGTCGCAGGACTATGCTTAATGTTACTTTTGTTTTAAATTTGCTAAAAGGAAATGTTTGTTCTGAATTTTTGATTAGCAATATCTTTATTAATGTTCCTTCACGATTTACACGTCATTACTATCCGCTTGCAGTTAAAGTTTTCAGAGTAAATTATGCTAATTCGGAACCATTGTTAAGAATTTGTAAGCAATTTAATAAATTGTATAACCATATTGATTATTCGCTTAATGTTGATAGTGTCAAATCTAGTTTAATTGTATTTTTAAACTCTTAATTATGTACTGTATATCATTATATCATTTGTAAGGATCATGAATCCATAGATGTATGTAAATAAATAAAATAAAAAAAAAATAAAATACTCTCCAGTTCAGAGTTTTTGGAAATTTGTAAAGCAGAGTTGCTCCGTTCCAGGTGTTATGTTAACGTATTAATTTTTAAGCTAAAAGAGAGCCATTTTATTTATTATTTTAATTCGCCGACGTTTCTGTTCAATTGAAAAAGTTTTAGTATGATTGGGGATTTTAACCGCCGATCTTTTTGTTGCAGAGTCAACACGCCCAGTTGTGTAATAATTCAACAAAGATAATTTACAGGATTAAATTTAACAAACCGAAATAAATGTATATACAAACATACATACCAATATATTTATATATTTACACACACACGTGTGCACATATGAATTAATAAAATTTCAGATACATTGGACAAATTTTACAGTAGAAGCAAAACACTTTCAAACTAACTTCTAGAATTTTGTCCATAAGAAAGTTATTTCTAATCCTAGACGTGAAAAATTTTGCAGATAATTGGACTTTGATACTGTGCATCATAATCAATCATAAAAGTGATTTTAAATTTTTTGTAACTGAGGGCTTTTTAGAAATTATATGACGATATACACATGCAAATGTCATTTATTACCACATTGGGATTTGACGACTAGACAATATCTGAATACGTATATAGACTTGGATAATTGGGTAACATATAACCTTAAGATGGAACCGACTCGTTACAGCGGTCAACGTTTTTACGGCTATTTAAAGTAGGCGGTGTATGACGAAAAGTTACGTTGATCAAAATGTAAATAAAAAACTATTGCACCTACTGAATGACGTTACGAGTGCAATAAGCAAATATTATCCGTTACCATAGAACTCCGCATTACAGGCAAATAGGATGAACAGGAAATCATAAGCTAAATACATTCCCAGAAAAAAAAATATACACATGTACGTAATTTTTTATACGAAAGCAATACACTCAGAAAATTATTACAGTATCTGACTGTGGTTCCATCGGCATCCTCCTTTCTACAAATGCCCCAAATAATCAATTTAAATTTCATATGGATTCGCTTTGCTCCAAAAATAGTTAAGACAAGTATTTAAGTGGAAAAGGGCTTCCTACATCTCGGTATAATGATGAGAAGAGATGATATAATGAAACGCTGAGCTAATAATGAGTTAAATGTTCAATGAAATTCACGATGCTTTAAAACAGCAAACAAAAAAGTTTTCCAATTAGTGGTTTCAATAATTCCGTGCTTTTCATCTATACATAACGGGTTTTCCAATAAGCGGTTCATACCTTTTAATTTTTACTTATAATTTATAATATGTATCTCATAAAGTGTGTGAGATATCTTCGAAATTGTTTATTAATTTGAAACACATATTGATGCCATTATATGTGGAATATAACATCGTTCAAATGTCCGTCACGGATTCTCTGATTCTTCTGAGCGCATCCGAAATGTCAAATTTTCCAGGACTCTGGCGCATGAATCAGACTAAATTTGGTCTGCGACTAAAGAAAACCCCAGAATTCCACACATTTTATATCAAGTCGACGTGAGATGACCATGCCCTCAAATCGCGAGTGCAGAATATCAAATGCGAACGTATCGCCGTCCTGTTGAAACCACGCGCATTTTGTGTCCATACCATCCCAAGCAGGCAAACAAAAGTTGGATATCATCGTCCTGTAGCGATTGCCGTTGACAGTGATGGCCTGAACAAAGTTGTTCTGAGGGAAATATTGACCGATGACGCCGCCAGCCCAAAATCCACACGAACTAGTGACCTTTTAGAGATTCGTTGAATGTTCTTGGATCTCTTCGGGATTGGTATCGTCCTAAATTCGACAATTTTGTCTGTTAAATTTTGTCTGCGAAGCGCATCGGGTTAGTCTAGTACAGTATAAAACTTTTACATTGCAGAACTTGCGGTTTATTATTTGGTAGCAAAAATAGCAGATACAGAGGAAAATTCGATATTTGTTTATTTTTTTTTTATATTGGACCAGCACTCAGGAGATGATCACTACACATGCGATGCATTGTGCTGGAACTGGAGAAAAAGGATAGTAGGAGAAATGATAGGATGTGAAGTTTCACTTTCTTACAACACTATTTTTGCACGTTATTTGTTTTTATAACAGTGTTGTAACGCCGCTGACGACAAGGAGACGTATTAAATTTTGAAGCTTCGCTTTTAGCAGCAATTTTTAGTAATTATTTTACTTCGCCAGTGCTACACAATACCGACGAAGGAGGGCGTTCTGATGTGCCTGTGGATTGGATACATCTGAAGCCGTTACTGTTCAGTGACCAGTTACTATGCCTTCGCCACTGAAACCTTGCGACAACAATTGACACAAAGCCACACAAATGCATATCAGAAAAAATGCGAGATATTTTTTTTATGGGTCTGAAACTGCAGTAGAACCCAGGAAAATATTTCGTTTTGTAGTTAACGTGCAGATTACTTCGACCATCGCCATCCGATAAACAAAATAAAAGAGAAAAACAGTTGTTTAAGTCAAAAATTAAGTGAGCTTTTCGTTAAATTTCAATGAAAAATAAGTAAATCTGCTTTAAGTGAATTTTCATTTATTTTAAATTACAGCTTCATTTAATTTTACGTGCAGAATATTTTGAGTGTACTAAAGAATTCCTCGTGCGTAACGAACACAACGGTATGTTTATTTCTATTTCTGACGACGGCGAACGATGAATAATTTATTTCCTGTTTGCCTTATGAATTGTCTTTTATAAATAATTATTCTGTAGGTGTACGTGTAAATGAACTCTTTTGAAAAGGCTGGATTAATTCTGATAAAATTTTGGGAGCATATTTTAGTCAGCATTTTTTTTATATTAATTACTCAATATGTGGAGTGTATTTCACAGCGACATCATTTGCCTGTATTTGCGCAGAAAAAATTCATCGTAATAAAATAATAATGAATATGTCTCTCTTTTAGCCATAAAATTAATATCGAGCCAAAGAGAAGGTAACATACACTGTCACAACTATTGCTAGGGATCTCATATTTTCCTGAATGTTAATTGTTTAAAATAAAAAAATATCAATGACTGATTCGGATTCTACATTTGCTGCAATTCAGTAAAGAACGAACGCGTTGTTCTATGTGCAATATGGGAGAAAGCTGACGAATTATTTTTTATACCTTCTATGGCTATCACATGAAAAGCTTTGCCAACAATTCGAAAAATAGGCAGTTATGAATTTAATATGCCTTGCCCTCCAAGATCTTATTGTAGAATAATTCTGAAGATTATCCATTACCGGGTATCAGATGAAAAGTTTAGGTGAGTAAAATTTTAAAAATGAAAAATTATGTTGTTTTATGGATGTCAATAGATAGAAATTCCGGGGGGATGATGAGCAATTCATGAAAATATAAACAGTTAGTGAGACCTCAGACGACCATTGCCAGACGTCAATTTTTAAGGATTTCATATTAACCTTGTCCGCAAGGTCGTTGATTATAGAATAATTTTTTCAATCTTGGCGTTTCGATAGGGTTCCTGTTCCCAATTATAACTGTACTATTAGACATTCAACATTTTTGTAGACGAGTTAGTCGCTCGCCCCAGTATTACTTTAAGGGGTCACCCCTCCAAATAGTAAAATAGTCGCGAGAAATTGTATGAAGAAAATTTTATTATAAACAGTTCCATATTTATGCTACATTTCTTACAATTTTTCCTACAGATTTATGACGTTCTGGTTTTACATTCGCCAGTTTTTCTTGAAGTAAGTGAAGTGGACAATCTATTTTATAATTTTGTAGTAGAAGTCTTATGTCAGATTTACTTGCCAAAAAAAAAAAATAAATGACGAGTGTAAAACCAGACAATGTTTACAAGGGACACCCTTATAACGTGTATGGCTTAATTCAAACAGTATTATCTTTAATGATGTGTTAAAATATTTCCACCTTTTACTAGTTTTACTGTTTGTATTTGTGATTTTTTATTTACTTAATTTTTTTATTTTCATACTTGTTGTTGCTGTTTTTATAATGTCTTAAGTCTGTAAACGCCACAATGTAAAGTAAGGTTGTCCTCAATGTGCCCTTGAAATGAGATTTTCCTTCAAAATATGTTTGTTTTAATGTTTTCAGTTAACACTTCTTTGAAGTATAAATTTAAACTTTTTTACTACTTAATTAAGTATTTGTTGTCATTTCCTCGAATAATCGTAAAGTTGTATTCCAGCAAACGCGAAAGCAAACAAAAGAACTACAGCAACAATTCTGTAATCAAAAGTTATTCCAAGCAAATAAGCAAGTCATCCTGTTTTAGTTAACAAGACTTCTTCGGTATTTAATTCAAAATAAAATAATAAAAAAAACATTATTAAAGTACTGAAATGGTTAATGGCAACCATGTCTCCTGAAACGGCATTGTTACAAGTTGTTAATAAACTTTTTATTGGCAAGGATGGTTTGGGTATCCTTTAATATCTATTAACTTGTAGGCTTGACAGCCCGCAGCGAGGAAACTAAACTTAATTACAGATATTTTGACAATTGTGTATTTCTAACGTTTTATGCTAATGAGTAATTGGACATTTAGAATTGAAGAGTCCACAGAATTAACTTGTTGCCTAATTATTGGCTTTAGAAAATAAAATCACATACACACATACGCGAAAGACATATGGATGGATAAATACTTATTAGGTTATCCATTTAGAGTTTCGTTAAATTACGTGTAACTGGGAGTATGACTATGGTGATTGACAATTCATCAATGAAAGACTCACAATGTGTTCAAATTATTCAACTGTATTATAAAAAGCAGCGTTCTGCCTGACAGCAGCGTTCACATCTAGTGCGGCTTTCTGAGCACACCCTTGCCAATACAATCTTCTCCTCAGTGTGCGTTATTGTTTGATATCTAACGGATTCAAGATTATTTCAGGGGCACTACTTTTTTTCCCCGACGACAGCAACATTTTCTATTCACACTGATTCAATTACAGGCCAACGTCGACATCGGGTAGGTTGAATATGAATTGTACATTTGAACATGAACATTGAAATGAAGTCATGTGCACAGGGTCGATTTCAACGCTCAAAATAACTAACGCTGCATGCTTACACACCGATGCTGCTTAATTTGTAATTATGGATGATATAAATGTTGAGGAATCGGCAGCGGTTGATGTTTTTGTCATGAAAATTCTGTGTGATGTTCGATGAACTGAGCGCATTTTTTAAATCTCTAAAGATTCATTCAAGTGCCTTGGATTTTTAAGTCTGTGTACGACATGCTGATCCCCTTCCTATGAATACTGCTTACACTCGACCCAAAATCAAATACAACATTCATGTATTGGCTGGTGCATCAATAATTATTTTAAAGTATTCGACCGTGTACGGGAGAGGGGACCGTATTTATTGGGGACCGTATATAAACCAACTCTATTGAGCATCGTCACAATGTGGGATGCTTTTCGGTATTCTAGCGTTACTATAAAGGGATGTGCTCTAATGAAATAAGGAAACTTATTCCCGAAACCGCCACATTCCAACGCACAGCGAGTTCATCATTAAGAGCTCATACATTTGTGGTTGATTTAGCAGCGACGCGCACTAAGCACTACATGCCCGAACAGCACGTACGTGGAATAAACTCCCTGCAGAGGTCTTTCCTGTCACTTTTGACTTGAGAAGATTCAAGTAGAATATCCATAAACGCTACTTTTTCTATCCCCACTATAATTAATTGAACACAATTTAAATTTTTTAAAAGTCATTCACTTTAATATATTTATGTAATATTATTTCCTGTTATTATTTTTGTTCATTACAAATATGATTAAAAAAATATAACAAATATTTACAGTGAGTCGCCGATGGTAGGATCATGCGATATTCATAAATAATAATACATTTTCATGATTAATCTACTACCATTTGCAAGCTGCACAATTTAATTTTGGTTCTTTTTTTACTTGGAGCCGTGCTCAGGAGATAACTTCTACGTAAGCAATGCATTGCACAGAAACCAGTTAGAAATGGATAGTGTACAGAAGAGACACCTGGTGATGTGATAGAAGGATATGCATCTTAATTCTCTTAATTCTTTAACAACTCTGCTGTTGCGCATTTTTTGAGAATTTATAAAGCAGAGTTCCAACGTCTCGTATGTTATGTTGGCGTATTAATTTTTAAGCTAGAGAAGAGCTATTTTATTTATTATATTACTTCGCCGACATTTTGTTGCTCAAATGCGAGGAAGGAGGGCGCTGTTTGAATAGACACAATTTAAATTGTTTTTTTTTTGTCTTCTAAATTGAACTAAAAGCAACACATTTATTAATTAATTCATTAACCAAAAGTTATCGAAAAAAATATGTTCAGAATCCCAGATATAAAAGATAATTACGGTTAATCGAAAATTGTCCATGTCAATGATTTTGCCGGTTAATCGAATCACATATAACACGGTGCGACAGTCCAAAAAACCTGGGACCGGATAATATTTTTCTTGTAGGTCTTGTCGAGTTAAAGAAGAATCCAATAGTGAAATATGCCGGACACCTCCAAAATCCGGATTTACGGTTAAAAAACCGGTTTTTGTACCTTTGCGCACTTATAAGCCTGTAATTTTGTTGATAATAATCCGATTTTCAATTTCTTACTAGATTTGGGAAGAAGTAAATGAGATCTTTCGAAAGATATATAATTTATCTAAGAAAACTTAAGAAATTTGGGTGTTATTGTCGAGCAAACACAAATTTTGTAGATTTTTCAAAAATTGTTCAATTTTGGTGACGTTTTTATACATTATAATGTAATAAACTATAATACTATTGAATTTATTTAAAAAGTACGTTTATTAACGATTTCAACGCATATTTGGGGTTAAAAATAGATAAATAATTGACTGAGTTATTTAACTTTTCATGAAAACAAAATTTTTAACAAAATGCCTGCACAATGTTTTTGGTGTTGTTTTTATGCACTTTCTCTAAAATTACAAATCACTGTTAGCCTAAACACAACTTAGAATTACAACAAATATTTGTAATGAGAGCTTTACTCATGTTTGTTTGTCAATATTGCTGTAATACATACACCTATGATTTGGCATCATCAGCCATATCATAAACCAAATGATTGCTACTTTTGTCAAACCGATGTTTTAGGTCACTGTTTTAAAACGCGCAAAAACATTAAGTACGCAAATGTTGTAACTGTTACAAAACCAATACCTCTAAGTAATGATCTACCGACAACGAGCAAATCTGACGATGTAACAGAAAAAGATTTTGATCTACAACAACGGAGCTGCATTTTTTGTCAAAAACTGATTTCGACGATCTTGTTCGCGATTTACACTTGTCAAAGCGGCAATCTGAAGTCCTCGGGTCGCGCTTAAAGCAGTGGAATTTGGTGGAAAAAGATTTTGTTATAACATCTGGTAGAAAGAGTGACCGGACTTGGTTACTTGAAGAAAGTTTTAAGACTAGTTCCAATGACAGTGATCTCGTGTATTGCGTTGATGTACCAAAACTATTTTCGGCATTAAATCACAATTATAATGCAGAAGAAAGGCGACTTTTCATTGATGGTTCATGTAAAAGTAAGTTTTCTTATAAAAATGTATGACTTTATTTTTATTAATTTAAGATTTGTAATGTAATATCTAGGCTTAAAAGCTGTTTTATTGCATAACCAAAATCAATTACCTTCAGTTCCAATCGCATATGCGACTAATACAAAAGAAACTTACGAAGTGAAGAAAAATAAACTAATGTTTATTAGCTATACCACCCATAAATGGAAAGTCGTCGCTGACTTAAAGGTTTTGACAATTTTATTTGGTATGCAAGGTGGTTACACAAAGTAACCGTGCTATCTTTGTGAATGGGATAGTCGTGCACCGAATCGTTATGATAGCAAAGTATGGCCATCTCGCGAGTCACATAGAATAGGCTGGAAACACATTTTAAATGACCAATTAGTTACAGCTGAGGACGTTATTCTGCCACCACTGCATCTTAAACTGGGATACATGAAACAATTTGTAAAAAAATTAGATGTAAACGGCGACGCTTTTTGTCATCTCAAAGCGGTGTTCCCAAAACTAAGTGAAGCCAAAATAAAAGGAGGTATTAAGAAGAAAAAAGTACATTCTGAAGGCCTTTTCGACAAGAGGTTGTAAGGGTTTTTAGTTGGAATGCACACAATACCTTTCAAATATCGCCAAAGGAAACTGTTACGTTAGCTGTTAAAAGTGGTGAACGTGGAAGCTAGTTAAAATCGCTTGTGTATAGTTAAGGCATTTTTCCTGTCGTCTTCAGTTATTGCACAATTTCAAATTTATATGCGAAAAACTGCTACGTGGTTTAAATTCTGTGCAGTGATCGCCGTGATAGCCCACATTATATCGAACGTGTCTTTATTGATGTATGCTCTCCCATACACATTTAACATTTTCAGCAGTGTTTATTGTACGTGATCTTCCAGAACGAGGAACTACTCTTACAAACGCATGTTGACGAAAACTTCCAACCTAATGGTTTATTGTTAACGATGTGTGTGCAATCCGCACATTATAATTGCGACAATATACACGCTAGTCAACAAAATGGCTCACCTTTAAATAACTAATACGAGCACGTCTTTTTGACACTACAGATGCTGCTACTGTGCTTTCGAAAAAACCGCAAATAAATAAGCCCTAACCTACCGCTTCACCACCTGTCCATACTGTACCGTTCTAGTTTTATATCTACCGACAAAATAAAAAATAAAATTAAATTAAAGAATTTATAGTCGACACATCTTAATTTTGTTTTCTAACATCTGGAAGCAATAAGATTTAAAAAAGAAAGCGTTGGGCAGCTCCTGTAATCCTCTTGAGTCTAAATGTCATTTTTAAACTGGTGTAAAGTTTTTTTTAGCATAAATCAGTGACTATGTGAAGTTATAAAAAGAACACACACATTCATACATATGTACATAAGTTCTTGAATTTCTACAGTACGTGATCTACATAAAGAAATTAAAAATAATATTTAGTTTTTTGAGCTCCTTTCAATAATAATTATCATTAATTTAGCAAATTTAACGTCTTTTTGTTTTTATAAAAATTAATAATATTTATTTTGCAATATTTCTCTACTCCTTTTTGTAGCTTCTTAGGGAAGAATGGTTTTTTAAAAAATATTTCTTAATTTTTTTTTATCTGGGACCAGCACTCAGGAGATCACCCCTATACATGCGATGCATTGTCCGGGAACTATAGGAAAGGGATAGTTAGAGAAACAACAGGAGGTGAACAGGTTGAACCCAGGCCTGTTTTGGTTTTGTAGTCAACGTGCAGACTACTTCAGCCATCGACACCATTTTTCCTGAAGAAGCTACACGAAGTAGTAGCGAAATATTGCAAAATAAATATTATTAATTTTTATAAAAAATAAAAAGTCCTAAGTTTGAAAAATTAATGATAATTGAAATTAAAGGTTTGTTAGGAAACTCTGTAAAATTTAACATCAAAAGAGAGCAACATATTCGAAGTACAACAGGTAAAATGTAATAGAAAATTTAGCAATACACACACCAACATTAAATTGCAGAAATATGAAACGAAAAACAAAAGCATACATACACAAAGTTTTTACATATTTCTTTTTACACAATTGGAGTTGAAGATGGAATAACTGTTGCTTTTCAATTTAGTCTTATTTGAGTCTGCATATTTAACAGTTGTTTCCTTCCGGTGAAAGAAGGTGAACTAAAATTTTATATTTCAACTGATAGATTTTATTTTTAAAACAAACCCATATATAGATACATATATACATACATGTAGTATACACATCCATACAACCATTCTTATACTCACAGCTTAACTTTCCCAAAATAAGAGGATTTTAGATTTAAAAAAAAAAAACAAATAATAATTGTGTTTGTGCGCCCGAATATATGCAACCGAAATACAATTATTTCAAAGCAATCCCACGGCCAGTATTTACAAATCATTAATAATAAATTAAAATATAATATATACTGGAGAAATGTGGAAATAAAAACAGTGCAATATGAATATATAAAAGAGAAATAAAAAAACAACAGAAGTAGTGAATAATTTAAAAAATAATAATAAAACAAAAAACTCTGAAAAAAAACGTTATTGTATTTGGCACACAATAACAAATCAACAAATTAAAAAAACGAGAACAAGTTTGCGTGGAAAAATGGAAATATATATGTTTTTTGAACAAACAGCAAATTTTGTATATGATTTATTTATGCCAAAAAAAATTTAAATTTAATTTAGAATAAAGTATCAGGTAAACAATTGGATTTAATTACAACAGAAAATATTTTTATAATAAAGTTAAGTTACTGCCTGCTTAATTAAGGATAATACAGAAAGAAAAAATCACCCTCCACAATCAAATTATAAAAATAAAGTCTATTAATGTTTTCCGCAATAAGAAAATAAATTGATTAATACAAAATTACTCTTCTATAAATCCTTGGAAACAATTCCTTTAAGAAGATATGTAATTCCATGAATTTTTATTTATCAAAGTCTTAATAATTTAAATCAATTCCTTAAATTTTCTTGGAAACTGATGTAGCAAGTGGGGTTTGTTCAGAGATTACATCAAGACTGTGCACTGTGATTTGGACAGAAAAAATATATTTCGGAATAAACCAAAAATTTCTAAAAATAAATAAATTTTTATTAGTTTTTAATTTTGAATTCAGGATAATTAGTAAAATCCTGTCTTTAGAAAACGAAACAAAAAATTCGTTCGGGTATTTATATTGAAAACAACAATAAATATAATGCTACCAAATAAAGTGCGAATATAGATCAGCTAAACTATATAACAAACATATATAAATAAATATTCGTATTAGAATTTGTACAAAATGTTTTTTTTTTGCTATAAAAGCTAAAATTTTGCCAACTCTAATTATGTAAATACCTGATCAGCAGCCTTATTCTGTAACTCGCTAAAGCTAAATCTCCATCGCTAAAAATCTAAAAAGTCGTTTGAGCGATTTTTAGCAACAAGTGGAATTCTGTAATGTATATTGCTTAATTTGGCAACGTCTTAAAATTCAATTCGCCGTAATTTTAGCTTTCATTGTCATCGCTAAAATTTTCTAATTTTGTATTCTCTAACGCCAAATAAGCGGTAGTTTTTTATTTAAAGTTAAAATTTTTAGCGACGGAAATTTTAAGCTGCTAAAAAGTAAGTAATACACAAATGGATTTTAATTGAATAATGTTGGAAATTTTTTTTTTATTTTAGCAAAACAATGGAAGAAGTCACTAAGCGGGTGACTAAGGAACAAAAACTCATGCTGATACAATATTTGGAGGAGCACCGCGAATTTGCCCACGACAGGTAAAAAGGAGTTTAACTAACTAAAAGCCAATAAAGTAAAACAAAAATCTTTTTTAGATTTATAAATTCCACTGGGGTGAAAAGCCTTACGGAGCAATGGGATGCCTTGGCAGAGAAGCTTAACGCTTTGGGAGGTGCTTTATAAAATGGGGAAAATTGGCAGAGGGCATGGACAAATATGAGGTAATTTTCTTACCATTCTTTGGAGATGTGAGCGCTTTTCAGTTTCTTATAATTTCACAGAAGTAAAGCAAAACAGAAGTACCAATAGTATAAAAACTCATTGGAAAGAAGCGGCATAAATGGCGCTCAAAAATATAAACTGACAGCGTTAGATGAAAGAATAGTTGGAATTATGGCGAAGGAATCTGTGGTTGGGCAAGAAGAAGTCAAGCGAATTATTTTAATATTATTTGTCTAAAAAAATAAGACACAACAATTTTTATTATTTGCCAAATATATAAATACTATAATATATAATATAATATATAATATATAATATATAATATAATATATAATATAATATAATACTATATAATTCAAATCATAAAGTGCGGTAACACTAATATGAAGTGTCAAGAACTATAACAATATGTTTGTCTCTTTTCAACAGCAATTTATAAAGGAAGTGGGATAGGATAAGTATAGTGATAGCAAATTAGCTACGGCGAAAATGTAAAATTTTAGCTAAGCGATTGATATTACAGAATACTAATTTAGAGATATAGCTAAAATATTTGCCCTAATATATTTTTAGCTTTTTAGCGATCGAGATTTAGCTTTAGCTACGAGAATTAGAGAATAAGGCTGCAGATCTCTTTTGCACCGACTAATATTTTTTGTCTTCACGTCTTCTTCAATTCTTCGGGAATTGTGGAGTTTGAAATTTTTTTAATTTTCCTACAAAAATCAGTTTTATTTACAATTTCTCGAGCATACGAGTACATGTAACATGTAAACATTTCGGCAATTTTATTTATCAATTTTCGATTTATCAGGCAGGCTTCATGTAATTTTACATTGTGTACATTTCTATGTTTATTTTTATATGTTTTTGAATACCGGACTGAATCACATGTTGCTGCTTTTTCTTTTTTGCTTCATTTTTACTATTTCAATGTATTGCTTCTCGGAGGTATAGACATTTTAAACTCAACTTTGGAATAGCCATTTGAAAACTACCCATTCTATTCTAAAATATTTTTATTTTGCTACCATGTGTTCCACTGATCCAATTAGCTCGTTAATCATTTCCTTACGTTTTCTTTTATCGTTTATTTATAACTAAATGTGATTCCGTATTTTTCAATCTACAATTTTCAAAAGGTTTTCTATGGTTTTGATGTGTAGCTATTGGGCATGTCATGTCAAAACACTCGCTAGAGTCTCCTGTGGTGCTGGCTGTCTTTCATAAAATACTTCATAATATTGCCTCTTAGATTATATTTTGAAAAAAGACACAATTCTTTTTTAAGGCAACTTTTTGCAGGACAAGTACTTTGTGATCAAACATTTTGGGAATGGATAATAAATATTAGATGATTGATTACATCCTGCGGTGTAATTTTTGAGAATTTTTCTTTTTTCTTGGGACGGTTTAATGAAGGCGTTCACTATTAACGTTGCTGATATGTTAACTGAATACCAGCTATAGGAATATTTGAATGTTCTTGACCTACATGCCCTATAACTTTTGAAAAGAAAACAGGTCAGCAAACTAGTTTAAGTCTACAAACAAAAGTATATGCATCCAGATATTTACTAAATAAATTAATGAAATTTGTGTATTTTTAAAATGTGAAGATTTATCAGCATTTATCAATTTTTCTAAGTATTCAAAAATCCTTCTATAAAGTTGGAATCATTTTGAGAATTTAATAAAATTTCCTTTAATAACTATTTTGCAATTGCAGTGTGTTTAAGCCATAGCAAGTTTCTCTTTTTTTCTTTTTTTTTAAGAGAAGTAACAATGAGGGATAGATAGAAGAAAGCTTCATTATTTCTACAACTCTGCTTTGAACGTTTTTTATTTATTTATATATTTATATATTTATATATGTATTTATATACATATCCACATACTACTATTTTGCTAATCCTTACTAAGCTCATCAGTGAATTTTTCTTAATTTATAACTACAAATTCAAGATTCTTATGTTCAAAACTCAATTAATCAATCGGGAATTGAAGTTGAATACCGAACACAAAACCTAAAGTCTATAAACAAAAACATAACAATCCATGAGTTTACTTTTTTATTACACATACATATTTCTATTTTTAGATTTTTCTTCTCATCTACACTAGGCTTGCCATTTGCTCGCATGCTAATGTTAAAAAAAAAGAAAAATATAATGAGATATTCCCAAAATAAATTCAGTTTTTATTTTGATTTTATTACTTCGGATCCATACGTAGCGTTGCTTCCATATAGAACAACAGTTAAAGGCAATTTACTCAGCCCTGCAGAACTTTTGATGTCAAGGACATTGAGGACGAAAATTCCGTATTTCATAAAAAATCTTGAACCGAAAATCATAGACAAGAATAAATACAGAGAACAATTGAAGAGGATTCTTGTAATGTTTAATGGAAATATCACAAATGCATGTAAAGAGACAAGATAAAGGTAACCAAAAAATGGTAATCTGTATACTAGAAATCAGGATAATTTTTTTATATCGGGAGATGAACCCTACACACGCGATACATTTTTTTTTTTATCTTGGACCAGTGCTCAGGTGCTATCCCCTACATATGCAATGCATTGCGCTGGAAATAGAGAGAGGGATAGCTGGAACTATAGGAAAGGGATAGTTAGAGAGATGACGGGAGGTCAAGCTTCTCTATCATACAGCACTCCTTTTGCACGTTTTTTGTGTCTAGAAGCTCCTTTTTTGGTTGTAGTAGCCAAGATAAAAAAAAACTAAATTTACTTTTTTCTTCTTTAAGTTGAAAGAGTTCCTCTATCACAGTATTCCAAACCAAATTCGAATTGTAATCGAGATAGTTTAATTTTATGTGTATAAGGCCCAAATTCACAGTCATTAATTAATTATTAGTATACTAAAATGATAACTATTGTTTAATTAATACTTCATATTAACAATGTATTATTTAATTAAAATTCTCAGTATAAACAAAGAATGGTAACCGTAACAATCTTTTAATTTTCAATATTGGCAGCACTGTTATAGCATATGGTTTTTGTTTACATTTGTTATATTATTTCTTAAAAATGGATAAAACAAGCACGCGCTAATCGAACTTTATTGAATTGCTGCTGAAATTGGTTCGGGAAAATCAAATTATTATCGAAAATAAAGAACTGATAGTATTATATATATATATATATTGTATTATGATAAATGATATCAAAAATACTAATAATAATTTACTAATCAGCTGTCTAACTATTTTTTAACCAATGACATTTGGCGGCTGAACTAATAGTACAAAAATTTCTGAATCAAATATTATTGGTTAAACTGGGCACAAATAAAACAAATTAAGCATTAAAATAATAATGGTATTGTAAATAATATATCCAGAGCTAAAACTTATAAACGTGAAAATCACAAACGAAAAACTAAATTTATGCCTGACCCTTATTATTTCATCGTTAAATTTGTGGGCAAAAGTGAATCTCTAATAGAACTTAATGTACAAATTGTTAATTTCATGGCATCGTTTAAAGCATTTTCAAAGAGACCCTTAGATGACCAGCATTTTAATGCAATTAGTATATAAGTTAATAAGTTATTTTAAAATATCCCCTTGTTGGAACGCTCACCTAGCACTTAGTCGATTTGATATTGTTTAAAAAAAAAGCTTTTTACACACGTTGTACCTAAATGGCGTCGTATATTAATTGTTCTTTTTTCCTTTATTCTAATAAAATAATTGTCGCATTACTGTGATAAATGAACTATGAACTTAAACCCAACTAAATATTCATTCATTCAATATTTGTTACCTTGTATAGCTGGTCTGGGATTTTAAAAGTACGGACCCCAACAACAAAACTCTTGGTGAATTAATATTAATGTACGTATCGAACAATTAATGAAGGTCGGCTTGAGAATTTTTTTATTCACAAGTTATTTATTCGTGAGCCAAAAGTTGGTGCGAAGTTCTGAGGTATATCAGTGTTTGAATTGAAGCTAAAACTTTTCTAATTAAAAAAGTACGTGACGTGCTTATTTACTAATTAAGGCAGATGTACACACATTATGGCAGATTATATAATAAACTCATATTCACAAGCTCAAGTGGTAAAATAAGCAAAATATAAATTTAAAAATTACGTTTTTCTATTTGAATTTATTTTAAAATTTTTATAAATCAATACTGTCATGCCTAAATCTCCAATTAGAATATTTTAGAAATTCCGAATTAATTTTTAATTTCAATAACTAAAAAGTTAATTTATATTTTTTTAAGACTTTGTGTGTATGTGAAACGGTAGCAAGCCAGCCAGAAAAATATGACGATATCTATCAGAGAAACGTCATCAAAAAAGTCAGAATCGTGTACGAATTCTGTCCGACTTCTGACCGAAAATGTATGAAGTGGTTGACATGAGTTCTTTTCCGCTATTTCTGATAGAAATCCTAAGAAAATTCGTGGTAAATTCTGATTTGTTATCCGACATTTGTATTATTTTCTTACAGATTTCTGAAAGAATGTCGTTTACAATTATAAAGATATTTTCTGTGTAATATAACTGATGTAAAACATATTTTGATTTTGCATAGACCATAAAATCGAAATCGAATTTTTGATTGATAATGAGTCATAGTATCAAAATACATGTGCCTGCAAAATTGTACACGCCTGTAATTAGAAATAATGTTCTTATCAAAAAATTTCAGAAGTGCATAAGTGCAAGCGTAAAAGTTATTTTGAAAGTATTTTGCTTCTCCCGAAAAATTTGTTGAATGTAACTTAGGGCTTTTGTGAATTCATATGACGATAGGTGCCCAAAAATATTTTGCCGCTGTATTGGTGGGGGAATTTTGAAATACTGCGTCAGGCAAAGATTTTCATTAAAATAAAATCACAAAAAATTTGTTTTTGGTTGCAAAAAAGTGTATAATAATGCAGATCACACTGAATTCTCTATTTGTTTACTTGATAAAATGGGAACATTTTCCATTTTTCAGTTGTTTAAAAATTTCATCAAGAAAACAAATAGCAAATTCAGTGTGAACTGCATTGTCATGATTTTTTACACCCAAAAAAATTCCTTATGATTAAAATTTAATGAAAATCTTTAAGTTCACTTTTGTTTGTTACTGGATTTTAACAAATCTCCCACTCATATAGCTCCAAATCATTTTTTGCAATCTGCCAGTACGACCTTTGCTAAATAAGCAAATGCACTATATTCTGCAATAACACAACGAAATTTCCATTTACACTTATTGTGATTCGCATATAAAAAAATGAGTGTTTGCAGTACAAAACAGCATAGTTGTTGTTATATAATTAAAATAACTAAAAGCCGACGCCTATAAAACTTTCCGGCGGAAACGTAGTGATGAAAACTGTATAGTGACACTTAAAGTGAAGCTGAGAGTGCTCAAAGAAATAAACGGTGGTTAAATTTCAAGGGCCGATGTTGATTTTGAATAAAACACAAACTATTTAGGAAATTATTGTAATTTTATTTTATTATGATATATTGGTATTACTCAATTATGTATGGAATAAAATATCGGCCAAATGGGCGCCGCGACCACGGCAACAGTGGATGATCAATTTTCGAAGAAAATCATCTTCAGTGATGAGGCACATTTTCACCTCAGTGGATTCGTCAATAAACAGAATTGCCGCATTTGGGCGAATGAGAATCCAAGAGTGATTGTCGAAAAACCAATGCACCCACAAAGAGTGACTGTTTGGTGCGGTTTATGGGCTGGCGGCATCATCGGGCCGTATTTTTTCCAAAATGAGGCCGGTCAGGCAGTTACTGTGAATGGTGTTCGCTATCGTGAGATGATAACGAACTTTTTATGGCCCGAATTGGAAGATATGGATGTGGACGATATGTGGTTTCAGCAGGACGGTGCCACTTGCCACACAGCTAACGAAACAATGGCTCTTTTGCGCAACAAATTCAATGGCCGTGTTATCTCACGTAATGGCGATGTCAATTGGCCGCCAAGATCATGTGATTTGACACCGTTGGCCTTTTTTCTTTGGGGTTATTTGAAAGAAAAGTTGTACGTCGATAAGCCAGCAACAATTCAAGAGCTAAAGGATCAGATAATTCGGCACATTAACGGCATAGAACCTCCATTATGCCTCAGGGTCATCGAAAATTTGGACCATCGGATGGAGGTGTGCCGCCGTGGTCGCGGCGCCCATTTGGCCGATATTTTGTTCCATACATAATTGAGTAATACCAATATATCATAATAAAATAAAATTACAATAATTTCCTAAATAGTTTGTGTTTTATTCAAAATCAACATCGGCCCTTGAAATTTAACCACCCTTTATTTTAAAAATTTATTGTATAATTCAAAACTTATACATCTTATCTTTAATTGACATTAGTATTTAGAAAATGTTTGAAAAACTGGATACTTGCGTCATGTAAAAGTTTTAGAGGAAGCGTTGTTATTGTAGTGGTGTATTTTCTATCATGATGTAATTAAACCAGTTAACATCACCACGGCAGGTATTTATTTTTATCTCTGCTTATATTTGTGCCATGAAATGTCAAAAATTTGTTTGTTTACAAATATACAAAGTTTACCTTTTTTTTAGCAGTTTCCATTTTCGAATGTTGCTGTAAGAACAGTTATGAACAGTTTTACTGGCTTAATTTTATGGCAATTAGTATTTTATTAACATAAAAAAAATTGTTTGTGTAGTTTTGTAACAAATGCGTTGTAACTTGAAAGTAGACTTTAAAGTACCGACCCATACATGAGAATTGTAGTCGATTTTGGGTTGGATGTACTAAGTGGTATAAATAGTATCTGAAGGAGTAAATAATGTCTTTCAACTTCTTAAAACGCTGATGTATTTAGTTTGTTTTGAGACTTGAAAAATTTGTTCAGTACATCTGCAACGTAGTTTAATATTTCAGCTGAGGTATGAATCAGTCCGTTCACGTTCGTGTCCAAGGTCTACTTCGTTTGAAATAAAATTTGTGTATCTTTAGGTCTTAAGATATCTGAAACCAGTTTTATTCAATGAAACTTAAAACTACTTAGCGATAACTTAATTCTACGTTGTTAGTCGGTAATCTGCTGCCGATGTGTAGATGAAACGGTGTTGCTGCGGCGGTGTGTTGAGCTGGTACGCTGTTCGGTTGTGTTGCGGTATCTCTGGTAGATGTAGATGGTAAAGAGCTAGTGTGGTAAATCTCGTGCTGACAGGTATCTCTTTTAATAAGCAAAATTACTCCTAAATATGGTTAGTACGAGGGTAAGATATATTTGGAAGATCCTACAATTGGTAAAAATACATTTAAATATAATTAATGTAAGATGTATTCGGAAGCTCTTACAACCGGTACAACTACTGTTGAACTGGTAAATTCTACGCTCTAATAATCTAACTACAGGAACAAGAATCGATAAAGCACTCTGATGATATCCGTAATTGTTCGCCTTTTTGTGTGCATAACTGTATTACTTGTTCAATATAAAAAGTGAACGTCATGAGAATTATTGCTAGATGTACATGTTAATTACACTGTTATACAAAAGATTATGCAGGAGTTCTCATGTATGAATTCTGTTTTGTTGGAGTACATAGAGAACGAAAATACCTTTAGTTTATTTTAGTTCACTTCGAAAAGTTATTTTATAACGGTAACTGTAGTGAAAAACTTGTTTTTTAGTGTTTAAAATTGTTTCCCAACAGATTTCTATCATTTCTTCTACGTTTTCTTCTGTTTGAAGGATCTGATATTATCTTTCAAACAATTCATACGTTTTGTAAATCGGTTAATCAATAGCTAAGTTATAGTAGTTGAAGTGTAAAAAAAACACATTTTTCAAAAAAAACATTTTTTTCTCAGGCTCTAAGTTGCGTATGACATACCAAACAATATATATAAATAGCTATATATAATAGCGAGATGGTTTTTTTTCTGTTTTCTGTTTTGGTTTTCTATTCTACGTGAAGACTACTTCAGCCATCGCTCGGTTGCCTCGGTTGACTGTAAAGTCTCGACCGAAAATTATGTTCTACGTATAAATTTTTTTCTTGGGGAGTGGGAGCGAAGAAAAGTGCTTTAAAATATACAAAAATTTTTTCCTAGTCGTTGAAAAACATCCTACAGGTAAAATATTTATTACTAACTTTTATTAATACGGCAAAGTGTTTGTTATAAATATCATTAAAGCAACAAAACATTTTGTATATCATTTCCATAAATATTTTTTTCCTTATATATATATACATATATGTATGTGCGTGTGTGCAATTTCTTACAGAGGCGTGATAAAATTAACAAATAAAATTAGAAATATACTTTGTAGTATTGACCTTTTGCTATTTAGTGGATAATGCTTCTATATTAAGAGCGAGGACTCTTAATTGGTCTTTTTTATTTTGTAATAATTATTTTGGAACATAGAAACATTTTTACTGACACGCACATCTCCAACACCCACATTTATCCATTTGTGGAAATAGCAGATGTTAAAAGCATGTGCTAGCTAAATATAAAAAATTGTTTTTTTTCCAAATATTAATTTAATTATGATTAAAAGTAATTCTCATACATTATAAAAATATAATAAATTTAGCATTTGATGTTATTTTATTTCGTCATACAGAGATTTTACCTTTTATAGATTTTTTACTTGGTTTAAATAAGAAATATATTCGAATACTTTTTATTATTAGTATATCTGTATTTGAAACACAAACTGTAGCATCAAATCGTTTCAGAAATATGAAACGCTTTTTTGTTTAAATTTTTAATTATTGCGCCACTCCATTTATCCGTGTCGTGTGAGTGATTTTCTTGGGTCGTAGAAATTAATCATGCGACTGGTGCACAACACATTTGTATGAACAACAGTTTAGATCAGAGTCAGGCAAAATGCCGCCCATGGGCGCTTTGTTATTCTCTTATTTACATGTAGTTAAACACACATGTTGTATAAAATTAAACAATATTGCTCATTCTGGCTTGAGCATTCAAAGAAGCAGGCTGTGTTATCGCTTGTTGCTTAAAATCAGTGTTGCCACAAAAAAAAAATTCTCCCCAGCAAAAATTTTTGTTCTCTTATATAAACAAACTGCAAGAAAATATGTTTAATAGGCAATATTAACTAAACTTATTTTCAGATAATTATTTGGTTTCTTAACACGCATGAAAAATGTAACAAGAAAAGTCATTCCACGCACTTTCAATTTCTATTATTTAATTACAACTGTCGTTTTTTTGACTGTAAAAAATTATAAAGTTTTATCGAAATGCTTAAGAATCGTTGTTACTTGACATTTCGTATCAAAATCGTAAAGTTAAAACAAAACTAATTAAAATGGTGGAAGGTCCCCCTTTTTTATCTTGGACCAGCACTCAGGAGATGATGGAGATGCTGGAACTAGAGGAAAGGGATTGTAGGAGAAATGATAGGAGGTGAAGGTTCACTATCTTATAACACTGCTTTTTGCACGTTATTTGTTTTAGTGTTGTAACGTCTCTGATGTCAAGGAGACGTATTAAATTTTGAAACTTCGTTTTCAGTAGCTATTTTTAATAAATATTTTACTTCGCCGATGCTACACAATACCGACGAAGGAGGGCGTTCTGATGTGCCTGTGGATTGGATACAGCTGAAGCCGTTACTCTTCAGTGACCAGTGACTATGCCTGCGCCACTGAAACCTTCCGACAACAACTGACACAAAGACACAAAAATGTACAACAGAAATATGCGAGATGTTTTTATGAGTCTTATGAATTAAGCAAACAAATTACAGTTGCTAATTATATTTAATATTTGTGTTCACCTATTTATATTTGTGTATCAACATGTTCTTTATTGTAACAAAAATCTAATTCTTTTGACAGATAAATAATTTGAAAACTTATTGTAAAAATTAACCCATACGAAATAAATATTTAAGATGCAATTCATACCAAGACTGATTTTGTACAATTCTACTCTTCTTCAGAAAGAGAATTATGTAACACATACAACGGAAAACGTAATAGTATAGGTTTGCCTGCCACTAGTCTAGATACTATAAACTGAAAATAAAGACTCATGTTTAAAGGTCAACAACTCAAAAGGAAAAAAGAAATATTTTAATTTAATTAATCATTGTCTTCAATCTTGGTATACTGCTTGACCCAAAGGTGAACTTTAATTCACTCATCACTTTCATAATAAATAAAGCGACGGGTACACTTGATTATATAAAGTACTGGGCACGGGAATTTGATGACTTTTATTTTTTATCTTGAACTCTACGTATTCAATAAAATACTCAAATGGAATATTCAATGGAACTAGTTAAGAGAGGAATAGTGTAGAGAAGAGACAAGCGGTGAAAGTGGTAGGAAGATGGAGGTTAATTCTTGCACATCTCTGCAGTTGTGTGTTAATTATAGAGCAAAGTTGTAGCTTCTCTGGTGTCAATTTTTACTCATTATTTTTAAGCTAAGGCGACCCATTTTATTTATTACTTTACTTCGCCGACATTTCATTGCCCATATACCGATAAAGAAAGGTGCTGTAGCACAGAAAACTCTGAAAAAAGAAAACGCTGGTTCTTCTGGTTGCAGATCCACTATGCTAACCACCCAACATCAGCACCCACCAATCACCCCATCAAAAGAAGTCATCCGATGTTGTTTGGCTTTAATTTTTTTTCTAAATGAAAAACTTCGATTCTGTTTCTTGATTATGTTTATCTTAACCTTTAGAATTTTACTGGTCAAGTCGAGAAGATGTTATCGGCCAAATGGGCGCCGTCACAATTGATTACTCTACAGGCATGTTTTATGGCATTTTTCATCACTTCGGCGAGAACTTCGGGCGACAGATTCTCGCACTCGTGTCGAATGTTCTCCTTGAGGGCTACCAGGGTCTAGGGCTTGTTCACGTAAAAAAAAACTCTATATACACATGTCTTGTTCGGCCGATTCTGGAATATAGGTCGATTGTATGGGAACCCTGTTATCAAACGTATTCAAATGCAATTGAATCGGTACAGAAGCAACTCCTACTTTTTTTCTACTTTCGTAAACTACATTTCTATAGAATATATATCCACTTAACTTACCATCATACTAAGCTGCAATGTAAAACTTCCTACTCTGAAAGCTGTAGGACAATGTTCAATGCGTCGTTAAAAATCTGTGCTTGATTTATTTTAACATACCTCAGCGACCATCCCGTAATTGCATACCATTATCTATGAAATTGTTCAGATCTAATTATGCTCATGTCGAGAATCTTGAATGTGTAATATGTTGATTTTTCCCTTACATATACATCTACATGTAATAAGTAACATGATAATTATTTTTCTTAATTCATAGTAAATATATCATACATGTGTATTATTGTTCACATTTTTTATTTTGTAAAATGTCTGTCGGAGAATTCAATTGACAGTAAATAAATAAATAAGTAAAATTTTTTTTTGCGGACATTTAACTCATGTAAATTAAATTTTTTTTCATTAGACTCAGTTTTCAAAATTAAAAAATAGAGTTAATAGTGCCCGAACTTTGCCATTTTCTTTATATATTTTCAAAACCTCCCGACATTCAACAAACATAATTGCGAATTTAGTTGCAATCATTTGTGGCAGTCTTAGCTTCTGAAATGTTTGCAGATATACATACATCCTTGCACACATAACACACATTCCACATCCATTTAAATGGTCGGTTGAAATCTGATGGAAATTTGATTTTTGGATATCGGCAAGAAATCATCCTTAAATTAAAAAAGAATAACTCTATTGAAGGATTTTTCTTTACAAAATTTTAACATTAATTATCCTGCGAAAAAAATGTGAATGCGTTCACTATGAATTGGTATTTTAATGATTTCTTAAGGCCCTTTTACATTGTAATACTGAGTAATAGGACATGTCAAAAACTTAAATGTAATGGGAAAGTATAATATTGTAAAAACAATATGTTATGAATCTGACTAAAAAAAAAATTATCTCGCATTTTTCTGATGTGCATTAGTGTGTCTTTTTGTGTCAGTTGTTGTCGGAAGGTTTCAGTGGCGAAGGCATAGTCACTGGTCACTGAACAATACCGGCTTCAGCTGATAGCAATCCACTATTACATCAGACCGCCCTCCTTCGTCAGTATTGTGTAGCACCGGCGAAGTAAAATAATAATAAAAATGGCTACTAAACCGAAGTTTCAGCACTGCGATAAACAAAGAACGTGCAAAAGCAGATCTGTAAAATAATTAATTAACCTTCACCTCCTGTCATTTCTCTAACTATCCCTTTCCTATAGTTCCAGCACAATGCATCGCATGTGTAGGGGTCATCTCCTGAGTGCTGGTCCTAGATAAAACAAAAATACGGATGGGAATTTGACAGTCGTATGGCTTTCAGCATTTTTTAAAAATTTTCAAAAAGCTTATACTTTTTATTTAATCAGGGATGTTTTTTGTGTAAGCAACCAAAGAAAATAACAAAACAACGAAAACGTCATTTGCTTGTAAACCGGTTTTGTTCTTACTACTGAAACTTTTCATTTTCATTTCAAGTGTGATAGTGTGAAAGCAAAATGTAATATTACCTTAGATTTTTTGGGAATCGCAGCAAATCTCATTAGATTTCTTTGTCACAAAGTATTCTGAGAGTCGGAAGATTTGTATTATAGTGTGAAAGGGCCTTTAAGCCCATGTTTATCTGAATTCATTTTTAAATTCACAACTTAACTTTCAACAACATTATCAGTTTTGAACTCATGTAAAACACATATAGTTCTGCATTCACTTCGTCAAGTATTTTTT
Organism: Dexiosoma caninum; assembly: GCA_963924685.1. Lineage (NCBI taxonomy): Eukaryota > Metazoa > Arthropoda > Insecta > Diptera > Tachinidae > Dexiosoma > Dexiosoma caninum. The sequence goes on along the minus strand of OZ004729.1, from coordinate 48,433,233 downwards.
TGTTAGATGTGATTTAAGAATTCTGTGACAACCTGTCAGCCGATTTGCAAAATTTAACTTCTCATGTCAATATATGTTTTCTACTATAATTAGGAGGATGTTAATTCCAACCCTACAATTTTGTACGCACGCATAAATGCCGTGAGATAATAAACGTTTATATTTTCTAGGAAGCTTCGCAGCGGAAAAACTTAAATGCCGTAACCTAAACATGCCTTCTAGAAAGCCTCTATACACTCTTTGCCAAAAAAAATCACTACGCCTTCCAAATTACCTTCCTTCAGAAAAAGAATATTTTTATATTTATTTATTTAATTATTTTTTTTACGTAAAATGGATTACGGGCTAATTTAATCTATTTTAATCTAAATATATATTTAATAAGTCCTCATTTTCCAATACCATTCTAAAATTGTCTACAGATTAAGAAGAATCTACTCTAACCGCATTATTCATATTATTCAAGTCATTTAATGCTCGTAATACAGGGTTACACATGGCATAATTAGAAACATGTGTAACATAAAATAAATTATTGTGTCTAAGTGTTCTGAAAGGTATACAAAGATTAATCAAACCCAACAAATATTCACTAATGATTAAACCATTAATCAAATTGTAGATTAGTATGACAGAATGAATAGTTCTTCCTAAATAAAGAGGCTTTAAGACTAAAAGCAACGAGCAACGAGAGGGTTCCATGCAAAGGAACAATGTTCTAATTTGGAGCGAACAAAAGCGATATATAATATTTTGGGATCTAAAAAGTGTTTGCAGTTTCTTCTTATAAATGGCCATGCAGAATAGGCTTTAGGTATTTTTTTTATCTTGGACCAGTACTCAGAAGATGACCTCTATACATGCGGTGCATTGTGTTGGAACTAGAGGAAAGCGATAGTTAGAGAAATGATAGGAGGTAAAGCTTCACTAACTTACAAAACTGCTTTTTGCACATTATTTGTTCCTATATCACTGTTATAGCGTCTCTGATGTCAAGGAGACGTATTAAATTTTAAAGCTTCGGTTTAGTAGCCATTTTTAGTATTTATTTTACTTCGCCGGTGCTACACTATACCGACGAAGGAGGATGTTCTGATGTGCCTGTGGATTGGATACTGCCGAAGCCGATACTGTTCAGTGACCAGTGACTATGCCTTCGCCACTGAAAAACTTCCGACAACAATTGACACAGAGTCACACAAATGCACATCAGAGAAAATGCGTGATATTTTTATGAGTCCGAAACTGGAGTTGAACCCAGGAAAATTTTTCGTTTTATAGTCAACATGCACCCTACTTCGACCATAGTCCAGATGAGCTTTAAAATTTAGCTCACAGTCCAGAACAACAATTTGTATGTGGAATTTTTTTATGTTTTCTATTCATAGCAACAATAGATGAACTGTTGTATACGTTACAAAAGCCAGATTATATACTGACGAAAAACATAAGAACAGGCAAATGAAAGGAGAAAAGAAATAAAACATTAACAAAATTTCTAATCTTAAGCTACAGTTTTGTTTAAAGTGAAAGATAATTGTGAGTTTTTCGACCTGCAAAATTCGTATTAATTTGACATAATAAATTTTGAATTCTGAAACATTTTTTGTAAGACTCTGTGGAATTATGTAGCTTAGGAATTCAAGTAGGGGCTTTAATAATAATAATAAGACTTCCTATTCGGCCTGCTGGAGTAGGCATTCACAAATATCTGATATAAAATATCTTTAATTAGCCCAACTTGATACGGGAGAATTGTTGGCCTTTGCAAAGGGGCCAGCAGTGCCTGTGCCTGCTAAATAAGACATTTTTTAAAATTTTTTTCTTTTTAAGGCCTCTGACTTCGCTCTTTCTTTTTACCGCTGAGTTCTCAATACAGACACATACATACACAGGCACACACACATATACACACATGTAGCAAAGCACAATATTTTAATCCTCGTTAATTGCTTTTAAACCAAATAAATACGTATTTCTATGATCATCAGGGAGTGGGTGTGTGTGTGTGTTAGCAAACAGAAAAGTTTTTAATAACTTAATTAATTCAAAAGTACAATTTCATTTCAAGCGTTAATTTGTTTTTATTGCATTCAGTACGGCGGTATGCAAGAATTTGCTGTAGCAAATCTTTTCGTTTTTCAAAACTTGTTAATTAGAATTTAATAATTTTCGTAATTTGTGAAGGAAAAACTTTTAGCATTTTAAAATTTTGAAGAAGCCTGTTAAAAACTTAAATTAGTAAATGATATTGTTTTTCATTTATTTAGATAAAATCTAAGTAAAAGATTTGACTTTGCAACATTCATTTATTAAAAAGGCGCTGTAAGAAAATAATAAAATAGAAGAAAAAAAATTCAAACCGGGTCATCACATCGGACAAAAAATAATGACTTCAATTTCCATAGCTCCATAGTTATTGATCCTGAAACTAACGAAAAGGGGTCGGCTAGAGAAAATTACAAATTATGCACTGAAAATAAGCTTCTTTCACGTAAGTCGTGTTAATTGTTCCAAAATAGTCTATATAACAAACACCAGGGCTAATTCAACAAGTACGTGTTAATTTTCTGCTTCCAATAACAAAGTGTAACATACTCGTCACATTAAGTCCTCAGAACTACAAAAAATATCAGTTATTTAGAAAACAGACACATTATACCCCCAGAGGAGAGTGCGTAGCTCAATAAATAATTTCAATACCTGCTATAAATTTTTATGATTCCCAATAAAAGTCTTTGTTTATTAACAAAAACACATAACTGAAAGAAAAATAGAATTCACACAATGATTTTATTAGTTAATTTAATGGATTGCTTGTATATGTCATAATTATTTAAAGGATTTCTCAGTCACAACCTACTATTCGAAGTAGGTTAAAACTGGAGCAAATTGTTTCCAACAGGGCACGGAGTGGCACACTCATGTGAGGCACATGTGCTGCACCCTCCCTCGCAAATACGTACCCTGGTTTTCAAAGACAATATTGATTCAAGAGAAAATTTCGCACAGGTTGATAATTCAAAATTGACGCCGAAGATATTAGTAGTACTCGTATGTACAGGGTGGCGCAGAATGCCACCATTTTGTGAAGGAGACTTGGGGAATTAAATATCAATCATTACACGATCGAACACAGCACATACTGCAGGTGCCTCAATGGCTTTGTTAAGGGACATATTCGGCGAACGCATTATTTCGCGAACAAGCGATCTTAACTGGCCTCCACTTTCAGCAGATTTAACAGCTCCTGACAGGTTTCTTTGAGGATATTTGAAAGAAAGAGTGTACGTTAACAAACCAAGAACCATACTTCTACTAAAAACCAACATTCTAAATAAAAACCTGGCCACTACACCCGAAATTTTGGGATTACACCATAAATTCTGCGAAAAGTTATGGAAAATATGCCGAAAATTGACATCACTTACAGGTTATCATTTTTCAAAGCTAATTGCAAAATATTCCCCAATAATATACTGTATTAAAAAAACAATTATAATAATCGCATAAATAAAAAAGTTCTAAACCATTTAAACAATATAGCTCATTCTGCGCCACCTTGTATAATATGGAATTCATTCATTCCATGTGATTTTACTGCAGAAGATAACTCTTCTAAGAAATTTCCGAGAAGAAGAAGCTAAGGAATTGTTGGTATTTATATCTGCTACTAATGCACCATCAGATGCCGCACATTTTAAATCCATAGATATTTATTTAGAGACAAGTACTCAAAAGATTTCCAACTTTTTATGGGAGATCGTATTATGTGATCAGTATTCTTTGCTAAAATTCCTCACTAAAAATATGGAAAAATATGGAAATATGTTTTCTTCATGACGTTTGTTTGTTGCACTTTTAAAGCAAACATTCAAATTTTTATAACATCGTAAGCAGCAGAGTTTAAGAGCCAATGACTAATCTTGATTTGATATGTCACGGTTAAAAAGAAAATTTTTGTACTACTTGATTTTCACAATTAAAAGCAAATAAAATAAATTAAAAGCTAGACGTAAAGCAGCTCTGGGCTGAAGAACAACTCTTTAAGTGCGGTAAAACTTGCGTTTGTTGTTTGACCTTCTTCTGACACAATTAACTGTTTCGTTATACGGATCTTTGTGGCATTTTCATTATTAACCACGTTGCTACTTCCCATGAGAAGGCATAGGTGGTTTTTACTCAGTCACAGAAACAAATTCAAAATAATCTGTTAATAACATCCTGGTATATGGTCTAACTAACCGGTCCCAAATATGTGCAAATTTACTTTGCAAAATATCAAATATTGAAATAAATACACATAAATACATAAATTAAACATAAAAATATTATTTAAAAACGAACATGATAGAAGAACTTGTGGGAGATATCTACGAAATTTGTCGTTCATATCTACACACTGATAAATTTGCCGAGTACCTCTGTAGGAAAGATTTAAGAGATAATGGCTCTTAACCATAGTCAACAATAAAAATACTAAACTATACTTTTGTTACAAGTCTACTTTTGGTCAAATATAGACGAGTATAGTTTTACTTTTCGCGTAGAAATCAACTTTAAATTTAAAACTAGCTGAATTTGTTTTTAATCAACTTAACTTAAGTTCTTTTTTCCAAATATATGAGCGAGTGAAGTATTACGAAATAAAGTCATTTTGTGCATACTCGTATATATACGTATGCATGTAAGTATATATGCATAAATAAACAGCAAAGTAACCGAGCGAAATATCAATTATAAAAAAGCATTTGTTTGTTTGTGTTGTGTCTCGGCTGATCCTGCATGCCACTTGCTACTGATTGTATGTAAACATTTCCTATAATTGAGTCGTCAAGCAGTTAAAGTCAGCTTGAAATAACACATACTTATTAATTAACTATAGGATTCAAATAATTAATAAGAGAGTTTTAATTTAAACTCATTTGTAAAAGACACCGAATTCACTTTGCATCTATGGTTAGGGGCCAATATGTTTTAAGTACTCGTACTTTTTTATCTTGGACCAGCACTCAGGGGATGACACCTATATGTGCGACGCATTGAGCTGGAACTACAGGAAAGGGTTAGTTAGAGAGATGACAGGTGGTTAAGCTTTTGTATCTTACAGTGCTCCTTTTGCTCGTTTTTTGTTTATAGCAGTGTTGCAGCGCCTCTGATGTCTGAGGAGACGTATTGAATTATGAAGATTTGTTTTTCGTTGGTACTACACAATACCGACGAAGGAGGGCGCTGTAACGTGCCTCTGGATTGGTTACAGCTGAAGCCAGTACTGTTAAACGACCAGTGACTATGCCTCCGCCACTGAAATCGTCCGACCACAACTGACATAAAGCCACACTAATGCAAATCAGAAAAAATGTGAGATGTTCTTATGACTTCGTCTGAAACTGGAGTCGAATACACCAATTTTTTGATTTTATTTCAAGGTGTAGCCTACTACAATATTCGTCACCCTCCGTAGTTTAAAGATTTTAAACATTAAAATCAATAACATCAAGTTATTTTATTTACTTGTTTATTTTTTAAATCTAGCGACAAGCTTTATACCTTATAAATTGAGAAATAAAGTTATAAATTTATAGTAAAATGTTTAAACGAAAAGTTCATTTTATTATTATTATTACGCATTTAAATAGAAGTTTGTTTTTCAAGAAGTTTTCTTTAATTTTAATTTATTTTTACTTTTTAGTTATCGGTGTTTCTCAGCCTATTCATTACATTCAACGTTTCGCGTCATCGATTTCGGTGGCAAGTTTTTCTTCTCGTTTGGTTTTCATTTTCTCTTGTCTTCTCTGTGTGTGTTGATATTTCCATTTGGCATGTTGTACCGAAAATAAATATATTTGTCGACCCTACCCGAGCTTCGTTTAGAAGGGTAAGAACACAACAGCCTCAAATATGTTCGTATTGTCAAAAATAAATAAATAATAAATAAAATAAATATATATGTACAGTTGTGTGAGATTACTTCTTTGGAAATACTCTCTTATTCTGTTAGTCGATGTAATGTTAGTCGGGGTGCTGATGGCAACCAGAAAGGTTCTATTCACAGCCAGGTCCAGCGTTTAAAAACTTCTGATATGTGGAGTTGCTTTGTCTACTACTTTTGCTTCTGCTACTTAAAATACAAGGAGTCGAAGTCAAAGAAAATTAAAAAAACGAAAAGTTAAAACAGTTGTAGTTGAAGTATAATACAAAAAGCAGAAGTCGCAAGAAGTCGTAGTTTTTGTAGACTTTAAAAATATAAAAGTAAACACAACGTGGTACTACAGAAGTTGACATGTTCGATCATTCTTATGTTTGACTGACTAAAACTTTTGATAAATTCCGAAGTTAAAGCATTAAAGACATTGTGTGTTTTTTCTGTTATTTTTGCATACATACAACACATACATAAATATGTATGCATATGAATTTTAAAATAATAACAATAATAAATAAAATAATAATATATTGGACTGGTAACCGAAGATTGTATTTCTTTCAACATTATAAATTCTACAACAACTACGACTTCTTGAATTTTTCGTTTTTTTGGTTGTACTTCAACTACAACTGTTTGAACTTTTCGTTTTTTTGGTTGTACTTCAACTACAACTGTTTGAACTTTTCGTTTTTTTGGTTGTACTTCAACTACAACTGTTTGAACTTTTCGTTTTTTTATTTTTCTTTGACTTCGACTCTTCGTATTTTAAGAAGCATTAACTTAAACAACAGGTTGTGTTTGTGTAGTGACAAAAAGAGAAGTCGAAAAAATAGAAAAAACTTACGACTTCTGCTACATTGACTTCAGTTTTTTAAACGCTGGCCAGGTCAAATAAGAAAAAATATTTTTCTGAGTTTTCTGTGCTACCCTCCTTCGGTATTTGAGCAATAAAAACGTCGACGATGTAAACTAATGGCTCCATTAGCTTAAAAATATTGCGTCAAAAAAAAAACTTTATAATTAACACGCAACTGCAGAGTTGTGCAAGAATTAACCTTCATCTTCCTACCAGTTTCACCACCTGTCGATTATCTACCCTATCCCTCTCTTTAGTTTCAATGCAATGCATTGCGATAGCCCCTGAGCAGTGGTCCAAGATAAAAAAAAATATATCGTTATTTTAATACAGCAATGCACTAAGTCATAATTTTCTACAAATCGAGGTTTTTGCATATTTATACATAAAATACTCTAATAAAGCTTGTTGAGGAAAACTGTTGTTCTCCGACTGAGCATAGCAATTTAGTAAAAAAAACTGCCTTCAAAAATAACTACCGTGACTACAAAACTTTCCCTTTATAGTAAGAAAAACATTAGTTAGGGCATTCCTATATTAAGATAATAATATTTATGTATCAATAAATAAAGATATTTGATATTTGAATTAGTTATATAGTTGGGTAGGAGTTCCGTCGGTGCTTTATTTATTTAATTTATGTCTATGGACAATTTCCTTCGAGACTATTTAAATAACGTGCTTTAAATTATCGTTTAATTGATAATTAATTAACATTGTTCACTTAAAATTCAAATGACATTCCGTCATGGTATGGATTCACCCATTAATGTGCGCCACATGTGCTGCACATTCACTCGTAAATCCGTACCATGTTGAAAGGTCTCTAAAGCAATACATTTCGTTGAAACAACAGGAAAATTTTCTAAGTGAATCAGACATAGCAAAGCTTGAACGACACGTAGGGAACTATCGATATCGAGAACTATGGATTGACAGCTGAGAATCCAAAAAAAAACTTTAAAATAGAAAAAAAATTTATCTTATTTAAAATAATATGAAAATATGTATATAAAATAGGAAATATATCGATTATACAACAATTTATTATTGCATTCACTTTTCTGTCTTAAAATATCAAAATTTGTTAAATCTGATCAATGGTGCCTAATTAATTTTCAGTCCTAATAAATTTTCCAAATAAACTTAGTTAAAAATTCTCTTGTCTTTAATTCTATTATGGCATTTTACCTGACACTTGTTAATCTTTTCAACAGCCTCTGTTTTGACTAAAAGCTGTAAGTGAATCGTTAAATATTCTATGACATTTCATGGTCACGTTTTATTATTAAACGTAATTAAAAGTTGTTATAATCTGCATAAAATCATTTAATGTCTTTCAATCTGTCGAATATGGAAGAGAAGTCGTACAATCATGATGGTCGTGCCAATTTCTTTGGCATTAAATTAATAATTTATTTATTGCCTTAAAATGTGCACACAATTGAATAAATCGCTGGTGCTAAAAACGAAACAGTTTAAACGAATAATGACAATTTTTAATTAGAAGTGAATATTTACGCTTGAATTGCTATGAAATTTTATTCATATCGCGAACTTTTATACTGATAACTGATCTAAGTACACAAAATATAAATACTCAATTGTTTTTATCAAAGGCATATTTTTGTTATTTATGTATATTCAAGGATAAATGTCACATCATATATTGCATAAATTTAACATTCTTATTTCATTCAGTTTCAGAACTTATTTTTTCTAAATAATACTAAGGAAAATGATTTTTATTTAGAGAAAAGAGACTTCTCTGATCTACAGATTCAAACTCGTATTTTCTCTTGTTCTCTTCACAACTCCTAACTCGCTGCTAAATAATTTCGATGTGTGCCAGAAATAAATTTAAAAAATATCTGAAATCAAAATCATCTAAGAACACAGAAAATATTGAAGTACGAAAAATAGTTCGAAGTCACATTTTTTCGTTGCCAAAAAACAAGTAAAATTTTCAACTTCCGGTTGCCAGCTGCTTTGTGACGTTACAATTTTTTGAACCGAATAAAATGTTTCGAAAAATCTTGTTAGATGTTGTTATTTAAATTCACATTTTAAAAATGTATATGAATGATAATATTCTAAAATAAGTTTGCTGTTTTGCTCAGACGACTATTAAGATCCAACCAACAATGGTGAAACTGTGTAATGATTTTCTTGTGTTGTAAAATGACACTGTAGCGAAGAGGCAGGTGCGACTGTGATAGAGATGGACTTAATTTTTACACAACTCTGCTCGTCGGGAGACTCATTAATTTCTAAGTTCAATGAAATAAATTTAAATAATTAAAATTTTTTAATTTTAAATAAGACATATGATTTCAATTGTGCTTTTTTCCCTTATAAAATATATGTGAAATTTATTATTACATACCTTATGATATTCTCATACAGTATGAAAAATATCATAAAGCATTTTATTACAAAAGCAACTCAATAATTGAGGAGGAAAGCATATCCATATAGTACTATTTCGCTAATGCTTACTTAGCTCATCGTGGCGATGGCACGATGGTTGGTAGTCTGCACGTTGACTACAAAACCAAAACCTGGGTTCAACCCCAGTTTCAGACTAAAATTATTTAAAAAAAAAAACATCTCGCATTTTTCTGATGTGCATTAGTGTGTCTTTGTGTGTCAGTTGTTGTCGGAAGGCTTCAGTGTCGAAGGCATAGTCACTGGTCACTGAACAATACCGGCTTCAGCTGATAGCAATCCACAAGCACATCAGAACGGCCTCCTTCGTCGGTATTGTGTAGCACCGGCGACGTAAAATAATATAAAAATGGCTACTAAAGAAGCTTCAGCACTGCTGCCAGTATAAACAAAGAACGTGCAAAAGCAGAGCTGTAAAATCATTGATTAAGCTTCACCTTCTGTCGTTTCTCCTACTATCCCTTTCCTATAGTTCCAGCACAATGCTTCGCATGTGTAGGAGTCATCTCCTGAGTGCTGGATTATGTTGAAAAATAAATTTTTGTTTTGGAAAAAAAAACTGTGTTTCATTCAAAAAGTCACGGACTTTTTGATCCGCAAGATATATTTCAAATTTAGTTATTGAGAGTGTTCAAAATTTAAACCACGTTATTTTCAACTTGGTACTTTTCAGATTAACCCTTATGTGAACACCAAGGTACCCCGGTACCTTTAGCACTTTCATCTTGTTTTTTTTAATGGAAGCAGATGGTTCTCATACTTTAAACTTCTTGAGAACTCCTAACTATTGAAATAATTTAAATTATCATTACTTTTGGGCTAAAAAATTGTATTGAATTGGCGTGGTAGTCCAATTTATTTCTTACACCCCTAACAGTACGGCAAGGTACCCGGGTACCTTCATACATTATATATGAAAAAACTGTTATAACAAGTACAATATTATTGAAAGATAACTAAAGCAAAATAAGGTAAAGTCGTTATAAATATTTTATACTTGGATATTTATATACAGAAAGAGAAACAAAAACAAAAATAATAATTTTTATTCATATAAACAGAAAAATAAGAAAAGAGAAATATGAAGTTACAAATAAATTCTACTGATTACTTTGCGAACAATTTACACATATTGCGTAGTTTGTTGAATGTTGATTACAAATCGGTTTGGAACAAGAGTGATAAGATTTACGTGATTTCCTTTGTTTCATGCGTAGTTTCGAGCACACGTGACCGCTTCCTACTACTGGAGTACGTCCGCTTTTAGCAGTTTTTTGCAAAGCAGAAATATTTGATGTTAAAACCTCAAAATCTTTTCCAAGCACACTTTGTAATGCTGATTTGACAGTTGATTGGGCAATAACTTTCGGGTTTTTAGCACCTTTTTCAATGTTTTTCTTACATAATTCAACACTCAGTTCTTTCAGAAATTGTCTGCGACGGTCTGTGGAACGCAACTGTGTATTGTTTTCTATATATATTACATAGGACGCCAATGCAGCTATATCTATTGCATTATAAAATAGTGATAGTGGCCATCGACTTGTTCTGCGTTTGCATGTGTATTCGCCTAATAATTTATCCATGTTGTAAACCCGTCCTTTAGTTTTATTGTAAATTGTAAATCTCGGAGTTATTTTCCGAGATCAAGAATATATTTTTCTTTAAAAATGTTAGTTTACCATAATTTTTCCATATAGGTACTCGGGTACCTTGCCATGCTGTTGAAGGTGTTTTTTTTTGGTATTCACATAAGGGTTAAGCGATTTTTCTAACAATATCGTCTGATATTTTTATAGAGTGCCAGAAAACGTTGTCTAATTTTACATCTTCTCTTCTACAAATAACTGAACACAGTAGTTCTACTTCTGCGTTTGAAAACGGAAAATTTTAATAGAGACAATACAACTATATAAAGGAGTTTTCCTTAATGGAATTTTAAAAATTATTCCGAATTCGGTTGTATTATTTTTAGAAACTCATATCTGTTCAGTAATGTAGTTCCACTGACTAAGAATTTTTTTTATTTCACCAGCGCAGATATATGGTATGCTTGATTTCTTGATTTGTTCCAAAATGTTGAAATTTTCGTGAAGACGAGATTTTAATTCACTGATTGCCATAAAATTTAGCATATATAAATTTTGCTTCATATAGTGAAACCAAACTTGATATTAATAATTATATCAGTTTTTAAAGTAATTTTATGAAATAAATAAAAAATGCTAAAAGTGCTAAATATTTATAAAAAAAAAATGGTAAACTAGCATTTAGCACTTTTTTACAAAAATCTTAATGCTAAATAAGAAAAAAGTGCAAAATCTAACATCAAAAGCGATAAACAGGCAACCATGATTGTATAATATACATTTTTTACTAAATGTTTGTGGAACGAATTATTTTGAATTTGAATTGCTTTGTGCGTTATTTTAATTTTATTAGTTTCGGTTAGTTGGTTGGTTTAATGATTTCACATTTGTTATTTGGTTCATGATCCTCTTGTAGTATGGTCGTGGACGATAATCGTTTATGAGCGATCGTAATTTTATTTAAACTTAAAAGTCAGATAAAAGTGCTAGAATAAAGTAAGTTTTTTATTTATTTAATTTATTATTCTTTTATATATTATAAATAGAAAAATCTTTACCATTAGATAATAAAACTCACTCGCCCTTAAACATAACATAAAAAAAGCGCGCCTTTGTATTATAATTGTTCTACGACAAACAAATTTCTATAGTTTGAAATAAATATAGTTTACTATTTAATATCGTCCCAATTTCAATTGCTCTAAATGACATTATACATTTGTCAAATTCACATCAAGCATTATGTTGGTATCAGTGAAAATTTGTTTGTATGTGTGACACCAATAGTTCTGGAATGCTAAATAAAAAAAGTTTAAAATTTTTTTTTTTTTTTTTTTTTTTTTTTGATCTTGGGCCAGTGCTCAGGGGCTATCCCCTACATATGCAATGCATTGCACTGGAACTAGAGAGAAGGATAGGGAAGAAATAGACAGGTAGTGAAAGTGGTAGGAAGATAGGGCTTAATTCTTGCACAACTCTGCAGTTGCGTGTAAAATTATAAAGCAAAGTTGCGGCGTCTCTGATGTTTTTTGACGCATTATTTTTAAGCTAATGGAGCCATTTTATTTATTATTTTACTTCGCCGACGTTTTATTGCTCAAATACCGACGAAGGAGGGTGCTGTAGCACAGAAAACTCAGAAAAATATTTTTTCTGATTTGACCCGGCTGGGAATCGAACCTGGGTCTTTCTGGTTGCAGAGCCAACACGCTGACTACTCGCCATCAGCTTGACGTTGTAGTTAAATGTGTGTATGGTGTTTATTCAGCAATCTCGTACACATTTTTAACAACACAGCAAACAGAGAAGTTGGGCAAGGTGTCCGAAAAAAAATTTTATTTTGGAACTAATTGAATTACATGTATTTTAAAACATATAAACTAATTCGAATTTTTTCCAAAGAATAATAATTTTTTTTTCTAAATTGTGAAAGAATAATTTAACACAAAAAAATGTTCACTTCAATCTATATTTTAATTATAAAAAATAAGTTGAAAGTACTGCGGGTCGTACCATAATTACAACAATATTAAATGTCTACTTTATTGGTAGTACAAAATTGTTTTATAACAAAAATATAAACATTTCTTACACAAATATTCCCATGTATGCGACTAGAACACTATCGATGTATCGACATCTTTACAGCATAAAATCAAACACGAAATGAATGTTGGACAAGTCATACAGCAGGCAGTGCGATTCAAGGCCCTAAAGTGTGAAATGAAATAAAACCCCAAACATTATAAAAAATTACCCCAATATCTTTTATGAAATATCGCCCCAAAAACTTAAATGAAGTAAGTCCGCAAAGTTGGCACATCGAAGGCATGCCATAAAAAGAAGCTTTATTTAGCGAAGCCGGTGCCCATTACACCATAAGAGAGAAAATCCTTACAGCCGGCCGAATGCCGGTCATACTTAGAACCTTTCTTTAAGATTGTCAAAATGCTACAAAATCAATATTTTAGCAAAGGACGAGAATTGAGGCGTTTGTCCGATAGTGATAGAACATATAGATAAAGTGAAAATATCTATATTAGTGTGGGTCAATTTGTTCGGGTGAGAAAAAACGTGACAGGCGTATAGCAAAATCGAAATTTGCACAAAATTCTAAGAAAACTGCGGGCGAGAGACATCAAAATTCACATTTTGGTATTTCTAAGCCAAATCAATCATGAATTTTCTAGTCTGTCTCCGATGTCAATACAATTTCGTATATTTTGGGTGTGATTGGTTGTTATGGCGTCACTATAATGGGATTTAAAGTATTTAAATCACTGAACTTGTACCAGAAACCCTCAAATTCCTACGCACAATGTGTTCATCATTAAGAGAGCATTCATTTGTGATCGATTTGATAGCGAATGGCCCTACGTACTACAAAGAAAACTAATTTTTAACCGAACAGTACGAATGTGGAATAAACTCACTGCAGACGACTTTCGTCTTACTTTCGATATGGGAAGATTAAAATCAGATATCCATAAACAGTACTCCACCTATCCTTCCTCTTAAAACCTTATTTCTTATTTCCAGCACAACGCATTGCATGTGTAGTGACCATCGCCTAAGTGCCATTTAGCATTTGGAGTCGTGAGTATCTGCAGTTGCGAAAACCTGTGTTCACTTACGTATTCAGTGGAACTTGTATAAAAGGGATAGTGTCTTGAAAACATGTGGTGATGACAGGTGCACAACTGTGCTATGCGTCTAGTGTGGGGTAGTAGACACATTATTATTTCCAAGTTGATTTTCTTTTTGTCATTTTATTTATTATTAAGCATCGTAGACATTTTTTATTGATGAGCTGTTTAATTATACTATGCAATATCATTAGGTAATATTTACTTTCTGAGAACTTTGAAGATAGAAATTGAAAGAATTTGATGTGAGCAAAGTCAGAAAGCTAAATTTTTCTCAATTAAAAATTACCTCCAGTATACTTGGTGGGATTTAAAATTAAATTACTTGAATTATTTAAATTACTAAAAATATTGTATCAACCAAAGGCTCGGTGATTTCGAACAGCGTCATAACTCGAAATTCAAATTTGTTGTTTGTTTTTACATGTAGAGGATGAGTTAAGACGCTCTTGAAAGGAATAGCTTTATATCGTCATTTGAAACGTAAAACTATGTAAGTGACAAAAATGTCAAAATATGGTTTTTTATTGAATATTGCGTACCATGTGAAAATGCACGCACGTAAAAATTGTTTATATTTTACTATAAATTAGTGACTCTGTTAATTTTGTGCAAGTTTTAAAGGAACTTTTTTCGGTTTGCTTACTTAACTACTTTATTATGTGTTTCTTGTCTCCTGCAAAATCTAAAAAAATTTGGTACATGGTTTTACGTTTTATATTACGATATGTAACATTGTACGCTCTGTATGTGTTTTGATGACCATATGTACATATTTATAACAAGCTGTAGTATCTTTGTTTAAAAGATTCTGTGTTATGACGAAATATAACTTGGCTTTTTGAAATTATTTCATCATTAAAACAAGCACTTAAAATAGCTGCAGCATTTTTTTCAGATTTTTATCTTACAACTTTGAAAAGAAAATGTATCTTTTATAGCAGACTGCGACCAAATCGCTTAAGAATTTAATAATTGCATATACCGTCTACTAAATAATTTATTCTAACGAAAAGGTAGGGTATGTAATATTTACCGTTTACTGGGATCACAAAATGAGTAAAACAATGAATAAAATTAGTGCACATACATATGCATATACAAATATATATACCCACACACGCGCGCACACACACTCGGAAAATAATCTACCTTCTCTGATAAAATGTGAAATGTACGTTCCACAAAGCCATGTGCATACATATTAAAGTAACCACGTACATATGGATTTGTTTATGTATGGACCCTATAGGAAGCCTGGGACCAAGTGTCTCCAAGTCAACACTTTTGTGGATTTGTTTTGGTGACTTATGGATTTATTGTCAACTAGTCGTATACACTTTTTATTTTGTATTTGATGAGAAGAAATAGAATGTATTTTTCTGTTTACAGCTGCAAAACGGTTTTATATTCTCTCATTATGTTGCGGTTGTTCTCAGTTTTCCACTAGAACTACCTACTCCCCTATTGACTACATGCAGCCAATGTCAGTAATAGATTTTCAATGATACGAATATGTTAAATGTCTATAGTAAATTACATTACCCGGCGTATAACAAATCACTATTACTGATGACTAAGTCAATAGCAAATCAGTACAGTTTTACTATTGCCATTTCCTGCAGGTTGTGTTCTATTGGCATATTTGTTGATGTTTACGGACATGCATATTTATTCAACGTAATATACATATGTATGTATGTATTTCCGAATGTACAGTGTACACTAAGGCCCTGGTTATTCGTGTTTCGATTAACCGGCACCAGCAACTAAGCGGCGAAGAAAATTAATATTTTTTGCATAGATTACCTCTATTATTCGGGATTTTAGGTATAACGTCTTTGTTTAATATTATTTAATTTTTTTTGGTACTTATAACTAGTCACAAGATAATGCGACTAATTCGTCGATATTATGTAGCATCGGCAAAGTAAAATAATTACTAAAAATGGCTACTAAAAAGAAGCTTCATTTCTCCTTGACATCAGAGACGCTTCAACACTGCTATAAACAAAGAAAATAGTAAAGCTTCACCTCCTGCGATTTCTCCAACATTCTTTTCCACCAGTTTCAGCACAATGCATCGCACTTTTCGATTGTTAGTGTTAACATAATTAGCATTAAGTAGTGTTCACATTTTTCTACTAAGTTATTTTCCACATATATACATCCTTATATAATTTTGATATTATTTAAATATATATGTACGCAAGACAATTCTTTTCATTATTAATTATAAAAACTACTCAAAATTGCTACTCATTTCACCGGCAAAATTGTTTATCCAGAATGCTTCCGTATAATCGAGGTCTTATTGTACATATAAAAATTTAAGTTAATGAATTGCTGGTAGAATTTATATGCCATACATGTGATGCATACGTTCGTTTCCGTTAAATACACTTATTTTATTAAGGAAAGCAAACGACGTCTTTAGCATTTTTTTTCAAACTCAACTATATTCATCGCACGTACATATATTTCGCACGTGTATTACGTACAGAGAAGCTTAATACAGTGAAACCTTCGCATTTACACAGATTTTTTTTTTATCTTGGAACAGTGGTCAAGAGAATCATCTACATATCTATGCAATGCATTTCAGTGAAAGTAGTAAAGAGAGAAATAGTGTAGTGAAACAAGTGGTAAAAGTGGTAGGAAGATGGAGGTTTATTCTTGCACAACTCTGCAATGTCGTGTTAATTATAAAGCAAAATTGCGGCGTCTCTGATGTTAATTTTGATGCATTATTTTCAAGCTAAGAGAAGTCGTTTTATTTCTTATCTTACTTCTCCGACGATTTATTGCTTAAATACTAACGAAGGAGGGTGCTGTAGCTCAGAAAACTCAGAAAAAACTTTTTCCGATTTGACCGTGCTGGGAATCGACCCACGGTCCTTCTGGTTGCACAGCCAACACGCTGATTAGTCGCCATAAGTACGAACAATCGCCATCAGCCCCCTCATGAAGAAAATTATCGATTATCATCTTCAGGGTTTTGTTTTATTCTATAAAATTGATTTTTTTAAAGAAAAGGAACATTCTATTAGGCTGCCTATCAACAATGGTGCCATTATTTGTTACCGTCTTTGGTAGTGAAAAGTCAGATGGGATGGTATTAATTTTTATAAAACTCTATGGTCTGGTGTTTTGTTACTTTGCAAAGATTATCAGTAACTACTTCACCCAACGGCATATCTTTTGAAGTGTCTTTGAATTCTTTTAGTCTATCAATTCAGCTTTAGCCTGTTGAATAGTTTTATTAACAGCGTTTTTGGTTTTGATTATGTTTGCAAATTATCTCTTCTTACTTGTAACGTTAATAATTTTTTATCAGCTACCTCTGCCGTTTTCTCCAGTAAAATGGTATGTATGTTTGTTAAAACATTAAAATTTTCAAAACATTTTTTATTTGCAATAATTTAAATTTGAAACAAAATTATATGTATCCACTGCGCATATAGAAGTATGAGTTAGGATTCCTGCCAGCAATATTAATAACAAGAAGTCTGTTGCATTTTGTTCTTTCTAATGATATTTCAGTTCATCGCCGTATATTATTTTATTTATTCTAATACCTTCGACATCATCAGAAAAATGCAGTGTTTTATGACTTATAGCCTATTAACTAAATTCACAATGAGTTCGTGCATTTACACCAAATTTAATACACTTGGAAAGGGGAAAATTCGCAAGTTAATTTGAATTAAGACTGCTAATGCAAATTAACACTGTCGTCTGTCTACGCTATTAGTCCGTAACTGTGCTCGAAACCAGGAACTTTGCTTTCCGAGCCACCTTCAGCCATCGCAACAGACTGTGAAATTTGAGTATTCTTGTTTTCTATGGAACAAGTTTTTTTGATATGTTCTTATTTTAATAATGTTCTTTAATCTTAATTTTTTCACACTAGTAAATATCAGTCTCCCATTTTTCTTAAAAAATTTCCATATGATATTAAGCGTACATATTTGAAAATCCGGTGGACGATTTCCAAAATTGCAAATATTTTGTTGCTCTTCACTATTTAGAGCTGTTAAACTTTATTCAGTATTTAGTCAAAAGAAAATTTTTTTTCTTATTATCGGATATTTCTGTTTTGGTTTGTACAATTCGTATTATGTACATAGATCAAAATTGTTTAAATAGTTATGTAGTTATCATTAATGTAGTTCAACAAAATATGTTAATATGTTAATAAATCAAATTTGTTTATTATTCTTAAATGAATAGATTGAAAATAAAGAATTAATTAAAAAAAATTATCGGATAGTTCATTATAATTCGCATTAGCGATACTTCACTGTATAAAATTTAAACTTATAGAAAATTTCATCGGTTATTTTTGACTTTAGAAAATATTATAACTCTGTAATGAATAAGAAGCTTAGTACTATTCAATGTGAATTAAAATCGTGATAAGAACATAAAAAAGTGTTCCTTTCCTGGAAATTAATCGCACAAATATCATACAGCTTTTCTCTCTCGTTAATTTTGATTGTTTTTACCAAAACTTTTTAATATTTAAGAAATTCTAATAACTCAAATATTTAACACAACCTACAGAGTAACAATTTTCTATGCTGTATAAATTTAAAGTTTCCAAAATAACCGGAAGGTTGAGAAATAATTAAAACTTTTTTATTAAAAAAAACTACATGAATCAATTTTTAAGCCGGTTGTTTATTGACTTGTCAATATCTACAATTTAACTAGGACTACCAATTACGGCATTTGATATCGAACGTGATTTTGCTCCAGTCCATTAAGCTTGCACTGGAAATAGATATTTAACTTTCTCTTAATCAAAGAAAAAGAGGAACAAAATTCAAATTCATTCTAGAACAAGCAAAAAGAGATTTACTCGACATTAATGCTGGATATTTCAGTTTACGCTTGATTGTGCGGACAATAAGGCTCTCTTGGATAGGATAATGCGGAGGGTGCCCTCCAGACTGCGGCGACTACGGCACTTTTTGCTCTGTTATGTAGTATTCCTGTTTGGCTACATGCCAGAAGCTGAGCGGGTTTGTCAAGGACAGCAGCTGGCTGTCATGTTAGCGCCGCACACTGGGGATTTTTGTATGAAGGTGAGGAAAAGAATATATTTGTCAAAAAATGTAGTGATTTCATCACAAATTTACTTTTATTTATATAGTAATACACAAAAGGAATCAAAATAAAGAAAGTTAGAGAAATGTATATCGTTACCATCAATGTAAAAAGCCCTAACTAACAAAAAATTTTAAATGATTTATTTAATTTTTAATTTATTATTTATTTTAAATCTATTTTTAATTTATTATTCTAAAAGAGCCTTAACTTCGTCTCTTATAACACTATGCTTTTTCTGGCTAAATGAAGGAGTCAAATGTGAGATTATGGGATCTGATGTTACCATCATTCGGTGCATAATATCTTCGTTCGTGGCAATTCGACTGCATTTTCTGGAGTGTCTTAAGGCGATATTTTTTATAGTCTTTGTTACGACTTTCCTGAGCCTCTTCGGATAGTAGGCCTATCCATGAATCAGAATTTTGTGAAGTGGAGGTGGCATATTGTACCACTCGTACAGTGCAACAAACTTTTTTGCCGTCTCCCGACAAAAATCACCAAATTTTTTTGGATCTACTACCTCGGTGATTGTTATAGCTTCGAGAATTAAGAAAACCTCTTGATTATGTTTTCATCTAGACCCATGATTTCGGAAATCAAAGCAGGATTAGCAAAGAATCTTCGTGACGTATTTCCTGAATTTATCGTAGCAGAGCCTTGCTTAACAGTATCAACCTGTATTCCAATTTTCTCTTAAGTTCACGCTTTATCAAACATTTTCGGGATTCTTTTATCGGACGAGTGTTTGAGTCGACTCTCCCACGTTTAAATTCAATATTATAAGCTACATGCAAAAGACACTCCAGAAGATGCTGCTGGTGTTTCTGTTACTGCTTGTTCTGTCTTGCCGTCAATCTTTGTAAAATATAATTCATGTTTTACTTTAAAGTTACGATTATTTACTGTTAACTCAAATTCTTTTAGTTGAGATATCTCCTCATCCACTCTTCTATTTTCTTCTCGTATAACTTGAGGCGTCTCTTTAACGTATGCAAACTGTAGTGTTGTGCAATACTGGGTGGAAGAAGGTTTATTGTTGTTCCATACTAATTTATTTATGTCATCACTTAATGAAAATCCAAAAAAACTGATTATTTAAATGAGTATCTTAAAGATCTTGATGCAACACCGCAATCCGATCATTCACTATGGCGTGCTACTAGATATCTCAAAAGACCGGTTATTCGTAAACCTCCATTTCGAACCCCAACTGGGGATTGGGCAAGAAACGACACAGAAAAAGGCAAGTTGTTCGTTGAGCACTTAAAAAATGTTTTCACCCCCAATGCACCAAGCGACCCTGAAGAACTTCCATCGATAGTTACGGATGCAGCAGTTTCGATAAAGTTTAAATTGAAAGACGTCGAAGAAGCTATCGCCAACTTGAACCCTAAAAAATTTCCTGGCATCGATAAAATTAGCAACAAGATGCTCCAAGAGCTCCCAACTACACTAGTTAAAAGAATTCTCCACATCTTCAACGCGATATTGTGCATTGA
Source organism: Dexiosoma caninum (assembly GCA_963924685.1). NCBI lineage: Eukaryota > Metazoa > Arthropoda > Insecta > Diptera > Tachinidae > Dexiosoma > Dexiosoma caninum. The sequence goes on along the minus strand of OZ004729.1, from coordinate 48,412,651 downwards.
ATACTTTCCTACTAAATGGAAGATATCACTAATAACTATGATACCTAAGCCAGGTAAAGACCACACCAGAGTTGAGTCCTACAGGCCAATTAGCCTTTTGCCAAATTTATCTAAGCTTTTTGAAAAATTATTAGCTATCAAGTTAAATAAAATCATTAGCGAAAAGCGCTGCATTCCAGACCATCAGTTTGGCTTTCGAAGTAAACACAGCACAACTGAGCAAACACATAGACTTGTAAATGTTATAAAGCATACCCTAGAAGAAAAAAAGTACTGCTCAGCCCTCTTTATCGATGTTTCCCAAGCTTTTGATAAAGTGTGGCATAAGGGATTAATATATAAACTGACCCAGTACCTTCCTGAAAATATTTGTAAGCTACTGGAAAGTTACCTGCTTTGTCGCAAATTTATTTTAAAACAAGGTGATTGGCTGTCATCACCGCAGCCGATTGAAGCTGGAGTTCACCAAGGCAGCATATTAGGTCCATTGCTGTACTTGATATACACCGCAGATTTGCCAACAGTCGCGAACATCCATACCTCAACTTTTGCCGATGATACAGCTTTCTTAAGCATTCACGAAAGTGCTGACGAAGCATCTCGTCGCTTACAGCACCAAACTTCACAGCTGGAAAGCTGGCTAAAAAAATGGCGAATCAAAGTTAATGAGAATAAGTGCGTACATATAACCTTCACCCTGCGCAGAGACACATGTCCTCCTATTCTGATCAACAACCAGTTAATACCTCAACGTTTGGAGGTGAAGTATCTAGGGATGCACATTGATAGACGGCTAACATGAAAACAGCACATCGATGCAAAATTAACTCAAATGAAATTAAAAGCAACTCAACTAAATTGGCTTATTGGTCGAAATTCTGTGCTAAAACTGGACTGTAAACTTTTGCTTTACAAAGCAATTTTAAAACCAATATGGAGCTGTGGTATCCAGCTATGGGGCACTGCCTCAGCTTCCAATATAGAAAAAATTCAAAGGTGTCAAAACAAAATACTGAGAATGATAACAGGTGCGCCGTGGTATATAAAAAATTCTAACATACACAAGGATTTAAATATTCCGACAGTCAAACAAGAGATAACAACATACGCAACGTCATACCTAACCAAACTCCAAGATCATCCAAATATACTAGCCCGAAATATTTTAAGCGAAAGAGGGTTCATTCGACTGAAAAGAAGGGATACTCTTTCCCTAGCCCGAACGTAGTAGACGCGGAAATAAAACTATACGAGCAATAAATAATTTTGTACAGCTAGGCTGTACTTAATAATAATTAGCAATTAGTTCTTAAGATTTGAATACTTATTGTTAGTTCAATTGATTTTGAAGATTCAATAAATAATATATATTGTGGAAAAAAAAAAAAAAAAAACTTAATGATAATCTAAGTGGTACAACTGATGTCATATATAAATGAGAGTCAGAAATTTTATCATCTTGGTTTTTGAAATACTAGAAGTAAAATCAATTACTTCTTGAGGAAACATTGCACGTACTTCATCCCTTTTGTATCGTTTGGCGCGATCACAGCACTCCTCAAACAATTTACGTGGCCGACCAAGTGCAGAACTGGTAGAACATTCAGCCTCAGTAAACTTAATTGTAAATGTGCGTTCAAGCCAATTTGCATTCTTTTTTTCAAATCGCGACTTCGTACGATTAGAATCCTGCCATCTTTGTTTGAAGTTAGAGTAAAAGCCTTTATATAATGTATCCAAAATTTCACATGCTCTAGTTTCGTTTAAGCCAACGTGCGATTGTTGCAAAAACTGTTTTAATTTTGTTCTGTTTTTGTCAAACTCCAGAAGCTTCGAGCATAAAACCCCATGTGAAATAGAAGAACTTTCCATTGTCGTAAAACTCTTGGGCCTTAGTTTCAGTTATAATTAAAAAACCGGAGAAAAATCGCTTGGACTTTTCGCGTTCGTCGGCACTTGTTGAATGACAAAAATCGATCAATGAACACCTATAAATACTACGTATTTTTCAATATTTTACTGACAGGTACATATGAAAGGGCGCATATTTTAAAACGTTCCAAAACATGAGCACTCATAAATGTGGGTGCAATTTCTGTAAAAAAATCATGCAGATAACTAACGGAAAAACTTAAATAATTAAAAAAGTGCTCTTTCCTTTTTTCCTTTTAATTGTCCACGCAAATTTATTAGCGCTTATTACTTTGCTACTGCAATCATAAAAATCAAATAACCTTTTGTTTATTACTTTTTTTTTTAATTCTGAAAATCATAAAAAGAATTTTGTGCATATCTCGAGCAAATTTGATTAATTCATACCTTTACTTAATTGTGAATAAAAGCGAAACGCGTTCATCGATTTTCATGATTTATGTCTCATTTTACTCATAGGTTATGCGACTTTACGTTAAATTAATAGGACTTGACACTTTTTTACCGTTTAGGTTTTTTTATGAATTAAAAAAAAAAATTAATTTTTTAGGCAAAAAATATTTTTTTTTTTTTTCATACACTTATTTATAACTGCGAAACTGTTGCTTATGTAGCAAAACGTTATATAAACAGATGAAAGTAATTGTAATTCTTGGTTTTTCTAAATTTGTTTAAGCAAAATCCGACTAGTGGTTCTTGAGTTATGTTAAACAAAAGAGCCTTATCAGAATTGAGTCGCGAATCAATCAGCTGAAAAATGTTCTACTGTGTAATGCAACAAATTAAGAGGTGGCACCTGGTGGCACTTTAAATTGATTAAAAATGTAAAAACAGATATGAGACAATGTATTAGTAGTGATTTCCAACTGTGGGAAAGTATGGCTAAAATTGCAGGTCCAAATGTTTGGAGAAAAAAGGGATTTTTGTTATATGTTCATAAAATAAACAAACAAAAAAAAACTTAAGTCTCTGCAGAGTTTATTTTTTAAATTTTAGTATACTGAAAAATCCTACTTTAAATAAAAAATAAGAAGAAAAACGTTAGCTCACATAATAAAATAATATTCGTTTTGAAATTCTTAGGTTTAAATTAAGTTGGTTCAGTAAAACATTGAGACAGCTATAAAAAAAAACTAGCAGTCAGATCGGAGTAATTCTTTTTGATTTGATTGTACCATTTAGTCTAAAATTTCAAAATATCACTGCATATTGCATGAAGAGTATGTTGACAATTTGACTTTTTTCCGCGAAATCCCCAGTGTGCGCCGTCGCCTTCGTCAGACTATCGGCCTCTTCATTTCATTAAGTTTTCCCCTATATCTTATTTCCGGTCTAATAATACTATTTCTTCTTCGTCTAATTTAACCTAAATCCATTCCACCCTCCTCCTTTCTTTATTTCCTCTCTTTACAACGACCGGCGCCCTGCCTACCTAACATAAATATTTCAGTTATAATTCCGCTAAAATCTTTTTGCTATCAAATATATATATTTTTTTTTCTTGGACCAGCACTCAGGAGATAACCCCTACATTTGCGCTGCATTGCGCTGGAACTAAAGGAAAGGAATAAAAAGAGAGATGACAGAAGGTGAAGCTTCACTATCTTACAACTCTGGGTTTTGCACGTTCTTTGTTTTTATAGCATTCTTGTAGCGTCTCTGATGCTACACAATATGGACGAAGGAGGGCGCTCTGATGTTACTTGCGGATTATTGAACATTACTCGACCAACCCAAATGCGAAAAGTGTGTATCGAGAAAAATGTTGCTGCTGTATCGGAGTGTGTCAACGAAGATCGCAATGTGTCAATTCTCAACTTTTTTTGTTCTAGGATTGGCACTCAGGCAATGACCCTAAACATTGTGCTGGAACTATAAAATTAGGTTATGGGTGGAGGGGTATGGATCAAAGCTGATAATTTGACTAAAATCGGGTGATTCGTTCGAGAGATATCGCTTTCGGAAAAATATTTCTTTTTTAATAACTCGAAAATTTTCATAAAATTAAGTTTTCCTGGAATTTAAAAATGTATCGGATGTCCCAAAGTTGACAAAAATCTGTAAAGTAGTTCCAAAGATATTGATGTCGAAAATTAAATAAAAAATATTGTGTATTTCATAGCAAATAAATTATTTGCTAAGCCAAAAATTAATAAAAAATTTAATTGAATTAATTAAAAATTTAATACAAAAAAAATATATTATTCTAATTGAAGGTGTTAATTAAGTAATATTTATTCTGTCTATGTACATATGTACATAAATATATTCATAGTCACGTACATACTCGTATATGGAAAGAAAGATAAAAATAAAATTTTAGTTTAAAGAGTGCGCAGTTGTTTTTTACAGTTATATAAACACTAAATATCGACTTCTCCTAAAAAGTGAAAATAAAAAAAATTTTGAATTAATGCACTATTGCTGCATTTCTTTTGTGGGATGTCGCTTGATATCTGAAAAGAGTTCAACTTTGGGTGGTAATGAGATTTTAGTGGGAAAAATTGTATTTCTCCACTGAAATGTTGAAGAAAAATGTTTAAATTATACATGCATTATTATTAGAAAAGAAATTGTAATACGAAAACATCTTAAAAACATTTATTTTTTCTTTTATTACTATATTTTCGTTATTAAATCATTGCTTATTATGTTGTTTTTGTTGTTATGATAAAAATTATAAATTAATAGTTTCTATTTTATTATGTAGTTTAATTTTCTTTTTGATAGATTAGAAAATGAAAATAAAATTGCGTTACTAAAAAAAAATCTCTTTTTGCTAAGTGTTTGTGAAATGAAGTATGTGCAGCACTATGAAGTTCAAAATCTTTTCATTGTACACTTGACAATCATGTCTAGTCAACTGTTGTACAAAGGTTTTTTTGTTGTCTCTTTGTTCTCGATTACATATAAAGATTACAAGTCGAGATTAGAAAATTTCTTAGTATTTTAATCGTAAAGAAAGCTTCAAAAGTCGCTCTGCTTACAATAATCAGCACCTTTCCATGAATTTTAGTATTTCAAATATCAAACGAAAAGTAATCTACTTATCTGGAATCGTTGTTGATGTAATTTGTAAGCTTGATTTTAAAAACGATTTTAGTAGACAGTAAAATTACAGAAAAGTTAGCTTGTTATACTACATTTATAAATTTTTTAAAAGGCAAACAATAACATAAGAAAAGAGGAAGCAAAACGGTCTCCTGAAAATTTTTAAATTTCAATTAATTTGTTTTGTCAAAAATCCATAAATTTTCGTTACACTCAATATTGCTTGTATTCGCACTGCACACTTTTAAGCGTCCTGCGCACACGTTTAGTAAAGACCTACTTTATTCACCGATGTCTTCATGGCTCACATAATGTACATTAGTGTATATGCTAAAAAGTTTTTTATGACTAGTATGCAGGTTGAATCCACAATGTTCGTGCTGTAGAGTTCAGCCGCTAATTACTTTAGCCAACATCAGTGAAATTGTAATAATTTTAAAAGCGACGAACCACTTCCAGAAAAATTATCTACTACTCCAACATTCTTTACATTCTCCTCTTAAATTGATTAATGTTTTATAATGAATTAAAGTTTTATAATTTCTTCAGAGGCATTTAATATTTTAATGAAAATAAGTCATAAAATTTAATTTACATTGAGAATCCGTCAGGTATTGAAATAAACATCAAGTTGAAGTAAAATTTACATATGAAAGCCCTGCTTAAAAATGATAAGAAGTAATTAACAAAAAATTTATGAAATTAAATCATGAAATTTTTGACCTTGTAGTGTTTGGGCCATCTATGTATGTGTGTATATGTGTACAAACACAACTCCAACATACATGCGTAAATATGTATACTTTTTTAGAAACAAATTTACTAAAAATGTACATGCTGGCGTATTCCTGCATCATAAGCCATTAATGGAGGAGAAAATATCAACAAGTTACAACGCCTTTTGCATTTTAAGTGTGTGTATACACTCAGGCACTCACACACACTCAAACACATAGCTCCATACATACACATACATATATGTATATATACGTTTGTACGTATTCGAAAAGCAAGCCTAAAGTAACCAAAAACCACCCTATTTGTCAAATATAAAAGCATATTTATACACACACTTGCACTTGTACTTACGTATTTATACAAACAATCTTTTATTAACAGCAAGTTACTCGTTCCAAGGGACGAAACGAAGTAAGAGTACTTTTTTGCATTTGTGTTTATGCTATTGTGTACATGTTAGATTTTTTTGTGTTTTTTGGTATTTTTATATGTGTAATCATTTGTTTGTTTTATTGCTTTCTGTATAAATGGTTGTGTGTTTGCGATCTAACCCACCCGACAGATTTTATTTATAGCAACAAGTTGGCTATACCATGCCGCATATAAAAACATATGTACATATGTACATTCATCCATATGTACGTATGTACGCATATGCAAAGGGATTTTCGATTGGGAGAGAAGAACTTTAATGTTTTATTGTGAATCTTATATTACATGACATTTACACATGAAAGTACTTTCTTGAAAATCTTTATACACTCACACTTTTTCATTAACTCAGTCACATTTTTTCAACTTTTCACACAACTTTTTTTTTATCTTGTTCTCTTTATTCACAACACGTATACACTTTCATGTGTAAATGCTATGGTAACGTTCATAACAAAAAGATACTACCGCAATTCTGAATCGGCGGTCGCAACTTTAAAAGCGCTTACTTCAAATTTCAGCCGTAATAGTTGTCCCACACGACAGGCTCTGCCTGTAGATAAATTTGAGTCCACATTTCCACTACTGGATGTTCCGTGCCAAAGAGACGCCATACCGTAGCGGCGAAAATATCGCAGACGAAAGCTTATGCATTCAAAGTTATCTAAACTAGTCGAAAGTCAATTGGTTACTGGAAACGCCATAACTTTTTAAATTATTCTCACCTTCTTCATGTGATCTAATGCCTATTAGATTTCCTAGGATGGTACCGTGTCCGCTCATTGGTCTACACTAACAAGACATCAACTTGTCTATAGTTCAGTGACAACAGCGAAATTGAAATTTTCATATGACCAAAATTAAGTTTCTTTCTTAAAATCTAATATTTGAGCAACACTTTGAATAAATCTGAACACAGTACTTCAAGGATTCTCTATTTCATTATTATATAGATAAAACTGTTATGTCCTTAATGGAACACCCGATACGAATTTCTTGAATACGATGTACACACTACATTTAAATTTTTAGGGCTTAGTTAGAAGTCAGTACTGTAAGTATAGTGGAAAAGGAATTTTGTTCAATGGAGTACTCGAATGTAATTTGTCTGAGTGTTTTTAGAGCTTCTGCAAAGGAAGCCCTAAGCAGCTTCCACCATAAAGCAATTTTTCTTTTTAATTTTCTTTTTGTACTGAAATATGCCCATGAATAGTGATTGTTAGAAGATAATTTAAATTATTTGTACTTGGAGCAGTGCCTTTGACAATACTTATTAAATTTTCATTGCCTTTTAGAGACATAAATAATTTTTTATTAACGATTTCTTTTAAGTCAATCATGCACATACACAACAGAATTTACATCTAGAACCGAACCTAGATCCCACTGACCTTCTATTTTATATATTATCAATGAATTGCTAGATATCTTCAGTCATACAGCCTTCAACAATATCAGCGAAATAACTATATTTAAGCCATATACAGACATAAAAGTGTTCTCAATTTATGAAAACTTCATTGAACAAATTGCCACACAAATTTGATTTCTAAACCTTTCACAAACCTTAAATACATTTTATAAATAATGCTGTAATATGCTGTAAATGTATATAAATTCCCACAGAGTGTATTTAGCGTGACCAGTGGAAAAATATTTAAAAGTGACAAAAGTGGCGGCTGTAGAAAAAAAATAATCTTAGAAATAAAGGCGTTTAGACCATACTTTTTGGAAAGCAAATAAATAAATTATTTATAATGCATTACAGAACTACGAGTATCCGTTTCCAGACTTTCTTTTTATTCTAACGAAAATGCTAAAGTGTTTCGGAATATCGGCTGTTTGTTTATACCATGTTCACACGGACAGCAATATTCGTAGTTCGCTTTCTCTTTTGTGGTTCGTATCCCAACCACGATTGAAACTACTTGGTTCGCCATACAAAGTTTAGAGAGCAAACCACGTTGGTCCATTCTGAACCAATTATCTAATTATGATAAGAAATTATCGCTAATTTAGCTCAACTAATTGAAAAAAAAGCAATATAAATAAAATAAAATAAAATAAACAAAAAACAAAAAATAAAATAAAATAAATAAATGCATTTCTAAAAATAGTAATAAGTAAAGAAATAAAAAAAATATTACAGAAAACGAAATGCCAACAAGCACCAAGAACAGTCGTGTGAATACCATGGTTGGCAATAATGGTTCAGAGAGCGAATCACGAGGTTCATATTGCTGTGTGAACATGACATTATCTGCATAAGAACTATTGATATCGATAACTATGGTTTGACAACGCTTCTTAATACTGGAAATTTATTCAGAAAAAAAATAAATCTGTTCGCGAAAATCATTCGAAACAAGCAATTCATGCAGTTACTGGTTTGTTTTCGCACTAATTTTACTCTTCTCGATTTTAAAACTATCAATAAGCCAAAGAAAATGTGCGTAGCGAACAGATACTTGCTGGTCTTTCGAAATGAGCAAAGAGCTGCCGTTACGGTGAAAGGGGAGGCGTTTTTGCGCCATGCTGACTGAATCTTTATTTCCAAAATTTAATCAGCGACATTTGGTTCAAACAAGACGGCATTACTTTCCATACAGCGCCCTTAACAATCGATTTATTGCAAAATTTATTTGGTGACAATTTTATTTCCAGAAGTGGTTTTGTTCACTGACCTCTCCCTTCGTACGATTTAACGCCTCTGTGCGCCATATGGTGGCGGGCGCTAGATTCTGCGAACAATAGGTCTCAATGGCGGGGGTATGGCGATCCCGATAACGGGCACCCTCCGGACTACACCGACTAGGGCACTGTTTACCATGATGGGCTGGATTCCTGTTGACCTACAGGCTAGGAGGATGTCTCTGAGCACGGCCATAAAGCTGGAAGCGATTGAAGCATAAACCAGCTGCGGTGGGTACATGCGTGGATACTCGGGACGTTTCGTGGCGTCCCGGGTCTTATGGACTACTGCATCCCGAGACCCTCCTTCGACGTGACATTTCGGGTCTCTCTGTCGGGTTTCAACTGTATTCAACACACAGGCACACCAGAACACCGCCTTCATCGGCATTGTGTAGCACACTAGAAGTAAAATAATTACTAAAAATTACTACTAAGACGAAGCTTCAAAATTTAATAGGTCTCATTGACATCAGAGGCGATATAACACTGCTATAAAACAAAGAACGTGCCAAAACAGAGTTGTAAGATAGTGAAGCTTCACCTCCTGTCCCTTTCCTCTAGTTCCAGCACATTGCGTTGCATGTGTGGGGGTTATCTCCTGAGTGCTGGTCCCAGATAAAAAAAAATCTGTTAAAAACCATGTAGAAGGAGTAGCATAATTAAAAAAGTAGGCGTAAAAGGGGCGTGATTAAAAAAAGTAGCCCATAATTCATTCAAGAATCTCAATTATATGGTGTGAAATTTTCAGGAAGATCGGTCCAGCGGTTTGGGCTCCTATAAGGTACAAACACACATTGAACTTTATATATATAGAAGATTCGAACTATACAGCAACAAATTTTCAGTCAGATAACAAATAAACAATTGTATGGCAACACCAAAAAAGCTTTCAACAAGTGTTTACAAAAAAAACTACCTGATGGTAAAGAAAACTTAAAGTTTTCCAACAATTTGCAACGTTTCACACTTATTTGTGAATAGTGGCATTATTCACGATTTTTTTTCAGTTAAGCCTTTATAATACTATATTTTTTCTCAAAGTTTGGAGAAGAGCGGAATTATATTGTAATGGGAAAATTAATCAGGTGCAAAGAGTACAAGCATATTAAATGCCAAAACGCCAAATCGTCCAGTGTTAAAAAAAATGTAAAGAGTTTGAACTTAAAATTGACGTTTCGAACTTTACTGTCCCTTTCTATCAATTTTATATTAATTAATGAAAAATAAATGTATTGTAATAGGGACTTTAAAAAGTCGCGATAAAAAATATATGTTACCTTCTTATTTGTAAATAAGTTGCGCGTATAAACGTAGTAATAATTTTTTTACATCATTCTCTAGAGGCATTTCACCAGCATAAATAAAATAAAAAGCCGTATTTGAAAATATGTAAATTTTTTTTAACTTAGACGAAACACACATACTCGTGGATATAATAGATTTTAAGGTTGCTGAATAAAATTTTTCTTAATGAAAATGAATTAATTACGGCCCTAAGCGTAAAATTATTTTATGCCTGACACTACCTAAATATAGAGAGATATTTTGTAAATTGACACCTTCGTTAACCGCCAATTTGAAAAATTTATTTGAAATTTATTTTGTTGTGAAGATACACTCACGCCCAATTTTTCAAATCTTTTGTTACATTTAACGAATATAATTGGCATTAAATTAAATGCATAATAAATTTTTATAGAAATTAACAAGTCAAATAAGGAGATTGAAAGAAATATATTTGCCTCATCTGGAAGAGGAAATAATTACTGTACGCAATTTGAGAGGATTCCAGATCATGGCCTGTTAGTTGAGATTCTTGTGTCAAAGTTGTTTTCTTTTTCGTTCCTTTTCCATTGCCTTCTGAATGGGAAAGCAACTTTACATATTTTATCAAAGTTAAACCTCTTGTCAAACCTTTCCTCAGGGGTAGAAGTTGGTTAAAAATTTCTGCATGTCTGTAAATTCTTCATCTTCACCAGACAGATGCCGTCAACATTACAGCTGTACTACCAAATGTGGTCTTATTGGAGTCAAGTTTAATGTATCATTTACAGCTTGTGAATGATTACAGCGGAAACAACCTGTGACTTCAATACATACGGATATTTGAATTCTATAGAATTGGTTCACTACATATTTTTGCTCGTATTTTGCTCCACCAGAATATCGATTAATATGTCAGTATTGAACTTATAATCTGTGGTATTGGACGTATAATTGCTGTATACATCCAATTTACCGTGGGATATTTCTTCATGGTAGAAATTACATAAATATCAAAATTAATGTTGTTGTTCAGAATTTTAAAACCCCAAAAATATAACCAAAGTAAGTAGTACTAATAACTAAATGCAACAAAGGTTGTTTGATATATGTAACTTTTTAGTTACTACTTCAGGTACAGAAGGAGGCTTCTTCTTTGTATGTGGTTGACCGGCTAATTTGCACATGATTTTTGGCATTGAAGTTTTTTCAAGCATTTAGATAAATGTAATCCTTGAAAAAAATAGCACCTCAATTATCGTGGGTACTGGTGGGCATCTCACATGTGTACAAAGCACAAATACACAAAAAAACAAATGTAATGTTTGAGTGACATACAGTGCAAGTCTCCAAAATTGAGTGCACTACAATACAACATTCAATTTCAATTGGTCAATGAATATTTTCATGATTCCCATGGGACAAAAAGAATGTTAAGCTAATAGAAATAAGCTAGAGTAAGTTATAAAGACAAAGAATTATTTTCATAAGCAATATATAAACAATTAAAACTATTGAATAAAACTGTCTTTGATTGGTAAATATAATTCGGCAACGACGTTGCCTTGTTTTATTCTAAAAATTTCAAAATCCCTTTTTGGCAGTTCTTTTGAACGCCTAAGTTTAAGCTGGAATCCTACATATTGGGCTTCCTACGTCCCTCTCGGTGACCATCTCCCATTTGTCCCACATCGAAGGTGAAATTTTTTTAATATAACAGGAATTTGACCCACGGATTTTCTGGTTGTCGAATGAACATGCCAACAGTACGCCAAATATTAAAGACACTTGAATGCTGTTTAGCTTGAAGAATGCCGAACTTTTCTAAATATTTATATTTCCTACTAGTTAACCCGCTGTGCTTCGCTGCCACCACACCCAATTATATCTAACGCGAGATGGCAGACGTTAATAATATCATTTTTAACCATTATGAGGACCTTTGATCCATTTTTACTCAATGAAAAGTATCTTATATTTTAAGTTGGATTATAAGCAATCCGTCTACAAAATTTTATTAAAATGTGACTAGCAGTTTAAGCGGTATAGTTGAACAAACATCCAAACATACAAACCTTCACATTTATAATATTAATAGGGTAATCACAAATAAGACAGTCACGTAACTTGTCGAAATCTTTTCGAATTCACATGCAAATTTCTTCCAGTAATAACTTTCACCAGCGAAGATATGGTGTGCCTCAATACTTACAAGATGTTGTTAGTGCATCATCAACTGAAGTCGTTGCTTCAAACGCTACTCCACTCATCAAAAATTGTTCAGCTTTGCATTCTGATTAATATTATTTTTATTAATATTATTAGTATCGTAAGTATCACTTCTCTTAAAAAAAATACTAAATATATAAAGCGAAAAAGAATTGATGCTTAAAATATGACACATATTCTGCTTTTAAAAAATAAGTAATATCTACCGCTTGATTTATGTATGTCTGAATGTAGTCAAGCTCAATTAACAATTTCTATATTTAAGAATTTAATACTTATTGACAGCTCAATTATTATTGAAGACACATACATATATTTAGAATAACGAATAACAGCTGCAGAATACCATGGCAATTGTATTTAAAAAAGTATAACAAGCAACGTGACGAAGTTATGTGACAATAGAGAATGTCATATTGAATTAGAATTGAGTTATGAAAATAGATTTTTTTTTAAATCACACATACTTATACTTATGTACATACGTATATGTATGTGCATACAAATATCGTCATCGTAGAAAATTAAAAAATATTATATTACGGTTTTCTCATTCATCTTTAAGCCTGTGTAAAGGAAATTTGTATAATAACAGGTTAGCCATTGTTTGGGGTTTGAAAGTACAGTAGACTGAAAAACACATAAAGCTAAAATTTCGATGATACTTTTATTTCATTATAATGGTTGGACCGTGCCCAAAAGTACGAAATAGAACGTCATATAAATGACCGCTTCTATACTGGTTGCAGCAGTATATCTCTTTTATATAGTTTTCGGTCACTTTTCCGCATATTTCGTGCGACTAATATTGGTTTTTAAATGCTCCAAGGATATGGGATTATCCACATATATACTGTCATTGACGTAGCACCACGTGCAATTACGCGTTCTGGAAACTTCTCATGCAATAACACCGAAATCGGTCGTGTTGTGTATTCCGTGGCACTGTTTAGAAATCATATATCGTTCAGTTCATAGTCTACAATTGCAGGCCGAAAAAAAGTCGGTTATCATTGCGCTCTGTATTGCCGATTACGACAAATTCGGATTATTCGCCACACTTTCACTAACAGAAACTTTTTTCGGCACTGCGCACTATCCGATGAAGCACATGCCTGACCACATCTGTAATGCTTTCAGTATCTTGAAATTTGTTTATAACCGTGACAAATCCTCGGACAGTAGGTGGATTATGCCGACCATAATCCACATCTGTATTGCTTTCAGTATCCTGAAATATTGTTTATAACCTTGACAAATACTCGGACAGTAGGTGGATTATGCCGACCATCATCACCCCATAATGCTCGAAAAGTGGCTACGTTTGAACCATTACATTTGTAGTAGTTTTCGTTAGGTTAGATACAAAATTATAAGCATTTTAATTTGCGTAATTTTATTGCAATCGGTATTTTGCTTGAAAATATATATTATTTGTGCTTATATATTACGAGTGAAAATTTTTTCTGACATTTTATGTCGCAAAGCATCAATACACGAACGCCTGTAAAAATTTTAATGCTGCCACGTTAGTAAGTGCATCATGATCATCAATTATTTGTTTAATTTTTTAGTTTTATACACAAAGTGTATATGTATGTGCCTATCAAACCGTATTATAATTGTATCCTGAAGCTAAAAAATTTCATTAAATAGAAAGAAAATATTCTTTAGAAGAATAATGTCTGATAAAGGAATTATTCCAGCTAAAATATTTTATAGCCTTAACAAATAAGATATGAAGCAAATATTTTTATTAAGTGAAGATTAAAGGTAAGAAATAAATTTAAAAATTCTTAAAGTTTTATACACTGCTTTCGATATTTTATTCTGGCAAAAAAAAATACACAAACACACAACAAAAATGAATTTATTATATAAAAAAGTAATAAAACAAAATACATAATATGTAAATATGTACGAGTACGTATATATGTAAGGCGAAGACTGCAGGCATAAATATGTTTGGAAAAATTATATAAAATTTATTTATTTGCAGAATGAATGTACAAACACATTTCTTATGTCAATTCATAATAATTAGTATAATTGTAAAAAAAAAGTACAGACTGACGGTTGGTGCTGTCTTGTGGTAAGAATGAGTGTGTTTTTTACTCTAAATGGGGCACCCACGGGATGCCAATCTTACCAGAGAGCGTTCCAAAAAATTGGGAGACGTTTTCGTCTTCGTTTTTTTTTATTTATACCACAATCGTCGTTCAAGCTTTCTGATGATCATTGAAAGATGGTTATTTCAACACAATCGTATTTTATTCATTTAAATGATGCTTTTGCGAATCTTTTTGCCAATTTTTGGACAAGTGAAATGTGCTGCTGCTGAAATTTTCTAAAGTAATAGTAGTATAAATGCTATAAAAATGCACAAGAGTAAGGTAATGTCTGTGTGGATACTGAAAATAGGAGGTTCATTGCGAACAAAAATTCTTCATTATAAAAGGTCAATTGCAAGAAATTCCGTTTTGTTTCAGAAAGGTTATCCGTTATAAAAGTGCAAGTACTAATTTTTGCTGGAAATTTACTACATGCTTTTTTGGGAATTCAACTAAATCAATGCACTTAAATTCATTAGTCCCATAAAAACTCTGTTGTAATTTTTATAAATATAATTAATACGCCATCTTCAAATTCCTTCCTTGACTGTATAAAATCTGTGCTATTAAATACGTAACATTTCTGATAGATCTGATAAGTACAAATATCATAAATTTATCTACACAATAATTGTAATGTACTATGAAAACTCGTGTCCTTTGTTCTTCACAATCCATACATATACAACATATTTCTACGAGTATTCATAGATCAGAGTAAATATTTGCAGTGTTAACAGCTAACAGCTGGTAATGTCATTTTGGTAATGAGCATAAGAACGTTCTTTCAATGTTAAAGTACTTAAATTACTCTTTATTTTTTGTTTCTACACACAAAAATATTTTTCTTTTTTAAACGTTTTGTGTTTCTTGAAAAACTGAAATACTTGTTATAAAAATTTTAAAGTGTGTATTAGATCAAAATAATTTTTTTATTTAATAAAAAATTCTGTACTATAAAGATTGTTTGGCTTTTTTTATTGTAGTAATTCCGTAAGAATATGTGAATATTATTATGGAAAAATATAAAATGAAACAAATAGCGGCGTACTAAAAACATAGATACATATTGTACTTTGTATTACACGTGTATCATAAAATAAATTAGTACGGATTCTGTTGAAATAAATTTCTAATACTTGAATTTGTGATCCAGAAGTATTGCAAAATCGAATTAACTCTACTTCTTTCTACATATGGCTGTCGTTCACTTTTTTTATAAAGAATCATAGAATTCGAAGTAATGCTCGTAATGGCAAATAAATCTACTTTTTGAATCAGAGCAAGGGAACTAATTTTTTATTACTCTTACGGGCCTATAAAAAGTTGTTTACCGCTTCGCTTTTATGCTACTAATAAATAGCAGGTTGTGATAAATTTCACTTGTACAAAAGTTATAATTTAAGTAAATTTATATTATAGAAATGCAATTGAGTTTTTTTTTTATTACTTCATTTGTTTTGCGATTAAATAAATAATAAAGTCAAATTTTTTATACATATGTACAAATATATGCATAAGCAAACATAAACGAATTTTGTAGAATAAAATCACCTTCATACTAATTTCCTGGATATTGTTCTTAATAACTTCCTGAGAAGTCGAAAATATACCGTTATTGTTATTTGGGAAGTAAATCGAAAGTAGTTCCAGTATTTTTCACTGGGGTTTTTAAAAATCAGCCCCATATGCTAAATGAAATGTACATATAGAAAAGACATACATATAAACCATATATAACAGATAGATAGGTAATCGTAATTAATTTTGACTCACGTTGAATAATTGAAAAAATAGTTAAGTACTATATAATAATTACCGTAAATAAAAAAACAACAACAACAACAACAAACTTATAATGAAGTTAAATTTACTTTGCTTATGATTTCTACTTCTTCAAATATAATATTGAATATATGTATGTACATAATATGCATTTTTATTTCAGAAAATATGTCTAAAATTTAATATGTGTATATATCGGGTGGTCAAGTCGTCGTCAAGTTTTTTGAAAAACTTAATTTAACATTTCTTTGTTTCAATATTTGACAAATTCAACTATGCAGATGTCAACAACTGAGCAGCGCGTTAAGATTGTTGAAGCCTTTTACGAAAATGGTCCTTCAAATAAAAATTTATTTCGTGCACTTCGTGATTTTTTTGGTCGGAATTGCCGCATTTGGGCAAATGAAAATCCATGAGGTATTGTTGAAAAGCCGATGCATCTACAAGGAGTGGCTGCTTGGTGCGGTTTATGGGCCGGCGGCGTCATCGAGCCGTACATCTTTGAAAATGAAGTCGGCGTAGCAGTTACCGTGAATTGTTTTCGCTATCGCGAGATGATGACGGCCTTCTTGTAGCCAAAACTTGAGGATATGGATCTGTACGATATGTGGTTTCAACAGGATGGTGCCACGTGGTACACACCCACCGAAATAATAGCTCTTTTGTGCGAGTAATTCAATGGCCGTGTTATCTCACGCCGTGGCGATCTTAATTGTTCGTCACGATCATCTGATTTGACACCGTTGGACTTCTTCCTTTCGGGATATTTAAAAAAAAAAGCCAAGTAATGTAAGTTTTCTAAGAAAGCTTTAAAAAAATTGGAACATTGTTAATTAAAAATGGCTGCAATTTTAAATCTGCAAAACGCTCCAAATCGGTGAAGTATTATTTTTCATAAGCATTCACATGAGGTGGGTGTAATATAAAATAAACCGAACAAAAAACCGAAGTATCATCTACACCAAATGGTAAGAAAGGTAACATCGCTTAGAACGCAACCTGTATAAAAGCGGCTTTGTCTAATAATTAGAAAGACAAATTAAAAACAAAATAAAATATTTTTCTGAGAGAGCAACTACAAACTAAACCACTTCTGTTGAAAATTAGGTCGATGATAGGAGACACCACTTTACGAAATATTATCGACTTTAAATTACACAACTCCTTTTTTTAAGCATTTTGTTAATTTTTGAACAAAATACTCATAAATCTAATGATTTTAAATAAATTCTCTCTAGATTCTTAAATAAAACAAAAAGTTTTCACAGAATTATCTTCATATCTTTCATTATGATAGAACGGTGTATGACAATTATGTGTAAAAAAATATCAGCCAAATGGTCGCCACGGATGTTGATAAAATTGTAACATACAGGTATCGGTTTCGACCATACATGAGTGAAAGTCCGGTGAGTTTGTTGTTTGGATAATATGCCTAGTAGGTCTATGGATCTTAAATAAAGTTTTTTCAAAAAGCGAAAAAACCTCAAACATTTATGTAACAATTAACTTAAACAATTTGTGAATTAAGAAATATTGTAACGTACCAAAAACGAACCTCAAGTTCCGCAATAACAACCAATTTACTGATTAAAATACTTAAACAATTTTTCTCTATCACTTTTTATATATACCATAAACAAAGGACAATATCGAAAGCAACCGAAAATCCGTATTAATGTGTACTTAGTTTTTAAAAAGAATGCCAGAAGCAGTCAAAAATAACATTGCTTAGCATTTTAAATGTTTATTCATTTAAAAATGACAGAACGAATCAACTTCTAGAATCAACTATAGTCCGTTACTGTAATAATTTGTGTGAATGTACATATTTACAATTTTGTTAATTTAAAGATATTAGATAAATATACTTCTATTGGGTGATGTAAAAAGTATCAAAATGTTTATGAAAATCGATTTATCACACTCGACATTTTTTTGGCTACTCTTTGTTCTTTTATTCAATATTTCGAGTTGTGAGTAGCAGAGAATGACTTCAGCCGGGTTGTAGCATCTTCTAGTGAAAAATTCTCAATCCCTTCCAATACTCAACATAGCTCAAACCAGGCTTTCAAGTTTTTTTGCTTAAGCTATTCTTTTTACTATTTCATAATGATTAATTTTAAAAGTGTCATATTCTTTTTATATGACCCAATATTAGAAAACTTACAGTCGTTGTTTAAAATTCAAGCTGTTAAAATTAAATTAAATTAAATGGGAAAACAGACATACACAATTAGGACCATTGCATTAACATAAAAAACATCACAAGAAAATATTTTCAAATCCTATTTATTGCAAAAAAAAAAGGAACAAATAAATAAAACATTGATAAATTGAGTTATCCAAAACGTATATTTTTCAAGTGCTACTCAAATAATATTTTTGTGTGACAATTTAAATAAATTTCCCTGAGAAATACTATTTCAAACTAGAAAATGTACGTGTTTTTTCTGTAAACTTATTTACATATTTAAAATGTTTTCACAAAACATATCCTCAGTGCCTTATTTCTCTTAATAGATTTTGATCATGTTTTTTTTTTCCATTTGGCAATCACATCTAAATTTCAATCGAGAACCCTATAAAAATAATTAAAATGGAGTTAATGGTGGATCTGTGAGAAACAAGCTTGGTGAAATCAGGCAACAGAAGTTCAGCTAAAGTTGTGAAGTTAGCCATCAATTCTTCTCCTAAAAGTTTAAAAAGAATGAAGTTGGCACATGATACTTCATCTTCACCTTCTGTAAAACCTTACAATCCTGAAGAAGCTTTAGCTCTCATAGTGGACCTTGGATTGACAAAAGAGGATTATATAACAAACCGAATTGGAGCAATAGAAGTGATAGGAGAGGCCAAAAGAAAGTATTATCCAGCAAATATTGAGATAAACGAAAATGAGGCTGCGGTACCGCTTCAAGATCTTCTTGCACATACTATGCAACATCTGGCTCAAGTTCAGACTGATGTGATACTACAGTATATTTCCACTGACTGTGTTACATTTGAAGTTTATTATAAATGGGTCTTGGATGGCAGCGGTGGACACAGTATATATAAACAAAATTTTGCGAATAATTCAGCATATACAGATTCTAATATAATTTTATCTACGATTCTGCCGCTGCAAATGTGTGAATATAATAGCAATAATGACATAATATTTTGGAAAAATATGTCGGAACATGTTATGAATACTTAGTACATATCGCATATAAGTTGGAACTACAGAAATGACAAGCAAGAGGTGACAGTGCAAAATAAGAAGTAAAAGAAAAAGAGGGTCAAATAGCAACTAAGTTTTATGAACGAATGGGCCTTGTTGTTGACCAGCCGAAACTAGGTGGAGGCAATAGCAATGACGGTAAAACATCACGAAAATTTTTTAAGAATACTTCGCTCGTTTCAGAAATAACTGGAATTGAAAAAGACTTCATAGAAAGATGTGCAAATATACTGTCAAGAAAAACTTCAAGAGATGCTGGTTAAATGCTGGCTGATATTGTGACCGATAACCGAAAAAAGCTAAAAATTAAACCAAAATTTAATGAAACTTTATTAAATACGCTAAGGCTGCCCAATTTTTGTGGCAACGAAGAAGAGAATTATGAACAGGAGTTTGATGACGTCTAAGACTATGAAGATGTTAATATAGAATAAAATTTAAATTAATATTATATCCTCGTATGGCATCGTGATAATTCAAAAAAAAATCTGTAACAATTATTTATAATTCTTATTATTTTAAGTAGTATCATCACCAGTTGATCCAATTTCAATTAAAACTTTTAAAACAAATAATTATTAATTCCGGTTTTTATAAGTACTCTCGTGTTAAGTTTTTAATTTTATATTTTGACATTTGAATTTTTAATGTTTAAAAACTGATATCAAAAATCCCGTGTAATAAGATTTAAGCGAATTCGATAAAATTTTTAAAAATTGTACGCCATATTGAACACCCCATTTTAAATTTTTAAATACTGACATCAGTAATCAGCGACCCTAAAAACCTTGAGGTATCTAGTTTTATTAAAATTTGTTGAATCTACTATATGAAGTAAATAATTTTGTCGCACTAAATTTTCCATTTGTCCATGTGTGGGTCGGCGCAAATCTCATTAGACTTCTTTCTTACACATAAAAGTCGTACGACTTGTATTATAGTATGAAAATCACTTAACTGGTACCGCACGGTTTTCTCACACCAGAAGAAAACCTCTCAAGCGGAATTCCGATAGGCATATTGCTTTCCATCTACTGATTATATATTATTGTATGTGTACGAATATTAAAAAAAAAACATATGTATATAAATACATTTTCTCCAACGTTCGGGTTCCCCTAATTTAAAACCTGTACGCATCGATGCGTACTTATTCCACGTTCATGCTTTCAAATAAATTTTTATTATGAAAATATGAATGTGACGGAATAAATAAATGATTGGACGTCATACGATAGAATATATGTATTAATACGCGAACTTTTATTTTTATCGTGCCACAAAATCTCCTGGTGATAAACTTTCACCATAAAAGTGCTTCATTTCATGTTTTTCTTTGGCGAAAAAAATTCAAATATCATAATAATAAAAAGAAATTTATTTCATTCATTTCCCACTAAATTTGATTGAGATGTTCCTTTTCTTTTCAAAAGATGTTCATATTTATAATACAATTAATGTGTTGCTTTTGTCAGCGACTTGCAATAATGTACAATATTAGTTTTCGCACCGGAAGTTCTTGTATGATGAAGTCATTTACAATATTTATTAACATACACATACTAAAACCTTATCCGCTTTGGTGAACATCATATTAAACATTTTTATAACTTTTTTTTCTACACGAGTATGTAAATATATATGTAGCCGTCTCGGCCCTCCAAGAGTTGGCAATAAAAATTATGTAGTTTTTTTAAATTTTGTTTAATTTTTTTTATTTATTAGAAACTTATTTAAAATTTAAAACAAATCACCAGCATAGAGTATGTTGAATAAACATGATGATGTTTTGTTTTCCAAAAAGAAATCTTAAAAATGTTTCACTTTCAGAAAGTTTAGTATGATTTATTTAAAAATCTACATGTAATAATAGAGGAATGGAAGCACTTTATATACCAAAATAAATCTAGAGTGCTGATAATGCCCTATAAAAACTAAGTTTTCTGTGTATTCATAGTGCTACCAGACAAATTTCATATGTCTACCAGACAAAGTTGAAGAAAATCACTTCGAATTCGGAGAGTAAAAAGTTGCGTTATTAATTTTTCCTATCACTTTATGAATATAAACATAAGAAAATATTAGCTCAACTCAAAATCTTGTGCCTTTGAGATGGACAATTTTTTGCAATTGTAAAGATATTCCACCAATTGTCAGCAGCTTTTTTGGTTTCGGTTGCAACTTGTGCAAAACATTGACTTTTGCTTCGTATAATTAATTGGTCGTACCTCTGCTTCGGGAGATTCTTGGAAATAGTTTAATATTTTCTTTATATCTGACTCTTTGGTACGTTTTAGATAAATTTTTCTCTTTTTATATATTTTTTTTTTTATCTGGGACCAGCACTCAGGAGTTGACTCCTACACATGCGAAGCATTGTGCTGGAACTATAGGAAAGGGATAGTAGGAGAAACGACAGGAGGTGAAGCTTAATTAATAATTTTTGCAGTTCTGCTTTCGCACGTTCTTTGTTTATACTCGTAGTAGCAGTGCTGAAGCTTCGGTTCAGTAGCCATATTTATTATTGTTTTACTTCGCCGGTGCTACACAATACCGACGAAGGAGGGCGTTCTTATGCGATTGTGGATTGCTATCAGCTGAAGCCGGTATTGTTCAGTGACCAGTGACTATGCTTTCGCCACTGAAACTTTCCGACAACAACTGACACACAAAGACACAGTAATGCACATCAGAAAAATGCGAGATGTTTATTTTTAATTTAAAATTTTAGTCTGAAACTGGGTTTGAACCCAGGTCTGTTTTTGGATTCGTAGTCAACGTGCAGACTACCATCCATTGTGCCATCGCCACCCTCAAAAAATTATTAAAATATTATTTTTATTACGATTAATTATCTATGTTTGTTATATGGTGTTAATACCAAAATCGTCAGGAGATCTTTAACCAAATTCCTGAAAAAAGCTTAGAAATTTCACATATTTATACAAGAAATGCCAAAGAATCTTTGAGAATAACGAAATATACAGACAAAATAAACGACCTTCGGTTGATAATTGTTCTTTTTTAAAGAGAAAATGAAAAATTAAATTTTTTAATACAATTATATAACTATTCTTTCTCATATTCAACGTTAGTCAAAATTAATTACTTATTAATAAATTATTCTACCTACATAATTATAAGACCTACACATCAGCGACTGCGGTCTGTGGGTCGAAATGAAAATAAGTTTCAACAGCTGTAAGCAGACTCGTGTGGCGCTCAGGTACTCCATTGACCGGGTTTCGGAAAAGGTACTGGGGTATTACCGACGTCCCATGAGCTGTACCACGGTGCTAGTAACGTGGTATGGAAACTTCAGGTATCATACGAAGAGGATTGGAATGGTTGACGATAATATCTGCAGACTTTGTCTGGAAGAGGTTCAGTCGGCAAGCCCTAATAGGGTTTGCTTCAAAATAGCGTTATAACTGCCGCATTATTATACAAATAATTGAATTCTTACATATAATTCGTTACATATATTCTCAGCTGTTTTGATAAAATCAGATAAAAAGTATTATTTTATAAAAATTTTCTTAATATTTTCAACAAAATGTTACACAGCTTTTGCATTTCTAGTCAAAATATCGATATGTATCGCCGATATTTTAAAAACCGATATATCGATATATTGATTCTTATTGACAATATAAGATACTATCGTCACTTTCTTACAACTCTGCTTTTGCACGTTCTTTGTTGTTTTGATGTGAAGGAGACGTAGTATACTTCGGTGGTACTACACAATACCGACGATATCACAAAATCAATGTTTGAAAAAAGCTTCAGAATTAAAATATATTTTATATCTCAATATTTTCTTCACCCAATAAATTGTATTCTTTAAACTTGAAGTGACGCAATTTCCGCCATTCGTCATCAGGTTGTTGAATATTATTTGGATCAAAGACATTTGGGAGAATTTCGCTAATTGAGTAATAATTTTATCAGCAGGTCTAATGAACAGGAACTTAAATTAATAATCTAAAAGTAATAATATTCATATTTTGAAAAATCTTTTTTTAAGCTCCAAAAATTTAATCTTTTCGACATCTCCAAAAAAGTTCGAAAATAAGATAAATCTTGATAAATTTTAGATGAATTTGCTGTCAGTTGCAAATCCTTCATTTATGAATTAACGCCTTATTTAATTCTTTCCCTAATTTTTCACTTTATTATTATTCTTATCAAATAGGCCAAAAAAAATCAGACAAACAAATTGTACAAGAAACTTTTATTTCAAATTCATGAACTTTTATGAACTTTTTATGAACCAAAGAAAAGCATAACAACTGCCTTAGCGCTTATATTTTTTTCTATCCAGCCAGCACAGT
Organism: Dexiosoma caninum; assembly: GCA_963924685.1. Taxonomy (NCBI): domain Eukaryota; kingdom Metazoa; phylum Arthropoda; class Insecta; order Diptera; family Tachinidae; genus Dexiosoma; species Dexiosoma caninum. The sequence goes on along the minus strand of OZ004729.1, from coordinate 48,388,853 downwards.
TTTATGCGAAAAAGTAATTCTGATAGAGTTTTTTTTGTTTTAATTGAGTTGGGAAAGTTTCGCTATCAGAAGCACAATTTCATTTTATTTATAACCATAAATAAAGATGATTTTAATTGTCGTTTCATCGTCTAAAGGGATTTTTTTTTGTCTATTAACAATTTGTCATTTGTATCTTTATTATTGTTTTTCAATTGCATAAATACTTTGGAATTCTTGTATATGAGAATGGTGTGTAGCAGAGGATAACTGAGTAAAGAAATTGAAATAAATTTCTACATGGCAAATTATTCATATGCAATATATTTCGTGTTAAATACAGGCTTAGTATTATTCTCTTATTAATTATCATTAAGTTTAATTTGTTTTAAGTGAAATTTCGTTGCGAGAAACATGTCGTGACAGAAAGAGTAGAATTAAAAAATCGCGTTGAGCATCCCACAATGTAATTTTTTTGTGGTGTTCTAGATATCTAAAAGATATTGAATATTTTCAAATATAAACATAAGTTACGTTAATTAATTAAAAGCCTTTACATATTTGTACATGGGAACATGTCACTACTACGGCCTAAATGCATGGTGCTGGTAACACTGTTGAATTTAAATCTTACAACACCACCACCCCAATGAGTACCTAAAAACAACCAGTGTTCTCCAGATACATATAAATTTAACTCCCGTAGTACTATTAAAAAAAATTACAAACTTCCTACCGTTATAGACTTGTTTTTAAATCGCTATATTTTTCAAGAAAAGATTTCTGTGTTTACTGCGAATTGTCCTTCAATAACGCTAAATGCAGCGGTGAAATGTATAAATTGGCAACAGTGTTCAACAACAACAACGAAAATGATGAATAACTTCATTCCACTTAGATTTCAAACAAAGACCTTCCCAATTATTTGTCTCATAATTAATCTCACTTAAGAGTTCTCCAAGTGAAAAGATATTAATTATTAAATTTTCCCCCATTAAATAATATTAAGTTTTATATACTGTTCTCACATACTTTATTTGCTTAAATCCACCCTTGCACAAACAATACTTTAATTCGTTGTTTTATATACTCAATGAAATAGAAACATACAATTGAATTTTTTTTTTCTTAAAATCTCTAAATCGTTTTATTTATATGTATGTATGTCGGCAAGTACAAATAATAAAAGTAACACGAATTAATGATTGTTTTATATTTTTATTTATTTGTAGTGTTTATAGCACGTTTTTGGTTTCATTTATCCACACCTTCTTATCAGTAACGACTTACCGTTGCTGTTTTATTTTAAACGACTTTAAATTTTTCCTGTAAAGTACCTCAATTTATATGTTTTATGTAGCAAAAACAATTTAAGTAAGAAGTAGTAGTTCAGTCAACTGGTGCTTCTGACGTGACGTATGACCGATTATCATTATGATTTGGACAAAAATATTAACTATACGCCAGGGAAGTTTGTAATACGAATGAATTCAAACCATTGCAATGCATTGGAAGTTATATTCGAATAATGGGTATGAAGAATTTAGAAACGTTTAAAAATTTTATAATATACAGGGTGTGACACTGTCTATGTCGCTATATGAATATTGAATAATATAAAAATAAAACTAAGTAATTTCGATGTGTAACACATTTTTATTTCATTTAAAGCACATCCCATTACAGTAGCGATAGAACAACGAAACACGCCCCATATTGCGACGATGCTAAATAGAGTTGGTTACCCTTTATGTGTGCTCTGTCCATCGTATATCACACTGAATTTTCATGCCAAGAAAGGCGATGTAAGAAATACTTGACTAAATCTGATCTCTTTACTATATCTGTCGCCTACAACCGACCTAAAATAGAGTACAGCTTGCTGAGTAGTTAGCGTATTGATTCTGCAAACAAAAAGTCAAGTAAACATTTTTGATGATTTTTCATCGGTATTTGAGCAATACTTGCAAACTAGTTCCAGTGTAATGCATTCCACAGGTTTAAGAAAAAAAAATTATGTGCTGGTGATCCTATCTTAAAGCTTCTCGAGCGCGAAGAGTAGGAGAGGGCGAAGAGGATTGCCAGTTTCTTTTTTTTTTCTTGGACACGCATTCGGTAGGTAACCCCTACATATGTGCGACGCATTGTGCTGCAACTAGACGAAAAGGATAGTGAGAGAGATGACAGGTGGTGAAGCTTCACTTTCTTCCAACTTTCCTTTTGTACGTTTTATGTTTATAGCATTGTTGCACCGCCTCTGATTTTAAGGAGACATTTTCAAATTTTATGTTTATTTTATTAGCCATTTTATTAATTATTTTACTTCGCCGATGATGCTACACAATTCCAACGAAGGAGGGCGTTCTGATGTGCTTGTTTTTTTTATCAACTGAAGCCGGTACTGTTTAGTGACCAGTGGCTATTCCTTTGCCACTGAAACTTGCCGACAACAACGGATCCAGAGACACACTAAGTTAGGTTAGGTCGGCAGGTTCCAGGATGTAAAAGTAAAGTAAGGCCCCAGCCCACTTGGGTCCAATTTATTATGGTTCCATTGTGATACCAGTTGTAAAAAAGTTTCACATGGTGTAGTGATATAGACCAGAGTCTCTACTAGGAATCGAATCTAGAACCGCCAACTGATAAACTAGCACACTACTCACTCAGACTACCGAGACACACTAATGCACATCATTAGGACTTTTTGGCTTTGTAGTCAACGTGCAGACTACTTCAGACATCGCCACACAGTATATTATTATGGACAGTATATTATTGTATTGACTCATGTCAGTAATTGCATCGTCGCAATGTGAGGCATGTCCGGCCGTTTTATCGCAATGAAAGTTAGCAAATTTGGTGTGAGTTTCAAAAGAAGCCGTTAGTCGAATGATACCAGGGATATCGAAACGCGGGCATCTAGATTACTCTAGAGAGTCCATCCATTTGTGGCCAATTTACTGGCGAATCGCAATACGCAGGAAAGAAGAATTTTGTTTTTTGTCCCAACTGTTCATATGCGAATGAAACTCCCTGCAGAATTATTCTGCGTCAATTGCGAAATTGGAAAGTTTAAGTCGAATGTCCACAAACACTATTCCCTCTGTCCTCCTACACATAACTTATTTTTCTAATTCCGGAGAAATGCTTCGAATACGTCCGACGCATGCGCTTAGCACTGGCCGAAGAAAAAAAGTGTAAAGCAAAATAAACTCCAATTTTGAAAATGCGATTTATACATGATTACTTTAAATATCAATGTTTTGTTAGGTAAAAATTTTAAATTTATATTAAACCGATTTATTGCAAATTACTTCAGTAAATCTAAGGTTTCCTACCAGCGAAATTCACTTATTAATATTTCACTGTTCTTAAAATTCTTCTTGCTCTGCTCCAAGAGCATAAGCTTTTAATTAAATTTTGAAAAAGAATATAGTTTGGCAAATGGTATACATTTATTCTGGTACACATTTTACGAAAGTATAATTTGTAGTTGTTGTTTGCTAATGCATGCAATAACCACTGCCAACATCCGTAATTTATTTTGTGTGCGGCAAATTTATGATGAAAATAAATTACGTATCAAAAGAGCAAACTTGTTGTAGCAAAATATCTTTATTTGTGGGTGTCCGCTAAATTAAGAATGAGAGTATGGCAATTTCGCGATTATTTTTTCAGCTCCTTGCCTGTTTAAACATTAATTGCTGTTGTTATTTCATATTTATTTGGATTCACTTTCTTTACAAGCGTTTCATTAATAATAAACGTCACAGAAATAAATCAATAGACATATAAATAAAGAGTGAAATAAATGGTATTTACCTCGAGGAGGAAAATTCCACGAAGAGCATTTTCCACGGAGAACACACGGCTAAAAAATGCATTTCTTATTTAGAAAAGAATAATTGAAAAAGCGGTGTTGTCAACAACATACGAAATTGTCAAGGTTTCTTCGAAGTATTCAAGAAGTGAAACAATGTTTTTGAACACAAAATGTATTCTTCTAATATGCTCATCTCGCGCAAAAATTATCGCCATGTTCAGTTGCACCAGTAAATGGATCTGTGACAATTTTCTCCATTGCAATAATAAATTTAATAATGCAGCCATATTTGGAATCGGTTGAAGCAAGATTTAATTTTTATAAATTAATAAAATCAATTTATAAAGAAACAAGTAGAAGTACTATATTTGGCTGTGCCGAATTTTAGATACCCTTCACCTGGCTCACCTTATATCCCATATTTGCTTGAATTTCTACCTAGTCGTTTAGTAGTACCGGATTTTTACCTAATTATTATCTAAATCGGTTCAAACGTTGGACGGTCTAGATTTTCACCTATTTTCTCACCAAAATCGACCTGGTCGTTCCGAGGTTATGGAAGTTTTTAACTAAAATTTCAAGTAAAAAAAGGACGTGGTCGTCCTTCTTGGGCTGTAGCTCGGAAAGTGTTAAACTGATTCGGCTAAATATAAATAGCAGCTTATTCAGGTATACTACCTGACACCAAAATTAATACGGTGCGATATTTAGTTTTGCCAGAAAGTTGATTTCAGACGTATGTACATAGCACAATGATCATATTTCAGAAAATATATATATTTTTTCCCAGAATGACAAACTTATATATATATACCCGTTGCAATTAAAGTTAAGGCTATAAAAATAAATAAAATTTAATTTATTGTAAATTTGCAAATTGTTATTTAGATTTGGAAACACCGATTCTACATCAATACAATTTATATGCTATTATACAGTTTCGTGATTTTCCAGAACGAGTGGCCAAAAATAGAAGAATTTATCATAAAGGAATACAATTAAAACAATGTGTCCTTTCTCATGTAGATATACTTGATAACGAATACGCTGACCTGGTAGAAGAAGGTAAAAGGAGACCTCTAGAAACAAGGGAAAGAAGTGATATCATCTCAGTCATATCAAATTACTTGAGACAATAGTACCGCTGACTATGGTTTTCCCAGCAACTTAAAATTGTTAACCCATGATTTAACCATGATTTAACCAAGGCTGTTACAAATTTCTATTATCTCTCTTGAATCAAACACATCTTCAGCGGCTGTAGTGAGACCAGCAGTTTAAGTCCACGCAATAAGATTTAGAATATTATTATATATATATATTACTACTGAAAACAGGAATGAATGCCAATGTAATACAGTACATGTAGACCAGATTACGTGTACAACACACAGCAAATACACAAAGAAAAAAAAGTTACACAGAATAAATAATTGGGATACTCCTCCTTCGGGGAGAGTCCGCCACCTAACCTAACCTAATCTTCATAAATAATAGATACTTCACTTTTTGATCTCTGAAGCCAACAACAGTTCAATAACAAAATTTTATAAAATTTTTACTTTGGCAACACTAGCAGTTGCACAAACGAATTCAAATTCATGGTTAATGCTACAGTAAACAAGTATGAATTCATGCAGAATAAACTGGTGTTTTGCTAATGTACGTTATGGATTTTTTGTTCTGCAATTTTCTTAGGAAAATCATTATTTATTTGACGTCATTTGAATAGAGGACTTTCAATTAACCCTTAATAATCTGATTTGTTTAGCTGTGTTTTTTGAGTATATAAAACTTACTATTCTAATCAACTTTTTTTTATCTTTTGACCAGCACTCTACACATGCGGTGCAGTACAATGCTAGGAACTAGAGGAAAGGGATAGGAGGAGCAATGGTAGGATGTGAAACGTCACTATCTTACAACAATGTTTTTGCACGTTATTTATTTTTATAGCAGTGTTGTAGCGCCTTTGATGTCAAGGAGACATATTAAATTTTGAAGCTTCGTTTTAGTAGCCACTTTTGTAATTACTTTACTTCGCTGATGCTACACAATACCGACGAAGGAGGGCGTTCTCATGTGCCTGTGGATTGGTTGCAGCTGAAGCTGTTAGTGTTCAGTGACCAGTGACTATGCCTTCGCCACTGAAACCTTCCGATAACAATAGACACAAAGACACAAAAACACACAAATGTATAACAGAAAAATGTGAGATGTTTTTATAACTCTGAAACTGGGTTTTTTGGACAAAAGAGTTTTTAAAATACCTGGTTAGAGTAATAATGGTTAAAGTAATAATAAATACGAATATTTACTAGCACAGCCATTAAAAAAAAATTTTTTCTATTGAATACAAAAATATAAAGGAAAATTAATTTACATGTATTTACAGCCACGATCACTAATTTTGGTGAAACTCTGAAAAACTATTTTTTTCTGAGAAGAAAAAAAAACGTTTGCTACATTTTTGACATCGAACCGTTGTGCGGGATGTATAATTCGAATTTTTGAACCGTGCTTTGTCTTCTTTAATAAATTCTGGTAAAGTCTCAACATTATCCACACGAATATCACGCGAAGCTTAGGCTGTCAGTTACTCTTTAATCGAAAAACACCTTAAAAGTGACAGGGCAAAGTGAAACAAAAAAATTGTGAACAAAGTTTTTTTTCCGTTGGTTCCTGGCGTTACCAGTCCGATATTACGGGTTAACTCTACACATGTGGATATAAGCGGTTACCAGAAATAGTTTTCTGTACAATTCTAAGTAAAGTTTTATAAAAATGTCAGCGGAAGATGCTTAAAAAAATGGAAAAAGATTTGTTGCAAATGTCAAGTAGTATCTGATTATATCAAATATGTATATGGAACGTGCTACGTGTAGCCAGTCAAGAATTAGAAATGCCAGATAAGGAGTGTATCAATTAGACCATTTAAGGACGTTTCACACTATAATACTTTGTATAAATTTATGTCAAAAACTCAAGTGTGATAGTAGTTATGCGGTATTACATTGGACATCCAATAAGACTTGATCGTTTTTAGAAATTTGTCTAAACGATAAGATTTTTCATTTTATCAGGGTCATAATATTTGAAAAGCAGATAAAGAAATAACAAAAATATCAAAAACGTATTTTACTTTCTTTCTGCTTTCACTTTACATTTTATTTGAAGTGTGATAGTGTGGGCAAAATGTGGTATTACTTTAGATTTATTGACTTTCTTACAACGTCTTATGAAAGTCGTACGACTATTGTTATAGTCTGAAACTCCCTTAAGTAGAAATTTCGTACGATTTGGGTTTTAGTCTGAAACGCCCTTAAGTAGAAACTTTAAAATTTAATTGAAAAAAAAATAATGGGTAAAATACAATCGGACAATTTATTATTATTTGTTAATTTGGGCGAACATGAATAAGCCTCTTGATTTATGGTGAATATAATGGCCGAATTTTGTGAATTTCTTATTTTGAAAAATTTTACAGTTCTCGAGCTTGAAGGGCGGTTACGAGTCTTGCTTGAAAAGCCAATTATTTATATTGTATCCTGTAGCGGTCACAGTCGTTTAAAAATTCTATGAAAATTATTGGAGGTTAATTGTGACATTTACCGCGGCCTAATCCGTGTTCAGATATGGAGCGTTTGCTTCCAAAGATGTCGTCGCTTGTTTAAATGATTGCGTTATTAGTACTCTAAACATGAGAGAATCTTCAATATACCTAACAAAATATGAATTTTATCAAGCACAAATTTCTTTTCATAGTAGCAAGAATATATTTTAAAATACCTACATAAATGTTGATATCAGTTAAATTGCAACGTGAATGCAGAATTGAATTAAACATTCAGTTATAAAATACACGAACTTTTGATGAAGTCTCCAGTTTCCGCAAAGAAAACAAGCAAATATAAATTGCAACAAGTAATATTATTTAGCAAAGTAATAAATTGCAATGAGGCACAATTAAATTGAGTAATTAAATATAGTCGATTTTTTACCAGAAAATTTTGCTGTTTTTTGTTATTATTTTTAAATGATGAGAAGTTTTAAATTAAAGGAACATTTATAAATGTCACGCACAATTCCCTGCTGTAAAAAGAAAAACAGAACCTAATTGACAGGCAAGTACATATGTAAGTAAATAACAATGAAAGCAGAATAACAACAGCTTTTTTATTTACATTTAGGAAAAGCATATTGTTGAGTGAATATGTATGTATAGGTACATCTTAAGCCGTATACAAATACCTGTATATGCATCAGTACATTTTCCCTAATCCAAATATGTATACGACTATACTAATGCAAGATAGTCGTTGATTTTTTAACACTTGGAACAAACAAAAAAAAAAAAAAAAGTATCTATAGAAATATTTATTTTCCAAGTGAAAGCATTTAGTTGGTGCATTTCACATAAAAATGGAAGCGATCATGCACGGTCACGCAAAACTACAAGCCACTCAGGCACTCTCATGCGCATTTTATTTTTCTATTCTCACATACTTTCGCAAAATGAAGATTAATACGGTGAAAATTAAAACCAAATTCAAATTAAAATTAATCAATGAAAATTATTTTCTAGGAGATGACTCCTAGACATGCGAACTATAAGAAAGGGATATTAGGAGAAACGACAGGAGGTGAAGCTTAATTAATTATTTTTTACAGCTCTGCTTTCGCACGTTTTTTGTTTATTCTCGTAGCAGTGCTAAAGCTTTGGTTTAGTAGCCATTTTTTATTATTATTTTACTTCGCCAGTGCTACACAATACCGACGAAGGAGGGCGTTTTGATGTGATTGTCGATTGCTATCAGCTGAAGACGGTATTGTTCAGTGACCAGTGAATATGCCTTCGACACTGAAACTTTCCGACAACAACTGACACACAAAGACACACTAATGCACATCAGAAAAATGCGAGATGTTTTTAATTTATAATTTTAGTCTGAAACTGGAGTTGAACTCTGGTCTGTTTTTGGTTTTGTAGTCAACAGGCAGACTACCATCCAATGTGCCATCGTAGGGAAGAAATCGGGGTGAAAAAGTTGCATAGCGACGCCTGACGAAGTAATTTTTGTATTTTCGTTTTCGCTTTTGTTTTGTTCTATTTTCGTTTTTAAATTCAAAGTATTGTCATTTTTATACTCAAGAAAAAAACGTTTAATTTTTAGGAAAACTTTTATATGAAAATTTTTTGAATTGCAATTAAATACGAATTGAATTAAATATTCTTTAAAATCTTTGTAGTATGCATTCATACAAAAGTGTAAAATTACTATTTTTTTTTATTTACAATATTTAACAACTTATACTATAAAACAGTAGTATACTATAATAATTATTATGAAGTGATTGACTGATATATTAACGCCCAGTCCAAACGACAGAAGTTAAAAAGTTTAAACTACGTACGTTGCTACAGCTCCTAATGTAGACATCCAATCTTTTTTTAAAATATGTACTGTAAGGTTTGTAAGGTTTACAAAGGGAAAACTGATCTTTATTTAATTTTAATTCAAAAGCCATTTGTTATAGCAGAACACATTGAAAATATATAATGAATGCTTCTGAAAAAAGTTACAAATGTAAAGGGTGTCCCAACAAGAACGCAAGATTTAAATGACTGATGCAGCAATTGAATTGTTTCTCTGGCTGTATGACATGTGGCGCCGTCTTGTTGAAACCACATGCCCTCCACATTCATTTCTTCAATTCTAGGCACGAAAAAACTGGTTATCATTTCACGATACCGAACACCATTGACTGTTTGCGCTTGACCTGCCTCATTTTCATAAAAAACAAGGTCCAATGATTCCTCCAGCCCAAAATCCACACCACACAGTGACACGTTGAGGATGCATTTGCTTCTCGTGAATCACACGAGGATTTTCCTCACCCCAAATGCGAGAAGTCTGCCTATTGACGAAGCCATCAAGATGGAAATGGGTCTCGTCACTGAAGATGATTTTATCGGCAAAATCAGCATTTTCATGTTGTCTCTCCAATACCCAATTAACGAACTCCCTTTGCTGTCCATGGTCAGCTGGCTTCAATTCCTAAGTCAATTGAACTTTGTATGCATGAAGATGCAAATCTTTCGTCAAAATTCGCTGCATAGTGGATTTGGAGACACCAATTTGCTGATCTCGGTGTCGAATTGAGGTGGATGGAGTTTGAGCGACATCATCACGTACAGCTGCGACATTTTCGGTCAATCGACCTGGTCGAGGGCGCGTTGTTGTCTTTACATCACTAACAGACCCAGTTTCGGCAAATTTATCCATTAATCTCTTTACAGTGTGACCCCAAATTGATCGCAATTTGCGAACTGTAGCCGCAAAACTTTCACCATTTTGGTAAAACAATTTCACAATGAGAATGCGTTGTTCATTCGTGTAGCGCTCCATTTTTAATAACCTCGTACCTTCTACTAGCAAACAATAACAATTGTTTACATGTCAAACAATGACCCTTCGAATGGCGCCAAATTTAAATCTTGCGTTCTTTTTGGGACACCCTTTATATGTATTGGTACTTTTTATTATGTCACTATCAACCTGTAAAAATTAACTCCAATTTGGTACTTTTTATAATAAATAAAATCTTAAGCTTCTTCTAATAAAAAGCATCTTTTTCAAAAAGTTGATTTTTCAAAAGGAATAATTACGTATTATGAAAGTTGCGTTGCAATTCTATTTTAATTATATTTAGAAGAACTTTTAGTCGCTTAACAGCAGTAGTACACGCTTAGTAGGCAACAAGGCCTTATTGTTTATATTCCATTTTACTATTATATTTTTCTTTTAGCACGTTTAAAAGTTGAACGAAAATAAATGCTTTGAAAAAATTCAAATGTAAAAGCGACAAGAGTTTCAAACCAGCTTTAAAAGAAGATAGAGAAAAAAACGCGGCGTTTATTGCATTGTGTAAATACGGACAAAGTCTATGCTAATATATTCGTATAGCGCGGCGCTTTCCTGCGTCAATATTTAAGCATTGAAAACATGAAGGAAGTAAAATAATAAATAAAATAGCGCTCCTTCCGATTAGAAATTAATGCCACCAGACTTATATCAGAACTAGGACCTGCTCTCACTTTACCATATATAAATTTTCCGAAAAAGAAAGTGACACCTAGTGACACCATTGCACAGTGGTTCTACTGTAGGACATAGTGGTCAAATGACGATGTTCGATTTTTTCACCGTTAGTTCGCTCTAATACTCACTATTAGTGGTACTACTAAAACATGCAAAAAGATTTGCAATCAGTTGTTATTTACATTTACGTTTGTGCATCGGAAGTGAACAAATCAAAACAACTTTCATTATCTTTTTCAGCAGTGCTAAAATGCACAGTTAAGTTAAGTTTTAGTGCGTGTTTTTCAAAGAAAAAAACATTTTTCACTTATTGTTTTACAATGGATATTTAAGTTGAAGGTGTTTACCGTTATTATTATGTATTTAATAAGTTTTTAAGCAAAAGGTATTTTGCGGAAAGCGGTTTCACGAAAAATCAATTTTCACGTATATTTTTTACGACATTTTTTTTTACTTAAGGTATTAATTATGCTGCCGTCTTATGCTGCCTTCAAGTTACATATCAAAATGTTACTCTATATCTGTACTTTTAATTTAAAGAGAATTTATCTGCGTTTGTTTGCGAATGTGAATGGTACAGAGGGTCTTCGTCTCTACGAATAGATTCGTAGCACATACATATTTTCTTCACAATGGAAACCCGATAAAATTTAAACTAAAAATCAAACATAATAAATAGTTGTATTTATCAAATCTGCATAAAATCGCAACTCAACGAAAAGTTGATCAGCAGTGCTAATAAACTACAGTGCCAGCTCGCTCGCTCGAGATATTCGGATTACTGGATGTGCTGTTATTATGTAATATAATTCACTATATTCGCAAATAAAACACAAGCCAGAATGTCAAACAAATTTATTTTATTTTTATTAAACAAGAATGAAAAAATTAAAGCTTTTTTAAATATTATGTTTTTTTAACATAATTTGTAATGTAGGTTTGCTGCTCTTTCAGTTTTTTTTTAGGTTTTGTAGACCTATTCGATTTCAGTTTGCTAAAGAAACAAAAGATCTTTCTGTGCAAGAAGAAACCTATTTTAAAAATAAAATTAGCAATTTACAACCATCCATTTTTAACATCAACAACAACGAAATTAAAGTTGTACATTCATTACAATTAACCATGGTTGATGGTAAAGTCTGTAGTGCTTTAAGTAACACAGCGTATAGTAGATGCTATATTTGTGGTGCAACACCGAAAGAAATGAATGATATTGACACGCGTTTAAGTAAACCCGTTATTGATACTGCTAAATATCAGATTTTTCGAATATTTTATACATTTATCTTACCGATTAGATTTTAAAAAGTGGCAGGCTCGTTCAACAGATGAAAAGGAGCTTCTTGCACAGAAAAAACTATATGTTCAGCAGCAGTTTACGACACGATTAGGTTTAATTGTCGACAAAACTCAAAGTGACGGAAGTGGCACATCCAATGACGGAAACACTGCAAGAACTTTTTTTTTTAATTCAGCTATATCAGCTGAAATAACTGGCTTAGATCAAGCAGTTATTGATCGGTGTCATCATATTTGGCAATGTCTTTCGTCGGGATACAAAATTAATAGTGTAGAATTTAGAGATTACTCGTTAGGAACCGCGCGAATGCTTATTAGTACGTATCCATGGTATAATTTGCCTGCTTCAGTTTGTAAAGTGTTAATTCATGGATCGAAAGTAATTGATCACTCTCTAGTTTCCATAGGCGAGCTCTCTGAAGAAGCCGCTGAATCTTGTAATAAATTATTTAAGCAATTCAGACGAGACAACACGCGAAAAATGTTCTTTTATAGTATATCAGATTTCACAACTCATATGGATGGATACCTCTTTCAAAACAGCCCACTGTTCACTTCATAAAACTTACAACAGCTTTATACAGTTATTTAACAATTTGTATAAAAAATGCCTACTATAAACACATATAGCCAAATATAATATGTGGTTGAATATAAGAGCAGGGAATTCAGCATGTAGTTGCGGATAATGATTTTTGTGTATCTGATAAAATCTTCTATGTCTGTACCAAGCAAGAAATTTTAAAAGATGTAATCGACTTTGGAATTAATCACTTTTGTTGGAATCACTTCCTAACTGGATGATTTTAAGAAGACGTGAGACTAAAATAATCGTGTGAAATGGTTATTTTTTATGCAGGAAGTTCTTATAACTAAATTTACTTTTTTCTTTTTCTTTGAGTTGAAAAATTTTCGCTATTTCAGTATTCTGAACTATTCGAATTGCAGACATAACGCTCAAGCTCTAATCCAGATAGTTTAATTTTACGTGTATAAATAAAAAAAAGTTTGGATAAAAATATTTATATATTTTCAAGTACTAATTCCAAATTATTGGTTTCCCACTTTGAATCAATATGAATTTGCATTTCTCAATATCAATTTCTATTTTCTCAATACCAATTTGGATTTCTCATTATTAATTGCTATTTTTCACTATTAATTTGCATTTCTCTAATACAAATAAAAGAATTAGTTTAATGAATACTTCTGGGTTTTATAATTTTGTGTAATGTATTTTGTAATCGAGTAGTTAAATTTGGCAATCACAAAAATTAGTCATTCTGTAGCAAGTACTTTTTATCGTAATGTTTAATTTTTTGCTGGGTATGATTTCATAAAATATTCCCAATAAATAAGTTTACATAATCAAAGCAAATTTATGGTTTCTCTTTGATTACAATTTGCATAATTTCTTTTTTATTAAAAACATTTTATGAGTGGTATTTGAAAAATATCTACATTTACAGTTGAAAACACAAAACTTATTAAATTTATTTTTATTTTCATGAAAAGGAATTCCTAAAAATTTGTTTCTTATTATTTTATTTTTTGCAGGCTTACATACATATATGTGGAAGACTTCCAACATTGATATATATACATATGTATTTATATTTTCTTATTTCAAGTTAAAACAATATTATTACAGATAAAACAAAAAAGTAGAAACCAAGTTTATGAAGTTTCATAAAACATCCTAGTAAAGTGTCAATTTCCAAACAGTTTTGGGTTTTTCACACACTAAGATTATTATTAGTATTTTCCTATTAAATAAGTATGTAAGTAGCCGCATAAATTTTTTATTATTCTCACAAATCCATTTGTAAAGAGGGAATCATTTATTTTTATATGCACATCTAAAACAAAAATAATGAATTTCCCAGTCAAATAACATATAATTACTAGTTTTTTTTTTTTTTTTTTTTGGCGTGTGAGATAGGGTTAAAAATGCCTTCGCACTTACAGAGACCGTCGTCTTCTGCGTCGAGTGGTGTTGCCACTAAAAAATTCCTTCCTCCTCCTCTGGGTAGATTCCTCCCCGGGACCGCTTTCCGCATTACTTCGGGAAGGCCCAGAGCCACGTCCCAATCAGGACCACTCTCACCCACCCACGTCTGGGTTCGCCAAGTCCGCAGCCGGTACCATGGCCCCGGCCCGTATCGCCTGGTCCCCGTCAAAGGGGGCCCCGCTATGCAGCAGCGCATCGAGGTCCCTCTTCTTCCTCCGCAGAACGTATCCCACGTACTGCGCCACAGCGTCCCAATTGTCCTCACAATCGAGCATCCTCCCTATCACGGTGGCAGGAGCGAACCCGCCAACCCGCTGCGCCATTGCACCTCTCTCAGCATGCCACCTGGTGCAGATGTCCTGCCATCGCCGGACAGTTTGGGGTCTGAGACCAATAGCACCAACACCCTCGAGTTCCAAGTCTCCCACCGCTCGCGCGCCAAGAGGTCTATGGGTATTTCCACACATATCACCAGGACCGCAGCGCCCGAGACCGAGCGGTAAGCCGAAGCAACCCTAAGGGCCGCCGTCCGCTGTACCGCCTCGAGCACCCTGCGTTTGGTTCTCTCACCCAGTACATTTCCCCAAATCTCGCTCCCATGCAGCAAGATCGACTTCGTGACCGCCATAATCAGCCTCCTCTTGCTCTGTGTCGGGCCTCCGATATTCTCCGTGAGTCTGCTCAACATGCCAGTCATCTTCGCCGCCCTAGTCGCCACATGCCGTATTTGGGCCCAGTAAGTCAGCCTACAGTCGAGTCTGACGCCCAAATAGCTTATGGCACTCTGGGTAACTAGAGACACATCCCCTACCCGCATGCTGACGCCGAGTGGTATGTGTGCCCGCGTCATCAACATCACTTCGGTCTTCTCCACGACCAATTCCAAGCCGTGGTCCTCAAGCCACATCCGGGTCCTAATCATGACCCGGTTCAGCTTCCCCCTGGCGTCATCCATATCCCGCGCCAAGATCACCGCTGCTATATCATCCGCGTATCCCACGAGCTGAGCATCCTCGGGCATTTCCACCCCAAAGATCCCATCGTAGGTCAGATTCCCTAGGTCCGGGCCCAGCACAGATCCCTGGGCCGCGCCGGACGTGATCGTCCTGCTCCTCCGCCCCGTCGGCGTATCGTACAACAGTACCCGATCGTCCAGATAACTACGGAGAATTCTATACAAGTATCCGGGAATACGGAACCTCCCTCGTAGCGCCTCTAGAACAGCAGCCCGTCGTAGGCTGTTGAAGGCATTCCGAACGGCGAGTGTTGCCAGGAGAACTATGTGCTTCGGATAATAGCGCCTCTCGCTCTGAGCGCGCTCGAAGCACTCAACCACATCAGCAATCGCCCCGAGCGTTGACCTGCCAGGTCTGAAGCCATGCTGTCTATTCGACAGCCCCCAGCCATCATCACGGCCTCCGCCAGCCTTCTTTGCAGTAGCTTCTCTAGCAGCTTGCCGGCACCATCCAACATGCAAAGCCGATGGCTGGGTCGGATCGCCCCTGCCCTTGCTAACAAGCACGAGCCGCTGTGTCTTCCAGCGTCTTGGGAAGACGCCCTGGACTAAACAAGCATCATATACCGGAAGCAATGTTTCCGGCCTGCTCTCAGCCAGGATCTTCAGCACCTCCGACGGTACCCCATCCGGGCCAGGGGCTTTCCCCGTTCTAAGAGCCCCGGCGGCGATCCTCAGCTCCCCCCCGGTAAAGGGCGGTGGCACCTCATCATCGTAGGACCCATGTTCGCCGCCCAGCGGAGGGTGTGTGGGGAACAGGCACCCACAATCGCATCGATCCGCGCGCCGTCCAATTGCACCCCAGAGCGGCTCGCGCCCAATTTTCCCGCCACGATCCTATAGCCGAGTCCCCATGGATCACGGTTCAGGTCGCTCCGAAGTTCCTCCCGTTTCGCCCTCTTGCTCGCCATAATCGCGCGACGCAACGCCCCGCGGGACCGCCTGTACTCTTGGGCCTCCAGTAGAGCCTCGCCGGCCCGGGGATACTATCCCAAATTCAACATACTGGTGATCACTCCCAGTATATTCCTCGAGCACCCTCCATCCTTCGATCATCCCAGACAGATTCTCGGATACCAAAGTGATGTCAGGAGTGGTGAACTCGCACCCCGGCCGCCTGAAGGTGGTCGCACCGCCAGCGTTCATGACCACCAGGCCCAACCTGGCCGCCATATCCAGGACGCACCTCCCCCTCGTGCTCGTCACCGGATCACCCCACTCCACAGCCCTGGCATTGAAATCACCGGCCACCACAAAGGGTCCGGCCATACCAGCCAGAGCGTCCTCGATAGCGGCCATCTTCGCCCTAAATCGCGCCACACTATCGCTAGGAGTGAGGTAACAGCTCACCAGCACAAAACCGCCGATCCGAGCCCACGCATAGCCGCAGCCGATCCCGTACCGCGCAACCGCGAGTTCACCGCCGCCAGGTAGCCAGAGTGCCGCCGTACCCGTTTCGTCCCCGAGCCAGAACCTTCGGTGCATCGGACCGTATTGTTCGCTGATAACAACCACGTACGCGCCCCTCTCGGCAACCATCTGCCATAGCAGAGCATCCGCCGTCCTGCTCCTGTGCATATTCGCCTAGAGCACCCTCATCTGCGGGATAGCGGGCAGCCCCTCGAGCCCGGCAGGTGGTCAGTCCTACCGCGCCCCGCCCCCGAGCACAGAACGCACTTGGGGACCGCTCTGCAGTCCCTCATCTTATGTCCAGCTCCTCCGCACCTGATACACAGTTGCCTCCTGTCTGTCCCAGTACACTTTGGCTGGGTGTGTCCCGCCCCAAATCATCGATAACACCTACCGACACTCTCGGACATCCGTATCGCAGCCCTGATCCATCCGACACGCACGTAGCCAATATCGAACAGTTTCGGGCGCCCTCCACCGACAAAGTCACGTACGCCCTAACCTGTTCGCGCACGTCCGGTGCCGTCACCCTCACGCGTAGCTGCTCTTTGCGACCGGCGAGCAGACCAGGGACAGCCATCTCCACCTCCTCCACGACCGTCAAGGAGTCAAGACCTCGCATCTCGCGGACAGCGTCCCTCAGACGCCGTACAAATTCCGGGTCAATCCTGTCCCCCCTTCCAAGCTCCAACAGGATGTCACCGGCCCCCGTCCTGCTGACGGACCGTACCCCCTTCGCGTAGCCCGTCACGCTGCCACGCAAATCCTTCAGCACCCCCGCATAGGTGTGCCCCTCCGCGGGCTTAATGAGCACCGCCTCAGGCTTCGCGCCCCAAGGCGAAGGTCGCAACCGACGGACCGGTGGCGGTGCCCTCCCATCGTCCACCGCCGGGGTCCCCAAACCCCGTCTCTTCCTCCTTCTCCCCGAGGTGACTGTCCTCCAGTCATCATCCCCGGTCGCAGGAGTTGCCCCGAGGGACCCAACCGGCCCCTCCGCCCTGGCCCTCTTAGATCCGCCAGTGGCAGCCGTGCTGGCAGCCGCCCGCTTGGCAGGTGCAGCCCGTTTCGCAGGGGCAGGGGCAGCCGGACAGCCAGCAGCCCGCTCATCGGGGGCAGCCGTGCCCCTAGGCCGTTCGGGGGGGGGCACTCGGGCCGTTAGCCCGTTTGGTGGGGGCAGTCGGGCCGTTAGCCCGTTGGGCGGGGGCAGTCGGGCCGTTAGCCCGTTGTGCGGGGGCAGCCGGACCACCCACCGACCGTCTTGTGGGAGCCGCCGCAGCAGCAGGTGCAGGAGCATCCCCCCAAGCAGAGTCGCAGCCCGCCAGTGGGGACCCTGAAGCGCACCGTTCCCCTCAGCTGCCCTCCACGCACGCCTACAATCGAGCGCGACATCAAGAAGCTCGGCCATTTTGGCCACGCCTCCCTTCACCTCACCACTGATGTTCCTCTGTCGAACACAGGCTTCCCGCATACCGCTCAATACAGCCCTGCATTGACCGATCGCGTCCTCCTCACTCGCCCTCATATCGCGGATATGTCCCAGTCGCGGCGATCCCCCCGCCCGACCAGACACACCCGCACGCGGCCCGTCACCGCCCCCGACCGTGGTCACCACCGGGGGCGGGAGCATCTCACAGGAGGCGACCTCTGCACCAGGCCGCTCCTCCTGAAGATTGCATCGCCCCCCCCCCACCTTCGTTGGTTCCGGAAATCACCCCGCGCCGGGAAGTGGAGGAGTCCTGGGCACCGCTACACATCGCGCCCGCAGCAGCGACGTCCGCAAAAGAGTCGGGTCGCCCAACTAGTGGCGTCCCAACCGAAACTGTTGGCCCCCTTTGAGGGTCGGCCCTGGGAGTGGAGCCAATAAGCCCCCCTTGTGGGTCGAGCTTTTTTCCTTTGACGTCCGCTAAAGAGTCGTGTCGGCCCACTAGTGCCGTCACAACCGAAGCTGTAGGCCCCTTTTGAGGGTCGGCCTTTGGAGTGGAGCCAATAAGCCCCCCTTGTGGGTCGAGCTTTTGGTCTCCGTCTTTCTTCTCATCATCGTCGTTTTTTTTTTATTTGCATACATGTAATTCCCACGAGTGTGGGGGAAAGTAGGTCGGCCTTAATTAATAATTAATAATTACTAGTTAACTGATGGGTAATTAAATATTTATTCGCGATACCAGGAATGCCAAAATTTGTACAATCGTACTTTTTTGGTACTATTCGAATTCGAAAAGTACAATGGTACACCAATTTAATGGTACACTAATTTAGTACAATTAAGGAATATTCCCAGTTTAAGTAATTTCATATTGGAACTCCTATACATATACATACGTCGTACATATGTATTCTTATTTGCTACCACATCGGAATTTTAAATGAAAGTGTGATACCAAACTATCAAGGATCTTATCTAGTTTCTCTTGCACTTCAATTTTTAGCCACTTGTTTGACAGATAAATTACGGAATACAATGCTACCGAACTTGTACCTAAAAGAAGATGTAGATGAGAAGAAAAATAAAAAATTAAAAAATATATTTGGATAGCAAATGGACCATTGATTGCTATATTTTTTCATTGAATTTTTGATATTGTGTTCGCTATTCTACTAATTAGTTCTCAATTGGTTAGCTACATTTTGAGCATAAGGATCTTAAGTTTGTAGTCAGAAAATAGAAAAACTCCACAGATGAGCCAAGTAAACATTGGCGCATAAGTACTATATGAGTATATTATCCTCCTCTATAATCAATTTTATTGAGTATATTTTTTAAAAAATACTTTATGTGAATATCTTAAAGTATTCCGAATAAATTTAATATAATTTTTTTCGGGGAAAAAGCACAATTTTTTTAAATGAGAATCAGAAAAAGAAGACGTGTCAGAAAAAGAACACGAAGAGCAGCAAAATTTTAGATATTTTAAATTTTCGTAAGTTCATTCAGAATTTTCCAGTTCAGATGTAAGCCATAGAAAACGTAATAGTATGGTACCACTATTAGTAAAAGTGTTTCCAAACGAATGCCAATATTTTGTTAACATAAATTCACAACATGAGTTTTAATGGAGCTCTTTGTTGTGTTTTTAATAAATATAAATAAAAATAATTTTAACTAAATTAATATCTAAGCTAAAGATAAAGGTAAACTAAGGAAAAAGTAAAATTTTTTAAAGTTGGTAGTACAATTTTAATGTTCTCATTGCTAAAAGGAAAAATTTCTCCTGAAATTTTGGACAAAACAACAATGAAAAATTTTAAATATGTAGTTCAATAAAGTAAAATTTTATTTCCAATTTTTTTTTTTTACAAAAATAAAATAATAACATCAAACCAAAGAAATATAACAATCAAAATTCAGTCCCACATATTGTTATTTAAATAACATAAAAAAAAGTCCCCAGTGGGTGTTTGTTACACCATTGCGTTTAATATACAACTCTTAAAACAATTTTCTGATGAGTAATGCGTTGAGAACTTTTGTACTCAGAAATAAAACACATTTGAGCATATGAAAATTAACACAATACCGCCGTCGACAGAATTCGTGGTGCGTGACGAGAAAGCACCAAACACCAGACAACTTATTTTTAAATTAAATTATATCAATTAGGCCATCTTAATTAAATAGTTCTGGAGATATAAAGCTATCAAATTTTTCTCTTTGGAATTTGAATTTCCAAAAATCCATCTTTAGCGGAAGTAAAGTTTCATAACGAATTTGAAGTTTGTATCTTCAGACGTTTGGGCCGGACGTTGATGAGTCAATGAGTGCTTTTTTCATTTGGATACTTAATACTACTCGATACTTTCAAGGGGTATTTTGAATTTCTAACAAATAGTTTTTACATGCAATTTCACCATTAAAATTTAAAAAAAAGATCTGCTTCTATTGGTTTTATATATTTTTCTTTTATTAATTTCAAAAAGTTAAAAAAAATAAATTCGATGTGAACAACAAATGTTTTTATATTTTTCTTGCAATTTATTTCGTGGATTTGTTTAATTTTGTGCCTAAAGAAATTTGTATTTTGATTTTTATGCAAATACTCGATATTCAGTACCCACTACTCAAACTTTGCCAGCACTGATGTACTTAGACTTTCAATAAAAACCAACAAACTTTGTAATATGTTTAAAATTCTTATTAATGTATATATGATTTTAATTGTGCTTTTTTCCCTACATAGTTAAAACCGGAGATGTTGACGTTTAAAAACTGATGAGTTAAATTAACACTAGGGAAATAGTACTACGTATAGTGTGTCCCAAAAAATTTTTTTTTATTTTCATGGACTTAAGGGGTAAAGTATTTTTGAGATTTTTTTCAGATCAAAAACCACAATTTTTTCACTTTTGAGTTAACAATTTATGTATGTAGATGGTTTATGTGAAGTGTGCATAAAATCGGCCAAGTGGTTCCGGAGATATAGCATTTAGATTTTTCTATATATTCCCACACAAATATCAACAAAATGCCCTCCATTTTCCATTTTATGATTTTTTAATATTTAGCTGATTCTTTTCAGGCGTTGTTTTGATCGTCATTTTATTTGTGCGCTGACCATTTTATTTTTCACTTGCTATAGACCTGCATTGTAGTATAAAAAATCCTTTGTGTGTTTGTTAGTAACGAATGATCTCCAAAACTGTAAGAGCTATTGAGCTGAAATTTTCAACACAGGCTCGGTTCAATTCACATTAGATTTTGAGACCTTGGGAAGTTGACAGCAGGATTGCCATATCTGCAAAAAAAATTTTATTTTTAACGGATTCTTTTGAAATTTTGCATACAAATTGGATCCCGTATCTACAGGGTGGCACAAAAGGAGCTATATTGTTTAAATGGTTTATAACTTTTTATTTATGAGATTATTATAGATTTTTTTTAAATATACAGTATATTGTTGGGGAATTTTTTGCAATTAGCTTTGAAAAATAATGATGATGGTGTAATGGCCATGATTTCATTTCGAATGCTTCATAATTAATTCCCCAAGTCTTCTTAAAAAAATACTGAAAAAAAAACAAAGAAAAAATAATAATTAGAAAAGTTAAAAAGAATTCAAACCATATAGCTCCTTTTGTGCCACTCTGTAGATATACAAAAATTTTTTTAGTAAGTGCACAACAGTATTGCCAGGTGCGGGAAATTTTTTTAAATGATTGTTTTGAATATCAAACCGATTTGTATGAAATTTAAAACGTAGGTAGATCAAAGTCTAAAACAATACGTAGGTAATACATTTTTTAAGAAATAGTAACATGAGTAATATCTGAATATCAAGCTATCTGAACTATTTTTATGAAATTTAAACCATGGATATATCTCAGTCGAAAATAGAATATAACTAAAAAAATAGGACCAGAAGAAGACGTAGAGGGAAATATATTACTCACAGAAACTAAACAACTATCTTGCGCACCACGGCAGAACTGCTGGATCGATTTCTATAATTTTTCCTGGATATTGTTTGAAATATTTTGAGTAATTTTTAAGTTATATCATAAGGTTTGTATGTAATGTAGTATATATTTCATATACTTTTTTCAGCAAAAAGCAGAATTTTGAAAATAGAATCATATATATATATATATATGTATATAAAGATATTCCCAAAATAAATTCATTTAATATATAATACTATATAACATAAATTTAAAGAAAAATTAAAAATATTTTCAAATTCTTTAAAATAGTTTGCCTATTGCATTTTCTACAACTTGAAAAACATTTTACTTGCAGCAGACAATAAAACAACATCAGAACAATAACAAGAAAAAGTGTTGAAAATTCTCGAATAATCATATACTAGTAACTTGCAACAAATTGTTGAAAAAACATAATCAAAATTAATAAACTGTGTCCACCCAACATCACCATAAAAATTCGAACAACAATAGCAACCACAACAACAAGTGGTTACAATTTTATAATAACACGAACGTAACGACTAAATACATTTTTGGTGAAAATATTTTGAAAATTTGCCAAAATAGCGCTGCATTGGAAGAAATTAAAAGAGCATATATTGCAAACACACTCAAACAAATCTACACATGAACAGGGTGCGGAGGCAACATCAACATATCGGGCATACGGAGGCGATATACAGCCATATCCAGAGCCTAATAATGTTGATTTAGGAATTCATCAAGAACAACAACAACATACACATCATCAACGGCAAAGAAAACCGCATTCACATCAACAAAAATCCCAAACTTTACCCAAAAACAGCAGCATTCCCCCTTTACAACTACAACAGCATCAACAACAACAACAAACACAAGGACAAAAGGCTACAGCGACTTCTCCCCATATCGAGTGCCATAAAAACACTGAGTTTCAAGCAAGTAGTGCAAAAACATCAGCCACGGCGACTACAGCAGCAAGACGTTATTCCAGGTTTGAGAATCCAGAAGCGTTGGAAAGGCGCGTAAGTGCAGCTAACAGTGGTGGTGGCGGCGGCAGTGGCAGTGGAAGTTCGAGATCATTAGCAGCTTCAGCATTAGCTGATATTATTACAGCTGATGCTGGTGGCACACCTACACAGCAACAACAGCAATTACAACAGCAACAGCACACATTTGGCTCACGCACGTATACAGATGGAAGAATAAAACGAGCAAGTATTTATGGCACTGATACTTCGGGTAAATTAACGGCAGCAAGTGTGATTGGTACCAATCGGGATAGTAGCAGCATTGGTTTAATAAAGCGCCATAGCGGTAGTTTTACAAACGCATTCGAATTCGCTTCAAGTCGCGCTCAAACAGGTGTGTACATTAGGGCGAAAATATTTTTGCAATATGAATAATAAATGTAAATAAATAAAAAAACAAAAATTAATTCCGTATTACTTTAGTAATTGAGGAAATATTTGCAGAATAATAATTGCAGAAAATGCAAAAAGCCCTAATTAACATTTGAAAATGTTTACAAGAGCAGCAAAAAACTTGTTTAAATAAAAAAATATATTGACAATTACCACAGAATTTTGCATTAGAAGTAAAAAGGAAGCAATAATTTTATTTCTGGAAGAATTTGGAATATTATGAGGTGACTTATTTGACCTTACAGACCAGACAGAATTAGTATGTCAATTTTCAATTTTTAAAATGTTAGTTAGGGCTTCTTGCATTTTCTGTGACGATATGTTTGTTGTATGGTTAAGTTAGTATATATGCACATTTCGGTGGTCAACTCGTCAGTAGAAATTGCACCAAATTTTTTTTAAATTATTTAAAAACTCGAAAAATATCTTTGAGAATTACCAAGTGCACAAACAGAAAAACAATAAAAAAATGCTTGTTGTATAAAATAATTATTTTAATTGTGCTCTATTTTTGGTTGAAGGTCTACTGATGTGTTGGCATCAGCATCAACAAAATGTTGAATAAACAAACGAAAAAGAATAAGTAAATTTAATACTTATGTTTTGTAAATTTTCCTTTGAATGCTTTCCATTTAATTTTATTTATTCGTTTATTTTTTTTCCACAGGCATAGTGAATGAGTTTGACAGTAGCGGGAAAGTTTGGAATGGTGACAGCGCACAGCAGCAGCAACAGCAACCACAACAACAACAACAACAGCAGTATACTACAGATGCAGCTCAGGCTAGTGGTACTTCATATAATACAAACATAAATTCACCTATGAGACAACGTATACCATCACAGTCAGGTCTCAGTGATTTGAGTGGTAACACACCAGGCATTTTTGTGGGCGGTCTAGGTGGCAGCAACATTTACAGCAATAACATACAAACACGCAGCTCATTTAACACCAATAATTTAGGATTAAATATTACAACTGGTGCAGCCAGTGCAGCTGTTTCTGGCAGCAGTGGTGGATCTCCTGGATCAATTACCACTGGTAGCAGTGTGGTCGCTGCAGGAGGTCTTACTGTTGGCGGTGCCGGTGGTGGCGTCAGCACTGCAGGCAGTGTTGTTAACACTATTAGCGCTCCAAGCGGTAGCACGAGTGGAGGACCTGCTACTTCTGGTCCCCGACGTCAGGGCAGTTTTACGAATGTTTTTTCGAAAATAATTGATGGTATGCCAGCCAGCGCCATGTTTTCAAAATTTAAAAGTGTTCAGACGGCGGTCAATAGTCAGACTGTCATTGACAGCAATCCTATTAAACAATATTTTGATATTGGCAGACAAGTGGCTTGTGCTGGTCCCGAGATGGCTTGGAAAATACACGATGGCAGTAGAAAAAGCGATGGCAAGGTAAGTTGGTTGGCTTTGGGAGTTTTTCTACAATTTTTATTTTAATAGCGAAAAATTAGTAATTTTTTTTGTACATTAAATAAAGAGAATTTTATTATTTTAAAATCAAAAATCAATACGTCTACTGAAAACCAGAGATACTGTCTTTATATCGGGTGGGCCAAAAGTCACGCCTGCGTGTAAAAATTTATCAACTTTTTGTTTATTATTATTTTATATTGTTATTCTTACATTTTATTCATCGAACCGTGGTGTAACACCATGCAAAATTTAACAACCGAACAACGAACCAAAGTGGTCGAATTTTACTTTTCCAATATTTGAAGACCGAATTATCTCAAGAAATTCAGACAGGAATTCACCAGACTTAACCGCCTCTGATTATGTTCTATGGGATTATCTCCAACCACAAGTGTATGTTAACAAGCCCCAAACTATAGAGCAGCTAAAGCACAACATTGAAGCTGAGACCAGGCCAATAAAGCCTGAAACTTTGCGTGCAGTTACGCAAAACGCCTGTTTAAGAGCCCAATGGTGGTCATATCTCTGATATTATTTTTCATAATTAAAATCTAGATCGTACATACAAAGCTAATATTATATTTAAAAAAAATAAAATAAAAAATAATAATAAACAAAAAAGTTATTAAATTTTTACACGCAGGCGTGTAAAAAGCCCACCCTGTATATTAACACAACGATCAAGAGAAGACATGTGGAAGAATTAAGCTTAATTCTATAGCATCACTTCATCACAAGTCACCTCACTACACTATCCCTCTCCATAACGAAAATAGCACACAAATAAATAACAAAATTAATAAATCCCAAATTTTTTTATTGTCTATTTTATATGCAAATTTCACTTTAATTAATTAAAATTCTTAATGAAATGCACTAATTAATAGCACTGTTCACTTTATTTATTAAAAACATTTCCACTTTATTGCTTTCTTCTGAAATGCTATAAAATGGCAATGCAAGTGTTCAGCAAAGCATTTTTAGTCTCCAATTTTATCCTAAAATCAGGAAATTTCTAAGAAAGTTAATATTTCTTGACTCCATGTGAACAATTGTATAATATATTAAGTTTTGACTTCTTCTACAATTAAAAAAAGTAAGTTTTCTATTATTTTTACTCATTTCTATTGTTTATTTTCTTAAGCTGTTTTCAACTAAAATAAAGCACATCCCATTGCGAACTAATTCTTTCTGCATAATATACCACTAGGTTAAGTACACTTACATAATAGAATGTATCACTTATATATAAATAACGGGAATTTCTCTTTTTGCATGCAAGTTGAAAAAAAAAATCAAACCGTTTTTAGCGACGCAAATCGAAATCAAAGTGACGGAAATAGAATCGACGCAAATCGAAATCACAACGACGCATGTCGGATTATACCAATTTTTAAAAAACGACGCAAATCGAAAAAACGCAAATCGGATCGACACAAATCGGAGCTTTAGTGTATTACGTTTTTTATTTAAGTTTGAAAATATAAATCTGCTACCAGACACCCTTTACAATAAAAATCAAATGTATTTCAGTTTTTCCTATATATTGTGCCATCTTCGAATATGACATATACATTGGCGATATTACGATTATTGAACAATACAAAAAATTGCACAATTGTGTTGCAAACTAACCAAACACAGGTTCAAAATATGAATGCGTCTCCCTGATACCAGAAACAAACAAAAAAAACAGAAAAAAACAAAAAAAAGTTCAAAAGCACAGTAGTAAAAAATAGTGAAGCTGAGTACTGGTCCCAGAAAAAAATGTGTAGGTCGCTTTTGAATACGAGTACATATTAAGTAAGAGCTCTTATAACATATTGCTGAGCAATAATCTCCAACACAAGCTGTCAAATTCAAATAAAATTAATTTTGGTTACGTAAAATACAAAAATTTTTAGCAAAGTTGAATTAATATAATTTTTTTTTTAATAAAAGTTCGATTTATTAATAAGAATAGAGTTCAATTCTTGAAGTTTATTAGCATTTTTTGAGTTTTAAGATATGTACGTGTACGCCACCTTTGACACTAGAAATTGAACGTCATTATTCTGGCGACGTTATTGCTTGTATTAAGACATAAGAAATTGCTCGTCCGGTTGGGGGTTAAAGAATGCTTGAAGGTAATAAATAATGGTTTTGAATATATTTTCTGATATTTTCGGGTACGATATATTCTCGTCCAGATTTTTTTTAGATTAAGTATATAAGAGGAGTACATGAATCATTGTGCGGTTATATTCCAAATTTGTACAGTTTTTGTCTATTGTTGAATTAACACGCGTGTGACATTTCATTTTCATATTTTTTGCCACCTGTTATATGAAGGACAACACAGTGGGCTGAGTGAATAACAATATAGATAGTGCTAATACTAGCAAATTTAAAGTTTAAACTAGCTTTTTAGTGAATATAAGTTTCAGTAAAGTAGTAGATTTTGCTACAAGTAAAAGCTATAATTTCCCTCGTAAACACATGAATGAAAATACCCATCTTATCTTATCGTATATCATATATAAAGTTATTCTTTATTTAATTAATTTAAAAAGTAAAACCGCTTTTTGTTCGCCCCAATCAAATAAAATATGATTGCTTTTTGAGTGTGTGAGTTCACACGTGTAGGAATTTCATGTTAAGTGACTTATTTCTCTTACAGCAAATGCATATATGTAACTTTTTTTTCTGTTAGCATAAATATATGTAAAAGATATGGTAAAGATATGCAGCTTTTAAAACAGTTTGCCGGCTGATTTACAAACGAAATTTGTCCAAGAGTTATTCACACCATTTGTAGCTTAAGATTTTTAATAAAGCTAGTGCTGAAAAGCTAAAGCTAGGTCTAGTACTTAATGCTATGTAGCATTAACTACCATTTTTTTCACTTGGCGCAGTGCATCACAATGTTGAAATAGTTAGTTATTTCCTTTAAAAATAATCTAAGTGTCCACCACCACCACTACAACAATCATCATTGCTGGCAGCTACGCTAACTTGAATTTTTTTACTCAATTCTATAATTTTTTAATATACAATATTTTATTTTTAATTATATTATTAATTGACCTTTTTTATTATATTTTTTGAAATATATTTATTAAGCTTGAGGTCTTTTTTTATTTTATTTTGTTTTATTATTCGATATTTCATTAACAGCTAGTTAACATCATCAGGAATAATAGGAAATTATAATTGTTTGAAATATAAAAATATTTTTGAAACATGTCACAAAATTTTTGTTATAAAATTTGTTTGAAAAGTTAAAAATGTGTAGTAGTAATATAGGCGCATATAAATATAACGAAATATCGAATAAGAAAACAAAATAAAATAAAAAAATACCTAAAGCTTCTTATGTAAATATATTTCAAAAAATACAAATTTTATATACTATAATTTCAACGGGTAAGAAAAATAGAATCTCGCATGTATACCCAACAAGTATAATTTTATATTTGATTTCCATTTTACTAACATAAATACATAAATTTTTATTTCATCGAAATTTCCAGTTCAATTAAGGAATTAATTAAGAAAGCATATGGTAGTTGTTTAGGGAATAAATTAACAAAGAAAAATTTTTAAATGCCAACAAACACTGGCAGAATGGGATAAAAATATGTATTCGGCGGCTGTTACACCCCACTCAACAGCCTGTAAAGTTGTTTTTATGTACCACTGTTTGGTTTCATGTTGAAATTATAAAATATCAATGGCAGAGTTCGAAGTCCAGCACACCCCATAATTACATTTTCATTTTGTTTATTTCCTTTATTCAGAAAATATCTGACAGATGCCGCAAAATTAATTATTCGTAATAAATCTTTAATTAAGAACTAATGTAATCAAAGTGAAAAGTATCACAGTAATTTTTTGAAAAATTTTAATTAATAATTTAAAAATATAAACAGTGAGCAGAACAGCAAAAGTATAGGAGAAAATGAGATATTTCAAGCATAAAGAGCTCCAAGTATGATCTAGAATAACTTGAAAACCTACAAAGTAATTTTGAGTCAAAACAATTATTTAACAAATTCTAAAACCATAAACGAGATCCATTTTATAAGTACATGTAACGCCCGCATTATACGACACGTGACTTGTTATCACAAAGTTAACAAGTCACGTGTCGTATAATACGGGCGTTACATGTACTTATAATTCTGCATGTGAGCCACTATAGCCATTTTACAGTAGATTTATAATATTTGATGGCTTAATTACATCTGATATACTATAGTACACATAAATTCAAGTAATTGATTACAAAATGGCTTTTTGCAGCCATAAATAACACATGTCAACAAGAACTTTGTTGCTTGACTATTCTTTGTCAATTTGATATGGTACTCTGCTTCAATGTTTATAAATTATTTTTTTTTGACTCTGGTTCTCTAGAAATTAACCGTAATGAAGAAAAAAGCGGAGGTTACACCACGTAATTTGCAATAACTCGAGAACTAGCTCTTCGATAGAACTAAAAACACAAGGAAGGATCGAGAATAAAATAACCTTTAAATTATGTTATTATGCATTGTTTGCAAATCCTTATATTTTAGGAGATATTCAGAATTATCTACGCCAGATGACGAAAGCGAAGGTCGAAGTAGTCTGCACGTTGAATACAAAACATAAAATTTTCATGGGTTCAAACCCAGTTTCAGACTCATAAACAAAAACAGCTCGCATTTTTTCTGATGTGAATTTGTGTGGCTTTGTGTAAGTTGTTGTCGCAATGTTTTAGTGGCGAAGGCATAGTCACTGGCCACAGTAACGGCTTCAGCTGTATCGAATCCACAGGCATATCAGAACGCCCTCCTTCGTCGGTATTGTGTAGCACCGGCGAAGTAAAATAATGATTAAAAATAGCTACTAACAACGAAGCTTCAAAATTTAATACGTCTCCTTAACATTAGAGACGCTACAACACTGCTGCAAAAACAAATAACGTGCAAAAAGCAGTGTTGTAAGATAGTTATTTCTGCTATTATCCCTTTCCTCTAGTTCCAGCACAATGCACCGCATTTGTAGGGCTCATCTCCAGAGTACTGGTTCAAGATAAAAAAAAGATGTAGGATAGAAGAAGTGTTAGCTAGAATAGAGATCAAGTATATAGTTGACATGGAGGCGTTCAAATGAAGTCGTTATACTGCACATATGCATTGGTGTCCTGTAGTTGACGTTTTAGAGGACAAGTAGAAATATTCTCTTCTTCGGTCTTAAACATGTAGTCGTCAGAGGATTTGTTATAATTAGCGTCTTGTGCAATTTTTTTAAAAAACTAGAAAGAGAAATAAAAATAATATGGAAGAAAAGCTCATATAAAAGAAGAAATATTGTAGTGGATACCAATAAAAGAATACATTTTATTCAGGTTTTCTGTGAGCTCCGTAAAAGAAGCTCACTTATAAATATTTATTTGCTTTGACTTAGAGCTCCTAGTGAAGCTCGCTAAGTGTTGTTCAAATATTCTTCTTGACAATTTAAAATTAACTCTACTTATATACTAACTTATGAGTAGATTCTAGATTTACAATTTGAGTGACATTTCATAATGACCTCAAATTCTTACGCCTAAGTTTTCTTATAGCTATACATATAAAATAAATTAAATCTTCCAGGCAATCATGAATTTTGAGTGATTTCCTAATTCATGATTGAGTGGTTTAAAATTATTAAATATAAATTAATTGTAAATATGAAGCCTGGGAATTATAAGTGTAACGTGATTAGGGTAAAGTTATTGTGGCCGCTTGCCGCTAACAACAACAACATAAACAAATGTGAACTCATATGCATTGCATATTCATTGCATATGCAATGCAGACATTACCAAATATTGCACTTGAGAAATTTGGGTTATTTGACACCCCTTAGTTTAATGTAAATGTGACGGCATTTATAACTGTTTTTTTGCGTTACTTGTGTGTCGGCTGTATTGACAAACTGTGCATGCTACAATATATTTACACACGAATATCTCTTAAATGAATTAAAATCGAAGAAATTTTTCTCATCTGCACATCACATTTATCCATCGCAATAGATGAAAACCAAAAGAATTTGTATTTTTCAAATGCAGTTGGAGACGTTCAAATAATCAGCCATCAACTAAAAAATCAAAACGTTATGATTTTTTATCAAACAGAGCCGACTGACCACACGCAACCAGTTTTTTGATAAGTCAATTTGAACGTCTTCAGGTCACTTATACGAACTTTTCATGAAAAAATCTGTTGCCGGAAATATACTTATTTCCGGCCCATATGTACGTACGTTACGTCGTACATACACATTCATGTATGCATTTTTTTTTTTTTTTTATCTAGGACCAGCACTCAGGAGATGAATCCTACACATGCGAAGCATTGTGCTGGAACTATAGGAAAGGGATAGTAGGAGAAACGACAGGAGGTGAAGCTTAATTAATTATTTTTGCAGCACTGCTTTCGCACGTTCTTTGTTTATACTCGTAGCAGTGCTGAAGCTTCTTTAGTAGCCATTTTTATTATTATTTTACTTCGCCGGTGGTACACAATACCGACGAAGGAGAGCTTTCTGATGTGATTGTGGATTGCTATCAGCTGAAGCCGGTATTGTTCAGTGATCAGTGACTATGCCTTCGCCACTGAAACCTTCCGACAACAACTGACACACAAAGACACACTAATGCACATCAGAAAAATGCGAGATTTTTTTTTTTATTTTAAAATTTTTGGTCTAAAACTGGGGTTGAACCCAGGTCTGTTTTTGGATTCGTAGTTAACGTGCAGACTACCATCCATCGTGCCATCGCCACCCTCATGCATGTACATATATGGTATTAAGTTAATTTCCTAAATCTAATTTTTCAGGAATGTTCCATATTTGTGTTTGAAAAAAAGGTTGCCGAGAAATTACATAAGCCCAGACGAAAAGAAACAGTAACTGAAATTTTAAAAAATTCTATTAAAAATCTAGAACGGTTTCGACATCCAAAGGTAAGTGAAAAAAGCATTCCATTTATTTTATATTTTACAAAGTAAGTTTGTAAAGTATTATGCACACAAACAGGTGAAGTGACCGAGAAACTCTTTCTTTCCAATGTTCATTTGTGTCAATGCTAATGTACATCAACAGTGCCCTCGTCCATCGGTATTTGAAGAACAGAAATGCCTGCGATTTACAATACTTTAAAAATGTGCTGTCGGATATAAAATTTAGCTGTTTTTGAACTTAATAGAAGGTGGGAAGTCATCCGATGTTGTTAGGCTCTCATTTTTTTTCTAAATGAAAAACTTCAATTCTGTTTTTTGATTATAATATATAATATTATATAACCTTTAGAATTTTACTGGTTAAGTCGAGAAGATGTTATCGACCAAATGGGCGCCGTCACAATTGATTGCTCTACGGGCTCGTTTTATGGCATTTTTCATCACTTTGACGAGAACTTCGGGCGACAGATTCTCGCACTCGTGTCGAATGTTGTCCTTGAGGGCTTCCAGGATCTCGGGCTTGTTCACGTAAACACGAGACTTCAAAAATCCCCACAAAAATGTCTGGAACGGTTAAATCGGGCGATCTTGTGGGACAGTGCAAATCTCCAAAACGAGAACGCCGCTTGTGGCATGTCCGTTCAATTGCGGCAGAAAAAACTCGGTTAACATGGCCCTATAGTCCACTGTTGTCGTTTGACCAGAGGTGTCCTCGAAAAAAAAATGGCCCGATGACTCCTCCAGCGAGAACAGCGCACCATGCAGTCACTTTGAGCGTGTGTTACGGGCCCCAGAAGCGATAGTTTTGCTTGTTCACGTACCCGCTGAGGTGGAAATGAGCCTCATCGCTCATTATGATTTTGGTCGAAAAATCGTCCACTTCGTCCTCGAGATTGGGGATGGCTTGGGTTGGGCATAGGTTACGTGATTGTTCACTTGTATTCTACATCTAGTCTACATATAGTCTAGTTCACAAATGTCAAAACAGATTTGACATTGGCCGCCATTTGCAAAAATGAGAGCGTTTCCACTAGGGTGATTTCTTTTGGTCCACATTGTATAAGTACATTTTTAAATTGAAATTAAAATCCAGGGTAATTTTTTCTATTGTCCAGTTATTTGACATTTGGTATCAGGCAACCCTACTCCCCGTTCACACTATGATATTTTTATTTCAGAAATTCTGAGTTTATAAGCAATCCGTTCAACATATATTGGACACATTTTATCATCTAGGATATAAAAATATCAAAATGTTGATGAATGTACGCGACAACGGCAGAGCTAAAGAAAGTTTTGCAAACATTTTCATTATAAATTTACCGTATAAAATAAAAGTGAAAGTAATAGACATTGTCTGTTATTATTCGGTGCAAAGCTGAAAACTGCTGGATTTTGTCTGCTGCAATTATTCATTACTGGTTATTTGGCATTCCCTCGCGCGATTTTTGCAGGAGCTGTAGGTCTGTGGAGGGGGAAGAGAAGGAGGACGCACTTGCAGGTTCTTCGCCTATCATTTTGTGGGATCTATTTTACGGTCGGAGATGTTTCATGTGGAGACTGTCAGAGTCCCGGGTGTAAATAGCTTGTGGTATCACAATGGTCGTAACTTCTGGCCTAAGTGGGTTCGCGAGCTTACATATCCTAACCTCAAACAATTTCTTTGAAATTTATTTGTAGAATACAACGACTTACAACTCATACTCTACTCCCATGAATTGAATACACATCTCTAAAATTATTTAAATAAAAACGAATAAATATATTATATTTATATTCTTCTTTATGCCGATTGTTCTTTCAAGATGCTTCAAATTTATCATACGGTTGAGGAATCATCGGAAACATTGGCTTTTGCAACTGAACCCGTTTTTGCTAGTTTGGCGAATATACTAGCATTTCATGTAAGTAAAACCCTACATTTTTATTTTATATTATTATTTATAATTTAATATTCTGGTTGACGCGAAAGATATTGATGTCGAAAAGTTTTAAAAATTTTTGTTGGTTTTTAATTGCTCTGTAATTTATTGTCAAATTTATTTTCGGTAATTTTTCTGCACTTAAAAACCTTGCCGAATGTTGCAAATTTGCTTTGAATGAGGTAAACCTAGCGGGAAGATTCAGGGATGACCTGCAAGGTCAACTGATTGCTTTATTTTTTTATGTGTTGTACCTCAGCACTTTTTACTGAGTAGACCGATTCGGATGATTTGTTTTCCATAGGAAAGCTCGTGCTTACAGTGTGGTCCCAGTTTAATGGCGTGAGGAATGGTGGAGTACAGCGCACTCTGCTCAAAAATTTTTGCTGGATGGACCGATTTTGATGGTTATTTTGTAATTGGAAAGCTCGTGATACCGTGTAGTGCCATTTTATTTAGGAGTGGATCGGTGGAATACAATTCCCTCGAGACATAAATTAATTTTTTTAATAGGTGTAATTTATTAACTAAAAAAAAATTAACCGACTTACAAACGGAACAAAAAAGTAAAAAACAATATATTTTTGTTTTTGGCTGCTTTGCTCTGGTACAGCTTGAAGTCGGTGCCAAGTATGAAATACAATTGGGGTATTCACAAGCTAGTCATAAAGTTGTATGTTGTATAATAATAACACGAAAAAATTTGGCTGTTGTGATCAACCCATTATAACTTAATATGTTATTTCAAAAACATAAACAGCTGCTGTTATAGATCTCTGCCACCTTATTTAGTGAACGGCGGCTAGTTACAAAAATTTTGCGGCGGCCTGAGTTCTGCAATTCTGAATTTTCTGTAACTAAAGCTTTTTTGAATTGCATTTGAGGATATGTATGGATTAGAATATATGTTTAATACTAAAATATAAATTCAATTTAAATATGCGCTTTTTAGTTTCATTCCTATTTAAGACCATTTTTACTGACGTTAATAGCGGCGTCTTACAATTATGATCAGCCGTTTAACTAAGGCGACTTAACATTTCGGCGTCGGTTTCTACTACTACTTACAACACATTAGTATGCATACTTCAAAAAGTGTTATTATTTTACGATTTTTTGGTGTGAGGACCAACAACAATGTTTTTAAACTATTGTAAAATATTACAATATTACGACAATACGACTAAATACGAGACTTTTTTAATACCAAAATATATCAGGAAAACATAAAAATAAATTTAATTAGATATGGACATAAAGACATGCTTAAAACGAATTACATATTATAAAAAAAGACAGTAAATAAGGCCTAGTAAATAAATAACGACTATAACCTGTGTACCTACTACTTACAACCAACTTCAAGCAGTTCAAGAGCAACGGACACAAAACTAAAAGTATGCTATTTTTTACTTTTTAGTACCTTTTTAAAGTCGGTTAATTTTTTCAAGAATATTTATTTTAACAGGAATAACACTCATGCATCTGATTACCTTACTGGTGAGTGTTAGGTGCTTTAGAATAATGATAGAGATGACAGGTGGTGAATGGTATAAATAGTTGGATATATATTTATGTATGTAGTTTGAAAAAAAATCGAGTATGAAAAACTTGTGGCCAATGGGTAGTTGATGAGTATTCCAGAATTGTAACTTATCTTATGGTAACCTTTTCTTTTCTCCGGATTAGAAGTCAAGATTTCACAATAGCTGATTCGATAAATGATTCGAAATTTTTTCCATAACTCCATTGTACATCATTTTTATAGCCTAAGAAAAACACCAATTTATATTATCGATAACAAGTTGTATATAATATCAAATTTGTTGGAATTATTTGCTCTTTAATATTTAAATATTTTTTTTTCATTTAAAAGTATATACTTTTTTATTGAATTCATCACTTTCTTCTTTCTTATTTCTTTTTCATTTAGGAATTTAAAGCAGTAGAAAATGTCATCCCACCAAATGCAGGCAATAATCAATCAATGCAACAATCGCAAACACCAACACCAATGAGACCAAGTCATGCCAAAGACTATACATTTTTGGATATAGAATTAAAATGTGGATTTTTGCAGGTACGTCATTTTGCTGTTATTTTGTATATGGTATTTTATGTTATTGTAAACATTATAAAATAAATAACCCCAAGAACCCAAGTCTGTAACAAAACTCTGTCAGGCTAACTCTGTCGCTAATGCTTTCTGAATACAAACCCAAGATTTAAATGTCTAAAATTCAACTAACCAATCGAGAATTGAAGTTGAATACCAAACACAAAACCAAAAGTCTATAAACAAAAACATAACAATTCATGAGTTTACTTTTTTTTATAACACAAACATTTTTAGATTTTTCTTTTCATCTGCACTAGGCTTGCCATCGGCCAGCATAACTATATACATATATATATATATATATATATATATAGATATGCTTCCTCCTCAGTTATTGAGTTTGCTTTTGTAAAAAATACTTATTGAGAATATCGTAAAGTATGTAATAATACATTTGACATATTTTTTCGGGAAAACGCACAATTTTAAAATTAGAATCATATGTAACGAGACATTCCCAAAATAAATTCAGTTAATATACAATTTTGTTTATATTTTTAAATTGAGATTTTAATTATATTATTAATTGACCTTTTTTATTATATTTTTTGATATATATTTATTAAGCCTGAGGTCTTTTTTTTTTTTTTTAATAGGAAACAATGATGATGTTAACAAGCTGTTAACGAAATATCGAATAATATAAAAAAACAAAATAAGACAAAAAAAAAAAAAAAAAAAAAAAAGACCTCAGGCTTAATAAATATATATCAAAAAAAATAAATTGAGATTTTTTACGAGTCAGGCCAGGTGAGCCTCTAGTATTGTTTATAAATAGAATTAATGCTTAGCACTTCGAATGGGAACGGCCCACCAAAAAAATATTGTACACTAAAAGTGCAAGAAGAGGCAAAAGAATGTGTTTCTATTAAAGACGATATCATACGACCCGGATAATCGATGTTCCACTATACAAAAAAAGTACATCTGTGAGCAATCACTTATAATTAAGTACGCTAAAATTTCTGTCAGCTGACAGAAAACAAGATTCGGGAAACCCAATATCTAAATACCGACCGTTTTGGGCCAAATGATCGTAAGTGCCAAAACACGAATTTTACTGGAGAAAATTTGTCTTATTATTAAACAATACTTAGGATCAAATCGACATTCTATATTTCAAGTCATCAAAAATTTTGACATTTTGTAAATTTTCATTTATATTATAAAATTTTTTTTACAAAATGTCGCTTAAGGCGGTTTCACACTGTAATACTTTGTATTACCACATGTCAAAAATTTAAGTACTACGTGCAAGTGTGATAATATAAACGCAATATGTTACGAAATATACAAATAAGATGGTAATTCTACAATCCCATAAAATGATAATATTTTTCATTTTATCAGGGTTGTAAGGTGGCGATGGTCGTTGACTACAAAACGAAAAAATTTGTCCTGCCTCACTGGTCACTAAACAGTAACGGCTTCAGCTGTATTGTGTAGCATCGGCGAAACAAAATAATTACTAAAAATGGCTACTAAAAACAAAGCTTCACAATTTAATACGTCTCCTTGACATCAGAGACGCTACAATATGCTATAAAAACAAATAACGTGCAAAAAGCAGTGTTGTAAGATAATGAAGCTTCACCTTGTATCATTTCTCCTACTACCCCTTTCCTCTAGTTCCAGCAGAATGCACCGCATGTGTATGGGTTATCTACTGAGTTTTTTATTTCTACTCATAGTTTTCATAGCCCCTATAATCGTTTATCTTAATGGCCGTGTCGATAAACAAACAGTTTTGTATGCCGACCTATGCCTACTAAGTTTAGAAAAGCACGTAGGGGAAAAAGATTTTGAGCAGCCGAAGTTCCTCTACGCGCTTTAATTTTAATAAACGATTGATTAATCTAAATAAAAGTATCATTCGTTTCGCTGCCAAAAAGTAGATCCACTTTCTGGTTTTGTAAGCATCACAAGCACTGTAAAAACTATCCAGCTGATAAAAATAATGATAAATGACAATTTATATTACTTTATTTCTAATGTTATCGATCAAATTGTCCGTGTCGTAGATGATGAAGGCTAAGATTTCATGACTGTTCAGGTATAGGAGGACAGTTAACTGAGTGGTATATATAGATATGTACCGACATTAAGCCCATGATCTGATCAAATCTGACGGCTGTGTTCAAGAAATCGGACATTCTGGAATGACGGCCATCTCTGAACGAGATGGCGAGTTTTTTTGGGGTGTTTTTGGGATGTGGCTCGTCTGGCAAACTGGCATGCCGATCAATTCGTCGGAATAAAACCAAAGTATTGTAGGGCGAGAAGAGATGGACGCAAGCAGGATTGTTGAACGAAATCACTTGCTGGCCTCCATGTTGACTTGGCTACGATATGATCGAGTTGGATAGGTATCCTGTGAGGATTACTGAGAATGGGCTCCGTATGATATTGGCGGTATAGGCGGGTCAATGTCACACAGATTTGCACGATTAATTTTTCTATATAACTATTTCTGTAGAAGTTATGGGGATGAAGAGTACAGGTGAGTATTCGCTCTACCAGTGTCCTGTCATCACGATGGCATCTATCATAAGCTTCCCAGTTCTAGAGGACCTTATTGCGATATCGGAATACGATAGGAGAGAAGTAAGTTTGTTTATACGTTCTTTCTCCATCCTGTCCTGGAAGTACATCGGAATTAAGTGGGCTGATTCGTGTGTGACGTTCATTGATTTAAATTTATTGATATTTTTCTTTAAAAAGTCTATACTCAACATGCCATAAGTTATTTCAAAATAAATGTTCATTAAAATTCAGTGTAAAATTGTATATAAATATGAACTAAACGTTGGTTTAATGGTTTAATTCTTTGAAAAAATTAATGAATACATTCACTCTTTCGTAAACAGATTTGTTATGTTTACAAAATTTTAAGACAGTTAACACTGCTTCAAAAATCTGTACGATGATTTTGATTTAAAGAAGATATTATTTTCTTCAACGAACGAATACATTGATTCGTTGAAATAGTACATAAATTTTTGTTTTCCTTAGCTCAATCCAACGTATCCATTCCAGTCATGTTTTAAACGGGACGAAAAAATTACAAAAATAAATAATAGACTCAAACAGAGCATTTTGTAATTGGTATTCGTTTGATAAAGAAGTGCCGAAGGGCTTCAGAAATTAATTCTAAATAGTTAAAAATAGTAGTATTATCGCACTTCCCAGCTAGGAAAAAAATACCTTAAATATTGTATTTCAGGGGAAGTTCATGGCCATACATAAAGCCTGTACAATGCTTGTAGGATAGCCGGATTTTTCATGAGAATTTTCAAATTTTCTCCGACAGTCGGGCTGCAATCAAGTCGCTCGCGGGCGTCACTTCGACGTCGGTTTTCGTCCATGAATGCAGGTATTTTTTCAGGGAAATCTCGCCCCATTCCGGAAATTCTTACCCGAAAGAGTTCGCTCAATGATGACAGGAAATCGCAAGAATTTGGCACGGCCATGAAGTGAGCCACTATTCCAGTAAAAATTCAGAGAGGAATGCCGAGTCTAACGGTATGCCTTCCAATAAGGCAATGTCCGTGAGACCCGCGTCAGTGGTCCAGCAGAGTCTGGCAATACGGAAATTGCGAGCTCTGTGCCCGCTTTGGCCAGACCTATTATTTTATTTATTTATAATAAAATATTGAATGTATAGATTTATTGAGTCAATGAACAGGTTCATTGAAGTCAAGAACTAAATGCATAAAAATTATTGAGTCAAGGAATCAAATTATTGAATTCAATGAATTGATACATTGTTCAAGGAATGTATTCATCAAAATTAATGGTTTTATATAATGAATTTAACAACGCTTTCTACATATAGATTCTTAACTTTAACAAACCGCCATGTTAAATTCAACAAGGAAATTGAATTTAATGAACCTGTTTTTTAGGTTAATAATAGGGAATAAATTCATTGAACCTATGTTTTTTTTTCGTTGTATTTATATACCTTTTTAGTTCAGTTTGTACGAGTGTAAGTCTATACAATTGAAAGAGCTACGCTCTTTAGCCTGTTATTCATGCCGGATTAGCTTAGGCCACTCAGTCAAACCGCCTTGAAATTTATTTATGGAAATCGTGAAATGAAAGCTACAAAATCTTTTCCCGATTATGGAAATCACATATCTAAGCATTTCTTGTTTTATTTTATATTTTTATTTTCAGTTAATAGAAGCAATAACATTTTTACACTACTCTGGTCATGTTATACATCGTAATATATGTCCTTCATCAATATTAATTACAAAAAGGGGTACCTGGAAACTAGCTGGTTTAGAATTTTTAGGTAATTATTATATAACAAAAGCAAAAATATCAATAATAATAACAATAAAATACGAAAACCTTTTTTACATAAAATACGTAAACAATTAGTTGCTAAGCTTTAAAATCCATAACCTCGAAACTTTATTTAAATTTTAAACACACGACTCTCTTTCTTTAATTATTTTAAATACAACTTTACCTTTAAATCACATTTTGCAGAAAGAATGAATGAGACTGATATAAATGAATCCATTACATGTCAACCATGGACAACACGCATATCAAAAATGGCCCAGCCAAATTTGGATTTTATGCGTAAGTAGAAAAAAAAACTGAAACGAAGAACACACAAAAATTCCATAAAATAATAAGATATATTTTCTTAAAACGTTCTATTGCCGTGATCTTAATATTTTCGAAAACATTTTTGTCTCATTCCAACTTGTTTTTCGTTTTCCTTGCAAAACTTTATTTTTAACTTTTTTATATTTTCTTTATATTTTTAGCACCTGAAACTCAAATACATTCCAAATGTAGTCTTCTTAGTGACATGTTTGCTTTAGGTTTAGTTATATGTGCTGTCTTTAACAGAGGTCGTGCCATTATACAAGCAGGCAATATACCAGCCAACTATATTAAGCAATTGGATATGGTAAGTTTCATCTTTCCTTTTCACTCAGTGGCTCATCTGCTACCAACGCACTTACAAACATACAAAAGAGTTGGCAATAATAAAATTTAAAAAAAACTATCGGTTTTCCCTACTTTTGCTTTCTTTCTATAAACTCTGTTAAAAAATTAAGTGGATTTTTTTTCATTTATGGGGTTTCGCAAAAAGTATATATAAATGGGCGATTGAGAAAGTGTCTTAAAGTAATATGTTTTAAATTAGTGATATAATAAATATGGCTGCTGTGAACAATCCATATAATGTAATGTGCTACCTTAAAATTTAGCCAGTTTATATAAAAAACAATTAAAAACGTGTAAAAATTTTTCTGAAAATACTAAAAATAAGCGAAGAATCAGAAATAATGAGAAGTTTACTACTAATTCGTTATAGTAGAACAATAATAACAAATGTGCGAAATAACTTATTAATTTATGACATTTTCGTTTGAAACCTTATGACATGACAGCATTCACAAGGTGTTTGTTTTACGTCGCAACTAAAACAGTTAATGGAAATTGGCTTCGAACGCATCCGTGGTATTTTTTCCGAAAAATCGCAAAATTATTTTCTGTATCAGCCATAATTTTATTGATTTTATTTGGAAATCCAGCCTCGAGTTTGCGGCCTGTTTAACCTGAAGGTCTGCACATATATAGATATTAACTTAAACTGCTAGTACATCATAGTCTAAACATTACATTCAGGTACTTTCATTGTTTTAAATGCTCTACTTTTTATATGCGTGACAAAATTGTATGAGAAACAAAAACAAATTTTCAAATATTGTAAATACAAATTGCACATGTGGTGGTGATTAACACAATTAAAGTTTCAAATTGTTACGATTTTTATTTTATTTTTATGTTTTTCAAATATTCTTCCCTTTGTTATATTTACTGATAACGGGAAAAACATTCAACAGGAACTTCATGACACCAAGTTTCACAACGATGGGAATAAAACTTTCAAAGGAACAAAAATTTTACTTCTTATTCGCGATAGGTGTGAAAATCTGCAAAATTTTTATATATCGCACTTGAGAAGGTATTAAGTAGAAATATCGGAATTTTTTCCATGAAATCAACTAAAAACATTAATATCTACCCGCTGTAAAAATTTCAACTATTTAGTTTAACAAACTTACGTTTACTTTGACAAAAAAGTATTCTTTTGAGTTAATACAAAATTTATAATAATTTTTTGCAAAAATTGTAACAATTTAGAAGGTAAATACATATATTTTCTAGTGGAATTTCTTTACCATGACATATTTGGATTTTCAAATACAGAAAATTTTAAATTTTCGTGTAAGTGCTCTCTTGTTGATCAAGGTGAAAGAGATAATATTCTGTTTTTTTACTGTATATGGCACACAAAAGCCATTGTTAATAAAATATAGCAAAAGATTGATTTGTAAAAATATATATTTTAATTTTTTTTTTTGTCATTTTATTTTTGATTAGAACACATTTATCTGAATCGTACGATTGCGTACGATGTTAAATAAATATTTAAGCAATATTTTGTACCACCATTTCAGTTTCGTTACAAGATTTAAGCAGTGTTTAAAAATGTTTCTTCTTTTATTTTATTGCCATCTAATTCAAGAAACGTTTAAAATAAAATCCATTGTAACTAGTAATCGGCTTAAGTGTTTTGCTATCGTCTAAACTGTATTCCTGTCACCTGCGGAATTACTGCCACGACAACAAACTGTTTGGGTTCCAACAATGAGATTAACTTTGCTTTAACTCTCTGCAGACAATGCAAGGAAACTGATAGTAAACTACAACCGCTTTTATTAATGAATTTTATATACAAGTAA
This sequence comes from Dexiosoma caninum, assembly GCA_963924685.1. Lineage (NCBI taxonomy): Eukaryota > Metazoa > Arthropoda > Insecta > Diptera > Tachinidae > Dexiosoma > Dexiosoma caninum. Next base: position 48,346,170 of record OZ004729.1, on the reverse strand, counting down.
AATATATACGAGTATGTATCTGTGTATATAGTTTAATAGTTGAATCGAATTCAAATAATTTTATATTTAGAAGTACTTTCAAAGATAATATAATTTACTCATAGTCTGTTTTCTTTCGAGTCCTTTCTTTGGTAATTTATAGCCCACCTAACATCTGTTGCTAACGATTTGTCATTAGTTTAATCACATAAAAGTCGTTTACATAGTCTTAGATAAACACACACATACACACAAATGCTACGAAACTTTTCCTTTTCATTTCCGCCTTGTCAACACATTTTCTTACTATCATTATCATTGCCTCAAGAGTATCCTTAGAAGTTATTTAATCAATTATCTCAACACTTTTTCAAATTACTAATGACTTTTAAATAAATGCCTCTTTTTCTGTTTTCTTTCTTTGTTTATGTCTTACCATTGTCTGCCTTTATAAAAATAAATTACTTGCACTCGTGCATTTGTATTCGCATTCATATTGCAACCCACTCAAGTTGGATGATAATGTACAAAAAATGTTGCCTAGAGTTCCTGTGCCACTGCAAGAAGCCACATCACGTCTTGTTAATCGAGATCCGACGGCAAGACCAACGGCCCAACTATTACAATTGATTAAATACTTTACGTAAGTAAAACTAAAAATTTATGCACGTTTGATATACACAATACACTACATACACACATACATCAATACTATAAAATTATGCATGTGTAAAAGCATTAAAAGAACACTTGGCTTATTGTAAAAATAACGGTATAAATAAGTTTATTACTGAGTTTAATTTTTAGAAATAACTGTAGAATTTTGTGAATTAAAAGAGCAGGCTTAAGTGCCAAGCTTTGTAGAATAAGTATTAACTAGAATGGTGTTTGCAAATAAATGCCACCCTACTAAATTTCAATTACACAATTAACTAAAGTAAAACTTTGTGTGATATAAGTACATATATTTAAAAAATAAAATTTGCATAGTTACGAACTACACAGTTTCAAACTAACAACAATTTATTTCAAAAACGCAACAACATAAATAAATTAAGAAATTAATGCCAAGTATTTTTATTTCAAGCAAAGTGCGTGCTACCCACTCCTGTTTTTGCACGTACGTTCCAGAGAACATCGTGTAAAAAAATCCTTACAAAAGAACATACTGTGTGAACCCGAATAAATCATCGCAGTTGCAATAATCGAAAAGTTGCAATGGTCGACAATTTTTTCTTATAATTTATGACACGCCAATTTTTAATAGAAAAATTTATCTTTCATCGTATATTTATACATGAAAAAATACAGTGAAATTTCGATACTACGAATCTGAAGGGAATCGAAAAATACATATGTATCGGTGAAACCATGGCATAACGAAATTTGAAGAAATGCCAAAAAATTCGTTTTATTAGATTTTAATAAAATAAACTAGGCGTGAGATAGAGGGAACGCAAAATTGAGTGATCTACTCGATAGCAGGAACAGACTAAATTCTTTCATTCGTTACTCTATAGAGATAACCTTCGACCTGATTAGTACTTTGTAGAGGGCACTTTAAAGTAAACCTTAGCATCGTAGAACTAAGACGAAAGGACCACAACTTATGTGCCGATGATGTTGACGGCATTATCGATCATGCTTATCAGGTTGTTGTGAATTGTAGACGAGCAAATGGAAATAAATAAAAAAAATTACATACTCGTATAATGCAGCTTAAACTGGAAGTGCTACGTTCGACTTATATCTTATTTGAAACTCTTTTTTTCATTACAAATATTATTTTTTTAATCTCGATTGAGGACGACATTTGCATAAATTAGTTCCGTCTAGCCCGAGTCTACTGTATTGTATTTTTTTTTCTTCTTTATGCTATAATCAAAATTTAAAATTTTGTTGGTAATTAAACGACCGAACAATATCGTGTGACATCGTGGACCAGGCAGTTTGTTTTATTATTTGTTTATTTATTATTGTTATTTTGTTTTTATCCTACTTTGTTGTATACGGACCTCTGAATGACTACTTCGCTATACAGAGACACGATTGCTCAGAAATTGTTCGTTGTAACTATAGTGTATTCCTGTATGAAACCCTTTGCACTAACGTTTCTTTCAGGAAACTCAGAAATTCGTTATATATAGTTTCACTATATTTATGAAGAAAAATAAAGCAAACACTAACGGCTTCAGATGTATCCAATCCACAGGCACATCACAACGCCCTCCTTCGACGGTATTGTATAGCCCCGGCGAAGTAAAATAATTTTATGAAAAAAGCTACTAAAAAATTAAGCTTAAAAATTTAATACGTCTCCTTGACATCTGAGACGCTACAACACTGCTATAAAAACAAATAACGTGCAAACAGTGTTGTTAGATAGTGAAACTTCACCTCCTATCATCTCTTCTACTATCCCTTTTCTCTAGTTCCAGCACAATGCACATCATGTGTAGGGGTCATCTCCTGAGTGCTGGTCCAAGATAAACAGAAAAAAAATACCAACACTTAATTACATTATTAAAGTTGTACAAACAAAGACCTGCTGGATAAAACGGAATACTTGAAGTCAATGGCCATTATTGCAAAACGTTGGTTTTCTCGAAACAAAAAGATTTATATAACACTCCTTAAGATCCGACTGCAAATGCCAAGTTATGAAGAGTTAAAAAAAATTTTTTTTTTTTCGAAATTCCGTCAAAAATACTATAGGTATATGTATATACATACAATATTAGGTGGTATACGGCAGACTTATTTTTGAGGTACGGTCCAATGTATAAAAAAGTTGTGGAAGTTATCCAAAAGATTTAGCAGCTCTTGTATTCATATGTATGAACTATATAAACTGAAAAGTTCTCTAATATATATTTTTTTTCTTGGACCGCCACTCAGGGGATGACCCCTATACATGCTCTGCATTGTGCCGGAACTAGGAAATAAGGTTTTGGGAGAAAGGATAGAGGAAGTAGTATTTATTGACATTTGATTTAAATTTTCCCACGTCAAAAGTGACAGGAAAGACATCTGCGGGTAGTCCATTCCACATATGTGCTGTTCGGCCTGTAATGCGTAGTGCGCTTCGCTGCTAAGTCGATCACAAATGGATGCGCACTTAGTGAAGAATGCGTAGTGCGCGTGAATGACCGGGTTTCAGCAATGAGTTCCCTGATTTCGTCAGAACACATCTCATTATAGTAACGAAGGAACAACGAAACACACCCCACGTTACGACGATGCTCAAGAGAGTCAATAGAGTTGGCTACCCTACTGTCTCTTATGAGTTTCTTTGCTCTTTCCTGTAAACAGTCAAGAAACTTCAAAATAGTCTTTGAAGCACCGGCCCATACATGAGAGTTGTATTCCATTTTTATTTATATTTATATAATACATATTTATTCTGGTTTGAGAGAGTATCTCGCACTATGTCAGAGTACCTTTCATAAAAAAGAGAAGAAAATAGTTTAGCGCACATCTGCACTTGTGTCCCATATTACTGCGTGTAATGAGTTCTGTCAAAGGTGTTAGCACGTTGATGAGGAAAAGGACAGCGATTGGCTACTGTGGATTGTATAATGTTTGAGGAACTAACGGAAAATCCTGGTATTAAAGTGCAACGCTAGATTACTATCATTGTGCTCAAGGAACGTGCGGTCTCCTCTTAGGTGCTGTAGAAAAATGGAGGCTGTGGTCTAAGTGAGTATTGGAACGGGTTTCCACGCATACCTCAGCTAAGATAAAAAAGAAATGTCAGAAATATTACACTGTGATACAAAAGTTGAAAAATTCAGGGGTTTTCGTGTACCAATTCTATTGCGGATCATTCAAACAGAAAAAAAAATTATAGAAATCCGTTCGGAAACAAAGAAGTTATGACTCTTTCAAATCAAAACTATCAAAAACAAGTTTTTCGTTACATTTACCGTTATAAAATAACTTTACGAAGTGATCTAAAAAACTAAAGGTATTTTCGTTCTCTATGGACTCCAACGAAACAGAATTGGTACATGAGAACCTGTAATGTGTTTTATTTGTTTATGTAGTTACTTGCTTTTTATCTGGATGGTTTGAGTCTAGCGGGACCCTTCTACAAAGCTATCTTCATCGGCTTGGGGAGATTCGTGACTTTCAAACCCATTTCCACTTACACACTACTCAATTTTATTATCAGAGTCCCTAAACAAAACTTAAATCTAATTGAATTATTACGCGAGAAATATAAAATTCTCCCTATGCTCTAAACCCTCCCAACCGTGTTCCCGTTGCATATATTTCCATGGGAACCCAATACGTTGTTATCCATACATCAGCAAAAAGGAAACGAGGCTTTGGTATTTATTCCATCTTTAAATTAATTTTTATTAATATTAAAAATTCAACACATTTCGACTAAATTTAGGGTTTGTTAATAATTTTAACTGCTTTTGAATCTGAGAAGATTATATTTTCTACTGCCAAAAAAAATATAAAAAAAGTTACTTCTATAAATTGAAATAAAAAATGACAAAAGCGATTATTTCTGTGTTTCTCTTCTTTTTTTTCTTTTTTTTGATTTAAAGAATGAGTAAGACTCTAACTAATTATTATTTTTTTTTGATCGGACTAATAAAAAAGTATTACTTTACTTTACATTTTCTTGTTTGTTTTGTTTATGTAAAGAAATATTTTGTTATTGTAAAAAAATTGATTTTTTTTCTAAATACGTATGCTGATTTAATATTCGCTAGCTACCACTGCGAAGCAAGAATATGAATTGTGAAATTAATTTTATTTAAATAGTTATATGGTTTTCTTAAAATACTTGGTGGTTTGTTTGTTGTTTTTTTTCTTGTAGTAATCTTTTCAAAGCATATTAAATCACCATACGGTGTATTAAAGAGAATTAGATTAATTAGTTTAAATCGTACTCACGCTGCAACTGCAATGATGAAAGGCCTTCCAAACTGCGATGCACCAAACGATGAGAAATGAAGTAAACCTCTCCTAAAAAATATTACTAATTCTCTCACAAATATTTTGACCGAAAATTTTTTTTTTTATAAAACTTTTGATTTTAGTGTTGTTGTTTTTTTTCTTGCTTCCGAATAAATTCTTTAGCTTATATTACATATATAGCTATTTCTTGGCTAAAAAAAAATTTTGTTTCTTCTTCTACACCGGGCTACAAATTATGACTTATTTTATGTTCTATGTATATAATAATTTTAATGTTGCATGTGTTTTCTTTTTCTTCTCTCCTTGAATTTAGTTTAAATGAATTTAACTTTAATGAGGTTTGGCTACGTATTTATCACAAAAGAATTATTCGTTCTTTCTCCATCAGCCACAAGTACTATATTTCTTAATTTTTTTCACTTCTTGCAGCTTCTTGCAGCTTCTTACTATTAAGTCGTTGATTTTGGCAATTTTAACGTACATGTCACACCATTATGTTTTTTTTCCCTCTATCTTATTTGACATCGACTAATTTTCTCAGAACTGGAAATTTATCAATATCACACAGAATTGATCGATTAGTCGTGATGAGATCTAATTACAAAAAAAGAGACAATCATGACAATAAAAAAAAATGTCTATTGTATCGGCAATATATGACGGTATAATTTTATCTTTATTACTCCTATTATTTTCATTTCTTTTATTCTGTGTTGCAGGGAAGAATTGCCTAGTCTTGTCGTCAATTAAAGAAACTCCCAAAGGGATTCCCTTGGAATTCCTTGGAGTATTTTATATATCAAGTTATATAACGAAGAGATCCAACAAATTTATTAAATAATTGAATATATTGTTGTTTAAATTTTAAGCCGTGATTTATATTATTATTATAGTGTTCTAACTTGTACCGGGATGAAGTTAAGTGTACTTATTAATTTCTAGTTCGAAATATTGTTTTTCCCTAATGTATATAAAAGAAAAGTTATGAAAAATACTGTGTTAGAGAATAATAAACTAAAATAATATTCAAAGAAAATATCTTACCAATAAGTATTTCTGAACGATGATAGAAATTAAGTGCAATTTAATATTTAGTTGTATATTGTATCAAGTGCGGCTGGTCACAATGGCGTTCGAAAATGAAAAGACAGATCTTTTGCCTTTTCCGGAACACGTTGTTTAATTCGAAATTAAATTAAGAACCCTTCCTATTTAATATTTTGACAGATATACTTTCACCACGTCATTATAGGCGATATGGCAACCAAAAAAAAGCAATCTATTTATTCACATTGTTACCATATTCAGTATTCGCTGACCGTTAAGTTTTTTTTCCAAATGTTTTAATATTTTCATAACAAATACACGCCATGTATATATATTTGATTAAAAAATAACTTTAATATTTTGCCAACTAAAATTTTGAATGAATATGTAACATGTACATTACAAACCCCTGCATAATGTTGGTGCAACACAGTGTTATTTTAAGATCTGTACAGCAGCATCTATACAATTAAACAATTCAGAAGATTTTTAGGTATTACCTGTGCATATACTATGTAGTATATATATATAGCAAAATAATTCAAATTTTCAAATTACTCAAACTTAAGACATTTATCAAAATACGTTTATTTTAAGTTTTATTTAATTTGTTAAAACATTCAACTTTTAATTACTGGTAACGCTACACAAAAGGGTACCGAAATATTTTTAATACAGAAGATTAAATAATTTCAAAATAGAATTTCATTAAGCACCATTAAAGTTTCATAAAATAATAATAAATTAATCTCACATTAATCGCAAAGTTTCACAAAGAACATGTGTTTTCTATGCACTAATTGCATTCGTTTATATTTTATTAACGAAAAAGAGAGAGACGAGACATATGTACATAGTATGTGCAAATTACATTTGGCCAATACCATTTTCTTATGGCAATTCTTTTTTTCATTTCACTTCCGTTTCCGGCTTAAAGTGAACGAACAATGCTTCTGCTCGTTGCACATAAAACAGTTAGAAACCTTTTTTTAACAAAATACAGATGTGTACTAGGAATTGTTCATATAAAAGGAATATGTATGTAACTCATATGTACAGATGTGTGTGTATGATAAGAGAATCATTTTAAATTAAGTTGGAATTAAAATGCTGTGAAAATATAAGTATAACGTTGTATAGAAACATTAAAATGTACGTTTAAATGAAATAAAGAAAATTCACTGCTTAGTTCGATAGACTATTTGCCAGTTAACATTTGCCTTACACAGGGACCGCAAGAGAAATTATTGCCATGACAACCGTCAAATTTTATTGCCAACACAAGTTATTAACGTGTGGACCGAATAAGTATGTATTAGAATACATATTAAGCAACAGCTCTTATAATATATTGTTGAGCAAAAATTTCCAACACAAGCTGTCAAATTCAAATGAAATTAATTTTTTTTTACGCAAAAACAAACAAATTTTTTTACAAAGCTGAATTACAAAAAAATTATTTTAATAAAAGTTAAATTTATTAATAAGAGTAGACCTACATTCTTGAAGTTTATTAGTATTTTTGTATATAATCGAGATATTAAAACTCTGCTTTACAAATTAACGAAATGCGTACGATCGTAGATATATAATATTTAAACATTATTGTACCACTTTAGCACCTTGTACCTTCTCTAAATTATCTTTTTGGTTGATAGAAAAGTATTTTTAAAAAAAGTAACAACGTATTTATGTTGAGCTATACAGTTTTACAAAAGAAAAAAAAAGTTAAGCTGCAAAAATACTTCTTCCTTCAGATAATAATTAACAATGTGGGAAAACAGCGAAGATATTTTTGGTAATAATAATTACAATGCACTATAATAGAAAATAAATCAATATGTTATACAAATATAAATATAGAAGTTTCACCCAAATCATTTTTAAACGCCATTCAGTTTAGCAAAAAAGAAGATAAGACACAATGTCACCATAGCTGGTAGGCAATTTCCTTCCTTAATTTCCTCAGGGTTACTTCACCTAAAAGTTGCAGTGAAATAGGTCGTCAAAGTGAAATGGAAAATAATTCAAACGTATTTCATGCGTACTCGTCTAGTCTATTTAACAATCGCTTTAAACAAGTGGCATTTGTTGAATAAATTAAGTGAAAACCCAGAAAAATAAAAATATTTTATTTGGAAACAAGAAATTAAATTTTTAATATTTACAAAAGTACTTATGGATTTTATTAATTCATAAATCTGACCATAAATCTAAAATTATTTTTTTCTGCCAATTTTTTTATCATAAATATCTGGTCAGATATTTGTCGTGGTATTTGACAATTAGAGTGCAGCTTTTATTTATTTTTTTTTAATTTTATAGCAAAAATTAAGAGTTAATTAAGAGTTATGTTAACAAAGAATTACAACTTGAATATTAGTTGTAGCATAATTGAATAAGTTGTAGCCACGGTTTCGGTTTCGTTTACATTAAATTATAAGAGATACTTATTTCACTTGCAGATACCCTGAGTTAATGTCAATATTGCGTTATTCATTGTTTATGTAAGCAACACTATACACCCATTACCGTCAGCAAAAAAAGTGGTGGCCTTTTTGATTTCTTTCCGTGGACATTAATACATTAACAGATTTTTTTCCCCCAGAATAATATTCATGAACGAAGGTATCATGCAATTCATTTCACTCTACACATAACTAAAGAAATTATAAAAAACAGAAAATCTTACAAATATTGTTTTTATGTTTTCATTTGCTTACTCTCTTCCAACTTTTAATTAATTTTAGTGATCCGGCGGTAAATGCCCTTAAGTTCCTCGATGTGGTTAATATGAAGGATACATCACAAAAATCACAATTTTACAAAGTCACATTAATGGAAAGCATGCCGCTGATACCTAAGGTAAATTACTAAAAAAAATTAATTATAAAAATCAGAAACAAGAAAGAGAAATAAATTTACACCACAAAAATTATTAACATTAAGAAAATAAGAAAAAAACAAAAGGAAATAAATGGAAACCAGTTAACACACATCTCACTCCACTTTCTCGTATTCACATAAACATAAATTTTTTTTAAGGCAGGAACAAAAAACCAAAAAAGGATAAAAGAAGAAAGGATTTAATTTCGCTACAACAGGATATTAAAACAGCAACGCCAAAAAAGTTAAATTAAAGCAACAACATCAACAGCAGCAGCAACATCACAAAACCAACCTCAATATACATACATCTCACTATACTAACGCAAATTTAGAATTTTTCATGCACTCGTAAAACTTGGTTGTTTTTGAGTGTAGTTTTTTTTTTTAAAGCGAATTTTGAAAATGTGTTTACGTTTCGAAAGCACACAGGTTTTACTGGAATAATTAGCAACAGAACAAGTCGTTGAAGTTTTAGGAAAAAGAAATTATTGAAGCCAGCAAAATTATCTATGAATGAGCATATCTCATTTCTTATTTTATTTATTTTCAAATAAACATAAATCTAAACCATGTTTCAGGCAGCGATAGGTTAGGTCGGCAGGCAGTTATTACAGAGGGAACTGCTCACTTGGACCCGTTGAAGGGGCGACTTAGGTCTATTACTCAATTATACAGTAGAATCTCTCATAATGGATACGTCACCGATGCGGACACCCCATTTGAGCGGACAACCTTCAATTTTTCAATTACAATTTCTCTTGAGAAGATGTCCCGCTGTCCGTGCACATTACATCAGTTTGGACGAATTTCACTGTATTTTTTATAGAAAGTGATAAAATACATTATTATTATCATTCGTCTGTAGGGTGCCAACAGCGTCCACCTAGACCTAAAAGATCTTTTGTGTCCTACCATAACCAAAGATGAAGTACACTACCGTCAGTGCGACTCCGGTCGCAGTTGATGCGCACTTAACTACAACGTCTACTGGTACTATTCCACATAACTGTGCCCTGAGTAAAAAAGGGCAAGTTGAAACCCATGTCTAGACAACAACTTCTCCTATCATATATCAAGTGTGTTTTAGCTTCATGAGAACTATCGATAACTATGGTTTGAGAGCTGAGAATGTCAAATTGTCTTGAAATTTCTGTTCAGTAAAGTTTGGGAAGTTATCATGAATCTCTTCCGAATTGTAGAAATTTACTATGAAAAAAATAAATATGTTCGCGAAGTTCATAGAGCACTTCGTCTATTTTACGGTCGTCAACATAACCGCCTTGGTCAGCAAGCAATTCGTCCAGTTATTGATCGTTATCGTACTAATTTCACTCTGCTCGATTCAAAACCATTAACAAGACAAAGAAATGTGTGGGAATATTGCTGCTGTAGCGCAAAGCATTAGAGAAGACGCCGAAATGTCGATTTGTCGTCGTTCTCAACTTATTGGTCTTTTTTTTAATGAATCTTTTTTTAAATTAATTTAATTAATCAGCTAAACATCAACGGCATTTGCTTCAAACAAGACTGAACAACTTGCCATACAGCGCGCCTAACAATCGATTTATTGCAAAACAATTCGGTCACAACTTTGTTAAGTCATTGGTTTATGCCGACAAAACAGCAATTCTTTAAAGCCAATATTCAAACCGCCATTGAACCCATACGGGATTATTTAATCGAAAAATTAACTCGTAGCCGCGATGGACATATGGCGCAAATCATATTTAAAAAATAAATGTCATGACATATCGACCAGATTGTACTAAAGAAAATGTCCATCTTGTTTTATCATTTTAAGTTCTCTTGCAGCTAACAAAAAAAATACCGATATATATTACGATGAGGTTTATTTAATATACATAAAAAATATATTTTGTAAAGTGTGTTTTACTTCATAATCAACGTTCTTGCTATTTTTAGACCTTGTTGCCCAAACGTTGTTACCGATCAATAATACCTATAGAGTTATATTTCGAAATACCTTAGTGTTTGTTTTCTCCCAAAATATATCAACAAATTCCTTCGTAATAATAAGGAAATACGCCGCACTCTATTGCGCATAATATATCGCTCCAACATTCTAACCTAGACATTTCTGATAGACTCAAGAAATCAGCAATCTGACCCTTTATTTTCATGTTTACATGTTTAGTAAAAACTAAAGAAATTTTTAAAACATTTTGAAGAAAAAACTCAAAAATAAGAACATTGTAGCATCCGTATCTTTGCCAAAATTACAATGAATCAATTATTGTATTCTTCTTGATTATCGGATAACAAAGTTATTTTTCAAAACAGGGCATTCCACTTTTTTCGTCCCACAACAAATAGCATTTTTACAGGACTGGAAATATATTTTATAAACTCGTACATGTGCACCTTTCATCAAGATGTCATTTTAGTGAAAAGAAATCAACATTAATAAGTCGTTTCGACTGTCAGGGTGATAAGAGTTGCCTTTCTGTGGTGATACAATGGCGCCTCAAGCTAGTGGCGTCATATTTGTGATATAAAAGAAAAATTGCCCTCAAACTGAGATCTTAATTCTTAAGCTACACTGTGGGTACATGTGTCCTACGCATAACTTACATAAAAATTTTAAATACTACAAAACATGGTTCTTAATGTACGTTTATTTCAAAATATACATTTATGATATTATTAATTTTGAGACTTTAAAATTAATGCAAAATAAGTATTTTTTACAAAGTACTAATGTTTATAAATAGTGCGTATTATGTGAAGGGTGTACCAACAGGCACTTCCGAAATTTGACAGTTGATAACGGCCATCTTGTTGAAGCTACATCTGACAAATTAGTTGTCATTTATTCCGGCTGTTTATCCAACTCAAATGGATGGATATATCACTCAACAACACGTAAAAATAATAAAATTGTTTTATCAAAATGGGTGTTCTGTTCGTTCAACGTACCGCACAAAAAATCATCTTCAGCAATAAGGCCCATTTCTGGATGAAAGGGTACGTGAACACAAAAAGTGTTAAATTTACGTGTGGATTTTGGGGTGGCGGCATCGTTGGTCCCGTAGTTCTTTGAGAACCACGTTGGACAAGCCATCACTGTCAACGGGGACCGCTATAGGTGGAGAATTACGAACTTCTTTTGACTTGAATTGGATGGAAACGATATGTGGTATTACAGAATGGCGCTATGTGCAACACAGCTCATGCCACTTTGGATATTCTGCAGTAGCGACTTGAGGGCTGGTCATCTGTTCTGGATGTGATGTGAACTGGCCAGCGATATAGTTCGAATTGACCCCGTTAGACGCTTTCTTGTGGGGTTTTATTAAGTCGCTAATGTATGCGAATAAGACACAAACTAAAATGGCCCTTAAAGACAACAAGTAGTAGTGTTTAGTCGTTCGTCTGGTAGACACGCGTCTTCTTTTGGTCCAAATAAATAAAATTGAAACGGGAATCGAATTTATTATTCACATTAAAAATAAAACAGAACAAGTGCCAAAAAATTAATAAACAAGATAGTGACAAATAGAAAAACACAATAAACATAAACAACTGAAAAAATTCACTTACACGAAAAATTAACAAAAACAATAAACTGAAAATAAAATACAAAAACTATAACAATTAAACAGTGAAAAAACCTGGAGACAAAACAAAAATAAAGTATTCCAAACATATACACGAATGAACAACAACAACTTACACAAAAAACAAATATAAGAAAAGGAAAAGCCCCGTTACCAGTGACGGAACGACATTTAAAATACATCAGTGCTGACACTACCAACCAGTGCTGTCACTTCGGGTCACGGTGACCGGATGAGGTCTTTCATGGCCTTTTTTCGTGGTATTGTGCTAATTCCCTTTACCATACCCGACTAAATCTTTTGCATTGTTGGTGCCATTGTGTTGGTTACTGCTAGACTGTTTGGTGATGAAGGAGTAACACTGATCACCGGCAGTCGTTCAAGCAGCGATTAGTTCAGTGGCAACTACAATACAAAAGATAGACATTTCATTTAGGTTTTCTCGCGTTAATCATGACAGGCCGATTTAGAATTAACTTCTGCAACATACGTGGTCTAAGGGCAAATTTCTTCTCTGTCTATGTTCACGTTTGTCTCCATCGGCCGGATGTTTTCGCCTTAAGTGAAACCCAGGTGTCTGAGGATGCTGACCCACAGGATTTTCACATACCTGGGTATCGCCTCATATCTCTTTTCTATCTACACAGGGGCCTTGCAATTTATATACGCAATGAAGTTGTGTACCAGTGCCAGCAATCTTTAGACACGCATGATCCCGAATTTAGCTGTCTTTGGGTTAAATTCAAAATCAGGGCACATCTTCTGCATTTCGGGTTTCTTTACAGAAGCCCAAACACGGAAAGGGAGAAGACTATACAGAACTTCGATGCCCTTTCCGACAATATATCGGGGATCCTCGAAAATTACCCGAACAGTGAAATCGTTATTGCTGGTGATTTCAATGTCCATAATTTATCGTGGCTCCGCCATTCGAGCAATACAACTCCAGAAGGCCAATATGCTGAGCTATTCGCAGCGCACAATCACCTTGCGCAATTAGTGAATGAACCAACACATATTTCATGTGTTGACGGGCACCAACGCAACACCCTCGACCTTTTTCTCACTTCACACCCTGAAAAGTATGAAATGAACATTAGCGCACCTCTCGGTAATTCGGATCATTGCACCATTTCTGCCTCCTTTTCGTTTGCGGAACTTCGAGGCGTTTCACCGCCAGTTATGATACGTTTGAAATATATTTACGAAAAGGCACGTTGGGCTGAGCTCAACGATTTCTTTCGGCATTTCAATTGGAGGCTCTGCTTCCTCGACAATGATGTCAATGCCATGGCTAAAATGGTCCAAAATATAATAATGCTTGGTATGAAAACATTCATACCATCGAAGCAAATTTCGATTAGGCCTAGACCAAAGTCTTGGTTTAATCAGACGTGCAGACTTGCAGTCAGATCCAGAGAGGAAGCATTTAGTGTCTGGCTGAATAATAAAAACGCAGATACTGATATGATGCGCAAAAGGGCAAGAACTTCGTGTGCCAAAGTGCTAAGACGTGCAAAAGCTTTGTACGAGCAGAGTCTTGGCGCTAAAGTTCTTACTGCCCCACGGGGAAGTAAAAGCTTTTGGTCATTCGTTAAAAGAGTTAAGGGAAACGCTACTTCTTCTATTCCGTCTCTTTTAAAGGCTGATCAAATATTCACTGACCCGGTTGATAAAGCTAACCTCCTAGCTGAAATGTTTGCAGGTAATTCTCACCTGCCGGAAAGCAATCAACCACTGCCCGCATCCGAGCGTGTATCCGTAACTATGCCAAAGATATACTTTCGGGCTCGTGCAGTTAAAAGGGTTTTATCGGACCTCAACATAAATAAGTCTCCTGGCCCGGATGAAATTCCGGCACTGGTCTTGTAGCAGTGCTCTTCGACGTTATCGCGTCCTCTGGCAATCCTTTTCAGCACCCTCTATCATGCAGGTGAATTTCCGTCGTGCTGGAAAGTTGCAAATGTTACGCCGATCCCCAAGAAGGGAGAGGCAAGCAACCCAGAAAATTATCGCCCAATCGTTTCTAAAGTAATGGAGAGTATGCTAAATTTCCATCTTAAGAAATATCTGGAGTCCAATATCTTACTTAACGACCGGCAATATGGCTTCCGTGGAGGACGTTCCACAGGTGATTTATTAGCCTTCCTCTCGGAAAAATGGTGTCGATCCATCCACCATTTTGGCGAAAGTAAGGTAGTGGCTCTAGATATTTCAAAAGCATTCGACAGAGTGTGGCATGGAGCACTCTTGTCCAAACTTATTGCTTTTGGTGTCGGTGATATCTTCTCTCGATTTATATCGAGCTTTCTCAGGGATCGCGCTATAAGAGTTGTTATAGACGGGATCTCATCAAACGAGTTCAAGATCAATTCAGGGGTACCACAAGGCTCCATTCTTTCTCCTACCCTATTTCTTATTTTTCTTAATGACCTCCTATGTCATACTTCAAACCCTATCCACTCTTTCGCAGATGACAGCAGTATCTGCCATTCATATTCATTCGATCGTAGGCTGACATCAACTATGATCGCGGCGACGCAGCAGAATATGAATGATTCGCTAACAGGTGACCTCACGAGAATATTGCAATGGGGTCACGCGAACAGGGTCGATTTCAATTCCCAAAAGACCCAATGCTGCATGCTAACACACCGCCGTATGCACGATCACGCTGCCTCATCTGTAAAAATGGGTGGCATAAACATTGAGGAATCAGAAGCTCTTGATGTTCTTGGCATGAAAATTCAGTGTGATGTCCGATGGACTGAGCACATTTTTCAGGTCTCAAAGGAAGCATTCAAGTGCCTAGGCTTTTTAAGGCGGTGTAAGACATACTTCACCCCATCTGATCTCCTCACTATTTATACCGCCTACATCCGACCGAAAATGGAATACAACTCTCATGTGTGGGCCGGTGCTCCAAAGACTATTTTGAAGTTACTCGACCGTGTACAAGAAAGGGCGAAGAAACTCATAGGAGACAGTAGGGTAGCCAACTCTATTGACTCTCTTGAGCATCGTCGCAACGTGGGGTGCGTTTCGTTGTTCTATCGTTACTATAATGGGATGTGTTCTAATGAAATCAGGGAACTTGTTCCCGAAACCCGGTTATTCGCGCGCACGACGCGATCATCATTAAGAGCGCATCCATTTGTGGTCGATTTGAGGGCGACTCGCACTACGCATTACAGGGAAAATTCGTTTTTTGGCCGAACGGCACGTATGTGGAATACACTACCCGCAGAGGTGTTTCCTGTCACTTTTAGCATGGGAAGATTTAAATCAAATGTCAATAAACACTACTCCCTCTATCCTCCTTCCCATAACCTAATTTCCTAGTTCCAGCACAATGCATCGCATGTGTAGGGGTCATCCCCTGAGTGCCGGTCCAAGACAAAAAAAAAAAAAAAAAAAACAAACTCTTGCCATTAGTCAAATTCAGTCTGAAATCTGCGCTAGCTATTAAAAATTGGACATTTCCGACGCGCACCACTCAGAGAAACCGTGGCGGACATTTGAACGATATTATATTCCACACATGATGTCGTCAATAGGGGTTTCAAACAAATAAAAAATTTCAATGCACTAACACTTTGTTTTATTTAAATTTAAAGATAGGAATCGCTTATTGAAAGACCCTATGTAAAATTAATATCACTAAATGTTGATTAAAATCATGTTAAATTTCTGCAATGATAATGACTTAATTTAAATTTAACACTGATTCACATTGATTTGAAAGGAAAATATTACAAAATTACCTTAAAACAAATTGATTTAATAGTTGCACAATGGTAAATGCATAAAATCCCGATTTATTTTAAAATTAAAGTTTTTCTTATTAAAGCAACGTTTAAAAAATTTCTTCTGTTTGTATAGTCGGAATTCTCAGAGAATTTTTGAGAGATTCCTTAACTTTTTCAATAATTCGACGGATTTTGAAGAAATACATATATATACATATATATATTGAAAACTAATTATCTGCAGAATATAATACTGAACGATTTTTTTCGGTTACTTTGCTATATTGGCGCAAGAGGGCGCTAAACTCAACTATTTTGTAATAAAATTTAAATTTTGGGTGCTTCAGAAAAATACCTGTAAAGACTGTATTTATTTCAGAAATTTTTAGAAATTTGGTATTTTAATTACTTTTATTTTTTTTTTTATTTTATCTGGGACCAGCACTCAGGAGAATCCCCTGCATATACGATGCATTGTGCTGGAACTATAGGAAAGGGACAGTTAAAGAAACGACAGGAGGTGAAGCTTAATTAATTATTTTACAGCTCTGCTTTTGCACGTTCTTTGTTTATAGCAGTGTTGAAGCTTCGGTTTAGTAGTCTTTTTTATTTCGCCGGGGCTACACGATACCGACGAAGGAGGACGTTCTAAATTAATTGTGCATTGCTATCAGCTGAAACCGGTATTGTTCAGTGACAAGTGACTATGCCTTCTCGCTGAAAAATTGATATTTCTTATTCCTATCATCTTTCTCAATATTCCTTATCTCTACTTCCAGCACAACTCATCGCATATGTAGAAGTCATACCCTGAGTGCTGGTCCAAGATAAAAAAAATATGTTCTATCAAATAAAAAAAATTTTAATTTTTTTTTTAATTATTACTTCGTTCACTTCAGAAATAATTACAAAATTATTATCAAACTCAAAATTTGCAGTACAGCATCGAATTTTCCTCAGATAACAATAATTTTTTTTTATTTCTACTTATACTTTTGATTTTATTTGAAGTGTGATAGTGTGAAAGCAAAATGTAATATTACTTTAGATTATTTGATAGTCGCACCAATTCTCATTGAATTTCTCTCTCACAGACTTATGAAAGTCGTATGACTTGTATTATGGTCTGAAACGGCCTTTACAATGAAACCAAATTCGTTGTATAGACTATGTATGTATGTAAAGATTGAAAGAAAAAACTTTCCCCCGTAAAATGTCATTTTTGACGTTCTTTTGGCGCTAATGGCTAGATATGTTTATATTATAAAATATTTAAACGTGTAAAGAGAAGAGTCAGGTGGTGAAGAGATAGAAGGATAGACAGCTAAATTATTGCACAACTCTGCATTTGTGTGTGTGCTTTTTTTTTTGCTGAATGCAGAATTGCTGCGTCTCTGGTGTTATGTTGACGTATTTTTTTCTTTATCAATTGAGCCTTCCTTTAATCTGATAATTCTGCATTTCACTTAGAAAAATTTTGGGAACTGTATTTGAAAGAATGTATGTACAAGAACGACACTATCAATTGACGTTAAAGTTTAGGGCACGTATAAGTCGTCTCTGCTCAAGTTATTAATATTTTTCCCAGTAGTTTTCGTTTTTGTTCCAAAGGTAACTGCAGTGTTATTAAAGTTAATAATACGCAAACATACAAACAAAGAATATAAAGCTATGTTTACACACTCATACAGGCACACCCACACAATAGCACATCGATTAGAGCACTGCTTGTATTTCCACTTAACCCCAAAAGCAATAAAGAACGCAAATAACAAACCAATAAATACAGACAAATAATTTAAAGTTCAGCCAAAGTTTATATGTAAATAATTTTTTTAAGAAATTTAAACAATCAAAATTAAGAAATGGGATAATTGGAAAAAAGGGGCCCGATTGTTAATTGCTCATGTAATTTGCTTCATTAAAATTTTTGAAAAATTTTCATTTATTCTTGGCATGTCTAAACTGAAAATCAATACGATGCACTCTAAGCGTTGTCGCATTATACGGATCTGTAAGAGTTAGTGTATTTGTATGTTGCAACAGAATGAGTAGAATACTTTTCTAATCGTCAGTAGCTACGTACGCGCAAACCGGGCGCTAATTCTGGCAGTCGTGGTCGAAATAGTTTTCGATCGGAAAGAAATGTCGATAGTACTCTTATTTCTAATTATGTCAGTCAATATTGAACGAATAGAAATATTTTGTTCAGTGTTATAAAACATTTAATTGAGTTTAAGTAATTGTAGACAAAAAAACCAAAACCAAAGATTTATAAATTGTGGCCGCTAACAAGGAGGGCGCTGTTCATCTGTGTTTGGCAATAAAACGTACGCAAAATAAAATAACAAATAAAACAATCTTCTTTTGATTGAGGCAATGTACTCTTTTCAAATCTGTCTGGTTACCGATAAAGTTTTACATATTATATTTTACTGTTATTAAGTTTTGATAATTTTGATCTAAAATGGTGAAATTATATATTCTTTTCTTGGGTTTTTATAAATGTTTAATTTATATTTTGTATTTTTATTCTTTTGTTGACAAATTACTCCATACGACTAAAAACTCGCAAGGTTGTGTTCAAATGATCGCTATCTATCGACTGCTGTCATTATAAATTTCGATACACGACTGAGAGAATCGCAAAAGTAAAAAAACTCGAACGTACGAGTAAGTATTTGATCGTATATGACTGCCAGAATTAGATCCTTGATCAGCTGATAATGATAGCCATAGATAACAATTTGTATTTTATTTGCAATGTTATTGATAAAAACATTCTTATCGTTGCTTCAAAATAAAAAAAAGTCTCGTACCTTGAGAAGCAGACAGCATAGAATGCATAGAATGCGATGATGCGAAAATGAGTGTTATGATCTTAACTTTACTTCGTATTCAAAAGCATTGAATGTATAATACGAAATATTGAAATGACAATAGTATATGTGCATAAGAAACATATTAGTCCAACTCAAATTGTCTTGCATCATTGCATTTTTAAATAAACTACAAAGAAAATCATACTTTATATTTACCATCGTTTGCAACACTTATTTCCAATGTGACAGTAAACAATAACAAAAAATTAAATAAATAACAAAATCAAACAAATCAAATGCATCAATCGATGCATTATTGGAAAATTGCTTCTTGAACTCTTCGAGCTTATGGCTGGCACCAACAAAATTTGTGGCATTGTCGCAATATAAGCGCTGGGGAATACCTCGTCTGCCTACAAATCTTTTCAAACAAAGAAGAAATGTGTTAGTAGATAAATCTGATACTACCTCGATGTGGATAGCTTTCGATGCGAAGCAAACGAAGATGGCAACGTAGGTTTTGTAGGGTGGCTTTCCTCTGATTCTGTACGATGTGTAGAATGGCCCACAAAAGTCGACGCCAGTGACTAAGAACGGTTGTTGAACGATCGGCAGGGAGGTTACCCATAATTTGCTCCATTAATTGAGGTTTATATTTAAAACAGTGCACGCAGTTACGGACCACTTTTCTGACCAGCTCCCTTGCGTTAACGACCCACAGTTGTTCACGAAGTATACCCAAAAGCGCCTTGGGCCCAGCGTGTAAATGTTTTACGTAGAGGTACTTTATTTATAAAATGGTAAAATGATGATTTTTCGGGAGTAAAGCTGGAAATTTAACATCATAGGAAAATGATGAATTCGCTAGTCGGCCTCTAACTCGAAGAATAGGTATCGATTTTTTGTAGCTAGGCATTTGTTGTACGAAGGGAGATAATTTTTGTACACTTGGCTGTAAGATTTCTCCATTTGAAAGACGATCGATTTCAGTGTTGAATGTCGATGAATTGATATCGTGAACGACTTTCCAAAACGCTAATTTCAATTCTTCGGCAGTGATAAACAAATTTCTTTTATCTTTATAAAACAAGCGATAACATGAAGGATACGAAGATATGATGAATGTGTGGTGACAATCTGCGATATTATGGACGTTTTGATGACAAGTGTTTTAAACGATGACTTTTTCATTTCTTCTGCAGGTAATGTCGGCAAAGACGAATTGTCCTTTGGCCAATATTTGTCGTCTTTTTTCAAAAATTCAGGTCCATCAAACCATTGGGTAGATGATATTTCGGTAACCAGGCAGCCACGCAACACAACATCAGCTGGATTTTGCTTTGATGGGACATGTCTCCACTCTATGCCTTGAGTAATGTTTTGAATCTCTGAGACTCTATTAGCAATGAAGCACACAAACGATGACGAATGATTTTTAAGCCAGCTAAGGACTATCTTAGAGTCTGACCAGAATATAGTACGATGGTTATATAGTTGAAATTTGTGACGAATTTTTGACCAAGTTCGACTCAATATTAAGGCAGCACACAGCTCCAGACGAGGTAACGACTGCCGGACGACTGGCGCAACCTTGGACTTAGCAATCAATAAAGTAGATCGGAAACCATTTTTGTCAGCCACTCTGACATATATGCAGCAACCATAAGCCAACTGAGACGCATCGGCAAATCCATGTATATCAAACATTGAATCTGGAGTTGTTTGAACGAATCGTGGTACTTCTAATTGGTTAATATATATTAAACTCTTTTCGATTTCTGTCCATCGAATTCTCAACCGGTCGTTCAATGGCGAGTCCCAATCGAGTTGCTGTTTCCACATTTCCTGAATCAATATTTTACACGTGTAGGCATAATACTCCTTCAACATAGCAGTCGTTTTAGTTTAATATACTTCTAAATATGTTATAAAGTACAATTGACATAAGCATTATTAAAACTCAAACAAGTTGTTATAAATTGTTGCTTTTCACTGTAATACTACAAAAGTTTAATTTCTTAAGTATATAAGTAACTCTATTATATACTTGCCTACCATTGCATACCGTTAGGTGAGAAGCAACAGTTTAATATTTTCATACCTAATGTACTGTAGAATAAGAACAATAACATAACGAAATTGAATGTATAAAGCAGAAGATGTGAAATAAAAGAGTCAGTTGCGATTGAGCAGAAGACAAGAGCAGACTAAACACGAAACTACGATTGGACTTAACAGCCCAAGCACATCGAAAATTCTTGCTACAACAGATAAAACCGCCCTTTTTGTTGGAACTTCAAGATGTTGAGATTCAAATCGGAAGCAAAATAAATCTTGATTCGGTTTCCAATACATTCCTAAGGCTTTCGTGATTTGTTCGTTATTAGATTTTATTTTCATTTCTTGATTAGAGTATGCACATTCTTGTACATTAGAACTCCATTTTGATAGTGCCAAGCCACACCTTTCTAAAATTTCAACAACTTCTGCTTTCTTTGCCGATAATGCGGAAATGGTTGGTTCTCCAGTAAGGATGTCATCTACGTAAAGATCTTGCTGAAGAACCTTTGAGCCCAACGGAAACTCTAGCTTAAAAGTATCGGCTATAAAAAAGAGGCTGCGTATGGCCAGAAATGGCGCAGATGAGGTGCCATATGTTATTATGTTGAGCTGGTAAATATCTATAGGGTCGTCTACATTTTTTCTCCACAAAACTAATTGAAAATTACGATCCCTCTCGTCCACTAAGAACTGCCGATACATCTTACATATATCGGCTGATAAGGCAAACTGATGAAGACAAAAAGAAAGTACTGTGGTTATCAAACCCTGTTGGATTGTAGGTCCCACCATTAATGTTTCATTTAAAGACACATGTGTTGATGTTCGGGCCGAAGCATCGAATACCACTCTTAGTTTAGTTATTGTACTTTGTGGCCGCAAAACTGGGTGATGTGGAATTACATAATGTGGTACATTCAATACTTCCAAACTGACTTGAGTCATATGGTTAAGAGCGATGTATTCTGCCATAAACTCAATGTACATTTTTCGTAATGACTCATCTTTCAAGAGTCGTTTTTCTAAGTATATAAGCCGACGACGTGCGGTTTCAAAAGAATTGCCTAAATGAGTAAAAGAAAGTTTAAAGGGTAGACGTACCTTAACTCTTCCATTCTGATCGAAAACAGTATTCAGTGTAAAGTGTTGCTCACATTGACTTTCTTCCTCTGTTAGTAGTGGTGAAGTTTGGGCAAACTCTTCGATTTCCCAAAACGACTTTAATATGGAATCTAATTCCTGGTAACTCGTAACGACATTACACAATGCGATGTGATTTTGTGGTACGGAATCAATTCTTCCCCCAACAATCCATCCGAGAGAGGTATTGAGCATATGTGCAAGACCCTTTCCAAGAGAGATTTTGTCGACAAGAATTAAATCGAAGAATAGTTCGGAGCTTAACAATAAGTCTATGCGTTGAGGCAAGTGAAATTGCGGGTCAGCAAGTTCAATTCCTTCAGGAATATTCCAGTTACTTATGTCACACTGTTCTGATGGTTGAACAGATGAAATTGACTTCGTGACAGCAAATATGGATGTAAATTCGACGTCATCGAGACGAGATTTTAGTGTTGCTGAAACCTTATACTTTAGTTGTGTATGGAGATCTGAAACTCCTACGACTTCTTGATATGAGTTGAACTTTTTAAGGCGAAGGCGATGTACTGTTTCTTGCGTAATTAGGTTTATTTCAGAGCACGAATCTCCAAACTATCTTTAATGAGAACTATTGCTGTTGGTAATATGTTACAATAATGACTGCGAATAATATTTGATGAATTTGTTGTTACGTGAATTGATGCTCTGCTTGTTGAGGGGTTTAACGATGAAGCATATGGATTGGGATTCGACGACGAAGAGTTTTGGTTGGAATTTGATTGATTTAAAAATGACGAAGATGGGGGAACGATCGGCGATTGCTGATGTGATGCTTGATGTGACGACGAACTCGATAACGAAGGTACTTGAGATGATAAAGTTGGGTTAGCTTGAGGTACACTTTCGTAATTAGAATAGTGTAAAGTTGTGGGACACACGACACTTTCGACAGCGAGAATTTGATGAACACTTCGCCACCATATGACCTTTATGAAGGCAATTAATGCATAATTTCGAACACTTTACGAAGTC
Source organism: Dexiosoma caninum (assembly GCA_963924685.1). Lineage (NCBI taxonomy): Eukaryota > Metazoa > Arthropoda > Insecta > Diptera > Tachinidae > Dexiosoma > Dexiosoma caninum. The sequence continues at coordinate 48,322,974 of OZ004729.1, read as the reverse complement.
AAATCGACGAGGAACTGACAAGGATAGATATGAAGCACAACTTCCAATAAAGTGCTCCTTACTTTGGCAATATTCACATAATGTTTGAGAAGTTACGAAAGATGATGCAGAATTTCTAAATTTGGGCTTTGGTATTTCAGGATTGGGTTCTTTGGAACGGCTTTCTAAAAATTGGCATCGACGGCTGAGAATATTATAACAAGGCAAGGTCTTAAATTCCTGCTTTTCATCATATACTGCCTTGGATCCTGAATTAATTTTCGATAGTAGAATATGAATGATAATGGCGTTCATGACGTCCAATTCGGATCCCAGTGACAGCAAAGAACTTCTTAAAGCAGCGACTTTGTCCAAGATTGCTCGCAGTTCTGCAGCGTTTGATTTATTAATGGGCGAAATCGAAAATAGCGAATTTACATGATCAATAAAGATCAATGACTTATTGTCGTAGCGTTCTTTCAAACGGTCTAAAACCTTTTTATAATTTTCTTCAGTCACGGCATATGGTTTTACCACTGCAAGTGCTGGGCCACTAAGGCAATTTAATAAATAGTTAAATTTATCAATGGTTGCGATACACGGTTCTTCATGAACGAGTGTGGTAAATGTACTAATAAAACGAGAATATTCCGAGTATTTTCCATCGAAGGTAGGAAGCTTTAATTGGGGAAGACGATATTGATGAGAAAGCGATGAAGTTGTAGTGTTCAAAAAACTTGGCTCATCATGAGTGAACGGCCGCTTTTTTTCCAATAAATTTACCATAAAAGCTTTTGTTTGTATAAAAATTTTGACAAAATCTGAACGTCCTTCATCTGATGGATCCAATTTTTCAATCTGAGTTTGGATATGGCTTATGTGTGTAAAATATGATTCGAGAATTTGAAGCCTGCATTTAATTATAGTGTAATCGGAAGCCGGACCTTCCTTTTCTATTTTTGTTTTCAATTTTAAAATATTTCGTTTCATTACGCTTTTTTGGGACTTTAATGTGGGCAAATCCAAAGACTTCGCAGAGATATTTTCCCCCAGTTGTGAAGTGTCTGTTTTTTCGGTACTCATTTTGTTGTTAAAGTTCAAGAAATTGGTACTAGATTTAACAACTCGATAAAAGTGGTGCCAACACTGATTGCAATGCGAAAATATACGTTGTTATGTTGTGTGTTGTGTGTTTGCTGACGACGAAAACGTTTGAAACCTTTTCTCTGCCAACGATGATGTTTGATGTTTGAAGTGTGCTGTCTATACTAATGAAGGTGGAGTTCTTGACGATGATGATAACGAAGATTTAATGATGATGCACCGAACGATAATATATTTATGATGATAAAGAGACAATGACATTGAATATTACCTTTGCTATTTTCTTTTATTTAATCATACATTTGCTTTAAATAATATGACTTTCTTTGGTGTTTCGAGTGAATTTAATATCATTTATAAATAATTAAAGTGATTTGATTTTGTGACTACAATGTAGAACGTTTTTGTTTTTTAATAGAACCACTAACGGTCCTGTCACGGTCGCCAATTTATGTATACGAAGAAATAAATTACTTTATTGTTTGTTTGATGCGTTTCAATCGATGGTTTTAAATTCACACTCTTGCAAATGAATTTGATTTTTATTTTAAGCTTAAAATACATTAGCATATATGTAACAAAGTAAATGATTACAGTTATGAATTCAGCGAATCTTTACGTATAGTCATATACATGTGTAATGAGAGAATTTAGGAACAAGTTATTTAATTTTGAGAGCATTAAAGCAACAAATTTTTAGTTATAAATAGAAAGGGAATAATAGTCAAAATGTATTAAGTACAAAATTGTGACTATACAATACCATTTTTTACAAAATATACAAAGAGCTACAATCAAAATATGCATTTAAACGAAGATATGCAAAAATATGTATTTTACAAAGAGGAAGGTTGTAAAAATATGTGTTTTGTTCTCCTGAAGCATGAAATGAAATTTTTAAAAATTCATGTAAGTCTCAGAATTGTTTTTTAATTGTTTCATATTTTACAGAAATTATGGTGGCAAAATCTTTGGCCTATGCTGCAGTCAGAAATTTACAATGGCGAAGTGTTGGCCGCAGTTTTACATCCAGTTCTCACTCTTCTACAGGATTCCTCACAAGCAGAATATGAAGCTATTATGGCGCCAACAATGAAGTGAGTTAACAACAATTTAATTCCCAATAGTCAATTATGCATTAATTCCTATGAGGGGTTTAACACACAAATATCTCTTCAAGTTTAAAATTTTTCCGTATGCTTCTGACTCTTTCTGCTGCTAATTGGTAATAAAAGTATAAAAACTAATTTGACCGCAAATATGGGAAATTATAAAAAGAATGTTGCATGCGGATGCATGCATTATTAAACAATATTATGTTTGGCACATCTAATTTCACATCGAAAGTAATTAAAATTGTGATTATAATATGTACACATATTATGGTAGAGTTCTACCAAAATAAGTAAATTTCAAACAAAGTGAAAAAAAAGAAACACAAAGCACATAAAAGATGGTGCCGTCAATATTGTTATAAGCCTTTCAAGTTCGCAGAGCTGGAATGGACTGCAATCACATCTAGCATTCATGATGGCTAATATTGTGATTGCATTCGAAATAGTAAATTGCTTTGAAATTGAAATCATGAAATCAATGCGTAACAAACGATTGAATCAAATGCAATAAATAAAGCTCATTCTTCTAGAAATGAAACTAGAAATAAGACAACAAAACCATTAGTCCAAATTAAAGAAAATGCATATATTTTTTTTATTTTTTTTAATCTTTCCAAATAAATATATTTTTATTTTTTTTTTTATTGAATGTTTTTGGTAAAATTTAACAATTTTGTCCGAATCAATAAAAAAAACCAATGAAAGAAAAAAGTTCAGATTTGAGTCCTTTTGGATTTCATTTCGACGGCTATTAATGACGTAAATCGGGGCTCCAGTGTAGTATATTATGTCTTTGATTGTTATATCAGGGGATATTGATTGAAATCGCATGATTTCAACAAAAATTCTATTGCTATTAATGATTGCAAAAAATATGATTTCAAAATTATTTCAATCACCATAGATTGCAATTTTGGCGAGATTTCATTGTGAAATCAAAAAATTTTATCAGTTTGACTGCAATCCCAATTGATTGTAGTTTTCAAATCACTGCAATCTCGATATAAAAATCAACCATTTTCTACCAGGTATAGACCGATGAAAAGGAAGCTAACACTCTCGAACCAGTGGTCATTAGATTTTTAGAACCGAATAGAAGGATTTGAACCAATATTATATTTATTCAATATTCAAGAGGAAGTCAAGAGTATTATTTTTAAATACTTTTAGTTCAGAATCATATTTTTTGTTTGGCTTTATAATAAAATTAATTTCTTTTTATAATCAAATAAATAGAGTTGATAAAATTTTTAAGTTTTTACTCTTCACTGTATGAATCTAAAATGTTCATAATTACAGTCAAAATGTATGCAGAAGACTAAAATGTCATAAATTTTTTATGCAAACGAATTTCATAAGATTTTCATAGAAAATAATTATTAACCAACCTTTTAAATCATTTAAGACTTTCTTGCGTCATCTTTTTCATTGAAATTTTAATTCAATTAATTCGTTATGATGAATTATTGGATTCGAAAAACTTCATGATGAATTAAAATTAATTTCAAGTTTAAATTTTTTATGTATATCTACTGCTAAAGCGATGACTCTGTAGCCTGAGGCTATAACTTCAAACCCTGTCTGTACTAGTAGATATTTACTTGCATTGGTGTCCTTGCCAACATACGTTACAGCGTGCTTCTTCCGTGGCAATGAAAACGTAGCCGAAGTAAAAAATACGTATTAAAATATTCGCTTTATAAAAAAATACCCATTTCCTAAGAAGTAAACCCGCAATGTTATGATTGTTGGTAGGCGCATTAATGGATCATGTGAAATAGTTATTCAAGAAAAACTAAATTTTTAATATACCACGGGATAAAAAGTAGAAAGTAATTTTCTTTCGTTAATACATCGTACGATAAATTTATTTTGAACAAAAATAGTTGCAAAAAAAGTTGGGTGATTATTTACTGACTTTGTGTGATTTAACATTTTGAAATATTTGTTCATAATGAACGTTTTGTTCTTCGCGTATATCAAATACCAGGCTGGCGGATGAAAGATTTTCTGCATAGCCGGCATTAAGAACTTTTTCCGCCCCGTTTGTCAAATACCGGCTTCACGGATGAAAGGTATTCGGCTTAGCCTGCAAGCGGCCGGTCTTAAAGATTTTCCATTTATTTAAAATTTGGCATTTGTTCATTATGAAGATAACTGAAATATTTAGAAATGTTAAATCACCGAGAGTCGTCCCACTTTTTTTACAAACATGTTTGGGGGTCCCATTATTTCTGCGGTTTGGGTGGTTATTGCTACAGATTTCGTGTAACTCTTCATAGTGATGAATCACCCAAAATTTTGGGACATTGCTCATTTTGAACTTTGGGCTATTGTTGAAATTTTTTTTTGATTTGGTACAGTTTTTTGGGTGTTTCGTCAATGTAACGGTACAGCCGATTGTAAACTATTATAGTACTCAACATTGAGTTCAGTTATATGATAATACCAAAGCAACAATCATATTGGTACCTAAATATGTGGTAGAGGGAATTTTTACAGTTGTAGTTAGGGAAAAACTTGGCCAAAACTAAAAACAATCAAACAATTAAATTTTTTTTATTCAAGTTTTTTTAATTTATTTGTGAATATGTAAACGTAATTACATGTTTTTTTCGAAACCGCGGAGAAGATATTAAATATAAAACATTTTTATATCAAATATCTGACATACCAACTGGTATCAGACTGCACGCTGCAATTGTGGTAGTTTTTTAATCCATTTCGCAAATAAACTTTTACCAAAAATCAAATTTAAAAAAACATGCCCGGTTGCAAGCATACTTGCATATTATAAATCTTCTATAAAATAACAAATTTGACAGGCATCCACAATTACATATGATGCCAGGTACACACTTGGGACGAACAACGAACTTCGTCTAGCACAACGATTCACAACGGTAATAATTCGGTGCGTAAATTCGCACACGTAATGGCGCACAATTATTTGAAAAAATTACAGCAGTCATAATCAGTAACGTCGCCGTATAAAAAAATTACTAGAAAAAATTAAACATTAAAAAAAAGGAAAAAGCAATTTTAAGAGAAATAATTGTGTATAATTGTGTCCCAATTGTGTTCCTAACATTAATATTTTTGGCATAAGTAATTTTTTACAATCAATTGTTGAAACGGTTCAGCGTGATTTTTTTTTCTTAAAATGGGGGAAGTAACATCTATTGAAAAGAGGAGAGCTATAACTTGTCTATTTAAAAGTGGCAAAAGCGAACAAGAAATTTCAGAAATTGTGGTACTTAGCTCCTCAACTGTCGAAGACATCATCAAAAGGTATTATCCATGAAAATAGGATAATAAATAATGGTACATCTGCACCAACTAAAATATTTAGTGATGCAAATGAGAGGTGGATATCTCGCAAAGTTAAACAAAATCCCCATCTTAACGTTCTAAAGTTGACGGTTGCAGCTGAAAATGAATCAAATTTTCATGGAAGGGCATCCCGATACAATCCTTTGATTAAATAGAAAACGCAGAAGAAAGTTTTGTCAACAATATTTAAACGAATATATTCCGTTCTTAAAGTCAGTTATTTTCGCTAATTTAGTTTATTCAGATCAGATGGAAAGTCTTTTGATTCACTTCACATCCCTAGCAAAACAGTATTGATTTTTTTAGAGCTTTAATTTTCTGATATTACGGTGATACATTAGCGGGGTAGAAACAGAGATCTGGTGCATAAATACTAGAACGGGATACTTGGAGTCAATGGCCAATGACAAGAACATTGACATGTCATTTTTAAAGATCTAACTGAAAATATCACAGATATAACGAACGAAAAGTTTAAAAAAACTATCCCCACATTCGGCAAAAAAATAATTTTTTCGATTTTGCCTTGCAAAATAACTTTATATTAGAGGTTGTACGGGGATTTTTTTAGGTACCGTCTAATGTTCATCCTGAGATTCTCTGCATACGTAAATTTGATATCCCCTTTCAATAGAATTTCTTGTTTGAGGGTATGTAGCGCATTCCGAACTGTGTCGGATCAATCCGTGCACGAAAGATACCCATCCAATTGGATGGCGTGGGGAGGTGTGACAGATTTTAGTTCACGTAGGTGGCAGGAATGTTGCTATATAATTGAAAAAGGAAAATGGACTTATATATTGATTGGTATATGGCTAAACTGAAGAAATCGTGACCTGAATTATTACAGCACTTAGTTTCTGAGTAGCCCTTGCTGCTTCAGGTCGTACTTGTACCGTTTCAGATGCGACAATGTTGTGTTTTGTTCAAATTTTAGTGGCCATATTTATTTCTCTGTCGGCGATTTCAGAAATTGATATCAAATTTATAGCGAAATTTTAGAGCGTGGCTTTAGACCGGACAGCATAATTCCGATTATGTTCGATTCGGGGTATAACTAGGCGAGTGTATATAACTTTGTGAATTTGGTTCTATAGGAATTAAGTAGGTAAAATTGGATTCGTAGAGAGATCTTTGCCAGGATCTTTCGAATATTCCATCTCTTTAAATAAGAACACAGAAGCCACCTGGCAAGTGGTGAAATGTATGAAATCAACAAAGAGCACTGATGATATAATTCTCTCGTCACGAACCTTAGTCGGATTTGGAGTTCATAATAACAAAAAATATACGAAAACTAAGGAAAAAACATTGATGTATAGATATCACACATAACTTGGTAAATATGTATTTATGTACGTTTCGATGTACATTTTCTTATTTTTATATTAATCACATTTCAATTTAATATTATTTTTGCGATCCTTTTTTTTATTTGCATAGAAAAATTTTATGAACATGTAAAATTTCTGCTATTTGAATCAATATTTCTTATTACTTGTAGTTTTACTTAAATTATTTCATTCAAATTTTCTTTTCCAAGAATCATTTTAAATGGACCTAAATCTATACAAGCAACTGTTACTTTACTCGAGAATTTGCATTTGATTATTGAGAAAACACTTACGGAGGATGTTACAACGGATATTATGCCAATGTTATTTGCATCCTTTGATAGTTCAACCATACAAGTACAGGTAAGTCGGTGTAATCATATCTGCATACGTACTATTTTTCCCTTATTGTAATTAATGTAGAATTTATACGAAATGCTATTTAAGATAAAGTCACACGCACTTACATATGTAGACAACAGTATTTAATACTCTACATATATTTTTAGCAAAAATGCTGCCAATACTAAATGAAATTTTTTATATCGTAAAGATAAGTTTACAAAATCAAAAGAGTTTTGAAATAATTTCATAATATTGAGTAGAGTATATTTTTCCTGTGTACACTTTGTGTTTAACTTTTTAATTCTTGGTAGTTTTGGCAATGAACAAATCAGTTAAGCCCAAAAAAAACTGGAATCCGATAACAATAAAAAAGTTATTACTTATTATTGATATTTTTTCAACAATTTCCGTGTATGCAGATCGATTCAAATGCCTTTAACATTCACAAAACACTATGATTTCATATTACAATTAACCATAAAAAGTCAAAAGCGTAGGCCATTTTATTTCTATATTTTATTGAAAACATCGAAATATATGAAATGCCAACACTTAAAAGGATGCTGTTGGCGTTAATGGATTGACTCGTGAAGCAATACAGTATAATAGAAAAGATTTATATCTTCATCGTTTATGTTTAACGCCGGTGCTGCACAATACCGACGAAGAAGGGCGTTCTGATGTGATTGTGGATTTCCGTAATACCAGTGCTATGCATTACATACGTAAGGATATTCCCGGAGCATTGATCCAGGAAAACAATGTAATAGTTTCAAAAACAAAAAGATATACGGACCTCTAAAAACAAATCCCCTACACCCTATAATAATGGGAAAAGTACGCGTTATTTTAGATGAATGGAGGTTGCGGCCGTTGAGCATCTTTCAAACTTCTTCAAAATAAGCGCTCGCACTGACACCATACTGAAATATTTATTAGCAAATGTATTTTTTTTTCCAAATCATCCAAATGATATGCAAAGTTTGTCGTTCGTCCCAGTTGTGTTCACACAATTATGTTTTAACTCTTTACAAATCTCATCCAGCTATTTGTTTATGTAAATATTAAATTATGAGTCTAATATTCTCTTTCTGTAGCTTATTGCTATTTCTATTAATTACAAATATTTATTCAATTATTGTTAAATGTTTTCAATCTGCTCTGATTTACTCTGTTGGTTTGGTTAAGAAGCCTGCCAGCCATAAAATTACTTTTCAGTTTCGATTTGCAATAAATAAATTGCCTTTCTTTGGCGGTTTGTAAACTTACGAATCCAAAATTGGAAATTTCATTAATATTCTCTATTTGTGAAAAAATTTATGGAAATTTTTCTGTTTTACACCTCACAAGGAATTTTATCCTTTTCATTGCTCAGTGGGGAATTTACAAGGTGTAGAATATTGTACTATTGATTTTTTTTACATATTTCAATACTTTCAAAGTTTTTACACAATTTTTTGCACCTTTTCAATTGTACAATTTAATTTATTATTTGTAGGTTGAAATGTATACTATATAACCACATACGTACCTATGTATGTATGCATAAATATTGTCTTTTTTTATTTTAGAATGCAGCCGTAGTTGCGGTAACAAATGTTTATGATAATATTACAGAAGCGTCAATTAAACGTATGGTTTTGCCAAAAGTTAAATCTGTTTTTGAAAAGAATCTAACAGATCCGAAAATTGTGCAAAATGTATTAATATGTATTGAAAGTCTCATGGATAGAATGGATAGGATGGAGGTGAGCTGCAAAAGCCAACTTTTAGCAGAATTAAATATATTTATCAATTCAAATACAATCATTTAATTTATATAAAATTTATTTATTTTTATTTAAAGGCTACCGAAGAAATTTTAACGATACTTGCTGGTGTGGAAATACCAGATCCAGATTTAATAATGCGTTCTGTTCGTAAGTAATAATAATACTTCCCTTTTTTTCCTTACTCGTACTCGTACTCGCCCAAAACCCTAAAATAAATATTAACGACTCCTACTACATCTTCTTTATCGCAAATGTTTTAAATGTTGCTAGTGCATACATACATACAATATAACCGCATTAACATTAATAAAGTATAATGAAATTTTCATTCATTTAATTTGCAGGTATTTACCAGCGTATGTTCTTTGATGTTTCGTATAATTTAACAACTGAAGCAATTGCCAATAATGTCCTGCCCCTACTGATACCGCATACCATAAATCCACATTTATCTTTGGAACAATATTGTCTTTTACTCGAGGTTGGTACAAATATACAAGCAATATCCAGCAAATATTAATTTTCCAGCTTCAATATAAAATTGTTCGTACATCCCATACATATGGACATACATATGTATGTACAGACATTAAGGGGGCAATCATTTGTAAGCAAATAATTTTTTGTTCGAATTTTGAGGGAGACAGGACGGAATATTACAGAATTAAGCGATAAAACGGTTTGTAAGTCAGTTTGACACAAATTAATTAATTTAATTACATTAAATAATGTCAAATCCTAACGAGTATCACAAATGTATATATATATTATATAATATAAATATTAAATTTTGCATATCTGACCTTTGACCTCGATCCGCGTTCCTAAAACGTTGTTCGATTTTCCTCAAATTTTCAGCACTGAACTTTTACAACATGTATCACAATATTTCGAACAGATCATTTTGAAATGAAATAACAAAAATTCGGCTGTCATCCTAATGTAAATATGTGCAATATACATTGTACATAGTTGTATCCATAAGAAAATTAGCGGAATGTATGTACATACTTATCGTTCCATAGCGCACGATAATAAATTAACATTCGTTTTACATTAACATATCATATTCGAAATAGTAGGTGCACTCACGCTTTTGTATATTTGACTATGCAAACAAAAATAATTAATATAAAATAACGGGGAGTGTGTAGGTGATAGAACAGCTGTCACATTATTCAATTGGCCATTATTATGTTTAAGTTTTTTCCGTGTGGCTGTGTGTGGTGTGTGTTTTCATAGTTCTTTTTTATGTGTACAGTCTGACAGCAATTAGCCATGAAAAGTTGAGTTGCTGTAGTCAACTTCTCTTGCGTACACTTCATTTATAAGCCTTGATACGAAATCCATAAAACAAGACATGTTTAAAATTACCGAAGTAGTCAAAAGCCTTAAATAAGCCGTTTTTAAAATAACGAAAGACAACACTGAAACGTTGTCATATGTAGCTGGTACTTTTAATTGCGCTTTGGATTGTTTCTTATCGCGCTTTAATACTATTAATAAGCAGCAGATTCTGATAAGTTCAAATTCTACAAAAACTGTAATTTCATGTAAATTATTTTATCATAATGCAATTGAATTGTAGTTATTATTACTTCTTTTTGTTTTACGATTAAATAAATAACCGTAACCTAGTGCATGAGCATTAGTCTTATCAATCTAGAGGTGGGAGTTCGATTCCCGCCTATCCCCTAGGTGTTTCTTAGCGTATCACAATGAGCCTAAGCTCTGGCCTAACTGGGGCGTTGTCTTTCGGGAAGAGTGCGCCACCTAACCTAACTTATACGAATTTTGTGGAATAATATCACTTTCATACTAATTTTCTGGATGTTGTTTATTTTATTATTTTACCCCTTCTCTTTGAAGGAAGCGGGGAATTTGTATCACATCTTCATCGGCTTCAACTTGTCGTGAGGGTACCACGTAATTTTATTGTGCTCCGTATAAATCTTGAAATCTAAATACATATGTACATCAATTAAAAGTCTATCTGTGTTTTGTTCGAGTTACCCGATTGTTCCTGATATTATTATCTGAATAATTTATTTTGTTTTCAACATTGAATTATTTTGTTGTTTAACCCTCCTTTACTTAATATGATGAGAGAGAAAATATAAAATTTAAATGTAAACAGTACAACTTATAACAACAAATAGTAAACATTTAAAACTGTGTTTTTGTCGTCAGTGCTAAAAAAAAAAAACAAAAATAAGGAACATATGTATGTAGAGCCGTTTGTGAAAATAATAGCAACTACAAATCGGATTAATTTTTGGGTAAACATTATTATACCGTTGGTTCCTGTACTAAATTGACACTATAAAAAATTTACTTTGTTCGTGGACAATAAAAATATATTTCCCAGCAATCAAATTCGTTATGGATTGTTTAAATAAAAAATGCAATGTTTCCGCTGATGACCGCATGGTAACATGTTGGTTGTGCTTTGAACTTTGCCATATAAAATGTGCCAACCTCAAATCGCGTGATGCAGATGCTATTTCCGACCCAGCCAAAAATTTTCACTGGTCTTGTACTAATTGTAAGAGCATTGGCATTGAATTTTACAATTTTTTTAAAAGTTATCAATCCGACTTTGTTGGTATTAGGAAGGAGTTTTAAATACTGCAAGACAAACTTGTTAAATATGGGGACCTTTTTTCTAAGTTCACTGCGTTGGAAAAGTTCTCCACGTCTCCTAAGCAGAGAAGCAAATTGGCTAATAAAGCTTCATCAACCGCAGGTCGTAAATCTCCTATTCAAAAAAGAAGTGATGGTTTTCCTACCGTTAATGTGACTTCGCCTAATGGAATCCGCAGTTTGTACTTCTCCCATTGTAGCCAGAAAGGACGCTGTTGCTGCCGTTAGTATTACATCGTCTAATGGAAGTCCTATTTCGGAACCAGCCTTAAGTGGGATTCAAACTGATAATATGGTTCCGATTCCGATACGCTATTATGCTCTTAGTAATGCTGGCTCCTCTAATGCTTCCTATAAGTCTTCTATTTCTACAGTGTCGCCGAAGCCGCTTCGTGCTCTTCCGTCCAGAAAAAAGAGGAAAACTATTTTCGCTACAAGTTTTGTCGATGATACTTCTATAATTGATATTGAGTCGCACATTAAAATAAATATTGGCAATAAGACGTACAAGGACATCCAAATATTTATGATTAATTCATCTACCTAAGTATCATTTAAAATTATTGTTCCGGAAGATATCTTTGATGAAGTAGTAAAACCAAGTTTTTGGCCTGAAAATATTTTTGTTCGTGAATTTATATATCGTAATGATGACAGAGTTAAGCCGACGCATTCTAATTCTATTGCAGAAATCTGAATAGTGTTGACGCCTCATCATGTAGCAGTCGTGATTTGGTTGAATCTAGTACTTTATCGTCAATCAGCATAGCTTACCAAAATGTTAGGGGTATGAACACAAAATTCAAATCGTTTTATCTTCAAAGTTTTGATATGGAGCATAATATTGTAGTGCTTACGGAGACTTGGCTTAGAAGGAGTTCAACAAATAAAATTAATAATTCCGAGATAATGTGTAGTAAATTCCAAATTTATAGACGCGATAGAGAAGGTAAAGAAGGTGGTGTATTAATTGTCGTACCTGCTTTTTTACCTTCCGAAGAAATAATTCTTAATGGAGTTCCTGAAATTGAATTTATTGCTGTATGTGTGAAAGTGGGAAGTATATCGTTGTTTATTACATGTTCTTATATTCCACCTGCTTCAAGCCTGGAAGTTTATGAATTACACTCAAGGGCTATTAAACTCGTAACAAACTTATCTAAGCTTGGTGACTCTATTATTATACTTGGTGACTTCAATCTCCCAAATATCGTGTGGAATGAAAATGAGGATATTAATTGCTTTACACCTTCCTTTAATTTCGAGACTACTCCTAATATTATCGATGGCATTGTTGACCTAGCGCTTTTTCAAATTAATGGTATAAAGAATTGTTTAAGTAATCATTTGTTGATCTGGCATTTGTTAATAATCCTGAAGACTTTGACATTAAGCGTATAAATCCATTATTATTGCCTGAGAATTCATATCATCCTACGATCAAATTGAGTATGTTCGTCCAAACAAAATTGCCAGTAGAATATGAAGTAAATCATGTAAAAATTTTTGACTTCAAACATGCGGATTTGTCTAAGTTAACTGGAAATTGGTTTACATATCTTCCTTGTAACAACCCTCATAAAATTGATATATATCTTAAACAGTTTTATACTGACTTATTTAATTGCTTTAAAAAATCGATCCCAATAGTAAGGATAAAAACCCCGAATGGCCCGCCATGGAATACAAAATACCTTGCAAGTTTAAAAAATGTAAAAAATAAGCATTACAAAATATTTAAAAGATCTGGTCTATGCTCTGGCTACGCCATGTATTCCGTATCTAGATCGGCTTATAATTTGCTAAATGGCCAATGTTTACATCATTAAAATAAAGTCGGGCTTGAAGAGAGATACACGGACGTTTTATCAGTTTATCAATTCGAATTGTCGAATTTCGGGATATCCAATGGTGGTTAAACTTGGAATCACTGAATCTTCAAATGGTTCGGAAATTAGTGATTTGTTTGCTAATTTCTTTTCAACTTCATACTCAACGAAGGTGTGGAATGACTCATCGGAATATCCATATGTTATTCCTGAAGCGAATAACATTACTTCTCCAAGACTTGATACCTCTACAGTTTTAAATGAGTTGCAAAATTTTAAGTACTCTTATAAATATGGCCCCGATGGTGTTCCCAGCAGTATACTTAGAGAATGTTCAGCACAGTTATCTATGCCTTTGGCGTACATGTTTAACATGTCAATATCATAAGGGTATTTTCCGAAATTTTGGAAAGAGTCTTTTATAATCCCGCTGTTTAAAAGGTGAGACAGATCTAACATATTAAATTATAGAGGTATAGCTAAATTAAGTATTATCCCTAAGCTTTTTGACCGAATTCTTATGGCATCAACTATCCTCGTACTTCACGCCTTTTCAGCATGTATTTAGAAAAGGTCGTTCAACTACAGCTAATCTTTTGGAATTTACATCCTGTATAACTAAATCTTTTTGTTCTGGTATGCAGACACACACAATTTTTACCGATTTCAGTAAGGCCTTTGATAAAGTAAATCAAAAACTACTCCTATACACCTTCACCAGTTCGGCGAAAGTAAAGTCGTGGCTCTGGATATTTATAAAGCATTTGATAGAGTGTGGCATGGGGCACTTCTGTCCAAACTTATTGCTTTTGGTGTCGGTGATATCTTCTCTCGATTTATATCGAGTTTTCTCAGGGATCGCGCTATAAGAGTTGTTATAGACGGGATCTCATCTAACGAGTATAAGATAAATTCAGGGGTACCGCAAAGCTCCACTCTTTCTCCTACCCTATTTCTAGTCTTTCTTAATGACCTCATATGTCAAACTTCCAACCCTATCCACTCTTTCCCAGATGACAGCAGCCTTTCTCACTCATATTCATTTAGTCGTAGGCCAACATCGACTATGATCACTTCGCTGAGGCAGAATATGAGTGACTAATTGAATTGTGACCTCATGAAAATATCGCAATGGGGTCAGGCAAACAGGGTCGATTTCAGTGCTCAAAAGACCCAATGCAGCATGCTTACACATCGACGCATGCCCGATGACGCTGCGTCATCTGTAATTATGGGCGGTATAAACATCGAGGAATCAGAAGCTCTTGATGTTCTTGGCATGAAAATTCAGTGCGATGTTCGATGGACTGAGCACATTTTTCAGGTATCAAAAGAAGCATTCAAGTGCCTCGGTTTTTTAAGACGGTGCAAGACATACTTCTGATCTCCTCACTATTTATACCGCCTACATCCGACCGAAAATGGAATACAACTCTCATGTTTGGGCCGGTGCTTCAAAGACTATTTTGAAGTTACTCGACCGGATTCAGGAGAGAGCGAAGAAACTCATAGGAGACAGTAGGGTAGCCAACTCTATTAACTCTCTTGAGCATCGTCGCAACGTGGGGTGCGTTTCGTTGTTCTATCGTTACTATAATGGGATGTGTTCTGATGAAATCAGGGAACTTGTTCCCGAAACCCGATCATTCACGCGCACGACGCGTTCATCATTAAGAGCACATCTATTTGTAGTCAACTTGGCAGCGAACCGCACTACGCATTACAGGGAGAACTCATTTTTCGGCCGAACATCGCGTATGTGGAACAAACTCCTTGCCGAGGTCTTTCCTGTCACTTATGACGTGGGAAAATTCAAATCAAATGTCCATTCACACTACACCCTCTATCCGCCTTCCCATAACCTGTTTTCCTAGTTCCAGCACAATGCATCGCATGTGTAGGGGTCATCCCCTGAGTGCTGGTCCAAGATAAAAAAAAAAAAAAAAAAAAAGCTGGACAAAATTGGATTTTCTGCAGCTTTTCAGAGTTGGATATCGACTTATCTTACGAACAGAGTTCAGTGCGTACTATTTAAAAATATGAAGTCCAAATATATTTCTGTTCCATCTGGAGTTCCTCAAGGTAGCCTCCTAGGTCCGCTTTTATTTTTACTATTCATAAATGATTTACCATCTTCTATCAAATATTCTAAATTATTAATGTATGCAGACGACGTAAAACTTTTTCTAAGTTTGAATAATCCTCACCTGTGTTCATTACTGCAATCAGATCTAAATAATTTCAATCAATGGTGTGATATCAATTTCATGGACCTCAACTTTAAAAAAAGCAAATTTATGCTGTTCTATAGAGGAAGCCATCTATCCTACAATTATTATATTAATGATTATACTTTTGAGGCGGTCGAAACATTCCTTGATCTTGGTGTCCTACTCGACAGAAAATTATATTTTAATTTACACATTTCACAATCAGTGAATAAAGCCAAAGGAGTTTTGGGATTCTTAAAACGTTGGGGTAAGGAATTTAATGATCCCTACGTTATAAAGCTTTTGTTTACGTCGCTGGTGAGACCCATTCTTGAATACGCCTGTATTATCTGGGATCCGCAGTATGATATCCACATAAAGAAAATTGAATCAGTTCAAAAACAATTTCTTTTATTTTGTCTGCGTGGACTTCCTTGGAATCGTGATCTTAATCTCCCGTCATATGAAAGTCGCCTTGCACTTATTAAGCTTCCTACTTTGAAAAGTAGGAGAATATACATGAATGTATCATTTGTAATGAATCAAATAAATGGCGTTATTGACTCAGCGTTCTTACTCCATCACATTGAATTTACAATACCAAATCGTCCAACGAGATATTATGTTCCTATAAGACTTCAATATTTCCGCTCCAACTATGCCAATTTTGATGCATTCCGTAGAATGTGCGCTGAATTTAATGATCTATATTCTTCCATTGATTTTTCGATTGATTCTAATACTCTAAAAAACAATATTTTAAGGCACTTAAATGCATTTTATTAATAATTGCATACGTATCTTTTATTTTAATGTTACATTTTTTATTTATATTTATATTTTAATATTATTACTATTGTTATATTTATTATTAATATTGTGGTATTTAATTTATGCTTAAGCCTATAAGAAATTAGTTCATAGGCTAAAAATTTAATAAAGAAATAAAGAAAATCTTTTATACGGAAGAGCCAAGGCCTATTATAAGGCATTTTTTGGCTGTTCGATAAAAATGGTAATTGAATCAAAAAAATTTATAAGCAGCCCTTTAATAAGGCATGAAGTAAGATGGTGTTCTGACTTTTTCCTCTAGAATCTTTGAAAAATTAAATAAGTTTTCAACTAGAAATTATTTTATTTCAATTCAATTTCAATTATTCTCTTTATCAATTTATTGAAATCTTTACGCAATGACCACCCCTAATATAGATTAAATTTTCATATCGTTTAAAGACAATTCAAGGATTTCTGGAAAATATTGACCGACAACAACGCACTCGTTTGAAAATGGAAAACTTATCAATGTCATCGCCGGAACGTCACCGCGCCTTAAGGCATCAATATTCAACGGACAATATGAATGTTATACCACCATTTAATATACCCAATTTACGTATTGATCAACGTAAAACGTCCAGTGCTGAAGATATGGCAAGAAAAAATTCTGGTGGTAAGCTTTTTAATTAATTAAATTTGTTTTCGGTTTTATACTTCATTTTCAGTTTTTCCTTTTTTAAAGATTTAATTTTCCGTTTCTTGTTTTTGCATGCGTGTCGAATTTTATTTAATGCTTTAAGAATTACGTGTTGTCTGTAAGAAATTCTTGTTGCTCTGAAATTTTAAATTAATTAAATGCATACATACATATTTATTTTCGCGTCAAGTTCCAAGTACGTTTACAAGTTGTGATCTGTTGTTCATTTTAAAATATTTTGTAAAAGATAGCCTTCTTGACTCTTTATAATACTTCGGCATGTTTGATAAGTCAATAAGAAAAAGATTTCTGACAGAGACTTTAAATTAATCATTGATTATTTCAAAAAACAATAATAATTCTCAAGGTATAGAAAAAAACTGATGGGCATTTATTAAGAAATTCAAATTTGTCTTTCTCTTCTGAGGAAACAGTTATGAATAGATGATAAATTCGCTGTTATGAAAGAGCGTTGAAATTGGGTATACCAAATTTGCGGTTCGCAATGTAAAAATATATTATAGGAAGCAGGAAGAGGGAATACTATTTCCCGAAAAGGAAATTTTATTTCACCTGCAAACAGCTCATTTAAAGAACAAAATTTTCACTGGCAAATCGTTAATAAATGGATGTGCTATTATTTATTAATGAGACCAAGTTGCCTAATTTCATTGAATTATATTCCACCTACCTGCCTATAAGCTAACTTTTTTTCTCCACTATGTGATCGAATAACTTTAAAATAAACTTCGAATCGCGAGCACATTTAGCTACATTGGAGGGCCAATTAGTACGTAGTGCCAATTTCATACCACAAACTCACGAAGCTCGAAAAATAAAACTATGGGAAATAAACTGATGTGAACTGTAGTAGTCACCACCAGCTCTAAGTTAACGGTGATATAAAAGCCCCAACACTAAAACTGTAAAAAGAGAGAAAAAGTTCGTACTAAATTTAAGTTTTATCTACTTAATATTAGTATTCATATACAATTAAAACATGCCGAAAATCAGATTATTTTAGAGGTTCAATTCGGGAAATTCTTAAAATGAGTGCAAAATTCTGTAATCAAGAACAAATCAAAAATAGTAAATACAATTCCGTATTTCGTGTTTCTAAAGAATTCTTTGTATGTTGTATGAGTTTTTGTATGAACATGAAATATTTTATTGCTTTTTCTACTGATGAGATAATATATACCAGCTTAACCATACAACAAGTATATATCTATGTTTAAAAAAATAAATTATGGTCTTGCAATCCAATACTCGTGCACAAGTTAGAAATTCTTCAATCAAGCATGTTTTAAATTTGATTCGATTTCGGTTTTTTTTAATTCAATCTCGTTTTGCGGCTTATTTCAAGTACAGATTTGGGATTAAATCAACTTCGGATTTCTTAAGTGAAGCCCATTTTAGACTTGATCCGATTTCAGTTTTTCTTAAACCAATCTTGTTTTCGGGTTATTTCAAGTACGTATACGGGATTAAATTGGCTTGAAGAATTCGTAATTGAATTAAGTATTCTGTACTTGATTTAAGAAAATCCGCACCTACCGCACTTTGGACACGGCAATTGAGGGAATGTCCCTAGTGGGAATTATATCCACCGTACTTCTGAGGCCTCCAGTGTTATAAGTCTACCCCTGCACAAGGCCGGGCAGTTGCACAATAGATGGAAACTTATTCCTCACTGTCGTTGTTGACATATTTTTAGAAAATTCTAAGTATTTTAATTTATTTTGTGAAACGATAAAAACAGAATGATTACAAATTTTCTCTGACATAGAAATGTGTTGGAAATGTCTGTTAATGCATAAAGTGAACTAGATTCATAGATTTGAGCAGAACGAATGTTTCTCCATTTTTCTTTTCTTGGACCAGTGCTCAGGGGATATCCCTTACGTACGCAATGCATAGTACACCACGTACCACCGACACGCACAAATTAAATTTAAACAAAACATTTGAAATGTGTAAAGTCGTTTGTGCTCTAGTAAATTGCGTATTTCTTACATATTTTATGGCTCGATTAAAGATAGCAACCGAACTTAAGTTGAGCTGACATTTGCCAAGTATGTTATCGGTGTTAGCAACATTAAAATGTCAATTGCTTTCTAATGTTTTTCTGCCAAGCAAAAGTTTTTCGTAGCTTTCTGACAGGGTCTCTTTCACTATACATATTTAAACAAACTTCAATGACTTTTATTTAAAGTTTGTTAAAAAATTTTCCATTTTCACGAATTTAAGTAATGCACAACAAGAAAGTATGGCAGCCCTTAGATATTTTCTTTTATCTGGGACCAGCACTCAGGAGATGACTCCTACACATGCGAAGCATTGTGCTGGAACTATAGGAAAGGGATAGTAGGAGAAACGACAGGAGGTGAATCTTAATTAATTATTTTTGCAGCTCTGCTTTCGCACGTTCTTTGTTTATACTCGTAGCAGTGCTGAAGCTTCGGTTTAGTAGCCATTTTTATTATTATCGCCGGTGCTACACAATACCGACGAAGAGGGCCTTATTGTGGATTGCTATCAGCTGAAGCCGGTATTGTTCAGTGACCAGTGACTATGCCTTCGCCACTGAAACCTTCCGATAACAACTGACACTTTTTTTATTTACTTTTTTTTTACTTTTTTTATGAGTACAGTAATCCCTTCATTTACGTTGCGATTGGTTCCGCAAAATAGTGACGTAAAACGAAACGACGTAAATCGAATATAAAATTTCTCACACATATATTGTTTAAAATGTTTATTTTTTATTAAAAACGTAAAGACAAATTTAAATTTAACAATTCAGTAGCAAGAAACAGCTTTAGTAAAAAAAAGGAAAATTCAATATGTACATATGTACAGAAAAATGCTTTCATAAAAACTTACTTCATAAGCAAATTAAAAAATGCAATAATTCAATATAAGAAACTTGATACAAGATACAATACATACTGCATAAATTTAATGAAAACATGAGCACAAATTAATGTATATGATATGTATATTAATCATTAGAATCAGTTGGTATTTCAGAAATAAACATTTCGATGACATCATTTTCAGAACAGGCATATCCAATGAAATGGGCTTAAAGAAGGCATCAATTCGCTTTTGAGGTAACGTTAACTTTTTCTGTTCATACTGGTTCCGGTAGTAGGCAATACTGGAATTAATTGATATTTTTGTCAATTCAACTCTCTCTTCATCTTTGTCAAATACTTAAAAAATTTGTGTAGCCTTATTAATGTGTTCTAAGGCCTCTGAAAGTTTTGCCAATAGAATTTGGGAATCGTCTGCAGAAATTTCAATATTTAAAGTCCTTTCTTCAGTTTCATGTTGATTTAAAGAATTTGTTAATGCAAGTAGAGTTAGTAAGTGATTCATCCTCCAAGTTTAAATGATCAAAAATGCGTTTTCCATTATAACTGGCCTTCTTTTAATGGTAGTTTCAAGAGAACAAGCCACAACCGCTGTTGCACTGGTACGAATTTCAGCCGCATTTTTTATAATGATTTTTACTGTTGTTGGCGGCAGCCTCATCGTGCTGCAAATGATAAAAGCCTTTTCTCCCGAATAACTTCTAATTAATTTTTATTGAAATTATATTTCGTTTTCTTTTTATTTGAGAAGCAGAAACTTTATCAGATGTATGTTTCGAGCTCATATTACAGTGCGTTGCGTTTGATTAACAAAACAATAATGTTTGCATGTACATATTGAATAACAGTAGTAGTAGTAATAGTGACAGTAAAAAAATTCAACGTTACCAAAACACCTTAAAACGATTTTAACACAGGGATTCCCCGGTTTTTGCTAATAAGTTGTGAGCCACTGAGGCGACGTAAATCGAATAGCGACGCAATTAGAATGGCGACGCAAATCGAATGAAGACTCAAATCAAATTTAAAAGGTACACAATATTTGACAACGTAAATCGATCAACGCAAATCGAGTTGACGTAAATCAAGGGATTACTGTAACTGTTTACAAAACAAACAAACAAATAAAAATGGAGCATGTGGAAACAATTTCTCACATGGTGTGCTTTTAACACATATTGTCATAATGTCTTAATATTTTAAAATAGATTAAAAAAATTGTTGTTGTGCTCCGAAAAATGTCTATAAATTATAAGACTTTTTGGGTTATATTTATTGGTTTGGCAACGGCTGAAAACGGATGAAAATTAATTGAAACAAAGTAAAAGATGCTGCATATCACAGCTCCTACCTTTGGCAATAGCTGTTTTCCATTATAAATATTTCAAGAATTTTGGCTGCCAATATAACAATTTTATAATCTTAATTGAAGATGGACTTATTACAAGATTTACAAGTAATTTCGTACTTACTTACTTACTCGAGTTATAAATTGTGTAACTAACATGTTTGTCTTTTATACATATATGGATATGTATAAAATGAATACAAATGTTCTCATGCATTTACTTAATACATATGTATGTGTTTGACATGTAAAAATTAGGGAGGTACATCTAAAGCTGTTACTGAAAAAATTAATTCCGTTTAGCTTTATTTTTGTTCGACATTTTCAAACCAGAAATCTATCTATATACTCGTATATAAAAAGAAGTCTACACTTTGATGTCACCACTAACTGCGAAAACGGGTCGACCGATAACGTTGGGGATGATCTGTAGATGTTTTAAGTGAAGATTGCACGAAATCGGCCCAGCGCACACTGGTTGCACTTGTATGGAGGAGAGTGACAAAAATAGTTAGAGTAAAGATATCATCTTGAAATTTACACAGTATTTTTCTCATATTATAAAAACAATATCTTTCTAAAATAGGCGTGATCATTTGTCCCAGCCTACTTTTTTAAATTCCTGTTAATAAAATATTCAGAATAAATTTCTGGTTTCTCACGACTAGCTTTCTAACTTTCACTTTCGATAAATTTATTTGTGAAAAAGTAGAAAAAATTAATTAACAATATTTTTCCGTTGAGTTATAGACCTATCTTTTAAGTTAATTTTGTCCCTTAATCAGAATACGTATGTTTTTTGCCATATAAAATTTATCACCTTTTTGTTTTAAAATACTACACCAAGACCACTTTTTGTCAAAATTCGTTTCTTATACAGTTGTTATTAAAACCTTAAAAAATTTTGTTTTCAATTTTCTACTCTTGCAGCAATTCAATTGTAGATTTTAATAGAGTACTTTTCTTTTTACATGGTAATTTTCGTTGACCTGAAATGAATGGATCGGAACTCAGAAATAGCATATTTAATAAATTCGTGTTTGTTGCAATTCTATAAATTTTCCGTGTGTGTTGGAGCCTATACTTTTTAATGTCTTTATTTTTGGCTTCTGCAGCTTCCTCTGAAAATTCTCCAATTGATACTATAGCATCGTCAATTACTTCAGAGGCGTGCAATAGAACCTTGTGTAGTGAGGGTGGGAGATAGAACCAAGGGTATTTCTCTACCAGCCCTTTGGCAGTATCAAGCGCGTATTTTTTAAATTTATCAGTGTTTATTTTGTAATCTGATGATATAGCTTGCAGTAATGTTGCACATCTGGTTATGAGCCCTTCATCAATGCCCGTTATTTTAGCAGCTAAACCAGGATAATTAAAAAATCGCCTTGCGGTGTTGCCATCGTTTGACGTCCCACTACCTCCTGGTTTAGGCTTGTCTACTAACAAACCCATCTCCGATCTGAACTTGCAGAATCAGTTTGGCTTAATGCGTTGCATATCAACATATCAATTTTCTGCTTGAAATAATCTCTCTCATCAATCTCATGAAAAAACTTGGGATGTTTCTTTTTTAAATTGGAATCGAATTGGTCTGCAGTACCGAGTTGAAGATGGCCGAGGATTTTTCCATATTATTTTTGTATCTTCAGGTTTCGCAGATTTTATCACTAGTTGAAGGGGCACATAAGATGTTACAAATAAATTACGATCACGTAGAGTATTGATAATAAAACGTTGCTTATACTTATTATAACCAGAGCTACCATCAAATCCCCATTTCCAATCAAAACCAGGTTATTTACACTAACAGGAGATATGTCTTTCCAGACTTCATATTGGAGATCTAAAATACGTGAAACTGTATTGTCAAGCAGATTTTGTAACTCTATTTCAGGCTGAGATTCACTTACGGTGATAGATTCTGCATTAGGGTAACTGCTGTTACCCAAGTACTGCAAGTACTGCTGTTTTGTTAAATTTGTTTCAATTATTAATGCAAGAACTTCAGCAACATTTAATTCCGAACAAATTTGTGTTGGTTTTGAGTATACACCATGTAATGCATCCACTGCAGTCGGATCAGTTTCTGCCAAATTTGCTATTCTACGTTGTTTTGTTCTCTTTGAGGAATTTGTGAAATCAGATGTAGGGCGACCACGTTTATTTGCTTTTAATACTTGGTCTTTAGGTACTGAAGGTACAGTTTTCAGTTTTAAGGAAACAACTTCTTTGGTACCCAGCCAGTCTGAATACCTTTTTAAAACATTTGATTTTATGCGATGGTTTTTTTTTCTAAATGTTAACAATTCTTTTGCATAAACATTGTACGCATTTCAATAATTCAGAAAACGCATCTTCTTCGCATTCAAAATCAATGTATTTGATTACTTCGTCGAACACTTGCTGGGATTTTACCGAATTTGAACCTTTCTTAGAACACCAAATCTCGAAAATTGACAGGCGTGAAAATATGCATTGACAGGCCGTTTCTATGATATCAAATTAAAGAATTAAAAAAATATATAAGGACATAATACCTTTCAATATCAACAAAAAAGTTACTATTATTATTTCAAACGACATACATCACAAATTCTAAAAACACATTAAACAAAGAGGTTGAGTTAGTGTATTGAATATATCAGAAAAATATGCAAAAATATCCATTGAAATAAATATAAATTTAAATTGTATATATGTATGTGTTAACATTTACAAACCACTTCGGTCATTGGCTTCGAATGGGAAACTAACTAAAACTCTAAGTAATGTTTACGGAGGCTAGCAAACCATGTACTCAAATATACTTCTTAAAAATTTGTATTTACTAAAATCACAACACATTTTAACAACTTATTATTTCTTAAAAATAAAAGGCAATACCATTCACTTTAATTTCCATTTTTTACAATTTTAGTCGGGCACTTTTATAAAATGTATTTTAACAATTTAAATTTCACTTTTTTTCTTAGTTCGTTCAATCAATTTTCTACTTCTCTGCAAATTCCCACTTTAGCTCCTTACATTTCCAAACTACCGTTACAAATTATCAAAACAAATTCAGAAAATTTCGCTACAAGCCCAATATATTAAGATAATTTTTTTTATTTTTGTCATATGAGCGCAACCACTGTGCAGCGGTTCCGGATATATGGCATTTAGATATTCCTATATATTCCCATACAAATATCACCAAAAAGTCCTCCATTTTCAATATTATAATTTTTTATTGTCACTTGAAAAGTTAAAAAACCATGTATCGTAATGTTTTATATGTACAATGACATTCGGTCTTTCTAATTGAAATATTGAGCTGAATTTTTTTCACTTACTGTACACATGCATTGTAGTAAATAAAATCGTTTGTGTATTTGTTAGTAACGCATGATCTCCGGAGCTGTAAAAGACGGGGGACATAGAATCCGTCATCCGTCACAGTTTAACTTCTTCAAATCACATTAACGTACCGACGGATGAGATTGGCACAATGAGTACTTTGTTGACGGATATCAACTCATAGCCAGCGTTACCACATTAAAAAGTTAAAAAATAAACAAAAAATACTATAATATGTTTTATTATATAAAAATAAGGCTTGAATTCTTTTTTTACTAGCCACAATTTAAAAAAAAAATTATATAGAAAAAGATTATGTACATTTCAATTTGAAACAAACAAACCCGTGCAAATAATTTCCTAACGATTTTGAATTTAAATACTGTGTTCTTTTATTTTCGTTTCTGGTGCAGCACTCTTGAATTTTTTGTTGCTTTACAAGTAAAATTTAAGTATTACTTAGGCTGCAAAAATAAACGAAATGCAAAAAAAATGCACATGTCCACACTAAAAAAAGCAAACAATTTTGGTTGAAAATAACTTACAACGGCAACGCTGTTTATAGCTGTCAAAGAACTCAACGGATTTTTCCTAATTTTTGACTACAAATTCAAGATTCTTATCTTCAAAATTCAACTAATCAATCGAGATTTGAAGTTGAATACCGAACACAAAACCAAAAATCTATAAACAAAAACATAATAATCCATTAGTTTACTTTTATTATTACACATACATTTTTGTATGTGCCAAATAGGCACTGCGACATATTAAAAATTCTGACCTGCCCTAATAAACGAGAAAACATCAATGAAATTTCAAACAATTATACGCAAAACAAAACTTACAAAAAGTTGCTATGGCAATTAGAAATATGAAAAGCCCAAGCAAATAATAACTTCAAATAAAATTATAGAACCTTTTTCATAATCATTACGATTTGTTTGTTATGCATTTTTCAAATAATGTACTGGTGAAAACCTTTTCTGACCTTAAAATAAAATTGTTTTGTATTATGTTACTGGAAGCAATATGCCAACAGAATTAATAATCTCTCAACGAGGGTTCTCCCTCACATTGCGAGACATTAGAGTATCTATCATGTACTCATTAAAATTCCATAAGTCTTACAAGGCAAAAGCATTAATTGGCTTAAAAACGTGATGCAAGAAATGCAAATGATAAATAATTTCTTTTTTTCAAAAAGTCGAATAATTTTTATCGAAGAAAAAATAATCTTAGAAACAAGTCACATACGAGTAGACCTTTTTGATATTGGATTTTTATGTCTATATTTATTATGATTGTTGCATAACTTCGTTCATGTTTGTACAATTAAAAAGCGTACTGCATATTAGAGTACCAAAAGTACTATTTTTTGCTCAATTTCGTCCCGAGAAAGTGCAATGTAATATATCAAAGTAGGCTAGAAAATGTAAAAAAAAAATTACCAAAACGAGGAAAAGTATTAATTTTCCATAACAGGTTCGATTTCAGCGCTCAAAAGACCCATGCGTGCTTACACACCGATGCTGCTTCACCTGTAATTATGGTTGGTATAAATATTGAGGAATCAGAAGCTCTTGATGATCGTGGCATGCAGATTCAGTGTGATGTTCGATGGACTGAGCACATTTTTCTGTTCTCCAAAGAATCATTCATAGAACTCGGCTTTTTAAGATTGTATAAGACATAATTCTCCCCATCTCATCTCCTTTCTATTTATACCGCTTACAACTGACCAAAAATTGAATACAACTCTCATGTATGGATCGGCGCTTCAAGGAATATTTTTAAGTTACTCGACCGTATACAGACGAGAGCGAGGAAACTCTTTGGTTCTCTTGAACATCGTCGTAATGTGGTGTATTTTTCATTGTTCTAGCGTTACAATAATGGGATGTCTTATAATGAAATCAGACAATTAATTCCTGAAACCCGGTGATTCATGCGCACAACGGGTTCATCATTAAGCGCGCATTCATTTGTGGTCGAATCGCACTAAGCATTAAAGGGAAAACTCAGTTTTCGGCCGAACAGCGCGTATATGGAATAAACTCTCTGCAGAGGTCTTTTCTGCCACTTTTGACGTGGGAAAATTCAAATCAAATGTCCATAAACAATACTCACTATATCCCTTTTCACAGACCCCACAATTCAAAGATACCACAATTTTGCTTTATAATTAACACGCAACTGCAGAGTTGTGCAAGAATTATGCTCTATCTTCCTACCAGTTTCACCATCTGTCTGCATTGGTTTGCATATATAGGAGTTATCGGCAGAGTACTGGTGTCCATATGTAACTTGCAACATGCAAATACATTGATTCTACTTTTTTGATAGATGCGTCGGATGCGAGCACGTGTAGAATGCGTGGTATGGACTTTCAGCCTAAGAATTCTGTAATTTAGTTTTCCACAATTGTGATACAGATTAAATTTTAACTGATTTAATTGGTTTCAATAAAATCACTTGAAAAATAAATTTTAATAAAAAAATAAAGATCTCATTTGGTCGACAAACAATGCTAGTCATATCTCAATTGTCTGAGTGTTACTTCTCTTTCAAAAACATGGGTGCCACAAGGAAAAATTCTAACACAGAATATTAAAGCTAAATTTCATATTTATGTTTCATTTTTTTTTCTCATGCTAAATGTAGGAAGTGACCCTCGTGTATTCACTTTTATTATCCCTGCGGTAACAGGAGTATCACCTTCTTATAACCACATTCAACATAAATATTTATAGAAAAATTTGGTTTAGATGTGAATGTGTGTTTGAGTTCATAGAAACCACAAAACAACGTTGCAAATGCCACTGCACGAACATATAAATAGTTGTTGGTAACATTAACTGACAGCATGTCATAAAAATTACGAACAAATAACGTTCAAGGTTGGGCTTGTAATTACACAAAAGAATTGAGCAATAAATAAGAACATGGTGTTGCAAGCGATCTGTAATATACCAAAATAGGAAAGGTCTTACAAATGTGCCTTGAAAAAACTAAAGCATTAAATGAAAAGAGATTTTTGGTTTCAGTTTTATGGAACTGCTTTAAGACGTTTACACTTTTGAATTACACCACTATTTTTAGAAACAATTTTACAACTGATAGTAGGTTTTAATTTAGCATTTTAAAACAAATCGACTTACAGCAGAATAACTGTTTTTTATAATGGTATTTAGTGGACGTCCCCACATATGGGATGCATTGCAAACAGTTTTGTTTTTTTTTTTTTTTGTGGAATTCTGACTTGAGCCTTCCAACAGCGCACGTGATATTACAACACACTCCAGCGGTAACTATCGTACCCATGGGCACTAATGCCTTACCAAGTACACATAGGCTAAAATGCTCAAATATAGTTCTCCCCGAGTATACAAGAAGACCTTTCTGAGGCGTTTTTTGCTTTCTAATCTCATGTCAGTTGAGAAGGCTTCCAACGACCACAGGTACCATTATCTTAAGACAGATTACTATGGAAACTTTCTCCCTACACATAAATTTGCCAGTCCTCGAGGGGCACATATCATAAATACGAAAAAGTGGCTTTTATGAAACCAAACACTCCTCTCCCGGCATTTGTTTCGGTTTCTACGACACCCACTATGAGTCCAACATCAACAACCGGCCCACAGCTACAACTGTTCGGAGTATGCACAAAGTACGCTTCGATCCGGACTTCGACGAATATGACCAGGTTGTGCACTAGCTATTTCCTATGATTGGTGTACCAACAAACACCGTTACTCTGTTATTTCAGATATTCGGTCGCAATATTCCTTTATTAATATTAGTATATATTAGTTAATTGTTCTAATACAAATCAGAACCCAATGTATCAATTAGATACTTTTATTGTAAACGCAATTCCGCCTCGTTATTCTGCTTCCAGAGATTGGTTTGGTCATATCAGTTTTACGGTTATCAGTATTCCCGATACCCTTAGCTGAGTATCTGCGGTTCTTTTATTACATGAAAAATGTGCTCCTTCCATCGATCGCTACAATAGATTTTCATGTTAAGAAAGTCGGATTCTCTAATATTTTTCCACGCCTAAAGACAAATTACGCAACAAAAGATGACATGTTTATTAAAAATAGCGTTATGGTTCGAGTAACTATTTGTGAGCTACTTCGTTGTGGTTTTCATTATCGGCTCTTCAGGGCGGTTTATTTGGATATATATTTGCGTATAACGTGAACTCAAATTCATAATAGTCTTCTATAACCGTGTATGTTGTTAGGATCAATCAGAACAGAAAAGCACATGATCCCTACATTTAAGAAGCATGATGTGTTCCGTATATTTACACGAAAGGAAACATTTTCAGAGCATGAAATAATAAGATTACATGGATTTCGAAACAAATTAATTGTCAATTCTATTGTAGCGATGGCACGTTTACTAAAAAAAAAAAATTTCCTGGGTACGTCCCGAGTTTCAGAGTAAATCACAAAAACATTTCGCAATTTTTATAATGTACATTATTGTCTTCTTTGCGTCAGTTGTTGTCGGAACGTTTCAGTGCCGAGGGCATAGTCACTGCTCACTGACCTGTACCGGCTTCAGCTGATAGCAATCCATAGGCACATTAGAACGCCCTTCTTCGTCAGTATTGTGTAGTTCCGGCGAAATAAAATAATTACCAAAAGTGGCTACTAAAACGAAGCTTCAAAATTTACTGCTTTCAAATAAAGAACGTGCAAAACAAGAGTTGTAAAATAGCGAAACTTCGCCTCCTGTCATTGCTCTAACTATTCCTTTCCTCTAGTTTCAGCACAATGTCTAGCATGTGTAGGGTTCATCTTTTGAGTGCTGGTCCAAGATGAAAAGAAAAAAATAGGATTATGAAGTTGGTATCAGCAATGCACTACTAGGTGGTCGCAGTGGGTCACCTGCTCGACGCCGGGCTGATGTTGCTACGTTACGATTGTAAGACGTGTGGTTCTTGGTGGAGATGCCTACACGTTCTGTGTATACTGATGATCTGTGAATGCCATTGCAAAGCTTCCCTGTTATCTGTTACTAAAATTAAATAAAAATTGTTTTCATAATCTGAGTTTCCAGGCTTTAAATATTAAAATTCAATTCAGAACTTGATTTATACATTTGCCGCAGTAAATTTATTTTCCATTCACAACATACATACATTCATGTTTATGTACGTGCTATATGTATTTGTACTTATAATTAAGTATGTACATATGTATGCATGCATAGCGTTCCATTTTCAATTACTTTGCTGTGCTTTACAGGCTCTGGCATGTTGGGTGGCTGGTGGTTTAGTTGCTCACCTTCTTCACCGGATAGTAATTTTCTACGTGTGGCAAATGCATTTCCCAATCGTCGGTTATCAGACAATACATTAATGACACCAAGAATACGCATTGGATCATCATGCGCTTCCTCACCAGGTGGTACGCCCAGTGGTAGTGGTTTGCCAACACGTCGGCATTCCAGCATCGGTCCACAGGAGAGACGTGGCTCAACAATAAATTTATCACCCCCCACGGTAAGTTATCTGTTGCATTTGTTACACTCACACGTTTCTTATTATTTTGTTGATGGTTGGTTTATTGATTCGTTTGTTTTTTTTATATATTTAATAATATTATATTTTTTATTTTTTTGTTTGACATTTAATATTAACGTCATTACTTTATTGTGTTTATTATTAAAATCATGATTTTATTGTGGAAAAGTTTATCATCTGCATTTTTGTTTTTGCCGTAAAAGGAGTGAAAAATTACTATTATTTATTTTTTTTATTGGTTCGCAAGTCGTGGTTAAGTCTCATCCTCAATTGCCATGAAAGAAAAAGGCATATTGGACTTTTATATCCACACAAACAGTTGCATATCGTCAGATAAAATCAATAAGTACATAAAAACCGGCTTTGTAATAAAAGGGTTAAAAAATCAAATTTCTTGAAAGTGATTTGAAACCAAAAGAATGGCTTCTGTGCATAGAGTTTTGTGATTTTAAAAAATTCTGCAAAGTCTCTAACGTTTTCAAATCACTTGGATAATTTTGCGATTATTATATGCCGAAATTCATAACGAAATGTTAAAATAAATTACTCAATGTGTCTTTTTCTTGAACAATTATATATATGTTTTACTAAAAAAGAAAACACCTTAAAATTTTGAAAATCTATAGATATCTTGTCTGCTGTTAAAAATGTTATTTGCTTTTGTTATTTATACATAGTTAATAAATAAATGAATCTGCTATTTTCTTGTTGTTTCATCACACAGAACAACACAAAAGTCGTTTGATTTACAGAACAGCATAAAATCAGACTAAATATGAATAGATTTGGATCAGATGGCGTTATCAGTTCATAAATTTTGCACCGCTACATTTTTTTACAGTTCAGCTGATGTTATATACGTACATACGAACATGTACTATATGTTTTGTATAATTCTCTTCTTCCATTTGCAAAAGGATAGCACATAAATAACGGAAAAAGAATATTGTTCAATTGAGTATTAGAAATAAAGAAACGCATAGAAAAATGTTCGCATTGAAAATAACCCAATAGGTATGCGTCTTTACCTTAAATTGCACACCCACGGAATAGTAATCTTCTGAGAAAGCGTTTCCGTATACAAAAATTGGAGAAATGAACGACATTTTGAGAGTAATGTTCCTGTTTTTCTTGCCGCATTCTTTCTTCGGGATAGTTTTGGGGAAGTAATCAACCAATCAGAAATAAACAATAACAAATCACACAAGTCACATATGTGACGCGCAAAATAGAAAGGGACCTAAGAGTAAAACCGGTTTTGTTCAGGAGAGCCATTTTAAAGATTTAAATACGTGTATCTTTGGTGTACTTCACTTTCATAAAACGCGCATATCTCTGGGAGGGAACACTTTTGGGGCATGGGATCGGTCTCATTCGATGCTCAGATGTTGTCCACATCAAAAAAAAAAAAGTGAAAATTGCTTTCTTTTACCCTAAGGTTCCTTTCTCTATGCGCTGTCACATATACATTGTCGTCTCCATTTAGTGGTAAATTCTGTGGTTTTTCGCCTTCCCGTACGTTTGTACATTTTTGTCTCTTATTGAGGTAAATTATAGTTTACTCTCATTTTACCGAACTTCACCCAAAAAGTAAAGAAACGTACTTAATATTACTGCATAATTCATTTCCCTCTGCTTATTATTTACAACAAAAACTCATAGTTAAAAATCGCTTATATTCTTCAATATAGTTTTCTGTACTTTAATGTTTTTCTAACAACTGGATTACTTTTTCGTAAAACAATTTGTCTTTGATCTAAAAATATGACTGTAAAATTATCATTCCGTGTGATGGAAATGCTGATAGGAATAATAGTAATAATAAAGAAAATGCGTAACTTAGTAGTAAATATTACAATAATTGTTTTTTGTTGTTGTTGTAAGGAGTAGCCTGAAAACCATTTTGTTACTAATATCATTATCAACAAGCTGGCAAACCAGTGACATAATACATAATAAATGTGATGTGTGATGATGTTTGGGTAAGTTAATGTATTTCATAAAAACTTTTTTCGTCGCTGTTTGAGGAATGAAAAATGTTGGGCAAGTAAAATAATAAACAAAAAGGGTCTCCCTTAGCTTAAGAATTAATGCGATAGTTAGAGAGGTAATGCTTCACTATCTTGCAGCGCCTCTGATGGCAAGCAGATGTATTCTATTTTGAAATTTTGTTTTTAGTAGTAATTTTTAAACTAGTAATTATTTTACTTCGCCGGTGCTACACAATGCAGACGAAGGAGAACACATCACAAAATATGCGAGATGTTTTTATGACTTATTCCCAAACAGAGCTTGAAACCAGATTTTTTTTTGGTTTTGTACTCAACGTGCAGACTACTTCAGCCATCGTCACCTCATCTATTTATTTTTTTACATTTTCAATTAAAATCTTTGATGAGAAGTAACAAAAAAATGCCGAGAGCTGCTTTTTTGTCATTAAATGCTTTTAGAGCACATCATTAAAAAAAAGCGCGTTACAAATATAAATTTTTGCATTTTCATTGTTTTTATATTAATAAGTAAATATTGCTGGTACCAAATACCTGCATATCAATTACGAAACTGCCACTGTTTTCATTATTAAAACTTACATTTATATCTAAATTTTAACAAAAATTATTTAATCATTGACAACGAGGGCTGTTTGACAACTCCGTGACTTTTAAAATTTTCCTAGCAGTAACTTTAAATTCAACACTGATGACGTCAACCACCATCTATTAACACACTACTCTCAAACTTTGCGTCATTTAGTTTGTGTTTGACAACCATTAAAAACAGACAACCTCGAGAATTTTAACAAAAATGGAAAAAGTGAATTTAGTGTGCGATGTTCAACCGCAATACGGACAAGTTTCACGCCGTTATATAACCTTCGAAACATATATCTATCAGAATACCACAGAGACCAAGGTGGAATCATAACCATGGGTGAACTTGCACCAAAAAAAGATAAGGTCTATCTGTCAACTAAGAAGGCCACTGTTTTTTGGGATGTACGTGGTGTCATTCACATAGATTACCTAGGGAAGGATAGAACGAGCACCGGTCAATATTATTGAGCGCTTTAAGAAGGATTCGATACTGATTTAAAGCAAAAAAACAACCATCAAGACAATTCACGAGTGCACACATGTGTAGTCAGAAAGATAAAAATCCATAAATTGGGCTACGACCCAATCCAGCATATTCTCCAGATTTACCGTCCTGCGACTATTTTCTTTTTCCAAACCTGAAAAAATCGCTAGGGGGTAAGAGATTTGGAAGAAATAAAAAAATTGGAAAAACGCTGAACTAATTGGATTGATCCAAGAAGGAGATTATGTTGAAAAATAAAACGCTTCTTCGCCGAAAAAAAAATTTGTTGTTCAAATAGTCAAGGAGTTATCAAACAGGCCTCGTATTATTCAATTCTTAAAAACAATACAAATTCCATATGGTTTTGAAACACAGTGCATTTTTGCAACCTGAAAAGAACTTTTCGAAAAACAAACACGATGACTGCTACAGAGAAAGAGGAAATCACGAAAATCACAATGTCAATTACACCGTGATACAAAAGTTGAGAAAATTATTTTGCAGGGGTTCTCATGTACCAATTCTATTTTCTTGGGGCCCATAGAGAACGAAAATAGCTTTGGTTTTTTTAGGTCACTTCGAAAAGTGTTTTTATAACAACAACACAGTTTCTTTTGAATTAAACTGAGTTTAGACGAGAAATCATTTGGAAGACAAACAAACATCTTGAATTCTCTCCTTTTTTTAATTTTTTTGAAGAAATTGCATAGGTCATTTATTTTTCAACTGATTTAATTGAAATTACCTATTTTGGAAAGCTAATTTAGCTTATTTTTTCAGAATAACATATATGTATATATATATTGTTTGGTATCTCATAAGCAACTTAGAGCCTGAGGAAAAAGATTTTTTTTTTAAACTTAGCCATTTATTAACCGATTTAAGCATTGCTTGAAAGATAATATCACGTCCTTCAAACAGAAAAAAAATTATAGAAATCGGTTGAGAAACAGAAATAACGCTTTCAATTTAAAACTCTAAAAAACACGTTTTTCGTGTCGAAGTATCCTAAAAAAACTAAAGCAGCAAACAACAAAACAGAATTGGTGCATGAGAACGCCTGCATAATTTTGCTGTAGCACAGTGTTATTATATTAAATTTGGCAAAGTACTTAAAATGAAGCGACTTTAATATTTTGAGTGTGCAAGACACATTTTGAATGATTTCAAATCAGTTTGACAAAAAGCGATTTACAAAACAGGTCTGAATATCAGAGATTTCATATGGTTCGGTAATTCAGTAAGTTGGTTGTCTATTTATAGTTACAAATGAAACTTTGACAAATTTTCTAACAAACCACGTGTGAGCGCGGGATTAAGCTCGATCATTAGAACGAGGGTTGGTTCCAGTAAATTTTAATGGCGTTATAATTTTCATGGCTCAATTTAATCTATTTCCCGAAGATCGTGAGTTCAATTCTTCTTCTTTACCTCTGACTAAAACGTCGGCGAACTACAATCATCACTATTATAAATTTGAAACTTTGCTTTGTTTGTTTGTTACACTTTAGCCGTCAAACGGCAAAACCGATTTTATTTTGGTGAAATATAAAACTGGAAGGACACACAGGCTATATGTATATATATTTTTCCCAAAATAGGACCACGATGGCGAGAAGTGTGCTACTTCTGAACTATACAACCGAAAACATTTTAAAACATATGTAGATCTGAAATTAAGAAACAATAATAGGACCAGGAGCACACATAGAGGGCAATACCTGCCTCTCCGAAACTGTCCAAGGGATTTTCATAAAATTTAAATCACAGGTAGACTTGAGAAAAACAGAAAAAAGAGAGACCACGAGGAGTTTGCGTTTGGCTCTCCTTTAGCTTAACGACGCCAAACAAAACACCAGAGACGCAGGAACTCTGTTTTACAAATTAACAAAGCGCACAACTGCAGAGCTGCGCAATAATTAAGCTGTATTCATTCGTATTACTTCACTTCTTCTCTACGCTATCCCTATTCAACTAGTTCCGATGCAATGCTTTGCATACGTGTGGGACATGCCATGAAAACTGGTTCAAGAAAGAAAAATTTCTCCTCCCGTAATTGGTGCTTAAAGCGACATATATAAGTATACCCTTAATGAATCCACAACCTTAATGAATCCATGAAAACTATTATACCTCTAAACGCTATTTAGCAAAAGGTCCCAGTGTGTGCCCTTAAGCAAGTTTTATAATGTCATATTTTTTATTTCTTACAAAATTAATCACGACTCGAACTGAAAATTAAATTTCACCATAATCTTTTATTTATTATTCTTTAATTATATGAATAAAAACAATAAACTAATAGTGACTTCTATTCTCGAAAAGTGCATTGCACTTTCACTTTATTTATTAAAAATATGTATTTGCAGGTTATTGTCTCTTTTAGAGAGCTCTAAAATGGCTTCACAACGGAACAATAAAAGTGCAAAAGACCATTTTTTTATGTTTGTTATATGGTTTAGCTGGTCTATATATACACTTTTTTTTGGTGCTAATACCAAAAAGATCAGTAGAACTTTAACCAAATTCTTGAAAAAAAAACCTATGAAATTCCTTATGTTGATACAAGATTGATACATTAGTGAAACTAAATAGATTTAAATCGAATAATAAAATGTTTCTTGTAGAAAAAATTTTTGAAGAAACTATTTAGTTTATTTAGTTTGTATATTTCGTAATTCTCAAAGATTTTTTGGGAGTTCTTGTACCAACATATAGACTAACTAGATCATATAACGAACATTGACTACAGTTAACTATATGTTTCATAGAAGTGCAACTGTTTTTAATTAATAAAACAAAATAATCCAAGAAGTGCAATGCACCTTTGGTTGAACGGAAAACACCATAAAATACTACATACATACGTATACAACCATATGGTTTTTCATTCTTTTTGTAATTACCTACAACTAACTTATTACTTAGTAAGGCTTCCAAAAAAGGTCCAAGATAAATCCCAACATAGTTTTAATTTTTCCTATTTTCAACATCCTCCTTTCTCCAACTGCCTCCTTTTCAAAATCATGTAGTGAAATATAGAAATATTACCACCTAATCTATTTCATAAAAAATGTTTAGAATAAATTACATATACCAACCAATACACATTATTCCACTAACACAAGGAGACTTACTGCAACACATATAAACCCTATATTATATACCTACATTTACCTTTATATACATAAAAAATATATATAAAACAATCACATATTTACTAGGCGTATGGTTTTGGTGCTAGAGGTGGCTCAGGATCAAGTCTTTCAGTTCCGTCGACGTCTGTTTATGTAGTAAGTCTAAAAAACTTAAAAGCAATAATAACAACAAACTCAACAAAAACAATGAATAAAGGATCAAAGGGACTATCATCTAAGTGCAAAAAATATGTGCAAATTTATGTGAAAAAATTTCTTGTGCGATTTTGATGTACAATATTCATGGGTGTTTTTAAATCGAAGTTTGTAGTTGAAATTCAATAACTACGATTGTTAGATGGATTACAATTGAAACGACAAACCATTCACCAATATAAATAAGAATATAATGAAATAATAGTATCACATATAACAGTGATTCATTAACGATTGTTAAAATTAAACTAGCTGCCTGGCTCACGATGTCACTGGAATGCGTTCGTTCGCATAACAAGATTCAAAACAAAACCAACATTTTAAAGTTTAAATTGTGACTCACATTTAACATCGTGCATTTAGAATAAGTAATTAATAAATAGTTTTTCACCACCTTTTTGGAATTTTAATTTTAATGTTTAACTTCCCGTTGTATAAAGTTAGTGATTTTACCCCAATATTCGAAAATGATAAAACATTCGCTTTATATATCTACGTTTTGAGGTCTAGGGAGTCTATTCTGACCATTTTTCTTTAAATTTTTATTTTTTTTATGCGTGTAGAATATTTATTGGTAGAATTATGGCTTAGTCTTTTTGAAAAGAATTAATAAATGAACTGAAAATGAAATGATATATGTGCATTGATAATACGTTATTTTGTTTCAGAGAACAACAATTCAAAATAAAATAAGACAGATTGCATAAATTTTACACTAAAAATCAAACTTATTTTATCTCAAATATATTTAATACAGATTTGAAAGTTTTGTTTAAATATCTCAGTCAGTTTTCATTTATATGGGTTTTTTTTCTGTAAACTTATGAAAATTTAGATTATTTTGCATTTCAGGTGACGATATCGGCTATATTTTTTTAAACAAAAACATACATTCTGCCAAGCACTAGGGTACGTTGGCACCCATAGACCCAAAAATTTTAATACGCTGCTGTGCTTAACTACACAATTCAGCAGGTTAAGAAGTTTTAAAATTTTAAAGAATTACTCGTATGCGTTTTTGAAATTTTAAAACAAAATTGTATTAAAATATATTGATATTGATATCGAATGCGTGCAGAAAAATAAAAAAGAAATTTGGGCCCACATGTTTCTTGTTCCAAAATATACTTCTATCCCTTGTCGTTCCAATTGTAATCTAAATGACAACATATTAACAGTGAACATTAACTTACTACCTCTGCCAATGTATGAGTTTGGATGTGTTTGGGCTGTCAATATTGTACTTAAGTTTGCTTTCAGTTTTTATATTATAAATATTATAATTATTGTTCGTACTTGTTTTTTATGATATGCAATATATTCAGTCTAATTATATAATATGTTAATAAAAAATTTAAATTATTTGCATACAAATTGTCACATTGCATATGAAATCGTGTGTGTTTTGACAGCTAATAAATTTTATGGATTTTCAGATATTGTTATAAGCAAAAAATCTACTAACACAATACATACCTGTTATATGTCACATACATATATACATACATGTATTAAATACTACTATTGTGCGCATTTTCAAATTATTGTCTGCTATATCAGCTGTTATTGATTTTGGTGTCAGCTGTTTGTCTCTCTGATGCATATCGAAAAATGTATACACTATGCTATATGTATGTATGTTTAAG
This sequence comes from Dexiosoma caninum, assembly GCA_963924685.1. NCBI lineage: Eukaryota > Metazoa > Arthropoda > Insecta > Diptera > Tachinidae > Dexiosoma > Dexiosoma caninum. The sequence goes on along the minus strand of OZ004729.1, from coordinate 48,284,651 downwards.
AATATAAAATAAGTTACTAAGGCTTTGATATTTTTTTTCTTCTCGTTAAATGTAGAAATACAACAAACATAATAAATTTTTTCATCATTGAGTTCTTTGGGTGTAATGAAATTGTTTTAAAAAAAAAGTTTTCTTTTGTTTCTTTAAATTTATAATTATTTATTTGATTGCTTTATTTATGTTACTGTAAGATTTATATTTTTTTGATATTAGATGCATTGGATTTTATTTGTCTTTGTGTAATTAAATATTTGTCTATTTGTAATTTCAAGATCTTTGGTTAATTCAAAAAGGCTGTTTGAATTAAGTGTTTCTTAATATACTAATTAAAATTTAAACAATGAATATTTTAAAAATACTTATTAAGATTGTTTCAAAAATAAATATTCATATAGAGGGAAGAAAGCTCTTAATTAACTATTCATTAATTCTACAATAGTTACAGTTGACTCTAAAAAATCTCTTCTTGTTTTTTTTTTATTTTTTATCTGGGATCAGCACTCAGGACAAGACTCCTACACATGCGAAGCATTGTGCTGGAACTATAGAAAAGGGATAGTAGGAGAAACGACAGGAGGTGAAGCTTAACTAATTATTTTACAGCTCTGCTTTCGCACGTTCTTTGTTTTTTTTTATACTGTAGCAGTGCTGAAGCTTCGGTTTAGTAGCCATTTTTTTATTATTATTTTACTTCGCCGGTGCTACACAATACCGACGAAGAAGGGCGTTCTGATGTGATTGTGGATTGCTATCAGCTGAAGCCGGTATTGTTCAGTGACCAGTGACTATGCCTTCGACACTGAAATCTTCCGACAACAACTGACACACAAGACAAACTAATGCACATCAGAAAAATGTGAGATGTTTATTTTTATTTTAAAATTTTAGTCTGAAACTGGGGTTGAAACCAGGTCTGTTTTTGATTTAGTAGTAGACGTGCAGACTACCATCCATCGTTCCATCGCCACCCTCAATATGTTATAATATGAAGGTTCATTTAAGCGAAAACATCATTGACTTAAGTCGCACTGTTTGAAAAGATGTTAATTTTTCAAAAATTATTTGAGTTGTCCACAGATGTGAAGCTTTTGTGGTACATGAAATTACTATATATTCCCTGTATTCACTTCAAAACAACCCACTGTGCTTACTAATCCATGCATATATGATTTCAACAGTACTATGCCACCGAAAATTCTGTTTTGAAAAACTCTTTATATTTTTACGGCGATACCTTTAAAGAAAGGATTACATTTAAATTTAATATATCATTCCATAAGCCATATTTCTTGAAGTTCCTGTTAAAAATATTTTTCAATGAGTTTCAGATTTCTATTTGCAAGTTCTGGATTTAGAGATGTAGTAAAAATAATTCCCATTTAGGCATGCACCAGAAAAAAGCAAATTGCAAAGAAAAAAGGTTGTATTCATAATTGAAAGAAATTACTCTTTTATATTTTAGTTGTTTTTAATTTAAAGTTGTAAATTAATCTATATTTTCGGAAACCGCGATTTCGAATACAAAAACAGTTAATTCCATAAATTATACAGCCACAATTTGTGATCTCAGGAATTACCTAATTTACCACAATTACTATTAGAAGGAGGAACCAATTGTCATGCCTTGTTTGATCAAATAGTACCACATTTCGGAACTGGAAAAACAAACTAAATAGCCACGAAATCCAACAATTTTTAGAAAATTATAAATATGTGCAAAGGAAATAAATAAATAATTTAGAATTTTATTAATCTCTTTTAATCATTAATCGCATTAACATCATTAAAATACAAAAAAATAAATATTTTAAACAAAAGTGTTGCAAAATCAATTACAGGAAATAAAATCTTTGGAATTAGTGATTTAATTTCATAGTTAATTTATCAAAATCATTTGTCTTTGTTATAAATAATCAAGTGATTGATCAATAATCAATCTGAGAGCGATACAAGTAGATCAGGAAAGGACAATTTAAATCCATGACGGTACCATTTCTTAATACATATTTATTAAGTCTGAGTTCACACGATTCATGTTTTAATGACATGATTCTTACTTTTACTATTTTGAACTCTGGTGTTCACACAATTCATGTCTTCTTAAAGCCATGTACATTTGGTTTGTGTGTATATTCAAGTTAAGAATGAGAAAGCAAAACGTACTAACAGTACATACACATGAGTACTCCTTACCATTCCCCTCGTTACTTTAGCCTATAAAGTCATGTCCGTAAAACATGAATAGTGTGAACACAGTCTAACTACAGAAATATCAATACTAGAGATCAGTTACTAAACAAATTTTATGTATAAATAATCATAATAAATTTTCTGTTATTTTAAAATTTGGAGAAACACGAATTAGTTGGCTTTAATAACTCTTTTGTTTTGGCTCAAATTGGCAAATATGCAAAACAAAAATTAGAAGGAAGCAAAATTTATTTAATTGTAGCAAGTAAGTTGCGGTGTTACCACGGTACAAACAAGGTTGAAAATGTACCAAAAAAAAACTAGATTTTCACCCTGATTTCCATCCGTAAAATAGACTTATTTAGAATCTACATGAGAAGCCCGGCGATATTTCTGTTTTCTTTAATTTTCATGGAATGGTTTACCTAAACGATCTGTCGAATCAAACCATCAACAAAAGCCCAATATTTTTTATTTCCAAAAAATTTATTTAAGTAAAAAAATAGTACAGTTTACGATAAAAAAAAAGAAAGTGGTGTGGTGAGAATGGTACCCATATTTTGGTAAAATATGTAATGCTATATTTCCATTTCCTTTTATCCATCAAACAAAAATGCAAAATTTAACGTCTGCAATTGTTTGCGTGTATCAAAAACAAATTTTAAAATCCAGTACGCGGATACGTCGTATGAACGGCATGATTCATGTTCACGATGCAGAGCGCGAAACATATGCGTCAAACTGTCGTGTGAACAAGGCAGAATAATCTTTAATTTTATAAATCATTTATTTCGTTAACAAATTTTTGAACTAATGAAGTTATTTACTACATTAGTGTTAAGTATCGGATACCTATGTGAAAATCCTTTTAACAGCAAGAATTTGCAATTTATTCTGAATTTTTTGCTCTATTACGATGCTCTCTAACTGCTAATTTTTTGTGTTAATGAACACTTTCTAGTAACAATTTTTACAAATTCGTAAAGATTTTTAGTAAGTGAACATACTTAATATCAATTCTATTGCAACATTGTTTTTGTCCACTTAAATTGTTTATTACACACAAATATTTTGTATATAAACGGCGATTAAGAACGCTGCTGTGCAACTCATACAAAAACGCAAGCATGGTCGCCATTAATATTTTTTTAAGCTGGTGTGTGTATTTTTTACTGTACATCAGTATTTATTTAGTTCCTAAAAAATTATCACAAACTAATGCTCATCAAACTGAGCGGCCAACTGATTAGAAACATTAGGTATTGCCGGAAATTTTTATATGCGTTTAGGAAATCTATGCATTGTAAATCTAACTTGCGTTTAAAAAGTCGGCCATGTTCTTCTTTCGATTTGCATTTTAGAATTCTTGCCGCTTTGACGTAATTTATCAGTCATCATTAGCACAACCCAAAATATATCCGTGCACTGTTTACAAAAGAACTTATGTCTAATTTTTACAAATGTTTGTGTATATATTTAAAAAAGAAAGGGTAAAAAGCATTTAAAATAAGTTGTTTGACGCAATGCAAATCAGCTAAAACTCGAAATATTTTGATTTTCGTCTACAGTATTTCTGGAGCTATACATTTGTATATCGTAAAAGCATACCGATTAGACCAAAATATGCTTTCTACTTCTATTGAAGAAGAAAATGTATCCATTATATTCTGATGCAATGTATTTAGCTATAAACCGACAAGTAGTTTCTGAAGGAAATTAATATTGCAGTATGTCAGATGTAGTCACATACAGCGACACTTATAGGACTTAAAATTTGGAGTAAAGTTCACTTGATTCATGAAAAATTTCGATCGCTATTGAGCGCCGTAACTTGCTGCCTAAACAGTAGCAAACAATCTGTTAGGCTGGGAACACTTCTGGGACGCACAACAAATTTTTCGTTGTGCACTTTCGTCATCAGAAATATAACACATTTGTGTATATAAAATTAACTCAACACCGTCGTCGAACGAAATTCGACGTGCGTGAGGAACTCTGCGATATTTATTTCTATTTCATACGCCGACGAACGACTAATAAATTAGTACAGACTTACCATTTTTCATTTTATTAATAACACTAATTATTTTAAGCCTAAGGTCTTTTTATATATTTTATATTTATTTCAATATTTTGCTTCTTCCTGAAGAAGCTACACAAAGGAGTAGCGAAATATTGAAATAAATATAAAATATATAAAAAGACCTTAGGCTTAAAATAATTAGTGTTATTAATATAAAAAAAAGGTCAAAAAACTAGAAAAATTATTTTTCATTTTAGTTAAAAATATATACTCGTAATAGTAAATAAATTTAAAAGTAATTTTAATAATTGATTAATTTTGCACATACATAATTATTTACCATAAAATTGCTTTTTAATTGTTTTCTGTTAATGTTAATTTTTTCAAGTCCCTTTTTTTATACAGTAACCCAGACAGCAAATAACTTTGCTGATTGTGGAGGATGCAATTTTTTCATTGTGTTAGACGAAATTCGTCGTTCGTCCCAATTGTGTTCTTAGCATTATCCAGTGAGGCACAATAAAACAACATATCAGCTGAACATTTTCTTAAAACTCTTTTAGTTTGTTGGAGCCATATGTACGCTCGTTGTTGCGTATCAGTTTATTTGCATGAGGATATGTGTGTGTGTGTGTGTGTGTTTGGCTGCATATGATGTGTTTTTGCCTGTGTTGGGTGTGAACCTAAAATACTGATTGATTTTCTATTATCCTTGTTAAAGTTTCCGATCCGTTTCTTTTTTTAGATCGTATATTTTCATAGATTTTATGTGTGGCTTCAGGTCTTTTACGTTGTTTTACTTGCTGCGTGCGTACGACTCATGTTTTCTTATAAACTACCAACACATACATATAAACATTATGCTCAAATACACATTTCCATCCTTGTGCATTATATCTATCCAAAAAATAGACATGTTTCTTTCAATGTTCCAAACATAATTCGTTTATTTTTAAATTTTTTGCCTTAAATTTTACTTTTTGTGCTTTATGAGAACTATTTTATTTACATACATACATACATATCGACGGTATTGCGTAAAAATGGGCAATCTGCTGTTTAAAATTATATTTCTAAGATTTACATAACTCATGCTGTAAACAAGTAATGTTTAAGACTGTAAAATTGGTCCGGTTTTTTTGAGCAATTTAGTGGTCTACCTATTTCAGTTGCACCGTTATCATCTAAAAAAAATAAATTTTTAGAGAAAAAGTACATTGGAATAAAAATCCTTTAAATGTTATATATCGGGTGTGTTTTAGCTGCAAGAGAACTATCGATATCGATAACTATGGTATGACAGCTGAAAATGTTAAACTGTGTTCACATTTCTCTTGAGTAAAGTTTGGGATGTCATCATGAATCGTTTAACGCCATAACAATGCTTCCAAATTGTGGAAATTAACTTTGCAAAACATAAATTTGTTCGCGAAGTTCGTAGAGCACTTCCTGCATTTTACGGTCATCAACATAATCATCCTAGTGAGCAAGCAATTCGTGCAGTTCTTGATCGTATTCGTACTAATTTTAATCTTCTCTATTCAAAACCATCAACAAGGCAAAAAAAAATTTTCGTACCGAAGAGAATTGCTGCTGTAACGCGAAGTATTGAAGAAAACGGTAAAATGCCGATTCGTCGTCGTTACGCTGAATGGAGAGCGCTAATGAGACATGCTGACTGAATTTTTGTTTCAAAAAATTAATCAGCTAAACATAAACAACATTTGGTTCCAACAAGACGGCGCAACTTTATTTACAGCGCACTTAACAACCCTATTCGCTCTTTCGCAGATGACAGCAGTATGTGCTATTCATATTTATTTAATCGTAGGCCTACGTCGAATATGATCGCAGCGACGAGGCAGAATATGAATAATTCGCCAAATGGTGACCTCACATGAATATCGGAATGGGGTTACGCAAACAGGGTCGATTTCAATGCTCATAAGACCCAATGCTGCATGCTTACGCATCGACGCATGCCCGACTGCGCTGCCTCATCTGTAATTAAGGGCGGTATAAATATCCAGCAATTAGAAGCTCTTGATGTTCTCGGCATAAAAATTCAGTGCGATGTCCGATGGACTGACCCTATTTTTCAGGTCTCAAAGGAAGCATTCAAGTTCCTCGGTTTTTTAAGACGAGACGAAAGAGCGAAGAAACTCATAAAAGACAGTAGGGTAGCCAACTCTATTGACTCTCTTGAGCATCGTCGCAACGTGGGGTGCGTTTCGTTGTTCTATCGTTACTATAATGGGATGTGTTCTGATGAAATCAGGGAACTGGTTCCCGAAAGCCGGTATTTCACGCGCACGACGCGTTCATCATTAAGAGCGCATCCATTTGTGGTCAACTTGGCAGCGAACCGCACTACAAATTACAGAGAGAATTCGTTTTTGCCGAACAGCACGTAAGTGGAATGGACTACCCGCAGACGTGGGAAAATTTAAATCAAATGTCAATAAACACTACTCCATCTATTATTATTAAAAAAAATAAATACCATGATATTACCAAGCAGATTATAATAAAAAAATACTATTCCCACAATATGTCTGTCTTGTATTATCATTTTTAGTTCTCATGAAGCTAAAAAAGACACCCGATACAATATACTGAAAAAGAATATTAAATATTACAAATTGTATAATAATTGACATTTAAGTTTCTACTCAAGAAGGCCATGGCTTTTTTTTGCTTTTTCCTCTTCATCTTCGTCAGGATCTACAAGTGCCACACGAACTGTAGTCTGGAAGGCAAAGCTAAGATACATGATACATATCTTTTTTCTATTTTTGATTTGTCGTTAGCGCTAATCATAACAGTACATTTACAATGGACTAAAATCTAGTAGATTTGATGTAAAATCTATCTCGAAATCTCGACCGTTTACACCTCAGTTTTATTGACATTTAGCTAGATTTCATTTCAAAAGGCAAATTTTTTCAGTATAGTTTTTGACATTTGGTTCGAACAATCCACATGTATCAGCAACGTTATCTCATTAATTTACATGCATACCCTTAATGGTTGTATTTTTGGGTATATTTTTTAAAAAGCATAGTTGCATTTCAAAGTACTATTAGATTTGAGAAGATTTTGTCCAAATATAGAGAAAAAGTCGATTTCGTTTGGATTGAAAATCTACTCTAAATCAACTAGATTTGCACCAAATCTCGTAAGTCCTAGATTTCGCCCAGGTGTAAATGTAGTAAAAGGCGACGCTTTCCCGTAAGCCTACGTATATAGTTTTTAAAATAGTTTATTGTGCAGATTGTCCGTTTTGACGACTTGTCGTGTCAAAGTAAGCAAAAACACATTGGCCTCCATAAAACAAAAGCCTAGTTGGCCCTTTTTATGAAACAGCGTCGATATTTATTTTTAATTTATTAATTTTTTTTTTGTTCTCTAATATTATGCTCCTTATAATATTATGAAAATTTTCTATGAATCAAGTAAATAAATTAGAAATTCTTTTATATATTTGCATATAGTACATACATACATACTTACACATTTACATGCATACACACAACTTTCCCATTTTCATATTATGTTATAATTTTTTAAATTTAGTTTTGTGTTATTATTGATTAATTCAAGTGTTTCTTTTGAATTACTTTCTTTATACACACTTGATTGAGTTTGATTACAGAGAATGCAAAGTTCTATTACTGAGAAAAATAAGTAACTAAGTATATTATGTCGCGCATTTAGTGAAACAACATCATAACTCAAAAATTCTGTTTTTAAAGCAAAAACATTTTTAAAGTTTTCAATTTACACATATGATTTTGCAGTTATTACATTGTTTTTATAAATGCGAGGTACATATCGCTGCTATCATGTAAAAATACCATGAATTGCAATTTTTCGAAATTTACTCTTTTCGTGATTACTATTCAATTCTCACAAATTCATCTTACGTGTATCACGAAAATTTTACGTTTTTTCCCTCTTCTGTAAAGTTACAATTGTGTCAGTTATGGCCTTCTTACAAGAGACAAACGATATGTATGCCTATGGAGTAAAAAAGGTTTTTAGTGAGACAAAATCATTTCTTTTATTAATACATATAAAGTTAAAAGTAAAAGAAAATTTATTACATATTTGTTTATTATATACATATTACATAATACGTATTAATGTCTTTTGCAAATCTGAGAGTGGTGACAAATGTCATCAATATGTTTTTAATATTAACTACTTAAGGAATTTTACGTTGTTGGTGTTCTCTTTTCTGTTGCGCTACATGTTTTCCGTAATGCGTTTTGGTTTCTGTATCTAATTGAAATTATAATTAGTGTCAAAATCGAGCGCATTCTTTTCGGTAGATGATTATCAGCTGAGAATTCCCTGCGTTGTTTTACTTTGGACGTGTGTGAAACGGTGGAAAAGTATATGCTTCTCCTGTGTATAATGATAACTTTTTTGACAAAAACACTATTTGACATTTATCGAAAATATGAATATGTATGCATATATATATGTATTTATTAAGACATAATTTTGAACAAAATTTTAATTAAATATTACAATGTGTATTCGTCGATTTTATAAAAAGAAACTACCAGCTCTTAGCTTATTCGATAATAGACTACCTCCTTTCTTATTCCCATTCCAGAATAATACATTAAAAAACTTTTTTAATCACTAACTCTGCAGTTATATGATCAAGTTTGCCTTTCAAATATTTCCCATATACCGTCTGTCAAAAATTATTTTAATTCAAGGTTTTGACGTAGGGTGCACGCAAGTTTTAAACAATTTCATTTTTAAAAAGCCATCGTCAGGAAAGCGCGAACAAACCTGTTCCCAAGAATAGTAATCGGCTGTGTTCTTTACTGTAATTTGAACACACAATTGGAAAAAAAATTTAAGGCAAATTCGTGTAAATTTTTAAAAGTATGAATGCATAAGTGAAAAAGTGTGTGGGTATTAAAATTTTAAAGACAAACCTTGGTCGTGTAACCATCAAAGTTCCAGTGCGTTTTTCTGGGGCGAATTTTCAGCAAAACAAATAGTAAAATTTTATTCGCTTCAGAACCAGGGTACACATTTGCGACTAGGCGTACAGTACATGTGCCGCACATGACTGAGTCCATCCATACCCTGCTCTCAACTTCCAAAGAATGCAAAAATATTAGCTGCAAAAAAATATTTTGGAAAGTAAGAACCTAAGTAGAAGTTTTTTATTAAAAATCGAATATTTTCAAAAATTTATAATAAAAAAATACTTATTAAGCTTCATGCACTTCTATGACGGTTCGTTAGTGTATCCAAAATGAAGACGATTTCATGAAAGATTTTTTCCCTCAAGTAGCTGTTTTCGAAATATCGGTCTTGTCATTTTCATATTTTCAGGTGTTGAGTGGATATTTATGAGATCCAGTATTTCTGACGCGGTTGCAATTTTCAAAAAACTGTTTTTGGCTGAAATGTAGCTTATAAATCGTAAAAAAATCGTGCTACTACTCGTATTACAAAGCGAAAATATTTCTTTTCATCGACTTTTTCGCAAAATGATGGATAAGCCATTCTTCGACATTTTTTTTCAAAGTTTGAAATCATCATTTGATGTTACATACCACCATAATGAATATATTTAGTGCGAAGTTGTAAAGGAAGAAGATATGATGCCTTAAAAAGTAGAGAAAAGCAGTTTTAGCAAAGTATTTTGGGGCAAAACTCTTCGATTATGCAAGAGCAAATGGGTGGACCATCATGATTGAAATTAACAATGTGCAAGAAGTGTCCAGCATATAATAGAGGCTTTTGAAAACATATCTGAGTTGAGAGACAGAGATCCCTCATCAATAGCCATAATTCGAAGAAACTAACAGTGCAGTTTTAAATTTATTTCCGCAACATTCGATTTAAGCAATATACTGACTGTAACATATCCGCTTAAAGCGAGATATAGATTTTCAAAAAGAATCCAAATTTAATAATGTACCTTGAGGAGGAAGAAATAAATCCGAAATGCAATTGAAAATTATTATTGAAAAAGTAAAAGTTATTTGCGTTGGAATCGAAATTCCAATTGGAAAATGTGTATTTGAACGAAATAATCATATTGCAGGTTACACTTCTCTAATGGAATTTACTTTAGAAAATCTAAAAAGACACTTCTCAACAGATGGCCTGAATATGTTAAACATACCTAAGCTTGTATATTACAGTGTAAGTTTATTCAATAAATTTGAGTGTGAACTGCTGCATTGGCAACAAAAATGGAAAATATCTGATAATGTACCAGATAATGTTGTAGATGAATTAACCAAGCTGTGATGAAGATATCTATCGAAATCAAAGAAAAATATTTAGAATTCTTGTTTCCATTCCTGATGATGGTGAGCGGTTGGTCGTATGGTTTATTTTTCATTTATTTCATTTATTTTTAAGCCGAAGTGTGAGCCGTTGGGCAGGCTACTAATGAATGATAATGATAGCCTTAAGTTATAAAAGATGTGCATACACGTTTAAATATATAAATGAATACGTATATATCCTCCAAAATCTAACCAGAATTTTTAGTGGAAAGTTTACATCTTACTGAAAAACGTCAAAATTTGTGTTTAGAGGTTTATAAAAAATATGCTTAAATTAGTTCAATATATTTATAGGATTTTAATTTCAATTTCTGACTTTTCCATATCAAATTCAATTGGAAAAATGCAAGAAAAAAAATAAAAAGATACATTTAATAAAAATGTTAATGGAAAATAATATAATTTAATTCAAAGATTGTTCAGACGCAGTTGACGGCAATTTTATTATCATATCGAGAAAATAACTGATGTAATCTTCAGAACTGATGACTTCCACATTTTCTTCTAAATTATCGCTATTTCGAAGATCCGACAACAATTCTTGACCATTTAACTTAGTTTTAGAGAAAAACTTTTCAATTCAGCATTCGTCTCATTTTGGACAATAAATTGTTGCGTTGTTCAAATATGAATAAATATCCTCCTCTTAAATGGCTCTTGATCTCAGAAAGTTGAGTTCTGATGAAAGTCGACTTTCAAAAATCAGGGTAAGATCAGTAACATACCTGCAAGTTAAAAATTAACCAACAAACTGTTACCATCTCAATTTATTCATAGAAATTGGCGCAATGTTATCGATCTCTCCCATTTCTTTCGATTATTTATATTGGAAAAGCAAAAGGAACGCAAATTTATTTTAATTTTCAATATAAATATTTATTTGGGATAGGCCGAATTCGTTCTGGCACTACTCTAAGTGTTACATAACAACAAATTACTTGCTTGTATACATTCGTATACATATGCGTTTTATTTATAAAATAATTTTTAATGTATAAAAAATTTAAAAAACAAAACTTGTATGTATGAGAATTGGATTTACAAACCTTTTATAAATCAATAATAACTTTTTTTATAAATCATTTAAAATCTTTTTTACTCCAACATGTAAAAAAATTTTATTTTAAGATTGTCTAAGCTTTGATTATCTTAACTAGTTTACGCAATTGTATTTAATTATAATTTTCAGTTTAGTTTGATTGGTGTATTGTCTTTTGTAAAAATTTATTCATAAAAAATACATATTCTGGAAATTTATAATTAACTTACAAATACATACTTATATGTCCAACTATTATTACTATGACTTCTTTATTCTCTCTTCCTTTCCATGTTACGTTATGTTTGATTTGTTGTATTTCACTTCCTTACGTGTTCTACTACTCATTTAATAAATAAATAAATAAAACTACAAATAATTAATTAAATGGAAAACATAAAAATGTTATGAATTATCTATGAAATTAAAAAATATGCAGCTTGCACGGAGCATGATCGTGAGTACACGTTTTAAATAATCTTAATTTTCTTTCTCACTTTATTAAATTTGAATTTAATACCCTTTTTGGTGTACCCTGTAAATTGAGTTGAATTCAGTATAAGGAAACATTTGTACAGTACAAAATATTATAGCGAAAAAGGGGTTTCACAGTTTACTCTTAAATTATTTGATACACTAATACCATGTTCACAACTACAGTGTTTACCTGCTAAAAACATCGATTTGAAGATGTTTTATCATACGTCGCCTTTTTTTCTGCAACATTTCAAATTGCCATGTTTTATTTTTAAACACCTCCTTAAACACATAAAATTGATTGAATAATCCACATAAAAATAATTGTATAGCAACGGCCATTCAAAAATTTACAGTAAAAACCATCATTTGCAATAAAAAATTGTAGAAAAAAAGTTGGAAATGGTCTTGAAGTGAAGATAGATTAATTAATTTATTTTGCTTGGATCAGCACTCAGGGTATGGCCCCTATACCTGCGATGCATTGTGTTGAAACTACAGGAAAGATATAGTGAGCGAGATGACAGGTGGTAAAGCTCCTCAACTCAGCTTTTGCATGTTTTTTGTTTATAGCAATATTGCAGCTTCTTAATTCCCCAATGCAGTAGTTTTTGCTGCGATGTAAAAAAAACTACATAGTATAGCTCTTGAAGTTCTACTCCTACTCCTGTTATAAGAGCTTGATTATTCGACTGTTAATGTAAATAGTGGTAAAAGTTGTATGTGATTGATGTAGAAATAAGTCAAAACAAATAGTTAAACAATTCAAAAAAATATTTCAATTAGATAATAAATGATAGTACCAATTAAGATTTTATTGGCGCTTTACGCTTCAAGGAAACACCTGTAAAAATAAGGGACTGTGAAACTCCTAAATATTATCTATATATTTTTCCAATGTGGTCCATCTTATGATTAAATGTATTCCTCATCTACTTCTTATATCCTTTCATTGTAAATTTACGACACGTACATTTACCCTTTTTAATGTTTTATTTGATTGTATTTTTCTCTCCACTACTTAATAATTAATTATTAAATATTAAACATTAACATAAACCAAATATTAAAAATATTAAATGGCCTTAATATGTACCTTCTCTATAAAATTTCAAAACCCCTAACACAATCGTTTTCTTGAGATTTTTCTCTTATCCTTTTTCGTACACTCACCTACATTGTTTTATACTGTTAATTGTTTGTTTGCATTTGAAAATCAACAGGAAGACTAAAAACAAATATTTTTAAAATTGCATTTTGTTTGTTATTGGGCATTAACATAGTTTATAATAATTTTTCAGAACGAAAAATTAGAATAAAACCATACTCAAATTAACTTAATTATTTCGTTCTTTATATGTTTCATTTATGTTTTTCGTTCTTAATATTTTGAACGTTTGTTTGTTGTTTGATTCGTTTGTTTGAATTTCGTTTACTAAAACGTGTTTAAATTTGTACATTTTTTTATTATCTTTCAAAACGTAAAAAAAATTAAACATTTATTCGTTTTTGTTACCTGGTCATTATTAAAAAAAATAAGGGAAAAGAGATGCATATCCATGGCTTAATATAGAAAAAGCCGATCTAAAATTTCTTTTAACTATACGTCTATTGTTTGGAACCAACTCTTATGAATCTTACATACACCCTCATGATGTGTACTTGATTTCGGCATAAATTGAGATACGCCTTTTCTATATTAAATCATCGATATATAAATATATGCTTTTATGGCTGAGAAAAGCTTTATTTATATTATTGTACGTACCGTTAAATTTTTAAAAATAGTGGGCAACAAGCGAAAGTCAAACGAAAGATATTTTTAATGGCAAAATTTTGTAAATGACAGTTTTAGAAATTTTTTCTAAACCAAAATGTTGTAATGTTTGAAGAAAAGAACAATTCAGAAACAGAAAAGAACAGAAAAAATGTAAATGTTATTTCAATGGAATTGAATATCATCCAAGGCAATAAATATGTATGCCCGATTAATAAGATTTAAAATTAAATAAAAAAATTTAAGCCCTAAGACGCTGGTGTTTTGTTTGTTTTGGTTTATTGTAATAAATTTAATAATACTAAAACGATGAAAATAATTTTCACAATAAAACGTTATTAAGCCGCTTTCGTTATTTTTGTGCAATTATAGTTTTTTTCTTCGAACAAGGTTCGCAGGATAACCACAACGTAGGCAATGCATAACGCTACAACTAACAAAATAGATTACGGAAAGGGGATAAAATGGTTTACGCATATTTAATTTAAAGTTTCAACAGATTTCTGCAGAAAATTTTTAGCATATAAAAATTGTTCGTTTGAAGAACGCAATTCGTTTGTAATGCATAATACGATTCATTAACAGATGGCTCAAAAAAACGATGTGATTTCAGTTAAAACGGGAAGCAGCGCCCAATTCATTGCTTAACTTTGGAAAGTAAATTGTGTTTAAGATTATCATGAACTAACCTTATGTCCAACACGCTTTTCGATTAAACCTATCCATATTTATCAATTGAATTTTAGATTTCCATTGTAACCGTAAACAGCTGACTTAGCTGCTCATTTTAGTTTTCCACTTTTGAAATAATAAGCAAAAAACAAGCGCTGTTATGGCTATGGCAGCTCTAATTAAAGACAGAAAATATTATTATGAATAGGACACCGGTTACGGCTATGGCAATGGGTATGTCACGTCTAAATAAATCTTAACACCGACTGCGTTCGCAACCACTGCCACATACATCCTTTAAGACCCAAAATTTTTCTCCATAATCGGCTGAAGATGTAGCTTTTCAAGGTTAAGATGGAGTCTGTCGCGTTTGGGTCGACTCCGAAGACACACACAAGCACCAACTATTACAACCACGTGGGGAAGTATGAAACCCATCTCTTTCGTCTTAGAATGGAGACTTGCGACAAGCATCAGTTATTAATCGGAGTATTAGATGATAAATCACTGGTAAGATGTCAAACTTGTCAAACAATTCTTGACGACGCTGCATAGTGCACTAGCCACTTCTTTTTTTTTATCTTGGACCAACACTCAGCAGATGACCCTTACACATGCAATGCATTGGAACTAGGGAAAAGAGATAGTAGGAGAAATAACAGGAGGTACAGCTTCACAGTTGTAAACTCTGCTTTTGTACGTTCTTTGTTTTTATAGCAGTGTTGCAACGCCTCTGCTGTTAAAGAGACGTATTATATTTTGAAGCCTCGTTTTATGGGCCTTTTTTGTAATTATATTACTTGTAATTATATTACAATACCGACGAAGGAGGACGTTCTGATGTGCCTGTGAATTCGTTACAGCTAAAGCCGGTACTGTTCAGTGACCAGTGACTATTCCTTCTCCACTGAAACCTTGCGACAACAACTGACACAAAGACACACAAATGCACATCAGAGAAAATGCGAAATGTTTTCATGAGTCTGAAACTGGGGTGGAACCCAAGAAAAATTTTTCGTTTTGTAGTCAACGTGCAGACTACTTCGACCATCGCCACCCACTTATACTCTGTTATGCCATATATTGGTTTGTGTCATATGGGTTAAGTGGGCAATCATTATAAATTCATGCACCAAAATTTCTGATTCACTTAATACTTCTGAGTATTCGCACCCATAATTCTTCCGCTGGCAGGAACTTTAGAAGGTATGAATGAGTTAGAAATTAAGGAAAATAAAAATACTGCGACCCAAGATATGTATGTCCCCCCAGCAGGTATCAGAGCACTTCAACCAGACCTGTAGTGTCAGGCTTGTCTTCGTTTCCAACTTCTGCAGCGACCAATCCCCAACAGATGCGCCCCCATTTGATCATATCTCCTGTGGCATAAAGCCCCACAGTTCCGCAGAATGTGCTCCGGGGTCTCCATAAATTCACAAAACCCGCACTGACTGCCACTCCTAAGTCGAGATGTTTTCTGCAGCTACAATGGGGCGCGAGGATGCCGCTGAATGTACATAAGCTTTCATGATCTCCATCCACATATTTTCCTATTCGGTCCAAGCATGCTTAGAGGTTCTAGCCCGACCAGGAATGGCATGGCTTCTCTCCTGGTCAGCCCATTTGTCCTCTCGTTTCCCTCCACCTTAACGTGTTCGGGAACGCAGCAGAGTGTAACCGTAAGTGCCGTAATGGCAGCCTGAATAATGGCAATCCTACTAAAGTTAAATTCTGCGCACTTCTCAATGGCATAAGCCTCAAATTAAAATAGACTGGGAGCATTCCCCAAGGACTCACACCAGATCACCCATGGGCCCACTAGACCCACCGCAGAGCCCACTGGCATCCGGGACCAAGAGTTCATCGAAAACCAAGCTACACAGAATTAATGAGTACGCTTCTTGCCGACACCCCGCGTTCTCAACAGCAAAAACCTTCCAATGGCTCCCTACACAATACGGTCAAACAAATATAAGAGGTGTAATATCCCTTTAACACGCCTTGGAAATACTTATCACTCTGAAACTAGAGCCACACTGCTCCTAACTAACCTTATCAGTTGTGGATATATGATACAGTTAAAAGTTGCTTAAACATCATTCCATGCGACGTTCTGTGCATAGCTCCCGTACAAAGTCCCAGGTTTCCCTCTTCGCCCTAAATTTTGCAGATTACGATGGTGAGTCGCCGTGTAGGCACCAACTTCCTTCCTGAGTGATATCGACGACTGTACAAGGCTCTTAGCCGACACCGGAGTGGTCAACACCCTCTCAGAGAAATTCCTTAAGTCCCTAACCTTGGCATTCCGAATCACAGAATTCTATGATGTCAGAATTTCGGTGTAAGACCGCCAGTCTCCAATGCGCCGCTCCCTGTTAAACAGTTTACGTGTCTTCATACCGACATCTGAATAGCTCCCTATTCTTCTACTGCGGCCTCCTTCTTCACTTCAGGAGAAGTTAGTGCAGAACAAGATTGACATGCTCCAATTATCGCCCCATTAATAGCATTCCCATCCATATCAAATATTATGATCCGACAACACTCATACCTACAGCAACAGGGTTGCCCAATTACATAATCAATATAAATGGTAGATCGAGTTGGCATCCACTGAACTAAATGGCTTTTATTAATCCAAATCATTTTTATTGGGGTAAAGATTCTTATAGTTACTATTTGATATTTTAGAAAGATATTAAGTTTATAATATATTTATTTCAAGTAATTCGTACTTAAATTGAAATGTTTTATACATACATATATGTATATATACTGTTTTGTCATAAATTGCAATAAAATGTAAATATATGTGAATCAATATGGAAGAGTAGCTTAAGTCCACTTAAGCTGTTATTAAGAATAACGTATTAAATTATAATAAAACTACAATGTAGAATTGAATATATATTTCTATTCGCAAAGACTCTAAGGAAATAATAGCCTTCAGATTAAAAGAATTGAATTTACAAAAATCATATTTTTTAAGTTTAAAAGATGGTATCTCACAATCGATCTAATTAGACTTAAGCCAAACGCCCATAATGTTACAGATATTTTGATCTCTTTCCCTTATTATTATTTTCACTTTTTATTATTCTTCCAGCACATTTTCGCACAAGATAATATTTTCTATTGAAATACGACTAATTTTTTATATCATTAGTTTCGAATTTTTGCTAAATATTTGAAAAAATATATATACATATGTTCGTATATTGTATGGCTTTTATTAATCTTCCAAAGAAATCTCCTTTGTTATCATCTTACAAACAGGGTGGATCAATGCCAAATACATCCAGCAGCGTACCATTTTTACTCTCATCCAGTATGCAATCAATACGTTCGAGACGTACATCAACCGCTTTGTCATCGGGTCCACTGGGTTCAGGATCGGGTCTATTGCAGCAGCTGGGCAGTGGCATGGTAAGACAATTTACCTCAGTATCTGGTACAACCAGTCCCTTAGTCCCCATATTGCAAGTAAACAATCAACGACAAAATGTTCGAAAGTGTCCGTCACTCAATATAACATTTAGTCAATAAATGGAATTGCCAACTTAAAGACAAAGTAAAAAAAATTTGATTTTTGCAATAAACACAATATTAAATTTTAATTACACAATTAAAATCAAATATCTGCAAACTTTCAAATTGAAATGATTTGACTTCAATGGTTGTAAATTTAATTATCTAAAAATTACGTGCAAAAACGGAATTCAATAATTATTTAAACTAAATATGAAATTTAAATATTCTAACTAAAGTAAAAAGGTATTTTTTAATATAAATGAAATAAAATCAGAAGAAACACTTAACGTTTTAAAATTAGGCAAAATATATTTTTTAAATATCAAAAAAAAACACAAACAAAAAAAAGTATTTTATTTCATAAATTAAACTCAACGTTAAATTTCTAAAATTATAATTAAATAAAATACTTTTTGAAATGAGCAACAAAAAGAGGGGCAGAGGGTAAAAAATTTTATTCTATATATGTTTTACATAATTTCTTAAATTTATTGCTAAAATATTTTTAATATATTTCACGACTTATTTGAAACAAAAACTTCTATACAAGAATTTTCATAAGAATTTTTAATAAATGTTCCCGTATTGTTAATCAATAATAAATGTATGTATATTTTATAAATAAATATTTAAAAGTAGTTTAATAATCTATTATAGACATACAAATATTTATGTACAATTAATGATGCTTTTATAAAAAGTAATTTTAAAAAGTGAACTTAACAAAATTCCTTATAAGAAAAAACATATGTATGTATATGTATATTATAAAGAGTTCCAAATGTATATACATATAAAGAATTTCTTTCTTCAAAAGTATTATTATGGCTGGCAACCGAGAGCTGCAATTGAATTGCCAATTGCTACAAATTGTAATACAAATTTCGATCGCATTATCATTTTAATTTTAGCTGTTTTCATTTCAGCAAATGAAATTGTCGGTGCCCTAATATAATTTTTATTGATATCCATAATGAACATCATTAGCTATAATAATAAATAAATATGTAGATATCTTAAATAATTAAAAACTTTTTTTGGTTAATTTTTTCAAAAACATAACAAACATAAATTTGATTTTAAATAAAGAATTTTTTTTAGTTAATTTTTATGAAATATAAAAGCTTTTTTATTCTTATTAAACAAAATGCTGTTTTGTAAAAACATGGTTGATGATTCTATGAAATAAAGAAAATTTATAGTTTCAATTTATTGATAATAAACACATTATTTGGAATTTTTTTTAACAATTCCTGCACAATATATACGTTAAGTTCAAATTTTTTACATACATTAATAAAAGCCTCATTATTATTAATTTTTTTTTATATTTTTAATAATTCCACGTGCTAAAATTCTCCAAGTCGCAAAACAATTTTGGACATTAATTTTTTGCAAGTATTGTTGTATATGCCGCAAAAAATTTTTTTTTTAAGTGTACATCTTATTGTTATTTAAAGATAATTTCTTAATCGTAATAAATTTATTAAATATTACATTAATTATATGATAACAAATAGACTAAGCATTGAAAAACAAACGCATAGCACATTAATGCTTCCGTAAAATTTATTAAATCATTTAATTTAATATTGTTCTCAACATTTTATTTCTCTATTTATCGAGCGCTATTTATCGTAGCCATCAAATTTTCATTTCTAAAAAATATGAAATACCAGGATATTTAATAATAGAGGCTTTTAAAAATTATTTATCATTATTTCATTGCATATGTTTTTTAACTTTCATTTAAATATTTAAAGAAAATTTTAATTTAGAATACATACAACCAACAACTTAAGCTTGAGATCGAAATATTTCAAAAAATATATAAATTTATTAAATTCATCAAGGTTGGGTGACTAACATGTGTATGTATGTATGTATGTATATGCTATTACAAAATAAAAAGTTTCTAATAAATTACCCAGCCAGACAATATCCCGATGTCTCTCAGATATCTGAAAGAAACGTCGACAAAAAAGTCGGAAGCGTATACGATTTCTATTAGAGGTCTGCCCCAAAAATGGCTAGGGAAATTCTGAGTTTTTATTGCCGCCATTTCTCATAGAAATTTCACAGAAATCTGAACAAAATTCCTCGGAAATTCGGATGTTTTATCCGTATAATTTCTTACAGATTTCTGAAATAATGGATAATGCAATTCTAATCGACTAATCGTACAGATTTCTTACAAGAATTTGTGAGATTGTCTAGCCAAATTTGAACAAAAATTTTGCTGACAGCTGACGGATTTTGCAAATTATTTTATATTTGTTTTATTTATTATCTATATAAAAACGCAGCCTAACAAATAATGCAATTTGTTTTTCCTTTACGTGATATATTTAAATAATTTTACCTTAATATGGGTATGTACTTTATCTTCACTTTTGTGATAGTCTCGACTCAAGTATACAATTTAACTTAAAATTATATTATTATTTTGCATTTGGCATTGAAAATAATTCTAATTATTTAGCAAAGAATTCGACACGTCTGTACGAAATCAATCAGACATATCGGTATACGCAAAAAATGCAATCACTTCGACATATTCCCACGAAATCGATCAGAAAATGACAAGTACGACAAGTCACTAAGAATAAAGTCAGGCATTTGTAAAAATTATTTGAAATAGACAATGTCAAACTATTTTGCTGGCTGGGTATATATTTAAAAAACATTATGTATTTGTTATATATGTACATATGTCAAAATCTTTATTACTGCTAAAAGCACCTTTTTTTTTTTTTTTTTTTTATCTAGGACCAGCACTCAGGAGATGACTCCTACACATGCGAAGCATTGTGCTGGAACTATAGGAAAGGGATAGTAGGAGAAACGACAGGAGGTGCAGCTTAATTAATTATTTTTGCAGCTCTACTTTCGCACGTTCTTTGTTTATAGTCGTAGCAGTGCTGAAGCTTCTTTAGTAGCCATTTTTATTATTATTTTACTTCGCCGGTGGTACACAATACCGACGAAGGAGGGCGTTCTGATGTGATTGTGGATTGCTATCAGCTGAAGTCGGTATTGTTCAGTGACCAGGGACTATGCCTTCGCCACTGAAACCTTCCGACAACAACTGACACACAAAGACACACTAATGCAACATCAGAAAAATGCGAGATGTTTATTTTTATTTTAAAATTTTTTGGTCTGAAACTGGGGTTGAACCCAGGTCTGTTTCTGGATTCGTAGTCAACGTGCAGACTACCATCCATCGTGCCATCGCCACCTTAAAATACTACTTAGAAAATTAGTATCAATTTATTCCACTTGTAGAAAAAGTTTTTGTTTTTTTAACAATACACGTTCTGCGAAGCTCTTAACTTGTCTGCAGATATACCCAGTGTCTAGGCGGGAATCGAACCCCCAACCACCAGATTGATAGGCAAGCACTATACTAGGGAGGCACGTAAAACTTTTCAAAATATTAAAAAATAGTCAATATAACTAGCGCACTATGGCTAATTGACGTACTAGGCATTGTACACACACACATTCGTCACACAGTATTTAGGTAGAAAGTGCCACGTCTTAACAACTAGAAGTAAATTGAAGGAAAGACCTCTGCAGAGAGTTTATTCCACATACGCACTGTTGTACTCGTATACACATAACAAAACAAATGATCTGCTGATGGTGATGTCTATGTACACTTTTCAAATTTTATTGTATGCTTGGAAATATATCATGGTTTAATTGGCTTTGAAAATAAGATATGTACATACAGCAAGAGATACATTTCACCTTAAATCAGTTTTGTTCAGTGTAGACATATCGTTACATCAAAAGACGGTTTGGTAATAACTGTTTGAAAATAATATTCTGGTTTTTAAGTCTTAAACAAACAGTAAACGTCTTAAAGTAATAAAATTTGTTGTAGGCTGTTATAACTAGTCAGCAGCCAAAAAAAATACTTTTGACATAAATTGCTTATTTGTATTCATTTATCAAAAATTTGTATTCATTTTTCAATTTTTATTTCATCCGTTGCGGTCGCTGACAGCAGTCATATTTTTTTCGGAATTTATTTTTAAACACAAGACTTTATAACAGTTCTGTTATTCTAAAAATTCTAAAGATTAGGCAACTTTCATTTTTTTTTAAATAATAGTATAGGAAAAAAACTTGCAGTAATTCCTACCTGCACGGTATTGTATATTATAATACTTATTTTATAATATGAATTTTACAAATCCTGCTGCCATGAAAACGTTTGCTAATATTAATTTTTTATTGATAAAAAAATATGTCAAGTCATATAATTGTTAAAAGCATAGAAAGACAGTAGACCCTTTTTTTGCTTTTTTTATTTTTTTTTAATGCTTCGCGCAAACGTTGCCTAACTTCTTAATTGTACGACCTGTAGGCAAGAACTCATGATGCACCACGCCATTGTAATCGAAAAAAACATATTCAAAATTCTTTTACACAAACCTCGTATACATTGAGTTTCAACAAATTTTGCGAGTTTTCTGCGTTTCTGTAGTAATTTAAGTTATTGCGAGAGAACCCTATTTGCTAAAAACATATGCTGAACAAAACAAACATCAAAAGAACGAAAAAATCACACAAAATCCCCACAAACATTTTGCTACCTAAATGTAACTGAACTAGAGAATAAGCTTACCATAATCAACTCTCAACAACTTTCTATAAGCATATATTGTATACGAGTATGCTTCACAGAAATAATTTTTCAATTCCACTTGCTAAACGGTTCGTCTGATATGCAAATATGATTGTCAACGACTTCTGGTCGGTCGGTTTTTTAAATAGTTAAGGTAACTTAAAGTGTCTGTTTTAACTTGTTTGTTAATTTTTTCTTGTTTTGTTTGAAGGCTACTGTTGGCTCAGTAGTTATCGCGTTGATTCTCCCACCATTCGCGTTCATTCTCCGGCAAACCCAAAAGAAGTTTTTTTTTATCAAATTTTATTACGAACGCTTATTTTACATTTCGATTTCTTAAAAATCAACTACTTCCCGAAACATTTCAAAAACGCCAAAATAATTCCTATTTCAAAGCCAAATAAGCTTAAACACAGTCCACATAGTTATCGGCCGATAAGTTTATTAAGTAACCTTGGCAAATTAATTAATTTAAATAATTAAATTAATTAAATTAAATTAATTAAATTAAATTAAAACATCTAGAGACTTAATAGTTCTTAACGTTGAAAAGGCATTTGATACCGTTTCGCACAACGGTCTTCTTTATAAACTACTCCAAGCCAATATACCAAAATATTTGTGCAGGCTTATTGCTCATTTTCTCACTGATAGAACATTTGTAGTAGCTATTAACAAAAGTTTATCGTCTCAGAAACAAATCACTGCTGGTCTACCACAATGTTCAATATTATCTCCATTATTGTATTCAATCTATACATTGGATTTCTGTCCACCATCGTACATGAAAGTCGCTTATTACCCTGATGACACTGCTCTCTTAATGTCTAGTAAACTAACTAAAGCACTGTTAAATAAAATGGAAAAAGTATTCTCCGCATGTACCAAATACTTTCATAAATGGAAAATAAAAATAAACCCTATTAAAACTCAGGCTTTTATATTCCCTTACAACAACTCCCCCAAACGATTACCAAGTCGTCAGTTAAATTTTCAAATTGAGATCCTAACAATTAAAAACGATGTCAAATATCTTGGCGTTTGCCTCGATAAGAAACTTAATTTCGGGAAATACATCGGTGAAATCTGTAAAAAAAAATCTATGAAAACTATCAGAACTTTGTGGCCACTTCTTAGTAAACGTTCAACACTTAACCTTAAGAACAAAAACTTAATATTCAAAAGCGTTATAAGACCAACATTGACATATGCAAGTCCTATTTGGTATAATGCAGCAAAAACACATTTGAAAAAACTACAATTTATTCAAAATAAATGTCTTAAAATAATAAACAACAAAAATTTGAGATATTCAACTTTACTTCTAATTATCGACGTCATAAAAAAACTTAACCATAAATACCACGAATCTATTCAAATGTCTTCTTCTCAAATGTTAAGAGAATGCATACAATTGGCTTAATCGCAACTTAAAACAGAATTCATTAAATTGAAAGTGACATGTATGCATGTACGCGTATTATCTTCGGATAATTTCATGATATACCTGATACTTGATAACTATTTGTAAATTTATATCTCTTTTCATATAAAGGCTTTACTTATTTTCCTTTCAATAATGTTATAATTATAAAATTATTATCAAGTTTTTTATTATCAAAATTATTCGCTGTAGTATCTATAGATGAAATCTCGAAATTGTAAATTTATATGCTTAGTATAAGATATTAGTAAAGATGAATTTAAAATTCAAAAATTGAAAAATTTAGATTTTTTAGCTTATTGTACACTATAGACTAGCAATATTATCGCAAGGGATCAGTTTTCTTAATTAAATAATTATTTACTAGCTGTTGCGGACAAGAGCTTTTTCTTGCCCTTTGATGACACCAAATTCCAAAATTGAATTCTATGGAAACTTAAATCACTTATCGTTAAATAATTATTCCTTCACAAATTGTTCAGAACTTATTTATTCAAAGGTTTTAAATGGACTGTACTTAATAATAACAAAAATTCATTTCAACTCTTAATATATTTTAAGTATTGTTGGGTACTCAGTTTTACGTTTTTTATGCATAGTTTTTCAATTATTGTCTTATTAAGCGGTTAATATTGATAGCTATAAAGTTTTGGTCGAAAATTCTTAATTTTTTCTACATTGATTTACAATGAATGTCTCGAGTAGCAGTAACTTGCATTACATTTATGTATTTGTTGTTATTATTTTAATGCACGAAACTAGTGCATTGACCACTGCATAAGAATTTGACTAATTGAGACAAGTAATAAAAAATATACCCAGTTGGCAATTCAACACTAGCCTTTCACAATAGTTTTAACAAAAAACTTATTAGCTTGAGACTTATAGTACTAAATTTGTTGAAGTTATACATATCTACATATATAGTTTTGGTTTATTGGAATTTTTGTTTTCTAACTGCCGCTATTGAAGTTATTGTTGTTAATGAGGTTGGTTTCTATTATAGATGGCTGCGCGAGTTAAGTTTGACTTGTGCTAACGTACGAAAATAAATTTTTGTTTTATTTACAACAATATAAATTTTCGGATAAGTCCATGCTATATTAGCGCAATAATAGTTTAAAGGTCACACACGATAATGAAATTATCACGGAAACACTTAATGTGCACACAAAATTAAAGTATAAAAAAAAGACAATTTGGCAAATCTTCGACCTTCTTCTAGCACTTTTTGCAGACACATAAATATTTATTTTTTAGAAGAAATAATAAGTACTTCACAACTAGAAAAATAAAGACTAGTTGGTGATAAATCAATGATAAGAATGCAGAAATTTAGTCAGACATTAGAAAACTTGATCAAGAAAATGCACGTAATACTTATTAGCGTGTCATGTGAACGTGAGGTCAGTAGTGAAAAGTTAACAGACTTTGCTCACTGACAGCATTTTTTTTTATATCCCTGAAATATATATAAAGATATCTACCTTCCAGAAGTTTTTCCACTGCCCTTTTGTCAATTTTTGAGATTTCAGACGCAGCACAAAAGACTTCAAACAAAAATTTTAAAAACAGTAAGAAATATTTTGCGCATAAATGCAGTTGGGAATAAACTAATGAAGACTTCTGCTTGGCATATAATGAAATGAATACGAAAACCAAATGCTGATGTCATCTGCAAAGGAGTGAATAGAATTGAAAGTTTTAGACGAAATATCTTTAAGAAAGAAAACCAAAAGAGTAGGAGCAAAAATAGACCCTCAAATAGCCCCGATCCTTAATCAAGATCAAGAGACCAAGAGCAGCAAGTTTTTTTATCTCGGACCAGCACTCAGCAGATGACCCCCAAACATGCGATGCATTGTGCTGGAACTATAGGAAAGGGATAATTAGAGAAATGACAGGAGGTGAAGCTTGCACTTCTTTGTTGGAGTGTTTGGAGTGTTGAAACGCCTCTGATGTCAAGGAGACGTATTCTATTATGAATCTACGTTATACTTGCCATTTTTGGTAATTATTTTACTTCGCCGGTGCTATACAATACCGACGAAAGAGGGCTTTCTGATGTGCCTATGGATTGCTATCAGCAATCAGTGACCAGTGACTATGCGATCGCCACTAAACCTTCCGACAACAACTAACATACAATGACACACTAATGCACCTTAGAAAAAATGCGAGAAGTTTTAATGATTTTTTAGAATCAAACTGGTGTCAAACCCAGGTTTTTATTGGTTTTATAGTCAACGTGCATACGTGGCATATGACAAAAGTGGCATATGTCACACTCTGCCAAATGCTTAAGAAATATATAGAGCCGCCACCTTAACTTCACAAAAACGGTGAATGTAACGCCATCAGTTTTCCGTGAGGAAGGCCAATATTTCACCCGTGGAGCGTGGAAACGGAAGCCATATTGGCGGTCATTACGCAAACTTTTGAAATTTAGAAAGATACTTGAATAGGTGGAAGTTGTAAATACTTTCCATTACTTTGAATATCATAGAACAGATTGCGATTGGAAAGTAAATTTCGGGGTTTCTTGCCTCTTCTTCTTGGGCATTGGCATTACATTTGCAACTTTTCAGCACGAAGTTCAGGTTTTCAAAAAAAGGCCCAAAATTCAGTTCTTGTCCCTAAATGTCAGTTGTTATCGAAAGGTTTCAGTGGCGAAGACATAGTTTACTGGTCACTAAGCAGTACCGGGTTCAGCTGTAACCAATCCACAGGCACATCAGAACATCGGTATTGTGTAGCACCGTCGAAGTAAAATAATTATTAAAAATGGCTACCAAAAGCGGAGCTTCAAAATGTAATACGTCTCCTTGACATCAGTTTTAGTTCCAGCGCAATGCATCGCATATGTAGGGGTCATTTCCTGAGTTCTGGTCCAACATGTATCTGGGTTTTTTTTAACAGCATTTTTATTCCTTTTGCATTATAGACGTATCGAATTTCAAGTCTCTAGGTCTTGGCGTTTTTACTGTGTGTTGATGAGTCACATGGTCAGGACTTGTATTTTTATATATACAGATTAAATAATATGTCAACAATATATTAAATTATATTTCAGCATAGATCACACTCTGCAGATTCTCTCTTTCTTATGTGTGCATCTGTTTAAACAATTTGTGTTGCTTTTTTTTTAAATACACACTCTGTATAGTGCAGTCAAATCCCGATAATTCGAAAACCTTAACAATTCGAAATAAACGGCTGGTCCCTTGAGAAAAACTCTTTAAGTTTTAAAAAAAATTCCATACATTTTTGTCTTCTCGTTAATTCGTATTTTTTTGATAGTTCAAAGTCTAAGGAAACCCGCATAAGTCGTACTTAATTATGAATGACCTCTTAAAATTCGTAATTTCCATTTATTTCGAAAAAGCCTGTAATTCGTAAAAAATAACTGGTCCCTTCTATTACAAATTAACGGAGTTCTACTGTATTTCATTTTTAGGCATAATTTTACAAAAGAAATAAAGATTTTGACACTTTGACTTTTAATTTAAACAAAAATTACCTTATATGTACCATGATCCAATAAACAGGCCAGAGTGGTTCTCCTGATAATTTATTGTAGGGTTGTGCACTAGTTAAAAATTGTTTACTTTTCTTTTTGTTACATTTCCCATTCTACTAATTTAGCTATGGCCGGAAAAATTGGTTTTAAGAAATTCGTGTAAAGTATTTCTTATGCCAACTTTTTGCATTAATACCCTCCCTAAAATTTAAGAATTTTCTTTTTACAAATTATTTTTATTGTTTCTATTACAAACAACTGAAACAAACGACATTGCTCTTTATTTTGTAGACAAATGTTTTTGACAAGTGCGCAATTTGCTAACGCCTGTTGTTTTTGGTATTGTTGGATTGTTGTAGAGCTGCACTGACCTAATAATTGGATAATGTCTTATGTTTTGAGGAAAATTATTATTTTTTAATGCAATTTTCAGTCATTTTCAAAGTTGGTTTCGATTTTAAATTATGAAATTTTATTTAGATAAAAAAAAACATTTATAATTATTTTCAGCTTTTTGGAGAATTGTTTTACATTGTAAATATTGAGCTTGCCTCCAAAATTAATATCTAATATTATAGTAGGAAACTTGCAATACACACTTTATGTAAATAATGTTGATTTAGTTACTTTTATGTTTACTTTAGTTGAAAGTTTGCCAGCATCTAAGGTCACAATATATGTTGTGGTTAAAGTAAAGTTTAAGTTCTTTTTCCGTCCATTAATAACTTCTAAATAATAAATAAACAGGGAAATGTCTTATATGGTAGTAGTAAGGAAGTCTGGCATATTTTATCTTAGACCCACAGGGAATTTAAAAATTCTATTTATTAAAAGAAACTTCTTTTTACATTGTAGCATTTTTCATATTGTGCAATAACATCGCCAATGTGAATGTCATATTCGAAGCTGCCTCAATATATTGTCAAAAATTAAGATACTTTTGATTTTCATTGTGCATTCAATATAAATGAGTTGGCAACATTGTACAATAAGTTATGTTTACTTGCTATTGTAAAAAAGTTACACCATATTATATTTGAAAATATCGTGCCACTTATTGCATAATATATGTAGGCCAAAATGGAAATAATATGACAAATAACATATATATATATATATATATGTATATATACTCGTATACATTTATAATGCATATACATATTTATTTAATATTGCAAATACTGACAACTTCTTCATAACTTTCAACTCATACATACTTACATATGTGGAAGCAACGAACTGAATTTGCAACTGAGGTAAGAAATGTAGATCTAATAACAGATCAGATAAGAGATTTGAAAGTAAATTTTTAATGCTAAAACGTTTCCCAGAAAATATGAAGCTTTAGTTTTAACAAGAAAATTTCTATAACGAAATGCGTGAATCAATTTAGTCGAGCAAAATGTTCTATAATTGCAGATGCGTTGAAATTGTTTGTGTGAATAAAAAGTGCAACAAACTAATATAAAGATTACAATTGAATAGTGTTTCGAGTGCTTAATAATTTGCAAAAGGAAGTGATGATAAGACAGCCCTTTATTAATCATATTAGATTAACGTTGTGCCCTGGCAGATATTGTTTATTGATAACCAAAATAAAATTTGAGACATTCATATTAGTTCCGGAGACAGTAATCTATAATTATGCCCGTTTTTACCAAGCAAAGTTTAATTCATATTCGCTTTTGACAGTATGAGTAAAAAAAACATAACTAAACATTGATACGAGCAAAAAAAGTCACCTGGCGAAACGAAGCCACATAAGGTCTGTTCGTTTAGTCTAAAAAAGCGTTTTCTTACGCAAAAATTGGGAAGAAATGAGAGAGATTTTGAGAGAGTAATATTCTTGTTCTTCACGCACGAGAATGCCAGTATTTTTTCCTCGGGTTAGTTTGGGCGTGAAGAACAAGCAATCAGCTGATTTATAATAAACATTGAAAATAACAAAGGAATTAAAATTATAAGTTTCCCAAAAATGCAATGAACAAAGAATAGTTAATTTTATTTCATGATTTAGTTCAAAATTATTTGGGGTTTCTTTAAATAACATGTATAAGCAAATTATTGTGTTTTTATGGATGTATGCATGTGTGAAGATTTGTAATTGTACATGGTCATATATATTAGGTCTTTTCTAGGTGCAGAACAAAATTTACCGAACTCGCGCAAATTATTTTATTTGTATGTATAAGATTCTAATTTTAAAATTGTGCTTTTTCCCGAAAAAATATGTGAATGTATTATTTTTTTATATAAAAGCAAACTCAAAAATTGAGGAGGAAAGCATATCCTTATAGTACTATTTCGCTAATGCCTACTTAGCTCAGCAGTGGACTTTTCCCAATTTTTTACTACAAAATCAAGATTCTTATGTTCAAAATTCAACTAATCAATCGAGAATTGATGTTGAATACCGAACAAAAAACGAACAATTTATAAACATAAAACATAACAATCCATTAGTTTTCTTCTTTTTATTTCACATGCATATTTCTATTTTTAGATTTTTCTTCTCATCTATATATGTATATCTATATATATATATATATGCTTTGCTCCTCAGTTGTTGAGTTTGCTTTTAGAAAAAATACTTTATTATTAGAATCATATATAAAGAGATTCAAATGTTTTTGTTATGCACGTTGAACAGTCCTATTTTGTGGTAAATATTATGGTTTTTCCGTTTTCTTACTTTTGTACATTTTGGTCTCTTATTGAGATAAATTATGGCTTACTCTCATTTTACCGAACTTTACCAGAAAAGTAAACGAACAGACCTATAGTTGAGGACGCCTTGGGCAAGGCAAAGTTGCAAGGTAGATTTATCGGCGAATTAATACAACAAAGAAACTTGTTTTGTGTCAGCAAATGTCCAACAAAATTGCTTTGGAAAAATATATGAAGGAGTTACCGGATACTTTTCTACTCACTTTTATAGATATAAATCCCCAAAATTCTGCAACAAATTTTCTTTTTAAAAAAAAATTTTTTAAATATTCTGATCATTTTGTTATTAATATTTAGTTACTGCTCACGGTAATTATTATTGTGCTTTAAATCTACGCTGAATAATATTTACTCACTGTGGAAATAAACATTGATCCATGTGGCAATAAGGTACAAAAAAAATAGGTTCGGCATTAGGCATTAAAATCATATTTCGACCAGATCTTATGATTTGGGATGGATCAAAGTGTTCAGAACAAACCTTCGAATAAAAAAAAATTAATAAATACCAAGGCAAATTCATTACCAGGTAAATTCACTAGATAATTCGCCGTGTTTTAAAGCCGAACGTCAAATTTTGTTTAATTTTGTAAAAAGTTAAGAAAAATGGTTGTAAATAATTTTATAATTATAATAAGAATGCAAAACAAATTGCTTTTTGTAATAATTAATTTAAAATTAACTTATGTTACACTAATTTAACACGTTCTCTTTAGATTATGTTATATTTAACAAAACAAATGTATACAAAAAATTTGACGTTCGGCTGCAAAGCAAACTGACAAATTTGCCTTGCGAAACTCTTGTATTAATAAGCCTTAATAAATAATGTTCGATATTTGCTAACACACTCAGCTGGGCTGTTAACGTCACCTAGTACAAATTCCCCTTGGACTTTCCCAAGATATATTTTTTTAATTTTCTTTTCTATTTTTTGTTTCTTTTTTTTAATTTTTAATTAAAGTAAAAAAGAATAATCAGCAAACTGCACAATATGCTGCATGTTAAGCATTTAAACAATTTATTTTAAATGAACCATTTTTAGTCAATAAAAAAATAAGCAAACATACACTCTCGTTTTTAATCAATATACTGCATATATATGTATGTATGTACATAAGTATACACCGTGTAACAAGACTCTACGTACGATTGAAAATTATTAATTAATCTGCGTCCTAACCCGCTTCATGAGAACTATATATTCGCAATATTTATAATAATAATATTAAATATTAGGAATATATTGAAAACAAAAAAAATAATTTTAGTTAAAATTTTACATTTAATTTAATACTCCAACAAACTATTTGATCGAATAATGTTCAATCGCATGTAAATGAATGTTGTTCCATGATGTAAGTATGTACACATACATATGTATGTATATCCCTGTCCATACATATGGACAACTCTCATAAACAATCCACCAACCAAAAAGTTTTTAAAATAATACGACTTAATATTATATGAGATACATATATAATTTTTAAAATATTAAAAAAAAAATTATTTCGATGATCATTATATCAATTATTCCCAAATCCTACCATACCTCAGATCCCTAAATGTTATACAAGAAATTAACATTTTTTAGGTGTTCATTACTTTAGTGTTGACATAGATGGTCCGATCAAAAGCCATATAATTTCGTCATTCAATTCTTTTCAATTAAAAAAAACTATTTAGGAAAAGTTGAAATAAGGTATGAAATGTCAAGTCCAACCGTGAGTTCAGCGAGTGTCACGGAAAATAAGGATTTTTATATATTTTGAATAGAATCAATTTTCTATAATCAATTCTAAATTTTTCTATAATTGTAAATCAATTCATTTCCTGCTTTTAAGTAAATAAAAAATTAAAATTATGACTTGAAAAAAAATTTTTTTTTTCATATTTCTTTCTGCAGCATGCGTTACGATTTGAATATCCCAAAAATTACATTACAAAAATTGACAATTTTTATTTAGTTTTCTTATATTTTCATTTCTTAGCACTATTCTTCGCTTGCACCAATGTGATGTGAGTCATTTTGAATGGAATGCAGTAGTCGGAATTGTAGCTGTTGTGAAGTGAAAAATTTGGCATATGTTTACCATCAAAGCTCAAAGTCTTATGCTCAATAACGCACACAACTTTTAGAAAACAGCAAAAATTAATTTAAGTGACTTTTATATATCAGCAGTAAATACATACATATGTATATTAAAAATACAAGTAGTTTTCTTACGGGCATTCCAGGAGTTAACTCAGACTCATCAAAACATAAAATTCAGCTATAAACATATTTATTTATATTCATTCAAAAATTCATATATAAATATAAAATTGCATTAAGAAATGTTATTAAAAAACAAATATATGACTTGGTTTCTAGCAGCTTATAAATAAACATAATTGTATGTATTTTAACAAAATAATTCAGCTGGAGTTTCTGTAATGCAATTAGTACTTATTTTAAAAAATGTTTCTGAAAAAAAAAAGGTATACTTGTATTATAAAAACTGCACTTAAATTGTTTTGTTAAAATAAATACAATTGTGTTTATGTATATTCTTTTAGAAAAATACACCATATTTGACCTGGGGGATGACAAAAAACTCTGTAAAAATGTTTGGCGGCAAATAAGGTATTTTACAATTCTCTTATATTCATCTTTATTTTAGATATTAGATTTTGAGCTTTATTATGCATTTTTGGTAAAATTTACGACAACATACTTCAACTCTAAAAGTAACTTTCGTTTTTTGTAGCTTGCGCCACAAAACTGTGTGATCAATTATTTCGCAACAACTAACTATTAAAAATTTATGTTCTATGCCCTTCGAAAGATCACTTAAATCCAACTAAACACTAAGTTGAAGGTATGTCTTCATATATTTTAATCTGAAAACGCGTAAGAATGTAACGTTCATCAGGCAGGATTTACCCATATGTACATACCTACATATGTATGTATATGCATACACACATATTTTATGAAAAAATTTTTATCGCTACTACTTTATTATATTGTATTTGTATTTATGAATTTTATTGTATATCAAATTTTACTTTCTGCCCATCTCTATTGAAAATTGCATACATTAATTAAAATTTTTTTATATGAAAATACCTCATACATACATATATGTATATAATATACTTACTATGGTGTAGTTTCCATAATACAAGCAGTACACGTCTAAAAAAAAATTTTTATGAAAACAAACTGCAAATTTTTTTATAAAAATTTTTTAAATAAATACCTACTGCTTGTATTACAGAAACTACATATTTTTATTTTTCACATGAATAATATTTAATATTCGCTTTATTGACTCTCATCCAACTGTCATTGCTTCTGTTTCGTAATAATATTAAATAAATAGTATTAACTTTTTTATTATAACTATGTAGTATTCATATCAAGGCTTTTGCTCAACTCATCTATGTACATATGTACTTTTATACATGCTATTTCTGCCAGTACAATACGTTCACTTAAAATATCAAAAAGTACACAGAAACCTATTATATAGAGAAATTCGAAAATTTTATAAAACAAATTGATTGACTGACACTAAATGAAAAAAAAAATTATATGGAAATTATTGTCATATATTTCGCTAAAAAAAAAAATAATAACTTCTAAATAATATTAAAACTAACTTTTTGTATAAATTCATATATAATGTCACACAATCGCATACTATTAAATTGTAGTTGTAAAAAGATTTTAAAGATGACAAAATACTAACAACAACAACAAAAAAACTATTTCAATATAAATTAACAACATTATCAATGTTCATAATAATAACAATAGTATTCATTGTACATAATAATTAATGCACTTTATGTTTAGACTTATTTATGGATAGCTGCGTCACGCATTTAACCTTCTCAGTGTTTGTTTTTAATTTTTTTTCTAAATACATATTCAATTCAACATTTTTCATTTGAAATTCCTTGTAATATAGCAAAAAAAAACATTATTAAAACTCGTTTTTATTACTAAACAAATGTAAAACATTCTTTGGTTTTTTTAATCTAATAATTTACAGATTTTCTCTAATAACTGTTTCTATGTACATATCTATGTACTATATATGTATATAGTATATAAAGATTTTTGTATGTACAGATACAAAGATTTTTTTGTTCAGTTGTAAAATGTTAATTTTCTAGCTGTATAGAATAGATATTTTATTTTAAATGTCATTTATGTTTTTTGTGCATCCTATTTATTTTTGGTATTTCATTAAACAAACTTCCAATAATTTGTTCGTAAATTATTTCACGAATAGCAAATTTAACTAAAGTTTTGGTTTCATTCTGCATGACTTCCGCACACGATACATGCGCTAATGCGAAAACGACGAACATCGAAGATAAAAATGTTGTATAGTACATCAATCTATGTATGTACATATGTATATAAATATATAAACCAAAGTCTTGTTTGTTCAAACACTAATAACTCTAGAAAGATTGGCCCCATATTCACAGATAGCATAACTTTGTCCAACTTAACATATAGGCTATATGCCCATACAAAATAAATATTTGTTAGTTTATTTCTCGAAAACGGTAACAGTAAGATTCTCTAAACTTAGCCCAGATTGCTTGAAAGCCAATCTAAATCATCGGTCACATACATATTCATTTTTGTATAACTTGAGAATGGCTAGAGCTACATTTTCTTAATTTGGTCCGAATGACTTCAAGGCGAATATAAATTAGCAACGAAAATATGGGCATAGTATCTCCTATACAAAGTAAATATTGATTTTTGTATATCTTAAGAACGGTTAAAGCTAAACTTTTAAAATTTGTTCTGAATGAGTTGATAGTACATTTTTTTTTCTTGCACTTTCATTATGGCTAGAGAGCTGAAATTCGGTATACGGGAGAGTCTATAATGGGAAAAATATAATAACTGGCAATTTTTATCAGGAGGATTTGACTGACGTTGCTTACGGAAATAAAAATTAAGAAAGTTGCGCAGAAAATTACAAAATTGAAGGAAACTTAAAGACTATTATCGATTTTTTAGTTTGTTTTTAAGAAGTGTGGCCAGAAGATCGCTTACTTTCAAAATTATAAGAGGTTTATCTATCTACATATCCCAATTCTCCACAGTGATGATATGTCATCACCGAGGATGATTCTCTCCAGAAACTTCAGGGTTGATATCAACGACCGTGGTCAACACTATCAACTTTGAGCCGGTATCTCCGATACCGATAGGTTCAAGCTGGCGGATGGTAAATAGGGGTGGGAATCAACGGACCCAAATGGCGGACCATCTGGCAAAACGAAGGGCAAATTTGCCGCTACTTGGCCCAGAGCCATTCTGAGGACTTACAAAAAGCCACAGAAATGACATTCTTAGGAACTGGGGGAATTCGCCGCTCACTGACATAATAATTCCGGCCAGCGTCAAAACAAACGCTTCCTGATCTGAAATGGGTTGCTTTCGCTGAATAGAGCGTACTTGAGCCTATTAACGGGGTACTGTATAGGTCATTGTGGCCTGAGGTACCACCTTAATAAAATGGATCTCACCGAGACCAATGTCTGTCAATTTTATAAAGTAGCACTGAGATTTCTGAACACTTTCTCTGCGGCTGTCCTGCACTCGACAGACATAGGTTTCAGCATTTCGGTGAAATTGCGGTGTCTTCACACAAGCTGTGGAACACCATACTCCAAAGAGTGCTTGGATTCCTTAGAAGCCTTAGGATGGGGGTCTAATGTGATTGGCCTTGCACAATAGAATTTCTTGGTCGCAGTGCTTCCTGGCTTCAATAATAATAATAAAATACGTTCCAAAAGAAGTCACTTATTATATGGGGTAAAAAATTAGATAAAAAAAGAAATTAAATGTTAATGTTTATACATATGTATGTATATATGTATGAAGTTTAAATAAACATGATATACGTACACATTCCAAAAAATCACCCAATTAAAAATTAAACACGACTGTCAGATATTACTATTTATAGTCATTTTTACAACTTTTTTGAAATAAAAATACGATTTTTCGTCTTTAATTTGATTTGTGGGCATAACAACATGAAGTTATGTTTGCAAAATAATGCTCACATTGTTAGGTTAGAGTGAAACCGCGGTGAAAGACTCCGTATTGTGGGAGAGTTACCTATAAACAATAAAACTTGAATCCAAAAAGAAACAAAAATATTAGAAACGGTTTTGAGCTAAACAATTGATTAAATTTGGGATTCGATCACTTAAAAAGTTAAATTATTTTATATTATAAAGGGCAAATTGATTCGGACTGTTTCGGAGTTACTCAGCTTTCCTCTTGCACCACTAAAGTCGAAAGTTTTGCAAGAAATTATATTTTGCACGATACTTTACTTTACTGAGTTCTCTTCAAGACACATTTTGCGATTCTAATGAATTTGAGTTGCCAAATATGAAATGTGAGTCAAAAAATAAGATCGTGTGGATCAGATTTTTTTTTGCAAGTCGTGCGATTGGAAAAACTTTATGAAAATTTTCTTAAAGTAAAATAATAATAAAAAGGACCCAGGCATGATAACTGTTCGGCGTACCGTTCAGGTGCGAAGTTATAATCTCAAATATAGCCATCGGAATGTCACTTATATTCACGCAATGGAGAGATTTTTTCAATTAAATTTTAAATATCGAGTGGCACTAAATTTCAGATTGACTATTCGTATGTTGTAGCCATCAATGGATGAAAAGTTTTATAATAAGCAAAATATTCACGCGCTCTCTTAAGAAGCAAGTCTAATTACTTGCATTCACCTAATCATTATTTATCCATGCGCCTTGCTTTTTACGTTAGAACGACACGTTTATGACTGATGTTGATTGGGATCAATTGCAAAATAAATATTAATGAAATTAATATAAAAACCGATGGATAATGATATTTATTTATTTATTTACGCCAATTGACTACAGGCAAATCAAAAATATATTTAATATGTCCTTATTGTATAATAACATTCTCAAATTGACCAAAGATAAAGAAAAATCTATTCCAACCACATATTAGCCAAAGCATATAATGTTCGTAATACAGACTCACGCATGGCATAATTAGTAACGTGTGTAACATAAAATGAATTATTGTGTCTAAGGGTTCTGAAAGGTATACAAAAATTAATCAAACCCAACAAGTATTCATAATCGATGAAGCCATTAATCAAATTATAGTTTATTTTGACAGAAATAAGAGTTCTTCTTAAATAAAAACGCTTTAAGCTTAAAAACAAGCAAGGATCATAGTATGAATTTGACGACAAGATGATATGATTGTTAAGAAGGGCAAATTTTACAAATATTTTCTGAATTCTTTCAATTATATTTGTATGAACGGCGTAAATAGGTTTCCATACAAAGGAACAATATTCTCAAAGCTATAGGATATAAAAAGTGTTTACAGTTTCTTCTTATAAGTGAACACGCATTAACATTTAGCTCACAGTCCAGAACAACACCAAGATCCAAAATTTCCACACCAGGAAGATATATAAATGTATTTTTAATGTTCTAATCAATTAATAATTTAATTTCGAGAAGATGTTAACCGAAAATATAAAAAACTTTTAAAGTTAATATATTATATGAAATACATAATTAAAAAATTGATTTTTTTATGCAACGAAATTGTGAAATTCCTTTCAACTAACTAATTTAGGAAAAAAAAACCGAAACTTTAGTAAAACTCGTATTTCACTAACATTCGCTCAGTTAATCTAATAAAAATTCTATTCAAATAACTAATTAAAATCAAGTGCCTTAATAATATCAAAAGGAAAAGTTAAAACTTATATAATAACTTGGTAACTTTTCCAAGATAGAAGAAAAGCCTAACAAATAAAGAAAAATAATCTCAAAAAGCTGAAAACTTCCCAGTTCATAATATTAAAATGAAAATCAAAAAAAAGGTAATGGAAACAATTATTTTAATTAAATAGATCACATAGAAAAAACATAACATTAATATGTAATTTAGAAATGTTAATTTGCATAATCAACTAACGAACCACTACACCGTATATAGTACAAACACCTACAAGAAAAGAAGAACATACTATTCGCCTGCTTTTTATCTTACCAGTAATTGTGTAAGTAAATTGTAGAATTTACAATTGAAATTCAAACAAAATCTCAACAATTAACAATGAGGTCCTTCAAAAGTACTCATAATTTTAATGCAAAATTGTCAGCAACACAAAAATAAAAACAAAGAAATAATCCAATAATACATTTGAAATGGTTTTAAGGTTTGTATACTAGCTGTGTGTAACTTTCTTAATGTATTTACTAATATTAAATATTTACTTATCGTAAATACATATATAGTATAATTAAATATTTTATTTTTATTCACGTAATTACGTTTTGATACTCTTTTAAATAACAACTAATAATAAGACATTTATTTTTTGTTCGAAAAAAAAAATTAATATTTCTTATATAAAATTTAAAATAACGCATTAAACAATCACACTTTTAATAACTCACTAATTTATTTTTTAACTACATTTTTTTAAGTCAATTTTATATTTTACATAAAATTATTTAATAAAATTAATTCACATGGTGGCAGGAAGTCATAATTTTGAAAAAATAACATAAAAATAAGACAAAGAAAAGCAGATGTATTTTTTTTTTATTTCACTCGTTCCAGAAAAAACACTAAAAATATTGTAAAATAATAGAACATTATGACATTATAGTATACCTTGTGAATGACACAATTCATAACACAAGCTGTACCCTGCCGTGTTTTAATGTGACTCAGTTGGTTTAAATCTTCAGTCATATGTGATTTATGTACGTACATCAGAGCTGTAAAAAACTGCAATCAATAGAGAGACCAATCAAAGTGACTCCAACCAAATTGATTTCATTCTTTGATTTAAAATTTCAAACAGTGACCTTGTCAAAATTGCAAACTTTTCTCATTGCAATTATTTTGAAAGCATTGCTTTAGAAATCATTGAATGCAATTAATTTAATTGCAATAAAATTTTTGTTGAAACCTTGCGAATTCAAGTAATTACACCTCATTTCGTCGGTATTGTGTAGCACCGGCGAAGTAAAATAATAATAAAAAATAAATGGCTACTAAACCGAAGCTTCAGCACTGCTACGAGTATAAAAACAAAAAGAACGTGCGAAAGCAGAGCTGCAAAAAAATTAATTAAGCTTCACCTCCTGTCGTTTCTCCTACTATCCCTTTCCTATAGTTCCCAGCACAATGCTTCGCATGTGTAGGAGTCATCTCCTGAGTGCTGGTCCTAGATAAAAAAAATAAAAAAAAATCACAACCAATGAAATAATCCATATACATACACATATATATAAATATACACATACATATATAAATGAAATTTGTCCTATGTTCATCATTTTATAACTCGAGAACCACTCAACCAATTTACAAAACAATATATGGTTGGAAAGGTTCATTGATGGTTAAAAAAAGAACCAGGTGGGAGAGTAGGAGGAAATATATGCCGCCCCGAAACTATTCAATCACTTTTCATAAAATTTAAAACAAAAATTGAACCAGGAGCGGTAGTTAGGACTAATTTATGCCTCTCCCAAACTATCTTACCGATTTTAATGAAATTCAAAACATGGATATATCTGACCCCAAAAAGATATATACATATGTATGTATGTATAGGTTAGTAGCAAATATGCAACGTGTGTTACTACGCTCAAAACTCATCGGGGTAGCATTTTGATGCAACTACATCCACTATTGCTTAAATTTGCATTTACAAATGTCACGCAACGTGACGATAAAATTATATTATCTACAGATTGACGACATTATAGTTACGTGACATTTCGATCAGACAATCATTTCTAAAAGTTTTCATAGCTCAAACATTATGGTTTGATGCAAGTACTTTAGCATTGCGGTTGGCTAAATCCACTTTAACTTATATGTATATACAGGGTGGCGCAGAATGAGCTATATGATTTAAACGGTTTATAACTTTTTTATTTATGCGATTATTATAATTTTTTTTTTAAATACAGTATATTATTGGGGAATTTTTTGGAATTTGCTTAGAAAAATTACATCCTGTAAGTGATGTCCATTTTCTGCTTCGCACATACGTGTTATTTTTTGGTGTAATGGCCATGATTTCATTTTGAATGTTGGTTTTTAGTTGGAGTATGGTTCTTGGTTTGTTCACGTACATTCTTTCTTCCAAATATCCCCAAAGAAAATTGTCAGGAGCTGTTAAATCTGGTGAACGTGGAGGCCAGTTAAAATCGCTTGCGCGCGAAATAATGCGTTCGCCGAATAACTCCCTTAACAATGCCATTAAGGCACCTGCAGTATGTGCTGTGTTCGATCGTGTAATGATTCATAATTAATTCAAAATGCTAAAAAAAAAACAAAGAAAAAATAATAATTAAAAAAGTTATAAAGAATTCAAACCATATAGCTCATTCTGCGCCACCCTGTATATATGTCTGCTTTAGCTCGGCGAGTATTTAATTTAAATGGGTTTGATGCCAGATTTCTGTCCAAACTGAATAGCTGCATAAGCTCGAGACAAGTTTAGTTGTAAAGTTTTTGTCTGTATAGATTTTACAATTACAGCTAATTTTCTGAACTGTTTTGTGAATATTAGATGAACATAGCAAATAGTACAAGTACCATTTATTAACACTAACTGCCTGATTTTCTAAGTCCGATAGAAAATTTTCTTCCAAAAATTTATATTAAAAACTTTTGTGTCGGACATGTTTAATTGTACAGAATTGCAGCAAACCAACGTTCAAACGGATGCGTTAAAATAAATTGGTTCGATCATAGATTTATGTCAAAACTGAACAACTTAACAAGTTCGATAAAACTGTAGTTTTCAATATACGTTATTTTCCAAAGTCACTTTCTGAAACCGCGTTATAAGAAGCAAAAGAAATATTTAAAATGTAAATGCAGTTCACTTGCGATAAAGTGAACAGCGCATAACGTGAAGACATTTATTTTACATTGACTATTCTAAAAGATGAACAAAGTTCGATGGCTCTATAATTTGAACATAAAAAATCAATGAGCTTACCTTAAAAAAAATTTTAACGTTAAATGCTGGGTTCATTAGTTCGGGTATACATATTTTTTTTATAATTACCCTACTAGTGCGTTTCCATATACATTCATATATATGTGTTTTGGAGCAAGCCACATGTTCTGCTACGTATTTACTGATACATTTTCATATGAACAACACACCTCAAAAAACTGGTTTTCCTCCAAAACGTGTCGAAATTTGTCTGCGCAACACTGTGTTGCTTCTCTGATTATAAAAGCAACCCTTGGATAACCATTTTTAATGAACGACAAGTTCGAAAAATTCTACTTTTTATTTGCCATTTATAAAAAAAATAATGACATAATAAAAAAATTTAATAATAAAATTGGTGATTTCACAATATATAAATAAATTGTGTTACGTTGTTTTTTGTTGTTGTTTGAAATAATCGTATTTAAAAATATAAATTTGCCACCAGACACCCTGTATTTTTTTTTTATCTTGGACCAGCACTCAGGAAATGACCCCTACATATGCGGTGCATTGTGCTGGAACTAAGGGGATAGTAGGATAAATGATAGGAGTTAAAGCTCCACAACGCAAGCTGTTACAACACAGCTTTCTGCACGTTATTTATTTTTTATAGCAGTGTTGTAACGTCTCTAATGTCAAGGAGACATATTAAATTTTTGAAGGTTCGTCTTTTTAGTAGCCATTTTTAGTAATTATTTTACCTCGCCGGTGCTACACAATACCGACGGGAGGGCGTTCGGATGTACCTGTGGATTGGATACAGCTGAAGTCGTTACTGTTTAGTGACCAGTGACTATGCCTCCGCCACTGAAACCTTGCGACAATAACTAACACAAAGCCACACAAATGCAC
The DNA here is from genome assembly GCA_963924685.1 of Dexiosoma caninum. Lineage (NCBI taxonomy): Eukaryota > Metazoa > Arthropoda > Insecta > Diptera > Tachinidae > Dexiosoma > Dexiosoma caninum. Next base: position 48,242,341 of record OZ004729.1, on the reverse strand, counting down.
ATCAGAAAAAATGCGAGATGTTTTTATGAGTCTGAAACTTGGATTGATGCCAGGAAAATTTTTCGTTTTGTAGTCAACGTGCAGACTACTTCGACCATCGCCGCCCTCAATATGTATGTATATGTATATGTATGAATAGATGCAGTGGCAATCTGTAAAGTGTGTGATATAGCCAGCTCTAAATCAGGAGAGCTGGAATTAAAATATGAACATTTCTTGCCCAAAACAATTTTCCACAAGAAGCACCCTGGGCGGGAATCGAACATGCAACTCCGTATTGATGATACTAACGCTCATGTACTAGGCTACGCATGCACCCCAACGGCACACTAACGCAACAAATAAATGAAATGTATTGTTATTCCCCTAAAATATGAAACGGAGCGGAATATTTATTTGATATACATAATAAACGGGTGAGAATGCTGAAATGGGATTCTTTGGTTTTTTGCATTTAATGAGAATCTTTTTGAAAATAGTTGCGAAAATCGGCGTGTAGAGATAAATGGCTGTTGCGAAAATCGAGCTCGCACTGTGTGTATGATTGTACGTGTTTCGTATAGTAAAACTCAAGAAATCACACATTTAAATAACGTACACGCATACAAATACGTCTGCCAAATATGAGGTTTTATAGCAATTTGGACAACTTATTTGAACTAAAAAGATGATTTTTCCAATTTAATTATTCGGCCCTGTACATAACAGAAAATTGGCCTTGTAGGGATAACGTGATAACATGCAGTTGCCGTATATATCAATTCGTATTAGAGTAAAGTTATGGTGAAAAAAAACCTGTATTGTATGGAGGGTTACCTGTAGTTGTTTGAAATACATTTTGTTTCCGATTTAGAGAATCAAGCAGTTAAACACGCACTTTTTAATTTCCTCTTACTTCGCAAGTGATTTATTTCATAAACTTTTCAATGTTATAAATAAATATGTATGTACGTACATTTAGAACATAAGAAATTTATTGTCTTGATATTAGAAAAAAATAATTAAATAAATGTCTTTAATTCGATGTCTGCAATAGAAAACAAACTTTAAAAGGTGTCTAGTTAATTATTATTATTTTTTTCTTTCTTGTAATTAAATTATGACAGATCACTTGTTATAAGTAGTAAGTAAAAGTGCTGTAAATTGTTCCCCAATCCCCAATGAAGTAGTTAGTTTAAATGTTTACAACATGCTTACACTCACACTAAAATTAATACCAACACAATAAATAATTTATTAAAATGTTTTTTTTTTATTTCTACCTATAAATTTATTTTTAAAACAAAGTTTGTCTCGATTTTTTGTTACAGTATCAACTATTTTCCGGTCGTAATAACTAAAGAAAAATATTAAAAAGACTTTTTAATAATTAAAAAATAAGAAATAAAAACTTAAAAAAAAATTAACGGAACGCCTGATTGAAATATTTCAACAGAATGCATGTTAGTTTTTAACTGTAAGAATTGCAAAAATCTGAAGAGAAGGAAACAATTAAGTAGCAGCTAAATGTGTATTTTCTATAGTACGAAATCATTAAATCCCCGAATAATAATCACAAATTATTTATGTATTTTTGAACATCTTAATTAGTTGTTAATTGTTAAAAGAAACTCAGTAAGCAGCATTATTCCTATGTATCTCTACATGTTCCTTTAAAATTAAACTAATGCTAATATTAATGAAAATACTCGTACCAAAACATATCCATATGTAGATGCACAACCCATACACCTATTTACTTTATTATATGTACCTAAAATAAATAATAATTCAAAATAACTATTATTATTAACTAATATAAACATTTACATGCATATACAATTTTATCTGTACATTTAGAATAATAAGTCGAATTATTAGGTCTCCAGGTGCATAACAAAACAGTCCGAACTAGTGACAGTGAAAAGAAAATTACTCCCTGAATGTGACAAAGCTGTCCAACATTACTGGAACGCAAAAACCATAATTAAACATTTTTAAGCACTTTTCCAAATAAATTTTATTTTAGTGATTGTAGGCGCTTGAAATGCACAACAATATTTTAAAAGCAAAACATTTGCTTCATTGGCAAGATCTGTAAAACGTGAATGAAAATAAACTGAAAAGATGTAAACGCCATTTTTCATTTAAAAAAAAGTGATAAATATGCACAAGTATATATACTTACAAATTCAAGTTTATTTGTAAATAAAAGACAGCTGATAATTTAATTTTAGCCCGAAAAAATTCACGACACTTTGTACAGGAAATGAAAAATTTTACTCTCATTTTCTCTCAAAATTCCACAAAAATTGTTATCTGGGACGCAAATGGACAAATTTGTGCGAGTTCGGTCTGTTTTGTTATGCACATGGGACACACCTATTATTTATATACAAACATGCATACGAATATGTTCAAAGTTTGATAGCAGCTCGCGTTGCAATAATTTTTTTTAGAAATACTGCAAGCTTAGAAGGAAAAAATTGCACGTAAAAAAATTACTAATAACTATCATTTTGTTTTTCTATTAAGATAAAAGAACATAGCACAAAAAAAACAGTACCACGCTTTCTGTCAAAAAGTATGATTAGTGTATTTGCTGTTGGAGGTTCCAAAATACAAATCGTAGAATTTAGTTTTCAATTTTTTAAACGTCAGAAGCAACTGATAATAATAGCCAAAGATTACAATTAAACAATTAAAACACGTTGATGGTTGAGCTTAGACTACTTTATTTAATAAAAAGAGCGTGACGATGGCTGAGGTAGTTAACATGTTGACTACAAAACCAGAGGTTCTAGATTTCAACTCAGTATCCGACTATCACATAAAGACACTTCGCATCTTCCTGATGTGCATTGTTTTTCTTTTGAATTTGGCACTTAATTCATTTCAATTCAGTTGTCTATCTATTGCAATCAAAGTTGCTTATCTGGTTTAAATTCATACAATAAAATGAAATTAATGTCAAATTTACAAAAAAAAAAATATGAAAAAAAACATTACAATCATAATGTAATTAGACCAGGTGTCATCGCTACATTAGGTGTTTATTTTTTTTCTTTGCTTAAGTTTGCGACTTAAATGTCAAAATTCTATGTTTGGTTAACAGTTTTTATTATTAACAAAAAGTGACAATCAATTTAATTTGCAATTTTATTGCAATCGGTATTTTGTTTAAAAAATATATATTATTTGTGGTTAAATATTGCGAGTGAAAATTTTTTCTGACATTTAATGCTTTAATGGTTCCACCTTAGTAATTTCGTCATGATTTCGAAGGAGCAAATGTTTTTATAATATATGTTTTTTGTATTATATATTTGCTATCAAACCATAACTGCCTAAGTCGTTTTAAGAATAAATTGACACAGACTGTTATTGCTTATGGCCACAGAAACTACCTCACCTCAGTGGCTTTTGTTTGAACTGAATCTAGCCAATATTTAAGTATGTATGTTTGTATGTTTATCACATTTCGCCGAAATCTTAAAACCACCATTTAAAACCTTAAAAGTATTTATTGCAATTAAAAGTCCTCCCAACTTATACAATCATATTAGAAATTTAACTATATAAATGTGCTTAGAATAACATTTACATTTACAAAAACAAAAACAAAAACAAAAAACTTACAAAACAATAAAACTGAATAAATATTACGGCGCTCAATAGCGATTTTGTTACAAGACCTCGTAATACAAGTGCGTATTCAGTTTTTCGTAACCACATTTTGCATTCGTATAAATGAAAGTATTCCAAGACACAGTATGTATGTATTTCAAAGAACTGAAATGTAATGTATAATTGCAAACATCTTTCCATAATAAAAAGGTAATGATGTTATGTAAAATAATCAATTTACACATATTTTTTCTATTAACACACGCCAAGTTTGCTTGGACAATCGTCAAATAAAAAAAGAATAAAAATATTAATGACCTAACTTCTGTAATTTTATAGAAGTTTTCACATCGAAAAAAAAATTAAATTACAGTTGTTTCTGGACGGTAATAATATTTTCGATTACCAAAATTTTCTCATTAAATTTTTCATACTACAGTACGAGATCGATTTTCGCAACCGGCATGGTTGCTATTACATCAACCCAGCGCCGAAACATTTATTAGATGGCTTCTTTGGTGAAATCTTATCTACTGGTTACTACAACGTGTCGAAACAAATAAATTCAGAGATAAATTTTAAATTTAATAAAACAGCACAACTTGCATTTTTCTTAAGTTCCAAAATCGGGTGTTGCGTAAATCAAGATCGTACTGTATAGAGATAACGATAGCATGGTAATGTATGTAAGCTCGCGGTTTTATAAAAATTCCTTAAAATGAAAATTTAATAATGTGATTTTTTTTTAATTGCACATCACATCAAAAAATAAATGTCTTTTCAAATTCATATACAATTCATATGCATATGTACATATATACATATTTATTTCAAATTATATAAATAAAAATTACTTAAAAATAACAAAATGGATTTCTCTCGGTTAGAAGAATAACGACCGATATGTCGGTTTTCAATAGAAATGCACACTTCCGTATTAATTTTTAAGTACTCGTTATAATCACATATTTCACTCTTTTAATTTATTAATTATGAGCAATAATGAGAGTTGTTTATAAGTTTTGTTTGTAATTTTTTTTTTCTCTAAAATTAGACTGAATGTTCTTGTCTTTTCTCACCAAAATCTTATTTTTTTATCTTGGACCAGCACTCATGCGGTGCATTGTGCTGGTACTAGAGGAAGGGATGGTAGGAGAAATGACAGGAAGTGAAGCTTCACTATCGTGCAACCCATGATCTAAATATATAAGGTCTGCTTGACAGTTCAAATTATTTTTACTGCGACGTCACCGGCGAGATTTGTTTTTAATATGTATGGGGTTTGTTTTTTTTTGAAATATTTTGCAATTTTAAAGGTAAAATAAATAAAACAAATTAAATTGTTATGTTATAGTCTTTTTTAATTTTCTTTTTTCATTTTTTTCTTGTATTAATATTTTGTTTAAATTTCTTATTCTAAAATATAAACGACTTTTAAAAAATAACGATTTTTCATTTTCAGGCACATCTATGTTATCACAATTAATGTTATAGTATTTTAAATAATTATCTCGAAGACTTAAAGTATTATTATTAATTTCCTTAAATATATTTTCTAATTTTAATATGTTTCCCATAAATTCTTGGCAGGGTTTATAGAGCCCTCTGTTTGAACTGCAACTGACTTATTTGGATTTTCATTTTCAATATTTTCAATATTTTCAATACTTTCTTCTTGTAATTTCTGCAGACTATAAATAATTGTAAATATTATTTCATTAAAAAAAGTGGATTTTAAAAAAATTGTATTTACTTTAAATCAAATTCACCAATTGCTTCCTTTACAATTTGTTTGTTTGCTCTTTTTACGTATCGTTTCGATCTTTCGACTGGTAAAATGCTGTTTACATGGATATTTAAAGATGGGACAGCCTTCGCATCTAACAATCTTTTTCTTATTGGCGTGTTCAATAATATATCCTTTAAACGCCAATCATTATTCGTACAATGTCTAGAACAAATTGTTCCAGATTTCCAATTAACATTTTTTTTTACCGCATGCATTGATCCACACTTTCTTTATTTCTGGATCTTTTGGAAACGTAAAATATTTTAGATTTTTATCATCCTGCTTCGAGCTTTTACAATCTTTTACCACACAGTATTTCATTGTCAAAATAAATTTTATCACTTTCTACACAAATTGTTTATTAAAAACTCTTTTTTTTTTGCTCTAACTCAGTTCACATTTATTTTTAATTAATTGTCAATAAAATAATCCTTTAATTTTCTTAATAAATATGTAATAATAATAATTTTAATCACTAGCTTTTAAATTTCCAATTAACCACAACAAAACATTTCCCGACGATGACGTCAAATTAAAAAAAATGGCAGCTGTCATTCAATATCAAGCAGAACTTATAGTATATTTAGATCATGCATGCAACCAAAGACTATAGATTTATAAAGATGTTGCACTGCGAACAATTTTCATAAACATAAACTCTAAGCTACTATGGACGAGGGAGGAAAGATTAAGGGGCAAATAGAAAATATTGTCTTTGCATTGAGCAAAACCAACAACAGCAAAGAGAGTAGTATTTTTCATGCTCAGAAACACACATTCATTCATGTATATGCTCACCATGAATACTTGTCTGTGGGTGTGTGTATTGTTTTTGGTATTTTATTTTTTTAATTTCTCACATTTGTATTCTGTTTGAAAATTAAAAATGATTTTATTTCCCTGGTAACTTTATTAATGTACGAAGCATACAGCTTGTATGAATGTTCAACCTAAATAGGGAACGAATATGATTCTTTTCGTTTTTGTAGGGCAAATACACTTACTTTATTGTTGCATAAATGACAGTATTTACGTTCACACCGAAGTCATGATGCTGTTGTTTACTTATTTTTTAAAACTAATTCAACTGCGCATAACATATGGTATGAGATCTAATAAGAGGAACGGTCGTAAAGCAGCTCTGGGTTGAAGAACAACTCACGCGTCATCATAATTATTATTTAAGTGCGGTCAGGCCTGTTTTTGTTGTTTGGCCTTCGAGAGTTTTGCGTCTCACTCGCACTGGTTAATGGATTTGCCACGGCTAACTGTATCATTTACGGTTGTTGTGGCTTTTCGTTATTAATCACGTGGCTGTTACTGGTGGAGACCATCATACTCAAGAATTTTATATATAATTTAACTTCCTATGTGAAGGCATGGGTCGTTTAAATTTATATTGTGTGGGATACCCTGGCAATTTGCGTACTTGCTTCTGCCATCTGCCATATGGCAAATAATTGATAACTACAAACAAAAAACTAATAAGAGGACGATAAAATAAAAGACATATTTTGTATAATTTTTTATTTTAATTTTTTTCAAATTAGTATTTTAAAATTTTTACTTTTTCAATATGTGCTCGTTTATACTTGTGAGTTTCCCAGGTAGAATGCATTCTTAGTAATATTAGTATAAGCAAATTTAAAATTTCCAGGCTATGATTGTAACAAGCACTCTTCTCGTCAAACCAGAAGGAATAAATTTTATTATTATTACATTCTATGCATTGCTGAATGATGACTTTTTTAATATTTTTCATTGCTTTATTGGTAGAAAAAAGCGTTTCGAAAACTTTAAAGTGAATCTTACAAACTTCGAAAAACAAGTCGGAGGGTGCACATAAACTACCAAAATCTGAGTCACTTTCATAGATTTTTGTGTGGATATACATTCATTTCTGATGGATACGTTAGATTTGTGAATGTTTTATTGTATCCATTCTACATTTGCTGCAAGATATTCGTTGCGCTAAGTATCCAATGAAATATCGGCTTATTGAGACATTCGGAGAGTTAACAGTCGACACTTTTACTAAAATATTCTTCATTATTCTGGTATACATATGTTGCAATGTCCATCACGGGAGATTGATTATCAGCTGATACAGTTTCACTACATTCGACGAAGCTTTGAAAATCAAGCGGTAAAAATGTTGCATCGTCGTTTTCACAATTTTTTGACGAACTAAACTGGCTTATTTTTAAAGATATCAGCTTTGCCATTGCGATGTTACATTCGCAACAAATGTAGCAAACACATATTTAAAATACCGCTACTGAAATTGAATATATGGAAAGATTGAAAATTATCACAATATCAACTGCCTTAATGAAATTATTGTTTCATAAGGTATCTAAGCTTCTACGACAGTACATGCTATTTTATTAATACAATAAAAAAACTGGATGGTTTTGCTACTGCAACACAGAATATCTAATTAGTTTTACATACAATACGTGATAATAAATATTATTTGAATTGGTATAGCCCAACAAACAATATAAAAACGTTGATGTACGTTGTTCATTAATAAGCGTATTTATAGTACATATATAATCTTATTGTACAATCTAAGGGTAAGTTTAGTATAATTTGTTTTTTTTTAGAAACACACAAGAAATTAATTGTTTTTTAAATGCTAGTGGACTAAGAAAATGCTTAATCACATAATATTTTTAATAAGTACATACATATCTACTTCTCTGAAAGGAAAACTGTTTGCTTGGTGGGCAAAACATTGGCATTGTAAACATACATACATAAATAATGTTCATAAAGGGTGCTTTACATTGTCCCACAAGTCGTACGACATGTCAAATATATGTGTAGAAGAGCTCAAGTCGGATCGTCTAAACGTAATATGTAATGAAACTATAAGATTTTGAGAGAAAATACGGATGAAAATTTGACAGTCGTATGGCTCTCTTGATTTTTTAAAATTTTTCAAAAACCAACACACACCATTAGATCAGGGATGAATTTTTATGTAAAAAAATGCGTGAAAGCTAGGGAGGGAAAACTGGTTTCATAAATTTATACCAATTATAAAATCGAAATGTACATTTTAGACCACGACAGCACAATTTTATAAAAATATACGTATATTTTCTAAAAGCACACTAAAAATTTTGACCACGAAAATAACATATTCGAAAGTTATAAAAATATTTTTCAAGGTTATTAAAAAAAAATTATATTGCACAAGAACTCCATCCCTGGGAAAACAAGCAAACAGCTGTAGTTAAATTAAATGAGAATGTTTTCATCTTACTTGATTTTATCCATACCAATGGTGTAAAAGCCAGAAAACAACCATTCGATTTTTACTCTCTTTTTTTGAAATACGGATGCAATTTCATTTTTTTTCTCTCTCATTTTACGTACGACAAATCTTATCGTCTAAAGCACCCTTAAGTATGAATTGCTTTTGCTGAGATTTAATTTCCATTTTGGTATTTTGCTCTCCGTTGAAGAGATTTCTCTCATTAGTCATACACAAGGGGATTTTCGCAAAATCCATTCAAGAATTTAGCATTGGCAGAACAATGTATGACAGTGCAACATATTTATATATCTATAGTCTTTGGTGCAGCTCTGCTTTTGCACGTTCTTCGTTTTCATAGTAATGTTGTAGCGTCTCTTATGTCAATAATTTGCAGGCTTCGTTTTTAGTAGTCATTTTTAGTAATTATTTTATTTCGCTGGGGCTACACAATACCAACGAAGGAACGCGTTCTAATGTGCCTGTGGATTGGATACAGCTGAAGCCGTTACTGTTCAGTGACCAGGTTTTTTTTGAAGACCGTCTGTAGATGCCCTTAGTGGTTCAATGGATATTTATGTATATGCTCGTAGTATACCTCTAGTAATATCAATTGGATGCTTCATTTGTGTTATAATTTTTTCTAAATGTTAATTTGTTAATGGTTCTTTAAAACGCAATTATTATCATTTAAAACAAATTTCACTGAAAATTAATATTAACACTTCTAAAATACAGTATGGTTCACATAATTTAATTAGATTTTGTAATAAAGGGTGGTTAAATTTCAAGGGCCGATGTTGATTTTGAATAAAACACAAACTATTTAGGAAATTATTGTAATTTTATTTTATTATGATATATTGGTATTACTCAATTATGTATGGAACAAAATATCGGCCAAATGGGCGCCGCGACCACGGCAACAGTGGATGATCAATTTTCGAAGAAAATCATCTTCAGTGATGAGGCACATTTTCACCTCAGTGGATTCGTCAATAAACAGAATTGCCGCATTTGGGCGAATGAGAATCCAAGAGTGATTGTCGAAAAACCAATGCACCCACAAAGAGTGACTGTTTGGTGCGGTTTATGGGCTGGCGGCATCATCGGGCCGTATTTTTTCCAAAATGAGGCCGGTCAGGCAGTTACTGTGAATGGTGTTCGCTATCGTGAGATGATAACGAACTTTTTATGGCCCGAATTGGAAGATATGGATGTGGACGATATGTGGTTTCAGCAGGACGGTGCCACATGCCACACAGCTAACGAAACAATGGCTATTTTGCGCAACAAATTCAATGGCCGTGTTATCTCACGTAATGGCGATGTCAATTGGCCGCCAAGATCATGTGATTTGACACCGTTGGACTTTTTTCTTTGGGGTTATTTGAAAGAAAAGGTGTACGTCGATAAGCCAGCAACAATTCAAGAGCTAAAGGATGAGATAATTCGGCACATTAACGGCATAGAACCTCCATTATGCCTCAGGGTCATCGAAAATTTGGACCATCCGATGGAGGTGTGCCGCCGTGGTCGCGGCGCCCATTTGGCCGATATTTTGTTCCATACATAATTGAGTAATACCAATATATCATAATAAAATAAAATTACAATAATTTCCTAAATAGTTTGTGTTTTATTCAAAATCAACATCGGCCCTTGAAATTTAACCACCCTTTACAATAATTTCAATTTGTTATCTTCGCTGTTTATTGTTGCCTGGCAATCGAAGCATACAAATGAAGAAAGAAGCAATCGTAATAAAAATTTCACGTTTTTTCTTCGAAAATTTTATAGACTCTAGTTATACCAGATATAGTTATGTACGAGTGTGACTTTGCTTAAGAAAGAAATTAATTAGTTATCTTCTGTTTAAACAATTAGTTTCACGATATAGTGCATATGTATTTACATACATATGTATATTTATAGAAATGAATTCTGAAGGAAGCTTGGGGTGAAGTATCTCCTAGTCATCACTTTTGTCGCATAAATTGGTGACATTGTCGACATACCGTCTATACATGTTATTCTTCCGTGGGTGTGTGTTGAAAAACTTTTGACAGCTAAAAAATTATGCTTTTTCTTTTGGGTTTTTTTGATATTGTTTCGTTTTGTTGAAAAGAAATGTGGTACGCGTAAAATTTAATTTTTTTATTAAAAAATGTCATTTTGTATAAAAATGGAAATAGTGAGAATGATGAAATAAATTTTAGTGAAAGTTAAAATTTTACAGATTTGTGCAGTCTTTTGAAGATTTGTCTTCTATAAAATTGACGTTGCAGGAAAAATTATGCATGAAACAGCTTCTTTCAGAATTTCTGAAGCTGATGGCTATATTACAGCGGAAGGCCTGGATATACCGCTTTCGGCAACAGTTTTGTTGCGCGAAAAGCAGCAAATATCAATTCGCAAATCTAAGCTACGCTCAGGAAAATGTAACGACGAAATTAAATTGGATATAAAAATCTACGGAATCCAATTATTTAAAAGTTCGGGCATCCAGTTATAGCCAATTATTCTGAAAACAGTTAATGGCAATGAAAACGTGAAACCACTTCCTGTAGGATTATATATAGGACATATTAAAACCAGATGTTGAAGAGTTTCTCAGGTGTGGTAAACAGTTTTTCAAATATTCTGTTGAGGAAGTGCTTTTGCTAAAATATGGATTTATTATATGAAATGTCTTAATTGATATTTTTTATACAATTCATGGTATTTGTGAATACAGCCATTCTGACTTTTTTTGAAAATATAAGCGATATGCCTCCAATTTTTTTAATTATATAAAATGATTTTGTTGACCTTTATGATGGTTTTATTTTAAAGGATAAGAAAAATAACATTATGTTATGATGTTTATTATGCGACATGCCAGTTAAAGCTTTTGTTTGTTGTATACCATGCCATACATCATCGCATTGTTGCAGTAAGTATGGAAAAAATTGGTCATGTGCTTCCATACAGTACTATTAGCTGATTTTTAATCTCCGACGCAGACTTTTCTTCAAGAAAATATTGAAAGCATCACATCCAAATCTTCAAAGAAGAAAAATCTCCCCTCGAAGAAGTTGGTTTGAATATGGTAATGCAAACTCCATTACACAGTATGCACCTTATCGATCTTTCTGCTACAAGGAAAATGCTAATTCGAATCATTAAGGACAGAACAGAAAAACTACAGCAAAAGAGTTTTAAGTATTGAATACTAGTGAATCTCTTGTTTCAATTTCTACATATATATGTCCCCAAGTGGAGTACATAGTCAGTAGTACTTAAAGTACTAGAGCATTCTCAATGAGACGCTCAGCTTAAATGTCTATAGCACATAATATTGTAAGGATATAGGAAGTCAGCAGTTTCTATGTGCCTAAGGGGTATACTTATGTACCCAATAGGAGTACCTAGTCAGTAGTCTCAGTGTCTATATTAAATATCCGTCTTCATTATCTATATACAAATGTCCGCCAGTGGAGTACCTAGTCAGTAGTACTTATAGTACTAGAGCATTCTCAATGATACGCACGAGTTAAATGTCTATAGCACAGAACATTGTAAAAGGTATAGTAAGTCATTACTACTGGTGACAATGTGAACAGTGCATCAGTACTGTTTCACTGTTGACATTTCATACAGGGTAGGTATGTATGTGCATATGTATATGTACAGATATGTGCATTTTGTATTTTAATAAAACTTATTTTAAAATTTATGTTGATTGAATATAAAAAATAAAAACAAAAGAAGTGAAAAACCAATTCTTATGTTAAATGATATTACAATTACTGCTAAGATAAAAAGGGAACCAGCAAATAAATTAATTATTTTGCAAATTTAATAAGGGAACAAATGGATAACCCTAAAATCACTACTAAATATAATTTGTCTAAAGACCTCAAATACAAGTTTCCAATAAAAACTAAAAGAAATGATTTCTTAAGCACTATCACATAGAAAATAAATTTTATTACTATTATAATTCAAGCTTTTAAAATACGTTTGGTGTAAAATAATATAATAAATGTATAATAGCAATACATTTGAAATACAAAACACAAGTAATAAAACTCTTTTTAACCTCTTTTTGTTCAGTATAAAATAAAGGAAAACTCGTATCAGTTTTATTTTTAGAACTAAGAACTACTAAAAAATACTACTATAAATATCTGTCAATTCTATATTTTTAATTCTAAATGTAAAATTTTAAATACTAAAATGAGAAATTTCAACAAATAATTAAAATTTGTATTGCCTTTTTTTTGTTATTATTAATTTTTAAAACCTTGTAACAAATTAACAAATGAAAGAATATAAAAATAAATAAAAAATATTTTCAACATAGAACCCAAATTGTTCCTTTAAATACCTTCTACATCTAGTTTAACTCTTACTATTTGACAATCAAAGCTTTAATCAATGAAATCATATAAAATCTAATTTAAAATATTTACACTTTCACAAAGATAAAATTTATAAAATGTTTTTAAAGATAAAACTATATTTTTGAATAAAATTTAATAAGAATGTTATATATAAAATAGCTAAAAACTTCTTTAGAATATACCTACTTGTTAAAACCATATTAAATGTTACAAATCATTAAATAAAGTGTATTTTATTTATTCATTTTATTAATGTTGTTTAATGTTAGTTAATTATGAATAATTTTTATTCTTATTTTTAAATCATATTGTTTCGTTTTAGCTTTAGCTTTAGCTTTTTACAAATATGCTACAAAGAAGAGAAAGCACAATTTGACCATTTTTTAAAGACTTACCTGCTAATTCACAAAAATGCAAAAAATGTTTACAAAAGGTTATTAGAGAAAATTAACAAAAGCATTCCTTATAAACGTGCACTAGAGCTTCATTGTATGAATGGTTTAACACAGGTAAGAAGCAATGATAAGCGTAAACATAAGTAGGCATATACAGTACATATGTACATATACGAAGTACATATGTACATAGGTAATAACCACTGACGTCAGCATGACATTATAAGATAACATATACTAAGTAGTCCAAATATAATTTATGTGTAATCTTTAATAAAATGTCAACATTGCAACTACCCTTACAATGTAAGCTCGAAGTAAGTCAACTTTTATTTAATACAAAAATGTTGCCTTAGAACTAGATTTTGGAATGCAGTAGTTTGGCCTTTTGCTTTAACATATATAATTTAATGGGCAAATTTATCTTTGTTCTACAAATCACTTATATAATGCTTTTTGCATTTTAGGAAACTCTGTCTCTTTTCCCTGGACCGCTTTCAGATTTAAACACAACTGTTTTATAGATGCCTTTTTTTTGCTTCTGTTTATTGTTGATCTGTGTAGATTAAAAACCTTTGAACATACTGAATAACTCCAATTTAAAGTTTGTGTTTTCATTTATTGTTATTATTGTGTCACACAACAGAAAATTTTTGGTATATTTTATTACTTATACAAAAGAAAGAAACAAAAAATCAGCGTATTTTACAGTTACTAAAGCACTACACAACAATAAATATCATAATAAATTAAAAATAGTTTAGAAATTCACCATGCTGCAAGTACCGCATAATTTCCTTTTGCACAGTCGTAACAATCGAGAACGGGCACCTATTGAGGTGAAGGAATCGAATTACTACTGTACTTATTTTCTAATAAATTATTTCATAAAAATGGTTTTAATGTTTATGTTTTCAAAAGAAACATTAAAAGTCATTTCGTTTTCGCGGTTTTTCAAAAAATTTCACTGGATATTGCATTGAATGTATCTTTTTTCGATTTAGACCTTTTTTCAAAATTTTCTACGCGTTTTGAGTTTCAAAAGTTGGCATCACTGCTTCAATTACAAAATCAGTATGATTAGTGATACCATAAGTTAGCATTTCCTTACATGTGCAAATATGACCCTAAACTAAGCATTTATAAGCATTCTATTTTAATTTGCTTATCTATATTATATATCTATAGGCGTAGTATTGAGCTCGACAAATAGCCATACCTAGATTTTCTTGAACATTATGGGCACAATACAATATTCACAGTTGTGCTTGTGCGACATACATGAATTCGATTCTTCGCATCACTAGATTATATCAAAAGCTCCGCTAGTTTCACATTTTCTGGCCGAGAAGGTTCTTCACGATGATTCAAAAATGCTTTACTTTTTCGAACTGTGATCACGAAATTTTCACCATTTTTGTACTCAATTTTAGTCATTTCTATCGTTCTATTTTTTCGTTTGTTGAAGCATATATCATTTTATTTCGTGTAAATTGTCTGTTCAGACTATTGTAAGAAAACTGTAAAATTTCATTGTCACACAATAAATTTATCTGTCAACAAAAATTTTCTGTTCACACGTTTGTATGGCAAAAGTTGCCAGATCCGATGTTTAACATTGTATCTCAATATTTATGGGCAGCGTTGCCAACAGAAATATTTATCTGCCAATGGTGTTATTGTACAGTGTACTAAATTAATCACATGTGACAATAAAAAATGACTGTAGCTATTACGTGTCAATGGGAATGAAGGGTGTTCTCCCGATTGTTAGAATTATGACAATATTATTGTCATACTATGAACGGGCAATACTTTTTGTATCAATATTGACACACAAAAATTGTGAGTTCACACGATTGTTGAATATTTTATTACAATTTTTCTGTCAATATTGTACTATATGAGTATATACCTTTACTATTTTTTTACATTTTTGTTATACAAGTTTTTTGGTCGTGGCAACGCTGGAGTAAACTAAAGAAACTTGGCTCAAATACGAAAAAGCAAATGTGAAACCATTTTCCTGTTTTCCCTTGTTCTTCTGGTAGATTTGTTAATTGGCAACCGCGAGAATACTTTAATGAATGAAGTTCTATAATCTCAATTCAGATTTAATTGGTCAAATAGTATTTACTACTCTCTAGTAGGAATTATACAACAAGATTTGAATATTTTTTAACCTCAACTAAATACAGTCTTCCTGAATTCTATGCTCATATAATTCCGGCCGCCTATATGGGCTAACCTTCTTGTTTTATGTTGTATATTGTATACATACATATATATATGTACAGATGGCACAAAATCTATCATACAATTTTGTTTGTCAATTCCTTTTTTTATCAAATAAAAAAAATTATTTTGAGTGGTGGATATATTTATTTGAACATGTACAATTTTTTCTGTGAAAAATATGATATCAGCCAAGTGGCTGCCGCCAGCGTTGATGCCCGTTTTATCGCATTTTCCAGAACATTCTGCAATATTTCTGGTAATAACTGTTAGCATTCCTGTCGAATATTCTCCTTAAGGCCTGCCATTGTCTGGGGTTTGTTGGCATAAACGCGTGAGTTCAAGTAGCCCAAAAGAAAGAAGTCTGGGATAGTTAAATCGGGCGATCTTGCTGGCTATGCTAAATCGCCAAAACGGGAGATTATGCGACCAGGAAATGATTCCTTCACAATATCCATTGTACTTCCTGCTGTGTGTGCGGTTGCACCGTCTTGATTAAACCACATGTTCACCAAGCCCCGCTCATTCAATTCCGGCAGTAAGAAGTCGCTTATCATGGCTCTGTAGCGTTCACCAGTAACACTAACTGTTTTGCCGATGGCGTCCTCAAAAAATCACTGCTCTCGCGTAAACACTGCACCACACAGTAGCCTAGAGTGGATGTAACGGCTTTTCGTGCATCACACGCGGATTTTCAGTTCCCCAGAAACAAAGATTTTGTTTATTGCCGTAACCGTCTGGTTCCAGTCTGTTCGAGTCCAGTTTGTGAGACACGATTAGGAAATCTACGGCCAAATTCGCTCTGAGCTAACAAAACCAACCTATTATTGGTTAAAAAATACACAATTATTCCACGCTCTTGCGGAGTAAATCGCTCCATTTATATGTTTGCAGTGTGCAGCACTCTAATTCACAAACGTCAAATATGATTGACGTAAAACGCCATTTGCAAATGCTATAACATCCTACGATAGGGTTGTGTAACCCGGTAGTCTAGTGAGTAGTGTGCTAGTTTATCAGTTGGGGGTTTTAGGTTCGATTCCTAGCAGAGACCCTGGTCTGTATCACTACAGCACGTGAAAATTTTTCACAATAGGTATCACAATTGGACCCAAGTTGGCTGGGACCTTTCTTTACTTTTACATCCAGCAACCTGCCGACGTAACCTAACCTACGATAGGATAATAATTTTGGGCTAACTAGTATTTTAAGTTTTACTCTTAGTCTTACTTATAAGTTTTATACAATTACTGCCGTATTCATAAAAATTTTTTGGATTTATAGAAGTCATATAGATTGCATTTTGTATGAAAAAAATTTTATGAATACGGCAGTTAGCATACAATAGCCGACTTAAGCTTATATTATATGTAGACATATTGAGAGATATAATTTAAAGTTAATCTTTCAAACATTTCGGAACTCTTTCTTCAATAATGTGACTTTAAACTATAGCTCTGTTCATTTACTTTACTAGTAAAAATTAGCAACGAGAGAGTAACAAGAAATTTTCCAAAATTGCTAAAATTTGCAAGTTAAAGTAGTGTTGTAATGTATGTATATGTAGGTATATATGAGTACTTAATAACTGCCCCTATATTTTTTGGACAAATTATACATATATGTATATTATTAACAAAATATTATGATTATGGTCATTTATATTCAGCATTGTCGTGACTGGCGTTTTTCGAGTACGGCTTGTAATAGGATAATGAAAAGTTTTGCAATTTTATTTAATAAAGGGTGTCCCAAAAAGAACGCAAGAACATGTGAACAATTGTTATTGTTTGCTAGTAGAAGGTACGAGGTTAGTAAAAATGGAGCGCTACACGAATGAACAACGCATTCTCATTGTTAAATTGTTTTACCAAAATGGTGAAAGTTTTGCGGCAACAGTTCGCAAATTGCGATCAATTTGGGGTCACAGTGTAAAGAGATTAATGGATAAATTTGCCGAAACTGGGTCTGTTAGTGATGTAAAGACAACAACGCGCCTTCGACCATGTCGATCGACCGAAAATGTCGCAGCTGTACGTGATGATGTCGCTCAAACTCCATCCACCTCAATTCGACACCGAGATCAGCAAATTGGTGTCTCCAAATCCACTATGCACCGAATTTTGACTAAAGATTTGCATCTTCATGCATACAAAGTTCAATTGACTCAGGAACTGAAGCCAGCTGACCATGGACAGCGAAGGGAGTTCGTTAATTGGGTATTGGAGAGACAACATGAAAATGCTGATTTTGCCGATAAAATCATCTTCAGTGACGAGGCCCATTTCCATCTTTATGGCTTCGTCAATAGGCAAAATTGTCGCATTTGGGGTGAGGAAAATCCTCGAGTGATTCACGAGAAGCAAATGCATCCTCAACGTGTCACTGTGTGGTGTGGATTTTGGGCTGGAGGAATCATTGGACCTTTTTTTTATGAAAATGAGGCAGGTCAAGCGCAAACAGTCAATGGTGTTCGGTATCGTGAAATGATAACCAGTTTTTTCGTGCCTAGAATTGAAGAAATGAATGTGGAGGGCATGTGGTTTCAACAAGACGGCGCCACATGTCATAAAGCCAGAGAAACAATTCAATTGCTGCATCAGTCATTTAAATCTTGCGTTCTTGTTGGGACACCCGTTATAATAATAGGCGTAGTCGAAATACACTAAACACGATAAGGGTGTTTAGCTACTTTTGAATAAAATGAATGAATAAAATATCTATTTTTAATTAGTTTATACGTTATAACAGCCTGCCTACACATAGCATTTTTATTTCAAACAATGGAAATAATGGCAGAATGAGGTCGCAAAAATATTTATTTCCCACTTTGTGTTTTATTTTCCAAACGACTTTCATAATGTGTTGATTACTCATACGAACTGAAGTTCATGGGGGTTTGAGCGTTTTGTTTGACTAAATTTTGACTTAGGTACATACTATGAACTATGTTTCATTTCATATGTACACCAATAACTTTTGCGAGTTTACCTAATTTGATGTAAATTTACAAGTTTCAAATTTTGACTTCGATTGCTTTTTCACAATAAGAGAAAATAAGTCTTTCTAAGCATAAATGAAATATTTTCAAAAGGGTTTACATTTATAGACAAATAATATAAATGATTTTTACACACGAATTTGTAAGATATTTCAGTTTTTGTAAATAAAATTGCCCTATTACTTTTTGTAGCATATTCACATATTTATGTGGGATGAGAGGGTAGAATAGAGGGCAGAACAGTACGTACTAGGTTATACAACACAGGACAGTACCTACTGAGTTGTACAACACTTACGGACAAGAGACAGAAGAAAAAGGAAAAGAAGGTTGATTGAAAATAAGTGGAAGAAAAAAGATTATTCTTTCGGAAGTTGTGAGGAATCAAGTTGTGAAGTGTGCAAGGTCGGACGGACATGGTTCTGAGCATTTGTGAAATCTTTTGAACTTAATCTTACATTTCTTTGTGAAATCTTTTAAACTTAATATTACATTTTTTGAAATAAATAAATCTTTGAATTCTTGAATTGAACATTTTCCTGAGGATATAAAATCCTCAAGGGTTTAATTTAATCATCGCTACATTTGGGGGCTCGTCCGAAGGCCAGATTTCGCTAATAGGCAAAAGTTTGAAAGAAGAAAAAAGAAGTGTATACAATTTATGTATATAACGTTTTTGAGAACTAAAAGTTGATAAGGAATTTACCTAACGGTATTTAATATAAAACTGCATTTATGTACTAAGTATTGTGTATAAAATATATGTATAACTAAAAGAAGAAAATTGAAACGTTTGATATTGAAACATTCAGAGTTTAAATACAACTCGAAAAAAAAATTATCCGAAAAAGAGAGTTAAAAACCCTTTCCACGAATGTAAGTCAATAAGATAAAAAATAGAAAATGTTAAAATTTTGTGCAAACTTTAAAGAATATGTCTAAAAAAAGAGACGATGAAGAGAGAATAAAAACGCGTTCAAAAATAAAAGAATTGAAACTCCGAGGAAATAGTGATCAAAACAAACAAAATGTTGAAGATAAAAGTGAACACGAAACCGCAATGGAAAATATAGAAATAAAAACAAAGTGCTTAAACAATCAAGTAGAGACAAATTTAATAGAACAAAAACTAATACACGGAAAATACAGTGAATGCATTTTTGTAAACAAAATAGAAAAAGAACCCAGAACAATGTCACAAAAAGAAAATGTTCAAGTAGGTTTTGATCAAGTGGCTGTTGACGGAGCAATTCCAGTGTTTGAAGGCGATAGTGGTATGCCCATTAAAATGTGGATAAAGAACTTTGAAGACAATGCAAGTGCTTATGGTTGGAGTGATACACAAAAATTTGTTTTTGCGCGAAATAAGATGAAAAAATCCGCGGAGTTATTTCTCCAATCAGTATCAGTTTTCGATTTTGGAACTCTAAAGGGGATGTTGATTGATGAATTCCACAGGGAATACTCAAGTGCCGAAATTCATTCGCAGCTGCGCGCCCGCAGAAAACGAGATAGTGAAACAGTACATGAGTACATGTTACATATGCGACGGATTGCTACCTTTGGGGAAGTAGATGAACGTTCAATTATCCGATATATTGTGGACGGTATAAAGGGTAAACGCGAAAATAAATTAAATTTGTATAGTGCTAAAAATTACAAAGAGCTTAGAGAGCAGTACGAAATATATGACAGCGTTTTTCGATGTAGCAGTGAAAGAGAAAACAATTATAAAGTTAACAAAAATACTAACGATACAAAAACCGTATATTGTTTCAATTGCGGATCAAAAAATCATAAACGTAGTGCTTGTCCGTTGGAAGGACCAAAATGTTTTAAGTGTAGCAAAACTGGCCACATAGCGAAAGATTGCAAAAACACAACAACTAACCAAGTGAATTGTACAATGAAAAATACTAGTCTAAAGAAAGTAATAATAAACGGCAAAGAATTTGATTGTTTAATAGACAGTGGCGCGGACATTTCATTAATAAAGGAAAGTATTTTTATTAAGGACTTTGGAAAAGGAATTGAGAATTATAAGCGGGAAATAGTCGGTTTCGGTGGTGCAGTGACAATACCAATTGGCATTATAAGGGTGAATTCCAAGTTTGATGAAATATATTTAAAACATAATCTGGTTGTTGTTCCAGACAATGCCATTGGTCATGACTTTGTTATCGGGTTTGATATCTTAAAAAAATTTCGATATTCTTCGGATGAAAAAGGTTATAAATTTCACTCGTTAATTAAAACCAATGTCGAAAAAGAAATTGAAAAAGTAATGAACATAAGTGTTAACGAAGAATCCAGTGTTGTGGCACCAACCGCCTACAAAAGACAAATCGAAAAAATGAAAAACAATTATTCGCCGGTTCGGGCTGTAACAAATAGTATTAAAATGAAAATCGTGCTAGAAAAAGAAGATCCAATTTATTCATCGCCAAGTCGTTTGCCACCACCAGAACAGAAAATAGTGGAAGAGCAAGTAGAAACATGGCTAAAACAAGGTATTATTCGTAAATCTGTATCCAATTATTGTAGCCGAGTGGTCTTGGCTGATAAAAAAGACGGTTCGAAAAGGATGTGTATAGATTACAGGCGTATAAATAAAGTTTGTTTCAAGGATCGATTTCCTGTTCCAAATATGGAAGAGTTAGTTGACTGTTTATCGGGTGCGTCAGTATTCAGTGTGCTGGACATTAAAAATGCCTTTCTACATGTTCCAGTTAAAGAGGAGAGCAAAAAGTATACAGCATTTGTAACAAAACAAGGAATATTTGAGTTCAACTATGCACCATTTGGTTTCTGCAACTCACCAGCTGTGTTCATACGTTTTATAAATGCAATTTTCTCCAACTTAGTGAATGATAACATAATGCAAATTTATATGGACGATATCATCGTCTATTCTGCTGATGAAAATACAGGTTTGAATTACTTGCAAAAAGTTTTTTCTGTTGCTGCCGAAAATAATTTGGAAATAAACTGGAAGAAATGTAAGTTTTTACAAAGAAAAGTTGAGTTTTTAGGAATTATTATAGAAGAAGGTAAAGTGACTCCAAGTGAAGAAAAACTGAAAGCAATAAAAAATTTTCCAGAACCATGTAATATTAGGGGAATACAATCCTTTCTCGGTCTTACTGGATTTTTTAGAAAGTTCATAGCAAACTATTCAATAATTGCTAGACCTTTGACAAACCTGCTTAAAAAAGATGTAAAATTTCTAATAAATGATGAAGCTAAAAAATCTATATATAAACTAAAAAATTTGCTGATATGTCAACCAGTATTGAAAATATTTTCGAGAGAAGCAAGAACAGAGTTGCATACAGATGCATCAAAGTTTGGTTTTGGGGCCATACTTGTACAACAATTTGAGGAAAAATGGTATCCCGTTTATTATTATAGTAAAAAAACGTCTGAATCTGAATCAAGATTACACAGCTATAATTTAGAAATCAAAGCAGCGTTTTTAGCTATGAAAAAGTTGCGGCATTATTTATTGGGTATAAAATTTGATTTAGTAACAGATTGTTTAGCGTTTAAACAAACGTACGACAAAAGTGAACTAACACACTCAATTTCAAGATACGTAATGTATATGCAAGACTTTGATTATAGTCTAAAACATCGAAAAGGAGAACGCATGAAACATGTAGATGCACTCAGCAGAAATGCAGTGAATGTCGTTAGCTTAGAATCAGAGTTAAAATGTCGCCTCCGGAAAGCGCAAAGTAGTGATGAAAGCATAAAAACTATTATTGAAGTATTGAAAATTCGTCCATATGACAATTATAAATTACTTGGAGGAGTATTATGTAAATCAGTGGAGGGGCAAGATGTTTTTGTTGTTCCCCGTAACATGGAAAAGGAAATAATAAATAAGGCACATGAGTTGGGGCATTTCAGTGTTGCCAAAACTATCCATCAAGTAAAACAGCAATATTTCATTCCACACATGGAGAGTAAAGTTAAGAGGGTTATACAAAACTGTATAAAATGCATTCTGTTTAATAAAAAGCAAGGGAAACTGGAGGGATTTCTAGAGTGTATAGATAAGGGTGATTTGCCACTATGTACAATCCATGTGGATCACTTGGGTCCCATGGATGCAACTTCTAAGAGGTATAAATACATTTTTGCCATAGTAGATGGGTTTAGTAAATTTGTTTGGATATACCCTACAAAAACGACTGGCGTTGAAGAAGTTATTAATAAACTGGAGAATTGGTGTTCAGTGTTCGGTGATCCACAACGCATAATCAGTGATCGAGGGTCTGCGTTCACTTCGAAAACTTTTGAAGAATTGTGTAAATCTAAAAACATAGAACATATCGTAACTACAACCGGTGTGCCGAGAGGAAACGGTCAAGTTGAACGTGTAAACAGAGTAATAATATCCGTATTATCAAAACTTTCTGCAGAAAAACCTGAAATGTGGTACAAAGAAGTGAATAGCGTACAGAGAGCTTTGAATAGTACCTTGCATAGATCTACAAATCGATCACCGTTTGAACTTATATTTGGCGTAAGAATGAAAAATGAGAGCTGCACAAATATAATTGAAATCCTTAGAAACGAACTTGAGGCTGAATTGGAGGATAAACGACAACAAATGAGACATGAAAGTAAGCAGCAAATACAGAAGATACAAGATGAATACAAGAAAAACTTCGACCGAAAAAGAAAGAAGAATGTAGACTACAAAGAAGGCGACTTAGTAGCAATCAAAAGAACACAGTTTGTTGCCGGTAAAAAGCTATCAAATGAATACCTTGGTCCTTATGAAGTTACAAAAGTTAAAAGGAACGGCCGATACAATGTTCGAAAAGCTGCTTCGTTTGATGGACCAAATTTAACCGTCACTAGTAATGATCATATGAAGCTATGGTGTTATTCTGAAGTTGATGACGACTGCAGTAACTCCTCCGGGACGGATGATGAGTCGGATGGCCGAATGTGGGATGAGAGGGTAGAATAGAGGGCAGAACAGTACGTACTAGGTTATACAACACAGGACAGTACCTACTGAGTTGTACAACACTTACGGACAAGAGACAGAAGAAAAAGGAAAAGAAGGTTGATTGAAAATAAGTGGAAGAAAAAAGATTATTCTTTCGGAAGTTGTGAGGAATCAAGTTGTGAAGTGTGCAAGGTCGGACGGACATGGTTCTGAGCATTTGTGAAATCTTTTGAACTTAATCTTACATTTCTTTGTGAAATCTTTTAAACTTAATATTACATTTTTTGAAATAAATAAATCTTTGAATTCTTGAATTGAACATTTTCCTGAGGATATAAAATCCTCAAGGGTTTAATTTAATCATCGCTACATTTATAGCAATCTGCTCCTAAAGTATTTAAAGCAAATATTCAATAAGTAAAAGCCTCCTATTAATTAATTTAATAAATAAAATAATAAAGAGCAGCCGAAAAGCGGAAAAAAGGAAACAAATTTAAGCAATTTTCATTGTAAAAGCTTTATCCAAAATAAAATATCCTGTTGCTGCCAGCATTAAACCCCAAAAGCAGTAAAAAAAGTAATTTAATAAATTATGTGTTAATTTAAATTTATTTGCAAATATATATCTGAATTAATTGAATTATTTGCTTGCTTAGTGTAAAGTACCGAGTAGATAGGCACTCATAATATTTACAATACTGAAAATGACAGCTGGTCTGTTTGCCGGAACATCCTAAAAGAATCCTAAAATTAGCCTATGCTGTGTTGCTTAGTTCAGTTCCATTAGACATCTTATTTTGCTTCTGTTGTTCCTAAGTTACACAAAAATAAATTTGTTATCTTTTTAATACTTTTTATCGTTTTAAAAGGTTACATTTACTTACAATTTCTTAAAATTTCCAAAATATTTTTATTTTTAACTTAATTTAGAAATATTGTTTTGTAAACACAAACGCAAAACAGCTGTTTGAATAATTATTGCAAGTAAAAATTTTACTTGTAAAAACTTGAAAGAATTTTTCTGCCTCTCAATTTTTTACACTCTTTTGACGCTCTCTCGTTGCAAATTTTTTGGGTTAATGAACGCTAAATGAACAGAGCTAATATGTTATAATTTTAAGTTTGATCTACATATCGACCCCTGTGCGCGAAATTATCGTATGTTACAAAAACTAAATTTCACAGGAGAGCGTTTTTATTCGTCTTTTTTTTATTTGCCTGACAGCAGTAACTGTCACATACGATAAAATGTACATAGTGTTATCTCCATAACTATAAACAATTATCGCTATAATACTTTATCTGCAGATGAATTAATGGATTTAGAACCATTTTGCATAAAAAAGTCGATTTCGAAAAAAGTGTAACATACGATAATTTCGCGCACAGGGGTCGATATATTATCCTCACTTTACGTGCAAATGAAAAAAATTCCACATCATACAATCAATATGATATTCACAATATACCATTTCAATTGATCAACAAACCAAAATTGGCTGATTCTGAAAAGAAAATTTATAAATCTGTTCAAATTTTCCACAGTCCGTAATCAAAACTAGTACAGTTTGCCAAAACTAATGCTCGTGTATTTCACAAGAAAACGTCTGTTTTACACAAACAAAATGTCTGTGGTTTTGCATTATTGTAGTTGTGTAGTGTTGCATGAAGTTGTTAATTTGAACGCAAGGTTTTTGTTCCAATTTTAGTGTATTTTGACCTCCATATAATTCAGGGATAACAGAAGGCCCCATTCTGTCTGCTGCTCTATTTCTTATCTTTCTTAATGATCTTTTGTGTGAAACTTCCAACACTATGGGAGCAGCATTTGCCAGTCATATTCATTTCATTATAGGCCAATATCGACAGAGATTGACATCGCAATAATATCGTAATGGGGTAACGTGAACGCTCGCCAGCCCCAATGCTGAATGCTTACACACCGGCCTATATCCGATCACGCTGCTTCATGTGTAATTATGGGTGGCATAAATAGTGAGGAATCAGAAGCTCTTGATGTTCTTGGCATGAAAAATCATTGTAATGCTCGATGGACTGGGCACATTTTTCAAGTCTCAAAACAAACTTCGACTTTTTAATATGGTGCAAGACATTGTTCAGTCCCTCTGATCTCCTTACTATTTCTACCACTTACATCCGACCGAAAAAAGCCATTGCTTCGAAGTCTGTTTTTAAAATAGTCGACCGTCTTCGGGAGAGAGGGAAACAACTCCCTAGGTACAGTAAGATAGTCAACCCTATTAAACATCGTAGCAGCTGGGGTATGTTTCATTGTTTTATCGTTACTATTATGGGATCTGTTATACCGAATGTCCATGATGGCAGTGACTCACTATCGTACAAAATCGTACAAAAAAGTAATGTATGGTGTACTAAAAATACATCTGTAGCATGCACAGTTTGTCAATACAGCCGACACACAAGTAACAACGCAATAATTAAACAAGACTTAGCGAGCTTCACTAGGAGCTCTAAGTCAAATTTAATAAACAATTAAGTGAGCTTCTTTTACGGAGCTCCCATAAAATCAAAACCTACATAAAATAAGTGTTTTATTTGGTTTCCACTAAACATCTGTGTGACAGATTTTTTTTAGCAAGTCGTGCGATTTGGAAAACAATGAAAATGTACGTGAGTGAATAAATCAAACCGGAAATAAAAAACTTTAGCAAACCGGATGTTTTGGTTTGTTGCTTAGCACATGGAAATTGTAAACAAAAAGTGAAAAAAATTATTGATATTCGATCATTGATTTCTCAGGCATTAGTATATCAATTTAAAAATAAAAACGAATGTATGTAGGAATAAGGCCCTAGAATCAAATTTTATAATGTTCATAAATTATATTGATGATATATGCCAATTATTCAATGACCTGTTCAATCGCCTTTATATGTAAAGGGTGGTTAAATTTTAAGGGCCGATGTTGATTTTGAATAAAACACAAATTATTTAGGAAATTATTGTCATTTCTTTTTATTATGATAATATTGGTATGGTTCAATTATGTATGGAATAAAATATCGGCCAAATGGCCGATTATCATTCACCCAAATGTGTTTTCACATCTCCTACAGACCCGGTTTGCTCAAATTTTTGCACGATTTTTCCGATTGTACACACATTTGGACTATTAAATTGACCGAAAAAATCACGAAGTGCACGATATGCATTTTGATTTGAACGCCCATATTCATAATAAACCTGAATAAATTTAATGCGTTGCTCGATTGTGCATCTTTCCATGGTTCAAATTGAGTTAGTCTGAAATTGAGAAATGTCAGAAATGCAGAAAAAAACTTGACGTTTAAGTGTGGTTCACATTCAACATCGGCCTTTAAAATTTAACCACCCTTTAGTTATCCGCTTATAATTTGAAAACCGTTCTTCGTGCACATATGGCAACTGTACATTTTCAGTATATCACTTATTGCAGCCAAATGATTCTTTGTGCACACATAGCGCTGCCATCGATAGCTATTAAAAATACGCGTCGATTGATATGCGCACCGTTATGTGTGCACGAAGAATCGTTTGGGTGCAATAAGTTACTGAAAATGTACAGTTACTTTTTTTTCCAAAAGTTTGGCGGGCTATAGCTTTTCTTGTACAGTTTTCTCAAGAATGATATGCATACCAATCGACGCGTATTTGTAATAGCTTTCGAACGCAGGTAGTGCCATATGTGCACGAAGAACGGTTTTTAAATTATAAGCGGATAACTACATATAAAGGCGATTGAACAGGTCATTGAATAATTGGCATATATCATCAATATAATTTATGAACATTATAAAATTTGATTCTAGGGCCTTATTCCTACATACATTCGTTTTTATTTTTAAATTGATATACTAATGCCTGAGAAATCAATGATCGAATATCAATAATTTTTTTCACTCTTTGTTTATAATTTCCATGTGCTAAGCAACAAACCAAAACATCCGGTTTGCTAAAGTTTTTTATTTCCGGTTTGATTAATTCCCGACAATTGAAAATGTTCATAAAATGACCAATTTCATGTGATTTTAGCCAAACAGCTGAAAAATTTGTTGGCAATAAACAAATCAAAAAAATGCACACAGGTAATAAAAAGTAGGTTTTAATTATGCATAAAGCAAAAACATGCAAAAGCGGTATTGTAAAAATAAAGAAGCTTTCTTCTATCTATCCCTTCACCACATGTAATCGTTATCGCTATTCCTTTCATAGAAGTTAACACCGAGTAAAAGGCAATCATTACCTGAGTTTTACTTCTCTTTAAAAAAATAAAAATAATAATCGTCGGTCAGACTTCACTATCATTCCCCTGTGAATTACTTCTGCGATTGTGTAGGATAGTGAATCAAGGCCATAAGCACTATTCACTAAACCCCTCCTCTCAAAAACTATTTTCCTAGTTCCAGGACAATGCATTGGACCGGTACTCACGCAGAGAAAAAATAAAAGTGAAAGAATATATTTTCTATATAATGAAGTTTTTTTTCTGGTCCCATGCAGAATCATTATATTTTATTAAAAACCAATATGTATGTGGCTTTATCTGAATATTTGGCAGATACTTATACTGGTAGTAAGGAGTACGCGTGAGGATAAAAAGTTCATAAAGTTCAGTTAGTGAGTTTTTTATCTTAAAAAAATGTATTTCAAGAAATACGCTAATATTTCTAAAAATCCCAAATTTTTGAGTTCGTATTAATAGTGCGTTTAAATTTCTAAATATTTTCTTAATTATTATTTCCTTTTAATTGAAAATTTATAAATCGTAATTTTTGATAAAAAAAAAAAAATTAAATACATATATTTTAATGAGAGAATTAAATAAATGAAGAGGAAAAGCAAAATCGTTTACTTTATTTTATAAAAAAATAATATGTAAAACTAAAATATAAAAATCATATTTACAAATATTAGAAAAATTAACTTAATGTAACTAAAAATAATGCATATCGTTTCTTACAAATTATTTACTTTTTTAAACAATTTTTACAAAACTGTGAAAAATATTTTTGTAATAAAACAAAAAAATTTTAGAGCTCAATCTGGACTGAATTATTAAAAACGTTTTAGTGCATTTGTTATTTAAATAAGTTTTTAATACAACATCATTTAAGATAAAGAAAATAATCATTTAATGTAATTTTCGAATTAAGTACACAAATTTGAGCTTGAAATACAAATAAATTACATACTTATATTTTTAAAAGAGAAAAAAAATTTTAAAAAATAACTTTATTAATTGGAGCAGAACCCCGAATAACGTTGGAAGACCACTTTCTGCAAAATTTTATTTTTGCAGATTACCGTTAACATAACTCTCTCGCATTACTCCAAGAGCAAATAGGGCAAAATTATACGTTATCGCTATCAAAATTGAATACGAACATTTCCAAATTTAAAAAAACCTTTAACCGCCATCACGCTATGGGTAAGAAAACTTACAGAAAATTTACATGTAATTTGATTTTAAAATTTCTTAATTTTCAGCATGAAAGTTTTTGCTCATTATTTTTGACAGTCTAAAAAAATAGCAAAAAACAATGACGTTGCTCTAAAAGACATTTCTTTTGCTAGCGTGAAAAATAATGATTTTGTCACTTACAACGTTATTCACGGCGATCCTTCAACTAGTGATTCTTTGTGATTTATAAAGTAAAAAAAAAAGTTTTTTTTTTAAAAAAGGATAAGTGTTTTATTAAGTCAAATTTTATAAAATTATAAAATTTGTATCTACTAAAACACTATTTATTCGTAAGTTTTTTTTCTATTTAAGAGGCAAAAAAAATAATAATACTTATTTTGTCATTAGAATACTTTTTCATCTACATAATTCTATCTACTTTTAATCTTCATCTCTCACTCACTCCTAAAATAAGATTATCAATTTACTACAAAAAACTATGATGATGAAATGTGACATTTCACTCGAATTATACGAGTGAAACTCATATTTTACTTATGTTACTTATTTATTAAAATGATCTTAAGACTAACTCCTACTCCTAAATACCTTAAATAGTAAAATTAAACTTATCCCTAATATAAAAAAAATAGACTTAAGTATTAGGACATACCCATATCTGGTTTGAGTATTCCTATATTATCTACATATTTCCATTGTCTGGACGTATGTGTCTAGACATATTTACTTAGGCTATTAGATCTAGAAATAAGTCTGCATCTTATTTACATACTTATGTCTAAAAATCTTTATTAACAAGAACTTATAAACTAAGCTAAACACAAATCCTAAATAAACAAAGAACGAAAACTAGATTGTAAATATGTTCATGTTTGAACAATGAGCAAATAAAGATAGAGCTTCATCTTGAATGTAACTCCTCCCCACTTAAATGGCGAACTCTCCTGAGTTCATTTTTTTGTCTATTCGCATTTTATATGTAAAACTTAAGGTTATAAAAGTTTATTTTTATTTTATTTTAACCCATATTTTTCTTTTAGATTTGCCAGTTCTAAATCTTCTGTTTTTGGCTCATTTTTTATTCTGTTGACAACAGTAACATTTTTATTATTAATTTTTATAACTACTATTATGATAATTATTATGGCAATTACAAGTGTTACATTTATCCCTTATGAAATATTTTTATGTATTTTACTTTTAATTCTTATATTTCTTTGATATTTTCAAACTATTTTATTTCTACTGGCTTAAAGTTTATTGGTATTATATTATGAGAACTTATTACAAGGGTAAAAATATAAGTTTTCAATAATAGTTTTTTGGTTTTGGAAAGTTTGGTTGTTAATTTTTATATTGCAATTATAGAATATAAGGAGGTAGTTTCTTAACTTTATCTCCTGTATAATTTCCAAATCGTTTGCATTTGTTATTAATATCATATCGTCTTCAAATTCTGCAATTTCAGTCTTATTGTTATATTTAAAATTACAACAGTACGGGTACAGTGCTTACTTCTTTTAATATTTTTAAGATAGACGTTTTCTTCATAATCTAAAACAATGTTTTCAATTTCATTAGCATAACTCTTTGGTTCATTAATTTCCATATTATATTAATTGGGCAAAGACAAAATCATTTTCAAATCAGTTTGAAGAATAAGTATTTTCTCCCTGTAGTTTAAAATGTCAATTTTCTTAAGTTTTAATTGAAAGAAATCTGTTTCAAATTTATCTATTTCTTCATTGAGTGAAATATGTGATTTTAGCAGATGCTATATACTCCTGAATTTGTTCCATTAGGTATATGGATAAGCTTAGACATTTGGTCATTATATAAAAGCTTTCGAATTATTTCCTTTTGTCTATTTTTAAAATCGACCAATGTTTTCTGAATTTTTTTTTTCTCTAATCTTCAATAACTGATTTCAGTGTACATATATATTTGCTCATTAATTATCATTATGACTATTTTCATCTACAACATTAAGAGGCTCAATAATTCCCTGTAGATCGTCATCTTCCATAACACCAATCAACCATTTCTGAACCCTACCTATGAAGTTAAACAATCCTCTTTTCTTTCTAATTTCTAAGGGAGTTATTAGGTCTGTTTGTTTACTTTAAATTGGGCGCCCGCGGGAGGAAAGCATATCCATATAGTACTATTTCGCTAATGCCTACTTAGCTCAGCAGTGGACTTTTCTCAATTTTTTACTACAAATTCAAGATTCTTATGTTCAAAATTCAACTAATCAATCGAGAATTATTGTTAAATACCGAACAAAAAAACAAAAATTTATAAACAAAAACATAACAATCCATTAGTTTACTTTTTTATAACACATACATATTTCTATTTTTAGATTTTTCTTCTCATCTATATATATCTATATATGTATATATGCTTTCTTCCTCAGTTGTTGAGTTTGCTTTTAGAAAAAATACTTTATGAGAATATCATAAAGAATGTAATAATACATTTCACATATTTTTCTCGGGAAAAGCACAATTTTAAAATAAGAATCATATATAAAGAGATATTCTATTTTATTTATTTATAACAATAACCAACCGAGACCATAGATCCATATATAGTTGGTGGACTACAAGTGTAACATAAGAATTATTAAATATGTAGGCATCAAATAAGCTAGAAATAATGTTTATGAAAAAATAATAGTTATAATATTATTAGGTGCTACTATATAAATTGGAAGTTATATTGCGCATGAATTTGACTATATATATTCAGAATCTAGATCAGTTCAATTGCGAGAAATGATTATCAACAAGTGAACTACGTGTAAGATGGAATCCTCTAAATTTACCAAGCAAAAAAAAAAGCGTGCAAGCAATTATTAACAATTTTTGTACAATTTTGAAATAAAATTAGAGAGTAAAATTTTAAATTTTCTGTACAAAGTTGAACGAACTTTTTCTTTGGGTAAGTTCGGTCTAGAATTAAATTATCGGCTGTTTTTTATTTATATATGATACTAAGAAATTAATCAAAAAATTTGCAAAGAAACGACAAAAGTTTTTAATTTAAAAGAGATTTTTTAAATAAATTTCAAAATGTAAGTACAGTACGAGCTCGGTATGCGCAACCGAAAGGAAATCGGGGTTGTTGCTTTTACCGAAAAGTTGCAATAACCGACCACTAAAAATTTAATATAAAAACACACCATTATTTAACTTAAATTCCTTCATTTTTATTACTTTAACATAAATTAAGCATAAAATTAATGTTTTATATATAAGTACATACTTAAATAAAAAGCAAAACAAAAAATAAAAATGAACTTCATATTTTATACGTTTATATATGAATGTATGTGAGTTCTATTATAAATAGAACTTAGTTTGAGGAAAAGAATGTTGAAATTTTGGTTTGAGTTTTAGACTTTTTAACCTTTTGGGAAATCGCAGCTTCCTTAATTTCTTGAAGAGCAATTAATTTTTCGTAAGGAATATCATTTTCTGTTGCCCACTCCATACAAATGTCAAGGGCTTTAATAGCATCATCTAATTTAACTTTTTGTGTTTTTTCAATTTGTACAATCTCTGCAATTTCTTCGTCTGAAAGATCTATAGCTTCGGGCTCATCTGTATAGTCTTCTCTGATCCATTCACCGATTTCACCATATGTCAAGTTCATATCCGGTAAAATATCCTGTAACAAATTCGAAATACATGGTGTAATTGAAGTCTGTTCTTCTGCCATCTGATCCCTTAACAAACTCAATGGTAGATCGTCTTCATCAGTCCATTGTTCATTTTTTGACATTAAAACGTTCCAACATTTCTTAATGGCGACGGCAGAAACTTTGTCCCATGCGTTCGCCAAAAGAGTAACTGCCATACGAATATTGAAATCTTTTAGCTTTTTTTCCAAGTCTGTGCCCTTTGTGCCAATTAAATGGGTTAAAAGGTTTTTTTTATAATAGATTTTTGTCAAATTTATTGCATTCTGATCTAGCGGTTGAAGTAAAGCTGTGCAATTTGGTGGCAGGCACATTATGACAAAGTTTCCATCATCACTTTTGACCTCGTTATTTTTTGGATGACATGGTGCGTTGTCTATTAGTAATAACGCCTTTTTTGAAAGACCTTTAGAGCGAAGGTATTCAGTTACCTATTGTTAAAAGAAAGCCACGCGCTATAAATAAAACTCTATTTTGAAGTACATACATAACTGATTAAAATACAAACCTCAGGCACAAAAACGTTTCTAAACCACTCTTCAAAAATGGCGTAAGTCATCCATGCGCTTTTGTTTCCTCTATAATGAACTGGCCTGTTATTAAAGTTCTTAAACGCGCGTGGGTTCTCTGATTTCCCAATAACAAATAATTTTAGTTTATGTGATCCAGTTGCATTCATACATGGCAAAAATGTTAACCTTTCTTTAGAAACTTTACGTCCTGGTGCTGACTTTTCATTTAAACTTACTAGAGTTGTATTTGGTAGAAGTCTAAAAAATAACCCGGACTCGTCGCAGTTGTAAATCTGATCAGGAACTAATCCTAGTTCATTGATCTTAGCGGTGAATTCTTCTAAAAAGGGACCTACGTTTTGCACCTTATTTGATAGCTTTTCTCCGCATATTTTTAGTCTGCGTATACCATGTCGCTTTTTAAAGTTCTTTACCCATCCAAGGCTAGCAGTAAAATTTCCAGGTTTTTCTTTTAATTTATTATGGAAAAATAGGGCTTTTGACTTTAAAATTTCCTCAGAAACTGGAACGTTATTCACTCTCTGTTTTAAAAACCATTTGAATAAGAGTTTTTCCATTTTTGGGTACTCAGTTGCCCTAAATGTAAGTCGATTTCCTGTTCCGGATTCAGAGTTTTTAGCAAATTTTCGTATCGCAAGCTCATTTTTTTTGATTCTGCTGACTGTGGACTTATTAACTTTGTAATCAATACAAATCTTTTTAACAGATTCACCATTTTGCAATTTGCTCAAAATTTCTAATTTTTGTTTAATTGTTAGCTTAATCACTTTTTTTACTACTCCCATATTTTTTAAAATGATGTGTACTTAACAATGATCTTCACTTAACTCATGTAAAACTTTAAACACAACGTGCAACGCATTGCAAAGATTAAAAAACAAAACAAAAAAACTAACTGTATATTAACAGACTACATTTTTGTTTATTACATTGGCGTAGAATTATTTTTCCTTAAAAAATATTGAGATTATGAAAACTGTTTAAGCGCAGCTCCTGCGTGAGCACAAAAAAGTAAAGAGCATAAAATAAATATAAAAAAAGTACCACCACTGACATGTGGAAAACATTTTTAAGAAGGGTTCTTTGCTGATATCTTAAGTACTTGTTAAAACTACGTTTCTGAAGAAATAAATTCAGAGAGAAAAACGCTTAAAATTTAATAAAACAGAAAAAGTTGCACTTATCGAGACTGTTTTTTGAAAAAAGTTGCACTTATAAAGACTGTAATGTAAAAAAATTGCCTGTTGCGCTAATCGGGGTGTTGCGATAATCGGTGGTTGCACAAATCGAGCTCGCACTGTACATATATTTGTGCATATTTATCACTTTATTTAATCAATACTTTTTTTTCAATTTATTTTTGTCCACATTTTACAGCCGTTACCAACGATGTAAATGTTTTTGTTATGCACGTTGAACAGACGTATTATGTGGTAAATATTATGGTTTTTTCCGTTTTCTTACTTTTGTACATTTTGGTCTCTTATTGAGATAAATTATGGCTTACTCTCATTTTAACGAACTTTACCAGAAAAGTAAACGAACAGACCTAATGATTTTAATTTTGCTTTTATTATTTTTATCTCTGTTTCAACCATTTCTCTATTATCCAAATCTAATTTCTTCTTATTATTCTCAATCTGGTTTACAATATTATTCAATTCTCTAATATCAATCAAATGTAAGATTATAATGGGTGGTTAAATTTCAAGGGCCGATGTTGATTTTGAATAAAACACAAACTATTTAGGAAATTATTGTAATTTTATTTTATTATGATATATTGGTATTACTCAATTATGTATGGAACAAAATATCGGCCAAATGGGCGCCGCGACCACGGCGGCACACCTCCATCCGATGGTCCAAATTTTCGATGACCCTGAGGCATAATGGAGGTTCTATGCCGTTAATGTGCCGAATTATCTCATCCTTTAGCTTTTGAATTGTTGCTGGCTTATCGACGTACACCTTTTCTTTCAAATAACCCCAAAGAAAAAAGTCCAACGGTGTCAAATCACATGATCTTGGCGGCCAATTGACATCGCCATTACGTGAGATAACACGGCCATTGAATTTGTTGCGCAAAAGAGCCATTGTTTCGTTAGCTGTGTGGCAAGTGGCACCGTCCTGCTGAAACCACATATCGTCCACATCCATATCTTCCAATTCGGGCCATAAAAAGTTCGTTATCATCTCACGATAGCGAACACCATTCAAAGTAACTGCCTGACGGGCCTCATTTTGGAAAAAATACGGCCCGATGATGCCGCCAGCCCATAAACCGCACCAAACAGTCACTCTTTGTGGGTGCATTGGTTTTTCGACAATCACTCTTGGATTCTCATTCGCCCAAATGCGGCAATTCTGTTTATTGACGAATCCACTGAGGTGGAAATGTGCCTCATCACTGAAGATGATTTTCTTCGAAAATTGATCATCCACTGTTGCCGTGGTCGCGGCGCCCATTTGGCGGATATTTTGTTCCATACATAATTGAGTAATACCAATATATCATAATAAAATAAAATTACAATAATTTCCTAAATAGTTTGTGTTTTATTCAAAATCAACATCGGCCCTTGAAATTTAACCACCCTTTAGAAGTTTGGTTTACTACTTCAACTTTTCTTAACTTAACCTGTATGTATCATGATTCCTCAGTGATTGGGTTAATCTGAAGTATTCCTTGTGCCTGGGTTACAAGCATCATCATCACCATTATAATTCCCAAGATTTGGTTATTATGTGCGGTCTTTTAATATTTGTTTTATGTACATTCTCTAAATTACGTTTAATAAACTTTGGTCTTAAGCTTTTGTAATTTTTTATAAAGCCTGTTCATATTCTTTCCGTGTACGATTCCCTTTTGCAGTTCCGTTTTTGAATAGTACGATTTTTTTTATTTTCTAGTCTACTTCTAATAAGTTCCTGACTTACTGTAGCATTTATAACGTCATTTGATGGTACTATGCACTGTGTTATTTTAAAATTTTATGGCTTTTAACATTTGAGTAATTATTGGCAATTTTTCTTCGAGATTAAGTATTCTTATTTTTTCGTTTGTATTGTTAAGTCGTTCAATATCAGGTTTTCCGGTATGACTATTTGGTTTAGAGGCATGAAATTGGACTGTTTCTTCTGTTATATAAATAAATTTTTTAACTGGTCCTTTTATTGCCAAAAATTCATTTATGTTGCCTATAATCGTTTGATTGTTTCTATCTGGCAAATTGAAACCTACAATATGTTTCGAAAATTTGGCAATGAAAATTATAAATGAGTTTTTACTGTTTAAATATGTATCAATGTGAACGATTTCATAACTGAAGTTGGCGTTTCTGTGAAATGAAACTTTGGTGTGATTGGATTGCGGTCAAACTTTCTTGCGGACCATATATCGCAATTATTGATAATTTCGTGTATCTTTATTTTAAGTTGTGGGTGATATATTTTATGTTTCATCCCTTCATAAGTTGGGATAATTCCTGCATGACCTACTTGGTTTTTATGGAAAAGCGATATCTGTTTCCTTAGTTCACTTTCGTTTTCAATATCCTTAGCATAAGGATATTGTGGATGAATCAACACCATTTTTCCGAGAGGAAAGCTAATAAGTCTCCCATGGAACGTGCTTCACGGAATCCATATATAGGTGCGCTAATGTTCATTTTATACTTGTGAGGGTGTGAAGTGAGAAAAAGGTCGAGGGTGTTGTGTTGGTGCCCATCAACACATGAAATATGTGTTGGTTCATTCACTAATTGCGCAAGATGATTATGCGATGCGAATAGCTCAGCATATTGGCCTTCTGGAGTTGTATGACTCGAACGGCGGAGCCACGATAAATTATGGACATTGAAATCACCAGCAATAACGATTTCACTGTTCGGATAATTATCGAGGATCTCGGATATAGTGTAGGAAAGGGCATGGAAGTTGTATATAGTTTTCTCCCTTTCCGTATTTGGGCTTCTGTAAAGAAACCCGAAATGAAAAAGATGTGCCCTGATTTTGAATTTAACCCAAAGACAGCTAAATTCGGCATCATGCGTGCCTAAAGATAGCTGGCACTGGTACACAACTTCATTGCGTATATAAATTGCAAGGCCCCTGTGTAGATGGAAAAGAGATAGGAGGTGATACCCAGGTATGTGAAGATCTTGTGGGTCAGCATCATCCGACACCTGGGTTTCACTTAAAACAAAAACATCCGACCGATAGAGACAAACGTGAGCATATACAGAGAAGAAGTTTGCCCTTAGACCACGTATGTTGCTGAAGTCAATTCTGAATCGGCCTGTCATGATTAACGCGAGAAAAGTCAAATAAAATGTCTATCTTCTGTATTGCAAGCGCCACTGAGCTAATCGTTGCTTGAATGACTGCTGGTGATCAGTGTTACAACCTTCATCACCAAACAGTCTAGCAGCAACCAACACAATGGCACCAACAATACAAATGATTTAGTCGGGTATGGTAAGGAGATTTAGTACAATGACACGAAAAATGCCATAAAAGGCCTGATCCGGTCACCGTGACCCGAAGTGACAAGAGTGGTTGGTGGTGTCAACACTGATTTGTATTCTTCGCCCGTCACTGGTATAGCGGTTTTAATTTTTTTTCCTTTTTTCTTCCCAGTTATTCCACTGTTTAATTGTTATTGTTTTTCGTATTTTATTTATTTTATTCAAGTTTATTGTTTTTTATATTTGTTAGTGTAAGTAAGTTATTCAAATTTCCTTAAGTTTATTTTGTTTCTTAATTTGTCACTATGTTGTTTTTTATTTTCTATTTTTTCCACTTGTACTTTTTTCTTTTAATTTATTTCTATTGTAACTATTATTATATTATTTATTTATTGCTGCATAAAAATGTCGCCGGATAGCCTCAATTATATGTTGTATACATACATATGTACATGTTCCTAAGTACAGTCGAACTTCTCTATAACGTAGCAGTTGGGGACCGTCAAATTTCTACGTTATAGAAAAAATTCGTTATAGAGAAACTGCAGAAAATTTTGACTACATTTTTTTTTATGTAGAAAATATATTTATTAAGACAAAAAAAATTGTTTTTACATGAACACATTAACTTTTTTTTTATTAATACATACATATGTGACTAAATTGATGCAAAAAAATCGATTGCTAAAAACTTTGCAATAGAGAGATTATTTAGTGTGAAAAATTCTATTTAGGTCTTAAGAAATTGTACGTTACAGAGAGAACTTTGCTATAGGGAAGTTCGTTATAGGGAGATCAAAATGTATGAAAATACTCACAAAAATGTTGTGTTCACGAATTTTATTTGTTATAGAGAAGATTTTGTTATAGAGAAGTTCGCTATAGAGAAGTTCGACTGTACCTAATAGCTATATAGATATTGGTAATCTTCGGTGTTCACAGTTCGATATAAAGTAGATTTCCGATTTAATGAACTTAATTGTTGTTAGGCATGTTCGTTATATCCAATACTAAATTCAAAAAGAAAAGTGGGTCTACTTTACTAAAAATTCAAAATATCTATAGCATTTTTTTTATTTCATTAAAATTATAACAATTTATATTAACTGAATTTATTTTCGGAATATCTTTTTACATATGATTCTAATTTTAAAATTGTGCTTTTTCCGGAAAAAATATGTGAAATGTATTATTACATACTTTATGATATTCTCAATTATAATTTCCTATTATTCCTGATGATGTTAACAAGCTGTTAACGAAATATCGAATAATAAAACCAAATAAAATAAAAAAAGACCTCAAGCTTAATAAATATATTTCAAAAAATATAATAAAAAAGGTCAATTAATAATATAATTAAAATTAAATATATTATATTATATATATTATAGTTATTGAGTTTGCTTTTATAAAAAAAACTTTATGGGAATATCATAAAGTATGTAATAATACATTTCACATATTTTTTCGGGAAAAATCACAATTTTAAAATTAAAATCATTATAACAATTTAAAATAATCATTAAAATAAAGTTGATAAGATACATTACAAAAATAATTTATAAAAATAATTAAACAGTCGTTTTTATTTTGGAATAGATATCTGTTTTTGATGGTATCTTCTTGAAGTTCTCCCAAAAGCATTGAATTCGTGCCACTAATATTGTTTTGCACCACCCATTTAATACAAATTTCGAAGTGCTTAATGATATCTTCGTGTTTTATTTTGAGCTTTAGATTTCAGTTTCATCAATAACAATATCAAACAAAAATATCAAAAAAATAATATACATCATCGTCTTACTCCTGTTAGAAATTCTGTTTTTATATCAACTCTTTTTACATTTTTTCGTTAAACCTAGTTCAAAATGAAATTTTTTCCGTTATATAATACAATGTTCACATGGACAGCAATATTCGTGGTTCGCTCTCTCTTTCGTGGTTCGTACCCCAACCATTATGGCAACTACTTGGTTCGCCGTACAAAATTTTGAGACCGAACCATTTTGTTTCATTTTGAACCAAGTACGAACCACGTACAAATTACTATCATCTGTAATTTTGATACAACAAAATATCGATAGTTTATCTGAACTAACTGCAAAAAAAAATATAAATAAAGAAAAACAAGTGTGTAAAATGAAATAAATGAAAATATTTTCAAAAATAATAAATAATATACACATTGTTTAAATACATATGTATGTATAAAATTGCAAAAAAAAAATTGAGAAAACGAAGTAACAAAGTGAACCAAGTACAGACGTGTGAACACCATGGTTGGCAATCGTGGTTCAGATAACGAACCAAGTGATTCATATTGTCGTGTAACAAAAATTTTAGTGTTCATTAATTCGAAAAACTATTGTTCTATCTTTCATTTACAAAATCGGTTTCTTTCAATGATTTTCGCTATTAATAAAAAACAACTTCCTTATTACAGAATTTAAAATGAATTTCAAAAAAATATACTATAGAAATATAAATTATTTAATTATTTATTTATTTTTTATTATATTTTTAATTGACCTTTTTTATT
This sequence comes from Dexiosoma caninum, assembly GCA_963924685.1. Classification (NCBI taxonomy): domain Eukaryota; kingdom Metazoa; phylum Arthropoda; class Insecta; order Diptera; family Tachinidae; genus Dexiosoma; species Dexiosoma caninum. The sequence goes on along the minus strand of OZ004729.1, from coordinate 48,202,003 downwards.
ATATTGAAATATATTTATTAAGCTCGAGGTCTTTTTTTGCTATTTTATTTGTTTTATTATTCGATATTTCGTTAACAGCTTGTTAACATCATCAGGAATAATTTTATTATTATTAAATATATTCAATAGAATTATTTATTTATTTAAAATAATTTTTTAACACAAATTCCAAAGATTCATAAACAAAAATCTAAACTAAAAAACGATTTCTTATTCTACTTAAATAACTTGATTTACCATTTATATGTCTCTTCTGAACGTATAGAGAATAGTGAAATATTGTAAAATATGTATATTTTATACCCAAACTGGTGAATTCAGCATAAAAAATTTTTTAAATTAAATAATTATTAGCTATCAAACTTTTTTTAATTTTTATTTACACTTGAGTGTTTAATCTAATCTATATGTATATTTCGCTGGTTCTTATACCAACTCATTATTTATTTTTTTAATATTGTATATCTGTATGACATGTTTAAAACACGTTTTATGTAAAAAAAACATTTCATAAAAAAGAAAAATTTTATTCCCCCTCCAAGAGGAAAAGTACAAGACCAGTTAGTGAGAAAAAATACTTTCATAACTTTACAATAATTATTTATTCGTAACTCAAACCTTTACCAACGTTATCTGTAAAAAATACATTCATATTTTTCGAAAACGAAAAGAAGTTTACTATAATAACAAAGAATTAAAAATGCAAAATGCAACGTGTAGCATATTTATTGTATGTACATACTTATGTAATCAAACTGTTTGTACACTTTTAGTATTTAAAACATGCTCTTCAAATATAATTTTATGCATTCATTATTTTGTTAAAACAGAAAGTAGTATTAAACAAATCAACAAATAGTCAAAGACAAAAAAATAAACTTTTATTGTGGAAAACCAAAATTAATGAAATCGAAAGAAAATAAATAATTAAATGTTATATGTTAAAAAAAAATAAGCATATTATGTAGTTTCATTTATAATTTGAGGCTTGCACAAAAAAACTGTAAAATTGTTAATCTTTTCAAACTTTTTTAACACTTAAATCTTTTGATTAGGAAAAATGTACACTTTTTCACAAAATAATCGCCATTAAATTGCATTTTGGTGAGTAAAACATTCTAGGGCAATAAAAATTTTTTTCTGTAAAAAAATTAACAAAAATATTTAGTTAACATTGTATTACTAAAATATAGTCTAAAAATGACACCTAAATGATAGCGGTGATTACATTTTAATAAAATAACACGGTTATGGGGACGCAAGAGGACTAAAATATATTTATAATAAATAAAAATTCTAATATGTTTGTACACCAAATTTGATAAAACTGTTATTAAAGAGGATGATTAAATTATTATTTAATTTTAAAACTACGGATAAAATAATTATTCCTTTTTTGTCAGAAATTTACATGTGTCCTTCATCCTCCTCATCATGTTCTTGCAAATGCGATAACAATAATTTACCAGCCGGCCTTTGTTTTTTTTCATTGTTACATTTTGAAGCATTATAAGACTTCCTTTTGAAAGTAGACCTTGCTTTCGTTTGTCCCACAACATATTCTGGCATTACTAATTTGGAGCCTTTAAGTTTTGGTGAATCGATTTCGGCATCAAACTGTTCCTCATACTGTAGTGATTTTAAATTACGTCTTATTTTACAAGACTTTTTAAACTCTATTTTTTGTTCTCGTTCCCAATTGCCCTTTGGTTTTGTTGCATCTTTTTGAGCTTGAATTTCTCTAAGAAATTCAAGAGCAGCCGATGAATTTGTGCGGTCGGAGATGTCAACATCTTCTAAGGAGTATTTCTTCCACTTGTGCGGATTAATCTTAAAGAATGATTTAAGAACGTAAATATTCAATCAACATGCATATATTTTCAGGGAATTACTTGATAATCTGGAAGTTTCCTCGGCTTTAAACATCTAGCAATTGGTAATTCCGGTTTTTTAAAAATGCTTTCTTTTCCTCTTAAATGCTGAAATGTTTGTTTTGAAGCTGAACGTGTACTTCGGCTAGTCTCCCCTTGACGATAGCTCATTTCCAGTTCACCTTTATCTGTCCTAATAACTGTACATAAATTTGATTGATCCAGCAATGTTCCTTTCAGTTCACTACTGGCATCGTCCAGACAGTCAAAAAGAGCATTACGCTTGACGTCAAAATCATACATAATTTGGATATTTGGAATTATTTTTAATTTTTATATTTATAAAATAATAATATAAACAGAATCGTGAAATTTTGGCATTCACTATATATTGATTTGTTGTATTGCTGCCAGATGTGAAAGATTTGGTTACAACAGAATTGCAAGGCAACTAATTATTATTAGTTATTCGAAGCGAATTCAAATGCGGATAAAAAATTACTTTTTTTCTAGTTTACATTAATCCAAGGTTTATTAATACCAAGGCAAATACATTACCAGGTAAACTCACTAGCAAATTCGTCCGGCAGCTAATACAAGAATTTGTAACGTATTTTTGTGCCGAACGTCATAGTTTGTTTATTTGTGTGAGAGTTAAGAAAAGTAGTTGTAAATGATTGTAATAATATAACACTATAATAATAAGAATGCAAAATATAATACTTTTTGTAATAATTATTTTAATTTAACTCGTATTACACTAATTTAACCCGTTCGTTTTAGCTTATGTTATTATGATTAATACCAAGGTTTTTTAATACAATATTGTCAAGGTTAAATATAACATAACCTAAAAAGAACGTGTTAATTTTGTGTAACATGAGTTAAAATTAAATTAATTACAACAAAAAGTAATGTATTTCGATATCTTATTATTATTGTGTTATATTATTACAATTATTAAATCATTTACAACCATTCTTCTTAACTATCTCACAAAAATAAACAAACTTTGACGTTCGGCACAAAAATACGTTACAAATTCTTGTATCAGTTGCCGGACGAATTTGCTAGTGAGTTTACCTGGTAATGAATTTGCCTTGATTAATAAAAGGTTGTCGCATGCGAAATTCGTTAATTAGCTTTGCAGCAGAACGTCAAATTTTTTGTATACATGTGTTTTGTTAAAATTAAAATAACCAAAAAAGAACGTGTTAAATTAGTGTAATGTAAGTAAAATTTAAATTAATTATTGCAAAAAGCAATTTATTTTGCATTCTTACTATTATAATATTAAATTATTACAATTATTAAATTATTTACAACCACCTTTCTTAACTTTTTCACAAAAGTAAACAAACTTTGACGTTCGGCTTTAAAATACGTTACAAATTTTTGAATCAGCTGACGGGCGAATTAGCTACTGAGTTTGCCAGGTATTGATTTTTGCATTGCATTAGTTGTGTTGTGTCGAGAGATGGGAAAAGATTGAGAAGGGGTTCAGGGTTTTCAATTCTCACTATTCAATTAGAAGTTTGATGTAGCTGTATTGGTATGGTAGGGGAAAAAAAGGCAAAACATAAAAATTCAAAAACTATAATTGGGTAATGTCGACACTAATGCAATTATATTTTACTATGGAGCCATGTTATTAGCTCTACTCACAATCTTGTGTATTTGAGATTGTAAATATATGCAATAGCAAATTTGTGCTATCAACTGTGAATGACATTTTTAATTTATTATGCACTACTCATTGCAAGAACAAAATTCACAGCTGATTGTAAAAACAAACAAATTTGCCAAAAAAAAAATATGTCCAATAAAAGTTAATGAATCGCACTACTGGTTTTTTTGGAGGAAAATAAGCAGCGGCAAGTATGCGGCGATTACGATTTGATTGGCTTGGATTATGTTAGTCAGCTGTTTATTTGCAATTAAGGGCCATTCAGACTATTATACTTTGTATTAATACTTGTCAAAAATTCAAATAATACGTGCAAGTGGGATAGTGTGAACGTAAAATGTTATGAAAACCTCAAGTATTACGATAAAAAATTTACATCCCATAATACATACTCATTTTTTGGAAATTTTCTAAACGATAATACTTTTCATCTGATTAAAATTCACAAGCCAACTGTTCCGCCGCCGGTGGCGTGCAGTCCTTTTTTTGTTATTTTTTTCTTCATATAAAGGTTCAACATTTTTAATATTTTAATCGCATAGAAATATATTTCGTCTTAAAAGCTTTTTTAAAATCATTCATTTGATTTATTTCCTTTATCTAAATCGAATATTTTAACAAAATATATTTTTGTTAATAAAATTATTATTTCCTAACGATGCTACCTATTTGGTAGCGAAATCATAAAAAAGACCATCGCTGAAAAATAAATAAAATTAAATAAATTCTTTCAATACTTGTTTTTTTAAATAAATTCTTTCACAAATAGTTTTTTTTCGGTAAACTGTCATCAATCACATTAAACTTTCAATGAAAATCAGGGATAATCAAGCTCGTACAATTGTACTTGTTTTCAGTACACTTTGCATTGCAAAAGTACTACATTACTCCACTAAATATTAAGTCCCAAAGTATATTCATATGATTATACGTTATTCAGTAATTTAAATTAATTATAGCAAATATATATTTTCGATTTTTCTTAATATAATATTTAATTATTAAATTATTCACAACCACTTTTCACAACTTTTTCACAAACTTTGACGTTTGGCCTGTTGAATGAAGTGACCAGCGAAATAACTAATAAGTTTAGCTGCCCTTCAAGAACATTGACGGTCATTTGACCAGTGATATGACCGTCATTGCTGATAGAATTATCGGTCATTGCGTAGAAAAAAGTTTATATCATTTTTTTAAGGGCAATATGAGAAAAATTACCGAAACTTCTGTGTGCATGTGATAGTCAGCGTTGATGCATATATATCGCTCACTGTAGACGGATATCCCAATTGAAATGAAACACTATTTATTTCAATTCTTTACGTTGATTTTATTTCAATATTCTTATATGTACATATGTATATAAAAAAAAGAAATGTAATATAATATAAAATAGAAATATCCATCAGAACCTTGGAGTGGGCCATCATCTGTGAATTTTTTCTTAATATTTAATAATATTCTTATTATTTAAAATATACAAATATTATAACAAACTATTCAGGGATTTGCATAAAAATTAATTCTATCCATCAGCAAAGACAACATATGTTGTTGTTAAAACGTGTCGCCGAGTGCCGAACACAAAAACGATGCTCTCTTCCACACCCGTAACATGCTACAAACTAAATGTTTTCTCGTCTAAACTCAATCGTACGGAGCTTCAAAAACTATAGTCCGAATTATAAGTTTACAAACGAGTAAAATTATCATTTCTGTAAAATTGATGAATTTGGGAAAATTCAAGAATACTTTTGTAATGAACTGCATTAATTTTTAACTATTCAACAACACGTTGGTTGTCTCGCAACGAGGTGGTCTCTCGATTAATAGGAACTCCTTCAGTATTACTTTAATTTGATTGATTTCGAAACAAATTCTCAATATTCAAGAACTCATTTTATTTTATCTTTCTGTTACTAATAGTTAATAATAGTAAAACTTAACACAACTTTAATGTTTTTAGTACATTTGGGGTCAAAAAAGTACAATTTTAAAATTGTCCAATATCATCTCCGATATAAACAGAGCTGTAAAAAATTGACATTTCTTTTTTTCTGGTAAATTTTATGTTTTTTCCGTTTTCTTACTTTTGTACATTTTGCTCTCTTAAGGGCCATTCAGACTATTATACTTGTGCTTGCTTGTGTTTTTTTATTATAGCTAAAGCCATCAAAACTATCACAAATTTACATTTATTTCTTTTTTGAAATAACATGACTTTTACTTTTTTTAATTTTAAAACACTTTTGTTTATTAAAAATTGTTTTCGCAACTTCTGCTTTTTTGTATTTTCTCTCTATTTCAAGTGTGATGGTGTGAATACAAAATGTCAGTTTACGTTAGATTTTTTGACAGTCGCAATAAATGTATTTAGATTTATGTATCGTAAAATGTGATGAAAGTCTTAATACTTGTATAATAGTCTGAATGGCTCTTTAGGTGTTGCATACTCATAGCTAATAAATCATATTGGTTTTAAGTGTTGCATATAAATTTAAGTCTAGCATGCTACATTGCTGTGTATTTTGTTACTGTAGAGCAAAAATATGCTATACCTTTTTGCAAATGCAATTATGCAACACCATATTCACAAGATTGTGAGTTGGGCTATTGATTCGTGGTTACAGCAACACTCCTGATGACTTTTTGCAAGATTTTGTTTTCATAGTCATAATCGAAAAGCTGTCAAAAGTTATTTACATTTTGGATTTTGTTTATATATCTCAATTTACATTTCTATTATGGTTTCGGTTTAATAAAAAAAAATCATGAATATGGCAGCAATTTAAAATAATTTTTTATTCTTTGCGTATTTAGTTCTTTTAGACTATGGAATGCGCATGTACTCATTAAAAACACAACAAAAATTAAATAATTTGGAAGGGAATTTACACATAACTAAAGTTCTTTTAATAGCTATATGTTGAATTTTTGTTTACTTTTACCGTTTAATATTTTTTTTTGCTGTTTGTAATTAATTCTTCTCGGCTAATAAAAGAAAGTCCCCTTGATTTTGGAGACGAGAATTGCTTTTTATTTTCCCCTCTTTTCAAAATCTAACCTGAACTAAGCAACTCTGTTATATGTTGAATCATTAAAAATCGCACTAAATTTTCCAATTGTTCGTATTTGTTACTAGTGAATTTCATCATGATTTATTTAGTTATTATTAGTTAGTTGATCAATCGAACAAGTGCATTTAAGCCTTTTGTTTCAAAAGAAATTTTAATAATATTAAAAAAAGTATTTTATAGTTTAACAATTAAAAATATTTATTTGTTTATAAGATAAAACCGTCAGGATATTGAGATAAATAATTTGCTTTTGAAAAAATAAGGATAATAATCGATTCATAGTCTGTTGGTGCCTCATAGTGGAGAGCAAATATAAGAAAAAATCAAACAAAGGAAGTGGCCTTTGATATTTAAAATATCATTCAATTACATCAAGAGATAAACGTTTGAACGTTCGAAAAGAGAAAAAGCAATAACCATATTTGTAGGGGAATTTAAAAAATTACTTCCTTAAGATCACTGCTTATAATACACTTCACAAAATTAAATCTCATTGAGCACTGTAGAGTATATATTTCCCCAAAAAGGCAACAACAACTACGTCATTTAAACAATACTACAAGTTTAAATAAATAAATACACAATGGATGCTAATCAACGTAAACGTATTTTACAAAATATAGATTCATTAGTCAATCTAACAGAATTTAATAAATTATGTCAAGCTTGTTTCGATTATAATTTATTAACGCCTATTATGATACAGAATATCTACCAAATTGAGCCAGATAAATTGTTAGCAGAGCCTTGTGATGACGACGATATGAATAGGGAACGTCATAAAAGATTATTTTTGAAAATAACGAAAAGAGGTCCAGATGCTTTTGAAAAATTGCGACGAATCTTTAACGATTTGAAATATAAGGAAGCTTCAAAAATATTGTTTGGCGTTGATGAACGCATGATTTCGATCAGCTCAAGCAAGAAGAGAGGTGAACCAACGTCTGGCAACGATTATATAACTCCAAACCTTAACACCGATGATAGGGATGGAATAAGTAGACAGGTAAGTATCATGCGCACTATTTATATTATATTATGACAAACGCCAACCAGATTAATATAGTATGCATAATTCGAACACTTCGAGTTTTTGCCTTAATATACTTCATCATAGGTTATCTATATACAGAAGCTTTCAACTTTAAATTTTATATGTTTGTTTAGGCACAAACTAGGTTAGGTTAGCAGGCCGCCAAGTCCCAAGGGAATCAGCTCACTTGGCTCCTCCTGGTTCCCATTGTATTGCCTGAGCGAGATCAGTCCTCATCCCATTGCATCGGTCTCAAATCAAACCGAGTTCCGGATAAACAAACTTATCCCCCTCACATCGCGCTCTCGCAGGAAGGAGAACCCGTCGCAGACGCACGCCCAATGGCGAGAGTGTCGTTATACGGCAGGACGTTACAGTGGCCCTTTAGCACCGTCATCCGGAGTCGGCCCGTCGGCAGCCGGGCTTTAAAATTTTTTACACATTTTTTACTGTGACGTAATATGCACGCAAGTTTTGAGCAATTTAAAAGGAAATTCATTTATCAAGAGGCTTCGCTGTTCATAAAAATAGGTACCAGCTGTTTTCTTGCCCATAATTTGAAACAAAAGTTGCCCAGAAAATTTGCAAGCAACCCTCATCTAATTTTAGAAGTGTGAGCCATTAATAAAAAAATGAGAGAATATTAACTGAATTTATTTTTGGAATATCTATTTATATATGTGATTCTAATTGTGCTTTTTCCCCTATAAACTATATGTGAAATTTATTATTACATACCCCATGATATTCTCATACAGTATGAAAAATATCATAAAGCATTTTATTACAAAAGCAACTCAATAATTGAGGAGGAAAGCATATCCATATAGTACTATTTCGCTAAATCTTACTTAGCTCATCAGTGGATTTTTTCTAATTTTTGAATACAAACCCAAGATCTATATGTTTAAAATTCAATTAATCAATCGAGAATTGACTTGAATATCAAACATACAAACCAAAAAATCTATAAACAAAAACATAACAATCTATGAGTTTACTTTTATAACACACACATATTTCTATTTTTAGTTTTTTATTCTCATCTACACTAGGCTTGCCATCGGCCAGCATAACTAATGTATTTTGAATCAAATGAAAAAATTAAAAAATGAAACAAAAGAATATAAAAAAATTTCATACCGTGCACATGTAGTATTTTATATTAACTGAATTTATTTTGGGAATATCTATTTATATATATGATTCTAATTGTGCTTTTTCCCATATAAACTATATGTGAAATTTATTATTACATACCCCATGATATTCTCATACAGTATGAAAAATATCATAAAGCATTTTATTACAAAAGCAACTGAATAATTGAGGAGGAAAGCATATCCATATAGTACTATTTCGCTAAAGCTTAAGATTTAAACACTTCGTTAAACGCGTAAATGGCAGGGGTGCATTTAATTTTAGGATATGTTCAGTGTGTTTTTTGACGAATGTGTCACTTTTTTATGGCTATTAAACACATATTAAAATAGCGATGTTTTTTCCTATACATCTTTATTTCACCTTTAAATAGTTCATCAATGTTAACAATTCCATCATTAACAAAACTCAAATATGCAGCTGATAATTTCACAATTGTCCTTTTTTCCATTTCAATATATTTTTAACTTTCTCAAACTTGTATACAATTGTTTACGAAACCGTAAACAGCTGATAAAGCGTCATTCTTAAACATCTCAAATATAGTGTGAACGGTTGTGTTTAGTTATTAAAACACTTTGCTTAAAGGCGTTTAAAAACATAAGTGAGAACGTGGTACAACGAAGGTTTTAAATCTAAAACATTTCATTTGAGATGTTTAACAAAACGCGTCAATGTATGGTAAAACATCTCAAAATCGATGTGTTTAATCCTTAAACACGATTGAGATGTTAAACACGATAGGTGTGAACATAGTATTAGTTTCATATGTAAATAAAAAAGGCTGATAATTTAATTCTAGTCCGAACTTACCCAAAGAAAAAGTTCTTGCAACTTTGTACAGGAAATGAAAAATTTTCTCTCAAAATTGCAACAAAAATTAGGCCTGTAGGTCTAATTTTATCTCAAAATTGCACAAAAATTGTTGTCTTGAACGCTTTTGGATAATTTTAGACATTCACACTTCTCACAACTGAACTGATCTAGATTCTGAATATTTATAGTCAAATTCATGCGCAAATATAACTTCCAATATTATCTAATAATGTAATTATTTTTCAATTATTCCACGTTAGTCAAAATACATACAGGCCGATACCCCTCAGTTCATCTTTCCTTAAATCGATGGAAAAATATTGGATCGATGTGAATTTCCAACTGCATCGGCTTAAATTTGCCAAACAACGGGATACATCTACTGTGACTGCGATACATTGTCTTTTTTAGGTCTAGGACGATCAGCACTGAGTTGGGAGATAGGACTAAGTATATTAAGGCCACAAGAGGGCGACCTCAGGGAGGGGGTTCTATCACCTATTCTATGGCGCTTAGAGCCTTTTAGTCGACCAGTCGAACTATAAAAATGGTATGTGAGTGTCTGAACCTTCACAATGATTTGGGGAACTTTCACGCCGTTGCATTGGGATGGGTTCCTGGGCATGAGGGGTATAAGGGTAATGAAATGGTGGACAAATTTGCCCCTAATTGACCCTGAGTCGTGTTTAAAATTCAACTAATCAATCGAGAATTGATGTTGAATATCAAACTTAAAAACCAAAAAATCTATAAACAAAAACATAACAATCCATGAGTTTACTTTTATAACACACACACATTTCTATTTTTATATTTTTCTTCTCATCTACACTAGGCTTGCCATCGGCCAGCATAACTAATGTATTTTGAATCAAACCGTTATTTTAAAATTTCGTGAGTTACGTATGTTCGATTATCGCATTTTTTTTCTGTTATATTGCTACACATGTCTGTTATATATTTATTTATATATATATTTCGTAATATCAGCCATTTTGGATTGCCAGTTTGTTTTTGACAGATAAAAAGGTTAGTCGTGTTTTGGTGTGCTCTTCGATTTTTTACTATTCGAAAAAATGGATCAAAGAAACTGTATTAAGTTTTGTGTAAAAAATTAAATTAAATGCGCAAGGACATTTGAAATGTTGACTGTGGCGTTTGGCGAGTCTACTATGAGCAGAACACAAGTTCAATTGTGGTATAACCGGTTTAAGGAAGCCCGAGAAGATGTCATTGACGATGCTCGTCCTGGTCGCATGATCTAAATATATAAGGTCTGCTTGATATTGAATGACAGCTGCCATTTTTTTTTAATTTGACGTCATCGTCGGGAAATGTTTTGTTGTGGTTAAATGGAAATTTAAAAGCTAGTGATTAAAATTATTATTATTACATATTTATTAAGAAAATTAAAGGATTATTTTATTGGCAATTAATTAAAAATAAATGTGAACTGAGTTAGAGCAAAAAAAAAAGAGTTTTTAATAAACAATTTGTGTAGAAAGTGATAAAATTTATTTGGACAATGAAATACTGTGTGGTAAAAGATTGTAAAAGCTCGAAGCAGGATGATAAAAATCTAAAATATTTTATGTTTTCAAGAGATCCAGAAATAAAGAAAGTGTGGATCAATGCATGCGGTAAAAAAAATGTTAACTGGAAATCTGGAACAATTTGTTCTAGACATTTTACGAATAATGATTGGCGTTTAAAGGATATATTACTGAACACGCCAATAAGAAAAAGATTGTTAGATGCGAAGGCTGTCCCATCTTCAAATATCCATGAAAACAGCATTTTACCAGTCGAAAGATCGAAACGATACGTAAAAAGAGCAAACAAACAAATTGTAAAGGAAGCAATTGGTGAATTTGATTTAAAGTAAATACAATTTTTTTAAAATCCACTTTTTTTAATGAAATAATATTTACAATTATTTATAGTCTGCAGAAATTACAAGAAGAAAGTATTGAAAATATTGAAAATGAAAATCCAAATAAATCAGTTGCAGTTCAAACAGAGGGCTCTATAAACCCTGCCAAGAATTTGTGGGAAACATATTAAAATTAGAAAATATATTTAAGGAAATTAATAATAATACTTTAAGTTTTCGAAATAATTATTTAAAATACCATAACATTAAATGTTACAACATAGATGTGCCTGAAAATGTAAAATCGTTATTTTTTAAAAGTCGTTTATATTTTAGAATAAGAAATTTAAACAAAATATTAATACAAGAAAAAAACGAAAAAATAAAATTGAAAAAGACTATAACATAACACTTTAATTTGTTTTATTTATTTTACCTTTAAAATTGCAAAATATTTCAACAAAAAAACAAACCCCATACATATTAAAAACAAATCTCGACGGTGACGTCACAGTAAAAATAATTTGAACTGTCAAGCAGACCTTATATATTTAGATCATGGTCTGTACGTTTACTTTTTGGGTAAAGTTCGGTAAAATGAGAGTAAGCTATAATTACTCTCAATAAGAGAGCAAAATGTACAAAAGTAAGAAAACGAAAAAAACCATAAAATTTACCAGAAAAAAAGAAATGTCAATTTTTTACAACTCTGTTTATATCGGAGATGATAATTGACAATTTTAAAATTGTACTTTTTTTACCCCAAATGTACTAAAAACATAAAAGTTGTGTTAAGTTTTACTATTAGTACCAGAAAGATAAAATAAAATGAATCTTTGAATATTGAGAATTTGTTTCGAAATCAATCAAATTAAAGTAATACTGAAGGAGTTCCTATTACTCGAGAGACCACCTCGTTGCGAGACAACCAACGTGTTGTTGAATAGTTATTTTATTAAATTTTTTTTTTCATGTATTCAATTGAAGATGTTTATAAACACTTTGCACAAAAAAAAACAAAATTAATTTAAATAACAAAATAATAATCGTAACTTAAAAAATACTTCCAGTTTCTACGCTGTAAAATAAATGTTTTCAAAATTGTGTTAAATTTAATTAAATTTATTCTAAATGGTGAAAAAAAATGAGGGTGCTAATACTTGGTGTGCCCTCCTTTAGCTTTAATTACAACTTCTAAGCGTCTAGACATTGAATGGATAAGCTTTTGTATATCATAATTTTCAGGTATTTTTCCCCATTCTTCTTTAATAAATGTTATGTTTTTTGGTGACCTATTTCCGACTTTTTTCTTTGGGTGGACCCATGAATTTTCTATAGGGTTTAAGTCTGGGCTTTGTGCTGGGCTATCTCTCGCTTTTGTACAATTATATAACAACCATGATCTACAAATATATGCTTTATGCTTCGGGTCATTATCCTGCTAAAATTTATACTTGAGCTTTTCTGGGTCTACAAAACCGAATTTCCGAGCACTTGCACTCAATTGCTTTTTTAAAATGTTTAGATAGACTTCCTTGGTCATTATATTCACTAATATTCTTATTTCGCCAACACCCTTGCTCGAAATACAACCCCACACCATAACGGTTAGTTTACCGAACTTTACAGTGGGTATTATATTTTTATTTTCTAAAGCCGTCAGGGGTTTTCGCGAAACTTTTTGAGGTTCATCATGGTAGTAAAGCATCACTTTCGTTTCGTCACAAAAAATAACATCATCCCAGTGCTCCGGAGGAAAAGAAATGTGTTCAATGGCAAACTTATACCTTTTTTCAATGTTTACCGCGGATAGCAAAGGTTTTTGCCTCGCAACTCTTCAAGAGTATTTATGGTTTTGTAGCACATTTCTAACAGTCTGAGAGGGATACTTACTCCACATTCATTACTGATGTTAAGTTCAATTCCTCTAGTGGACTCTCATCAATCATTTTCAAAATTTTCTTTTCAATTCGCCGATTTACTTTTTTTGGTCTGCCTGGTGTTTCTTTTGGTTCCAGTCTTCCGTCTTTTTCAGCACGGTTAATAACATTATATACCGTCCTTAGGTTAAGAGAGAACATTTTTGCAATTTCTCTGTGAGATTTTCCTTTATAGTAATTAAAATACACCAATTGGGTAATGTCTTTGTTCAGTCGCTTTCCTGGCATAGTTTATATATAATTGGGTAATCATTTGTTTATTCTATGAGCTTAATTTAATGAATAAACGACAACTGCTACTCTTAGCGTCCATATAAAACTATTATACGCAATACATTTGCAAAAAACTAACGGTTCCTTCTTGTCTTTGCATTTTTGAAAACACTTTTTTTACACTGTTTAAAGTATGCAAAATTATTTTGTAGCGTTGTTGTTGTAATATATTCATAAATTTGTCAAAGTTTCGACGCCTGCTTGTCGACAACATACAAAACAACAGTTGTAAAAAAAAATTCACAAATATAATGATATTGTTGTTGTAAATATTTATTTAAATTTAAATTCTTAAAAATTTTTGTTTTGAAAACATTTTTTTTACAAACTGTACATATGTACATACATATAAGAATATTGAAATAAAATCAACGTAAAAAATTGAAATAAATAGTGTTTCATTTCAATTGGGATATCCGTCTACAGTGAGCGATATATATGCATCAACGAAATTTCGGTAATTTTTCTCATATTGCCCTGTAAAAAAATGATATAAACTTTGTTCTACGCAATGACCGATAATTCTGTCAGCAATGACGGTCATATCACCGGTCAAATGTGTGAATAATTTAATAATTAAATATTATATTAAGAAAAATCGAAAATATATTTTTGCTATAATTAATTTAAATTACTGAACAACGTATAATCATATGAATATACCTTGGTACTTAATATTTAGTGGAGTAAAGTAGTACTTTTGCAATGCAAAGTGTACTAAAAAAAGTACATTTGTACGAGCTTGATTATCCCTTATTTTCATTAAAAGTTTAATGTGATTGATGACAGTTTACCGAAAAAAAACTATTTGTGAAAGAATTTATTTAAAAAAACGAGTATTGAAAGAATTTATTTAATTATATTTATTTTTCAGCGATGGTCTTTTTTATGAAAATTTTTTAACAATTATTTATTTTTCAATATTTCGCTACCAAATAGGTAGCATCGTTAGGAAATAATAATTTGAATTAACAAAAATATTTATTTAAAAAAATGGTATTTTTTATGAAAAGTTTTTAACAATTTATGGTATAAATAACAAAAATGTTTGTAATTAATTATTGTTAAGAAAAATTTTTAACACAACTTTCTTAATGTCTGTCAGCTGTTTAGGACATTTGTAATTTTGCTCTGTTATTTTCAATGTTTATTATAAACAAAACTTTATATAAATATATAAACTTTTTATAAACTAGCCCGAAGAAAAAGTACGGGCATTCTCGTGCGTGAAGAACACGAACATTACTCTCTCAAAACCTCTCTCATTTACCCAATTTTTGCGTAAGAAAACGCTGTTGGGTAAGATTGGGCGGCCGCGGGCGCCCAATTTGGGGTAAACGAACACACCTATTACCAACATATATAACAGACATGTGTAGCAACATAACAGAAAAAAATGCGATAATCGAACATACGTAACTCACGAAATTTCAAAATAACTAATTTTTTGATCAAACCTCGTATATATATAACGCTAGCCGCCTGTACTGAGTTATTTAAGCTCTGCACTGTAAGTTTATTCTGTTTCCACTTTTTTTATGTTTATCCATTTCCTTTTTTCGGGGCCCCCTATCATAGTTTTATTTCGTCCGCGAGGGAAGAAAATTCCCTGAGGCATAGGGCGTTCCCCGTAGTCCCGACCGAAGATGTTCTGAATACCTTATCAACAATTGCTGGGGCCTTATCCCATATTCCGCAGCAACCACGTCGATAGCCGTTGTCAAAGTATTCATACAAGAACAATTTTTTTGGAATGACAACGATCGGAATCTGTGACACCAAAATCATTCCAAACGGAATCTGTGACAGCCTGACTTAAAATTTCAAAAAAGAAAAACAAATTTAGTTAAAATTTCAATATACAATAAATATTCGAACAAAATTTTCATTCGAATGTCTGACAGAACGCAAAAAAATTAAAAATTTCAAATCGAATGTAGAGTTTTGTACAATCCGCAAATATGTATTTGTAATGTTAATAAGTAACCAAATAATATATATTTTTTCCAATCTTTGACAGCTTTCAAGCTCCCTTTCAAATAATAAAGACATAACATTACACATATATGAAGATACAATTCTACCCAAGAAAAGTGTCAAAGTACGCAGAGCGAAAGGCATTATTAAACATGCCAGTATTGACACATATCCTATGGAAAGTAAAAATAATCGCGGTGTTTTCTTTATGGTCAATATAGTTGATTTTCCTATGGAAGAGCCTCGACTAGGAGCAGATGAAGATGCCCATTCTTTATTGTCGTTATTTAAACAACTTGGTTTTAAACTGTACGCCTACAAAAATCTTTCGCAAAGGAAATTTTTCGAACTACTTGATGAGCTATTGAGACAAGATGATGTAAAAGACACTGAATGTTTTGTCATGGCCTTAATGACGCACGGATTATTAGTGGATGGTGTACAATTTATAACTTTTACTGATGGCTCTGTGGTAAAAGTCGATGAAATTGAAAAGCGTTTCTATCACGAAAACTGTTCTCAACTAGTTGGCAAACCAAAAATTTTCATTTATCCCTATTGTCGTGGTGAAATATCCGATAAAGGCGTTACTGTTATGAATAAAACGCAAACCGAAAGTATCGGTGCTGTCAAACGTTCAATAAACAATATTGCTCAATTATCGGATGTCATAAAATGTTATGCTACTACAGCCGGTTTCGTAGCTCATCGTGATATTGAAGATGGCGCTTGGTATATTCAAAGTTTTGTTGACATCATGGCCGAACATGCGCACAATACATCTTTTGAAGAAATGCTTAAAATTGTTCAAGCCGGTATAGCGAAACTTCGGACGATTAGTGGAGAATTGCAAACAGCAAGTTATGTCAATATTGGATTTAATAAAATTCTTTATTTCAATCCAGGTGTATGTGTTGATTGAAATATGTTCTACTGATGGTGCTGTCTAAAGATGTATTATTTTTATTTTCATAATTCCAAATCTTTTATTTAAATACATAAATATGCCTTCTTTACAGTTAAATTTAGAATACGACTATTTTAAAATGTACTGATTTTATTCTTATTATTAAGTTAATATAAGTTAATGAGCAGAAATTAAATTATTTACAATTTTATTTAAAAAAGAAAAATAAAAACTAAACTACTTAATTTAATTTTTCGTATGGGAAAAACAGGATTTTAAAGAATTTTTCTTTTGGTTTTGTGAGATGGTGGCTTCTACGTTGATGTTGTTGACTGTTTTGAGCATTTCCGGTAGGTATATTTTGCGTTGGTGGTTGTTTGCTTGTGTTGGTGGGTAATTGCTGTATGTCCCATTCTAAGCCGGTGGTAGACTTGAGTGTCCCGCCGGGTTTTGTATTTATTTATTTATGTAAGAATTCGCCTTGGTACCCACCTACTTTAAAGCAAGCAACGGTTAGTACAACGAGAAGAGGTTGTACAAAAGATTGCAACGTTTGTGGGGTCGTTGGTGTTAAGCTGTGAGCCGATTGTACGAAAGATCAAAAAATTTAGATTTTTACACCAAAATAACGTTTGTGTGACGGACGAGAGAAAATTAGAACTTTACTGAAGTGTTAATTTTATTGAATTTTACAATTCCATGACGCAACTTTGGAATTATAAAACTAAAAACATTTGTTATAAAAGTTATTAGTTAAATACAAATAAAATTCAAAGTGATGTTTCTGGCGTAAATACCTAGTCCTTAGAGCATACGCAACAATATTTAATGTCATCTTCACTTCATGAGAAATTGATTACAAAATGATGTTGAACATGACATCGGACATTAAAAATTATCGTTTGTGTGACAACTTGGTTGTTAACTAAGTTGGTATGACGGTTGTATCGTTTCCGGCTTGCTTAAAGGATGTTACAGTATTTTATTGTGTGTGAAAAAATTTAACGAAAACACTAAATTGTGTGGATTTAATAACTAAAAAATGGATACCTTAGGTTAGGTGGCGGACCCTACCCGATCAAGAACGCCCTACTTAGGCCCATTGTGATTCCACAAGTAGAAACAAACATGGTCTAGGCGGGAATCGAACCCTCACATCCAGATTAATAAGACTAATGGTCATGTACTAGGCTACGGAGGGACCATTATATTTGATGCCAGAAATGATAAATTTAATTTTTATTTTATGCGAAACACATTTTTTAATGTGTAGTTTTTCAATCAGTGGGATATAATCGGCAAGTATACATATATCTAGTACTCGGTATCGGTTTTAATTAATGATATTTTTTTTAGTGTTGTTTTATATTTGCTTCATTTTGTTCATCATTTGTTTTCAATGGATCCAAGCTCGACACTTTAGCATTGCTTAAACAAGCAAGAGATTCTTCAATTTTATTTTTCATATATTGTACTTCGTAATCAGCTACGTCAGTATTTGCTTCATCTATAAGGTTCTAAACCAAAAACATATTAAAAATTTAGTATCAAAGAAACAAGTTTAAATTTGTTATGTCAAATACCTGAAATTCATTTGCTAAAAATTTGGCAGATGGTTCATCTAATTGATTTTGTGGCAACCCCATTAAGGCGTTACTTAGAAATTTATAAATCGATCTAAAAAAAGAATTGATTTATACATATTGAGCACCTCGGATCTTTAACAGTATTGCATGTTTTAATTAGAATACAATGGGGTTAAAATTCTAAGTTTTAAGTATTGTATAAGATATATCACATGCATGTGGGTATAATAGGCAACTAATATGACATTTAACTTTAGTAATTAATAAATTTAAACTTATTCTTTTTTATATTTATACAACGAGAGTCAGAATGAATTATGATTATTTATATACGAGAACACTTGTTGTATGGTTAAGATATATGTACATATGGGATTTAATTGATGCTTATAACCACTCATCAGTAGACCTTCAACCAAATTGTTTTTATTACTGAATAAACGCTGGTGATTGCTGAGTAGATAGCGTGTTAGCTTTTCACCATTTTGAGCCAGCAGTAATGACAATTGGTGAAGGGATAGAAAGGAAAGCTGCACTATCTTACAACCCTGTTTTTACAGGTTTTTTTTCTTATAGCAATGTTGCAGTGCCTCTGATGTTAATGGGACGTATTAAATTTTTTAAGCTGTTTTTAAGAACCAATTTTAATAATTATTGTACTTCGCTGGTGCTACACAATACCGACAAAGGAGGGCGTTCTGATGTGCCTGTGGATTGGCTACAGCTGAAGCCGTTACTTTTCAGTGACCAGTGACTACACCTTCGCCACTGAAACCTTCCGAAAACAACTGATACATCCACTAGTTAATAATGCACAGCAGAAAAAATGCGAAATGTTTTATGGCATATTGCAAAACTGAACTCGAACCCAGGATTTTTTGTGTGTTTTGTAGTCAACTTGTTAACCATTTCAGCATTTCGCCACCTTCTGCAACCTGAAGGAAGCGGGTTCGATTCCCATTCCGGTCGTCAAAAAAAATTTTTCTGAGTTTGCTCTGCTACAGCACTTTCCTTTGCCGGTATTTGAGCAATAAAACGGTGAAGTGAAATAGTTAAAAAATAGCTACCTTAAGCTTAAAAATTATACGTCAAAATTAACATCAGAAAACGCCGCAACTTTCCTTCATAATTATCACGCAACAGCAGAGTTGTGAATTAAGCTCTACCTTCCTACCACTTTCACCACCTGTCATTTTTCTATACTATCCCTTTCTCTATCTAGTGCCAGTGCGATGCTTTGAATATGTAGGGACTGTCCCCTGAGCGCTGGTCGAATATAAAAAAACAATCAAATTTTTGCAACGAAAAAATGAAAATTTTCGTCGTCTTCAAATCTACAGTTAATTTATCACAATATTGTGAAAAAATTGCTGTTTGATTAGAGTAAGGCAAAAAGAACAATTAATCTCCAACACAAGTTGAGTAGAATACGTATTCGCTATGCCACATGTTATCAGTACTCTTTGTGTCAACAGGGAGGTAGTTGAAGTGAAGATTTCAATATGGTTTTGCACTGAAACGACTTAATTGCTTAGGACGCACTTAAGGCAGTTATAGAAAGAGTCTTAGGAAAAAATCGAGACGACGAATGGAAAGTTTTAGGAAAAAAATATGCTTAAGACATTCCAAGCAATCGGTGTGACCATGACATTAAAACTTCACTTTTTAAATAATCATTTGGCGGAGTTCGAAAAACAATTGTAAACAGAATCTGATGAGCAAGGTGAGCGCTTCCACCAAGTAACCATCCCAATGGAAAAAAATTGATGCGATGCTTGGGGAAGTATGCTGGTCTAGCCATAAAGTATTTTCATACGAAAATAAAGCTAGCGAAGCTGTCGGAAACATGTTTTCAGATGATGAGACTAGCTCCAAAAGCGACGACTAAAGTTCAATACATATTTATAAGATTTGAAGTGTCCTTATTTTTCATTCCTTATGTTCGAAATCATAAATTTTTCTAAGTACCTATTTTAAAATATTTGAAGGTCCTTATATTTTCCATCATCAACAATAAAAATTTATGACGAAATTTTACGTTCTTTGACAGTCTTGCTGTTTTGAGTAAAATGTTGTTGTTTTTTTGATTTTATCTCAAGGCAAAATTTTTAGATCTAATTAAGAGGTAAAAATTTGCTGAAGAAAGAAAATCAAAATTTCGAATAGTTCACGAGATATAGACTTAAGAATCAGTACATGTTCTTTGAAAAATGTACTAAAATCCTCCTCCCAGTCGAAAAATTCAAAAATTAATTAACAAAAACCTTAGCTAATAATTGAAAACTCAGCTAGGGTTTTTTTCCATCATAAGCTTTCAGATTTTGAGGGTCTCAATTGGTTCAATATTTTAGTGCTACACTGTGTAATAAGGCAAACTTATTGGCCGTTGGATGGGTTACATATTTGCCGAATAGAATGGCATACAAATCCATCGAGATCTCCCCATTTTGGCGGCTTGTGTGAAGCTGCATTGAAACAGGCAAAACATCACTTAATACGTGAAGTGACAAATTCAACTGTAACATTTGAAGAGATGTGTACAGTCAAATTGTATCAATACTTAACTCGAGGTCTCTTACACCATTCTCGCCAGGGCTGTGGAGTGGGGTGATCCGGTGACGAGCACGAGGGGGAGGTGCGTCTTGGATATGGCGGCCAGGTTGGGCCTGGTGGTCATGAACGCTGGTGGTGCGACCACCTTCAGGCGGCCGGGGTGCGAGTTCACTACTCCTGACATCACTTTGGTATCCGAGAATCTGTCTGGGATGATCGAAGTATGGAGGGTGCTCGAGGAATATACTGGGAGTGATCACCAGTATGTTGAGTTTGGGATAGTATCGGAGGCGGGCGTCGCGCGGGCGCAAGGGGGTAGAGGCGCGCGTGGTTGGAACGTCGCGAGGTTGGACCGCGGGGCGTTCTTGGTCGGTTTCGACGGGGCTACGATTTTGGACGGTGCGGTTGACCCTGACCCCCTGGCGGGTGCTATGATGAGGCGCATTGTCCGCGGAAGCGACGCATCGATGTCCCGCTTGTCGTTGCGAGAGGGGAGGCGACATGTGTACCAGTGGACTCCGGAGATTGCTGGGCTCAGGTGGGACTGCCTTCGCAATAGGAGGATCTACACTAGGGCTAGGCGGGCCGGCGAGGCTCTGCTGGAGGACTAGGAGTAAAGGCGATCTCGCGGGGCGTTGCGTCGCGCGATTATGGCGAGCAAGAGGGCGAAATGGGAGGAACTTCGGAGCGACCTGAACCGTGATCTATGGGGATTCGGTTATAGTATCGTGATGGGTAAATTGGGCGCGGGCCGTGCTGGTGTGCAATTCGACGGCGCGCGAATCGACGCGATTGGGGGGACCTGTTCCCGACGCACCCTCCGCTGGACGGCGAACATGGGCCCTACACAGATGAGGTGCCACCGCCCTTTACCGAGGGGGAGCTGAGGGCTGCCCCAGGGCTCTTAGGACGTGTAAGGCCCCTGGCCCAGAAGGGGTACCGTCGGAGGTGCTGAGGATCCTGGCTGAGAGCAGGCCGGAAGCATTGCAGGACTCGATGTGGCTTGAGGACCACGGCTTGGAATTGGCCGGGGAGAAGACCGTGGTGATGTAGATGACGCGGGGTCACATACCACTCGGCGTCAGCATGCGGATAGGGGATGTGATTCTGGTTACCCAGAGTACGATAAGGTATTTGGTCGTGAGACTCGACTGGAGGCTGAGTTACTGGGGCCAAATACGGCATGTGGCGACTAAGACGGCAAAGATGCCTGGCATGTTGGGCAGACTCATGGCGAATGTCGGCGGCCCGACACAGCAAAAGGAAGCTGATTATGGCAGTCACGAATTCGATTTTGCTGCATGCGACCGAGATTTCGGGTGATGTACTGGGTGAGAGGACCAAACGCAGGGTGCTCGTGCCGGTACAGCGGCCCTTAGGGTTGCTTTGGCTTACCGCACGGTCTCGGGCGCAGCGGTCCTGGTGATATGTGGGTAAACACCCATGACCTCTTGGCGCGCGAGCGGAGTGAGGGATGGAACTCGAGAGGGAGAGCCCTGGTGTTAGTGCTATTGGTCTGAGACGCCAAACTGTCCGGCAGTGGCAGGACAGGTGGACCGCGGAGACGGTCGGCAGGTGCACGGCGAGGCTCATTCCCTGCGTGGAAGTATGGATTCGGAGGAAATTTGGGGAAGTAGACTACTTCCTGATACAATTCCTCTCGGGACACGAATACTTCCGAAAGTACCTGTACCGGATGGGCAAGGCAGATGGTCCCGACTGCATTTACTGTGGTATGACGGATGATGATGCAGATCACACTTCCTTCGACTGCATCAGATGGCATACTGAAAGAAATGGAATGGCGCAGCGGGTTGGCGGATTCACTCCTGCCAGCGTGATAGGGAGGATGCTCGATTGCGAATACTTCGAACTTGATGTCCCACTAGTAGATTAGATTTTATGTCTTCAACTGGTGTTGAATTGTGTATACCTTTAATTACCACTGTGAATGATCGACATGTTTAAGTTGGTACGTATGGAATTTAATACTATCAAGATAATTAACTATTTTCCGATATGTGTCTATTGTTCTAATACTCAAACGAACTTGACCGTATTTTAAAGATTTATAATAAAATTCGGTATTTGGAATGATTTTACCTAAATTATTGGCTATTTTACCAATGTCATCCACGTTTGGAATAAAACTTAGGGGAGGTTTCATCTGCTGAACTAGCTGAGACGAGAAATTATCGTGCTCGTTTTCTTCATTTTCTACATTAGCAAGAGCAGCAAATCGATTAGAAGATGAAGAGCCTTCATCAAGTTGTTGGTGTTTAGGTAGAAATATTTGAGGTGACTTAGAATTTGTTCTATTCTTCTGTTCTGTTCTGTTATTAAAGGGTGCTTTACATTGTCCCACAAGTCGTACGACATGCCAAATTTTTTTGTAGAAGAGCACAAGTCGGATCGTCTAAACGTAATATGTAATGAAACTATAAGATTTTGAGAGAAAATACGGATGAAAATTTGACAGTCGTATGGCTCTCTTGATTTTTTAAAATTTTTCAAAAACCAACACACACCATTAGATCAGGGATGCATTTTTATGTAAACAAATGTGAGAAAGCCAGGGAGGGAAAACTGGTTTCATAAATTTATACCAATTATAAAATCAAAATGTACATTTTAGACCACGACAGCACAATTTTATAAAAATATACGTATATTTTCCAAAAAGTACACTAAAAATTTTGACCACGAAAATATCATATTCGAAAGTTATAAAAATATTTTTCAAGGTTATTAAAAAAAAATTTAATTGCACAAGAACTCCATCGCTGGGGAAAACAAGCAAACAGCTGTAGTTAAATTAAATGAGAATCTTTTCATCTTACTTGATTTTATACATCCCAATGGTGTAAACGCCAGAAAACAACCATCCAATTGTTACTCTCTTTTTTTGAAATACGGATGGAATTTCGTTTTATTTTCTCTCACATTTTACGTACGACAAATCTTATCGTTTAAAGCACCCTTAACTGGCACGCACTGCCAAGCACACTCATCAGACTACTATCATTTGAACTTGTTTCTTCGGTTTGCATATTTACAGCTGCATTATTAAAGCTTTGTTGTTGCTCATGCAATTCACTGTTTGACATGATGATTTATATAGAGCTTAGCACACTTGTTGTCAAGTGGAGAAAAAAATAAATGCGTAAGATTTTTACGTAAGTAAACAAAATATATGCACTTGTTGTTGTTTTTTTTCTATAATTTATTTATTATTGCTTTTTTTCTATCAAAAAGAAAATTATAAATAAAAATATTTGTGTATACGTATATGCATGTATTTTTGTTAATCTTTAATTTTAATATATTATAACTTTTTGTTGTTATTCACAAAGAAAATAAACGATTAGGTAATCTTTAAATACGTCTTTCATTGACCGCGA
This sequence comes from Dexiosoma caninum, assembly GCA_963924685.1. Taxonomy (NCBI): domain Eukaryota; kingdom Metazoa; phylum Arthropoda; class Insecta; order Diptera; family Tachinidae; genus Dexiosoma; species Dexiosoma caninum. The sequence continues at coordinate 48,177,845 of OZ004729.1, read as the reverse complement.
GTCGATAAAAACTGTTATTGAGAAATATGAAATTAAACATAGGCTATATACATTTTCAAAATTATGACCAAAGGGTGATAGGAGGAAAATTCTGCCCCACCGAAACGCTGAAACCGATTTTAATGATATTTAGAACATTGACAGATCTGCATCTAAAAATGCTAAAAGGTAATGTACATTTTCAAAACTAGGACCAGGAGAGCGATAGGGGGAATTTCTGCCCCACCCAAAAGTTAAAACCGATTTTAATGAAATTTAGAACATGGATAGATCTGCATCTAAAAATGCTCATAGGTAATGTACATTTTCAAAACTATGACCAGGAGGACGATAACGGGAAAATTTCGGTCTCTCCAAAACTACATAGCCGATTTTGATTAACTTTAAAACTTGGATGTATTTGAGTTTAAAAGACACATTGGCAATTGTTCAACTCCGGGCACGTTATAGGGTATTACTTTTTTTTTTAACTAGGACCACGAGAGAAGGTAGGGGCAATTTCCACGCCAACGAGACCATCTCACCGTTTTTGATGAAATTTAAATGTATTTATGTTTTTGCGTCTACAATTACACATATGCTACATACAGGGTGGCTGATGAATATTGCTACATCAAGAAACTCAAATAAGTTTTTTTTCAGTGTATGGAATTAATTTTTCTTTTATTCATGTCAAAGCTCATTTAATTTTATTAAATATGCTTAATTAGTTTTAAAAATAATGGAATTTAAATGCCCCCCCGCTCGTTGATGCATGTGCGGCATCTTACCAAAAAGTTGTTCATTACTGCTTGGAGAGTTGAGACAGGAATAGCCGCAATTGTTTCTCGAATGGATGGCTTTAGTTCATTTAAATTTGTTGGTTTTGCTTTGTAGACTTCCTGTTTGCAATAACCCCACAAAAAGAAGTCAGGTGCAGTAAGGTCAGGCGACCTGGGGGGGCAACGGAATGTGGAGTTTCTGGATATCAACTTATTGGGAAATTTTCATCGCAATTCTGTCATAACAGGCCGGGCTATGTGAGGAGTTGCACCATCTTGTTGAAACCACACAGAGTTGAAAGGAATTCTCATTCGGCGTAATTCTGGATAGAAAAACTCTCTCAACATGCTCAAGTAACGGTCTCCAGTAACTGTAACGGTGTGACCATTTTCTTCAAAGAAGTAGGGCTCGACAATGCAGCGTGCTGAAACTGCACACCACACTGTGACACGAAGTGGATGCAATTCCGGCTCTTAGAGTATCTGTTGGTTGGAAGCACTCCATATTCGACAATTTTGTTTGTTTATGTTGCCGTTTAAATCGAAATGGGCCTCGTCAGACATAAAAAGACAGTTCAACATGTTTACGTCCTCTTCCACCATTTGAAGCATCTCCTGGGAAAATTCCAAGCGAATCGGTAAGTCTTCTGCGTTCAGTTTGTTGACCATTTGAATTTTATATGGGAATAAGGCCAAATCATTGTGCAAAATTAACTGCAATGACTGTCTGCTTATACCCATTTGAGCAGATAAGTTTCTTGTCGAAACTCTTGGATTGTTTTGTATGGCAGCAGCTACAGCAGCGATTGTTTCCTCCGAACTGAAGGGTTTCGATGGTAAGGTCTTCTTTGGACTGTTACATACTCGGCAAAATTGTTCACAAGTCTCATTATGGTCCATCTGCTCGGAGGATTGGCGCCAAAGGTGCGCCTATACTCTCTTTGAACCGAAACTACGGACTGCAGTGCGTGATAGCGGCGGACAATCCAAATTCTTTTTTCGGGACACTATCCATTTTTGTTAAATCTAAAAATCAATCTGCAAAATAAAAAAACAATTAACCAGATTCATTAAATAGAAAAAAAGTTATTAAATTTCTTTTTGGTAGCGGCTTTCATCAGCCACCCTGTATATATTTTTTAAATAGAACCAGCAGGCGACTTAGGGGTAAGATATGCTTTTCCGGAACTGTGTGTGAGATATTGACGGTAGCGAAACCGCGGGTAAAAGTTAGTATAATATATATTAGAATATTGAAATAAGATTAATATAAAGAATTGTAATAAATAGTGTTTCATTTCAATTGGGATATCGGTCAACAGTGACCGATATATCCGTCAATACTGACCGGTCAGCAGTGACCGATATATCCATCAACGCTGATTATCACATGTACACAGAAGTTTCGGTCATTTTTCTCATATTGCCCTTAAGAAAATTATAAACACTTTGTTCTACACAATGACCGATAATTCGGTCAGCAGGTGAACTCCCATTGAATACGAAAAAAACCAAACCTTTATAAACAAAAACATAACAATCCATGAGTTTCCTTTTTTTATTACTCATACATATTTCTATTTTTAAATTTTTCTACTCATCTATATATATATATTGAGTTATTGAGCTTGTTTTTATAAAAAAAAAATACTTTATAAGAATATCATAATACATTTCACATATTTTTTTCGGGAAAAAGCACAATTTTAAAATTAGAATCATATATAAAAAGATATTATATTTTTTTTTTATCTGGGACCAGCACTCAGGAGATGACTCCTACACATGCGAAGCATAGTGCTGGAACTATAGGAAAGGGATAGTACGAGAAACGACAGGAGGTGAAGCTTAATTAATTCTTTTGCAGCTCTGCTTTTACACGTTCTTTGTTTATACTCTTAGCAATGCTGAAGCTTCGGTTCAGTAGCCATTTTTATTATTATTTTACTTCGCCGGTGCTACACAATACCGACGAAGGAGGGCGTTCTGATGCGATTGTGGATTGCTTTCAGCTGAAGCCGGTATTGTTCAGTGACCAGTGACTATGCCTTCGCCACTGAAACCTTCCGACAACAACTGACACACAAAGACACACTAATGCACATCAGAAAAATGCGAGATGTTTATTTTTAATTTAAAATTTTAGTCTGAAACTGGGGTTGAACCCAGGTCTGTTTTTGGATTTGTAGTCAACGTGCGGACTACCATACATCGTGCCATCGCCACCCTCAATTTTATTTATTTATAACAATAACCAACTGAGCCCATAGGGCCATATATAGTTGGTGGACTGCAAGTGTAACATAAGAATAATTAAATATGTAGGCAACAAATAAGCTAGAAATAATGTTTATGAAAAAAATAATAGTTATTATATTATTAGAGCGCTGCAATATAAATTGGAAGTAATTGGCAAGTTCGGTCTAGAATAAAATTATCGGCTGTTTTTTATTTACATATGAAACTAAGAAATTAATCAGAAAATTTGCAAAGAAACAACAAAAGTTTTTATTTAATTAAAATTTATTAAAAAAGAAGAAGATTGTTTAAATAAGTTGTAAGTACATATATTTATGCATATTTAGCACTGTATTTAATAATAAATTTCTTTTACTTTTTTTCAGTTCATTTTTGTCACCATTTTACAGCCGTTGCCAACGATGCAAATGTTTTGCTTTTCAAATATTATGCATTTGAAGCTTCTAAAACCACTAAAATAAAATTTATTTGGGCACTTTGTAAATTTTTGTCTCTTATTGAGATAAATTATAGCTTACTCTCATTTTACCGAACTTTACCAGAAAAGTAAACGAACACACCTATTGTCGTATGTTTACACGAGAGAGGTGCACAGACATAAATATTAAGTCAAAAATTTTTTTTCACTGTAATATTAAATTTATAAACCAACTGAATTTAAATTTTTAATTGATTAATTTTTCTAAAAATTATTATTAGAATATAAAAAAATTTTGAAATTCATAAATTAGTCTACAGAATTTGAATTTTTAATTATTAATCAATAAAAAAAAATTTATTATTAGAATATATATATATATAAAAATTATATAAATTTTCATATATATGGAAAAGTTAACAGTTCTAGAAAATGAATTACGTAAGATAGAAAAAAATTAAAAAAAAAACAAAGAGAATTTATTCCGGAGAATATAAATACGAAAAAATTTAACACTTAAACCAAATAAGGATAAGGCTTTAAATATTAGCACTGATATAAAACAGAGGAGACAGTCAAGTTTGTTGAACAATTTGACATTTTATGCCAACAGAGGGACATTCATTAAGTATGTCTATAATTTTAAACTTACCGCACAGGTTAGCTGAATTTTAGGATGTTCAAATAGACTTACGAACTTTGCACAGTTGAGGAAATGAAGAAGAGGCGAAAAGAATATTGGCAGTAACACGAAGCATGACAGTAGACTCAAACACTCGGAATAGAGAGGGAAATGAAGACAACGATAATAGAAAGACTGATCAACTTTTTATTTGGGAGAGTACTTCTATTTCTGACATTAAAGGTATGAGGAGAATGTGATTCGAGTCAGACAAAGGGCAAGGACCACCACAGATATTGGTAAATGATTCAGAGGTAGTGACAATCCGACAGACACAAGTTGTCATTGGAGAAGCTGATGTCGAACATAAGGGAACTTGCTTTGAGGTTTGAGGACGGTATATTTGCAATAGTGTCACATGAACGATTTGGGAGAACATTTAACTAATTGAGTAGGAAAAGAAAAAGGGATTTTAGGATATTGATTTATAGGGAACCGACTCGTGTCACTAGTAGATAATTGATGGAGGAACTTATTAGAGAGTATCATAATTCTACATCAGGAGGGCATTTAGGAGTCAGGAAAACCACACTGAAACTCAAACAGAGATACGTTTGGAAGAATATGGGGAGACACATACTAAATTGCGACAAGTGCAGGATAAATAAACAGACGAGACATACTAGGGAACGACTTACGATGCTACACCCGAGGAAATACCTTTGAAATAGTTTTAATAGATACGGTAGGCCCTCTGAGATTTTCGAATGGTTTTAGATACATACTAACTATACAGTGTGATTTGACTATTGAATCGCAGGATGCCAAAACCATTGCAAAAGCATTGGTAGAAAAATACATATTAAGTTATGGTCACTTCAAAATTTTGAAATCTGACAGGGGCACAGAATTCACAAATGTGCTAATGGCTGAGGTTTGCGCCCTGTTAGAAATAAAACAGGTTTTCAGTACTCCTTATCATCATGAAAGCCTGAATTTCTGCGAATCTGACAGGACTATTGAATCCCATATTTTTGTTTCACGTACAACACTACACCACATATTGATACAAATTACACACCGTACGAATTGAAATTTGGGAAATTGCCAAATCTATATAATGATAGAATAGTAGACAGCAAACCTATTTATAACGCAAATAACTACGCGTTAGAATTAAAAACTAGATTAATATTCTCATTAGAAAAGGCAAAAGAGCTAATTGAGGTAGCAAAAAAGGAACGAGTCGATCGATCAACAAAGATCAACCCATTAAAATTAAAAGAAGGAGACATGGTATTAGTAAAGGATTTTAACAGAAGAAAGAATCATCCGCCATACCATTGTTCTTACAGAATTACACAGAGAAATGGAATAAACTCTATCTTACACTTAGGTAATATAAAAAAGGAATACCATAACAATAATTTAAAGAAATTCTAAAACTGTCTGTTTTGTATGTATTATATACCTGGTTTTTATATTTTAAAATAAAATATGTAGGTACTACGTCTGTATCTTTCCTGTGTCTGTTTTGAATGTATTATATACCTGGTTTTTATATTTTAACTCAAAAATATGCAAAAAAAAACCCAAAATGTATCACTTAATAACAAAATATACGAAGTATGCTCCTAGTGGTACCAGGTCCCGTTTTTGGGCTAAAAGCTGTTGTAACTCGATTTGAATTAAAATAACAACAATTATGTATATAATATATATTTTAAAGAACAATATTAGCTTTCATTTGCGATATTAAGCCGGCCTTTTTTTACAGTTCTGGAGTTATGGCTCCATATGTCAGATTTTTGGCCAAAAATATCGATTTTTCCAAATTTTGAACGACGAGCGTTGTTTAATCGAGCTCAATAATCTCAATATCTGGAAAGGAGAATCGTTTTGTGGGGTTAAGACCAAAAAAATTCCGACATTTGTATCCCCCCATATAAGATCCGGTCACACTAATATATATACAAAAAAAAAAAAAATTTTAAATTAAATTTTAATTTAAATTTTTAAATTATTTTCAAAAATTAGTAAAATTTTCTTGAGGGTAATGGTGTAGTGTAACTATTATTATTATTACTTTATATATATATTCACTATTACATTATATACTGTTAGCATATTTTTTAGTGCACTGTTATACCATGGTATAATATTTATTAATACATATGTATTTACCGTTTATATAATTTTGTTATTTGTGTATTTCTTAATTTTTGTATTGTTATATTTCTCGTTGTTTTAGTTTATAAGGAGAAATATTACATTACATTTTTTTCACTTAAGCATTCATCTGCTTGTATTATTTTATATTCAGCTAGTGGCGTTAATTTACGTCGGCTTTTTATTTTATTTAACGTGGCCCATTACACTGGTATGAATTCGGCTTGCATTTAAATAATAAAGGTAGGTATGCGATTAAGATATCTTAAACAAATAATTATAGTTCGGTGCGAATCGACATAATTGCAATAGTACAACAATAAAATACTCGTACGTAGTTTTACGCTACAATAACTCAATGAGCCTATAATACAAACTGGTCGACAAAGCTGCCAATATTTGTGGACAGTAACAATTATTCTCGTATGCATTTTCCTAAGCTCTGACGGGTTAAATAGATGATATTAATGACTTTACAACTAACTCCCTGTTGACACAAAGAGTACTGATGACGTGTGTAGTGCCACAGAAAATATGTATTCTACTCAACTGGTGTTGGAGATTAATTGTTCTTTTTTCCCTTATTCTAATCAAAAAAGTAATTTCTTCACAATATTGTGATAAATTAACTTTGAACTTAAACACAATGAAAATTTCCATTCATTTGGAATAATTATAGTTCGATTAAATCTAAGTAAAAATATGTTAAAGAATTACGAAAATATAAACAAAATAAACTTTTGCAAAAATTATTTTATATAATTACTTAAATGTTTGTTATATGGTTTAGCTGGTCTATATGCGGATTTCATTTGGTGCTAATACCAAAATCCTCAGTAGAAAAAAGCTAAGAAATTTCACATGTTTATACAAAAAATATTTGAGAATAACGAAATATACAAACAAAACAAACTAAATATATAGCTTATTTAAAAATTTTCCTTATAGAACAAACATTTTATTATTTGATTTTTGTAAAGATTTTTTCTAGAATTTAGTTAACGATCTATTGGTATTAGCACCAAATGAAATGTGCATATATACCAGCTAAATCATATGTTGAATTTACAAAATGTACTTGTTAAAATTCTACTTGATTGTAATTGTTTTAATTTTATATTGTTATTTTCTTATTACTTCAAAATATAAAAAATAATTTTTATTCAGTCAATATAACTTAAAAGAAACACATCGTATTAAATTATTTCAGAACTCCAAGTAGAGAGATTCTGTGGAAAACGTTGTTCATATAAAAATCAAGTAAAACTCCAAGTAGAGATTTTGTAAATAAAAATTAATAACATGGCATCAAGATCCTTTGCGGGTAAAATACCAATCTTTAATGGATCTAATTTTTCAACATGGAAGATTCAAATGGAAGCTTTGCTCCATAAAAGCAGACTACTACAAATCGACACTGGAGAAACAATTGTTCCAGCTGAACAAGCATTACGTGAACAATGGAATGAACGAGATCAAGATGCTAGAGCCGATATCCTGATTGCATTAGCACCAAAAATTCTAATGTTGATAAGGAATTTCAAAACTTCGAAACAAATTTGGGATTATTTGTGTGAAATATATGAAAGAAAATCAAAAAGGCAAAAAGCTGAATTGTACTGGAAATTATTAAATCATAAAATGAATCCAGGAGAATCTATTGCAAAATATTTAGAAAAATTTGATGAAAATTACATACAATTAGAAGAAATAAACGGTAAAATTGAGGAAGAATTGCAGATTTATAATTTTACTGGATGGTTTATCAACTAACTACAAAGAAGTAAAAGCAGCTTTTAACACAGCAAATGAGCTTCCATCGATCAAAACATTAAAGCCAAGACTGATGGAGTTGGAAGAAAACTGTAATGTTCCCCAAAATGAAGTTTTCAAGGCAAGTATGGTAAAAAATATAAAAACTATATTAAACCAGGTATGTCTAAATTTATATCATGTTATCGATGTCGCAAACAAGGACATATGGCTAAAAATTGTAAGACGAACTTGGATAAAGATCATACGAATGTTGTTAATTCAATTGGGTTCGTAGCCACCCATGAAGTTGCCCAAAATGTAAAGCATAGGACCGTTTGGTTTTAGATAGTGGTGCTACGTTACATATGACATACCAACAGAATATTTTTGAGAATCTTGACTCTAATTACTCCGGTACTGTCAAACTTGCTGATGAAAATGAGATTAATGTTAAAGGGAAGGGAACTGTTGTAATTGAGGTTATAGTTCAAGGGAAATGCAAGCAGATAAAACTGTTTAATACACTATGGGTTCCTGATTTGAAGAATAATTTAATATCCACTAGTAAAGCAACAGATAATGGATGTATTATTGAAATGGAAGATGATGTTGCAAAAATAGTAAAGAATGGCGCAGTTTTAGCTGAAGCTCGTAAAGATAATGGGCTTTACATTATAAGTCTAGGTGAAGCTCACAATTGCTACATTGCAGAAACAAATAACCTAAATATAGTTATGGCACAAAAGATTTGGTCATTTAAATTACCATTCTTTAAAAAAATTAAATTCTAATGATATGGTTTATGGTTTGCGAATATATCTTTATGCAATATTTTAATGCAATACATGTATAAGAGCGAAACAAGTTCGTGATAAATTCCCACCGAATAATGAAAAATCTTCAAGGCAAGTACTAGAATTAATTCATTCAGATATTTGTGGTCCAATGAGGACTGAATCATTGGGAAGAAAGATTTTTTTGCAACTTTCGTGGATGATTTTTCTAGATATGTAACAGTTAAATTTCTAAGGAACAAATCGGAGTATCTGGAAACTTTCAAAGAATTTCAAATTGCAACAGAACTCGGAGACTGGTAATAAGGTCAAAATTTTGAGAACTGACAATGCTAAAGAAATGACATGTAATCAAGTAAATAATTATTTGAAATCAAATGGTATAAAACATCAATTATCTGTAGAATATACCCCACAACAAAACGGTGTTGCGGAACGAATGAACCGCACACTTGTTGAAATAGCAACATGCATGATGTTAGAAGCCAATTTATCAGAAATATTATGGGTAGAATTGATAAATACAGCCGCATACATTCGTAATAGATGTCCTACAAAATTAAATATAAATAATACTCCGTTTCGAGATATGGACAGGTAAAAAGCCAAATGTGAAACATTTACGTCAAATTGGAAGTATATCTTATGTCTTAAACAAAAAACCTGGAAAAGATAAATGGGAATCTAGAAGTGAAGAATATATTTTAGTAGGCTACTGTAATGAATCCAAGGCATATAGACTATGGAAAGTAGGAGATAGAAAAATTACTAGAAGCCGTGACGTTAAGATATTGGAAAATCTATTTAAAGAATTAGACAGTACATCATTTAAGTTTAAAGAAAATGAAAATGAAAATTTTATAGAGTTCAGATTATATTTTAGTGAAAACGCTAATCAAAATATAGAAGATGATGAACTATATGATCCTTTTGAAGATTCTGTTGATCAACCTATGGATATTATAGAGAAAGAATCTATTACACAATCCAAAGAAAACGTAGCAGTAGATCAGCAAACAAATAGTTTAAACTCAATAAAATCTCGTCTCAGGTCTTGGAAATTTATTGGCCAAGAAAGTACTCAAATATCTTTTGAACAAAACCCAAAAACTTTAAAAGAAGTAGAAAAATCCAAAAACAAAAAGGAATGGTTTATTGCAATGCAAAGTGAATACAATTCCCTTATTAAAAACGGAACATGGGAAATGTTGAATTTACCGCCTGGAAGAAAATGTGTGGGTTGCAAGTGGGTTTTCAGCACTAAATTTAATTCTAATGGAAGTATTAATAAGCGAAAAGCAAGATTAGTCGCAAAAGGCTATTCACAAGAGTTTGGTATATATTATATGGATACATATGCTCCAGTGGTGCATCAAAGTTCACTCAGATTGATATACGCATTTTCAGTTGAAAACAATTTAAGCCTTAGGCAACTTGATGTATGAACTGCTTTTTTAAATGGAGAAATCGATGAAGAAATTATATGGACCAACCTGAGGGTTGCATTGATGACGTTAATCCAAATAAAGTTAGTAAGTTAAGGAAAGGAATTTACGGCTTAAAACAGGCTGGCCGACAATGGTTTAAAAAGATTCATAATGTTTTCATAAATTACGGATTACTACAATCTTAATATGATCTACTTTAAAAGTGAGAATACTAATATTTTAGTTGTAGCATTATATGTAGATGATAAAATAATTGCATACAACAATGATACATTTTTCAAAACCTTGTACGAAACCCTGCAGAAGAATTTTGATATTAAAGATTTGCAGAAACCAAAACATTGCATTTGTTTATTTCTCGAATATGCTAATGAACAACTTTCAATTTCTCAACCGGGTTACATAACCAACTTAGTAAAGAAATATGGTATGAATAATAGTAAACCGACTAAGATTCCAATGCAAGCAAAACTATACTTGGAAAATTATACAAAAATTTCTGGAGAAGCGGAAAAAGTAAATGAAGTCAAATATCAAGAACTTATTGGATCTTTGTTACATGTTGCATTATACAGTAGGCCTGATATAGCCTGTAGTGTGAATATGTTATCTCAATTTTCAAAACATCGTAGAAGACAACAACATTGGAATTGTGCTATACAAATAGTTAAATATTTAAACACAACAAAAAATACTGTATTAAAGTAGTGTTTGTTAGTTCGACCGGTATACACGTATCTTCTTTTGGTCCTCTGTTCGGTCTTCAATTTAATTAAAGCAGAACAGAAATAAATTAAAAAAAGAAAAACACAAGTGGAAAAAAAAAAATTTTAAATAAAAAAAAAAAAAACAAACAACTTAGTGACAAACAACGAAACAAAATAAACTTAAAAGAAAGAAAAAATTTTTGTTCAACTTACATTAACAAATAAAAAAAACAATAAACTTTAATATAACAAATATAATACAAAAAACAATAACAAATTAAACGGTGGAATAACTGAGAAAAAAAAAAACCCTATACCAGTGACGGGCGAGAAAAATAAAAATCAGTGCTGACACTACCAACCAGTGCTGTCACTTCGGGTCACGGTGACCGGATGAGGTCTTTCTTGGCCTTTTTCGTAGCATTGTGCTAATTCCCTCTACCATACCCGACTAAATCTTTTGCATTGTTGGTACAATTGTGTTGGTTACTGCTAGACTGTTTGGTGATGAAGGAGTAACACTGATCACCGGCAGTCGTTCAAGCAGCGATTAGCTCAGTGGCAACTACAATACAAAAGATAGACATTTTATTTAGATTTTCTCGCGTTAATCATGACAGGCCGATTCAGAATTGACTTCTGCAACATACGTGGTCAAAGGGCAAATTTCTTCTCTGTCTATGCTCACGTTTGTCTCCATCGGCCGGATCTTTTCGCCTTAAGTGAAACCCAGGTGTCTGAGGATGCTGACCCACAGGATTTTCACATACCTGGGTATCACCTCCTATCTCTTTTCTATCTACACAGGGGCCTTACAATTTATATACGCAATGAAGTTGTGTACCAGTGCCAGCAATCTTTAGACACGCATGATCCCGAATTTAGCTGTCTTTGGGTTAAATTCAAAATCAGGGCACATCTTCTGCATTTCGGGTTTCTTTACAGAAGCCCAAACACGGAAAGGGGGAAAACTATACAGAACTTCGATGCCCTTTCCGACACTATATCGGGGATCCTCGAAAATTACCCGAACAGTGAAATCGTTATTGCTGGTGATTTCAATGTCCATAATTTATCGTGGCTCCGCCATTCGAGCAATACAACTCCAGAAGGCCAATATGCTGAGCTATTCGCAGCGCACAATCACCTTGCGCAATTAGTGAATGAATCAACACATATTTCATGTGTTGACGGGCACCAACACAACACCCTCGACCTTTTTCTGACTTCACACCCTGAAAAGTATGAAATGAACATTAGCGCACCTCTCGGTAATTCGGATCATTGCACCATTTCTGCCTCCTTTTCGTTTGCGGAACTTCGAGGCGTTTCGCCGCCAGCTACGAAACGTTTGAAATATATTTACGAAAAGGCACGTTGGGCTGAGCTCAACGATTTCTTTCGGCATTTCAATTGGAGGCTCTGCTTCCTCGACAATGATGTCAATGCCATGGCTAAAATGGTCCAAAATATAATATTGCTTGGTATGAAAACGTTCATACCATCGAAGCAAATTTCGATTAGGCCTAGACCAAAGTCTTGGTTTAATCAGACGTGCAGACTTGCAGTCAGATCCAGAGAGGAAGCATTTAGTGTCTGGCGGAATGATAAAAACGCAGATACTGATATGATGCGCAAAAGGGAGAGAACTTAGTGTGCCAAAGTGCTAAGACGTGCAAAAGCTTTGTACGAGCAGAGTCTTCGCGCTAAAGTTCTTACTGCCCCACGGGGAAGTAAAAGCTTTTGGTCATTCGTTTAAAGAGTTAAGGGAAATGCTAGTTCTTCTATTCCGTCTCTTTTAAAAGCTGATCAAATATTCACTGACCCGTTTGAAAAGGCTAACCTCCTTGCTGAAATGTTTGCAGGTAATTCTCACCTGCCGGAAAGCAATCAACCACTGCCCGCATCCGAGCGTGTATCCGTAACTATGCCAAAGATAAACTTTCGGGCTCAATGCAGTTAAAAGGGTTTTATCGAACCTTAACATAAATAAGTCTCCTGTCCCGGATGGAATTCCGGCACTGGTCTTGAAGCAGTGCTCTTCGACGTTATCGCGTCCTCTGGAAATCCTTTTCAGCACCCTATATCATGTAGGCGAATTTCCGTCGTGCTGGAAAGTTGCAAATGTTACGCCGATCCCCAAGAAGGAAGAGGCAACCAACCCTGAAAAGTATCGCCCAATTGCAATATGCTTGGGGGTGCTGATGGCGAGTAGTCAGCGTGTTGGCTCTGCAACCAGAAAGACCCAGGTTCGATTCCCAGCCGGGTCAAATCAGAAAAAAGTTTTTTCTGAGTTTTCTGTGCTACGGCACCCTCCTTCGTCGGTATTTGAGCAATAAAACGTCGGCGAAGTAAAATAATAAATAAAAAGGCTCCATTAGCTTAAAAATAATGCGTCAAAAACATCAGAGACGCCGCAACTTTGCTTTATAATTTACACGCAACTGCAGAGTTGTGCAAGAATTAAGCCCTATCTTTCTACCACTTTCACCACCTGTCTGTTTATTCCCTATCCTTCTCTCTAGTTCCAGTGCAATGCATTGCATATATAGGGGATAGTCCCTGAGCACTGGTCCAAGATAAAAAAAAAAAAAAAAAAAAATGCTCTACCATTTATAAAGTAGTGGAGAGTATGCTAAATTTCCATCTTATGAAATATCTGGAGTCCAATAGCTTACTTACCGACTGGCAATATGGCTTCCGTGGAGGACGTTCCACGGGAGATTTATTAGCCTTTCTCTCGGAAAAATGGTGTCGATCCATCCACCATTTTGGTGAAAGTAAGGTAGTGGCTCTAGATATTTCAAAAGCATTTGACAGAGTGTGGCATGGAGCACTCTTGTCCAAACTTATTGCTTTTGGTGTTGGCGATATCTTCTCTCGATTTATATCGAGCTTTCTCAGGGATCGCGCTATAAGAGTTGTTATAGACGGGGTCTCATCAAACGAGTTCAAGATCAATTCAGGGGTACCACAAGGCTCCATTCTTTCTCCTACCCTATTTCTTATTTTTCTTAATGACCTCCTATGTCATACTTCCAACCCTATCCACTCTTTCGCAGATGACAGCAGTATCTGCCATTCATATTCATTTGATCGTAGGCCGACATCAACTATGATCGCGGCGACGCGGCAGAATATAATTGATTCGCTAACAGGTGACCTCACGAGAATATTGGAATGGGGTCACGCGAACAGGGTCGATTTCAATTCCCAAAAGACCCAATGCTGCATGCTAACCGATCGCCGTATGCACGATCACGCTGCCTCATCTGTAAAAATGGGTGGCATACACATTGAGGAATCAGAAGCTCTTGATGTTCTCTCCGATGGACTGAGCATATTTTTCAGGTCTCAAAGGAAGCATTCAAGTGCCTAGGCTTTTTAAGGCGGTGTAAGACATACTTCACCCCATCTGATCTCCTTACTATTTATACCGCCTACATCCGACCGAAAATGGAATACAACTCTCATGTATGGGCCGGTGCTTCAGACTATTTTGAAGTTACTCGACCGTGTACAAGAAAGGGCGAAGAAACTCATAGGAGACGGTAGCCGACTCTATTGACTCTCTTGAGCATCGTCGCAACGTGGGGTACGTTTCGTTGTTCTATCGTTACTATAATGGGAGGTGTTCTAATGAAATCAGGGAACTTGTTCCCGAAACCCGGGTATTCGCGATCATCATTAAGAGCGCATTCATTTGTGGTCGATTTGACGGCGACTCGCACTACGCATTACAGGGAAAATTCGTTTTTGGCCGAACGGCACGAATGTGGAATAGACTACCCGCAGAGGTGTTTCCTGTCACTTTTAGCTTGGGAAGATTTAAATCTAATGTCAATAAACACTACTCCCTCTATCCTCCTTCCATAACCTAATCTCCTAGTTCCAGCACAATGCATCGCATGTGTAGGGGTCATTCCCTGAGTGCTGGTCCAAGTCAAAAAAAAAAAAAAAAAAAAAGACTGGTTTACCAATAACAGGTTTCGTAGACCCTCCCTGGGCACAGGACGTTAACGATAGAAAATCACAATCTGATTTTTGTTATATACTTGCAGGCGCTGCTATCAGTTGGGAGTCCAAAAAGCAAAAAGTTATTGCCACGTCAAGTGCAGAGGCTGAGTATGTAGCTCTTAGTGAAGCAGCAAAAGAAGCAATGTATTTAAGGCATTTAATAAATGAATTAGGGTTCAAAACGCCAAAACTTATTGATGTCTACTACGATTCTCAAAGTGCCCAACATATGGCAAAATTTGGTTCACACCATTCAAGAACCAAACATATAGACTACAAATACCATTTCATTAGAGATGCTGTAGAAAGGTAGGTTGTCGACATCAAATATATTTCAACAAATGAAATGCCAGCAGATTACCTCACGAAACCAGTTCCGAAAATTAAACATTATCTGTGTGCTAAAGCCATAGGTTTAGAATTTGAAGATAATACAGTTTGAGGAGGCGTGTTGAATTTACAAAATGTACTTGTTAAAATTCTACTTGATTGTAATTGTTTTAATTTTATATTGTTATTTTCTTATTACTTCAAAATATAAAAAATAATTTTTATTCAGTCAATATAACTTAAAAGAAACACATTGTATTAAATTATTTCAATACCATATAACAAACAGAGATAAATAATCGCAATGAATTTTGACTAATGTTGAATAATTGACAGAATAGTTACAGAAATCTAAATTTTTATAAAATTTCATTCCTTTAATATAAAGTTAATAACCTCTTTTGAAAATGAGCAATTTTGTTTTGTGCTGCATATCAAACTTCTTTTCAAAGTTGCTTTTTCTTGCTCCATATCCATAGAAACAAGTGTGTAATTTTTAAGTTTTAAACTGATTTGGAAAATTTTTTTCCAATTTGGCTCAACATGGGTTCTATTCTTTTATTTTTGTAAAATGGACAGTGCCACGCCCTGAAAAGTCAGTTATCCGTTTTCCACCGTTTTTTTTTATAATTTTTACCCACTTGCAAATACACTGGATCCCCTTGACTACCGTTAGCAGATACACTGGGTCCGTATTTGCAAATGTATAAGAAATATTAAAAAAAATGGTGAAAAATAAATAAATTAAAACGGATTATTGATTTTTAGAAGATGGATATGAACCCAGTAGAATGGAAAAAATTTTCAAAAAAAAATCCCATACAAATTTTGGCGAAATCGTTTTTAAGTTACAGAGCAACAAACATCCAAATATATAAACTTTGCATTTATAAGACATAAAGCATAGATATACATTAGGGCGGTTCGATTTGTATGGAAGCAAAAAAATCGCTCAAATTACAAGGAAAATCGTATTCTAGGGATCAAAAGCAGAAACTTTGCCGAAGGAACCATACCTCTACAATGTATTTTGATGTCCCGACTTTTGACAGATCTCACTTTGACCCATTTAGAGTGCCTCAATCGAGTCAAAATGTATGACCGACCCCCACTAACTTTGGAGGGCCGACACACCTATGCCAGTGGCACACCGCCTGGAACCACCCCTGGGGGGTTCCCCATACAAACATTTCGAAAAATCACCATTTTTTTTTTATCTGGGACCAGCACTCAGGAGATGACTCCTATACATGCGAAGCATTGTGCTGGAACTATAGGAAAGGGATTGTAGGAGAAACGACAGGAGGTGAAGCTTAATTAATTATTGTACAGCTCTGCTTTCGCACGTTCTTTGTTTATTCTTTTAGCAGTGCTGAAGCTTCGGTTCAGTAGCCATTTTTATTATTGTTTTACTTCGCCGGTGCTACACAATACCGACGAAGGAGGGCGTTCTGATGCGATTGTGGATTGCTATCAGCTGAAGCCGGTATTTTGTTCAGTGACCAGTGACTATGCCTTCGCCACTGAAACCTTCCGCCAACAACTGACACACAAAGACACACTAATGCACATCAGAAAAATGCGAAATGTTTATTTTTATTTTTAAAAATTTTTAGTCTGAAACGGGTTGAACCCATGTCTGTTTTTGGTTTAGTAGTCAACGTGCAGACTACCATCCATCGTGCCATCGCCACCCTCTTTGGCACTTTACAAGAAAAAATCAGCGAAATGGCTATGTTTTTTTATTTTTGGAGTTTATTTTTCTCTTTAGAAATTTATTTAGTCAGAATGAAATGAAAAAATTAATTTTACTTAGTAATAGAAAAGAAAATAAAAAAAAATTATTGTTTGAAGTCTTTTTTGCTTTCAAGTCTGGGCAATTTCGCACGGCTCTCTAATGTCGTCGCCATAACAGCCTCTATATTTCCCGGAATGACTCTTTTGGAGACGCTAGCTAGCAATTGAACGTGTCGTTCCGTTCCTTGTATGGTTGATGGAATTTTTGGATCAAAAAACGGTGGATCATCTTGATTTAAATATTCTTTCAATGTATCGTACGGAATGCTTCGCGTGAATGGTGGGTCAATTACGTTATTTATATCATTCAAATTGATCATTTCCATGTAACTTGTTCCAGTCTTACGTAACCAATCAATTCAGAATTCGGTTCTGTCAAAATAACAATATGATGTTCTTTTACCATCCTAGTATGATACTTCTCATCAATTTTATGTCTGGTTAAAGTATCATCTTTTCTGCCATCGAATGAAAACGCTTACAAATTGGTATTATCTAACCGTTTGCGAAGCACTTGTTGTCTGCATTTCTCTTTTTCTCTGCGAACTTTCGCTTTATCCATGATGAGAGGTTCGCCATGCTTATCTTTCATTTTTAAATCTTGGAAAAGAGCGGTTCCTAATGCTGATGCTACTCTATCAGGCACACCAAACCTGTCACATATCAAGGCAAAGTTAAAACAATCGTATCTTTCTGTGTATTGTGAACTTGTGCTTCTATCCATATCTTCTTGAACCGATGGCGGTCTGTATGTTGAATCATCGGGATCTTGGTATGTTGTCATTGATGACATAGACGTTGCTCCTTGCTCTTCAATTTCCATCATAAATGCAGCCACTGTTAGTCTTCTCTGATTATGTTGATCGTGCATAAACTCTTTGAGGCGTTCTGGAACCAAGCCGCATGCACATGGAGCTGCCTTGAAATCGCATTTACATACATGTTCCAATATAAAAAATTGTTTCCAGAGATTTTAGAAACTGGAAATTTTGTGTTTTTCTTTTTGCTCTTGATTTGTTCTTGATATTTGTCAAGCAATCTATTCAATTTAATATATACACATTTTTCGCGATTATTTCCATACCAAGGTTTTCCCAAATTTCAATCAACTTATTTTGTACTTCAATAGTGAATGATTTATAAGAAAACTTTTTTTGGGCTGTTTTAGCACGTTCGCTCAAGTAAAAATAATATCTCAAGATATCCAGATGGGTAGGTAAACCAAGATCACTCAAATTAGTAGACACACCAAAAATAGTAACATCATGCTTGGGTATATGACTCATTGGGTTTTCGATAGTTGTTGTGGCTTCATCTTGCGGTGTACAGGATGGTGGATTCATTGTAATATGATGATTGTTTAAATAATAAACTATGTAGCTTACGCTTGACCCTTCGGGTCAAAAGTCGGGACATCAAAATACATTGTAGAGGTATGGTTCCTTCGGCAAAGTTTCTGCTTTTGATCCCTAGAATACGATTTTCCTTGTAATTTGAGCGATTTTTTTGCCTCCATACAAATCGACCCGTCCTCATCTTTTGGAAGAAACATAAACAACTCTTTTAAGTTATTTGTCTCACCATTTGTTCATTGTTATGCACTGAATAAAACTAAAATAAATTTTTTCACATTTTGTATGACAAATTTCCTACATACCCCAAATGATGGCTTTTGAAGCACATCAATACTCAGTAGACGCTAAATTTGTGGATATGAAGCACAGTCGATGGTGATATGCAAAAATCATACACAATTTAGTAAAACGGATTTTGGATTCAGAAAAAGGACGTCTAAAATATATGTATATACATAAACAAATTCTTTAAAAATGGTCAGTGCGCCAAACCAATTTTACCTTAACCATACAACAATATATATATATATAAATAATAGTAATTAATAAATGTTATTAAATATCATCCTAAAGGGGGAAAGCGAGTACGTCAGTACTTTCTTGGACCAGTGCTCAGTTCCTACGTATGTCCGGAACACGTTGGAAAGCGATAGCGTGGAGCATGGATATACGGGAAAATAATAGAAGGATAGAGAACTACATTAACTATTTTTTTCCAGCACTCAGGAGATGACCCCTACACATGCGATGCATTGTGCTGGAATTATAGGAAAGGGATAGTTAGAGAAACGACTCGGCTATAGGATCGTGGCGGGAAAATTGGGCGCGAGCCGCGCTGGGGTGCAATTGGACGGCGCGCGGATCGATGCGATTGTGGGGGCCTGTTCCCCACACACCCTCCGCTGGGTGGCGAACGTGGGTCCTACGATGATGAGGTTCCACCGCCCTTTACCGGGGAGGAGCTGAGGATCGCCGCCAGTGCTCTTAGGACGGGGAAAGCCACCGATCCGACCCAGCCATCGGCTTATCGGCCACTTTGCATGTTGGATGGTGCCGGCAAGCTGCTGGAGAAGCTACTGCAAAGACGGCTGGCGGAGGCCGTGAGGATGGCTGGGGGGCTGTCGGATAGACAGCATGGCTTCAGATCTGGCAGGTCAACGCTCGGGGCGATTGCTGATGTGGTTGAGTGCTTCGAGCGCGCTCAGAGCGAGAGGCGCTATTATCCGAAGCGCATAGTTGTCCTGGCAACACTCGACGCTCGGAATGCCTTCAACAGCCTACGATGGGCTGATGTTCTGGAGGCGCTACGGGGGAGGTTTCGTATTCCCGGATACTTGTATAGAATTCTCCGTAGTTATCTGGACGATCGGGTACTGTTGTATGATACGCCGACGGAGCGGAGGAGCAGGACGATCACGTCCGGCGCGGCCCAGGGATCTGTGCTGGGCCCGCACCTATGGAATCTGACCTACGATGGGATCTTTGGGGTGGAAATGCCCGAGGATGCTCAGCTCGTGGGATACGCGGATGATATAGCGGCGGTGATCTTGGCGCGGGATATGGATGACGCCAGGGGGAAGCTGAACCGGGTCATGATTAGGACCCGGATGTGGCTTGAGGACCACGGCTTGGAATTGGCCGGGGAGAAGACCGAGGTGATGTTGATGACGCGGGCACACATACCACTCGATGTCGGCATGCAGATGGGGGATGTGTCTCTGGTTACCCAGAGTGCCATAAGGTATTTGGGCGTCAGACTCGACTGTAGGCTGACTTACTGGGCCCAAATACGGCATGTGGCGACTAAGGCGGCGAAGATGACTGGCATGTTGAGCAGACTCATGGCGAATGTCGGAGGCCCGACACAGAGCAAGAGGAGGCTGATTATGGCGGTCACGAAGTCGATCTTGCTGCATGGGAGCGAGATTTGGGGAAATGTACTGGGTGAGAAAACCAAACGCAGGGTACTCGAGGCGGTACAGCGGACGGCGGCCCTTAGGGTTGCTTCGGCTTACCGCACGGTCTCGGGCGCTGCGGTCCTGGTGATATGTGGGGAAATACCCATAGACCTCTTGGCGCGCGAGCGGTGGGAGGCTTGGAACTCGAGGGGGGAGGACCCTGGTGTTGGTGCTATTGGTCTGAGACCCCAAACTGTCCGGCGATGGCAGGACAGGTGGACCGCGGACACGGTCGGCAGGTGGACGGCGAGGCTCATTCCCTGCGTGGAAGTATGGATTCGGAGGAAATTTGGGGAAGTTAACTACTTCCTGACACAATTCCTCTCGGGCCACGGATACTTCCGAAAGTACCTGTACCGGATGGGCAGGGCATATGGTCCCGACTGCATTTACTGTGGTATTACGGATGATGATGCAGAACACACTTTCTTCGACTGCACCAGGTGGCATGCTGAGAGAGGTGCAATGGCGCAGCGGGTTGGCGGGTTCGCTCCTGCCACCGTGATAGGGAGGATGCTCGATTGTGAGGACAATTGGGACGCTGTGGCACAGTACGTGGGATACGTACTGCGGAGGAAGAAGAGGGACCTCAATGCGCTGCTGCATAGCGGGGCCCCCTCTGACGGGGACCAGGCGATACGGGCCGGGGCCATGGCGCCGGCTGCAAACTTGGCGGACCCAGACGTGGGTGAGTGAGAGTGGTCCTGATTGGGACGTGGCTCTGGGCCTTCCCGAAGTAATGCGGAAAGCGGTTCCGGGGAGGAATCTACCCAGAGGAGGAGGAGGGAATTTTTTAGTGGCAACACCACTCGACGCAGAAGACGACGGTCTCTGTAAGTGCGAAGGCATTTTCAACCCTACCTCACACGCCAAAAAAAAAAAAAAAAAAAAAAAAAGCTTAATTAATTATTTTACAGCTCTGCTTTTTGCACGTTCTTTATTTATAACAGTGTTGAAGCTTCGGTTTAGTAGCCATTTTTATTATTATTTCACTTCGCCGGTGCTACACAATACCGACGAAGGAGGGCGTTCTAATGTGATTGTGGATTGCTATCAGCTGAAGCCGGTATTGTTCAGTGACCAGTGACTATGCCTTCGCCACTGAAACCTTCCGACAACAACTGACACACAAAGACACACTAATGCACATCAGAAAAATGCGTTTTTTTTTTTATTATTGTCTGAAACTGGTTGGTAAATTTCAATATGGGTGATATAATGCAGACACATAGCTGTCGTTGCGAAGATATGTGGTTATGAACCCAGAGAATACGTTGATAGTACTCTTTTTTTTCCCGAAATACAAGATATACCTAGTACTTTCATATATTCTGACACAAGGTTTTTTCTTGATAGAAAAACAAACCACAGATTTAAAAAAAAATTTATTTTGATTTATTAAATATTTAAGAATATAAAAAAAGTATTCAAAATGGCCGCCTTTTAGCGTCTTACACGACCGAAGTCTGGCCGGCCAATCGCCTATTGCAGTACGCAAGTTACATACAAACCACCTCACCAATGATATCGGCTGGCAAAGTGTGGGAAAACGTACATTTAAGTTTTAAGGTACATTTTATTTTTGTTCCCACATTTTTCCAGACAGCAACGTCAGCATAAAAGACTGTCGTTGCTCACCTTAAGTTAGAATTAAGAAATTATTGTAGTTTAGTCTTAAGATTCAATTTGAATAAAAAAACTCTTGAAAAGTGTTTTTATCGACACATTATTGGCGCAGTCGCAAACGGGATTAATTTCTAAAGAATTTAAGAACAAAAAACCAAATAATTAAATAAAGTCTCTAACATAACTAATAATTAAATAAAAGTTTAGTAGTGAAAAAAAAAGTAAATTTAGAAAAGTCATATAGAAGGAACAGAAAATAATACATAATACAAAGCAAAAACTACCTTTTAATTAAATATACCTTTAATACATATGTGCATACTTATATATTTGCATTATATACAACAAACATAATATCGACCCCTGTGCGCGAAATTATCGTATGTTACAAAAACTAAAATTTCACAGGAGAGCGTTTTTATTCGTCTTTTTTTATTTGCCTGACAGCAGTAACTGTCACATACGATAAAATGTACATAGTGTTATCACCATAACTATAACAATTATCGCTATAATGCTTTATCTGCAGATGAATTAATGGATTTAGAACTATTTTGCATAAAAAAGTCGATTTCGAAAAAAGTGTAACATACGATAATTTCGCGCACAGGGGTCGATATACAAAAAATTGTAAAAACACACCTACATACATACGTTAATGGATAGAAAACAAAAATTTGACAAAAATCGCCATATAAACATAAACATGGAAGAAGAATTGCAGCAGAGAATTGTAGAACTTGAAATGGCTCTAAAACAACAGGAGCTGAAAATAAATCAACAGCAGCAGCAACTACAACAGCAGGTGCAACAAATAAATCTACAACAACAACAACTACAATTAAAACATCAACAAGTAGAGTAACAACAGCAGATACAAATGCAACAACAGCAATCGCAACATCAAGAGCAGCAGGTTCAGCAGAATCAAGTTCAAGGGTTTTATCTGAAACCAGAACACATAATAGCCGAATTTAGGAGAATAAGGCCGTTAGACAAAGATCATAATCTAAGGCATTTTATAATGTCAGTCGAATCGACATTGGCTTTGGCAGGCGGAAATGATGACCTCATTGCTTATGGGTTGAGGATAGTGACCAACGAAAAAATTGGAAGGAGATGCGGGCAAAATGGTTAAAGAGCTGACAGACGGAGCAACTTGGGAACAAATATAAAACCAGCTTCTAAAAGGCTTGCAGCCGAGGAGAACCTATGGAGAGATTTTTAATTTTGCTATAAATGCTAAAGTGAGTAACTTAAGTGAACTTTTTGATATATTTACTAAAGTTAAATATGAAATAAACAAATTATATGAATTAGATGTAAGAAGACCGTCAATATATAATCCTAATTGTGTAGACAGGGACTTGGTTGACTTGATGATTGAAAAAATAGATGGACCAATAAGGGCCCATATAGGGGAAGATGAAACTTTGAGTAGTATAATGGCAAAATATACGAAACTTAAACTTCTATATGATACCAGAGCAATAGCATTTAGCATGTAGAACAGACGAAAAATTAAGATTTTGTAAAAATAAATGGGCAAACACCTAGGAAGATTTGGCAGAATTTCATGTTGCATAATAGCGGATTTCAAAAGAAAAAAATGCAATAGCATTTGGTCCTAGAACAGACTCGAAAAATAAAGATTTTGCAAAAATAAATAGGCAAACACCTAAGAAGATTTGGCAGGATTTCATGCCGCATAATAGCAAATTTCAAAAGAAAAAAATTTCAATTATAATTGTCCAACCTCAAACACTAGCCACCTCACCAATGATATCGGCTGGCAAAGTGTGGGAAAACATACATATAAGACAGCAACGTCAGCATAAAAGACTGTTGTTGCTCACCTTAAGTTAGAATTAAGAAATTATTGTAGTTTAGTCTTAAGATTCAATTTGAATAATAAACTCTTGAAAAGTGTTTTTATCGACACATTATGCGCACGACATCCATGGGGAAATTGTGCACGGCGCGGATTAGCGCACGCTTAACAGATGCCAAATGTTTGTGGAGAGTAGTGCAGACCATGTCTTCTAAAACGGACACAATTTATAGTCTAAAGGATTCAGATGTGAACTACCTGGCGGTTACTCTCTATGGCGATGCAAAAGCAATTGCAAAGCAAAAGCTAAATGCGTTGAGATGCCAATTTGGTACTTTCTATTACTTTCGCAATTTTTCTTGAAAAAGTGCCAAGACTTACATTGCAAAAGAAAATATGGCGTAGATTAATAGTAATGAAATGTCAAAATATTTAAAAAACATCGTTTAAAGAAAGGAAAGTAAAGAAAAAAGGGAAGTGTAACAGTTTTTAATTAAATATAAAATAAGTGATGGATTCTGAGCGTTATGGTTTGAAAGAAGAAAACGACCGTATAGAACGTTTAACGTCCGATACACTGTTTTTAAATAACCGCATGTAAGAAAAAAATCTGTAGCGGATAATGTTCGCCAATACATATTGCTTTATTTAAGCTTTGTACAAAATTTCGGTTTGAATAAGGAGACATTTTTGTATGTGCCAAACGCTATTCAACAAGAGCTAAAAGTTTCAAGGAGATCCACAGCAATTCCACCTATTTTTTGAAGAGGTGTGATGAATTCCGATCGAATTGGAACAGCATTTTAAAGCCAATCTTAAACAATTGACTTTTAAACGCACGCTAGAAGATAAAATATAAACAATATAATAAAGTTTAAAAAAAATGTCTCAAAAATTATTAAATAAAACAATTAAAAGCAAATTTGAAAGTGATTGACAAAACGACTATAGCAAACACATCGCACCTTTTACCCTTTTTAAATCGGTTTTGTGTCTAAATCGTTTTTCATCACATACCTGAATAAAAAATACATTTTAACAAAGTTATAAAACTAATGCCTTTTCTAGGTTAGGTTAGAGAGTACCCGCCCGGTGACAAATCATCCGCAGAAATAAAATTTGGTAAATTGCTTTTTAACCACTCTTGACTTATGGGCTGGGGCAGAGCCCTGTTGAAAGGTCCACGCCTTGTTTTTGAATTATGTGTTATTAATGGCTTCACAACCTTTCCCAAAACGTCAGTTTTAACACCTCATTCGCAGAAATGAAGCTTGGATGGGACTCCCACCATATCATCACAAAAGCAGATGGTGACATCTCTGAGCTCTGGCACAAAATTCATTTTCTTACACAGATGACTGAGCATAGACTATATCGCTTTGTTTACAGTAAAAATTTTTCTCATCAGTAAACATAATTTTTCTGTGGCAGTTATTGTCGTATGGGCGAATCAATGTTTTTGATTTTTCCTAGCGTTTATGCTTTAACACCACCGTAAGAAAACGGCCTGTGTGTTCTTTGTAAGTTCGAAGACCCAAGTCATGTGAGAAAGAGATACCTTCGATATTATCACCTCCCGCGACAGTATTTGCTGCTTTCGGAGTGGATTTCGATTAATTGAATTCTGAACACTTTTGACGGCTCTGGGAGTTCGCACACATCACGGAAGGCTAGATCTCGGACGGTCTGATAGTCTACCAGTATCACCGAACAGTTTCACAGCACGATAAACGAAACTAGGACTTATAACGAGCGGCTGCAACTTTCAAAAAATGTCTCCAGTTTTCTTTAATTTTTTAGGCCAATTACTACGGTTTTCAATGGGGTGATATTCTATAACTATAACGCAAACCAAAATTTATTACACAAAAATTAAGTAAAAATGTTAGTTATCAAAAAAACTCTCAACGTAAAGGCATTACGGTAAGTGGATTTCTTACAGTGGGGGTCATTAACACTGTGTTAGTAATTATGAAACTACTAGGTATTTAGGTCACCTAGGCGCGTGGATTTAAAACTATCGAATAAAACGTCGGTGAAGTAATATAATAAAGTAGCTCTCCTTTAGTTTAAAAAAGGCGTCAACATAACTACTGAGAACAGCAAATCTGCCTTAAAAATTATTAGAACACGTGACTACAGACGTGTAGAAGAATTAAGTTCTTTATCTTTCTATCTCTTCACCATACTTAGGAACATCTAAGCATAATATTTACCACTTTCAACACCTGTCTCTTATCTACTACTGCAAACTAAAATTAGTGGATTCCCATGTAGACTCTTGTATCTTACTTTAAATTAATTCCGCTCGTTTCTGTAGATTCAGGAAGTATCTCATTTTGCGCTATAGCATTTAAAACAATAGCCGCCTCATAGTTGCATTGCTGTGGAGCTCCGATTGATTTAAGATATTTTAACCACTCTGTAATATTATTAAAACTTAAGGAATTACATTCTTGATACGTGTAATCTTCTGCGTCCTTGGCAGCTTTTGTGAAATATTCTGCAATTAATAGGTAGTATTAAAAAAATATGCGTACTCGCACTTATAGCAATATATACCAGCTGCAATATCAGTTTTGTAAGAAAAATATAGGAAATATTTATGAATAGTGTCTCTTGAACATCCTTGTTGTTGAAAGGCTTTTAATAACATTTTTTTCGAATGCAAACTGATATCATTGCATTTTTTCCCGGCTGGAGGTTTTAAAACTTCACACCGTACTTTTCCATTGTTTGTTATCTGTCTAACAGTTGTGGCACTATTTACAGTATTTATTCCAGAAATATTTACTTCATTTTGTTCGTTTGACGTTAATTTTATAAATTCGGACGATTGTGTATTCGTGTTTTCAAAAATATCTGGTTCTCTTTTAATATTTAAATCCATTTGAAGAAACTTTGCTTATTTATGTATCTACTGAATGCAATTCCACTTTTAACAATTAAACAAAATATAAACTTGTAATGTATCAAGATCTACATATGTATTAGGTCTGTGTAACTCGCCATGTGTTTTACAAATTATTTTATACTTGACTGTCAAAATTTATTTACAATTTACTCATTTGTTTAATTTGAGAAATCACGCAATTAATATTTTTACTCATTTCTTAATTTGAGAGAGGCTTGGAAGAGCAATTAAGCCATACATAAATGAAATTAATATTTTTCTTGCCTTTGTAGCCTGTGTGTGTTTACTTTTGAGAGTGTAGTTGCCTTCTGTTTTTGACATCGCAAAGTTAATTTACACAAACAAAATATCTGGTGTTTTTTTGTTGTTCATTGTTGTAGCCCTGCATAGACTTGGAGCTGATTCATACTTATCATGTTTACCTGATCAGTTTTTGTTAAATATTCTTTTGAACCTGCATTTAAGTTAAGTTAAGCTTCGCTTGTTTTACAATACTACCGTTATTCAACAATTTACAAATAATCAGGACCCAAATCGTCGCATTCGTGATCGAAATTTTACTTTTTGAGATCGTCATATTCGTTATCGAATAAGACGTATCGAAATTTCAGATCGTGGCGTTCGATAACGAGCAGTCGAACGAGTATATTCTCTCGAAATTTTATTCGATAGACTAAAAGCTGTCGTAAACTAGTTTTTTGTGTCCTATTTAAGAAAAAAAAATTTTATTTTATATTAGTTATATTATTTTATTAAACATGTAAGTACAACATAAATAAATAAAAAAAAATTTACTAACATCAAAAATTTTGAATCATGAGTGAAGCGCATGCTATACGCAACAATCTTCAGCTTCAATATTTTTCTCTGGGTTAGTATATATATAGAAGCCTCTGACACACTACGTCATCAATATTAATTTTTTTTGTTTTTTCAAGTGTAAATATACATATAGAAGTTACCGTCGGGAAAATACATATCTATTTATTTCTTTATTTATTATTCACATAATTTTTTAATTTCCACGTCCGGAAAAGCTATTATGCATCACAAATACGATGTGCACTCAAATTTACCAGAAATAAAACAATATTGACCACAAAATATACAGAACCGTCAGTTCAAAGCAGCGAACGAGCAGAGAAAGAGACATCATTAAGATATTTGCTGTCTCTTTTACCCCCTAACTTTGTTCGGTGATTCCTTTTTCTTCTAAATTCCTCAATATTGTTGTTTTGTTTTGATTTTTATTTTCTAGATGTGAAAATTAGCCGTATTTTTCATCTACTTTATGCTCACAATTTCGCAATTTTTAGCACGACAATGTTACAAACATAGGTTATAGGAATCTGTGGTTACAAAACACAAAATCACAAGATCACTAAAATGTTATGTAATTGGCTTATGCACAACAAATTTCTTTTTGGTAATTTTTTAGCTTCGCTATGTTTTTTTTGCTATATTAACACAAAACACGATTAGAACCACAAAACACCATTAAAACAAGCTGCACTATGTTTTTTTTACTAAAATATTAACACAAAGGTGGCGATGGCACGATGGATGGTAGTCTGCACGTTAACTACGAATCCAAAAACAGACCTGGGTTCAACCCCAGTTTCAGACCAAAAATTTTAAAATAAAAATAAACATCTCGCATTTTTCTGATGTTGCATTAGTGTGTCTTTGTGTGTCAGTTGTTGTCGGAAGGTTTCAGTGGCGAAGGCATAGTCACTGGTCACTGAACAATACCGGCTTCAGCTGATAGCAATCCACAATCACATCAGAACGCCCTCCTTCGTCGGTATTGTGTACCACCGGCGAAGTAAAATAATAATAAAAATGGCTACTAAAGAAGCTTCAGCACTGCTACGAGTATAAACAAAGTACGTGCGAAAGCAGAGCTGCAAAAATAATTAATTAAGCTTCACCTCCTGTCGTTTCTCCTACTATCCCTTTCCTATAGTTCCAGCACAATGCTTCGCATGTGTAGGAGTCATCTCCTGAGTGCTGGTCCTAGATAAAAAAAAAAAAAAAAAAAAAATTAAAACAAAGAAAACCTCAAGAAATTATAAATTTGTTCTTATGCACAAATTGTGGCTTATGTTAACAAAATTTTTCACCACAAAACACCAAAATACTGACAAATTTCTTTTTGGTAATTTTTTAGCTTCGCTATGTTTTTTTTTGCTATATTAACACAAAACACTATTAAAACAAGCTTCACTATGTTTTTACCTATAATATTAACACAAA
Source organism: Dexiosoma caninum (assembly GCA_963924685.1). Lineage (NCBI taxonomy): Eukaryota > Metazoa > Arthropoda > Insecta > Diptera > Tachinidae > Dexiosoma > Dexiosoma caninum. The sequence continues at coordinate 48,148,828 of OZ004729.1, read as the reverse complement.
ACACAATTAAAACCACAAGAAATTATAAATTTGTTCTTATGCACAAAATGTGGCTTATGTTTACATTTTTCTTTTGTTTACTTTTGACCTTTCGTGAAGTTGTATATTTGTCTCTTTCTCCCCCTATTTGGAGAAAAGCTGATTTAAAATTATTTCAGACCCCCAGCTGACAGTTCTAGGTATTCTATGATATTGACAATAACACTGCCACACCATATTGAAATTCGTCTATATTACACAGAGCGTATATGTGGGACTATTTTTTGCACACAAAGGCATATATTGAAGCTGAATATAGATCGTGTAGCATGCACTTTAATATATAGCTCTGTTCGTTTACTCAAAATTGGGCGCCCGCGCGTTTTCTTACGCAAAAATTGGCTAAATGAGAGAGGTTTTGAGAGTAATATTCTTGTTCTTCACGCACGAGATTGCCCGTACTTTTTCTTCGGGCTAGTTTGGGCGTGAAGAATAAGCAATCAGCTGGTTTATAATAAATATTGGAAATAACAACGCCAAATTTAAATTAAAAGTTTCGCAACAATGCAATGAACAAATAACAGTTAATTTTATTCCATGATATACTTAAAAATTATTTGGGGTTTCTCTAATTAACATGTATAAGCCAAATTATTGTTTTTGTGGATATATGCATGTGTGTAAATCTGTAATTGTACATTTGTACAATTGTACAGCTTTTAAGGTTGGTTCTGACCATAATAAGCATGTCTTATCATTACGCTTATTTCCTGGTGTCATATCAAATAGCTGTGCTTGAGTCTCAGCTGCGTGTGGGAGGAATTTTCTATAAAAATTTATCATCGCCAAAAAACCTTTTAGTTCTCTAATAGTACTAGGCCTTTTTGTCTTCATGATGGCCTCAATACGCGATTTTGAAGGGGAAATACCACCGGCTGTTACCCGATGGCCAAGAAATTCAATTTCTGGCTTGCCAAAAACACATTTTGAAATATTAATGGAGAGGTTATTCTGCTGCAATCGCTTAAAAATTTCCCTTAGGTGCTGTTTGTGTTGTTCAATATTTTCCGATGCTACACATATGTCATCCATATATGGAAAAACGAAGTTAAGGCCACGCAGTACCTCGTGAATAAGTCGCTGAAAGGTCTGCCGCGTTTCTTAAACCGAACGTCATGTGTAAATTCATAAAGACCAAAAGGTGTCGTTATTGCCGTCTTTGGTATATCCTCTTCGTTGACTGGCACCTGATGAAAAGCCTTTTGAAGGTCTATTTTCGAAAAAAAATTTCTGCCATACAAAATTCCAGAAAAGTCATGCAAAAACGGTAATGGATATCTATCTGTTGTCGTTATTGCGTTTAACGCCCGGTAATCACCGCATTGTCGCCACGAGCCATCAAGCTTTTTTACCATGTGTAACGGGCTAGACCAATTAGATTTCGACGGACGGCATATACCCGCCTGCAATAACGTATCGAACTCACTTTTCGCAGCTGCCAATTTCTCGGGCGTAAGACGACGTACTCTTGCTGAACATGGTGGACCCACAGTTTCTATATGATGCACAACCTTAGAGTTGGTCGTTACACCCGGTGGTGCCAGTCGTAGGATACTAGAGAATTCGCTAATTATATTGGCGAATGGTGTAGACTGGCGAATGAGTTGAGGCGATGGTTGATGGCTTGTGATAGCATATAGTTTTCGAGATGTGGTTTGGGTTTTGCCATCAATCAGTCTTCGGCCCTTTACATCTACTAATAAATTGTAATGCCTAAGAAAATCTTCTCCAATAATCTGAGATGAGACGTCAGCTATTAAAAATGTCCACGTAAATCTTTGGGGAAGACCTAAATCTAGTTCTTTAATTACTTTTCCATATACCCTAATTAAAGTGCCATTTGCTGCGTATAGCCGTATTCGTGTTGGGCAGTTTTTGTTATTTTTTAAAGGCGGTAAGCACGACACTTGTGCGCCGGTATCAATTAAAAAATTAGTTTTAGTTAGTTTCTCTTGAATATTCAGTTTGTTGACGGATAGTCGTTGTTGGTTTGATCCGCGTTGAAACCGGCATGGTGGTCTGCAGTTTGTTGCACGATTTCCAAACCGGCGATGGTACCAACATGTATCAAACTGATCATCGTTATTCCTTGTCTGCCGTAGGGCATCACGCGATGACGTACGGTTGTTATTACGGCGGTTAGAATTATTCTCCGGCAGTGCTGAAGTTGACATACGCTGTACTTGATTGGTTAAGTTATTGACGGCCACATGCAATTGCTCAATATTTGGTTCCACTGTGGCTGGGGATACACAATTAACGTTAAAAAATTCCATGTTTTCGAAAACAGTATCAGCGATTTTCGTTTTTTCTTTTGGCGTTCCAGTGCACATTATTACAGCCGTCTGTATCGAAGGTGGTAGACGAGTAACCCACAGATCAATTAAGATTGATTCAGTTAAAATTCCTTCTGCTTTCAACGACATTTCATAATACAATTGACTTGGGCGCTTATCACCAAGTTGCATTTCATGTAAAAGTTGGCGAAGACGTTTTTGTTGCGAGGAGCCCATTACAGCAATAAGTTGTTCTTTCAAATAGTCGTATTTACTGTGAGGCGGAACGTTGTCCAAAATTGGCCGAAATTCACTTATACGGTTCGGTGGGAGTTGAGAGCACACCGTGTCATATTTCCGCTCGTCTTGAGAAATGCCCACTGCCCGGAAGTAAAAATCTAACAAATAAAACCAATTTTCCACATTAGCCTCAATGAATTGTGGCATTTGTAAACGGGCAAAACAATTTGCGGCAATCTCCGCAGAACGTTCAGCTTCTACCTCTATCTCTGGGTTCATCGTGCTTATTCAATACAATCACGTCGGGGTCACCAATTTAGCGATTAATGTTAACAGAGCAATGCCTTTATTAAATCAAGTTTGTATTGCTAAAGTTAAACAAAACTTAAATATAAATTACTTTAAAGAAAAAACAAAAGCATTGTATTACATTAAGTCTGTTCCAGGGTGCATAACAAAAGTGCCCGAACTCGCGCAAACTTATTTTATTTATACATGATTCTAATTTTAAAATTGTGCTTTTACCCGAAAAAATATGTGAATGTATTATTACATACTTTACGATATTCTCATAAAGTATTTTTTTATATAAAAGCAAACTCAAGAATTGAGGAGGAAAGCATATCCATATAGTACTATTTCGATAATGCTTGCTCAGCTCATCAGTGCATTTTACCTAATGTCTGCTACAAATTTAAGATTCTTATTTTCAAAATTCAACTAATCAATCGAGAATAGAAGTTGAATACCGAACAAAAAATCAAAAATTTATAAACAAAAACATAACAATCCATTAGTTTATTTTTTTTTGTTACACAAACATATTTCTATTTTTAGATTTTTCTTCTCATCTATATATATATCTATATATCTACATATATATATATATATATGCTTTCCTCCCCAGTTTTTGAGTTTGCTTTTAGAAAAAAATGAGAATATCATAAAGAATGTAATAATACATTTCACATATTTTTCTCGAGAAAAGCACAATTTAAAAATTAGAATCATATAAAAAGAGATATTCTAATTTATTTATTTATAACAATAACCAACCGAGGCCATAGGGCCATATATAGTTGGTGGACTACAAGTGTAACATCAGAATTATTAAATATGTAGGCAACAAATAAGCCAGAAATAATGTTTATGAAAAAATAATAGTTATAATATAATTAGAGCGCTACTATATAAATTGGAAGTTATATTGCGCATGAATTAGACTATATATATTCAGAATCTAGATCAGTTCAATTTTGAGAAAAATTCTTATCAACAAGTGAACTACATGTAAGATGGAATCCTCTAAATTTATAAAAAAGCGTGCCAGCAATTATTAACAATTTTTCTACAATTTTGAAATAAAATTAGAGAGTAATATTTTTAATTTTCCGTACAAAGTTGCACGAACTTTTTCTTTGGGTAAGTTCGGTCTAGAATTAAGTTATCGGCTGTTTTTATTTATATATGATACTAAGAAATTAATCAGAAAATTTGCAAAGAAACGACAAAAGTTTTTAATTTAAAAAGAAGATTTTTTAAATAAATTTCAAAATGTAAATAGATATATTTGTGCATATTTATCATTTTATTTAATAAAAAATGCCTTTTACTTTTTTTTCAATTTATTTTTGTCCACATTTTACAGCCGTTGCCAACGATGAAAATGTTTTTGTTATGCACGTGAAACAGACCTATTTTGTGGTAAATTTTATGGTTTTTTGCGTTTTCTTACTTTTGTACATTTTTGTCTCTAATTGAGAGTAATTATAGCTTACTCTCTTTTTACCGAACTTTCCCAGAAAAGTAAACGAACAGACCGTATATACGTATTATGTGTATCCATGCAAATTTGTGTCATTAGGTCCGTACGTTTACTTTCTGGGAAAGTTCGGTAAAATGAGAGTAAGCTATAATTACTCTCAATAAGAGACCAAAATGTACAGAAGAAAGAAAACGAAAAAACCATACAATTTACCAGAAAAAAAGAAATGTCAATTTTTTACAGCTCTGTTTATATCGGAGATGATATTTGACAATTTTAAAATTGTACTTTTTTGACCCCAAATGTACTAAAAACATAAAAGTTGTGTTAAGTTTTACTATTATTAACTATTAGTAACAGAAAGATAAAATAAAATGAGTTCTTGTATATTGAGAATTTGTTTCGAAATCAATCAAATTAAAGTAATACTGAAGGAGTTCCGATTACTCGAGAGACCACCTCGTTGTGATACAACCAACGTGTTGTCGAATAGTTTAAAATTAATTCAGTTCATTACAAAAGTATTTTTGAATTTTCGCAAATTCATCAATTTTACAGAAATGATAATTTTACTCGTTTGTAAACTTATAATTCGGACTATAGTTTTTGAAGCTCCGTACGACTGAGTTTAGACGAGAAAACATTTAGTTTGGTAGCATGTTACGGGTGTGGAAGAGAGCATCGTTTTTGTGTTCGGCACTCAGCGAGACGTTTTAACAACAACATATGTTGTCTTTGCTGATGGATAGAATTAATTTTTATGCGAATCCCTGAATAGTTTGTTTTAATATTGGTATATTTTAAATAATTGGTGGCAATTATATTTAGAAAAAATTCATAGATGATGTCCCACTCCAAGGTTCTGATGGATATTTCTATTTTATATTATATTACATTTCTTTTTTATATATATATATGTACATATAAGAATATTGAAATAAAATCAACGTAAAGAATTGAAATAAATAGTGTTTCATTTCAATTAGGATATCCGTGTACAGTGAGCGATATATATGCATCAACGCTGCCTATCACATGCACACAGAAGTTTCGGTCATTTTTCTCATATTGCCCTTAAGAAAATGATATAAACTTTGTTCTACGCAATGACCGATAATTCGGTCAGCAATGACGGTCCTATGACTGGTCAAATGACCGTCAATGTTCTTGTAGGGCAGCTAAATTTATTAGCTATTTCGCTGGTCACTTCATTCAACAGGCCAAACGTCAAAGTTTGTGAAAAAGTTGTGGAAAGTGGTTGTGAATAATTTAATAATTAAATATTATATTAAGAAAAATCGAAAATATATTTTTGCTATAATTAATTTAAATTACTGAACAACGTATAATCATATGAATATACCTTGGTACTTAATATTTAGTGAAGTAAAGTAGTACTTTTGCAATGCAAAATGTACTGAAAACAAGTACAATTGTACGAGCTTGATTATCCCTGATTTTCATTGAAAGTTTAATGTGATTGAAGACAGTTTACCGAAAAAAAACTATTTGTGAAAAAATTTATTTAAAAAAACAAGTATTGAAAGAATTTATTTAATTATATTTATTTTTCAGTGATGGTCTTTTTTATGAAAAGTTTTTAACAATTATTTATTTTTCAACATTTCGGTACCAAATAGGTAGCATCGTTAGGAAATAATAATTTGAATTAACAAAAATATTTATTTAAAAAAATGGTATTTTTTATGTAAAGTTTTTAACAATTTATGGTATAAATAACAAAAATGTTTGTAATTAATTATTGTTAAGAAAAATTTTTAAAACAACTTTCTTAATGTCTGTCAGCTGTTTAGGACATTTGTAATTTTGCTCTGTTATTTTCAATGTTTATTATAAACAAACTGATTGCTTGTTCTTCACGCCCAAACTAGCCCGAAGAAAAAGTACGGGCATTCTCGTGCGTGAAGAACAAGAACATTACTCTCTCAAAACCTCTCATATTTGCCCAATTTTTGCGTAGGAAAACGCTTTTGGGTAAGATTGGGCGGCCGCGGGCGGCCAATTTGGGGTAAACGAACGCACCTTTTATAAAAATATAGTCACACTACTGAACATTGATCGTGTAGCATGCGCTTTACAAAACTATTATTGCTAATGTGGACCAACTCGTTTTGAATACTTGGAATCTATGGGACAATAATTAATTAAAAGTAATAATTTAGATTTAAATCTAATTTAGCAACGCATCATCAAATGGATAAAAATTATATAGGATTATAGATAATTGAAAATAAGAACATATAAAGTCAAAAAGTTGGGGGCAACATTCAGTTTTCGAGTAATTGAGCTGGAAAGTTTTGAATATTGGTATCATTTGAAAGGTATTTAAAATATCTTTCGATATATTTGACCGCTCAACCCATAAGACTGTTCATATAAAATATAGTTGTTATAACAACTATCACATAATAATTATTGTTAGATGAAATAACATTAATTTATTTTTTTATGTTCTTAATTTTAAGTCTATACGTAACATAATTCCCTCTGTGATTGAATTTGGCGTTCTTATTTTGAATATTTTGTTACGTGTAGACCCCATATAAGTTAACATCAACCACCGTAGGCAATCATTCTTGGCAGCAGGTTCTCACCCAAGAAGAAGTAACCATCTGTGTTGAAAAAACGAGCAATACCAGTCGACGTTGAGCCAAGGACAGGCTACCATTGAATTATAACAGGCGCAACTTTCCAGCATTGACACAATCCAGGCTAGTTTAAGAATCCGACTGTTTTAGTTCACAGATGATGGCCCACTCCAAGGTTCTGATGGAGATTTCTACTTTTTATTACGCGTTTTTGCGATTTTTACCCCCTTAACATTAAATATCCTAAAATCCCTTAGTGGATCTAAACATGATGGGTGAGCGGAATTTTTCCATTTGAAAAAATAATTTGGAAACTGGTTCACAAACGACGAAGTTATTTGATATTCACTTTTTAAAGTCGGGTACTTAACCCTCACCCCTATCAATTTTAAATTTTTGGGTTGACTGCTTTCCCTTCCCACCCAAATTAAAAAAAAATTATTTCATATGTAAAAATAATTTAGAAAATTGGTCCACAAATGATTATTTCATAATCAATTTTTGCGGCGGGTACTTTGCCTTCCCCGCCCCCAATTTCCAAAAACAAGTTTTTGTGGACCTTTTCCATATGCAAAAATAGTTATGAAAATTGGGCCACAAATGACGAAGTTATTAGATAATCAATTTTTGGGGCGGCCAGTTTGCCTTCCCCCACCGCCAATTGCCAAAAAAATGATTGTTTTGCGTTTGTATAATAAAATCATGTGGGAGTAGCATAATTAAAAAAGTAGGCGTAAAGGTGGGCGTGATAAAAAAAAGTGGTCTATAATTCATTCAAGAGTCCCAGTTATATGGTGTGAAAATTTCAGGTAGATAGGTCCAGCAGTTCGGGCTCCTATAAGGTACCAACATACACACATTCTGCTTTATACACATACTAGTTTTCACACACGGCTTCACTCCCGTTATTATCTGCATCGATGATACAGTTTCGGAGAGGAATATCTTATCTCTACGTCGCCTCCTGGTCCTATTTAAAATTATATATGTAGCATATGTGTCCTTTGTAGTATAGCATGATTGCAGTATCAACATTACCGATACTAAGTAGTAACACTACAAAACAAATAAACAAAAGAATATCAATTAATATCAAATGTAATTTGCTATCCCTGTTGTTAACTGCAGCCACACACAGTTTGGTTTTGTTGTGCCCGCAAGTAAAGCAAACACAAGTGTTACACATATGTTTCAGCTCACCTCAACCTTCGCTGTAGAAAGTGAAATTAGCCCAACGGGAAATTGCTTAATAGCAATGGATTTTGCTGAACACTCAAAAATCCATGATCGCCTGGTATAACAATAACAAATTAATTAGGTCACGAATGTGTTTTTGCAAGCCACTCAATTTTAGTCATGTAGTTTTAGTATATAAGCAGAACGTTTCAATAAAGAAGGGAAGAATTCAATTTGAAGACTTATGCCTGTGTTTACTTTACTTTAAACATTATACGGCTATATTTAGCCTGTGTTGAATAAGGGAGCATTACACTTTCTAGACAAAGAAAAATATATAGATTTAACGCGGAAATTGCACCTACCTTTTGTGGTCCTAGTACTGAAAGAAATTAATAGCCAATGTGTCTTTTAAACTCAAATACTTCCAAAATTTAAAGTTCATCAAAATCGTCTTGGTAGTTTTTGAGAGGCAGAAATTTCCCCATCACTCTCCTGGTCATACTTTTGAAAATGTACATGACATATGTAAGTTTTTAGACCCAGATCTATCTATGTTCTAAATTTCATTAAAAGGTTTGGGAGGGGCAGAAATTTCACCCCTTTCGCCCTCCTGGTCCTAGTTTTCATAATGTACATTACCTCTGAGCATTTTTAGATGCAGATCTATGTTCTAAATTTCATTAAAATCGGTTTGAACGTTTCGGAGGGCAGAATTTCCCCTATCGCCCTCCTGGTCCTACTTTTGAAAATGTATATAACCTATGTGAAATTCAGACGCAAATCTATCCGTTCTAAATTTCATTAAAATCGGTTTGAACATTTCGGAGGGACAGAAATTTACCTCCTACCGCCTCCTGGTTCTACTTTAGAAATGTGTATGGCCTATGAGCATTTTAAGAAGCAGATCTATCTATGTTCTAAATTTCATTAAAATCAGTTTGAACGTTTCGGAGGGGCAGAAATTTCGCCCCTATCGCCCCCTGGTCTTAGTTTTACAAAAAGTAATACCCTACAACATTCTCGGAGTTGCACAGACTAAGTGCACCAAATTTCATCGCGATTGGCCCACAAATGGCGAAGTGAAGCTCGTTTATATTATGGTGATGGTCGAAGTAGTCTGCACGTTGACCACAAAATGAAAAATGTTTCTGGGTTCAACCCCAGTTTCAGACTTATTGAAACTTGGGTTATTAAAACGTGTAAAAATGGTTTTACTTCTTGCAATAAAAGAAAGCGTGCTTTACTGCACGAGTTTATTGAAATAACTGAACTCTTAAAGAAGACAAGAAAAAGAAACGGTTATTTTAATTCAACAACAGAAACAGTGGTAAAAGTATAAATGATAAATGTCATAGTAAGAAATACAAAAACTGCATTCGAGAAGTATTTCGCTCGTTCCAACAAGACTTATAAAAGCATCTCGCATTTTTCTGTTGTGCATTTTTGTGGCTTTGTGCCAGTTGTCGGAAGGTTTCAGTGGCGAAGGCATAGTCACTGGTCACTGAACAGTAACGGCTTCAGCTGTATCCAATCCACACACATCAGAACGCCCTCCTTCGTCGGTATTGTGTAGCACCGGCGAAGTAAAATAATTACTAAAAATTGCTACTAAAAACGAAGCTTCAAAAATTTAATACGTCTCCTTGAAATCAGAGACGCTACAACACTGCTACAAAAACATTTAACGTGCCATAAGTATTGTTGTAAGATAGTGAAGCTTCACCTTCTGTCATTTCTACTACTATCCCTTTCCTCTAGGTCAAGCACAATACAATGCATTTGTAAGAGTCATCTCCTGACTGCTGGTCCAAGATAAAAAAAATCTGTTAAAAACCATGTGGAAGGAGTAGCATAATTAAAAAAGTAGGCGTATAGGTGGGCGTGATTAAAAAAATTTGCTTATAATTCATTCAAAAGTCCCAATTATATAGTGTGAAAATATCGGGAAGATCGGTCCATCGGATTGGGCTCCTATAATGTATAGCCTATGGTCGGCAGAATGACGTCACAAATATGTTAATTTATAAGCTTAAGGTTTAGGTAGAAACGCGTATTGTGGACTGAACATAAATCTAAAAATGTGAATGGTTGTATGGAAATATAAATACTTTGTTCGTTTGTTAAAGGCCCGTTCAGACTATTATACTTTGTATTAATACTTGTCAAAAATTCAAATAATACGTGCACGTGTGATAGTGTGAACCACAAAATATACAGAAACGTCAGTTCAAAGCAGCGAACGACCAGAGAAAGAGACATCATCAATAGATTTGCTGTCTCTATTACCCCCTAACTCTGTTCGGTGATTCCTTTTTCTTCTAAATTCCTCAATATTGTTGTTTTGTTTTGATTTTTATTTTCTAGATGTGAAAATTAGACGTATTATTCATCTACTTTATGCTCACAATTTCGCAATTTTTAGCACGACAATGTTACAAACATAGGTTATAGGAATCTGTGGTTACAAAACACAACAATGTGGTGTTTTGTGTTATGAAAATTATGTACTATGAAAATTAATTTCATTTATTAAAACAAATAGATACCAAAAAATCACAAGATCACTAAAATGTTATTTTATTGGCTTATGCACAACAAATTTCTTTTTGGTAATTTTTTAGCTTCGCTATGTTTTTTTTGCTATATTAACTCAAAACACGATTAGAACCACAAAACACCATTAAAACAAGCTGCACTATGTTTTTTTATTATAATATTAACACAATTAAAACAAAGAAAACCTCAAGAAATTATAAATTTGTTCTTATGCACAAATTGTGGCTTATGTTAACAAAATTTTTCACCACAAAACACCAAAATACTGACAAATTTCTTTTTGGTAATTTTTTAGCTTCGCTATGTTTTTTTTGCTATATTAACACAAAACACTATTAAAACAAGCTTCACTATGTTTTTACCTATAATATTAACACAAAACAATTAAAACAAATAAAACCACAAGAAATTATAAATTTGTTCTTATGCACAAATTGTGGCTTATGTTTACATTTTTCTTTTGTTTACTTTTCATCTTTCGTGAAATTGTATATTTGTCGCTTTCTCCCCCTATTTGAAGAAAAGCTGATTTAAAATTTTTTCAGACCCCCAGCTGACATTCCTAGGTATTCTATGGTGTGAACGCAAAATGTTATGAAAACCACAAGTATTACGATAAAAAATTGACATCCCATAATAAATTCTCATTTTTTGAAAATTTTCTAAACGATAATACTTTTCATCTGATTAAAATTCACAAGCCAACTGTTCCGCCGCCGGTGGCGTGCCGTCCATTTTTTGTTATTTTTTTCTTCATATAAAGGCCCAACATATGTGTCGCCGAGTACCGAACACAAAAACGATGCTGTCTTCCACACCCGTAACATGCTACCAAACTAAATGTTTTCTCGTCTAAACTCAGTCGTACGGAGCTTCAAAAATTATAGTCCGAATTATAAGTTTACAAATGAGTAAAATTATCCTTTTTGTAAAATTGATGAATTTGCGAAAATTCAAGAATACTTTTGTAATGAACTGCATTAATTTTTAACTATTCAACAACACGTTGGTTGTCTCGCAACGAGGTGGTCGCTCGAGTAATAGGAACTCCTTCAGTATTACTTTAATTTGATTGATTTCGAAACAAATTCTCAATATTCAAGAACTCATTTTATGTTATCTTTCTGTTACTAATAGTTAATAATAGTAAAACTTAACACAACTTTTATGTTTTTAGTACATTTGGGGTCAAAAAAGTACAATTTTAAAATTGTCAAATATCATCTCCGATATAAACAGAGCTGTAAAAAATTGACATTTCTTTTTTTCTGGTAATTTTATGGTTTTTTTCGTTTTCTTAGTTTTGTACATTTTGGTCTCTTATTGAGAATAATTATAGCTTACTCTCATTTTACTGAACTTACCCAAAAAGTAAACGTACCGACCTACTATCCACTTGCACGTATTATTTGAATTTTTGACAAGTATTAATACAAAGTATAATAGTCTGAATCATAGGCCTATGGTCTGAATGGCCCTTTATTAATAAATTCCCTTTTTTGTATTTAATTATATTCCCCCTTTTTTATTCCAAATAGTTTATTTACTTCAATAATTCTATATATTTATATATTTCATAGCTTTCCAAGCTTCTTTTATCTGTGTAATTCGCGGAGAAACACATGCCAGAGAAATTAAAGCCACATTTGACACATACATAATTGCTTGGAAATAAGTTTGAATAACTATTGCGCAATACATGTGCAAATAAATGTTCGTGCGGTCTAGAAGTGAGCATTAGGTGTTCGCAATAGATTTTGACAGTTGCGAGCATAATTATTTCCAAGTTTATTGCACGTGGAGACCTCCCAGCATAGTATGTATCTGTACTATCGGAAATACATACATTTTTCTTTATTTTATACGAAATATGCAGAAACAAACAAGTAGTTCCAATAATCTGATAGTTTTTATTTTAAAGTAAATACTAAATAAAAATTAAAGTAGATCAAGAATGCCTTACCATATAGGACTTCGCAGAAATAACAACAATCAACAGAAAGTAAAGGAAAAGGCAGTTATTGATGAAAATAATTCTATGTTACAAGCATTCCAATATTATTGTATAGAACTTGATGACAAGCATGATCGTTACGAGCGTATATTTAAACTCAATCGGGATATAACCATTGAATCCAAACGCATTATCTTTCTATTGCATTCAATAGATATCCGCAAGGGAAACAAAGATAAGGTGTTGGAGGAGGCTCAACAGCGCTTAGGAAAGCTAATTGATATTAATATTAGAGCAGTGGCTAAAGAGCTGCAAAACCAAGATCCCTATCAATATCGCTACGCTTATTCTGGTGGTCTGCAGGAATTCATAGAAGCATATACTTTCGTCGAATATATGAAATATGAACACGATATAAAGCCAAGGAGCGACAGTAACCTGGAGAAATCCATTTCAGATTGGATGGATCTCCAAAGACAAATGAACTACACTGAATTGAAAAAATCTAAAGAATCAGATGAGAAACAAATTGAAAATAATTTTTCTTTTTTCATTGATCCGACTGAATATATATTGGGAGTCTCAGATGTTACTGGAGAGTTAATGCGCCGTTGTATTAATTCGTTAGGTAGTGGAGAAACGGATACATGTTTTTCAACCTGTAAGGTGCTGCAACAGTTTTACACTGGGTACAAATATATATATATGTTTGGCTTTTTATTGTTTTAATAACAAAAAGTCTATTTTTAGATACATGGGTTTAAATGTCCCCAGATGCCGCGAAGTGTCTCGGAAGATATATACCATGCGTCAGAGTGTTTTAAAAGCCGAGCATGTTTGCTATAATGTTAAAGTTCGTGGTGGCGAAGCCGCAAAATGGGGTGCAGTCTTTGAAAATAAGGCTGGAGATTATGTAGACGAAGGATTTTATTAAAACAAAGTGTAGTGAATGTCATTCTTTTTTATTTAATTAACATATATCACGAAATCCCTGTAATGCACTATTACAGCGTGCGAACAATTGTAACTGATTTTGTTGGGAATATATTTTTTTTAAAACAAATTTTCTGCTTTTTATGCAATTTTATACTCTTCAAAATATATGAGTTTTTTTTTTAATTTCGTCGATATGAAAACAAATGGTCGATGGCAAGGGTGGCGATGGTCGAATTAATCTGCAAGTTGACTACAAAACGAAAAATTTTTCCTGGGTTCAACCCCATTTTCACACACAAAAACATTTCGCATTTTTTATGATGTGCATTTGTGTGTGACTGTGTCACTTGTTCTCAAGGTTTCAGTGGCGAATGCATAGTCACTGAAAAGTAACGGCTTCAACTGTATACAATCCACAGGCAAATCAGAACGCCCTCCTTCGCCGGTATTGTGTAGCAGCGGCGAAGTTAAATAATGACTAAAAATGGCTACTAAAAACGAAACTTTAAAATTTAATACGTCTCCTTGAAATCATAGACGCTACAACACTGCTTTAAAAAAAATTACGTGCAAAAACCAGTGTTATAAGATAGTAAAGCTTCACCTCCTATCAAGGAGAAATCTCTTACCAGCCCTTTCCTCTAGTTTCAGCACAATGCACCGCATGAAAAAAAATAAACCTTAGATTGCCTGTTTCCATCTGAAATTTTAGCGAATTTGTTTAAAATTTTCATATTTTTTTACAGTGATTGGAAGCTTTCGTAGATTATATAGTCATGTTATCTGGAAAATATATACAGTCTAAGAAAAAAGTCTAAATACACGTCCTAATTTTTGAGTTTTAGGAAGTTTGTAAAGAAAATGTAAAAACCATGTATGACAATATTTAGGGCACCAATAAGTAAGTTTATTTATAAAATAAAAATGCAATTCATAAATACTGTAAACACAGTAATAACAAAAACGTTAAAAAATCGTAGGAAAAAAGTCTACATACACTGTGATAACTCCACGTAGTAAATGGAAAATTAAGAACAAAAGCAGGAAAACAACCGTTATTTTTTGTTTTAATTGCTTTTACAAGCACTATATTTATTTTAATTGAGAAAGTGATATCTTAAGAAGACAATATTTAAACTTTAATCGTAGAAAATGGAAAATAGAAAAAGATAGAGATTTCAGTTAGAAATGTAGTGGTTAATCTGCGGAAAGAAGGTAAATCTCTTGGAGAAATTTCAAAAATAAATAATATTATCCGAAATTATAAAATGACAAATAGTACTGAAAATAGACCACGAACTGGTAGACCAAGAAAGCTTTCGAGACGCGATGTGAGCAGCATTCTAAAAGAAGTCAATCGGGATCCAAAGTTAAGTGCCCCAAAATTGGCGGAACACATTGAAAAATGTTCTAACATTATTGTTACACCAAGAACAGTTATAAACGCTTTACACGAGAACGGCTTTAAAAGCAGAGTAGCACGAAAAAAACCATTACTTTCAGCAAAAAACCGCAAACTTCGACTTGAGTTTGCTAAAGCGCATCTAAACAAGGATATGGATTTTTGGAAACGCGTTATATTTACTGATAAAAGTAAATAAAGGGTGGTTAAATTTCAAGGGCCGATGTTGATTTTGAATAAAACACAAACTATTTAGGAAATTATTGTAATTTTATTTTATTATGATATATTGGTATTACTCAATTATGTATGGAACAAAATATCGGCCAAATGGGCGCCGCGACCACGGCAACAGTGAATGATCAATTTTCGAAGAAAATTATCTTCAGTGATGAGGCACATTTTCACCTCAGTGGATTCGTCAATAAACAGAATTGGCGCATTTGGGCGAATGAGAATCCAAGAGTGATTGTCGAAAAACCAATGCACCCACAAAGAGTGACTGTTTGGTGCGGTTTATGGGCTGGCGGCATCATCGGGCCGTATTTTTTCCAAAATGAGGCCGGTCAGGCAGTTACTGTGAATGGTGTTCGCTATCGTGAGATGATAACGAACTTTTTATGGCCCGAATTGGAAGATATGGATGTGGACGATATGTGGTTTCAGCAGGACGGTGCCACTTGCCACACAGCTAACGAAACAATGGCTCTTTTGCGCAACAAATTCAATGGCCGTGTTATCTCACGTAATGGCGATGTCAATTGGCCGCCAAGATCATGTGATTTGACACCGTTGGACTTTTTTCTTTGGGGTTATTTGAAAGAAAAGGTGTACGTCGATAAGCCAGCAACAATTCAAGAGCTAAAGGATGAGATAATTCGGCACATTAACGGCATAGAACCTCCATTATGCCTCAGGGTCATCGAAAATTTGGACCATCGGATGGAGGATTGCCGCCGTGGTCGCGGCGCCCATTTGGCCGATATTTTGTTCCATACATAATTGAGTAATACCAATATATCATAATAAAATAAAATTACAATAATTTCCTAAATAGTTTGTGTTTTATTCAAAATCAACATCGGCCCTTGAAATTTAACCACCCTTTACAACATTTTTGAAAATGATGGTCGATCCAAGGTTTGGAGAAAACCTAACACTGCGCTTGATCCAAAAAATATTATACCTACAGTGAAACATGGTGGTGGCAGTGTTATGGTTTGGGGGGCTATGGCATCATCTGGAGTGGGTCGGATGGTGTTTGTCGAAGGCAATATGGATCGCTATCAATATAAAAGTATATTGGAACAAAATCTAAAGTCATCCGCTGATAGTTTAGGCCTGGGCTATCAGTTGGTTTTCCAACAAGACAACGATCCGAAGCATGCCGCTCACGTTGTTCGAGACTGGCTTTTGTATTATGCTCCAAGGCAACTGAATTCTCCTCCACAATCACCAGATTTGAACCCGATCGAGCACGTATGGGAAGGTCTCGAAAAAATGGTGCGAAAATATGACATAAGCAGTCGCCAAAGTCTGAAAACTGCTCTTGTACGCGGATGGGCGAAATCACACCAGATATAACAGCAAATTTGGTTAATTCGATGCCCGTCGTCTTCAAGCAGTAATTGATGCCCAGGGTGGACTTGGGCCTGTGTTTTTATATTAAAAATGTTAACTTAATGTTTAATTTTGTTGCTGTATGTAGACTTTTTTCCTGTGAGTTTTATATGTTTTTGTTGTTTTTGTTTTTATAATACATTTGAATTACATTTTTAATTTAAAAACAGAACTATTTATTGGTGCCTTAAATGTTACAATAAAATTTTCCATAAAATTCTTTACAATTTTCTTAAAAATCTAAAATAGGGGGTGTATTTAGACTTTTTTCTTAGACTGTACATATGTATGTATATAAAATATTTTTCTAACTTCGTCAAGCACATGTTACATTTGTCACCCAAATTACTCCGTACTTTTATAATCCATACTTGTTTTTTTCGAACGTGCCGAGTAATAAAATATTATATTATTAAACCTTTATCATTTTAGTATATTTTTGTTATTATTAAATCTAAATTAGGCTAAAGTTCGTAGAGCTTTAAGTCGAAAAGATATGAGACTGCATTCCAAGGGCACAAAGGAAAAGTCAACGTCAATCAGTACCAACCTGCACAGGCTAAACTTCTTTCTTGTTTTAAATTGTATTTCTCTTATTGGAAATGAAAAAAAAAAAATATTCAAGTAACTTTATTATTGTGAACTAAATCTGATTTGCAAGTTGGCAGGAAATTAAATTATACTATACTATCACGAAACAATCGTTATTTTTTCAAATTTACTTTGAAAAATGTGTGTGGGAGAAATGCAGTTTTATTAAAAGGATAGAAAGCTATGAAACGAAAAATATACAAACATTACAAAATGCCCATGAAATTAATTTTAATGGCCGAAGTTACATGTACATACATATGTATATACTCAATATCGTTCCGTAATAACCATTGGATTGGAAGAATCTCGAAGTGGTCGTATTAAAAACGTTCCTTATTTAATTGTAATTTTTTAAAGCAGTTCTACTAACCAATAAGGCTGCTGGCATTTTTGTTTTGCTATTTGTTTATGTTTTACTATTATTAAAAATTATCATTTTGCCATATAGCAGATGGTAGAAGCAAGTACGCAAATTGCCAGGGTATCCGACACAATATATATTTAAATGACCTATGCCTTCACATAGGAAGTTGCATTATATAATATTACTGAGTATGATGGTGTCCACCAGTAACTGCAACGTGATTCATAACGAAAAGCCACAACAACCGTAAATGTTACAGTTACGCGTGGCAAATCCATTAACCAGTGTGAGTGAAGGACGGGGCACATAGAATCCGTCATCCTTTGACTTTTTCAAATGACATTAACGTACCGACGGAAGAGATTGGCATAATAGGTAAAGTTCGGTAAAATGAGAGAAAACTATAATTTATCTCAAAAAGAGACAAAAATGTACAAAAGTAAGAAAACGCAAAACACCATAAAATAGCTCTGTTCCACGTGCATAATAAAAGTACCCAAATAAATTTTATTTTAGTGATTTTAGACGCTTCAAATGCATATTTAAAAAGCAAAATATTTGAATCGGTGGCAACGTCTGTAAAATGTGGACGAAAATAAATTCACAAAAAGTAAAAGCATTTTTTTTATTAAATAAAGTGATAAGTATGTACAAATATATGTACTTCCAACTTCAAATTTATTTGAAAAATCTTCATCTTTTTTAAATAAAAACTTTTGCAGTTTCTTAGTAAATTTTCTGATTAATTTAATTAAATAAAAAACAGCCGATAATTTAACTCTAAACCGAACTTACACAAAAGGTACGTTCATTTACTTTACTAGTAAAAATTAGCAACGAGAGAGTAACAAGAAATTTTTCAAAATTACTCTCAAAAATGTGAAAAAGTAAATGAACGCTTTACTAGCTAAAATTTGCAAGTTAAAGTAGTGTTGTAATGTATAGGTATATATGAGTACTTAATAACTACCCCTATATTTTTTTGGACAAATTGTATGTTATGTATATTATTATATTTTTATTATTATAAAAATATTGTTATTATGATCATTTATATTCAGCATTAGTCACGGCGTTTTCCGAGTACGTCTTGTAATAGAATAATGAAAAGTTTTGCAATTTCATTTAATCTAATACTAGGCGTAGTCGAAATACGCTAAACACGATAAGGGTGATTAGCTACTTTTGAATAAAATGAATGAATAAAATATCTATTTTTAATTAGTTTATACGTTATAACAGCCTGCCTACACATATCAATGATTTTTACACACGAATTTGTAAGATATTTCAGTTTTTGCAAATAAAATTGCCCTATTACTTTTTGTGCCATATTCACAAATTTATAGCAATCTGCTCCTAAAGTATTTAAAGCGAATATTCAATAAAAAAAATCCTTCTATTAATTGATTTAATAAATAAAATAATAAACAGCGGCCGAAAAACGGAAAAAAAGGAAACAAATTTAAGCATTTTCATTTTCATTGTAATAAAAAGCTTTATCCAAAATAAAATATCATGTTGCTGCCAGCATTAAACCCCAAAAGCAGTAAAACAAGTAATTTAATAAATTATGTGTTAATTTAAATTTATTTGCAAATATATATTTGAACTAATTGAATTATTTGCCTGCTTACTGTAAAGTACCGACTAGCTAGGTACTCATAGTATTTACAATACTAAAAATAACAGCTGGTCTGTTTGCCGGAACATCCTTTGCCACTGATGTCCTAGATGCTTAGTTTAATTCCATTAGAGATCTTATTTTGTTTCTGTTGTTCCTAAGTTACAAAATAAATTTGTTATCTTTTTAATACTTTTTATCGTTTTAAAAGTTTATATTTACTTACAATTTCTTAAATTTTCCAAAATATTTTTAATTTTAACTTAATTTAGAAATATTGTTTTGTAAACACAAACGCAAAAAAGCTGTTTGAATAATTATTGCAAGTAAAATTTTTACTTGTAAGAACTTGAAAGAATTTTTGTGCCTCTCAATTTTTTACGCTCTTTTGACGATCTCTCGTTGCAAATTTTTTGGGTCACAAATTTGTAAAAAATTTTAGTAAATGAACACAACTAAAAAAACGTTCGTGCAAGTTTGTGCAGTTTTAGCACCGATGTGAAGAAATCATACTTTTCTAACATACCGACCAGAAGAGTTGTATATGTTAGTTATTTTAATGAAAAAAGTACCTGTGTGAAGAAATCATACCGTGATTAGACTAGAGCTCACATACTTTTTCGCACAGTTGAAAAAAAAGTACTACGAAGAAAAAGGCATTAAAATCCGAAAAAAAAGTATTAAAATACAAATTTATGCAACCATTTAACAGTTTTGTTTACATATTTTAGTACTTTTCCATGTCGTTCCACTTGAAGGGCAACATAGATATATTGTTGTGCACAATAAAAATTAGAAAAAAATTCAAACATGAAAAATGTGAACATTTTATATTAACGATTTCATGAATGAAAATTATATACGTTTTAATTAAAAGTATTACAAAATGTTTAATATTCGCATGCACTACATGCCTATTGAATTAATTTCTTTTATATTGCTTCAAAATACGTTGTTAACAAAGTATGTTGGCTGAATAAAATCTGTAAACTTTGTGGTGTCAAAAAAAGGAAAACGGTTTTTTATATATATAGAAGTGGCCCTATCATGGCTTTTATCATGGTTACTTTTGGTACTAGGCAAACAAGAAGTGGAAAATAAATTCCACGATGTAATGCTCCACCATGAGAATTTGACAAAATACCTGATTTTATTTCTAATTACTTGTGAATGGTCCGACTGAGTGAAGTTTTGTATCATTTGTAGATCATATCGTGCAACATGATTCTTTTGAATATGAAATACAAAATCCCCAGAGGACGAACGACCTAATATACAATGCAATTGGAATTTTTGCAAAAAACAAATGGATAACAAATGAAATTTACATAATTTTTAATTTAATTTGAAATTTTTGATAATGGCCTGGGATGTTTTATTTTAATTGATTCATTTAAAACCACAACGAAATCTTTTGAACTGGGAGATATTTTGCACATGACCTTATTTAAGTTGGAGGTAGATTACAGATTTTTCTCTGACCATGGTTGTGATAAGTTCTATGTATAAACATGTTTCTGAACAAATGTTTATATTGAAATTATTAACAATCGACATCCTTTAATTGGTCGTGAGTTAAACAATAAATCTTGTTTTATTATTCCATAAACATTTTTCAGAGTTGTCCTCCTGTGCATTCCTTGAATCTATTAAGGATTGTTGAAGCATGTTTGGAAGTAGATCGTCCTCATATGGGTGCAGTGTTTTCAGTTTTTTTGCAGAACTGAGAAATAGAAAACTGGAATGTAAAACTGGTTTCGATATATGAATGTTTTTGTGTTTTCCAAACAAACAAGAAATATAGTTTGCTATAGTATCGCAATACTTTGAACATACGCTTTGCTCAAAATAATTATAGTTTATCATAATGTAAAAACATTTGCAATGTTATATATTTACGTTTGTTTAATATCAATAATTTTATTCTAGTTTGTAGTTTTTCTTTTTAAGAACATTAATGAAAGAATTTGTTTGTTTTATAATTAAATATACTTCAAATTGAATTCGGCCTATTTTTTAACAATAAAATTAAATTTCAAATTAAAAATATTGTTTTTGTTTGGTATACTCATAGGCCAGGGGAGTGGTAATTTTTCTTATGCAATACTCGGCATGTTCATCGGCAATGGCAGTGTATGTATATAAAATAAAAATTAAAATGAACTAATTTTACAAAAAAAATTAATATCAGGTAAATAAATAAAAACTGTGTATATATTAAAGCCAAACAAATGAAATTTGCTAAAAAGCATATCGTTAATTGAAACGCAAAACGCGCTACTACAAAGAAAGAGTTTGTGTAAACGCGCAATATTTGAATAGTTAAATCACTTAGTGCTTTTCCATCGCAGTGTTCTGAAACCTGAAGCCCTACCTACAGTAAATGTTTATCAAATCTTTTACTTTAAATACTAATACTTAAATACTTTAAATTTTTATTTTTTTGAGGTTTAAAATTCACATATTTTTTAACAGATTTTATAATATAAACGACCATAAAATTGCCATGTGTGAACCAATTTTCATAATTATTTTTTATTATGAAGAAGGTCTACAAATTTGTTTTTTTTGACAAATCGATAGGGGGTAAGGCAAAGTAACCGCACCAAAAATTGGTTATGAAATAACTTACAAAGTATGTTGCGTGACTATAATCAGTAAACTTAACGGTGAGAAAAACAGGAAAACCATTTTGGATATGTGGAAGTGACCCAAAGACGACAATAAAGTTGTCCCTTCTTGTATTTTAGCCGTTTACAGGGTATACACTTAATACGGTGAAAAGTCATAGTCATTAATTACAAAGTAAATGTTATTATGTACAATAAAAAATGAACTGTAGAACATAAAATATATGATATATAATTTAAAGTAAAGAATATACAATAAAAAATCTATAATTTTTTAAATTTTTCTAAAAATTTGTTTTTATGTAGTAAAATGTATTAGGTAATAGGATATTTTGCATTATTCCAAATAAAGTTTTTAATTTAATTTACTAAAATCAATACTTGTTATATATTTTGTCTTCTTTTTCATTGTTTCAAATTTTTCACAAAGTCAACAGTAACAACCATATGAGAACAAATACATTTTACTACATAAAAATAAATTTTTGGAAAACTATAAAAATTATTGATTTTGTATTATTTCATTAATATTATATATTACATATTTTATTTTCTAAAGTCCATATTTTATTATATATATGTATTTTTTATACTTACCAACGTTTACTATGTAAATAATGACTATGACTTTTCACGGTACTAAGGGTATACCCTGTAAACGGCTAATATGCCAGAAGTGACAACCCTATAGCCGTATTTGGGCCACTTCTATATATGGAAAACCGTTTTCCTTTTTTTGACACCAAGAAGTTTACAGATTTTATTCACCCAACATACTTTGTAAACAAGGACTATGACTTTTCACCGTACTATGGGTATACCCTGTAAACGGCTAATATGCCAGAAGTGACAACCCTATAGCCGTATTTGGGCCACTTCTATATATATAAAAAACCGTTTTCCTTTTTTTGACACCACAAAGTTTACTGATTTTATTCAGCCAACATACTTTGTTAACAAGGATTTAACATTTTTTTCACCGTACTATGGGTATACCCTGTAAACGGCTAATATGCCAGAAGTGACAACCCTATAGCCGTATTTGCGCCACTTCTATATATGGAAAACCGTTTTGCTTTTTTTGACACCAAGAAGTTTACAGATTTTATTCACCCAACACACTTTGTAAACAAGGACTATGACTTTTCACCGTACTATGGGTATACCCTGTAAACGGCTAATATGCCAGAAGTGACAACCCTATAGCCGTATTTGGGCCACTTCTATATATGGAAAACCGTTTTCCTTTTTTTGACACCACAAAGTTTACAGATTTTATTCAGCCAACATACTTTGTTAACAAGGATTTAACATTTTTTTCACCGTACTATGGGTATACCCTGTAAACGGCTAATATGCCAGAAGTGACAACCCTATAGCCGTATTTGGGCTACTTCTATATATGGAAAACCGTTTTCCTTTTTTTGACACCACAAAGTTTACAGATTTTATTCACCCAACATACTTTGTAAACAAGGACTATGACTTTTCACCGTACTATGGGTATACCCTGTAAACGGCTAATATGCCAGAAGTGACAACCCTATAGCCGTATTTGGGCCACTTCTATATATGGAAAACCGTTTTCCTTTTTTTGACACCAAGAAGTTTACAGATTTTATTCACCCAACATACTTTGTAAACAAGGACTATGACTTTTCACCGTACTATGGGTATACCCTGTAAACGCCTAATATGCCAGAAGTGACAACCCTATAGCCGTATTTGGGACACTTCTATATATGGAAAACCGTTTTCCTTTTTTTGACACCAGAAAGTTTACAGATTTTATTCACCCAACATACTTTGTTAACAAGGGTTTAACATTTTTTTCACCGTACTATGGGTATACCCTGTAAACGGCTAATATGCCAGAAGTGACAACCCTATAGCCATATTTGGGTCACTTCTATATATGGAAAACCGTTTTCCTTTTTTTGACACCACAAAGTTTACAGATTTTATTCACCCATCATACTTTCTAAACGTTAACTTAACATTGTTGTTTTAGGAGGTTATTAATTACGTGTTTTGAAGCAATATAAAAGAAATTAATTCAATAGGCATGTAGTGCATGCGAATATTAAACATTTTGTAATACTTTTAATTAAAACGTATATAATTTTCATTCATGAAATCGTTAATATAAAATGTTCACATTTTTCATGTTTGAATTTTTTTCTAATTTTTATTGTGCACAACAATATATCTATGTTGCCCTTCAAGTGGAACGACATGGAAAAGTACTAAAATATGTAAACAAAACTGTTAAATGGTTGCATAAATTTGTATTTTAATACTTTTTTTTCGGATTTTAATGCCTTTTTCTTCGTAGTACTTTTTTTTCAACTGTGCGAAAAAGTATGTGAGCTCTAGTGTAATCACGGTATGATTTCTTCACACAGGTAGTTTTAGCACAATGCATCGCATGTATAGGGGTCCCAGATGAAAAAAAAATTGCAAAGTTATCAATCGCTTCTTTTTGGTTTACAGTGGGCGAGTTTTTATTGTCATACACCTTTTGCTTTACACTCAAGTCGAATTCGTACCTGGTGGCTGTATTAGCTAAAATTGTCATCAGCTGATTTCTGTTCAGTTGTCAAAGTTGTTTTACAACTTGAATAAAATTGTTGTATTTGTAAACAAAAAATGCTGTTGTTGTAGGGACAAGATCACATGATATGAATTCGCCTGGGGTTGAATCTTTGTAAGCCCGAAATCCAGGTTTTTTAATACAAGGCTTTCGCAAGGCAAATACGTAAGTACGAACTGTTAGGCTCTATTGTAATCTGTGAATTATTGTCAAAAACATGCTTGAGTTGACCACAACAATTGAACAGAAATCAGCTGATGAGAAATTTAGCTAATGCAGTCTACTGGACTCTTCCCACTCTATCGCATCCACTTCCAGCGGCGCATCTCCTCCCGACCGTTCTCTACTTTTCTATCTTTCTTCTTCAACCTGTGGACCATGATGAAGTACACAAAAGTGGGCTGATCTCTTTATTTTTACTGGCTACCTGTCTACCTAACTGCAATTTCCTTGTTGATTAGCCTATTATGAAATACGTATTACACACATCAAGCCTTTGGTGCAATACCGCAGTAACTCAAAATTTGAATTTTTTGAGCTGGGTATGCAGAAATGATCTTTGCGGAAATATATATATAAAGGAAAAATATGGTTCTATCTCTAACTGTTCAGATTCTACAGCTACGAATGTCTGCATTGCCTCCAGCTATTTCTTTGACAAGAAATTTACAAACAGAAAACATTACAAAACATGCCTCTTTATTTAAAAACTTGTAAAAAAATAACTTTAGTAAACGAAAATACTATCAAAAAGATGTCTCAAAAATTCAAATGCATTTTTCTCAGTTCACGATTTTTTGAATTACGACGGTATTGCACCAATGGCTCGACATGATGTTATAAACGAAAACCAGAGTAAAACAAAAGATTTTTATCAGTCAGCTTCATGGTATTAATTAGTCATACATATACCAAAAGTATGTACATATAACTGTGTTATACAACGACGACTTTTTATTTAAAAATTATTAAAATTACAGCAAAAATTTTTGCACACTTTTACTATAGGATGAGTGTAACTTACTATTTAAAACATGCTTTTGCAGCCATTCAAATTTTTCAGTTACAGCGGTGTCAACGTTTCCACTTTTTAAGGATGCCCTATAGAAGAAAACTTTAGCTCCCACACTTTCCGCCCGAAGAGCTATTGGATATTTGTATTTATAAAACCCGCAAGGGCTATGTCCAAAGAATTGCACATCCATGTTTTCACCACACCTTTTCCTTAGAATACGTTCTGCTGCTTGTTTCATGGATTCTCCTTCTAGTCGGACACCTTGTGGTAGCAATAAATGAGTTGAGGAGCCTAATTTTTGTCCAACTAGCAAATACAATGTTTCATCTAAACAGCGATCTGTGGAAGCTAAATTATTATTCTTATCGTCAGATGTACTGCGTGGAGCTAAATGGAACTTATTCAGTTCATCGACATAGGCATCTTTAAGATCTTGGGCCGTTTGCTTAGCCACAGTTTCATCGGGATCAACTTCTACTTGGCCTTTCTTTAATAATTCAAATTGCTTCAAGTCATGCTCATGTTGTAACTCATGCTTGGATTTAAGTGATTTCTCAAACTCGACTCGCCGCAAGTATTGTTGAAATTCTTGTTCAATTTCATTCAATTCTTTCGAAACTATTGGTAATCTTTCCACTAGTACACCTGCATACAAGTCCCACTTTTCCTGTCTCGCTGAGAATGCAAATGTCTTTGAAATATTTTGGTTTCTGCAACACACTTGCCGTACAATTAATAATGAAAATCGTCTCAACATTTCGATACCATTAACTTGAAGCCTGCCTATAGAAGCTCATGAAACACAATTATCACACAGCCCTATGACAATTATAATAGAAAATAACCTATAAATTTGTTTCAGAGTTGTACGAAAAAGGTAATATTTCTAAAGTATTTTGAATGAAAAGTTTTCTGACTAATAAAGATTGTGACACAATAAACTTCTTAGTGTTAATCTTTATATAAAAAAATTTATATAAATTTCAATTATTGAGTTGCTTTTGTAATAAAATCCTTTATGATATTTTTCATACTGTATGAGAATAGGTCTGTTCGTTTACTTTCTGGGAAAGTTCGGTGAAATGAGAGTAAGCTATAATTACTCTCGCCCAGCAGTCCGGTTACTCATTACAAACTGAAAGCCATCCGATTGTATAATATTATGTCAATAGGGAAAATAAAACGAAAATAGTTAAGCCCTTACAACTCGCATCTGATTCGGATTTGTCTTTTTCCCATCCAATTGTAAAGTTAAATGTTTATTAGAAATGAAGACCAAAACAAACACAAATAAAAATTTTGCATCGCATTACCATCTGGTTTGGATTGCTTTGTAATGTATCATATTGTCATTTCGTTTTAATTATGAATTTTGTTCTTTTTTCTGAAGTAATTTTTCCGTTATTCTTTCTTTTTCATTTTAATTATTATTCCAAAGTAAACTTTGTATCAAGTTCATAAGTGTTTTTTAAAGTGAAGTGTTAGCGGCATTTTTTGTGGTAATATTGTTATAAATTATTAAATAAAAATAATTAAAAAAGGTAAGTGACTGTTTCATTTTTATTTATGTGTTAATTTATATACATATGTATGTATGTTTTGTATTTTTATTTGTTGTAAAGAATAAAATGAGTGGATTTAGTAAAAGAAATTTAAGAAGACTAAAGAAAATAGAAAGTGAACGTTTGAAACTAAATTCCGAAATTACAAAATATTGAAAAAAATCAAGTTCCTAATTTAATTATGCAATAGTTAAAATTCATTCCAAGATCAATGGCATTCAGATACATCTTATTGCACTCCGAATTCACCATAATAGTTGGACCCATCCAACATTCGCTTACAATGTATATTGTGTTGGACCCATCCAACCTTCGCTTACAATGTATATTGTGTTGGATAAATCTTACAGCCTAGGCCATCGCTGTGTAAATGTAAATAGAAATTGCATACAGACATTGGATGGGTCTTGCTTACATTGTCATTGGTCTCAAATCGAAGATGTATGTAGCAAAAATTTCAGTGGGCAATAAGAGACCAAAATGTACAAAAGTAAGAAAACGAAAAAAACCATAAAATATACCAGAAATAAATAAATGTAAATCTTTTGTACTTTTTTGACCCCAAATGTACTAAAAACATAAAAGTTGTGTTAAGTTTTACTATTATTAACTATTAGTAACAGAAAGATAAAATAAAATGAGTTCTTGAATATTGAGAATTTGTTTCGAAATCAATCAAATTAAAGTAATACTGAAGAAGTTCCTATTACTCGAGAGACCACCTCGTTGCGAGACAACCAACGTGTTGTTGAATAGTTAAAAATTAATGCAGTTCATTACAAAAGTATTCTTGAATTTTCGCAAATTCATCAATTTTACAAAAAGTATAATTTTACTCATTTGTAAACTTATAATTCGGACCATAGTTTTTGAACTCCGTACGACTGAGTTTAGACGAGAAAACATTTAGTTTGGTAGCATGTTACGGGTGTGGAAGAGAGCTTCGTTTTTGTGTTCGGTACTCGGCGACACGTTTTAACAACGACATATGTTGCCTTTGCCGATGGATAGAATTAATTTTTATGCGACTCCCTGAATAGTTTGTTTTAATATTTGTATATTTTAAATAATTGGTGGCAATTATATTAAGAAAAAATTCACAGATGATGGCCGACTCCAAGGTTCTGATGGATATTTCTATTTTATATTATATTACATTTCTTCTTTATATACATATGTATGTACATATATATTAGAATATTGAAATAAAATCAATATAAAGAATTGAAATAAATAGTGTTTCATTTCAATTGTGATATCCTTTAACAGTGACCGATATATCCTTTAACGCTGACTAGTCAGCAGTGGTCGATATATTCGTCCATGCTGACCGGTCAGCAGAGACCGACAGAAGTTTCGGTCATTTTTCTCATATTGCCATTGAGAAAATTATAGAAACTTTGTTCTACGCAATTACCTATTATTCTGTCAACAATGACGGTCGTATCACCGGTCAAATGACCGTCACTGTTCTTGTAGGGCAGCTAAACTTATTAGTTATTTCGCTGGTCAGTTCATTCAACAGGCCAAACGACAAAGTTTGTGAACAAGTTGTGGAAAGTGGTTGTCAATAATTTAATAATTAAATATTATATTAAGAAAAATCGGAAATATATTTTTGCTATAATTAATTTAAATTACTGAACAACGTATAATCATATGAATATACCTTATTACTTAATATTTAGTGGAGTAAAGTAGTACTTTTGCAATGCAAATTGTTAGTTGAAAAAAGTACAGTTGTAAAAGCTTGATTATCCCCGATTTTCGTTGAAAGTTAAATTGATTGATGACAGTTTACCGAAAAAAAACTATTTATGAAAGAATTAATTTAAAAAAACAAGTATTGAAAGAATTTATTTAATTATATTTATTTTTGAGCGATGGCCTTTTTTATGAAAAGTTTTTAACAATTATTTATTTTTCTATATTTCGCTACCAAATAGGTAGCATCGTTAGGAAATAATAATTTGAATTAACAAAAATATTTATTTAAAAAAATGGTATTTTTTATGAAAAGTTTTTAACAATTTATGGTATAAATAACAAAAATGTTTGTAATTAATTATTGTTAAGAAAAATTTTTAACACAACTTTTTTAATGTCTGTCAGCTGTTTGGGACATTTGTAATTTTGCTTTGTTATTTTCAATGTTTATTATAAACAAACTGATTGCTTGGTCTTCACGTCCAAACTAGCCCGAAGTATAAGTACGGGCATTCTCGTGCGTGTAGAACAAGAACATTACTCTCTCAAAACCTCTCTCATTTACCCAATTTTTGCGTAAGAAAACGCTTTTGGGTAAGATTGGGCGCCCGTGGACGCCGTGAATAACCCAAATTTATGATTAAAAATGTATATTTAACTACTTTCTAATGAACACTTACTGTGGTTCAACCACAATTTCAGGCTCATAATTCATTACCTTTAATTAATAATATTAATTAATTAATAAACCTTGATGCGTATCCTTGACATCACAGACGCTCCAACACTGCTCTAAAAACAACTAACGTGTTGTAAGATAGTGAAGCTTCACCTCCTACCATTTCTCCTACTATCATGTGTAGGGGTCATCTCCTGAGTCCTGGTCCAAGATAAAAAAGACGCAAGAATGAAATGATATATTCTTCACAATTGCTATAGAATAAATACAGAAAATATTGAATATAAACTGTTATTTATAAAGTTTAAGAATTAAAACCCATATTTTTTATATTTTTCGATAATACAAAAGCCCAAAGAATTTATATTTGTTACTAATTTATAAATATTGAATATAATTTATTGTATATTTATAACATCGCTAGTATCGGTACGCGTTATAAGGGGGATAAGTTTGTTTCCCGGGAGTCGGGATGGTTTGAGACCGATAGGACGGGATGAGGACTGATCCAGCTTAGATAAGACAAAGGAACGCATATATATATATATATGAAGAACAAAAATTAAGACGCGATGTTTATTATGGGGCAGGATTATCGACCGATGTTTAACAGTTTGTCGGCGAGTACAGAATATGTGAAAGAATGCATAGAAGGAACCAGAAGGAGCCACTGCAAATGCATCCTGAACCATCTTATGCTTGGGAGCGGGTTGCAATGGATATCTTTGAGTATTCAGGAGCATCTTACCTGGCAATTATTGACTCATACTTGTGTTGGTTGACCTCTGAGAGGCGAAGAAACAAATCTATAAGTGAAGTTATTAATGTATTGAAGCAAATATTTTTTAAGTTTGGCTTTCCAACGGAAATAAGATCGGATAATATTCCTTTCAATAGTCTTAAATTCACAAGGTTTGCAAATAATTATAATGTGAATTTGAAGTTCTCTAGTCCGTACTAACCATAGAGCAATCGTCTGGGGGAAAAAGCGGTGTCTATTGCCAAGAATATGTTAAGAAAAAATATCCTGGAAGGGAAGTATAATTATCAAGAGCAGATTTTGGAGTATAATGTTACTCCTTTACAGGACATCCTTTTATCGACAGCTCAGTTATTTACGGGTAGAACACTTAAGACAAAACATCCCGTATATAACTGTTTATTGAATGAAAGCAACATTCGGGACCGGTTATTGAGAAAAAGGGATAGGCAACAGCGATATTACAACTGATCTGCTAAATAATTGAATAAATTGAGCTCCGGTGTCAAAGTTTTGTTTTGGAAGGATAATGGGCAGTTACTGATAGGTCGTATATAGTCAGGGATGCGGTTTTTGAAGACCGCGCGGAACCAAGCGGAACGCGGTAATAAGGATGAGGATGGAGATGGTCGAAGTAGTCTGCACGTTGACTACAAAACGAGAAATTTCCCTGGGTTCAACCCCTGTTTCAGACTCATAAAAAAAAACATCTCGCATTTTTTCGGATGTGCATTTGTGTCTCTTTGTGTCAGTTGTTGTCGCAAGGTTTCAGTGGCGAATGATAAGAATAAAAGTGGGTGGTAAGGTTGTTGTGAATATTACTCAGATTATTATAACTACAAAGTTGACGTTTTAAACCAGTCCTAGAGCCCTGTAATAAATTATTATTGATGTCACCCAGGAATTATCGAGTTTGTTTTTATAAAAAAATTCTTTAAGAGAATATCATAAAGTATGTAGTAATACATTTCACATATATTTTTTTCGGGAATAAGCACAATTTTAAAGAGATATTCTATTTTACTTATTTATAACAATAATCAACCGAGCCCATAGTGCCGTATATAGTTGGTGGACTACAAGTGTAACAGAAGAATAATTAAATATATAGGCAACAAATAAGCAAGAAATAATGTTTATGAAAAAAATAATAGTTATAATATTATTAGAGCGCTACTATATAAATTGGAAGTTATATTGCGCATGAATTTGACTATATATATTCAGAAACTAGATCAGTTCAATTGCGGGAAATGCTTATCAACAAGCTTATCTTTGAGTGAACTACGTGTGAGATGGAATCCTTTAAATTTACCCAAAAGCGTTCCAGCAATTATTAACAATTTTTGTGCAATTTTGAGATAAATTAGAGACTAAAATTTTTAATTTTCTGTGAAAAGTTGCACGAACTTTTTCTTTGGGTAACTTCGGTCTAGAATTAAATTATCGGCTGTTTTTTATTTACATATGAAACTAAGAAATTAATCAGAAAATTTGCAAAGAAACGACAAAAGTTTTGATTTAAAAATTTAAAAAAGATTTCTTAAATAAACTGGAAGTTGTAAGTACATATATTTGTGCATATTTATCACTTTATTTAATAATAAATGGTTTTTACATTTTTTCAATTTATTTTTGTCCACATTTTACAGCCGTTGCCAACGATGCAAATGTTTTGCTTTTCAAATACAGGGTGTCGGGTAGCAGATTTAAATTTTCAAACTTAAATAAAAAACGTAATAATTGACACAAAGTTTTATTAAGAGCGTTGAACGATAGCATGGAAATGCGGATTTAATTTTTTAAAGAGTATGTCATCCAGATCCTGCAGATCCCTTATTAAAATTTCATGAATAATCGCTCTGGGAAGTTCCAGTGAGGCTGCTCTTTACCGTATTGAAAGTCGCGGATTTTCACGTAAACTGCTTTCAACCAGTTTAATGTTTTCGGGAGTCCTTGAAGATCGACTGGGCCTGGCCGTGGGGCATTCATAGCCGAAGCAGTTGCGCGAAAT
Source organism: Dexiosoma caninum (assembly GCA_963924685.1). Lineage (NCBI taxonomy): Eukaryota > Metazoa > Arthropoda > Insecta > Diptera > Tachinidae > Dexiosoma > Dexiosoma caninum. The sequence goes on along the minus strand of OZ004729.1, from coordinate 48,116,710 downwards.
TTCTGCACCCACGAACGAATTAAATTTACACTCGGTCCATCATTTATTCGCCGAATATCAAACTTTGAACAAAATTGTTGTCGACGAGCAATTACGTAAGAATCATTACTCTTAAAAAATGTCTCCACAGCAAACGCGCTATGCTCACTGGACCACTGCGACATCGTGGCTGACAAATCCGCACAATCGATAACTCAAACACCACCCTCCCTCCGCACCGTTTATTACTTTTTGCAATAATCGTATTTAAAAATATAAATTTGCCACCAGACACCATGTATTATGCATTTGAAGCGTCTAAAATCACTAAAATAAAATTTATTTGGGCAGTTTTGTTATGCACGTGGAACAGACCTATTTTGTGGTAAATTTTAAGGTTTTTTGCGTTTTCTTACTTTTGTACATATTTTTTTTTTATCTGGGACCAGCACTCAGGAGATGACTCCTACACATGCGAAGCATTGTGCTGGAACTATAGGAAAGGGATAGTAGGAGAAACGACAGGAGGTGAAGCTTAATTAATTATTTTTGCAGCTATGCTTTTTGCACGTTCTTTGTTTATACTCGTAGCAGTGCTGAAGCTTCGGTTTAGTAGCCATTTTTATTATTATTTTACTTCGCCGGTGCTACACAATACCGACGAAGGAGCGCTTTCTGATGTGATAGTGGATTGCTATCAACTGAAGGCGGTATTGTTCAGTGACCAGTGACTATGCCTTCGCCACTGAAACCTTCCGACAACAACTGACACACAAAGACACACTAATGCACATTAGAAAAATGCGAGATGTTTATTTTTATTTAAAAATTTTTAGAGAAAAATATTTCTAATAAGCAGTTAGATTTGTAATTAGGTCAAATGACCTTTCTCCGTCTTTGTAGTGTTAAAGCAGTTGATACATTTTTTGGCAACTATGTGTGTTAAAATTATGGCGAATGTCTATTGGAGAAATCGTATAAAAAAGTTTTATGAAAGTAGATACATTTGCATACATGAAAAAGGTTAATGGAAACCTGCGATTTGTTTAAATAATTGTAAAAATTAAATAAAAATATATTATATGTTAACATAAAGAAATTCTTTCTTCCGTGTATGTAAAGTGCTTATTTTTGTAGGGGAAAATCAGTCTGATGTGATATTTTTTTATAATACAGCGAAAGTTTTAAGAAAATAGTGAAATATTGGCGAGTTCTACTTAGAAAGACTTAAAAGAGATTTATTGGAAATCAAGCTAAGGACTTACTATAAGGTTATTTCAAATTATTGGGTATATAAAATGAATGAAGATTGGGCAGGAAAGGCAGTCTCTATTGAATGTGACGTGATACTAGGAGTTTTTCAAGGTATCATATCACAGTGTACTCCGTCAGAAATAACAATAGTGCGGGCATTTAGAAATGGAGTTCCTTTAAAAAAACAAGATGCAGAAGTAACATTACGGTCATCGGATATTTTAAAAATTTCTTTAATACCATCATATAATGGGCATAGTTCTCTGACACCCATAGTTATAAATAAGCCTACACCGGTCAAACAACCTAACTTTGCCAATGCTAGTAGCTTTACATCAACACAAAGTAATACAAGTTACAAGACTTGTGACAAACAACCTGAAGGCTCCGATTTGAATTCGACATTAAGCAACAAGTTAAGAAAAATGAAAGTTTATGTAAATTCAAACTGTGTAACTAGGTAATTTTATTAATTTTTTGTGCAAAGAAAATTCTGAAAAATTTGTATTATAGCGCTACTAAAAGTGTATCATCTGCACAACAAGTTTTATACAACAGCACGAAATCAACACCACCACCACAGCCATCTTCGTTGACTGCAAGCAATGCTGCAAAATTTTTCGGAAATTTAATCCCTCATAAAGTTGAAGTGCGTTTAGGATCATCTGGAATATCAGGCGCCAATTGCTCAACGTCAAATAACTCTAATATAGTAACATGCAACGGTGTTACAGCTAGCAGCAGACCAATCGATATTGTCCAAAATTGTGGAACATACTATAATCAAAGTAATGGTGCATCTTCCAGTGGAAACGGCGGTGGCCATGGAAACAATAAAATGCAAAGAAGTAATGTGATTGGAAGTGGTAGCAATAATAATGCAAATGCTGCGCGTAGTAAGCAGCGAAATAAACAGTTGCGTAGAGAAAATAGCGTTAAGCATAGTCAGACGTTTGGTACTTCAAAAGACGACCCGCTACTTCATGAAGATTTTGATTTTGAAGGAAATTTAGCGCTTTTTGATAAGCAGGCTATATGGAATTCTTTAGAAGCAGGAAAAAAACCTGATGTTGTACAAAATGCCGTTTCAGCACAGCAGCAAAAATATCGCCACGATGAGAATGTCATTGTGAGCGAACCGCCTGAAATGAGACAAATCGAATCGCTTTTCGAGGGTTCCGAAGATTTTGTGACGGATGAGGGTCTTATAATACCTACAGTACCTGCACTTGTGAGGTCAAAGATTGAAACATGTGCTCTAAAATGTGGATTATCAATACAGCGTCAACTGGACTTGTTAGCGCGGGGAACTACTGATTTAGCAATACTTCTATTAGGAGGAGCTCGCCGTTTGAATCCAAATAATCGTCACCAGTGGCCGATTATTGCTATTATCTGTGAAAAATCCGATCATTTTAGGTAATTCAAATCATAATTTTTTATATAATTAATATAATTTGGTTTTATATTTACAGATCAAGTAATGTCGGAGCTTCTACCGGACGTCAGTTAGCTTCCCATGGTCTAAAAGTTTTATTGTATTTAGAGGAGGACTCAAACATCGAACAAAAAAGTATAGAAATTTCACTCTTCAAAGCTACAGGCAACACCGTCGTTTACTCTATAAATGGTATATAAAAAATTCTAATTTATATTATTTATTTATATAATATGTTTTATAGCACTACCTACACCTGATCTTGTGATATTGTCGACAAGCACTTCAAATTTGTCAAGCGATTTAAAGAAATGGCTTAGTGAAAACAGGTAGCTTTTATCACTTAGTAATAAAAATAACATATGTATATATATATATATATATATATTCTATTTCTTTTAAGGGCATCTATTTTGGCTATTGACCCACCACCAAATGGCATTCAAGACGTATCTATTAGATATTCGATTTTACCAATACTACCATTAAATGGCATATCATCTAGCAAATGCGGTAAATTATATTTATGCAATTTAGGAATACCAGATAAATTTTATCGTGATGCTGACATTAAGTACAAAAGTCCATTTGGGCACAAATTTGTGATACCAATTCACTCCAAAAACTAAATAAAAATTTATAAACGCATGCGGACATCGACTATGATTTTTATTATTTCTTTATTATGGCAAAGATACATCCTAATAAACCAAACCTAATGGAAAGTAAATTAAAACTAAATGAAATTAAATTATAAAATAAGAATTAAGTTCTTTGAAGGCTGTAACTGGAAAAATCGTACAATAAGAAAATAAATGATATTCTTACCATTTATCATGTGTATTACATACAGACTTTATTTTGTCAGATTTTATAACCTGTTTGATATTTGTTAATGTATTTTTTAAATTTTACTGATGGGTTAAAATATTAAAGCAACTTTATATATAAATACAAGTCTATTTGTATTTATATATATTTAATTTACAAGAAATAATTTTTTATAGATTACACGAAAAAAGATTTTTAACTTCTATATAAATTTCTTTCACTTTTGATTTAAAATCTTTACAAAAGGAAAATAACATGCCATTTCACTAAATTTTCCTGCCATTGCATTATTATACAAATGTTCTTAATTTAAAAAAATAAATAATTTGATATATGTATAAATAAAACAAACATTCTTTTACTATATATATTTTTTTGGTTTATTTATTACAGTAACTACATCTGCTTTCAGCGAAGGAATTTTTTCTGCACTTTCAAACTATTTTTGTGGTCACAATGTAAAAAAAAATTTTTCCAGGCGAACAAACCAACGCAATTGTATAAGATTGACAAACGATTTAGTAATATTTGTAAAATTCGTAGCATACATTCGCGATGATGAAAATTTTTAAGCCAATTCCTGCACAAAAAGTATGATGTAAATTTTTTTTCGAAACAAATCAGACTTGATGCTATTTTTCACGTTCTACGGTCCTACTTCCAGAAAAGCAACGACACTACAAAGAAAACTTGTAGCCTTTCATAGTTTCTAATTAATTGATATCATTAACGTGATAAAGTTTATGATGATTTTATGCTGATTTTAAAAATTTTTAATTTTAATACTTATAATATGATGTATTATTATCCGCCAGTAGGTTGACCAACGGCATACATCTCAATAACCTTTTGTGACCTTCTATATGAGAATTGCTCTACTAATTGTCTGCCCTGGTCAGCCCACGAGCGCCTTCCCAATGCGCAATCCTGAAAGAGTTTTGCCACTTGTTCACCATCGATGGGGGGTTACTCTCTATTGCGATGCGAAAGCTAAATACGTTGAGATGTCAATATGCTACTCTCTATTACTTTCGCAAAACTTTTCGCATTGTAAAAGAAAATTTGGCATAGAGCGATAGTAATGAAATATCACAATTTTTAATATAATAAAAAACATCGTTTAAAAAAAAGTGAAGTATAACAGTTTTTTTTTTTAATAAAATAAAGCGATGATTTCTGAGCGTTATGGTTTGATAAGGAAAACGACAGTGTAGAACGAATTTTTTTTATTATTAAATATTTATTTATACATATGTTTATTGAATTACATCTATAATTTTTTCCTCAGCGCCTTATAATAGTTATTTAAACCATAAACTGGTAGGATATTTTTACATACATACATATATACTGAAATTGTTGAGTAGGTTATAGGCAAATTATACACAATCTTTAGCGCCCTATTTTGGAAACGTTGAAGAGATTTTATCCCAATCCACTGCCTTGCGGAACTCCATATTCCACATTACCAAGAAAACTTTTTGCGTTGTTTACTTGAAGATACTGTTTTCTGTAGGTGAAATAACTTTTGAATAGTAAAAGCTCACGGCCTTGGTTACCATAACATGATTAATTTTGCAATAAAATTTGGTGATCTACTAAATCAAAAGCCTTTAAAAAATCAAAGACGAGTCTTAAGAGATAGGTCTTTAAATGATCGCATGTAAGAAAAAAAAATCTATAGCAGAATATGTTCTCAAATACATATAGCTTTATTTAAGCTTTGACAAAATTTCGGTTTGAATAAAGAGACATTTCTGTATGTGCTAAACGCTATTCAACAAGAGCTAAAAGTTTCAAGGAATTTCGATCGAATTGGAGAATCGTTTTTAAGTCAATCTCAAACTACTGACTTTAAAAAGCACGCTAGAAATTGTATCTTTATTTATAAACAATATAATACAGTTTGGAAAAGAAATTTATCAAAAATTATTGAAAAAAAAACTATTAAAAACAAATTTGAAAGTGATTGACAAAACGACTATAGCACACACATCACACCTTTAGCGTTTTGAAATCGGGTTTGTTCTAAATCGTTTGTTGACTTACCTGAATAAATACTACATTTTAATAAATTACATTTAAAACTTTGTAATATTTTATTTTAACTATAATTGCACAAAAAATAATTATTTTGATATCATTGAACAGGGAAAAAATCCACTAAAATGTTGAACTGCCGTTGTTTTATTCGCAATTTTTTTGTTTTTTCCTTAAAAATAACGATTTCAATATTAAATTATTACTGAATGCGGTGATACCAGACTTGCGAAAGGGAAAATAATAGATGCGAAAAGCAAATGCGCAAACGGGTTAGAGAGTACCAATCGTTCGATTTCCTGCCATTTTTCTTTCGCATGTCAAAAGAGAGTAACACCCCCCGTATAGGAATCGTACGGTCTGTCATTGAACACACGACTGTACGATACGGAATACTTCACCGGCTTCCACCCCTGACACGATTTGCATCCCCAAAGCACATTTCTTGACAAAGATGTGCATGGTGGATAGTTCCAATGGCTGCAATTGGACAGCTACGCTAGCTAATCAAGCCTGTCTCTGAAAACTGTCCATCCGCCCCCTGGTGACTTTTAAGGCCAACGAAAAAAAGATATATATGTAAGAATCGGCTTGATAATCATAGTATACATCTAGTAAATCATTATAAAGCCTACGCCCATGTCTTAACGAAAGGCTACGGCAGCCCCACATGGACTTCGTTGCCTTTCTAACTTCCACAGCGAGGTAGGAGTTCCAGTGTAATCTCCTATCTAGCACAACTCTCAGATATTTGATCTCGCTGGAATATTCAATAGCCGCCCTAACAACAGGAATTGCACTAACGTTAAACTTTAATCTATTAGTAAAAGGGACTATGACCGTCTGGCTGGGGTTTTTAAATAATCTTTCAGTATGACACCAGTCTGATATATAATTCAGAGCCTGGTTCAATATATCGAATACCACTCCGTTTAAATTGCCCGTAACTATTACCAAAGATTGTCAGCATATCCTATTGTCGTGAAAGTGAAAAAATCACTCAACTTTGAGGATAGCTGTTCTTGGGCCTCACTTAAACAGACTCGGTTGGCAAAGACGATCCTATCCCTCACATCGACCTAACCCACCCTACAGGCAAGAAGAGCCCGTTATAAAGTGTGTAAATAAACGAATTTTTGTTATTAACAGAAACAAGTAAGAGTGCTATATTCGGCTGTGCCGAATCTTAGATACCCTTCACTGGCTCCCTTTATTTCTGAAATTCGCCTGAATTGCCGGATAGTCGTTTAGTAGTGCCGAATTTTTACTTAATAGTTGGATCTGGTCCAAAGGACCAGACCTTTTCGATCAATATATAACTTCAAACAGCCAAGTCATCATGCAAACCAAATTTCACCGTAAAGCTACCAAAAACGAATATTGTGATGCATTTGTGGCTTACGCCATTCTTGCGTGATCAGATCTTTCAAACAGAGGCTTACACTTATATGATTATAGACCAACATACATACATATAGAGTATATTAATAATGCATATGTACATAAATAATTAAATTTCAATACGTAGAATTAGAGGAATACACTTATTTTCAAAACTATTGTTTTCTTCCGGCCATATGCTTGTTTTTATTTTTCATTTCTGTATATTTCTATTGAATATATTTTTACAATATATTGGAAACTAAATCACATTGGACGAATGATCTCAATTTTTTAGAAGAATTTTTATGCACCAAACATGCGCTTTTCATTTCAAATGGAAATACGAAGCAACGAAAAAAAAATTTATTTTCTTTACACATCCTTCCTTACGTTAAATTAGGCACAACTGTTGTTCCTTTAGATGAGCTATGAATGTTTGTTTTCTAAATTAAAAAAAAAAAATTTTTGACTTTTTTCCAATTAATGTGTTTCAAAATTATTAATTTCTATAACCAGTAAAAAAAGGAAACGCAAGTTCTGAGGGACACCTATGATTCGAACTCATTCAAAGAAATTTGCTGCTCTACAACTTGCTCTTTGCTAGCTCATCCATCGACCTCATTAAATTCCAAGTCATTAAATCAGAGAAAGGCCTAAAGAATTTTTTCAGTAGCCCATATGTATACATGTATGTACACAAAATAATAAAACAACAAAGTTATGAACATAAAGAATGCCATAAGCTCCCTATAGGAGTGAGCGAAACAATATATGTATATGTTTATAGATAAGAATGTAAATCAGAGACCGCAAAACACCGCACAAGTGCGAATGCTATTACACTAATAAAGAGGGCATGCGGCCATAATTTAAATTTTTTTGAATAAAAACATTAGTCTTCAGTGATTATTGAAGCAATTGGGTTGTGTATTCGCATGTTACTTGAAAACCAAGGCTGCCACTTTATTATTATTTATAGATATGAGCAGATTGTGTAGTAGTTTTTTACTAGACTCTGCAATGTTGAATGAATAAGAAAAAGAATTTTTGTTTGCCGAAAATTACTTCGGTAAATCTGAAAGCTTAGTATGCCAACGCACGGAACAAATTAGTGCATTCATTTATTCTAATATTAAAACTAGAATAATAAACTGTAAATATTTTTCTATTTGTGTAGATGAGTGCACTGATATTAATGACAGTATATTTTTCTTCAGCGTTTTTTTTTAATGGAAATAAGAAGGCAACACTTAAAAAATATAAATATTATACACTTAGTTGCAAAACTCTACATACGATTTAATTTCTTCAATAAATTTTAATTTTTCAGAGAAATACAAAAAAGTTGTTAAACTTTTTTATTTCATAGGATTAACGATCTTTACAGAAAATAAAAAATAAAAATTCACGCTGTTTAATATTATAGAATGAAAAAAATAATAAATTTTATAAAAGCAAAAGTCTACATATGATACATTATAAAAACTTTGGGGTGACTTAGAAAATATTCAATGGATTGTATGGTCTTTTTTGCATCTTAAACTTCTTTAAGCCTTTTAGGCATCGAAAAAAATGATTTTTTTGTTATTTCGGGGAAATATTTCCCTTTCGTCTCTTAAAATCATTATCAAGTGAGAAGTGGAGGAAGTTATTCTATATCTAAGGTTCTGTTTTAAATAAATTAATAAATGTGCCCTGTTAAATACTTACAAGTAAGAATTTTCAAAAATTTTACTTCACATATAAAATAACGATCAGATTAAATGCAATTTCGAAATCATATGTAGAGTTTTGTGACTAAGTGTGTATTGTATTTCTTTTTTTCTAGCTTTGCTGTCCCTTTCTATTGATAGATTTATAGTAATTAATGAAAAATAAATTTAGTGTCATACGGGCTTTAATAACAATTATTATTCATACGAGTATATATCAAAAGTGGGAATTTTTTGGGTATTTTTATTACTTTTTTTTAAAATACTGGCAGCATTACTGAAATGAGGGAGAAATAATCACGCTCAAAGACAAACAACAAAAACAAGCATTAAATGTGAATGCTTGAGCCAGAAGCCACACCACATTTTTTTTTGCTTATTAATGGCGCAAAATGAAAGAACGGTAAACATCAGTGTAGAAAATAATATTTCATTTTATGAAACTGACATAACAAGCATAAATGTAGAACTTGATTTTTCGTTGATAAAATTTTTAATTCAAATTTGCAAACATTGGCACAGTTTACTGAATGATATTTCTTTTATTATTATTATATAAATTTTATTATAAATTATGTAAAATCGGAAAATTTTTAATACATTATGTGCTTAAAATTTTGAAAAAATCAAATTTTTTAAAAGTCACACTTTTAAAATTGTTACTATTTTGCAAAATAAACAAATTTCCAGTTCAGTGCGAACTTCATTGTTATAAATTTTTTTAAAACCAAAATTATGTTGTGATTTAATTTTAATGAAAAGCCGTCGATTTCTTTACCCGTGACTGTAAAATTATTTCATTTATTGCGTCTCAAAATATTTTTCAGCATTTCAGTAGTAAGCATGTAGCATTCGCTTTAAAATGGTACATTTTGTTTTTTTCTTAATAAACCAAAAAAAAATTTAAATTTGAAGAGCAGTGTTGTCGGGAAATAATGATGAGATAAATTGATATCAAATTAGAATTATTTGTTACAATTTCCGAAAGGCAATGTTAAATCTAGTAGTGATTATGGTAAAATCGAAACAATGTTGAATGTGAGTTTTTATTAGTGAAATGCAAAAGGGCAAATCTTTAAATTTTATACCTTTACAGGAGAAAGAAAAAATTAATAAAATAAGAAATATTGTGATTATTCATAAACATGATTTTTTCACAATAAGAATTTTTCTTATTCTTCAGACAGATTTGTTTTATTTAGTAAAAATAAACTATTTGCGGAATCTTCTACTTCCATAAAATAGAAGTAATATTTGAGTACTTCATTTAAATGTATCAAATACTTACAGCACAAAATGGTGTAAGCCTCTGTTTGAAAGATCCGATTACGCAAGAATAGTGTAAGCCACAAATACATCATAATATTCTTTTTTGGTAGCTGTACAGCAAAGAAGACACTATTATTGTTCAAAAAACGTACGGCCTAAGTAACTTTTTTTCGTCGTACAAATTTGAGACGCTTATTTGTTTCTGGTAAAAATTATGCCAAAACGCATTTTCGATTTTATTTGAGGCTTCTTCTTTAATGCAACAATTTCTTACTGCCGAATTCATTTAAATTTATTTATATTTTAGTTCATTTCATTCATTAAAGAATTAATAAATAAATTTCCATGAAAAATCAGTTATTATACATTTTTTACATCCAAAAAAAAAAGTTTATGAATTTAAATTGAATAATAATTCATAAAGCAGCAGACAATTCTGTAATTTGAAAGTTTGGCATATTTAGGTTGCTCAGTTGGCGTATTTTAGTTTTGAATAGTTAGCATCTCGATACCACGTATTTATTTGAACATATTTTTAAAATAAAAACTCACATTCAAGGCCATTTGCTCGCATACATAATCCGCCATTGTAGCAATTTCAGCATTTTCACTGTTAGATTTAATATTTTCTTTCGTTAAGCCGATGCGACACGTATTAATATCCGCGGCAATATTTGTATTAGTGTGCGTTAGTGTCAAAAAACAGTCACACATAGACGTAAGACGTAAGAAAACATTCGACCTTTTGTGAAATTTTGTAAAATGTTTTTTATCAGAAATTGTAAAAATAAAATTAATAACACTAATTATTTTAAGCCTAAGGTCTTTTTATATATTTTATATTTATTTCAATATTTCGCTACTCCTTTGTGTAGCTTCTTCAGGAAAATTGGTTTTTGTTTATAATATATATAATTAGTTTATAAAATAATTAGTGTTATTAATATAAAAAAAAAAAAAAAAAAAAAAAAAAAAAACTAGAAAAATTAAAAAATAAAATTAAATTTAAAATTAAAAAATTAATATATAAATAAAATTAAAATTATTATAAATTTTTTTGGTGTAGCGAAGAACAATTAAGTCTTTCCTATTACTTATTTTAACAATCATACCAATCAATTCAATTCAACTTGTCTCAGTTTTTTGTTTTTTCTTTACATGTAAAATTTTAAATATATATAAATAAAAATCGGATAATCATCTGTATGTCCTCTATCCCAACATTATTTTGTGGCAACACTGTTCGTCAAAATAAGATTTTTTTTTTGCATACTGAAATGCTAAAAAAGCAATGCTACTACTCTTTCGCATGAATGTACGTACATATTTATAAAATTAGCAAAAAAGAATGAGGAGGTTTGGCTTCTAAAAAATTGTTTATAAAAACTGGCACCATGAGTTTATGAGTGCTAAGAATGTATTTGTTTCATCAGACTCCGTATACATATATGGTAAAATTTCTTTAGATGTATTGCTAAAAAGGGTCGTTACACGACTTGTGTTAGTGTATTTGATAGTATTAGTGGGAAAATTGTGGTATGATTTACTCTAGATAAGTTATAACAAACTCAGCGGTCTTGCTGGGTGAGGTGACTGAGTATATGGATGGCGTTTTGGTGAAGTCTGATGGTGGTTCGAATCATGTTATGGTATGTAAGTAAGAAGTATGTTTTAATTTAAATATTGTTTCTTCTATTAGTCTATTTCATAATATATAATGCATATTTCATAAGGAAATCGCGTGCTTTTTGTTTTTTTTTTGCATATTTTGAACATATTTGGGGCTACTTAGCGGGTCCATATAGTATTTAAAGTAAGTAGTCCACCTAGTTACATACAAGGACTAAATTTTATTAAAATCGCTCCATCCGTTTCGAAGTTATGGACAATTTTGTACTAAAATTTCAACAAAAAAAACCAAGTTGGTCGTGGATCTGCGGCTGTAGCTCGGAAACTATTCAACCGATTTGCCCAAATTTCAATAGGAAGAGATTCAGGTATACTACTGACGGATTGACACAAAATGAATTTTATAAGATGATTAATTTGGCCACAAACGCCGTTTCAAGAAACACAAACACAGACAGACGGACAGGCGGACACGGCTCTATCAACTTCTCTATTCATAACCTTTCTGAAAATATATAAGGTTTTCTTCTGAGACGAATATTAAAAAAGTTTCACACGGAATGACAAACTTATATATACCCTTTACACTAAAAGTGAAGGGTATAAAAATTAGTTTCAGTACCGTGTCAATTTAAAATGTACATATGTATGTGTTGCGTACATGATCTAAATATATAAGGTCTGCTTGATATTGAATGACAGCTGCAATTTTTTTTTAATTTGACGTCATCGTCGGGAAATTTTTTGTTGTGGTTAAATGGAAATTTAAAAGCTAGTGATTAAAATTATTATTACATATTTATTAAGAAAATTAAAGGATTATTTTATTGACAATTAATTAAAAATAAATGTGAACTGAGTTAGAGCAAAAAAAAAAGAGTTTTTAATAAACAATTTGTGTAGAAAGTGATAAAATTTATTTGGACAATGAAATACTGTGTGGTAAAAGATTGTAAAAGCTCGAAGCAGGATGATAAAAATCTAAAATATTTTACGTTTCCAAAAGATCCAGAAATAAAGAAAGTGTGGATCAATGCATGCGGTAAAAAAAATGTTAATTGGAAATCTGGAACAATTTGTTCTAGACATTTTACGAATAATGATTGCCGTTTAAAGGATATATTATTGAACACGCCAATAAGAAAAAGATTGTTAGATGCGAAGGCTGTCCCATCTTTAAATATCCATGTAAACAGCATTTTACCAGCCGAAAGATCGAAACGATATGTAAAAAGAGCAAACAAACAAATTGTAAAGGAAGGAATTGGTGAATTTGATTTAAAGTAAATACAATTTTTTTAAAATCCACTTTTTTTAATGAAATAATATTTACAATTATTTATAGTCTGCAGAAATTACAAGAAGAAATTATTGAAAATATTGAAAATGAAAATCCAAATAAGTCAGTTGCAGTTCAAACCCTGCCAAGAATTTATGGGAAACATATTAAAATTAGAAAGTATATTTAAGGAAATTAATAATAATACTTTAAGTTTTCGAAATAATTATTTAAAATACCATAACATTAAATGTGATAAGATAGATGTGCCTGAAAATGTAAAGTCGTTATTTTTTAAAAGTCGTTTATATTTTAGAATAAGAAATTTAAACAAAATATTAATACAAGAAAAAAATGAAAAAAGAAAATTAAAAAAGCCTATAACATAACAATTTAATTTGTTTTATTTATTTTACCTTTAAAATTGCAAAATATTTCAAAAAAAAAACAAACCCCATACATATTAAAAACAAATCTCGACGGTGACGTCACAGTAAAAATAATTTGAACTGTCAAGCAGACCTTATATATATAGATCATGTGTTGTGTATATGAAAATCAGAACTATTCGTTAGTTAGTTGGTTCGCTGTTAATTTAAATAAGGAAAACCCGTAACGGTTTGGGGTGCTCTTCAAGAATCCATTGACGCAATTGCGGATGGTATAAAACGGATATGTCAATATCTCGATGATTTTATTGTAGTTACGCCAACTCGTAAAGAAAACAGAGGCTATAAAAGATGTATTTTACCGATTTAAGAAATTTCGATATATAGGATAAGAAAAATATTCAATCCAGAAGAATAAAAAAAACCAATTCTCATGGCCTGAAAATATTTATGTATGCGTTGCTATTGAACAGTTTAAAGAAATTCAGAAACAATTCCATATCACCACCTAATAATCTCATAGCTCTTCACCATATAATTCTGAAAGTCATCCGCCATTACATAATGGATCAAGCATTGTTCCAGAAACCGTACCACCATTAGATGTAACAGCGCGTTCTACCAAATAGCAAAGAGAAGCAACCTCTGGTCTAAGACGGTCCAACCACAAGAAGCATCCTCTAGTAAGAACTCCTGACTATCAACTTTTTAAAAGGAGCAAAGATGCTGGTAGCTCCTACCCTGCTGTGCGTAGTATATTCCACATTCGAATTTTCTCTGTAATGCTTCCTTCCAAATCGACCACAAATGAATGCGGTCTTACTGATAAACTCGTTGTGTTCGTTAATGACCGGGTTTCGAGAACAAGTTCCCTGATTTCATTAGAACACATCACATTATATTAACGATAGAACAACGAAACGCAGCACTTTGGACAAGCATCATCATTTTAATTTATAGTGAAGTATTATTTGGTTATTAGAGTGGGGCCATTAGTATGGAAGGAAAAAAATCTTAATGGGCGCTTCGCGTTTCTGATTCTTGGGATTGTACTAAGCAGAAAAGTCCACTAGACCATACGTCTATGGTGAAAATCGAGCTGGCGCATTTTAACTTGATCAGACTTGTCACGTTTTTTTGGATATTTTGGCCTATAACAGCCAAACCATTGAGATTTTCGATCCAATACTAAGACAAAAATTGTAGCCAAGACAATAGTTAAGAACTCTCTAGTACATCGCAAAAGCATTGGAACGCTCCTTCAGGCAGTTTTGGCCTTGTGAAAGTGCAAATTTTTCGTGAAAATATTGATAAATTACCATTTTCAGTTGTTCCTAGCGCAAAATCATAAAAATGTTCTATTTCTTACTTTTTATTCTATTTTTTTTATTTCTTAGTTTTAATTCTTCTATTGTTTTCAGTTCATTTGATGAATTTTTGTTAGTTTACTGTAAAAAAACATATTTTTGGATAAAAAAAGTGGCGAAGGCATAATAACTGGTCACTGAACAATACCGGCTTCAGCTGATAGCAATCCACAATCACATCAGAACGCCCTCCTTCGTCGGTATTGTGTAGCACCGGCGAAGTAAAATAATAATGAAAAAAATGGCTACTAAACCGAAGCTTCAGCACTGCTACGAGTATAAAAACGAAAGAACGTGCGAAAACTGAGCTGCAAAATAATTAATTAAGCTTCACCTCCTGTCGTTTCTCCTACTATACCTTTCCTATAGTTCCCAGCACAATGCTTCGCATGTGTAGGAGTCATCTCCTGAGTGTTGGTCCTAGATAAAAAAAAAATACCAAAACAGACCTGGGTTCAACCCCAGCTTCAGACTAAAATCATAAAAAAAAACATCTCGCATTTTTCTGATATGTTAATGTGTATTTGTGTGTCAGTTGTTGTCGAAAGATTTCAGTGGCGAAGGCATAGTCACTGGTCACTGAACAATACCGGCTTCAGCTGATAGCAATCCACAATCATATTAGAACGCCCTCCTTCGTCGGTATTGTGTAGCACTAAAGGCCACTAAACCGAAGCCGCCCGCGGGCTCCCAATCTGACCAAGAAGGGTTTTCTTACACAAAATTTGGGTAAAAGAGAGACGTTTTTTAGAGAGTAATAATATTCTTCTTCATGCACGAAACCGCCGTACTTTTTCTTCGGGCTACTTTGGGCGAGAAGAACAAGCAATCAGCTGGTTTATAAGTAAACAATAATGAAGTAAAATTAAAAGTTTCCCAAAAATGCAATGAACAAATAATAGTTAATTTCATTTCATGATTGAGTTAAAAATTATTTGGGGTTTCTTTAATTAACATGTATAAGCCAAATTATTGTGTTTTTATGGATGTATGAATGTGTGTATATTTGTAATTGTTCATGGTCATATATATTAGGTCTGTTCCTGGTGCATAACAAAATTACCCGAACTCTCGCAAATTTATTTTTTTATATATGATTCTAATTTTAAAATTGTGCTTTTTTCCGAACAAAATTTGTGAATGTATTATTACATACAGTATTTTTTTATATAAAAGCAAACTCAAAAATAGAATTGTAGTGCATTAAAGTTTGTCAAAATTGGAAACTGAAAAGTCCCAGTTTTACGATTTTAAAATATTACATAAAAGGTGAATAAGGTTTCCTGTTGTGCTAAAAAACCTATAGTCAAGTGGATTATTTTTGGCATTCTATTATTTGCAGTACAAAATTGTAAATTACTATCACAAAATAACTATTTGTGTTTGTAACATAAATAAACAGGAAAAAATAATATGTGGCGAGTAATATATATGTAGGCGTGTGCGTAGTTATTTTTACTCCAGAATGACGTCTCGAGTGATATACATACATATATAAGATATACTTTGATAGAGTAGATGCGCTAGAAGACAATGATGACGGCATTATTGACCCCAACTTTCAAGTAACACCACATGACGAAGAAGAAATCGTTGAGTATTTTTTTGAAAGCAATGATCCTATTTTGGACCCCTCATCTTCAGACCATACAGAAGAAGTAACTCAGTTAGCTTCGACAATGGCAAAGCAACAAAAGGCGCAATTGAGATGGCACAAAAAAAAATTTTTGTACTTAGCCAGCAACAATTACAGTTTACGGGAAATACTTCACTACCAACAAACTTATTAGACCTAGATTTACATTGACTTTTTTTATTTTTGCCCCAAATGCTGATAGGCATATAGTAGACAAATTAAGTGAAACAATAGAGAAACGTCTTTGTGTTGATGAGCAATTTTCTCCACTCCAGCAAGAAATAGTTTGAAAAAGAGCAATTCCGCAAAAACCTCATAAATGGGGTTCTAAAATATATGTTGTGTTGTATGTGAACCTGAAACAGGAGCTGAAACCCCTGTTCTTAACAAAAAGCCAACGATTTAGGGGCATCATCAAGTGTAGTCATAAAAATGTCAAGAATCATACGAAGACACCAAAACTATAGACTAATTATTGTCACATTCATCCCCATGTGCCATCCGACAAGCCACCATTCCCTAATTGGCCGACTAACGCAACGACGTCAGGGAAGGTAAGACCCCTGACTTCCGGAGGAGGGATTGACAATAAAAATTCCATTTCCTTTGAAACAACAAAAAAAAAACAAAACAAGCAGAATTGACACCATTAGGAAGGGAAGTGCAATAAATTTCGGACAGACGTACATACAGTCAATTGGGCTGCGATATATTGGAGACAACAGGTCTTACATCTGTCCCCCTCTAGCCACCCGCCACGCCTTGGTAACACTTTCTCAATTCGCATGTTACCCTTCTGATTATTGATTTGGTCACTTCAACACATACTTACATTGCACACCTTACCAGAATACTTAGCCAGACATCTCTTAGATGCCCACTCACTACAAATACATTAAAAAGATATCTTCTTCACTTAAACTTATAAACGCCTATATGTATATTATTTAAATAGTAGCACTTAAATATACTCCTTTTTCTTAAATTAAAATGCTAAGGGTTAACAAAAAAATCTTATAATTAATCGATAACAAATAATTTTATCTATCCCAAAAATACCCGTATTTATCCTGTAATCTAAACCTTAACAGGTTTAAAATGTGGGTATTTAGTTAATGGTTTGAAATAACTTTGAAATAAAATTGGTGATGAGTGGACTCACCCGGTTCTGGCGCCTTAGCTTACCAGATACCCAACAGCCACAAATTCTCTCGGATACCTTCCACAAAGAATAGGATCCTTAAGCACTGTACCCACAATTCTATTGGCGGATCCCCCAGAGTTTCAGTTCCTGGACAGGCTTCAAGTCCAAAAAACTTCCTCCGTATAAATTTTACTCCTTATTTCAATATCCTTCTTTTTTCCTTTTTATTATAACACACCGCGGTCTATCACTTTAATATCTTTTTCCTCCTTTTTTTTTCTTTAATTTTTATTTATTATTTTAATAATCTTGTGCATTCAAAGTCAACCGCGGTCTCACTTTCAAAAATCTTTTTTCTTTTTCAAATTTTTTCATTTCCTCCCCGTCACCGCATATTACCTTTTCCCGTTTTTCGTAATTCACCTCACCTCAAGTCTAGGCGCCTTTTCTCTTCTAACCTATTTAAAACTCCATCCATCATCATAATCTCCTTCTCATACCTCTTCAAAAAAATTTTACCTAAAAAATCAGAACTGTAGCGGTTCTCTCGAGTTCATCGAACCCTCGGTCGCTCATGTTGTTCGCTTTGCAGTTAAATACCCATATACACCGATGCAAATATCAACAGTATGATCGCGAAGGTGAGTGACCCATGTCATCGTGGCCTTGAACTCTTTGAACCAATCATAAGTGATTTGTATATGAATGAGGTAATAGGTCACCAAAAAAATAGCAAGTGATCATCAATAATAAAAGTGTGTTGTTTACTTCTTGCATTATCTTTTACCTCATTCGTATGTTATCACCCCCTATTCCGTTTCCCTGCTCTCTCACCACAGAGCTTTTAACTGCATGCAAAGTTGACATAACGATTTCAAAAAAACTAATTACCATGAGTAATAACAACAATAGACAAAAATAATACTAGCAAACCACACCCTACATTATTTTACTTCATTGCAGTTTCTAGAGTATTTAGCTAAGCAGAGCATATTTAGTCTTGGAACGGCGCGACAAAACCGATTGGAAAATGCCAATTGGCAAAAAAGAAAGAATGTATTCTACCGAATATGTTGTTGACTACAATGATATTGCGAATGTCATATGGAAAGACAACAAAGCTGTAGTCCTCTTGTCAATTTTTACTGGTGAGTTGCCAAAGACCAAAATTAGAAGATATAACAAGACAAACAAAAAATATTTGCAAATTGATCGCCCTTGTTGGAGAGTATAATCGACATATGGTAGACGTCGACAGCTTTATGAGAAGATACAAAATACGGGTACGCAGAAAAAGATGTCAAGTTCGGATGTTTTATCATTTACTTGACCTAACTATGCCAAACTGTTGGCTGCTATACCGTAAAGGTAGAACAATCAAAAACATCGGAGGTAAACATATGTCTTCAGCATATTTTGGACTTTGTGAAACATTATGCAAGCTTGGTTTAAAGCCTAATATAAACAAGAAAATGCTCTTCAAGAAAGAAGACATAAGAGTCCAGCACAACATGTACCGCCAATGGCAGTAAGGCATGATCAAATAGAGCACTAGCCGATTTGGGCTGAAAAGAGAGTACGCTGCAAATTTCCCCAGTGCACAGCCGTATCGGAAAAAAATGTGACTTCGCTTTGTGCTACAATAATTTAAAATTATTTCATACTATTTAACACTTTTTCGAACTTTTAACTCAATGTTACAGAAATGCCACAATCCTTGAAAACATAAACAAAAATTTTAAAATATTTTTTTTTAAATTCTGAAAAATATATATTTGTTTTTATTACATAAGTCAACGTTATTTTGCAAAAATTTGGATTTTTATGAGCATGAGTTAAGCTAAACCGAAAACAAATCGTTTTTTTATTCTTGTTATAAAATGTGTAAAAAACAGAAACCCTATCAATATGGGTTTCATATTAACCACCATTACAACTTCATCATCAGCATAATATTATCAAGCTATAAATAAAATGTATAACATATTATTAAAAAAGAATAAGAAATAGAGGAGTAAAAATGCTTTGAGCACATCATACAGAACTATTTGTCAGTCCTTACAATTTAATTGCACAATAACTTATATAATTAAAAACTAGTAATATTAAAAAAAATATCGGCAAAAATATCCCACTGTGGCAGGAAAAATTATGATTCTAAAATTGCCTTTCTCTTATGTCGGAAAACTATTAATGTTAAATTAGCTATCGGAAATAAAATGCATAATCTTTCATACATTCCTACAAACTCGTATATCGGTGGTCTCATAACTGTAACTTTATAGGATAAGGAAAAAACAGAAACTGTTATTACTACAATGAAATTATCAGAATGAAATGCTTGTAAAACAGTCATTTTTGAGGTTACTGCACTTAATTTTCGTGAAAAGGTGTATTTGTGAGAAATTAAATGGAATCACTTAAAAAAGGTAAATTTCGATACTAAAATGTTTACTCAATAAACTTCTTTAATTGAAATTCTTATTTTTTTTTATAATTTCTTGTTAATAAGGCTTTTTGTTTTATTTTCAAGTTTTTGTTGTTTAAATTTTAATTTATACTAAAATTAATCTTAATCATATTTTTTTAATAAAATATTTTGTGGTTAATGCTTATTTGCTTTGACAATATTTAGGTTTTTTTCTTGTTTCTAACGCAGATTATTTTTAATATTACATAAATATTTACACATATACAATGTATACAACTAACTAATTATGGTTTCTACAAATAATTTATTTATAAATAAATTAACTTCAATGTATGAATGTGTGATACTTTTATACATCTTTTTATTACTTTGTATTAAGAGTAGTATAATCAGATTTGGAATTTTTTTTTTAATTAAATTTTATAAATTTTTAAAACTACTGTTACTATTAAAGTTACATATATTTACATTTCGATACATTTTTAAAATTTTTTACTTATAGCAATAAAATATCTTTTGTTTCTTAAAATTTTACTAAACTTTACTAAAATTAATTTGTTTGATGTTTTCTTTTTTTACTTTGATGCAACTTTAAAGGGGAAATTTTTACATGAGAAAACTTCTATTTCTTTGCTTATTTTTCAGCTATGAAAACATATGATATATACTATTTAATAGACTTGCTGCTCTATTCGTTAATATTATACATACATAGATACAAACATAAATAGTAGCATAGTATGCCTTTGTCTATAGTGATATACAGAAAAATGTTATTTGTTACAGTGAATTTAAAACATTGTAACTTAGTTACAAAATTTCTTATTGCGATTGTGTTATGTGATAAGTAGATCATCACTTAATCTAATTAGTTTACAATTATTTATATTTATATATTGGATAATTAGGAAACATTTCATCTCTGCTGTGATAACAACCGATATTTGCTCATCTAAAGAATGCAGGTTCAATTCCCTACAAGTGGAATTTAGACTTAGAAAAAATATTGATCTGGGATTCTTTTCAATGCATCACTATGCCTGAACCAATACATGCATGTTTATTTTGTGATGCTCTTTGACTGTACTAAGAGCATTTTATCATGAATAATGATTGTACTACTTTTCCAGTTCATGAGCCGAAGTTATAAATTTAAATTTGCTGTATTTCAATGAAGATTTTACGAATAATCTGCTAGTCTGATGCAGAGACTGCAGTAAAGCATTTGCCAACAGACCTATATTTCAATATTATGCAGTTGAAATTAAAATTTTTTTTATAAATATAGTCTTGAAAAAAAAAAATATATTTCAAATTGTAGGAGATGAAATATCCGTCTGCAAGAAATAACTTACATTTTATTTTACTTGTTAATGAGAACTATTTAATGGATTGTTTGGACCGCAATTGGGTCTTATCACTAACCACAAAATGATGAACAAGTACTTAATGGTGAGCGTTCTTATCATAGAGATCTTTAAATATTCTTATCAATGTATTCCTCCTCTGCTTATCATCATCTAACTTCACAGTTTTTTTGCAAAGCAATTATACTGCTACTACCAGTACCACTGTTGCTGTTACTGCTGGTGTTGTTCGTATTGTTGATGTTATTGTTTTGATTAGTAGTGTTGCTGCTATTTCCAGTACTTATTAGACTTTGATGATTTACGCTTATTAGAGAATTTGAGTTGGAATTACTAAGTCGACTGTGGCTACTCAATGCTGATGAGGATTGGCTGTTGCTGTTATCGTTGCAATTACGTGATACCATAGTCGTGGTTGGTGTAACTACTTGAGAATGTACTGATTCGGAAATACAGGGCACGGATATATCGTTCAAAGAGCTGGCAGTATTAGATGAATCATGAATATCGTTGCTTTTGCTAGAGTCAATAACAAGACAAGGGGAGGGGGTACTGCAATCTTTAGCAGCATCTGATACTGTTTCTGTCATTGTAGGAGGTTCAGCTGCATCTACATCACCACCACATTGATTTGAAAATGTAGCACCATGCGATGACGTCATTCCAATACGTGCCTTTGCGTGTTCAGAATACTTCTCAAGATCATTTATAAACACTGGCATTGCAACCGCGTTGCTGCAACTTTTGCTGGAATTTGGATTGGATAACTCTTCAGTGCTTATTGTTAAAATTGTTTTTTTATCTTTTTTACGTTTCTTATCACCTATCACATAACCACCACCTTCTGAAACACGTGCCAATTTGAGTCGAATAGGTGCAGATGGGCCTTCTGGCGACAATGTAGTGATTGCAGTTGTGGGAGAAGATCTGCTTGTATCTGTAGCGCTTGTTTCTGCCTTTCGCTTATTAATTCTTAATATTAATTTGCGTGGTTCCCCGGGAGACGCACTTGTCGGCTGTTCGATTAATGTAGTTATCATACTGTTATTATTTGCAATGGTAAGAGAGTTACCGTTATCTTCAAAATCTTTAATTTTGTGTCGTTTTTTTTCTTTCTTTTCTTTTTTAGATTTTTTCTTCAAATATGTTTGTTCAGCGAGGGTTTTCGATGATAAACTAGAAGTTCGTTTTGTGCGTTCATCGTCATCTCCACCAAACTCTTGCATAACTTGGTCGCGGTAGTTCATAGAATCTCGCATAAGATCTTCCAATGTGGGGGTGTAGTTTGAAGTCAAACGTTTTTTCGGTGGACACGCAACAGATCTGCGGGCCACTTCATAGTTATTAAAACTACTCTCACAGTTACCCACTGTTGCTGTGGCGCTAGCATTTCCTTCAGTAAGACCTCGAATTTTTATTTTCAATTTTGGAGTAGGCTCATCTTCCACTCCTTCTAGCGTCTTACTTCTCCCACGTCTTTTGCCAGCACTGCAAGCAGCGCCTATTTTTCCTGAACTATTTTCCATACTTCCCGATGAGCAACCACTTCGCCTACGACCTTCAACTCCAGGATTTAATCCCGTAGCATCGCTAATATCACCTACAATTATATCAAGAGAGCGTAGCTCACGACTAGAATTCTTTTTGATACGTTTACTGCTGCTTGAGGCAGTAGAAAACTCTGCACCATATTCGTCCACTTCACTACATGCACTTTCAGTTTTTCTTGTAGTATCTATTACACTTGAAAGCAAATTTGAGTCTGTAGGAGGCACGCCGCATGAGGAATCATCTCCATGGTTATCTTTCTGTACTACGTACAAACTTAGTAGTTCCTTCTTACGCATTCGACGTGAATTTGTTCCGCTTCCACTTATGGAAGCACTAATAGTCGCGTTAGTAGAACCAATGGATTGGACATTACTTATACTGGATTGCACGCATGTTGACGTATGTGTGATAGTATTCGAATTGTTGTAAATATCTGGATAAGCTAAAGGTCCCTTGATCTTTAGTTTTAGTTGGTTACGTGAATCCGATAGTGAAGCCTTTGTTGTTAAAGTAGTGTCGGAGTCTATTGAAACATCCTCAGACGTTGTCTCCATTGACGTTTGCAAGTCTGTTACCAATTCTGTTGAGTTCATCGCTGTCGCAATAGCAGTCGTGTGGCAGGTTTTATTTGAGATAGCTACGCTTAGATTTTTTACGTCAGTGATTGAAGATGACGTTTGAGCGCTTGAAATGCTGCCAACTGATGTGGACGGCATATTTTCCGAATAAATTTGAATAAGATTATGGTTCGCAATGGTTACAGAATTCACGGTATTCGCTGTAACCAACGAAGAAGCCATGGAAAGTTGATGCTGCTTGGAACTAATTGAACTTGACGTTCCAGTCGCTCTTAAAGCTGATTGAAATTCACGTTCGTCGTCTTCATCAAACTCTGAAAGTGTTTGGTCAGCTGTACCTGAATCGAATGCTCCAAGTAAATTGTTGTTGTATGCTTCCTGAGACGCACTGGAATGTTGAGGTTCGAATCCTAAGTTGTAGGTTCGCATATCCACTGGACCTGGCAACATTGGTTGTACAATAGAATGGAGATTGGTCGTACTACCTTTTAGATTATTGTTGCAATTAGCTATTGACTCTGCTCCACTTGCAGATGTAACAGTTGTTACCGACGTTGTACCAGCAGTATGCCGAAGTTTACAAGATACGGCATTATAACTTGGACTGCGATACTTGAGATTATCCGCATTTTGGGCATTCCTGCAATCGAAAGACCGTCGACGGTCGCGAAGAGACTGCAGATTTTCCATTCCTGGTGCTGCCATTTCCTCTTCGTAACTGAATTCGAAGGGTGTCCCTACAAGATTGTCCGCACTGACATAGTCCGACATGGGAATTGGTAAAGGTATTAAGGCATTAGGAACACTACCTCGATTGCGTCCCCGTCCTCTTCCTCTACCTCGAGTTCCGCTTCCCGTACCACGAGGTGCTCTTTGCCGAGGTTTTCCAGCTAAAGTATGCGTCAGTGGGTCGTACTTTGAAGGTTTGCTCAACGTTGTATATTCCGCCAATGAAGGATGCCCTTGTTGCTGCTGTTGTTGCAGTTGCTTGCTTAACAATTCCATTTGCCTGGGGGATTTTCCAGGTGATTTGTGTTGCGTTACTTGTGGAGATTTATGTGAAGTTCGCGTTTGATTATAACGAGACGAAGAGCGATTTGGTTTCGATGGAGAGTCTTTAGTTGGTGTGCTATGATGTGAGGAGGTCTGTTGAGAGTTTGTTAACATATTTTCTGCACAATTTGCTAAATGTATGTTATTAAATGTTGTGCCAGTATTGCCATTATTAGGGGAAGTTAAATTATATTGATGAGGTCGCAACTGATGGTGATGTGGCGAACTGTGATCGACAAGCGTACCAGTACCTGTCACTCCAACTATGGCTGCTGTCAATGCAATATTGTGTGTTGAAGATGTAAATGCTGCACCACTGTATGGAACGGACGATGAGTTCGTACTATTAATCGCTGTGTTTGAATTATATAAATCCGGACGCGACTGCTGTGTATTTGCATTAGATCCAGTATTAACATTACTTCCTATACTAGATCCAGCAGGATACATTACATTTCCTCCACTTGTCGAACTTCCATCATTTGGAACAAATGGAATTTGATTAATATTAGATAAGGTTGAGGCCACATCATGAAACAAACCCACTGACCCATTGTACTGTTGCGTTCTAGTCTGTTGCGAAACGTTGGGTTGCTGTTGCTGCTGCGGTGCACTTTGCGAAGTGGGAGTAGTCGCTGTGGAATTATAACCTTGATTGTATATCATTGAATCTATTCCATTTGTAATAGAAGATTGCTGTTGTGTTTGTTGATTGAGTTGATTTTGCGCTTGTAGTGGATTTTGAAAAGATGAAGTTAATCCAAAATTGTTTATAGAATTAAAGAATGAGTTCTTCGTAATTGCATTGGAATTATTACCACTGGTGCTACTGGCATTGAGAACATTAGAATCAATCGAATGTTGTTGCGCTTGAACATGAGGCTCGTTAGGAATTTGATGTTGTTGTACTGGTGTTTGTTGCTGTTGCAAATCATTCGAGGGTTGATCATTAGATTCGGAAACTGAGCTTGGGGATGTTGATCTTCTGGCTGCTATTAAATCATTTTCATTCCATATACGGTTTGCTTGTATAGTGTATGGAGATTGCATTCTAGTGTTTTCGTCGAAATCGCAATCAACGACCAATTTACTACCAATCGAAACTGACGATGTAAAATCTTTCGAAGCCGCTGCGGCTGCATGTAGGTCAACAAAATCGGGGGTGGAATCCGCTGCTCTTTCCCGTGGAACATCATTGGAAGACATTGTGCTGTTTTGTTTTGGTTCAAACTCGTCTATAGTTGAAGTTTTATTAAGTGTAGGGGGTGCTTGACTTGCCAGCTCGTTTTGTATTAAGGAAGTTAATTCGGCAACGTTCGTTTGTTGAGCAGGTGTGTGTGGTTGCTGTTGCTGACTGTAGCTAGAATTGGGGGTTGTTCCTTGATGCGGATGATGTGGCGTTGTTGTGCGCTGCGAAGAATGCTGTTGCATGGGTGAAATTGATAACTCTGGCTGCGGTTGTTGAGCATGAGTGTGCATCGTTTGCACATTTCTTTCGATATATGTAGAAAGAACCAATGTACTGCTCATCGCAGAGATATTATCTGAAGTAGCACACGTATTTGATGCATCAGCTGCGGGGTTATGAGAAACAGCTCCATAAATATCTAAGCTACTATCTTTGCTCGATGCGATTCCAACATTTGGCGATGAACTACTCAACAAATTATGCCTATTTGTTGTCTGCTGTGATGTTTGACATGGCTGTGAACTTTCCATGTTATAATGACCAGTGCTGCTCCATTCCAGAGATGACAAAGCATTTTCCTTTTGAGCATGAATAATGTCTTCTGGATCGGCAGCATTGTGAAAAGGAAAAACGGATGGTATGGCCGGAGTAGGTGGAGGCAACATAAGATCCGGCTCTTTATGGTCATCTGCTCTATTACGTTTTTTACGCAATTTTTCCAAAAGGTTTCTTGTTGCTTGAAAGCTATCTTCCTCTGAAACGTCTTTTCTAATATTGCTGTCACTTGTCAGAAGATTGCTTAAGGTGTGGGAATGTTGATCTAATACATGTCCGACCGAATGACCACCAAATGGTGAGCTGTTTAATAATACATTAGGGAAACTAGGCATTTGTTGCCTATTTTCTTCCTGCTTCTTCTTAGCATTGTCTTCAAGATCTAGTATTGTATCTACGATAGGATGATGACCACTTTCAATAGACGTAGTCTGTGGTGTTATGCTTAATGAATCACACATTACTTTAGTATTAGACGGAGAAGTTGTAGGAAGGGGTGTTGATGAATGAAGTTTATTTTCTTCGTGTAAGGAATCGATAGTGAGTGCGTTTTCACTTGAATCGGCAGTGGGTTTGCCGGTAGACAACGGACATTTGTCTAATTGTGGAGAATTCAGTTCATGCGTAATTTGAACGTCTAAATTTTGCTTTGGGACAGATGTTTCATGTGACGAATTTGAATTTGAATCAAGATCGATAACTTCCAATGGCTCCGGAGCAATGACTGCCACACTCGGAGATTTTGATTCGACAAACTTTATATTTTCACACTTGGAAGCAGCCAAGTCCCTTTTGCGCTCTTCCTCTAATGCTCGAACAAGTTCCATCTCATTGAGAAGGTGTTGGGTGTGATGTGTATGTTCTTCTTCAGCTGAAATTGGAGGGCTTCGATGAGATTGAGACTTTGTATTATGTGTATTGTCCTGATCTTCATTGCTACAATTAGATTGATCGTCTTCACAACTCGAGCTTGAAGACGCTGTGGGTGACGGTATCATTTGCGCAGGGGGTAGATCGAGATTAATTGATAACTCATCTGGTTTTAATGAAGATGTATTTCCTCCAGAGGGTATACTAGATTGTATTAGTGCAGTAGTTAGTTCTTCATCAATATCCATCGGAACTTCAGAACATACATCAACACTAATTGAGTTAGGTTTGTCTACAAAACACATGTCATTATTACTCTTTTCATATGGAGGTTCTTTAATTTCTAATTTATCTATAGCATTATTTTCTTTCTTCTTACTATCGTCCTCGTTCATATAACTATTATTATCATCGTTCCTTAAGTTAGTTACGTTTGGTGTACTTGTTTCATCAAATGTTTCTTCAGATGTCGGATCTAATTCTACTGTAGAGTGAACAGATGGGGAAATCAACAATTTTCTTTCTTTTTCAGAATCTATACCTGTTGCTGTTATTTCATTGGATTTATTGAAATCGCCTTCTTTACTTTCATTTATGGGTTCATTTTCTTTAATTTGTTGTTCTTCATTACACTTGACTGGACATAAAACATGTGGAATGGATGTTGGAATCTCTTCAGCTTGAGAATCGGAAGTACTTCTCTTCTCGAATATTTTGAACTCATTGCCAAGGGAAGATTTCCTACGCGTTTGTACATTTGATTTACTAGGACTTTGTTCGTCACTGTTCGAGGAATTGCTCATATTTCGTTTCAATTGTTTTTGAGAAGACATCTTTGAAGATATCTTGGCGTCAGAACTGGAATTGTGTTGCAAAACTACAATTCTAGTTTCAACTGATTTTCCAATATCTTGTTTTGATTGTTCGCTAACAGATTTTTCATTTTTCTTTTCTTCAATATCACTGATGTCTTCATCAGATGAAGAGGAAGAATAACTACTGCCGCTATTACTAGAGCTATCATCGCTAACATCTGATGAAGAAGATGAAGAAGTGGAATCACTCTCAGAACTAGATGTCATAGACACCTTACGCTTCTTATCCACAGTTTGAGTACAACGTTTAGGTGTTGTTGTAATATGTGCCTGAAGAGGTTCGTCTTTGGAACGTTGTCTATTTCGAATTGGTGTCTTCTTTGCTGCAGCTGTTCCGGCTGCATCCTGCTTGATTAATGAGCTTGTAGTCTCTCGAATAGACATACGACGTGTTGGCACTAATTTCACATTTCTATCGTCAGGCGTTTTGAGTTTTAGCTCTTTTTCAAGACTGTTAATACGTTCTTTTTCGTCAGACACTGTTGTGTTGATATCTACATTGACTTGCGGAGTTTTGTTGCTATTTTTTAATTGCGCCGCAGCTTTCTTTGCAGCCTGTCTTTGTGGAACGACATATGCTACGAGTATATTGTTTTTAGAATTATCATTTAATTTTGCAGAATCGGGAATGGATGACCTTCTTTGCGATGTTTTATTCTCACATGTTTGCAGAATTGGTAACGGTGATACTTTTTTACTTTCTTGATCAATTGATGTATGACTTTCTTTAGTACGACTTGAGGCCACTATTTGTTCCGAAGTTGCCTTTGATGATTGTAATTGACTAGGCTCGACAGCTTCTTTAACATTCTTTGGAGGACGTCCACGTTTATTAACAGTTGACTTTTCAATTTGTTGGTCTAAATTTCTAGTTGTACTACACTTCTTTTCGGCCTTATCGTCTAACTTACTACTAGCTACAACTTCTTTCTGTTTCATCGTGTCTCGGTGTTTCATTTCAAAGTCGCGATGGGATATTCCCAAATTTACAGTAGTGGAAAATAATGATGAAGTGGCATTTCCGGATAGTACGTTGGAACTTGTTGATCTCATGTTTTCTGATGCCTTTTTAGCTGCTTGTCGTTGAGGAACTACAAGTAAATCAGAACTTAACTTTTGTGCTTTTTCTTTACAAATCTTATGCGAATGTGGCTGCATTTCTTTCGGTTTTTCTAACACTCCACATATTGGCAAATCCTTTTGCAATTTCCCACATGTTTGCTGTTGCAATGTAAACTCTTTCATAGCCGCTTTCGTTCGAATGGTTTGTTGATTCTGCGAATCACTTACATTACTTTCAGCAGCGCGTTCCTCCTTTTCTTTGTTATCTAATTCAGAAGAGCTTTCGGTATCCGAATAAATTTGTTCAATTGCTTTACGATTTATTGACGACTCGGTGACTTTCTTCCTTGTAAAATAATCCTTACTTCCTTCCATTGACTTAGTTAACTGCTTTTTAGATTTCTTTGGTGTTACATCAATACTTTCATCACTGAATGAGCTGTCATGATCTTTCTGAAGGGAAGATTTCAAGGTTTCCGATTGAGATGAAAGTAAGATGGATGAATTATGTGATGTCTTTTTTGTAACACTAGCTTCTGTCTCAGGCATTCTGTTACCGGATTGCTTGACAGGTACTGAATCTTTTTGTTTCTTATTTGTTTCAGCTTCAATTTCACTGGAGCTGGAAAGTACAGTTGTGACCTCAACTTTAGAGGAAGCTTTGGTAGGCTTTGTCTCGGTTTCTATTTTTAAATGTGCGACACTCTTCCTTCTTTGTCTTCTTCCATCCACTTCCATGGAGCGAGGACTATTTTTCTTCTTCGATGGGCTTACTTTTTTGAAAGACTTATTTAGTCCTTTCCCGTTCACTGATGATGACTCGCAGTCTGTTGAACTAGACGCACTTTCCGTCTCTGTGCTTGATTCACTCCCAGAACTGGAACCATTGTTCGACGAAGAATCTTCATCATCCGACGAAGAACTACCCGTTGACGAAGAACTTTCATCTGAAATGTTTGCTACATTTTTTGTTTGTTTTCGCAGCGCGTTCGTGTTCTGCCCTGTAGTTGGCGTTGCTAATGCTGGTATAGTTATTGCACTTACAGCAGCACGTTTATTAATGTTTTTTTTTGTTATTTGTTTATCCAAAATTTCACTTGGAGTCGAAGTCGTTACTGATGCCTTGCTAGACATAACACCACCATTATTTACTTTTTTATTTGCAGACAATTTACCAGCCGTATAATTTGTACTGTTACCTAAAGTTGGTGCAGAATTACATTGTACACTTTGCTTGGCAGCACGTTTTGATGGTGATGTTGATGGTCTTGAAACCTTGGCGCCATGTTTTGGTCCATTTTTGGCACTTCCCAGTAGTTTTTCCAAAATATATTCTAAACTTTGGTACTGTGTGGGTGTATTTTTATCGCATGATGAATAAAACCGGTCATATAATGTTGGACCATCATTCGCGTAAATCACTGCATTTTTAAATTGTTCATCGCATTTTTCATTAGTTTCACTTGACTGCATATTTGCATCGGTAAGAACAGATATTTGTTTGTAAAATACTTGCTCTCTTAGTTTAAACAGAGAACGTGAAAGTTTTTCTCTTCTGCTAACCATGTAACAAAGATTTCTGACTCTTTCTAAGTCTTGTCTTAAGTGCACCACTAACTTGTGATTTTCGAGATCTTGCTGCTCTTGCTTTCGTGCAATCATTTCCACATCCTCCGACTTGGGAGGAATAAGTGCACGATTGTTTCTCGATTTTCGCTTCAATTTCCAGTAATTGTAAATGGTCTCAACAGCATCGTCGTCGACATCAAAAAGGTGACAACTAATGTCTTTGATATTTACATGTTTATCAAATTCTGATTCAACTTCCTGGTTTTTTTATTAAATAAAATTAGGAATTTATGTAAAATGTTAGTAAACATACTAACAGTTTTTGTTTTTCAAGCACTGTTAGACTTACCTGTAAACGACGTGCGCGAACTTGATTACGCTCTTCCGATGTCATATCCGACTTTCGCGTTTTACGCCTCCGACAATCATCATCCTCTGTGCCCGATCCAATTCCAGTAGCCAATCTGTTTTTACAACTGGTACTTGTTACCGCTTTATTATTGGCTTCTTTTTTCCCTTTGCTTACGCTGTGCTTATGGCAGTACGATCGCAGTTTAACGCCATCTTCGGCATTTCCTTCTTCAATGATCGCCCTCATTTCCAGACCATGTTGAAAGGCACACGTAACATGATATGCTGTTTTGCATGTCTTCACTGAACACTGTATACAAGCGCCATCTCTACCGCGACATAGAACACATAACAAGGCCCACCGACTACTTGGAATGCTTGAAATTTTTGTAATTGGTTCCATGCGGTCTACACATCCAATACTGACTTCTGGTATCCACAACGCACACGAAACGTGCGCCCAATGTTTGCCTGACTTGGTTGATTTCATTGCACCGCCCTTGTTCGGACACAAAACACAGTCCGGTTTAATTCCCATTGAACATGTCCGGCAAAGCCATTGACCTGTAAAATAACAAACTTTAATATTGTTTAATACAGAGAAAAAACACAAAAACAGAACAATAAAGTAACGAAATCCAAGGAAGCGTTTTAAAATAGATTTTCATTCAATTGTATGTAACTAATCTAAAGGTATTATACATATATTAATTTTTATATTCTATTTTATTTGACCTTTACTTTAATTTATTTTATTATTTAATTATTAAACTCAAGGTCGTTA
Organism: Dexiosoma caninum; assembly: GCA_963924685.1. Classification (NCBI taxonomy): domain Eukaryota; kingdom Metazoa; phylum Arthropoda; class Insecta; order Diptera; family Tachinidae; genus Dexiosoma; species Dexiosoma caninum. The sequence continues at coordinate 48,085,125 of OZ004729.1, read as the reverse complement.
TTCTTTTATAATTGTATTTTTTTAAATTTATTTTAGATATTTCTTTTTTTATAAATAAATCTATTTTAAATTTTATATCAATTATTTCCTGATGATGTTAACAAATTGTTAACGAAATATCGCAAATAAATACTAAAAATACAATTATAAAAGAATAACGACATCGAACTTAATAATTAAATAATAAAATACATATATTAATTTATTACTCGAATTTTATCCCTATAAGCATCTGTACAACTTCGTAATTTGAACAGATATATTTAAAATTAGGAATTATCACATATAATTTTTACTGCCTGTTGTATGTTTTCGTTCATTAGGACCTTTTAATTAAATACATACATATGTAAAAATGACGTTCGGTTTAAGGCACTATTTAACTAATTTTTATTTCTTATATAGAATTATAGCAGTGGGTAATGCATTTAGAGATTTTTTCCATTATTTTTTTTTTTTGATATATGGATATATGTATGTATACTATATTTTATTTTATTTAGTATTTTTTAAGGATTAATTATCGGTTTTAAGAAAATGTGAGAGATTATTATATAGTATTGCAACGAATATTCCGTAAAGTAACTGCAATCTAATTCTTATACTCCAATTTGTAATTAATTCAAGATATTAATTAATAAATAATTAAAATAAAATATTTTAATTGAAACATATCGAAACAATACCGGAAAACATGAATTGTTCCGAAATTAAATTTTTGATTTATGACATACATACATATTTAAGCTCAAAGTATATAGTACATATATTTATTCAATGCTTTGCAAGTCTAGATGTGTTTGCATATTATTTCTCTTCGCAATGTCAAAATTTGTTTACATTTTTCGTACACAATTTTCTTTTTTATTTCGTTAGCATTTCATAGATTTTGTAATTTTACTTAAATTTTTGAATGAAAATTATTTGAACATACAAATCTTATATTTCTATTTCATTTTATTTATATGAAGATAGTCAAGTTAAAGGTTAATAAGGAGGGTGGCGATGGTCGAACTAGTCTGCTAGTGTTCAAGAGCAGTTTCAGACTCATAAAAAAACATCTCGCATTTTTCCTGATGAGCATTTGTGTCTTTGTGTCAGTTGTTGTCGGAAGGTTTCAGTGGCGAAGGCATAGTCACTGGTCACTGAACAGTAACGGCTTCAGTTGTATCCAATGCACAGGCACATCAGCACGTCCTCCTTCGTCGGTTTTGTGTAGCACCGGCGAAGTAAAATAATTACTAAAAATGGCTACTAACAATGAAGCTTCAAAATTTAATACGTCTCCTTTACATCAATACGCTACAACACTGCTATAAAAACAAATAACGTGCAAAAACAGTGTTGTAAGATAGTGAAGCTTCACCTCCTCTCATTTCTCCTACTATCAATTTCCTCTAATTCCAGCACAATGCACTGCATGTGTTGGAGTCTTCTCCTGAATGCTGGTCCAAGTAAAAAAAAAGGTCTAACGAAAACCGGATATAATATTTTTAGTATAATTCTATTTTCCGTTCTTTTATAATAAATATGTGTAATTCTGCGCAACATTAAAAGTATCTGCCTTAAAATTCATTCTCTGATCTGTGCAAACATTTATAATTTGTAACATTTCGAACATATGTATATTTAAGTCTATAATTAAGTTCTGTGTTCAAAATCTACATAATAATCTGAGGTGTTACCTCGTTTCATTTACGAATGTACTCAATTAGTGTAGGGCACTTTCGAATATCGTTATAATTTTTAGAATGTATTCAAAAATGATAAATTTGAGCGTTTCGAGCTTCAGTTAGAATCAGAGCTTCGAACCGGAACTGAAAACCGGAAATTATAACCAAACCGTAACCGAACCCAAATATTTTAAATAAAAAAAAAAACCGTAAACTTAACCAGAACGAACTTTCATTTCGGTTTTCATTTGTTCCATAAACAAGAAAAAAAATATTATATTATTATATGGTTTAGCTGGTGTATGTGTACTTTTCATTTGGTGCTAATATCAAAATCGTCAGTAGACCTTTATCCAATTCTTGAAACAACTATAAAATTCCATATGTTTATATAACTTCCAAAAAATACCTGAGAACAACAAAATATACAAACAACATAATTTGTTTGGAGTTCTTGTATAAATATATGGAAATGCTACTCAGGAAAAACCTTGCAGCGAAAAAAATTTAAACCCGGAAAGTTACCCGACACGATAAAAGTTGAATCATTAGCAGTAAAAGAATAAAAAAACTCGAGAACGAATTAGCATTATACCAAAAGAAGTAACGAACTATTCTTCTTTTATATTTATTCAAAGGGAGACAGACTGAATTAGGATTAATTAGATACATATACTTGTTGTATTGGTAAGCTATTCTATACGTATATTGCGTTGGTGCTTATATCAACTGATCAGTAGACCTTCCAATAAATTACTTGAAAAAGCTAAAAAAAAAAGAAAAAAAAAACTGAAAAAAATCTTTGAGAATTACAAAAACGCGGGAGTGCTGAGTGGTTACCAAGTTGGCTCTGCAACCGGATTTCTTCTTATTTGTATGTGCTACAACATCCTCTTTCTTCGGTATTCGAGCAATAAAACGTCATCGATGTAAAATAAAATGGCTCCCCGTAGCTTAAAAATAATGCGTGAAAATTAACATCATAATTAACACGCAACTGCAGAGTTGTGCAAGAATAAAGCTCAATGTTCCTACTAATTTCACTACCTGTCTATTCTGTACACGATCCCTGTCCCAAGCACTGGTAAGAGATAAAAAAAAAACTAAGCGTCCTTTGCAAAAATTAATTTCTAAAAGTATTTTTTTTATTCGATTTAAACCCGTTTAATTTTTTCTGAACTATTTTATAATTTGTCAACATGTTAGCTCACAATACAACAGGTATACATATATACATATATGTACATACATATCAATAATTATAAGCAACTGCTATTTAACGTGATATGTGTTGCAGTACATATAATATAACTGGTAACCAGTTCAAGTCGGGCATGCAAGAACATAAATCTGAGAGAAAACATCTTTTAAAGTTTAACTGAACTGCAAGTCTCTGCAAATATATTTTTTGGAGTGACGAAACTTCGATGGTGTTGTTTTTGATGGTCAAAGATTACGTATTATGTGTGCACGCTTAGTGAATCATACGGAATGAAGCACACAAACTTCGATTTAAGCGATTGATCCATTCCGCAAGTAATGGCATAATATCATTGTCTATATGTTTATATAAAGCATTGACCAGACTTTTTAGTAGTTTATTTTGCGTGGACTTTTTTGTTGAATTTGAAAAATAATCAAACTTGTATTCAAAGTTTTAAGCATTATATATTACTAGCTGACCCGGTCCGCGTTGCTGGCCCTAAGCAAACATTAGTGTTGTATTACCACATGATTTATTTATTTAAAATAAAAAAAAAGCAAAAAAATAAATATATGTATATGTCATTGGTGGTGAAATATGAAAAATGGATTTTGACAGGCCCTTCCCGCCTCAGACTGAAAATCAAAAATCAGACTTCACAGTGTCACCCGCCTGAATATTCTGAAGATTCCCTGGAAATTTCATCAAAATCGGCCCAGCCGTTTTGGAGTCCATACGTTACATACATACACACATCCTGTTTTATATACACTAGTGGCACAAACTAAAGCAACTGACCTAATATTATACCATTTTCAAAGTTATATTGTAAAATGGGAACTTACGAATTTTTAAGGATTGCTATTACGAGGTGTTAGGACTATATTAATTAAACAAATAACTTTAAAAAAAAAAACATTTTAAGTATAAAAAAAATAAAGAAAAAATAAAAATGACTCTTTGGATGGCAAAAACTAAAGCAACTGTTCTTAAAACTTTCATAAAAATTAATACTATTTTAATCATATCTAATTTTTCCCCGTTATTTTATGCAGTTATTTGTTTTTGCTTTAGAAGTTTGTGCAAATGTTAAAAAAAATATAAAATTTTTGAATTTTAAAGCTAAAAAAAGACAAAGCTGCTGAAGAAATATTTTCAAAAATGGCGAGAAATAAATATAATTCGTATATTAAAAATTAAATAATAAAACAATATAATAGTGGAATTACAGAAAAGTCTCTCAGAAAGATTCAACATAAATAAATCGGTTATTTGTCAACTTATTAAAAAATTTGTCTCAACTTGTTCAGTGGAGACCTCGTAAAACGTGAGCTCACGAGGACCAAATGATCATCCGAGAAATCAAAAAAGATCCGTTTGTCTCATCGCAAAATATTGCTAACAAATTAGATTTTAATATTACAGCAAGAACAGTGCCAGACAGAGCTTTAAAAGCAGGAATGCGTTCTAGAAAAGTTGCAAAAAAGCCGTTTATTTCACCAAAGAATCGTAAGGCGAGAATCGAATTTGCTAAGACACATTTACAGTGGAGTACAAGTTGAAGAATGGCGAAAAATATTGTTTTCCGATGAATCTAAATTTAACCTGAAAAGATCTTATTCAAAAAAAATAAGTGTTCGGAGACCTGTAAATAAGCGGTTAGATCCGAGGTATTGTAAGGGAACTGTTAAGCATGGCGGTGGTAATGTAATGGTGTGGGGATGTTTTTCACTCAATGGAGTCGGACCTCGGTATGAAATAAGCGAAACTATGGACCGCTACCTCTACAAAAATATTTTGGAAACTGTCATGTTGACATTTGCAATAAAGGAAATGCCTGCTGGATGAATCTTTCAGCACGATAATGATCCAAAACATACATCGAAACATGTTAAGTCCTGGATTCAAGATGAAAATATTAATTTACTTAAATGGCCCGCCCAGTCACCCGATTTAAATCCCATAGAAAACTTGGGACATGGTGGACAGAAAAATAAAACAGAATAATAAACGAAATTTTTTCCTCCAAATAAAAGAAGCATGGGAAAGCATTTCAGAAAACGAAATCGGTAAATTAATCACTTCAATGCCTCGCAGATGTGCCGCTGTTTTGCAAAACAATGGATATGCGATTAATTAATAAGATATGTGGCAAAATTTAAAAAATTTTGTAAGAGTTGCTTTAGTTTTTGCCATCTAAATATGAAGTATTTTTATGTTTCTTTTATTTCTTTTTAACAAAATATTTTTTTTTTCAAAAAAATTTTTTTAATAAATTAATATAACCCTAAAGATTTGTAATAGTAATCCTTAAAAATCCTTAAGTTCGTTTTTTACAATATTGCAATGAAAATAGTAAAACACCAGGTAAGTTGCTTTAGTTTGTGCCACTAGTGTATATAGATAGATATAATAATGTTAAACACAAATAAACCTTTCACACTCTTAGATATTTGCTAATCTATATTCTTTTTTATTTTAATTGATCATACCTGATGGAATAGCTGTAATACCATAACATGCCTGATGCACACATATATTGCAATTATCACAGAAGACCATTTCGTTAGCATCCTCCGAATCAGGCGAACGACATACATCACATATAACATTTTCATCATATTCAATGCCTAGTCCTTCCTCATTCTTTAAAATGACCTGAATTTGCTCCCAACAACGTATCTAGAAGGACAAACATTTGTATATTTCACATACAATGGTAGTTCTTTGATTTCTTTTGACATACTTCCAATTCTTCTATAACTCTTTCAAATTGCGTCTCACTAATAGAAAAAGCTCCGTACTGTCTTCGCTCGGAATTATAAAGTTTTAGCCATGCTTCATCGACCCGATCAATATCATAGGCGCAGGAGTTTTCAGCAAGAGCAACCACATTTGTAAGACAATGCAAATCGGGCGAGTAATTTTCATCTTTAGTTATTCGCAAGAATCGATTTTTTGGACTTGAAAAATGATTTTAAAATTGCACATTAATAATGTTAACAGAAATTAATTTTAAATAACTTACAGTTTAAAATCATGAGCGGGTGGCACAATAGGTTCGGTCAATACTTCAACATACGGCTCAGGAAGTGAATCAGGATTTACAGGCACTTGAACGCCCCGTTCCCATTCTTGCTTCCATTGATCGTTAACAACAAGATATTCATAGTTGGCTAACTGTTCAGAATCTGGCAATTTCATAGCGCTTATGAGATCCTTACTACAAAAGAACAAATAAAAAAAAGAGAAAACAATATATAGAGAAAAAATTTCAATTTGTAATAATGATATTACCGATAGAGTTCAGCTGGAGCTTCCGTAGAGCTTCGATTGTAAATGCTTGACATTTTTATATCTGATACAGATCGTGCTTGCCACGTTGCTTTTGCTTTTGCGCCAGCGGTAATTTCCTCACCGCCAACGGTTGTATGCGGGTTGGTTTCAAGATCTGCTGATATACTATTTGCTATGATAGATCTAACACAATTCGCATTAATTTGATTTCCGCAAAAATTTATATTATTTCCGGGGCCACCACCGCTACCTCCACCCCCGAGACCACCACCCAACCCACCACCACCACCATTAGGAGGTCGGCCTTTACGTCGTTTCGTAGGAGGAGGTTGGGGCTCAACATCAAGTCGTGGATGGTGTAAATGATTACCACGTTTACCTCTTTGTGACATATTTTGAGCAGGATAAACAAACACATGTATTTAAATCGTTGTCAAAATTTATAGACACTATTTTGCAGTTAAATCAAATATCTATGCAAGTACATATGTATGTTGTGTTCTGTAGTGTTGTATATTTCTGTTTGAGTGTTTTAAAATATTACTTGTTGTTGTTGTTTGTTGTAACTATAATCCAAGATACTATTTTTTGAGTATTAAGTTTTCAAACGATCATTATATGATGAAGTATGCAATTTAATATGTTTAAAATTATATTATGTTTGCTTTATACATCCTTAACTAATTATTATGCAGCGGTAATATCTGTAATAGTCAAAATAACTTTTATGGGCTTTGATTTCTTTACAACTTTTTTCCTTGGATTTTATTTCCTGGACGTTATTTTTGATATTCAGTTGCAATAAGTAACTAAAAGGTGGTTGTTTCCATTTGTGTGCAGTAATCACACTTGTGCGCAAAGGCGTGTGCTTCTTAATTCTTATTTTATATTTTAATGTTGTATTTATATTTCACGGTACTTTTCTAGTTGCTTTTTAGTTGATAATTAGGTTTATTATTTTATCACTATAATTATTAGAATTTCTCTTAATGATTTTATAATACACAATTATCTTCATATTTTAACTTTAAAAATTTAAGATTTTCTATTCTTTTGTTTCTATTTTACTTTTCAACTTCTTCACTTTGCTTTGCAATTTCCGCCTTCTTGTTTTGCACTTAAATTCTTTCATTCCCACAAATAATTTTGTATGTATTTTTTATGATGATTTTAATTAATTCTATGCACTACATAAATTTTCCTTTTCCACAACAGCATTTACTAAAATGTTATAAGAAGCAAAATTGGTTTTTTTTATTTTTATAAAAACCGTAAAAGGAATATTATTTTTGAGAACACAGTATAAAATAAAAAAAGAAAACAGTAGTGATGTATTAAAAATCAACTTATTTCTTTTAATAATTCTCCTTCTCAACTTTCGTCATAATTCACATTAGCAGTAAAAAAGAAGAAGCAGAAATAAATAGAATACATACGATTTTATCAAATGTTTATATTTATACTTTGAAATTTTATTATTAGAATTATTTTACAGCATTTTTAATAATAATCACTAATTATTATTTGCTTGGTATCACGGTTTTTGAAACTACCATTTATATTAATTAGAATTCATACCATTTGTAATAAAAATGTTTATTGTATTTTTCGCCGCACACTCATCTAATTGTCATTGTTGCTGATAGATGTCTCTTTTGAAAGTCAAGTCCTAAACCTTCGGATGGATATTACATTTTTAATATTAATAAAAAATCTTTTATTAATTCTAAACTCAATATAAATATTATATATACTAATGCATGTATAATAAAAAAAGATAATGATTTTTGGTAAAGTTTCAAATCATTTTGCAATAATAATTAGAATGATATTTTCTTCTGCTTTATTTTTAAAACAAATATAAATATACCTATTATACATAGGTATGTGCTATTTTATTTATAATCAATTAGACAAGATTTAGGTTTTTGTCATGTAAACATGTAAACAAACGAACTGTTTTGCCAATATGTATATGAAATTTATTAAAAATTTTGGATTATCATAGATATATTTTAACACATTAACACTTATATTTTGTTTATAGAATTATAGAAAATATTTATTGCACTTCATACTAAATGTAATATATATATATATACATATATATATATATATATATATATATATATATATATATACATAATATATATATATATATACATAATATATATATATAAATGTGCAATTGTTGGGGATATTTGGTAGCTTCTTGTCCAATTTTATTTCAGTCAATCAACATCGCAACTGCGAACCATCAACTTTTCCTTCATTTTTCTTTCATTCATTAAAGACGAATAAAGAAGAAACGATAGTTGAAAACACACACTCATTCTCTTTTCACTTTATTTTTTCCTTACACATAGAGATTATATACAAATAATATATAATTTAAGAAAACACGATTTAAACTTTAATTACGCTTTGGTTTTTATGCTAAATATTACACGATTTTTAGTTTATTGCAAACTTTTTTATTATGTGGTTTCTTTTCAGATTATTTCGTTTTTCTTCCTACCGAAAATTTTACCACGAAAGAACGAAAATTTTGCCGCCGTAATATTTGTGTATTTTAGGCAATTGATGTTTAATTTTTCCGATTGCTGATTGGTAACACAGTTAAATGTTACGCTTTCGTATGTTTTTACACAAAGAAATTGTTAATTTGCAATTTAATAAACTTTTTCTTGTTTAATATTTACAAGACGTCTTTGCAGTCGTCGCCATTATTAATTTTTGACTCCATTTTGATTTCGCCGCAATATTAATTCGCCTATTTTTGTTTCAGAGTTGTCTATAAAGGAATTATTTGTGAATTGTTATTAAGAACCGTAATTTGTGAATGATAAAGAATATTTGACACTAAAATTTTATTTATTATTAACCCTGTATGTTACTCTTCATTGTAGTACATTAAAGTTACTCTTCGTCGAATTGACGAAATATAAAAAAAATTTTTTTGCAAACGATAAATAAGAACAAAAATTGTTTTATTTAAGAATTTTTTTTTATAAAATAATGAAAAAATTACATATAAAAATAAAAATCGATACGAATTTAAACTTTTTTTTTTTTTTGTAAATTTTAAAAAGAATATAAACTTAAAGGTTTCGGTATCATACAACGTTGTTGACAAAAAGAGCGTAATATATGGCATAACATTGCATCTTGTAGACAAAGAGAAGGGTTTTAGGTTGGCATAATTTTTCAACCAGCTACAACACCGCACAAGCAGAACAAAACTAATCCATATACATATACGAAAACACAGATTCTGTCCAAGGTCCATTTGTTAGGTCAGTGTTCTAGTAGTATTTTATACTTTACTGTCAAAATTTGCTTACATTTTACGCAGTTTTCACAGTTTTACTCATTTCTTTATTTTGAGAGAGGGTTGGAAAAGCAATTAATTTTTGTTTTTCTTGCTATTGTAGGCTGTGTGTGTTTATTTTTGAGAGAGCAGTAAAAAAACAAGTTTGACATATTGGCTAGTTTTCCACCAAGGCGGATTCACACCAGGTGGCTGCATTAGCTAAAATTCTCATCAGCTGATTTCTGTTCAGTTGTCAAAGTTGTGTCTTGACAGCATGTTAATACGTAAACAGTTTTGACAACTTGAATAAAATTGTTGTATTTGTAAACAAAAAATACTGTTGTTGTAGGGAGTAGTTCACCTCGGTTTTCCACAAACAAAAAGGCCTGTTGTATTGTGTCCATTACATGGCTAATTATCTTGTCGTGGTGTGATGGCTTAATTACGGACTGTTGTTCAGGTCTTACGCCTGATCCCTAGGGATTGCGTGGAGACTCGGGGACTGGACAGGACAAAAGGTTACCTGACCCCCAATCGAGGTGTTAAGCGAGCCGTGCATATCGGATTTTTGCAACCGGGGGAAAAGGCTGTATTAGAACGGAGCCCTACTGAGATCTGGACGACTGCCCTCTCCACGTTAATTTGGGCTATGACGTGGATGGCTTTCCTTTCCCCTACACTCGTGGGACAAACATAGAGAACAAAATTTTGAAAACGAACGGACCAGGACAGGCCTTAGGACGAGAAAGGAAACCGACTGTGACAGGCACAAATAATTTGGCGGAGAGGCCAGGCCTAGCTAGGGTACGGACGACTGGCTGAAAACAAGCTGTAGGATGGGACAGGGGGAAACCCAGGTTCACCAAATGCGTCAAAACGGGCAGTGTGGTAACCCCTGGATATCAAACCAAGTACCTTCAAGGCTACCATAGCTCGCGCCTCAACGGCGAAACCCATGACTTCGGAGGCTACGGGTGTGCACAGGCATACAGTAGCCCCCACCATCCAATTGTGGATAGGGGCACCAAGAGGCCAACCTCAGGTCCCCCAGTTCCACCGTCTCAATCCGGCGAAGGGACCAAGATACATAGTTCGGGTCCCGTAGCTGTGTCAACACCCTCCCTTGCATGCGGCAGCGGGGATACCGACGGTACTTCGGCTACGCATCTAGCGGCGCAATGCAGTGGTGGTAAGGGAGCTGCGAACAAGATTTCCGGCTCCCTTAGCAGCACTCCAGTTCCACAGACCCCAAAGAGGCATGACACTCAGGCGAAGCGAGCGTATCTCAGAGGCGTGCCGCGGATAAGATCTGTTGTAGATTCGGAAGAATTGCTATCAATCGACGAGATATCGTCGTTGAAATGGGCCAACGACATCCTTGCTAGGCGTATAGCACCTCTTCCTGCATTTTCGCATGCGCCTAAACGCCAACGTTCCGTAGAGGAGGTCTGTCTACTAGAGCAATAGGCAGCCAGTAAGCGGTTAAAACCACACGCGTCCACGGAGGGACTGTACAGGGAAGTGTCTAAGAATAACCTTGTCATGGCTGTATTGAACAGGGGAAACGCTGACTATGCGTGACACCGGAAAACTGGCTCACGGTCAGGAGGCAGTTGATGGTACTTTTCGGAAGGGTCGTGGCAGACAATCCGGAGGCTTACCCACGTTGTAAGGAGTCAGGATGGTTCAGAGAGCACATAAAGTTCATGGCATGCGCGGACGAATGATCGGTTAAGCTGCTGAAGCTAGGAATTGCACGCCTGCATGAGCTGTGGGAGGGAGCTAGACGGGACGTGGTCCCCGTAAGGGAGATTCTACGCCGGCCTAGGGCCCTAGGGTGCCTGATGTACCATCCGCCAAGGAGAACATACTTAGGCTCATGAATCTTTGAAACCCGGAGGTACCTACCGGTGATGACAGGTGACTCAGGTTTCGAAGCCCTCGAGGGGTTTCAAGGAGATGACGGTCTTGCTGAATCAGAAATCCCTTTCGACTATCCGGGAGAATAAGGGGTGATGTACTACGGCTTCGGAGCCATCTTCCTCAGAATCTACCGTGGAGACAATAAGGGGGAACTGGCGCATGGGAAAGAGATACCAAAACGGAGGCCGACACTGAAAGCACGGCCTTCTTGGGGAGCGCCCAAGTGGGGGAATTCTTATAGGCGGCTGATGACGCAGTGAACGACGACGCTCTCTTGGAATCAGACCAGGAGGACGCCAGCGTAATAATCGTCGACATTACACATGGAGATGATGAGTAACTTTTCATCACTCAGATTGTGCTGTACACGGCCGGATTGGATAAGATAAGGTCTTGCTAAGAGTAGACTGAAAGTACGACAAATCTTATGGTCTAAAGCACCCTTTAATAATACTTATCCCTTTAAGGGTGCTTTAGACCATAAGATTTGTCGTACGTAAAATGAGCGAGAAAATGAAATGAAATTGCATCCGTACTTCAAAAAAAGAGAGTAAAAATCGAATGGTTGTTTTCTGGCTTTTACACCATTGGTATGGATAAAATCAAGTAAGATGAAAACATTCTCACTTAATTTAACTACATCTGTTTGCTTGTTTTCCCAGGGATGGAGTTCTTGTGCAAATGAATTTTTTTTTTAATAACCTTGAAAAATATTTTTATAACTTTGGAAAATGTTATTTTCGTGGTCAAAATTTTTAGTGTACTTTTAGAAAATATACGTATATTTTTATAAAATTGTGCTGTCGTGGTCTAAAATGTACATTTCGATTTAATAATTGGTATAAATTTATGAAACCAGTTTTCCCTCCCTGGTTTTCTCACATTTGTTTACATAAAAATGCATCCCTGATCTAATGGTGTGTGTTGGTTTTTGAAAAATTTTAAAAAATCAAGAGAGCCATACGACTGTCAAATTTTCATCCGTATTTTCTCTCAAAATCTTATAGTTTCATTACATATTACGTTTAGACGATCGGACTTGTGCTCTTCTACACAAAAATTTGACATGTTGTACGACAGATCTTATGGTCTAAAGCACCCTTGAGATATTAAGAATTAATAGTAATAATTTAATTAGGTATTAATAATATTAATTAGGTATTAAATATATTATTTAAGTATTAAATATATTACATTACTTCACCCCAAATTTTTAGGACCACATAGTATTATTCAATTCATTCAGTTATTATTTTCATTTTAACTTTTCTTTTTTTTCAACTATGTAGATTTAAAAATTCGAAATTTAGTGTACAAATTGTTTTATCAACATTTCCGGAAGTCATCTGGCGTATAGCGTGATACTTCTCTACGATTTCTTGTTGTTCTGCGAACTTGAAGATTCTGTTGATAATAATTAGTTTCTTGATGAAATGAAGTCTTTACTGGCGCAGTTGCTTCATTTGTTGTTTCATTTGTTGTTGGTTGTGACGTTGAAATTAACCGATTTGGTGATGATCCATTTGTTGTTGTTTCTGGCGTTGAAGATGATTCATTTGATGATGTTTCAGGCTGTGTCTTTTTATCGTTCGGACTAAGCTGATCTGGATCGATGATGGTAAAATTACGAGGTTTCATCTGGTTGACATGACGTCTGCAGGTTCCTTTTTCTGTGCTTATGATGAAAATTACTTTGGCAATTTTTGCCTGAAATCCACTTCTTCCCCTTACCATAATTCCTTACATAAACAGTATCATTGATTTCATATTTCGATGAATCTGAAGAATTTTTATTTAATTGTTTCCAACATTCAAAAAGCTGTGACCAGATTGTTCGAATAGGTCTACCTCGCATATGTTCCGCGGGAGATTTTTCTTCGGCTGTAGGTATAACACGGTAAGTAGAAAGAAATTTATGGACAGCATCCTTGATTGATAAATTGTCTTCGATGTTTTTGAGCACAGAAGTTTTGAATGTTCTGACAAAACGTTCAGCCAAACCATTAGAGGCTGGGTGGAACGGCGTAGTTGTAATATGGCGGATACCAAGCTTTGCACAAAATTGTTCGAATTTCCCAGAGCTTAGCTAGAAATAGTGTCTTCTGTATTTGTGCTTTTCATTGATGAAACGTATGGGAACCGCGAAAATGCATCGACGCATATGAGCCACATGGAGGTTTTGATGACTTTGGCCAGCTTTCGTATTCCTTAGGAGGCGCTTGATTGTGAATTTTGCATATATTCGCAATCGGCAGAAATGTTTATGATGTCAGCATCTATGTTGTTCCCCCATACGTGTTGCCTAGCAAGTTGCTTCATTTTAACAACTGCCCAATGTCCGTCATGTAAAAATTTTAAAAGTTGTTTTTTCAGTGCCTCTGGTATGATGACACGAATTTAATCTGTTTCTAGACAGAGTAAGCGATTATGAATGGCTAAATTATGCCTGCGGTTGAAAATGGTTTAAGGGTTGATTGTTCTTGAGAAAGCTGGTTCGGCCAACCATTTTTTGCAAAATAATAAACAGCTCTTAAAGTTTTGTCAACTCGAGTTTCTCTGTATATGTCTGTTGTTAAAGGTAAATTATCAAAAGATATTACAAAACATGAATCTTCTTCCTTATCAAAATTTTCGTCTGTTCCAATATGTAAACGGGATAAGGCATCTGCTTTGCATTGTAATTAGTTTGATGTTTATCCAGTGTCTTAGAGGCGAAAGCAATAGGCCTTTCCAATCCATCTGGATACAGGTGTGAAATGACCTCACCGATACTGAAGGGAGATGCATCGGTAGGAAGTATATGTGCTCAAAAGATTTTTGTTGATTTTTTCCCCAATGGAAAGGAACGTTGTTTCTACGTAGCTCGTTTATTGGAGCTGCAACTGTTGAAAAATTTGGAACAAAGTTGGGAGAATAGTTAACTTTTCTCATGAAAGCTTCCAATTTTTTTACATCTTTTGGCGGTTTAACATTTTTTTACGGCGAGAACACCAGTTTCGTCGGTCAATATACCCTCAGAATTTATCTGACGGCCTAGATATGTAATTTTTTGTTGCAAAAACATACACTTTTCTCCCTTGCATCGTGTACCACTAGATAATAAAATAGAAAATACCTGTTCTAGCCGCTGTAAGTGTTCTGTTATAGTTGGCGCTGATATTATGATATCATCCAGGTAATTAGCGCATCATTCTATGCCGTGAAGAAGTTGCTCGATATACTTTTGAAAAATAGCTGCGGCACTAGCTATACCGTAGGGCAACCGTTAATATTGGGAAAGTGCAAACGGTGTATTAATTACCATTATCTCTTTTGATGCATCATGCAACTCCATTTGAAGCTAAGTATGCTTCAAGTCGATTTTTATAAAATATTTACCGTGAAGGACGGTATGAAACAAACTTTGACGAATTGGAAGCGGGTATTATTCTATGTCAATTTGCGAACTGACAGTCACTTTAAAATCATCAGAAATACGTATAGTGTTATTCGGTTTCTTAACTAGTACAATGGGAGAAGCCCAGTCGCTGAACTTTATCGGAACATTTATCTTCTGTTCAACAAGTCTCTCTATTTCGTGCTTAAATTGTTTCATTTGGGCATACGGAAGTGGTCGACTTCTAAAAAATTTTGGCTGCGCATTCGGCTTTAAACGAACACTTGCTTTAAAGTTTTTTACCGTGCCTAGAGAAAGCGCAAAAGCATCACTAAATTTTTCACAAAGCTCTTTTGAACCACCACTGTTTTTTTCCGAAACCGAATTTGAATTTATTTGTGTAATTTAAAATCCAAATGTTTTGAATAAATCAAACCCGAACAAATTATCACCGGCATTGGTGTTTACAACAATTAAAATCACTTCTCTTTCACAATTACCACACCTCATGTTTATTCGCAATTCACCTAAAATTTGTATTATTTTCCTGCCAAAACCATATAGTATTCTCTTTGTTTTCAGTAGTTTTGGTTTATTTAATTGCTCAAATGTTATTAAATTAATAATTGAAACTGAAACACCAGAGCCCATTTGAAATTTAAAATTTTTATTTTCAATTTCAACATAGTTTACATTCTTTGAATTTTCTGTTTTTATTTTACCTATTATGTCATAGATTGTCTCAACCACAGCAATGTTATTGTTTTGCTTTATGCTTTTACACACTTTTTTGTATTCTGTTTTTTACTTTGACATACACACGGGCGCTATGTGTCCCTTTTTCCACATTTATGGCAAATTGAGTTTTTAAATTTACACTCTTCTCTTCTATGAGAATTGAAACATCGCGAACACGTTTGCCGTGAATAAATCAAACCGGAAATAAAAATTTTAGCCAACCGGATGATGTAAGCAAAAAGTGAAAAAAATTATTGATATTCGATCATTGATTTCTCAGGCATTAATATATCAATTTAAAAATAAAAACGAATATATGTAGGAATAAGGCCCTAGAATCAAATTTTATAATGTTCATAAATTATTTTGATGATATATGCCAATTATTCAATGACCTGTTCAATCGCCTTTATATGTAGGTATCCGCTTATAATTTGAAAACCGTTATTCGTGCACATATGGCACTACCTGCGTTCGAAAGCTATTACAAATTGAGGAGACTGTACAAGAAAAGCTATAGCCCGCCAAACTTTTGGAAAAAAAAACGTAACTGTACATTTTCAGTATATCACTTATTGCACCCAAACGATTCTTCGTGCACATATCGCGCTACCTGCCATCGATAGCTATTAAATATACGCGTCGATTGATATGCGTATTGTTTCTGGGGAGACTGTACAAGAAGATCTATAGCCCTACAAACTTTTTATAAAAGCTAGAGTGTACTTTTTCAGTATTTCACTTATTGCGCCAAAACGATTCTTCTTGCACACATCGCGCTACCTGCCATCGATAGCAAACCAAAACATCCGGTTTGCTAAAGTTTTTTATTCCAGGTTTGATTTATTCACTCACGTCCGAACACGATTTGTATTTTTTATTTTCTTTTTTGTATTTTTGATTTTATTTTTCAGTAGCGTTTTTTCACAAAGTTTATGTCTATTGCTTTCTCACTTGAAGTTTCTTGTAACGTAGCATTGTTCTTGTCGTTGCTTCATAATACCACGTTCACACTTATGTTTTTAAACGCGTTTAAGCAAAGTGTTTTAATAACTAAACACAACCGTTCACACTATATTTGAGATGTTTAAGAATGACGTTTTATCAGCTGTTTATGGTTTCGTAAACAATTGTATACAAGTTTGAGAAAATTAAAAATATATTAAAATGGAAAAAAGTACAATTGTGAAATTATCAGTGCGAAGCGGAGGTGATTTTTAAAGATAAGGTTGTAACATCAATATTTTTTGTAACAAACCACACGCACTTAAATATTATGGGTGCTGACCTAATGGACCAGCTAGGTATTTGGAGCAACCCAATTGAATCGATTTGCAACCATATTACCATTCCAGAAATTCAGCAAATCAAGGACAAATTTCCAAAAGTTTTCGCCAGTCAGCCCGGTCATTGTTCTACATTTAAGATGAATCTTAAATTAAAACCTGATGCTACACCGGTATTTAAACCTAAACGACCGGTGGCCTATGCAGCATTACAACAAGTAGATGAAGAACTTCATCGCCTGGAACAGGCTAATATCATAACACCTGTTAATTATTCTCGATGGGCTGCGCCTATTGTTGTTGTAAAAAGGGAAAATGGAAAAATTCGTCTATGCGGTGACTACTCAACCGGCCTGAACGATTGCATTGAAACGCACACCTATTCTTTGCCATTACCGGATGATATTTTCGTGAATTTCAATAATTGCAAAGTTTTCACTCGTATAGATTTAACTGATGCGTACATGCAATTTGAGGTTGATGATGCCACAAAGGAAATACTCACCATTAACACGCATCGAGGCTTGTTTACCTTCAATCGCCTTGCACCTGGAGTAAAATCCGCACCTGGAGCATTCCAACAGGCGATAGATACAACCCTATCTGGCATTCAATATGCTTATCCGTACCTTGACGACGTCATCATAGCAACGCCGTCACTCGAATTGAACAAAAAAACAGTGAACGAAGTGTTCGCTCGTTTTGAAAGGTATAATCTTACTTTAAATTTTGATAAATGTAGTTTCTTCTCCCGCAGTTGTACCTATCTTGGTTTCACGCCAGTCGATGGGACCGGCGTGAAACCAGACTCTGGAAAGTTTCTGCAATTTTAAAAATGCCACCTCCTACAAATCTCACAGAGCTGCGGTCATTTCTGGGTGCAGTAAACTATTACGGAAAATTTATCCGTGAAATGCGGCAGCTGAGAGCGCCATTAGACACATTATTGAAACGTGACTGCGAATGGAAGTGGACTAAGTCTTGTCAAGAATCTTTTAACAAATTTAAAGATATTTTGTCTTCCGACTTAATGCTTACCCACTACAACCCATCGCTCCCCATCAAGGTTGCTGCAGATGCCTCCAATGTAGGTATAGGTGCCTACATTGCCCACGAATTTCCAGACGGACGTGAAAAAGCCGTATATCACGTTTCCCGTTCATTAACGCCGGCAGAGAAAAACTACTCGCAAATAGAAAAAGAGGCTCTGGCACTGGTATTTGCGGTAAAAAATTTCACAAAATGTTATACGGGCGTCGTTTCAAATTAGAAACGGATCACAAGCCCCTACTGGCTATATTCGGCAGTAAAAAGGGTATAGCAACACACACGGCAAGCCGTTTACAGCGGTGGGCATTAGTTTTAATGTCCTATGACTTCAGTTTAAGTTATGTACCAACACAACAATTTGGTTGCGCGGACGTATTATCAAGACTTATTAACTTAAACCAAAAACTTGAAGAAGACGTAATAATAGCCTGTGCAACACTTGAAGCAGATGTAAAGTATTTGCACAAAATAACATCAATGCTTTTCCCATCACCTATAGCATGGTCCAGTCTGAAACTCAAAAAGATGTCGTTTTACAAAATATTATGCAATATATTAAAACTTCGTGGCCGAACAAGAAATCACAAGAAGAAATGCTGTTTTATTTTCGTAAAGACGGGTTATGTGTCGTTGATGGCTGCCTGTTGTATCAACAAAGAATGGTAATACCATCAACTCTACGTCAGAGAGTACTTCATCAGTTGCATAAAGGTCACCAAGGTATAGTTCGAACAAAAGCTCTCGCCCGAAGCTATGTCTATTGGCCACACATAGACAAAGACGTGGAAAGATTAGTCCAGCAATGCGTATCGTGTGCTTCCACAGCAAAATCTCCACCAAGAATGAAACTTCAACCATGGCTTACAGCTCAAAGGCCAATGGAACGTATACACATTGACCTTGCAGGCCCAGTGGATAAAAAAATGTATCTTTTGATAGTGGATTCATTTTCGAAGTGGCCAGAAGCGTATCAATTAAAGTCCATAACGTCAGCAGCGGTAATTGAGTGCTTAATGGATTTTTTCTCACGTTTTGGATGGCCAGAAATATTGGTAAGCGATAACGGAACGCAGTTCACATCGCAAATTTTTGTAAATTTCTGCAAAGAACGTGGAATCGAACACAAACGTACCGCACCATTCCACCCGCAATCCAATGGACAAGTGGAACGTTTTGTCGATACTTTTAAGCGTGCCATTAAGAAAAACAATTCGCCTGGTTTAATTAATGGTATTCGTGATTTTCTGCACTATTATAGAGCTACAAACAACAACACAATTGGAAGTAAATCACCATCAGCACTTTTTTTGGGGAGGAAGGTGAGAATCAACATGGACTTATTATTGAAACCAAAACGGATGTCAAATTCCCGAAATACAAAAATGGCAACACAATATAATAGAAAATACAACGCAAAAAACCGACAGTTTGAAGTTGGAAGTAATGTTTATGCGAAGGTGTATAAGCATAATAACTATTTCTGGGCACCCGGTATAATAAAAAAACATATTGGTAACGTCAATTATTTAGTAGAACTTGTCGCTTTTCCATATTTCACATCTATGAGGTCTCACGCAAACCAACTGAGACATCGTTACATTAAGTCTACGGATATAAACTCATGGTTAGAAGTTTTTGATAGCTATTCACCAATGAAAAGAAATTGTCGAAATAACCCCGATTTAAGCCCTAATTCCACTTCTCCGACTGAAGTTTCGGAACTCCATAACTCACCAACAATCCACCTGGATCTTAACATACACCGACAAGCATCGACCGAACTGCTTAACGAAACTCAAAATCATCGCGCGCTGGATGGACCTCCAGTTCGTCGATCCCAGCGTGATAGAAAAGAGCCAAATTGGTTTAGAGATTACATTATTTAAAAAGGGGAGATGTTGTGGTTAGATGGCAACCTCGCCTCCAGATGTATTTCTTATGTATTTCATATTAGCTGTAATTCTTATTCTTTTTATATATATACACACACATGTATATAAACATACTGTATAACGTTTTTGCTTTTACTTAAGCATTATTCAATTAGAAACCATAGAACAATAAAGACTGAATTGAACTGTACAATAGATTTTAATTTAAAACTGCGAGCAGGAACACAACAGCCAACAAACTTTTAAAAATTATGAAAACGATGATTATTTATTTAATACAATTTTTGGTACAAAAATGATTAAATTGCGAAAACGGTAATAATTAGTGTTTCTTTCCATTTGTTCTCAATTAGAAGTATGGTAGCACAAACAAATTATCCATTATGGCGTCAACTTGGATGTAAAAAATAGTATTATTTGTTATTATTTAGAAAAATATTGCAATTCGGTTCAACATTATCGGTAAGTTTTTAATTAAAAAAAATTACAAACAATAAATGAATAAATATGTACATAATTTTTTTATTATATTTATTTATGAGCGATGGTCTTTTTTATGAAAAGTTTTTTAATTATTATTTATTTCTCAATATAATATAATTTGAAAAAAATAGGATAACATATAATACTGTAGGAAAATTATTTAATAAAATGAAAGATAGGGTTAAAAACACAGAATTATCTAATTTAGTATACAGGATACCTTGTGGAGGAAATAATTTAGAAAGTTGTAATAAAGTATATATAGGAACAACAAAGAACAAACTTAAAACTAGATTAGCAGGACATATGTCAGGTCAAAAATACAGACATATAAATACACAAAAAACAGCATTAACTACACATTGTGCATCATTAAATCTTTATCCAAAATTTGAAGACACAACTATATTATAGAAAGAAACTAATTATAAACGACGTTTTTTGTTGGAAATGTTACAGATAATTAAAATACCTGCGGACAATAGAATAAACTATAAATCAGATGTAGATAATTTAGCACAAAATTATAGATATTTAGTTAATACAATTTAGATTTAGATTATGTATTATATATATATTTTTATGCAAAAAATATAGTTAATAATAGATAGTCATAGGTCATTTATTAAATTATTTTTAATAATTATGTTATATTCTAATAGATATATGTTATTATTACATTGTAGAAATATGTTATTTTACATACATGTATATACATATGTACAAAAGAAAATAATTTAGAAAACTTGTTTATTTATGTATACATGTACACACATTTATACATGTGTATAAAGAAAATTTTTAATATTAATGACAAAAAAATTTTCATTTCCTTTCAAAAATATTTTCTTTTCCTTATTTTAAAAAAATATTTTTCTTAATACAAATTATTATTTCCTGACGATGCTACCTATTTGGTAGCGAAATATTGAGAAATAAATAATAATTAAAAAACTTTTCATAAAAAAGACCATCGCTCATAAATAAATATAATTAAAAATTTTTAATAAAGGTCAAAATAAAAATAGAAGTGTTACTAATATGTACATAATAACATTTAAATCTTGGGTTTGCATTATGAGAATATCATTAAGACATATATTTTTTTCGGGAAAAAGCACAATTTTAAAATTAGAATCATATATAAAGAGATATTCCCAAAATAAATTCAGTTAATATATAAAACCATCAATGTTATTTTACTAAAAAATCCAAGGTTTTTTAATAAAAATACTTATTTTTTATTTAAATGGCTTATTTTATTAAAAAAAAAAAGAAATTGCGATATTCATCTGCAAAAACTCATATAAATAGGATGTATACTTTAACACAGATATAGAGAACTTTTATAAAAAAAGAAGAAGAATTAAAAAGAATTCAAAACCATAATTGTATAATATTACAAACTAATTAATTTTGGAATGGAATAATATCAGAAAAGTTTTTTAAATCTGCTGGTATCAATGGCTTTAGGTCTTGGATATGTTGCCAAGTTTTCTTCCTTTGTGGAAGTAGCTCACCGTAGCAATCATATACCAAAGAACGAATCATATTGACATTCATTCTTTTGCTTACAAGGAGTTTGTTTTTGTATGTATGTACAGAATTAATCACATATATTACGACTAATATGTCAAAGCAAATTTCTTTACAGATTTACGTTAAAGCTGCAGTGAATTTGTAGAAAGTATTGAACAAAATATACATATGAAGCAGTTAGGATTATTTTATAAATATTTTTTTTTATAAGTAGACAGCATATGCACGTATAAATTAATTTAAAGACCATATCTGTAAGATTTAACTTCTCGAAAAAAATTTAATTATAATATAATTTAATTTAATTATAATAATTTATATTCAAATTAACGAAATGCGATACAATATTTACCAAAACGTTTGTGCTTTTAAAGGAATCTTTAATAGTGAAACAGTATAGAGAAGCTTAAATAAATTAAATTTCTATTTGTGGCTTATCTTCAAATTTTATAATTTCTACCTTAGTTATCTTTTTACGATCTGGAGTACCAGTTTGTAAAACTTTAACTTTTTGATAAACATTTAGAGAATTTAGCCAAAAACGTCGATCTCCACCTTTGCGTATATAACCTTTTTCCAGTGTGGGTTTTGCTGAATGAGTAAATAAATAAATAAAATAAATTACTGTATAAAAATATGTTGTATATGAAAATTGACTAAGCGAGTACAAATCAATAAACTTCTTTAATTATAGTGAAAAACTTACCTCCTTCGGAACAAATCAGTGCGCCAATGTTTACATGTTACACTGGCTTTAAGGTCTTCAGTTTTTAAATTTTCGTATATTTGGCCCAATACCAATGATGGTAGCTCTTCCCATTTCGTCAATGTAGAATTCATATCCACTCTAGGCATACAGTTACACGTTAAAAATAGATTAGAATAAATTGGGAAGCAAAGATTACAGTTGGAAAAGGAAATTGTCTTCAGTAATTTGTTGAGCATAAAATAATTCTTAAGGTGGTGATATTCAGTTTCTCACAATTTCTTCTTTGTTTTATTATCTTGTCCTATTGAAAATAAAAATTTTATTAATACATACGGGCATTTTACATTATATTATGTACATATTTATTCATTTATTGTTTGTAATTTTTTTAATTAAAAACTTACCGATAATGTTGCTGCTAAAGTTGACCTGAAGTGCAATATTTTTCTAAAGGCTGCTTTACATTGTCCCACAAGTCGTACGACAAGCCAAATTTTTGTGTAGAAGATAAAGAGCTGCATGATCCAGCTTTATAGATGAGCATGCTCATGTGTTCATTATAAATTGCCTATGTTCGAACACAATGTAACTTACTGACCATACGTTTGATTCAACTGGGATGTCAGTGAGCAAAAGTTTGTTCATACCATCAACACATGAACTCTGTTTGCTACTGATTGAATGTGTTCTTGTGATCATGAGCATGTGCTCGTGTTCGTGATTATATGGTTATGTTCGAACAAAGGATTTTAAAAGTTATTGCATTTGAAATAAGTTTTGGATTTATAATCTGTTTTTTACATTTCATTGTTGTATGTATATGCCGCCTACAAAACTATAAGAATTTGTTCGTAATGTTAATAAAAAAACCTTATTTTCCCGTATTTTATTTGATTACCCGAACATGTCATCGTGTTTGTTTTTGTTCATAGTTATTATGGTTGTCTGCAACTGTGATCATGATCATAAACACAATTGCTCGTTTATGTTCATGTTCAGCTCATGCTTGCTCGCAAGTGTTTATAGTTCATACATGTTTACTCATCGTTGTTTCAATACAATGAACACAGTCGAGTATGATACAAAAAACAAGCTGATCATGTTCCAACATGCTTTTTCCTTTGTTCATGCCGGTCTTTAGTAGAAGAGTACAAGTCGGATCGTCTAAACGTAATATGTAATGAAACTATAAGATTTTGAGAGAAAATACGGATGACAATTTGACAGTCGTATGGCTCTCTTGATTTTTTAAAATTTTTCAAAAACCAACACACACCATCACATCAGGGATGCATTTTTATGTAAACAAATATGAGAAAGCCAGGGAGGGAAAACTGGTTTCATAAATTTATACCAATTATAAAATCAAAATGTACATTTTAGACCAAGACAGCAAAATTTTATAAAAATATACGTATATTTTCCAAAAGTACACTAAAAATTTTGACCACGAAAATAACATATTCGAAAGTTATAAAAATATTTTTCAAGGTTATTAAAAAAAAAATTCAATTGCACAAGAACTCCATCCCTGCGGAAAACAAGCAAACAGCTGTAGTTAAATTAAATGAGAATGTTTTCATCTTACTTGATTTTATCCATACCAATGGTGTAAAAGCCAGAAAACAACCATTCGATTTTTACTCTCTTTTTTTGAAATACGGATGGACCCAGTGAAATTTTTGCTATATACATCTTCGATTTGAGACTAATGTCAATGTAAGCAAGACCCATCCAATGTCTGTATACAATTTCTATTTACATGTACACAGCGATGGCCTAGGCTGTAAGATTTATCCAACACAATATACATTGTAAGCGAAGGTTGGATGGGTCCAACACAATATACATTGTAAGCGAATGTTGGATGGGTCCAACTATTATGGTGAATTCGGAGTGCAATAAGATGTATCTGAATGCCATTGATCTTGGAATGAATTTTAACTATTGCATAATTAAATTAGGAACTTCATTTTTTTCAATATTTTGTTATTTCGGAATTTTGTTTCAAACGTTCACTTTCTATTTTCTTTAGTCTTCTTAAATTTCTTTTACTAAATCCAATCATTTTATTCTTTACAACAAATAAAAATACAAAACATACATACATATGTATATAAATTAACACATAAATAAAAATAAAACAGTCACTTACCTTTTTTAATTATTTTTATTTAATAATTTATAACAATATTACCACAAAAAATGCCGCTAACACTTCACTTTTAAAAACACTTATGAACTTGATACAAATTTTACTTTGGAATAATAATAAGAATGAAGAAGAAAGAATAGCGGAAAAATTACTTCAGAAAAAAGAACAAAATTCATAATTAAAACGAAATGACAATATGATACATTACAAAGCCATCCAAATCAGATGGTAATGCGATGCAAAATTTTTATTTGTGTTTGTTTTGATCTTCATTTCTAATAAACACTTATGAACTTGATACAAATTTTACTTTGGAATAATAATAAAAATGAAGAAGAAAGAATAGCGGAAAAATTACTTCAGAAAAAAGAACAAAATTCATAATTAAAACGAAATGACAATATGATACATTACAAAGCCATCCAAATCAGATGGTAATGCGATGCAAAATTTTTATTTGTGTTTGTTTTGATCTTCATTTCTAATAAACATTTAACTTTACAATTGGATGGGAAAAAGACAAATCCGAATCAGATGCGAGTTATAAGGGCTTAACTATTTTCGTTTTATTTTCCCTGTTGACATAATATTATACAATCGGATGGCTTTCAGTTTGTAATGAGTAACCGGACTGCTGGGGAATTTCATTTTATTTTCTCTCATTTTACGTACGACAAATCTTATCGTCTAAAGCACCCTTAAATAAACGTGAGTGAATAAATCAAACCGGAAATAAAAACATTTTGCAAACCGGATGTTTTGGTTTGTTGCTTAGAACATGGAAATTGTAAACAAAGAGTGAAAAAAATTATTGATATTCGATCATTGATTTCTCAGGCATTAGTATATCAATATAAAATTAAAAAACGAATATATGTAGGAATAAGGCCCTAGAATCAAATTTTATAATGTTCATAAATTATATTGATGATACATGACAATTATTCAATGACCTGTTCAATCGCCTTTATATGTAGTTATCCGCTTATAATTTGAAAACGGCGCAGTTTGACACGGGCGCAGACGTAACCATAATATCCAAAACGATGTGGTCGAAAATAAATAAACCTAACCTTATTCAACCGTCACAAACTCCAAGAGACGCTTCTGGTAATGTACTTAAACTTATTGGTCAGTGCGAAGCGGAGGTGATGTTTAAAGATAAGGTTGTAACATCAATATTTTTTGTAACAAACCACACGCACTTAAATATTATGGGTGCTGACCTAATGGACCAGCTAGGTATTTGGAGCAACCCAATTGAATCGATTTGCAACCATATTACCATTCCAGAAATTCAGCAAATCAAGGACAAATTTCCAAAAGTTTTCGCCAGTCAGCCCGGTCATTGTTCTACATTTAAGATGAATCTTAAATTAAAACCTGATGCTACACCGGTATTTAAACCTAAACGACCGGTGGCCTATGCAGCATTACAACAAGTAGATGAAGAACTTCATCGCCTGGAACAGGCTAATATCATAACACCTGTTAATTATTCTCGATGGGCTGCGCCTATTGTTGTTGTAAAAAGGGCAAATGGAAAAATTCGTCTATGCGGTGACTACTCAACCGGCCTGAATGATTGCATTGAAACGCACACATATCCTTTGCCATTGCCGGATGATATTTTCGTGAATTTCAATAATTGCAAAGTTTTCACTCGTATAGATTTAACTGATGCGTACATGCAATTTGAGGTTGATGATGCCACAAAGGAAATACTCACCATTAACACGCATCGTGGCTTGTTTACCTTCAATCGCCTTGCACCTGGAGTAAAATCCGCACCTGGAGCATTCCAACAGGCGATAGATACAACCCTATCTGGCATTCAATATGCTTATCCGTACCTTGACGACGTCATCATAGCAACGGCGTCACTCGAATTGAACAAAAAAACAGTGAACGAAGTGTTCGCTCGTTTTGAAAGGTATAATCTTACTTTAAATTTTGATAAATGTAGTTTCTTCTCCCGCAGTTGTACCTATCTTGGTTACAAAGTCGATGGGACCGGCGTGAAACCAGACTCTGGAAAAATTTCTGCAATTTTAAAAATGCCAGCTCCTAAATCTCACAGAGCTGCGGTCATTTCTGGGTGCAGTAAACTATTACGGAAAATTTATCCGTGAAATGCGGCAGCTGAGAGCGCCATTAGACACATTATTGAAACGTGACTGCGAATGGAAGTGGACTAAGTCTTGTCAAGAATCTTTTAACAAATTTAAAGATATTTTGTCTTCCGACTTAATGCTTACCCACTACAACCCATCGCTCCCCATCAAGGTTGCTGCAGATGCCTCCAATGTAGGTATAGGTGCCTACATTGCCCACGAATTTCCAGACGGACGTGAAAAACTACTCGCAAATAGAAAAAGAGGCTCTGGCACTGGTATTTGCGGTAAAAAAATTTCACAAAATGTTATACGGGCGTCGTTTCAAATTAGAAACGGATCACAAGCCCCTACTGGCTATATTCGGCAGTAAAAAGGGTATAGCAACACACACGGCAAGCCGTTTACAGCGGTGGGCATTAGTTTTAATGTCCTATGACTTCAGTTTAAGTTATGTACCAACACAACAATTTGGTTGCGCGGACGTATTATCAAGACTTATTAACTTAAACCAAAAACTTGAAGAAGACGTAATAATAGCCTGTGCAACACTTGAAGCAGATGTAAAGTATTTGGCACAAAATAACATCAATGCTTTTCCCATCACCTATAGCATGGTCCAGTCTGAAACTCAAAAGATGTCGTTTTACAAAATATTATGCAATATATTAAAACTTCGTGGCCGAACAAGAAATCACAAGAAGAAATGCTGTTTTATTTTCGTAAAGACGGGTTATGTGTCGTTGATGGCTGCCTGTTGTATCAACAAAGAATGGTAATACCATCAACTCTACGTCAGAGAGTACTTCATCAGTTGCATAAAGGTCACCAAGGTATAGTTCGAACAAAAGCTCTCGCCCGAAGCTATGTCTATTGGCCACACATAGACAAAGACGTGGAAAGATTAGTCCAGCAATGCGTATCGTGTGCTTCCACAGCAAAATCTCCACCAAGAATGAAACTTCAACCATGGCTTACAGCTCAAAGGCCAATGGAACGTATACACATTGACCTTGCAGGCCCAGTGGATAAAAAAATGTATCTTTTGATAGTGGATTCATTTTCGAAGTGGCCAGAAGCGTATCAATTAAAGTCCATAACGTCAGCAGCGGTAATTGAGTGCTTAATGGATTTTTTCTCACGTTTTGGATGGCCAGAAATATTGGTAAGCGATAACGAAACGCAGTTCACATCGCAAATTTTTGTAAATTTCTGCAAAGAACGTGGAATCGAACACAAACGTAGCGCACCATTCCACCCGCAATCCAATGGACAAGTGGAACGTTTTGTCGATACTTTTAAGCGTGCCATTAAGAAAAACAATTCGCTTGGTTTAATTATTGGTATTCGTGATTTTCTGCACTATTATAGAGCTACAAACAACAACACAATTGGAAGTTAATCACCATCAGAACTTTTTTTGGGGAGGAAGGTGAGAATCAACATGGACTTATTATTGAAACCAAAACGGATGTCAAATTCCCGAAATACAAAAATGGCAACACAATATAATAGAAAATACAACGCAAAAAACCGACAGTTTGAAGTTGGAAGTAATGTTTATGCGAAGGTGTATAAGCATAATAACTATTTCTGGGCACCCGGTATAATAAAAAAACATATTGGTAACGTCAATTATTTAGTAGAACTTGTCGCTTTTCCATATTTCACATCAATGAGGTCTCACGCAAACCAACTGCGACATCGTTACATTAAGTCTACGGATATAAACTCATGGTTAGAAGTTTTTGATAGCTATTCACCAATGAAAAGAAATTGTCGAAATAACCCCGATTTAAGCCCTAATTCCACTTCTCCGACTGAAGTTTCGGAACTCCATAACTCACCAACAATCCACCTGGATCTTAACATACACCGACAAGCATCGACCGAACTGCTTAACGAAACTCAAAATCATCGCGCGCTGGATGGACCTCCAGTTCGTCGATCCCAGCGTGATAGAAAAGAGCCAAATTGGTTTAGAGATTACATTATTTAAAAAGGGGAGATGTTGTGGTTAGATGGCAACCTCGCCTCCAGATGTATTTCTTATGTATTTCATATTAGCTGTAATTCTTATTCTTTTTATATATATACACACACATGTATATAAACATACTGTATAACGTTTTTGCTTTTACTTAAGCATTATTCAATTAGAAACCATAGAACAATAAAGACTGAATTGAACTGTACAATAGATTTTAATTTAAAACTGCGAGCAGGAACACAACAGCCAACAAACTTTTAAAAATTATGAAAACGATGATTATTTATTTAATACAATTTTTGGTACAAAAATGATTAAATTGCGAAAACGGTAATAATTAGTGTTTCTTTCCATTTGTTCTCAATTAGAAGTATGGTAGCACAAACAAATTATCCATTATGGCGTCAACTTGGATGTAAAAAATAGTATTATTTGTTATTATTTAGAAAAATATTGCAATTCGGTTCAACATTATCGGTAAGTTTTTAATTAAAAAAAATTACAAACAATAAATGAATAAATATGTACATAATTTTTTTATTATATTTATTTATGAGCGATGGTCTTTTTTATGAAAAGTTTTTTAATTATTATTTATTTCTCAATATAATATAATTTGAAAAAAATAGGATAACATATAATACTGTAGGAAAATTATTTAATAAAATGAAAGATAGGGTTAAAAACACAGAATTATCTAATTTAGTATACAGGATACCTTGTGGAGGAAATAATTTAGAAAGTTGTAATAAAGTATATATAGGAACAACAAAGAACAAACTTAAAACTAGATTAGCAGGACATATGTCAGGTCAAAAATACAGACATATAAATACACAAAAAACAGCATTAACTACACATTGTGCATCATTA
The DNA here is from genome assembly GCA_963924685.1 of Dexiosoma caninum. Taxonomy (NCBI): domain Eukaryota; kingdom Metazoa; phylum Arthropoda; class Insecta; order Diptera; family Tachinidae; genus Dexiosoma; species Dexiosoma caninum. The sequence continues at coordinate 48,055,510 of OZ004729.1, read as the reverse complement.
TATCTTTATCCAAAATTTGAAGACACAACTATATTATAGAAAGAAACTAATTATAAACGACGTTTTTTGTTGGAAATGTTACAGATAATTAAAATACCTGCGTACAATAGAATAAACTATAAATCAGATGTAGATAATTTAGCACAAAATTATAGATATTTAGTTAATACAATTTAGATTTAGATTATGTATTATATATATATTTTTATGCAAAAAATATAGTTAATAATAGATAGTCATAGGTCATTTATTAAATTATTTTTAATAATTATGTTATATTCTAATAGATATATGTTATTATTACATTGTAGAAATATGTTATTTTACATACATGTATATACATATGTACAAAAGAAAATAATTTAGAAAACTTGTTTATTTATGTATACATGTACACACATTTATACATGTGTATAAAGAAAATTTTTAATATTAATGACAAAAAAATTTTCATTTCCTTTCAAAAATATTTTCTTTTCCTTATTTTAAAAAAATATTTTTCTTAATACAAATTATTATTTCCTGACGATGCTACCTATTTGGTAGCGAAATATTGAGAAATAAATAATAATTAAAAAACTTTTCATAAAAAAGACCATCGCTCATAAATAAATATAATTAAAAAATTTTAATAAAGGTCAAAATAAAAATAGAAGTGTTACTAATATGTACATAATAACATTTAAATCTTGGGTTTGCATTATGAGAATATCATAAAGACATATATTTTTTTCGGGAAAAAGCACAATTTTAAAATTAGAATCATATATAAAGAGATATTCCCAAAATAAATTCAGTTAATATATAAAACCATCAATGTTATTTTACTAAAAAATCCAAGGTTTTTTAATAAAAATACTTATTTTTTATTTAAATGGCTTATTTTATTAAAAAAAAAAAGAAATTGCGATATTCATCTGCAAAAACTCATATAAATAGGATGTATACTTTAACACAGATATAGAGAACTTTTATAAAAAAAGAAGAAGAATTAAAAAGAATTCAAAACCATAATTGTATAATATTACAAACTAATTAATTTTGGAATGGAATAATATCAGAAAAGTTTTTTAAATCTGCTGGTATCAATGGCTTTAGGTCTTGGATATGTTGCCAAGTTTTCTTCCTTTGTGGAAGTAGCTCACCGTAGCAATCATATACCAAAGAACGAATCATATTGACATTCATTCTTTTGCTTACAAGGAGTTTGTTTTTGTATGTATGTACAGAATTAATCACATATATTACGACTAATATGTCAAAGCAAATTTCTTTACAGATTTACGTTAAAGCTGCAGTGAATTTGTAGAAAGTATTGAACAAAATATACATATGAAGCAGTTAGGATTATTTTATAAATATTTTTTTTTATAAGTAGACAGCATATGCACGTATAAATTAATTTAAAGACCAGATCTGTAAGATTTAACTTCTCGAAAAAAATTTAATTATAATATAATTTAATTTAATTATAATAATTTATATTCAAATTAACGAAATGCGATACAATATTTACCAAAACGTTTGTGCTTTTAAAGGAATCTTTAATAGTGAAACAGTATAGAGAAGCTTAAATAAATTAAATTTCTATTTGTGGCTTATCTTCAAATTTTATAATTTCTACCTTAGTTATCTTTTTACGATCTGGAGTACCAGTTTGTAAAACTTTAACTTTTTGATAAACATTTAGAGAATTTAGCCAAAAACGTCGATCTCCACCTTTGCGTATATAACCTTTTTCCAGTGTGGGTTTTGCTGAATGAGTAAATAAATAAATAAAATAAATTACTGTATAAAAATATGTTGTATATGAAAATTGACTAAGCGAGTACAAATCAATAAACTTCTTTAATTATAGTGAAAAACTTACCTCCTTCGGAACAAATCAGTGCGCCAATGTTTACATGTTACACTGGCTTTAAGGTCTTCAGTTTTTAAATTTTCGTATATTTGGCCCAATACCAATGATGGTAGCTCTTCCCATTTCGTCAATGTAGAATTCATATCCACTCTAGGCATACAGTTACACGTTAAAAATAGATTAGAATAAATTGGGAAGCAAAGATTACAGTTGGAAAAGGAAATTGTCTTCAGTAATTTGTTGAGCATAAAATAATTCTTAAGGTGGTGATATTCAGTTTCTCACAATTTCTTCTTTGTTTTATTATCTTGTCCTATTGAAAATAAAAATTTTATTAATACATACGGGCATTTTACATTATATTATGTACATATTTATTCATTTATTGTTTGTAATTTTTTTAATTAAAAACTTACCGATAATGTTGCTGCTAAAGTTGACCTGAAGTGCAATATTTTTCTAAAGGCTGCTTTACATTGTCCCACAAGTCGTACGACAAGCCAAATTTTTGTGTAGAAGATAAAGAGCTGCATGATCCAGCTTTATAGATGAGCATGCTCATGTGTTCATTATAAATTGCCTATGTTCGAACACAATGTAACTTACTGACCATACGTTTGATTCAACTGCGATGTCAGTGAGCAAAAGTTTGTTCATACCATCAACACATGAACTCTGTTTGCTACTGATTGAATGTGTTCTTGTGATCATGAGCATGTGCTCGTGTTCGTGATTATATGGTTATGTTCGAACAAAGGATTTTAAAAGTTATTGCATTTGAAATAAGTTTTGGATTTATAATCTGTTTTTTACATTTCATTGTTGTATGTATATGCCGCCTACAAAACTATAAGAATTTGTTCGTTATGTTAATAAAAAAACCTTATTTTCCCGTATTTTATTTGATTACCCGAACATGTCATCGTGTTTGTTTTTGTTCATAGTTATTATGGTTGTCTGCAACTGTGATCATGATCATAAACACAATTGCTCGTTTATGTTCATGTTCAGCTCATGCTTGCTCGCAAGTGTTTATAGTTCATACATGTTTACTCATCGTTGTTTCAATACAATGAACACAGTCGAGTATGATACAAAAAACAAGCTGATCATGTTCCAACATGCTTTTTCCTTTGTTCATGCCGGTCTTTAGTAGAAGAGTACAAGTCGGATCGTCTAAACGTAATATGTAATGAAACTATAAGATTTTGAGAGAAAATACGGATGACAATTTGACAGTCGTATGGCTCTCTTGATTTTTTAAAATTTTTCAAAAACCAACACACACCATTACATCAGGGATGCATTTTTATGTAATCAAATATGAGAAAGCCAGGGAGGGAAAACTGGTTTCATAAATTTATACCAATTATAAAATCAAAATGTACATTTTAGACCAAGACAGCAAAATTTTATAAAAATATACGTATATTTTCCAAAAGTACACTAAAAATTTTGACCACGAAAATAACATATTCGAAAGTTATAAAAATATTTTTCAAGGTTATTAAAAAAAAAATTTAATTGCACAAGAACTCCATCCCTGGGGAAAACAAGCAAACAGCTGTAGTTAAATTAAATGAGAATGTTTTCATCTTACTTGATTTTATCCATACCAATGGTGTAAAAGCCAGAAAACAACCATTCGATTTTTACTCTCTTTTTTTTGAAATACGGATGGACCCAGTGAAATTTTTGCTACATACATCTTCGATTTGAGACCAATGACAATGTAAGCAAGACCCATCCAATGTCTGTATACAATTTCTATTTACATGTACACAGCGATGGCCTAGGCTGTAAGATTTATCCAACACATATACATAAATTATATTGATGATACATGACAATTATTCAATGACCTGTTCAATCGCCTTTATATGTAGTTATCCGCTTATAATTTGAAAACCGTTCTACGTATATATATGGCACTACCTGCGTTCGAAAGCTATTACAAATTGAGGAGACTGTACAAAAAAAGCTATAGCCCGCCAAACTTTTGGAAAAAAAAACGTAACTGGACATTTTCAGTATATCACTTATTGCACCCAAACGATTCTTCGTGCACAGATAACGGTTTTTAAATTATAAGCGGATACCTACATATAAAGGCGATTGAACAGGTCATTGAATAATTGGCATATATCATCAATATAATTTATGAACATTATAAAATTTGATTCTAGGGCCTTATTCCTACATATATTCGTTTTTTATTTTTAAATTGATCTACTATTGCCTGCGAAATAAATGATCGAATATCAGTAATATTTTTCACTCTTTGTTTACATTTTCCATTTGCTAAGCAACGAACCAAAACATCCGGTTTGCAAAATTTTTTTATTTCCGGTTTGATTTATTCATTCACGTGTGTAATGATAGGTTTATAACTGCGGAGATGAATCTTTCGGCTCCGTATTCTTTAATTTATTCAATGAGTAACCGGAACTAACGAAAGTACTGAGTACTGGGTACATAGTTTAGCAACTATAGTTTTGGAGATTTTGTATAAAATTATGGATGGGATTGTTGTCGGTATTGCTCAAATTAATTTTCAACAAAACTTTAGTGGGATATCGAGTGAAAACAGGTAAAATTTTTAATATAAAAAAATGGTTGTTTTACTAAAATGCAGAATGTTGCAGTGAAATCAATATCGGGACCATCATGTCTGTCTGCAACAATACCACTTCGGGAGATCGAGATTGTTCATCGAAAGTTTTATATGAAGTTGATTCTATGACTGACGGTGCTTGGGAGGGATTTGAGGATGATTTAGTAAAAAAGAAACAAAATGAAAAAGGTTACACTTTTGGAGAGAGACGGCAGATGCCAGCTAGAGCTTCCAAGGGATCCTCCTTGTTAGGAGTAAAACGACGAACAATAATAAAGCCCACAAAGCGCGTTAAGAGTCATGTTGATTTTCCAAACTTGAAACCATCCGATATAAAAAAAATTTATCTTAACAAAAACCTGACTAAGTTTAAGCCATCAAGTTTGGAGACAATATTTGAAGAGACTTCTAATTGCTGCAATAATGAACAAAATTATGGTCCTGCAATGGGAGGTCGAAAAATTAGAAGGTTACTATCTCTTTCAGACGGGTTTAGGTGCAGTAAGACATTACTTAACAAAAGACGAGCTAAAATCAAAAAAGCATTCGGAAAAAGATTTGCTTTAAAGAAAGTGTCATTGGAAGAGTTTATAGCAAAATTAAATACCAACATACAGAAAAATGAAAATGATGCAAACCATAAGGATAAGAAAGATCATAAAGGGGAATTAAATGAAGAAATTACACACAACGACAACTTGGTATTAAATAGTTCTGACAGTTTACATGATTCCAAACCACTTACTTGTACTGGACCACCTCATGTATTTAAAACCACAACTACTATACAATAGATAATAAGTTTTATACTAACAAGACTGATGTGAGTATTACTAATGCTAATTACTAATTATTCAAATAATAGTCATGAAAGCAACTAAATTCAAACTCATTTAGAGATAATTTTTTTCATTTTACGTTTTAATTTAAAATAATTTTTTAATTCTAGTTTTTTGACCTCTATATTAATTACACTAATTATTTAAGCTTATTATTATTATTATTTTATCATTATAAACAAAAACCAATTTTCTTGAAGAAGCTACACAAAGAAGTAGCGAAATATCCAATAAAAATAATTAGTGTAATTAAATAATTTTTTTTATTATTAAATTAAAACCAGGTTTGTGTTTATACTTGAAATATACATCTAATGCAAGGATTAATAAAGGCCTTTTCAATAACTTATATATACATATATATATATATTTTTTTGTTTTATTTATTTATTTATAATCCATATTGTAATACAAAGCCTATCTATACCAAAATACATATATGTGACGCGCAAAATGGAAAGGAACCTAAGGGTAAAAACCGGTTTTGTTCAGAAGAGTCATTTTAAAGATTTAAATACGTGTATCTTTGGTGTACTTCACTTTCATCAAACGCGCATATCTCTGGGAGGGAACACTTGGGGCATGGGATCGGTCTCATTCGATGCTCAGATGTTGTCCACATCAAAAAAAAAAGTGAAAATTGCTTTTTTACCCTTAGTTCCCTTTCTCTATGCGCTGTCACATATACCGTCGTTTGGTGTTTTTTTTTTATCTGGGACCAGCGAAGCTTAATTATTTTACAGCTCTGCTTTGGCACGTTCTTTGTTTATTCTCGTAGCAGTGTTGAAACTTTGGTTTTAGTAGCCATTTTTATTATTATTTTACTTCGCCGGTGCTACACTACCGACGAAGGAGGGCGTTCTGATGTGATTGGGGATTGCTATCAGCTGAAGCCGGTATTGTTCAATGACCAGTGACTATGCCTTCGAGACTGAAACCTTCCGACAACACTGACACGCAAACCAACACTAATGCACATCAGAAAAATGCGAGGTGTTTTTTTAATTCAATATCACATTTAGTACGGCAGGCCGACAATTTTAATGGTTGTTTTATGCATTTTGTATGACATGAAACTTTGTTGTGAAAAAAATAACATTAAATAATAATAATCCTGAAAAGTAAAATTTAACCCGAAAGAAAACAGTTACATAAATGGTACTTCAAGCAATACAATACTTGAGTAAATATACAGATTGCGTAAATATCATTTGAAATACTGTGACTCAATAGTCGTTTTAACAGTTGACCACAAAGCATGTCAGGTTATAAGATGCCAGTTTCACAACAACAACCACCTTATTTTAGTTCCCGTTGTGCATGTCAACTAACGTAAAAATTTTACGAAAGATCCATTATCGTTAAGGATCGTTTCGTTAGAAAATTAATCACACAAAACGTACTATTAGAAAAGGTCATCTGTGATAACATTAATGTCATGCGTAATGAGTTTGCTGCTGCTGCTGTGTTGTCATAAAAGATACGATTCCAAAACTAAAATCGAGCAACATCCGACTATATTTAAGGCGTAGATGTGAAACTGTGAGGTGAGTAGTTAGCGCTTGACTATCTCTACAAGATCCTCGGTTCACTTGACCAAGAAAAAATTCATGTCAAATAGTACAGCAGTTTCATATTTTTATTAGTTTTGTCTGTGTTATTGATTTAATTTTTTTATGTAACAAGAATGTTACTATTTTTATAACCGACCAATTTTGTTCCTCGAACGTATTTTGTGAATTATTACAATAAAAGTGAACAATTGTAATATACATATTATTTGCGCAAACTGACGAAGAACTTAAAATAGAAGTAAAATCTTTTTTTATTTTTAATACTGTTTTTGATACCGTCAGTTTTTATAGTGCAAAAACATTGGAATTGAAATAGTTTTCAAGCTCTTCATTCATATATCAGCTCTCTCAAATTATCTTTAATACATAATTTTTGTTACTTTTACAATGTAGTCTAATGCTCTTTACAAAACTATTAAAAAAATCGTATTCTGATTGCCGGTAACTCATCGTTCACACGCATCAAGTTTGACTCGTCAAGTCTTTTTTTTTCTTTTTTGGACCAGCACTCAGGGAATGACGACTAGACACGCGATGTATTGTGCTGGAACTAGGTTATGGGAAGGATGATAAAGGAGTATTGTTTATGGACATTTGAGTTGAATTTTCCCACGTTAAAAGTGACAGGAAAGACATCTGCCGGGAGTTTGTTCCACATACGCGATGTTGGGCCGAAAAATGAGTTCTCGCTCTAGTGCGATTCGCTGATAAATCGACCATGGATTCGCCCTTAATGATGAACGGGTTCCTTGGACAGGTTCCCTGGTTTCATCAGAGTACATCCCATTATAGTAGCGATAGAACAACCAAAATCTGGAGTATTTGGTAGACCGGGGCCGAAAGAATGGAAGGGGTACAGACTTGAAGGTACCGTCAAGTTCGCTTCTTTTTCTCTCCTTTTCTTAACCGTAGTATTGTAAAACAAGCGAAACTTGGCGCAAAAATGTTTTCGTGTATGAACGCAAATGCAGGTTCAAAAGAAAATTTAACAAAAACTGATCAGCTAAACTTGGTAAGTGTGAATCAGCTCTAACAAGAAAAAATAACTGTAGTTAGAGAGTTAAAATTTAACTGTTCAAAACATTGCAACTATGATGCCTCATGCGTTATCATAGTATGAAATTGACGTATAATTTTATTTTGCTATATTGCCTTATTTGATTTATTTATTTCAAATAAACTAATGTGGAATACATTTTAGATGTGTAAATGAAATGGGAATACCAGAATTAAAGATATATTTTTGAAAAGAAAAACAAAATAACTTAATCAGTGATCAGCAAAACTTAATTCTGAGAAATCCCATTTCAGTCATTATTTTTAATTTTATTTCAAAATTACCTCACGGAAGGTATACGCAACGACGTAGATGTCCGAGGTACACAGCGACGTACTCATGCTAGAAATTTTAATTCTTTTAAATAAATACAAAATAAAAATTATGGACAAGAATATTGTTAAAGAAAGAGGCCATTAAACTGAATTGAAGAACACGACAATTAGGTAATATATTCTTTAAAAACCAAAATCAATTAATACTATATTTTGTTTATTATATAACACTGACTTATTAGCTCTTCTTGTTAAATTTAAGGGTTCGTTATTACTTCATTATTCACAAATAAAAATATTTTGTAAAGAAAATATTTCACGAACATAAAATGCAAAGAAACAAAATGAAATAGGTAAAAATGTAGCTTAACATAATTTTAAAGTAAATTCGAACCAATTTTTAATTTCTTCAAGCTAACTTTAAAAAATATTGCTTAAGAATGGTAAGTAAAGCTTTAAATTTTTACGGCTGTTAAATTTAGAGTAATATGTTCGAGAAACTGTGTGTATATTATATAGTTTCTTAAACAATGAGTTCTTGTGCATATATTTATAGTTTAAGGAGTAACATTCTACAAAATTTATAATTTTATTGTAAATCTTAAAAAATTACAAATTCAACTTTGCACAATTTACTTTGCGGTTGGTTTTATAAAAACAATGTCAACATTTTTTTCTAATTGATTCTACTAATATTAAAAGTTAAAATGATTCTGCATCAGGATACTCTCGAAGAGTTGTATCGATAGTGCCTACATTTTCAGTCTTTTCCACATTAATATTTGCAAAACTTGTAAATTTCTTTTTTTTCTTCACGTTGTATGTTCCTTTTGGCAATATGTTATAAATGAATCCTTTCGAAACATCTACATTAGGATCGATGCCAGTCTCGTCTAATATCCAGTCTAAATAAGATGCTACTTTAGTAAATGCAGCTGGGTAACCACGATCGCACCCGAAGATACTACCAAAAGATGTGACACCAATAAGTACTCGTCGCTTTGATGAACGTCTTTGTAAAACAAGGGGCCCACCAGAGTCGCCGTTGCATGTTGATTTTTGGTAACGGCCGCTAGTGCATATATTTGTACTTCTATATGATAAAGGAAAACTATTCTTGCATGTTTGACCATTTACTATTCGCAGCTGTACGAAACGCAAAACGTTGCTTATAGCATGCACACCAGTTGAATAACGTCCCCAGCCAGAAGCAATTCCTAACTTATCTTCAAAGCTTCTAAATTCATAATCCCTTTTAGGAAGTTGAATAGGTTGTATTCTTTCTGAAACAAGTGAAATTTTTGTATTGTTATAAAATGTATGTATGTACATATGTATGTACTCAGCTATAAGTTATTATAAAAAATGCGTGTCAGAATTTTTTTTAGCCAAAATCGTGTTTTTCATATTTCAATTCAGTCATATACATAAGTATGTATGTATGATTACAAACAATAGACGTCTAGAAACTTGAAAAAGCTTTACTTGTTATTTTTCTTGTTTTATACTAAAAATCAAGATACACTTTTCTATATTAAGTCATGGTGGTATGAACTAAGTCCCCAAAACTGAAACTTCAACGAGCTAATAAACTCAACTCTACTGCCGGTGATAAATTAGGGGGTGGTAATACGGCTACTGCCAGCTGGAGAAAGAAAATTACAACAGAGCTTATCTCAGACAAATTATTAAACTCATATCTCAACAATTTATTCGTATACAGTAGATTTCCTGGTTAACGAACCTTCGATTCTGCGAACATCGCATTTAACGAACACACAAGTTTGCTCCATTGGGTACCTTATATAGCGAACAAAAAATATTTTTTTGCGGTCAATTTAGCGAACAAATAAGGTTCATAATTTTAGTTTAAAAAAGAATAAGTACCGCTATTTTATGTTTTGTTTATGTAGCATTTTTGTTTGATTATGCTGCAATGATCAGTTACCCTTATTCTTTCGTTGTGTAAACATAAAAATGAGTACAAGAAAAGACTTTTTTAAAGAAAAACTAAAAATTGTGGATGATTACCAAAATCGATTGCGAGTTGTAGATTTATGCAAAAAGTATGGCTTAAGGAAATCGACAATATTTACGATTTTAAAATCAAAACAAAGTCTTATATATGTGGAAAGTACAAAATTTGGATTTAAAAATAGAAAAGAAATTCATAGAAAGCTTTAGTGAAGATTTCAATGCAAATCACGCTTATTTGTCCTGATTCCAAAAACGTTTTGGCATACGTATTGTAAATCAAAGTGGAGAAAAAAATTCATCCAATATGGAAGATGTTGAACCTTTTAAGAGGCAACTGCAGCAAGTTATCTTGGAACATAACTTACCGATGAAACTGGTATGTTTTGGAAAGCATTGCCTGAAAAAACTTACGTTCATCTGCATCAGGCAGAAAAGTTTCCAAAGATAGAATAACGGCCCTTGTGTGCTGTAATGCCGGTGGTTCATAAAAAATTAAGCCACTGCTGATCGGAAAGTCACAAAAACCACGTTCATTTCGAAATAAAATAATGTTAATTTGTCAACTTTATTGCTTTTAAGAGAACTTCACAAAAATTTTCCGCAAAGCAAAATTTGTTTGTTCCAAAATAAAAAAAAAAAACAAACAGTACTCGACAAATTTTTTATGTAAAATTTTCAAGAAATTGAAAATGAATTTGAACCTATTTTTTATTAAAATTATTTTACGTTTTAGGCTACCAGTGTAATGAATTAAATCTTTTTAAAATTTTTTTTAATATATCATACAGATCTCAAAACATATTTCAAAATAAACGACAAATAATACAGTTCTAGTTATGTATTTATTCATAACATGGGTACTAGACATAAATATGTCATTAAACGAACTTTTCAGTTTAAGGAACAGGCCTGACAAAGTACTGGTTCGTTAAACCGGAAAACTACTGTACGTATGTATGTGTGCATACGTATGCGCATCTACATTCTAGAACCAAAGACTATAAATATATAAAGATGTTGCACTGTCATACCAAAGACTATAAATATATAAAGATGTTGCACTGTCATACATTGTTCTGCTATTGAGAATGCGCTGGGGCAAAAAATGCGGCTTTTTTATTTTAATGAAGATGCTGATTGTTTTAACTCTGAAAACATTCCAATAGAGTTAACATCAAGCCGCTATTTCGTTGGTTACATAGCTCAACGGATATCTTGTGCTCGCTGCCGTATGGATATAATAAAACCCGCGCAAATTTTTAATATCCATCAGAAATGTTTGTACATGCAAAAATTTACGATAAAAATTCAGATTTTGGAAGTTTGTGTGCTCCATCAGACTTATTTTTTGCAGTATGTAAGATTCATATAAAAGTTTTCGAAAAAATTTTTTCTGAATCCAAAGAAATAAAAAACATAAAAAAAACTATTGTTGAGCAATGTGTAAATTGCACCAAAAATACAGTATATTCCTTTTGGTTTCAAGAAAACAACGTATGCTATAAGCACAGAATGGAGATGCTAAATTTATTAATTCTTACACTTTTACGAAAGCATTCCTCGTGGGAAACATACAAATACAAATTAACAAGCGCAGAAAAACTTAAAATTTTCAAACAATAAAACATATGCTCAATTCAGAAAATTATTAAATATGTACCAATCACCAAAAATAATTACATTTCTTGTGCTAGTTATCACTTATTAAAAAGATTTTAATAAATTTTATAATAGTTTTGTAAACAAAATAATAAATTGTATGGTTTTCGAACTCAGGTAAGCTCACGTTTTATTTGATTTATGCATATACATAGATATTCTAACTATACAATTAAAAATTCTAAAATAAAATATTTAATAAAACAAATGAGTATACATAGTTCGGTGCGAATCAACATAAATGCAATAGTACAATAACAAAAAATGTAATTTTACCCTACAGCCATAGAAATCGGTCGCATTGGCTTTGCACTGTTTATTTGCACATGATTTATATGAAAACAAGAAACTGCTTTTAGTTGTTAATATTGTTATTGAATGTGCTTTGTACAAGAAATATAACACACACAAACACATTTCTCAATAAGCATCATTTATATGTGTAAACAACAAAAAACACCATAATTTCTGTGGAATAAAAATTTCTAGTAGAGTTAAAAAAAACAAAAATGTTTCAAAAACAACAACAAAATAAACTTGACAAAACCAATGCTTATTACTACATATGTACATACTTATGTACGTACATATGTATGTATGCCTAAAATTTTTGTTTTTATTCAATGTTCTACGTGCAATATCTTTATGTATTTATAGTCTTTGCTAGAACATTGGTGCCCAAAAATGCTTTGCATTTGGGTTGGTGCAGGAATTTTGAACTACAGTGACAGGCAAAAGTGAGCCCAAAGTTTTTCATTAAAATTTAATCGCAAGAAATTTTTAATTGAAAATGTATAATAATGCAGTTCACAATGAATTTTTTACTTGTTGACTTGATAAAATCATATCATCAAAGCAAATTTCGATTAAGCCTAGACCGAAGTCATGGAGCATTTTTTTTTCATAACAAGACAAACTCTACGAAGCTCTTAAACTTGTCTATAGAAACACCCAGGGTCTAAGCGGGAATCGCACCCGCATCTTCATATTGATGCTCATGCACTATACTACGGAGGTACCCTCTAAACTTAGTTCTTTTGGTATCGGTGATATCTTCTCTGGATTTATATAGAGCTTTCTCAGGGATCGCGCGATAAGAATAGTTATAGACGGTATCTCTTCTGAGGATTTCAAGATTAATTCAGGGCTACCACAAGGTTCCATTCTTTCTCCTACCTACCTAATGCACTTTTATGTCAAACTTCCAACCCCATCCACTCTTTTGCAGATGACAGCAGCATTTGCCATTCAAACTGATTTGATCGTCGGCCGACATCGATTATGATCGCGGCAATGAGGCAAAATAAGGATGATTCACTAAATAGTGACCTTACAAAGATATCAAAATGGGGTCACGCACACAGGGTCGATTTCAATGCTCAAATGACCCAATGCTGCATGCTTACACATGGACGCATGCCCCATCACGCTGCCTCGTCTGTAATTATGGGTGGTATAATTATTGAGGAATCAGTAGCTCTTGATGTTCTTGGAATGAAAATTAAGTGTGATTCTCGATTGACTGCGCACATTTTTCGGGTCTCAAATGAAGCATTTAAATATCTCGGTTTTTTTAAACGGTGTAAGACATATTTCACGTTTCGCGTTTCGTCGTTCTATCGTTACTACAGGGTGGCTGATGAAAGCCGCTACCAAAAAGAAATTTAATAACTTTTTTTCTATTTAATGAATCTGGTTAATTTTTTTTTTATTTTGCAGATTGTTTTTTAGATTTAACAGAAATGGATAACTGGGACACTGAAAAAAGAATTTGGATTGTCCGCCGTTTCGGTTCAAAAAGAGTATAGGCGCACGTTTGGCGGCAATCCTCTGAGCAGATGGACCATAATGAGACTTGTGAACAATTTTGCCGAGTATAGAACAGTCCAAAGAAGACCTTACCATCGAAACCCTTCAGTTCGGACGAAGTAAACAATCGCTGCTGTAGCTGCTGCCATACAAAACAATCCAAGAGTTTCGACAAGAACCTTATCTGCTCAAATGGGTATAAGCAGACAGTCATTGCAGTCAATTTTGCACAATGATTTGGATTTATTCCCATATAAAATTCAAATGGTCAACAAACTGAACGCAGAAGACTTACCGATTCGCTTGGAATTTTGCCAGGAGATGCTTCAAATGGTGGAAGAGGACGAAAACATGTTGAACTGTCTTTTTATGTCTGACGAGGCCTATTTCGATTTAAACGGCAACATAAACAAACAAAATTGTCGAACATGGAGTGAGTGCTTCCAACCAACAGATACTCCATGAGACGGAATTGCATCCACTTCGTGTCACAGTGTGGTGTGCAGTTTCAGCACGCTGCATTGTCGGGCCCTACTTCTTTGAAGAAAATGGTCACACCGTTACAGTTACTGGAGACCGTTACTTGAGCGTGTTAAGAGAGTTTTTCTATCCAGAATTACGCCGAATGAGAATTCCTTTCAACTCTGTGTGGTTTCAACAAGATGATGCAACTCCTCACATAGCCCGGCCTGTTATGACAGAATTGCGACGAAAATTTCCCAATAAGTTGATATCCAGAAACTCCACATTCCGTTGGCCCCCCAGGTCGCCTGACCTTACTGCACCTGACTTTTTCTTGTGGGGTTATTGCAAACAGGAAGTCTACAAAGCAAAACCAACGAATTTGAATGAACTAAAGCAATCCATTCGAGAAACAATTGCGGCTATTCCTGTCTCAACTCTCCAAGCAGTAATGAAAAACTTTTTGGTAAGATGCCGCACATGCATCAACGAGCGGGGGGGGGGCATTGAAATTCCATTATTTTTAAAACTAATTAAGCATATTTAATAAAATTGAATGAGCTTTGACATGAATAAAAGAAAAATTAATTCCACACACTGAAAAAAAACTTATTTGAGTTTCTTGATGTAGCAATATTCATCAGCCACCCTGTATAATGGGAAGTGTTCTAATGAAACCCGGTAATTCATGCGTACAACGCGTTCTTCATTAATAGCGGATCCATTTGTGGTCGATTTGGCAGCGGATCGCATTACGCATTACAGAGAAAATTAGTTTTATGGCCGAACAGCACGTATGTAGAATAGACTACAATGCGTCGCATGTGAAGGTGCCTATCCAAGAAAAAAAAAGACAGAAATGGGAAAATTAAAAACATTTACATTTAAATTTTTAAACAACAAAATGCACATACATATATAAAATTTTTGGATTTTATGAAGTGAACAAATAGCATATTCAGTGTGAACTGCGTCAGTCTGACAAAATTAGAAATAAGAATTGTATCCACGGGAAGTTAAATTTATGAATTATGCTTTTGCCAAAATGAAATCATTTATTCTAGACACTATTTAAAAAAATATTACCAATACTGCTAAGTATGTTACCTCGTAACAGTCTAATGAACGACTAAAATTAGGGAGCATAGTACAAAATGAGGCGTGGTTTATAAACAATTGCTTGATGAAAAGGGTATCTATGATCTTGAAATATGAATATGTAGATTCATTAGCAACACGATTGGGGTATTGACAAGATAGTCATTTAATATGAGTTCTGTGTGCACCCGTTTGCAGTATCACTAAATTTTTCTTAAGGTATTATAATTAGTATGACAATACGACATATCGTTGAATTTCCCAAATTTAATTCTATCTAACGACGATTGTTGGACCAGCGAATCGTCTATTACGCACTTCGGCGAGCATTGGAAGATTATTTTACTCAATTGAATGATACTTTTGCGAGTCTTTTTGACGATTGTTTGACGAGCGAACTGTGTGTTATATTAATTCAAAAACATCATTTATGCATTGTGCTTGCTTTTGGCTGAGTAGATAGGGTGTTAGGTCTGCATCCAGAAGGTCTCACTTCAATACTCGATCACATCTCAACAAAAATTTTTCTGAAGTGTGTATGCTATTTGAGCAATAAATAAAATGGCTCTCTTCTCTCTATAGTTAAAAAAATTAATGCGTCGGACATAACATCAAAGAACAAATTATATTTACTTCTTTTCAACTCAGTTTTTTCAAGGCTCATTTGCAGTAGGAATGTAAGAATCTTACACGATTCTTTTCGGAGCATCGTAGATGATTCATATGGAAGACATGGTTTCTACCGATGCTCTCAATGTGCACGATCGGTATATAGATCGCCTGCGAAGAATTTCATCGCCTGCTCAGATCGAGGAAGAGTCTTCTACGAAATAAAATTCTAGCTGGGTCGGGCTGTGCACGCACAAATCACAAGAAATTTAACATTTTAAATTTCTGATCGGGTATGTTCTGACAATCGCATTTCGTATAATATTTGCGATTGTGACTTGAACTCGCAAGAGAGGTGTTTTATAAATCGCAATAGCAAAACTCTTGGTGACTTCAAATCACAAGAATATACTGAAGTGAACTGGTGGATTTAGACTAAATCAACCTTTAAAAAAGCAATAAAATTATGAATAATTTAATTAATAAAGTTTTCTTTTTATTTCAGTCAAAATAGTAATTGTGTGGTAATATTTTTATTAAAAATTTCGAATTTATAAAATGTTTTTTTTTAATTTTGTGTATCTATTGCTGATATAAATCCCAATAAACGAAATCTTTATAGAAATAACTTATAAAAAGTTTACTAATATAAGCCTTTTTTTGGTCGCTGTGCGTGACGTTAAACAAAACAAAAAAAAAGAATGAATAAATAACTTATTCCGACGAAGCGTTTAGCAAGTGTAATTGAAAAACTATTGCTATTTATAGCTTATAGTGGGTATGCTTATAAAAAGTTGTTGAAAATGGCTTATGGTACTTTTATTCTCCAGTTCAATTACATTTAGCTAGGGAAATTGTTTATTGAGATGATTTTCGAAAAATGTGTGTTACGAGTGGTGTAAATAATTTACTGCATGGCCCACGATATCACTCGATATCGTTCGTTCGCTTAATTACTTTAAAAAGGTATCTTTTCCGATAAACAGCGCTTTTAAGAAGGGATTTTTTGAACTTCGAGCTGTTAAAAAATAATCAGACACGTGTTTGACACTTTTTTGATATATTCGAAGGTGTTATAGAATCCAAGTCGGTTTTGCTTTTTATCGGATTTGCAAACCAATATTGGTTTCATTTGGTGTCGTTAAAACGTATGGGCTTTGCTTTTTCGAATGTTAATGAAACCAATGTTCGAAACGGCTGTTTTGTGTTTTTTTTTAATTTGTTTACATTAATTTTCTTAGAAAATTTGATAAATTGTGATGTTTGTACGAAAATATTCTTATAGTTTTGCATTATAAATAAATTGACCTTCTCCGTTGTATCATTTATGTTATTGGAAGAAGAATGCAAGATCAATTTTCAGTGATTGCAACAATCAACTTAAGTGCCGGATATCGCTTAAGTATATTTTTATACTGTACGTGCACATACGGTCAAAATAATATGTACACGACTAAGTTTTACTCTTTGATATAAATAAAGAAAATAGTTTTATTTTAGCAACAGAAAAAATTTTAAAGTTAATATTTGTAGATCAAATCAAATGTAACAAAATGTTATTTCTAAGGTAAAAACATAAATTGACATCTTTACGGTATCAAAGAACAAAATATGTATAAAAAATAGTGGTCAAAATAATAAGTACATGTTGAATATGATTAAATAATATAAAATAAAATTAAATAAAAATTAAATAAAAAAGACCATCGCTCAAAAATAAATATAATTAAAAAATTTTAATAAAGGTCAAATATAAACAGAAGTGATACTAATTAAATAAAAATATTAAAATAAATTTTACATTGCTCAATTTTTAAGATTTGCTCAATATCCACTGTATCCTCCCTTATTTTGAGGAATTTTTTGCATTCGGCTTGGCATACTGTTAATAAGCTTACGGCAGGTGTCTACTGGGATTTTATAGCAATTTTTTTTAACAAAATTCCAAAGATGTTCCTTATTTTGAAAAGAGTGCTTTGAAATCCTGTGTTTTAGCTCTCCAAAAGGTTTTCAATAGGGTTTATGTTCGGGGATTGACTTGCCATTTCCAGCGGTTAAGGCAATTAGCTTGTAACCAATCTTTCACATACCGTTATGGGCTGCGGGTCGTTATCCTGCTGAAAGTCTAATCCAAGCGGCATAGGTTCTTTAGCATATTGCACCATTATGTTCTGCAGTATGTTTTTGTATAACACGAAAATCAGCCACATATCATGATATTACCTTCATCTTGCTTGACGGTCTTTTTTGTGAATCGTATAGGAAATTCTTTACCTGCGGGGCGACACACATTTCGGCAATTGCCATTGCAAACAGATTTATTTTATTTTCGTCACTAAAAAGAATATTATGCCATTTGTTTATAAGTAATGGTTGCGACCAACTTAAATGTGTTTTTGCCAATATCGGCCTCGCTGTCAAATTTGTTGTTCGGGGTAATGGAACCTTTCTAGCGATACGGCCGGGTAGCTTGGCAACTTGTAGTCGTCGCCTAACATTTTGAGCATTTATAACACTCCCTATATCGGCAGTTATTATTTAAATTTTCGTTTTCACAACAATAAAACCAATACATATATACATATGTATGCAGTTTTACCCTACAATAACGCCATCGGTCGCACAAGGTCTATGATAATGTACATATGTATTGTAAAAACGGGACTGCCCGGTGCCGAATGTCATGATAATTCATCGTGAAAAATACTAATAATGTTAAATTATCAATGAGAAATGCTAAATTTTCTTTGGAGTCAAACATGAATTTTTTAAGCAATTGTCCACTTGATTTTTTTCGATGGGCGTCCGTTTGTTTGTGTGGCCTAAAAGACTCTATAGTCAAGTTTTATGTAATTCGTCGCTATTCCAGAGATGCATAGCAAACAAACTCACCTTTATATCTACTCGTAGCGGACAATGTTGCTAACTTTAAATATTCTTCAATGCGTTGACAAACAAATACTTAATAATCGGTTTTTTTTCCTTCAACCATTGACGAATACTCGCAGTAGATAAATTCCAACAGAGTTCAGGTTTGTATCGAGCAATAAAAGACACTGTCGATTACTTTCAGCTTTCTGTTATACGGAGTCTGCAAAACTTTCTTTAGCTGTGTCGTTGTCGCGTACATTCATCGACATTTCGATATTTTCATTTCGGGAACAAGTTCCCTGATTTCATTAGAACACCTCCCATTATAGTATCGATAGAACAACGAAACGCACCCCACGTTGCGACGATGCTCAAGAGAGTCAATAGAGTTGGCTACCCTACTGTCTCCTATGAGTTTCTTCGCCCTTTCTTGTACACGGTCGAGTAACTTCAAAATAGTCTTTGAAGCACCGGCCCATACATGGAGTTGTATTCCATTTTCGGTCGGATGTAGGCGGTATAAATAGTAAGGAGATCAGATGGGGTGAAGTATGTCTTACACCGCCTTAAAAAGCCTGAGCACTTGAATGCTTCCTTTGAGACCTGAAAAATATGCTCAGTCCATCGGACATCACACTGAATTTTCATGCAAAGAACATCAAGAGCTCCTGATTCCTCAATGTTTATGCCACCCATTATTACAGATGAGGCAGCGTGATCGTGCATACCGCGATGGGTTAGCATGCAGCATTGGGTTTTTTGGGAATTGAAATCGACCCTGTTCGCGTGACCCCATTCCAATATTCTCGTGAGGTCACCTGTTAGCGAATCATTCATATTCTGCCGCGTCGCCGCGATCATAGTTGATGTCGGCCTACGATCAAATGAATATGAATGGCAGATACTGCTGTCATCTGTGAAAGAGTGGATAGGGTTTGAAGTATGACATAGGAGGTCATTAAGAAAAATAAGAAATGGGGTAGGAGAAAGAATGGAGCCTTGTGGTACCCCTGAATTGATCTTGAACTCGTTAGATGAGATCCCGTCTATAACAACTCTTATAGAGCGATCCCTGAGAAAGCTCGATATAAATCGAGAGAAGATATCGCCGACACCAAAAAATAAGTTTGGACAAGAGTGCTCCATGCCACACTCTGTCAAATTCTTTTGAAATATCTAGAGCCACTACCTTACTTTCCCCAAAATGGTGGATGGATCGACACCATTTTTCCGAGAGGAAGGCTAATAAATCTCCCGTGGAACGTCCTCCACGGAAGCCATATTGCCGGTCGTTAAGTAAGCTGTTGGACTCCAGATATTTCATAAGATGGAAATTTAGCATACTGTCCATTACTTTAGAAATGGTAGAGCATATTGCGATTGGGCGACAGTGTTCAGGGTTGCTTCCCTCTCCCTTCTTGGGAATCGGCGTAACATTTGCAACTTTCCAGCACGACGGAAATTCGCCTGCATGATATAGGGTGCTGAAAAGGATTGCCAGAGGACGCGATAACGTCGAAGAGCACTTTTCAACCGGGTCAGTGAATATTTGATCAGCGTTTAAAAGAGACGGAAGAGAAGAACTAGCATTTCCCTTACCTCTTTTAAGGAATGACCAAAACCTTTTACTTCCCGGAGGGGCAGTAAGAACTTTAGCGCGAAGACTCTGCTCGTACAAAGCTTTTGCACGTCTTAGCACTTTGGCACACGAAGTTTTCGCCCTTTTGCGCATCATATCAGTATCGGCGTTTTTATCATTCCGCCAGACACTAAATGCTTCCTCTCTGGATCTGACTGCAAGTCTGCACGTCTGATTAAACCAAGACTTTGGTCTAGGCCTAATCGAAATTTGCCTCGATGGTATGAACGTTTTCATACCAAGCAATATTATATTTTGGGTCATTTTAGCCATGGCATTGACATCATTGTCGAGGAAGTAGAGCCTCCAATTGAAATGCCGAAAGAAATCGTTGAGCTCAGCCCAACGTGCCTTTTCGTAAATATATTTCAAACGTTTCGTAGCTGGCGGCGAAACGCCTCGAAGTTCCGCAAACGAAAAGGAGGCAGAAATGGTGCAATGATCCGAATTACCGAGAGGTGCGCTAATGTTCATTTCATACTTTTCAGGGTGAGAAAAAGGTCGAGGGTGTTATGTTGGTGCCCGTCAACACATGAAATATGTGTTGGTTCATTCACTAATTGCGCAAGGTGATTGTGCGCTGCGAATAGCTCAGCATATTGGCCTTCTGGAGTTGTATTGCTCGAATGGCGGAGCCACGATAAATTATGGACATTGAAATCACCAGCAATAACGATTTCACTGTTCGGGTAATTTTCGAGGATCCCCTATATAGTGTCGGAAAGGGCATCGAAGTTCTGTATAGTTTTCTCCCTTTCCGTGTTTGGGCTTCTGTAAAGAAACCCGAAATGCAGAAGATGTGCCCTGATTTTGAATTTAACCCAAAGACAGCTAAGTTCGGGATCATGCGTGTCTAAAGATTGCTGGCACTGGTACACAACTTCATTGCGTATATAAATTGCAAGGCCCCTGTGTAGATAGAAAAGAGATAAGAGGTGATACCCAGGTATGTGAAAATCCTGTGGGTCAGCATCCTCAGAGACCTGGGTTTCACTTAAGGCGAAAACATCCGGCCGATGGAGACAAACGTGAGCATAGACAGAGAAGAAATTTGCCCTTAGACCACGTATGTTGCAGAAGTCAATTCTAAATCGGCCAGTCATGCTTAACGCGAGAAAATCTAAATAAAATGTCTTGTAGTTGCCAGTGATCAGTGTTATTCCTTCATCACCAAACAGTCTAGCAGTAACCAACACAATGGCACCAACAATGCAAAAGATTTAGTCGGGTATGATAAAGGGAATTAGCACAATGCCACGAAAAAAGGCCATGAAAGACCTCATCCGGTCACCGTGACCCGAAGTGATAGCACTGGTTGGTAGTGTCAGCACTGATTTTTATTTTTCTCGCCCGTCACTGGTTTAGCGGTTTGCACTCTTTTTTGTCTTTATAGTTTAATTTTTATTGTTTTTGTTTTGCATATTAAATTTCAGTCTATTTTTTTTGGTTAGTAGTGTCAGCACTGATTTTTATATTCTCGCCCCTCACTAGTATAGCGGTTTCCACTCTTTTTTCTTTATTATTTTAATTATTATTGTTATTGTTTTGCGTATTTAAATTTCAGTCTATTGTCTTCTTTTTTTAAGTATATTTAATTGATTGTTTTGTTATTTTTTAATTTTGTGTATTAATTTTTTCCCTTTTTTGGTTTAAATTTATTTGTTGAATTTTTTTTTTTGATTGTTCTTGTTTTATTATCTGTTTTTTTTTTATTTTTCCGCGACACAGAAGAAAATGAGCGTGTACCCCACGGACGATCAAACACTCACTGCCTCAACGAGTTGACTGGTCTGTACTCTGCTTTCTACATAATAGACCAACCTAAATTAAGACGCAAAGCGTTGTCTGGCTGTCAAAATTTCTCATGCCCATACGAAATGTATGAAACCAACCTAAATAACGCGCCGTAAACGCTTTGCAATTGGGAAATCCAATTTCGACAGCGCGTAAAGAAGTGAAGTTGGCTGCAAAAAAAATAAAATTGTTGAAAAGTAATGACAATTTTTTTTTTTTTTTTATCTAGGACCAGCACTAGGAGATGACTCCTACACATGCGAAGCATTGTGCTGGAACTATAGGAAAGGGATAGTAGGAGAAACGACAGGAGGTGAAGCTGAATTAATTATTTTTGCAGCTCTGCTTTCGCACGTTCTTTGTTTATACTCGTAGCAGTGCTGAAGCTTCGGTTTAGTAGCCATTTTTATTATTATTTTACTTCGCCGGTGGTACACAATACCGACGAAGGAGGGCGTTCTGATGTGATTGTGGATTCCTATCAGCTGAAGCCGGTATTGTTCAGTGACCAGTGACTATGCCTTCGCCACTGAAACCTTCCGACAACAACTGACACACAAAGACACACTAATGCACATCAGAAAAATGCGAGATGTTTATTTTTATTTTAAAATTTTTAGTCTGAAACTGGGGTTGAACCCAGGTCTGTTTTTGGATTCGTAGTCAACGTGCAGACTACCATCCATCGTGCCATCGCCACCCAGGTCAATTTAGCGATTTATCGCTATTTTTTTTATTTCTATTTAGAGTTTTTTTTATTAATCAAAGAGAGTAAACATTACTGTTTCTGGAACAACGTTAACGCTTTAATTTAGGCTACTCATTTCAGTGTAAAATCTAAGCGCTGAATTACGTTGCGCTTTGCGTCGTAATTTAGATTGGACTGTAAATAATAGAAATAAAAATCAAGACATGATACCTATTTGGTATACTGAATTTGTTATTGTTATGTAATACAATAATACATATGTATGTACATAGAAATAGGTTTAAAAAGTTTGTTGCTGGCGTTAACGAGCACGATATGCTTGACTGATTGTCCAAAGGAAATACCCAATACATTGCAAATAGGTTATTAATACTGACCTATGTAATAAGGTTTTTCTTAATTTTTGTACAAATATTATTTGCTTTTTGAATTTGTTTACAAATGTGGTTGCTTTGTTAATTACAGAAGTTTGTAATGGATTGTGACATTGATGCTACATTAATGTAACAAAACATATTTATGTCGCGATTGAAAAGGTGTGTGTACGAGTATGTAGGTGTGGGATCTTTATTTCTCTCAAATATTTATTAATATGTCATATCAAATAATACATTTCGCAAATAATAAGATAAGATAAGATTAGTTAATCTTCTGTAGCTAGTTTAAACCACCACCCTTTAAACTGGTAATAAGAAGGAAATAATTGTAAGGAAATAATAATATGGCACATCAGAACTTATATTCACATAAGTGATCTCGTTAAACACGTTAATTTGATTATGTAGCATCTCATAATTTGACACTTAAGAGTTGACAGAAAAATACGGTATTTGCAATAAAAAAAAAAATGGTAAACAAAAGTAAAAGTAAGAAGTGAAAATATTTTAATAGTAGATGTTTTTCACCTTAACTCACTTTTAAGAATAACAAAAATGTTTATTTTTTTTACACAATATGATTTTAATGGTGTTTTCTTTTCAATGCAAGTGCATTGCATTTCTTTCTCGTGTTTGCCCTATTTATTTAAAATATTTGCATTTTATTGTTCCGCTATAAGCAGTTTTTCTGCACTTTAAAAAATAACAATAAAGTGCAATTATGTTTAATATATAAACTGAAAAGTTGAATGCACTTTTTGAGAATCGAGATCATTATTAGATATACATATTAGTTTTTTTTTTTAACGTAACAATACGTCAGCGAATGTCAACTTAAACATATCAAATGTAAAATGAACGGCTGTGTTTAAATACTGCTCTCAAACTCGTTTAAAACCATTAGTGTAAACATAGCATAAGGATGAAGATTTTTGCTTTTATTGCTTGAAAATGAAAAATGGTCGGTATTTAAAATTACTTAATTATAATTCTTATTGCTATTTAATTAATTTGTACCCATATCACTTAATTTTTTTTTTTAGATTTTTAAAATAAAATATTAAAAATATAGGATATATATAGGATTAGTTGCCATGAGAAACACACAGTAAAAATCACAGTTATATAGTAAAAGGGTGTAGACGACGAGTAGGTAGCGTTGGGTTTGCAACCAGAAGGATTTTTGTGCTACGGCACCCCCCTTCGTCGGTATTACAGCAATAAAAATCGGCGAAGGATCATAATTAGTAGAGCTGTGTCGTTCCCGAACGAACGAGTTCAATTGAACGAGATGATCCGCTCTTTTCACTGAGCGATTTTGGCTTCTAGCCGTTCAATTTCTTTTGAAGTTCTTAATCTTCTCCGTTCAATGAACGGCGTTCATATTAATCTGATTCGTTTCAGGAGTTTTTTCTATTTATCGAATTTATCTCGTTGTATTTTCTACCGTTCGTTTCAGATGTATCAAGCATTTAGTATTTAAGGTTGCATTTTCGCGTTTTGTTCAGTAAAATAAAAACAACCAACAAACGTAAGAAAATTGCAACATTAACCACAGTTAAATAAAAACCATTTTTTTTATTTATAAAATATAAATGAAATAAATAATTAAAAAAAATTTTTTCATTTTTTTTTACCTTAAAAGATAAGGGTGGGTTTTTTGCAGTAACCAACTAATCGTATTTTACAACTTTCCTGCCACATCTTTATTGAACAATAATTTTTATCATAGACTAACCAATTTACAGGTAGTCTATGGTTTTAACAATTATTTATTGAATTTTTAGAAAAATTAAGAATTTTGTTTCCAAAAAGTTTAAAAAAGTTACGTTTATAAGTTTCTTCACTTTTTGTTATTTTTGTTTTGTTTATTTCTCTTCTTTCGCTCTACCGTTCATAAATTAACGATTGAACGAACAGGTTAATTTTTTCCAATTGAACGAAAGAGAGCGATCACTGAAATCAACGAGTTGGCACTGAGTAATCAAAATTTAACTGAATATAAAGTTTGAGTAAAAATGAGCATGGTAAATGTTTTTCCTCAGATTTAGATTGGATTACTGTTCACAGACCAGCCGTTCTCCTAACTTGGGTTATGACGAGTATAAAGAAATGATCCAAATTGGTTATTATTTATGGATATAGATGAATCGTGAAAAATCGGGGCTCGGGTTTGATTTTAGAATTACGGTTTCTTCGGAAAAATTTCCACAGATTACTGTGCTGTATATGTATTCGTGTTGTGCTGCTAATGCGGGCTTGTAGCTGGTTGAAAAATTATGCCAACTAAAAAAACCTTCCCTTCACCGAATTTGCCTACAAGGTGTCATGTATGCCAGCATAATTGTTCTCGTGTAAATTGACTCTTCTCTTTGTCACTCTAATAAGAAAACTGCAACTGCAAAATAACCGAATATTGTGCCAAAATTATATTAGTAATTTTATTAAATAATGAATATGTCAATATTATTTTATTTGTCCTCATTGGACTCCAAACGAGAAAGTAGAATACAAATCTAATATATAAAAATTAATTTTTTTTCTTGTTCTTATTTTATCCGACCGCAAATTGCTTATCCGATCGCGATAAAATTTGGTGTACTGTGCAACTCCCGGAAGGTTATAGGGTATTACTTTTTTTAAAACTTGGACCAGGAGGACGATAGGGCGGAAATTTCTAGCCGTCCCAAACGTTCAAACCGATTTTAATAAAATTTAAAATATATGTAGATAGATCTGCATATAAAAATTCACATAGGCTATGTACATTTTTAAAACAATGCCCTCCTGGTGATAGGGCAAAATTTATGCTTTTCCTAAACTACCTAGCCGATTTGGATGAACTGCTACCTCATCCAGCATATTCTCCAGATTTAGCCTCCCCCGACTATTTTCTTTTTCCAACCCTGAAGAAATGGCTGCGTGGTAAGAGATTTGGGTCGAATGAAGAGGTCGGACCTGCGAATGCGTTCTTCACTGTCTACTCTGTAGAGGGGCCCGAATACCGACGCCAATCATGTAACAAGAGGACCTAAGTGTCCCTTCTATCAGTCAGCCCGACGGAAGTGTTAAGCGAGAGAAGATGAGTACTTACAGCTGAACCTGAATTACTGCGAGGCGACACAAGAATTACTGGGACAGACCGTGCGAGAATTGGGGATAGATCTGGCGATATTAAGCGAGCACTATAGGGTACTGGACAAACAGCGCTGGCTTACCAGTAAAATATCGACCACACAAAGAAGGGCTTTGTGAAAAGCACTGTTGATGGAGTACATTTCTTCAGATCCTACCTTTCCCAGTTAATTGGCGACTACAAACGACGACTGAATGGCTTCGTCAATGACGCAAACACTTTATGACCTATTGTGAATGCCGGGGACTTCAACGTATGTGCAGTTGGATGGGGCTCATTCTACACAAACACAAGTGGAGAACCCATACTATAGGCTTTCGCAACAATGGAGGTTGTTTTGCAAAACTGCAGACACAAGAAAACAATTTCGAGGAACGGAAGAGGCTCTAAAAATGACTTCACATTCATCAGCGATGCACTAGCGACATCAACTCACTGGTATTTGTCTGAAATAGTGACCACCAGGCTATTATTTTCCAAATCCACATACGTTCGGTCGCTCCTTCTTACCCCGTATAGAGAGATTCCACCTTCGACTAGCCGGTAGCGTGAATAACCATGACAACCTTACCAATATGCAGGAAATATACAGAACATTGAGAAGCAACCTGAAAAGGTCCATTGGGCACAGCAAGACCAATGCTAAAAGGAGATGTGTGTCGATGTTCAAAACAATCCCTGGGGCACAAGATAGAAGGGGTAATAAAAAGTATGAACTGCTTTCGCCCACCAGCCACAACATGTGCAAAACGTCTACTTATTTCTCATAAAAAGGAAGTACGTTTTCATTACAACTAAACAAAATAAGCCAATTGTAGATAAATTCTATACATTTCCGCCCTAAATGTACGAATTAAACTTTAGCAAAGCTTTTAATATTGCAAAAATTGCTACTTTAAAACTCTACTCTGTTTGCTCTTTATGGCGATTGTTAGACGAACTATACCGTTATGTTTTTGAGTCTTTAGCATGAAAATGTCGTTTCTTCTTTTCAACTCAGTTTTTGATCAGAGCAGACGTGCTGATTAAAAATTAAGTGTATTTTTAATTTAAAATTTCTTAAAAATAAAGTGTATATATGTATATGATAAAGTGAATATTAAATTAAAACTTACATTAAAATAAATACATATGTATATTTATTACATAAGGCATTAAGATTAAAAAGCAAACGAGAAACAAAAAAAATTATGGAATCTGGTTATAATGAAAGAGAATGCAGCTCTTCCAAAAAAATAGTTAAAGTCAGTGCAGGAGTATTTGAGTATTATGAAGTACCAATTGAATATGTGGACAACAGATAAAAATTGAGTACATTGGAATATATGGAAGAAGTGAATTGGCCGAATAATGAAAGTGTTAAAAAATTTGACCTTAGACAGTAAAACATGTGCTGACTATATCTGTGGTCAACGAATTATTTGAATTTTTCAGAGAAACTGATATTAAAGTTCCAAAAGACGTAAGGACGTTAAAAGGCGCACCAAAAGAGTAGCCAAACCAATGGGAGACGGTAGATATGTACACTACGACCTTAAAGACACATTTCAATATTGATGGGTTGCCATTGTGCAAAACCTCCAATCTTCAATTTTAGGTGGTGTATTAAATTAGTGCGAGGTATTCTCAACGGGAGTTTACGAGGGGCGCACTAAGCCGTACTAAGTGAATTAGTACAAGATGGTTTTGAATTTTAAACAAAATTATATTCAGTTAGGGTTGGATACTTCGTAATGGACTCCCCAGCGAAGGCATATATACTGGGCACGAAAGGGCATAGTGGGTACTTCTCATGTACTCGATGTGAGCAGAAAGGACAAATTGTAAAAAACCTTTTCCCTTTTCCCTTTTCATATTAACTGTATCTCAATGAGTTTGTATCTGTATGAGTTTGACAGGTGGTAGGCTACAGAACTTCGGTAATTTCTACGGGCCCATTTATTTTAAAATGGTAAAGAGTTTGGATCTATAGAGTCGATTAGTGCCTTTAAATTTGAAAACCACTTGCAAAAACTGAAAAAAAGCGTTAGCAAGTTTAATAATGTGGCTGCACAATTATACAAAAGACACGTAGAAATAAGCAAAGCGATAAAGCCTTGCTCATTACAGGCAACCTCCAGCTTCATTTTGGGAAAATATAAAAGGGATAGTTATATGTAGTAATATTCGGGTATGTTCCGTAAACCGAATCCCGAATACACATACTTAGGTGTTGAGAAATTACTGGTTTTTAAATCGACTCTGTTTACAGAACAGGGCGGATTAATACAAAGAAGTTTTTTCTCTTACTCGAGATTTTTAATAAGACGATCAGCGACCTGACAAACATTACAGTCTTTATATCTGCATCTATTTCCAAAAAAGGGTTTCAGTAACACAACATACTATTTTATAATTCATTTACTTTTTACTTGCATACATATGTAAGTACATATTTTTTTTTAATATTTTAGACCTTATGTGTGTTCTTTATTTAAAAGCGTAGGTTAATTTTCCTGAAATTTTCACACCATTTAACTGGGACACTTGAATGAATTATAGGCTACTTTTTAACTACGGCCACTTTTACGCCTACTATTTTAAATTATGTTACTACTTCCACATGGTTTTTAACAGATTTTATAATATAAACGAGCTTAACTTCGCCATTTATGGACCAATTTTCAAAATTATTTTTGCATATGGAAAAGGTCTATTATTTTTTTTAACTTGGGGGTAAAGCAAAATATCCATCCCTTAAATGTATTATCAAATAACTTCGCCATTTGTGTACTAATTTTCAAAGTTATTTTTGGATATGGAAAAGGTCCATTATTGTCGAAATTTGAGAAGGGTGGGGGCTAAGTGCCCGACTTTAAAAAGTGAATATTAAATAACTTTGTCGCTTGTGAACCAATTTCCAAAATTCTTTTTTCAAATAGAAAAATTCCGCTCACCCTTCATATTTAGACCCACTAAGAAAGAATTTTTGGATATTCTAATGTTAAGGGGGAAAAAACGGGAAAAATCGAAATATAATATCTCAGAAATTAAGACAAATAGCTTCGTACTTTTTCCATATACATATGTGGGTAAAA
This sequence comes from Dexiosoma caninum, assembly GCA_963924685.1. Taxonomy (NCBI): domain Eukaryota; kingdom Metazoa; phylum Arthropoda; class Insecta; order Diptera; family Tachinidae; genus Dexiosoma; species Dexiosoma caninum. The sequence goes on along the minus strand of OZ004729.1, from coordinate 48,026,073 downwards.
CTAAAACAAAAACTATTTTGGTATTTCTCTTTGCAGCCATATATATTCGAAAGTATTGGGCAAAGAACAAAAGTTTTTCCGTAATCATTTCTTCTAGAAAAAATTTCGAGTGTGCGATCTTACTTTTTCGAAATTCGAAAATATATTGAGTAAAATTGTACCTTTGTACTTTTATACCATTTAAATAGTGCTTATGATCCACATTTTGTACTATCTTTAAACACCGCCACGATATACATAGATATCAAAGGGATTTTTGAAAGGAACATAAAATATAACGATATCTCTGAAAACACAATATGGCGGACGACTATTTTTTGGCCACTTCAATAATATGGGTATCAAATGAAAAAATGGTTGAGAAGGAAACCTGAAGTAAAGTGGGAACTTTTCAGCAAAATTGTGATTAGTACCTTTTTTTATTTTTTTGGTTGCTATAACAATAAAAATATTCGCATTTGATGCAGATGGCTCACCGTACTGTGCCGTCTCTATATAAAAGTGGGCGAGATTAGATAAGTTTGTGTGGGTATCGAAGCATACCGTGTGTAGCATTTGCTTGGTGGTGTAACACGGTTCGATGAACAAAATCTAAAAATCTATAAAATATATAAAAAATAATAGTAAACAAAAAAGTTATTAAATTTTTACACGCCTTTTGGCCCACCCGGTATGATTAATGTATTGAATAAAACATCTGCGAACACTCAATTCACATTTACATAAATCAATCATTTACGACAATGGTGCTGATATTCAACGCTGATTTTTGTTTCATGATTATATGTGGAAAAAATTTTTTATAAGGAAAAAAAAGTGATATTTTGTCAATCTCTGATGTATACATGTATATGTATGTATAGTGACGGTTGAAACTATTCATACATCAACTGCTTATACTTTAAATCTATAATATTAAAAAACAAGAAGCTAGCGATTCTTAAATATAAAAAAATACTGATTCTTTGTAGGTTACATTATTTGCAAAATAAAAAGTAATTCAGATCACAATTCTGAAGGTACAAAAGTATTCAAACAGTTGTTTTCGCTTTAACAAAAAATTTTAATTACTCGTAACTAACGTCGTTTTCTTTTCAGCCATAAATGTATTGCATTTCTTGCCCGATTTGGCCCTATTCATTTAAAACATTTAAACTTTTGTGTTTCGCTATAAAGACATTCTACAGCAATAAAGTGCAACTGTTTTTAATAAATAAAGTGAAAACTGTAATGCACTTTTCGAGAATGGAAAGTCTTTTCCACGACTTCCGTCAATCTTCTTGGGATTGAATAAAATAATAATAATAATAATAAAATAGAACTTTCACTCATAGAGAGTTTATTTTATTTTAGATAAAAACAAAACAAACTATATATATATCGGTACTTTCAGCATTCCTTTACAAGTCCATCCATATATAAAAAAGTTAAGTTATATTTAATTCAACTACTAAAAAATGCTACTGTGTGGATACTTAAGGATTATAATTTCAATTATGTACATACATACTTAAAAATAGATTAAACAATTTTGCTGAATATTTGGATGAACTATCTCTTCGTATCAATAAGATTTAAAAGACTTTAAATTTAACAGACATACGTGATGTGTGCATAGTTTTGTCCGTCACTGTGCGTCGAAATAAGTTTGTATAAAGTGAATTATTGTTTTGATTAGCTTCAAGTGTGTGCAGCAGTAAATGTGCAGTGTGTTAAGCGCATGATACACGCATCAGTATTCAGCTTCAATATTTGTCTTTGATTTAGTATACATATATATTGAAGCATCTGACACACTACGTCAAAATTTCTCATCAATATTAATTTTTTTGGATTTTTTCAAGTGCAAACATATAGAAGTTACCGTCGGCAAAACATTTTTTGAAGTTACCGTCGGCAAAATACATATCTATTTATTCCTTTATTTATTAAAAAAAAGCACTGATGATATCTTTTTTTGTTTTTGGCACTATATTTTTTAATTTGCACGTTCCAAAAACCCATTTAAAATTTGATTACAAAAATTTTTTACTCGATATGTAATGCGTCACAACTACGATGTGCACTCAAAGTTACCGGAAATAAAATGAATATTGACTGCCACACTACGTCAAACTGCTTCAATATTGTGATGAATATCAAAACCATTTTGATTTTCGTCAATATTACACAGAGCGTATATGTGTGACTATTTTTCGCACACAATGACAAATATAGAAGCTGAACATTGATCGTGTATCATGCGCTTTATAGCTCTGTTAACCAATCTTATTTTTGGTCTTTTATTTTTATTCTTATATTATAATACATAGTATGTATGTATGTATGTATGTTTGTGAATGCACAGCATTCCCGATATTGAAATTCTGTAAACTTTACAGTAGCCTTGTTAACAGTATTGATGTCTTGTTACAAAATCTGTTTTCGCACCCCGCGATTACTACCGCAAACGAAGAAAACTAAAACTTAACTGTTGATTTGATTTTAATGCAATCGTTTCTATTGATTTTTTCATTCATTATAATATTAAAAGCAATACTATATAACAATATACTAATTAATTAATTGATCATATGATTTCTTATTATTAGTTATAGGTATTGTGTTTATGTATTTCATGTGATCGGTATTAAAAAATTTTGTAGATTTATTTCCACTTTTTGTTATATAAAGATATTAATGGAAATGAAACAATTTTTTATACATATATTTTTTTTGTTTGGTTTTCGATATAAGTATGTATGTACATACAGTTGAACTTCAATAACTTGAATATCCATTATCCACAAAAAAACACCTTATAGACTTATTGCCGTATTCATAAAACTTTTTGGTTTTATAGAAGGTATATTGATGGAATTTTGTATGAAAATTTGTACAATAAACCTTTTATAAATAAAATAAAAATTTTATGAATACGGAAATTATATTATAAAGTTAGTTTTAATATGCTTATCTCATTTGATTAGAAATCTATAATCTACTATGCATGTACATACATATGTAATCATTTGAGTTTAATTTCGGGACGTTGGTGAACTATAAAAAAAATTATATTACCACATCGATAAATGACATGTAATGTTGTAAATTTATCAATTTCAGCTAAATAGGTTAAGTCAAGCTAAACTCTTATATTGTTATAGGTAATTTCGGATATCTTTTACGCAACAAAATTTGATGAAATACAACAACAAATTTTTTTTTTTTGACATATTAGAAAAAAAATCAAGTACTTTAAGTATGTCCTATTAATGATAAATTCAACTCATTGAGACGATCTATCATTATTTTTCTTCAATTTATGCAAAGAATAAAAGAATATACCGCATTGCCACGTTATTTGCTTCAACGTCAAAAGTCCAAGCTGTATAAGATCAACTGTACTAATTGTTAGAAATATTAGTTCAAACATAAAGGGATAGGATGAGCACATCGTATGTACATATTTTTTGGGCTTTTATGAATTGTGCGAATGTATAAAAATTTATATACATATGAATGTAGAATATTTATAGCAAGTCCCGAAGCCATATTACTGCAATGGACATCAATAGAAATTACAATACCCTTATACGCCGGACGGAATGCCGGCGGAGATACTCAAAATAATCGCCGATAAGAAGCCCGAGCTATTACTGAGAATGTACAACATTTGCCTACAAGAGGGTATCTTCCTGACGTCTGGAAACGTCACAGACTGGTGTTGTTAAGTAAGGGAAAGGGAGACCCAGAATCTCCGTCAGCATATCGACCCCTGTGTATGTTGGATACCGCGGGGAAACTTCTGGAGATGCTGCTCAAGCCCAGGATACAAGCGGTTATAGAGAGCGCTGGAGGACTTTCCTCAAGACAACACGGCTTTAGGCATGGTAGGTCAACAATAGGTACTATCGCAGATGTCATAGAGGGTGTGCAAAAGGCACAAACGGGAAACCATTTCTCGAGACGCATTGTGCTACTGGCAACGTTGGATGTTAAGAATGCTTTTAATAGCGTCAAATGGGCCAACATGATTAGGGCTCTGGAGGAACGCTTTAGAGCACCACCATACGTAATGACGATGGTGAGAAGTTACCTTAAGGATCGGTTGCTTATATACGAAAGATCTGGAAGGATCTGTGACAAATAGATTACGGCAGGAGCGGCGCAGGTATCGATCTTAGGGCCTGAACTCTGGAACATTACCTACGATGGTATTCTCCGCATAGAAATGCCAGACGACACCTATATGGTGGCCTACGCAGACGACATTGCATGCGTTATTATGGCTCGCAACATGGATGAAGCCCAGAGCAAACTGACTCGAGTCTTGCTTAGGACAAAGGCATGGTTGGATTCACAATGTCTCAGTCTGGCAGCGGAAAAAACGGAATTGCTCATAATCACGAGAAGGCACATTCCTATCGAGCAGGATATGCGGGTCTTATCTGAGACAATTAGGACGAGTTAAAGCGTTCGATATCTGGGACTAAGGTTAGACACTAGACTAACGTTCAGGGACCAGCTCCAACATGCCGCGACAAAAGCCGCCCCGCCGACTGCTTCTCTTGGCAGACTAATGTCCAATATTGGGGGACCACGCTGCAGTAAAAGGAAGCTGATAATGGCAACGACCCAGTCGGTTTTATTGTATGGATGTGAAATCTGGGCCGATACACTACACGCACAATACCAGAGGAGAATGATTGCAGCTGTACAACGCACCGCAGCCCTTCGAATGACCTCAGCGTACCGTACGGTATCGGAACCGGCAGTCCTAGTCATAGGAGCGATAATACCAATTGACCTACTAGTTGAGGAATGCAAGGAACTTTGGAACGAGCGTAGACATACCGGAAGAACAAGCGGAAAGGCAAGCAGATCAGCACGAATGCGGATAATGCAGAGGTGGCAGTCCAGATGGAATACGGAAACACGGGGTAGATGGACAGCCAAGCTGATAACCGAATTGAACAAGTGGGTGAATAGAGGACATGGCGAGGTAAATTATTACCTCACACAGATGTTGTCAGGACATGGATACTTTCTGAAATATCTCCAGCAGATGGGTAAGTCGGACACATCTCGGCGACAACTGCATAGACGATGTATGGCACACTTTTTTCAAATGTAAGAGATGGAGTGCGGAACGGGATGTCGTGGAACGCCACGTTGGTGAAATTACTCCGGAGAACATAATAGTGGCCATGACGCAGAACGAGAATAATTGGGTTCTCATAGGAAGATATGTAGAGAGTGTGTTGCGAAACAAAAAACGGGACCTAGACGTAGGCACGACGATGGTGGTTTCATAGGAACAGGAGAGAGCCCCACCCCGAAGCAATGCGAGAGTGGTACCGGGGTGGTGGACTGGCTCAGGGATAAAGGGGGGTTTTTTAGTGGGTGCAAACCTCACATACCAGGGCTGTGACGACAGCATCTGAGCTGCGTAAGGCATTTTTCCTCCCTACCCGAAAAAAAAAAAAAATTAGTATTAGTATTAGTGCGGTGAAATTGGGGAAATATTTGAATAATAGCATTTATTACAGAAATCGTGTAGATGTATAAACATCAAAATTTTTTTCTTATAAAAACTGGAATTTAAATGCGGTTTCCAAACATTAATGTAAAGTCCACTCTATCTTTTCTTTAAAAATTTAAATTGAAAAATGCTAAAAAAAATTCTACAATTTCTTTTGATTTTTCCAAGAAATTTTGCTTTTGCATTTACACTAGTAAAAACAGTTCTTAATATATATTCTATTAACATCATCGGAAGCTATATTGAATCCCGCACCAAATTAATTTACTCTAATTTGCAATGGAGCTCTTACTACAAATCAACACTGTTATTACTATTTTTTTTTTTTTTTTTTTTTTTTTTTTTGGCGTGTGAGGTAGGGTTGAAAATGCCTTCGCACTTACAGAGACCGTCGTCTTCTGCGTCGAGTGGTGTTGCCACTAAAAAATTCCCTCCTCCTCCTCTGGGTAGATTCCTCCCCGGAACCGCTTTCCGCATTACTTCGGGAAGGCCCAGAGCCACGTCCCAATCAGGACCACTCTCAATCACCCACGTCTGGGTCACACTGTTATTACTATTAGATATGTTCCACTTGGCTATTAATAATTTGAATTGCATACAAGACTGTATTTTTTATTTATATTGATATTTGATTTTTCAAATATTTGATATATTATTATTAATAGTTTTTTCTCTTTATTCTTGTATTGAATAAGAAGTTTTTTAATCTTGGTTTTTTGTTATGGTTGAATTAATTATATAATACGTATTTATTGTTTTTTTTTTTTTATTTTTTATCTTTATTGTCATTGCCATAAAAACTAAATTTCGTGCTCTGTTTCGGAAAACACGCGAATTTTATTGGTTTCTGATGTGTTTGCATGGCTTTTTCAAATAAATTTCGTTCTTTTTCTTTGAGAGAGCAAGAAATTTTATACTTTTTTGAGAAAAGAAAACAACAGTTCAGAAATAAAATAATTGAAGGAAGTAACAATTATATAAAAATTCTCTTTCAGAAGTACTTTACAAGAATTATTTGTTATCATGTGAAATTTAAGTAAAAAAGAATTGTTGAAAATTACTGATAAAGGTTTGTGGTATTGTTATTATTAAACTTAAGCATTAAAAAAAAAAAGAACAAAATGTAACTGTATAATAGCCAAACAAAACCAAAAAAGGCATAAAATTTTGGAATCCTAGCAATTTTAGATTGATAAAATGCAAAAAAGTGGAAATTTCTAAAATGTTTAAGTAAGAGTGTTTTGTAAATCTTGGCTATTTGTTTGCATACAGCCACGCTATTAAAATTTCAAACTCGAACAAAAATAGATAAGCATTTGAACAGTAATAACTTAATCCGTTTGCGTATTCAACGTGAACGAGTACTTTTTTGAAATGAGCTTGAGATCTTATACAGGGTGTCTGGTGGCAAATTTATATTTTTAAATACGATTATTTTAAAAAGTACGGATTTGTCAGTCACGAAATCACAGTGGTCGAGTGATCATCGCGCGTTTTGAGTAAATATTCATACCTAATTTCTCGTCGATAATTTTGTTCAAAGTTCGGTATTCGGCGAATAAGTGATGGACCGAGTGTAAATTTAATTCGTTCGTGGGTGCAGAGATTCCGCGCAACTACTTCGGCTATGAATGCCCCACGGGCAGCGCCCAGTCGATCTTCAAGGTCTCCCGAAAACATTAAACTGGTTAAAAGCAGTTTACGTGAAAATTCGCGACTTTCAATACGGAAAAGATCAGCCTCACTGGCACTTCCAAGACTTAATGAAATTTTAAAAAAACATCTGGAGAACATACTCTTTAAAAAATAAAATCCGCATTCCATTCTATCGTGCTCTTAATAAAACTTTGTGTAAATTATTACGTTTTTTATTTAAGTTTGAAAATATAAATCCGTGAAGAAGTTTTACATTGTTAAAACGAAATAATGGGAAAAATTTAATTTTATTAAATTTAAAAACACTAAATAATATAAGATCTCAAGCTCAGTTAAATAAACTAGTCTTTTGCATACAAAACGCAAGGGATTGCATTGGAAAAAAGAAAAAAATAACTTGGCAACTAAGAAATAAATTAATTGAGCACCTACCATTATATCTAACAGATTTAGGTAATCGAACCAATGCAATATCATCTTTAAGGCGTCGAGGATTCCATGTAGGATATATGAAAAAGTCCCGATGATGAACCATCATTCGCATTTGGCCAGGCTCATTGGGATTTTTTATATCATGAGCGCCCAGGAACACTAAAGCACGCGAAGCCCTTAATACATAAATAATCATATAGAAAGTTATGAGTCCGAGATAACTCTTAATTAAACGCCACACTCACATATCCACACAATGTGCTGCGGTAAGCACATATTCAGGTGATATTAAAGAACCACCACACCAGTAAAGACCCTTTGGTCGCTGTAGCAGGAATCCAACTTGGTATGTAAAACTACTCTCATGAGCTTCGCTACCACCAAATATGCGGTTCATTGCCTCTTTTGTAATCATTTCATCGGGCATAGTTTCCTTTTCAAAATTAAGAACAACCGGATCTCTTCCAAATCTATTGTCTTCCTCCTGCATCGATGGCGGTGCTGGATACATTGAAACCAAATACATAGGCTTGACCTTATTCCATTCTATAGCCAAACCAATCTCAATAATGCAAATAATTAAATAAATGTTTAATGATGTTATTAATGAAACACTTTTCGGCATGACAAAGAAGCAATTTTTTAATCAACACTTTTTTAATATCAATGAGGTTGTAATTTGATTTGTTCAATGTACATACTATTTCATTCCTTGTATCGCTTCACATCTAAAACATGTTTATTTTGTAGTATGTTTTTCCTCTTTATTACATATGTATGTATTACATATATAGCATATGAGAAGTATTATACTATATACATATATATCTATATACTTATATATAACTTTTTTGTATTGATAGCTGATTTTTAAAAATTTTGTCTTTTATTTTATTATTTTTTTGCGGAAAACTTAATAACAGTTAAGCACGCGCGCTTTTTGCCAAACTAAATCGCCTGCACGCTGTGTTATAAGCTTTTATAAAATTTACTTCACAATTTGAAATACATAGTCTGTCCATCAACCCAATGGAATGCATGCAGACAGACCACTGTGTATATAGGCATTAAAAACTTTGTTTTTCTGTTTGTTTCTGTCTGTCTACCTGTCTACTTGTCTGCCCTTCTGTCCGATTGTCTGTCTATTATGCTAAACCAGTTTCTGTTAGTGGGGCTAATTAACTATGCGGCTTTTCCATTCCATTTGCCGTATCTAATATTCGACAAGTTGCATCATCAAAACAAAAGCAGTAAATGTTTCATCTAAGTTTAATTGCAATTGTAACAATTGGCTACTTACTACTCTTACATATCTATGTATCTACGATTATTAACACATTCGTAACAATTTTTATAATCGTGTGCTTTAGTCTTGATTAAATTTCTGGTGTTGTTTTTTGTTTAGTTGCTGCTGTTGTTGTGGAAATTATCATAACTATTCTCACCATTTACATTAATTCATTCGTTTGCGGTTAAATACGCTGAAATGTGAGTTTTGAAAATTGAATTTGAAGTTTAATTACAGTTAAAAGCCAATGTAAAAAAATGTAAAAAAAACAAACGAATACGTTAACTTGATTCCTTGATTGTACGATTTAAGCTCCGAAATGAACGAAATTCAGATTTTTTCAATTACAATTAGAAAAATGCAATTGTAATTGAAAAAGTTTTTACAAGTGTAAAGTCCAGAAAGGTCTCTGCTAGCTCATGAATAAGGTGAACGCATCTCGGTGAGTTGCTCCCCTCTCACTGGCCACGTTGTACCCCAAAAAAATGATTACTCACACAAAAACTTATTGATATTATTGCCGTCAATGCGGCCTCACCTTTGACACCAACAGTTTCCCTCAGAAATTTAAAAGTTTCAATTACAATTACAACAATATTTTAATTGCATGTGTAATAAATTTCTATATGTAATCATAACTGCTCAATTCTGTGGTCGATAATATATTTCGTTTATAAATCGATATCCATCAAGTAAATCCATTATCAATTTTATTATTTTTCTGCACAAACGACATAACGACGGAACTGCGCTTTATTAATAATTGTTCCAATCACTAAATTAAATATATATTCTAAGAAAATTTATAAAACACATTGTGATCGAAGTTTTGTTTAATAAATTGTTCCATTCAATTTATTTGTTAACAACACCAGAATGTGCCTCAATCCAATCTAAATATGACGAGACACGTGTAAATACAGCAGGCCATCCCACTTCGCAACCAAGTGCAATACCAAAAGACGTAGCCCCAATAAGTGTATTAACATTGCCATTTTTATGAACCAAAGGACCACCAGAGTCGCCATTGCAGGTTGATTTGTGACCTTTTGAATTGATGCAAAGCATGTTATTAGTAATACTGCCAAAGTAGAATTTATTGCAATTTGATTTTTTCATAACGGGAACTTCAATAAATTGTAGAAATTGAGACACTTCTTTAGCAGAATCACTAATTTTGCCCCAGCCTGAGGCCCAGACTAATTCTTCTTCATAAGTTGAGTATTTTTCATTTTTCTTCGGTAAAACAGCGGGCTGTATAATCTCGTTAAAATCAACCTGAACAGGCATTTTAATTAGCGATATGTCGTCGGCCACTCCTGGAGGTTTATATTTCTCATGAACTATGATATGTGATTTAGAGCAGTAAATTCTATGTTGTCCTTTCTCCACATCGTTCTTTATATCAAAAGCACCCAAGAATACAGTAACACCATATACACTATAAGTACAGTGCGCCGCAGTTATAATCCATCGCTTAGATATTAAAGTACCGCCACACCAAGCTGTTGCGTTTACTATATGTAAAGTTAAACCAACTTGATAAGGAAATTGGCCACGTGTAGCATTTACGCCATTGGTAATACGACCTTCTATTTGAAAGTTTTGCTCCTTAGCAGGTAAAATTCCTGCCGCGACAAACGCTACGAACAAAGTCAGAGCAATTAATGTTTTCATTGTCGGAACGTATACAATTGACTACTGGCTTGGAAATCAAATTTTCCTTTTTATACGCAGTTCTTTCACGTTAATAAAATTTTGAAATATTATCTTATCCGTTTTTATTTTTGTTGTGTTCGTACAGGCAAGTGAAATATTGAGAATTTGATTTTATAAATTTTCACAAATTTTTACTTAAATTTGCAATTTTCAATTAAATATACTAATACATATATGCATGTGTATAGAAGTATCTATGTAAGTACTTTTTAGACTAAACAATTACTGCCGTAGTCATAAAAATTTTTTCGATTTATAAACGGTTTAATAATCAAATTTCCATACAAAATTTGATTATTATACCCATTATTAATCCAAAGAATTTTTATGAATACGGCAGTTTTGTTAAATATTAATTGAAAGTATGTATAATACAATAAAATTTAATGTAAATAAGATTTACCGTCATAACAAAATGCTTTATTTTTTATTTAGCTTCACGAATCGTTGATAACTGACAATAAACGTAATTATACTTTTGGAAAATATTTATTAGATATGGTTTTAGTATTATTCTAAATTACGGATGGCAACCAAATTTCAGTAGAGTTTCTGACTATGGTATTAAGGATGGCAGATAAGAACTAATAGTTTTAAATATCTTTATGTCTGTCCGTATGAAAATTTATTAATAACGCTATTTGAAGTACTGCGTTACGTATGTAAGTTAACATTCAGTTTTATCATGTTATAAACGGCTAAGGATGGTGGTTTGAACTAGCAAAACAAGATTAACTAATCTAATCTTAATCTACAAATTAAAAGGTGACTATTAGAATGGTTCTTTTACTGTGCGAAAACGTACAAAAACAGGAGAAAGTCCGCAAAATTTTCAATTTAAATGGATTGTTTGTTTCACTTTATTCTCTAACTTTAATTTTTATTTAATTATTGGAAATGCCTGAAACTGCACCAGTGAACCTAAATATGACGTCAGACGTGCAAATACACCATGTCATGCATTTACGCAACCAATTACAATACCAAAAGATTTATTTGATTTAGAACAATAGATCTTTTGTTGTGTTTTCTCGTTATCGTTATTGAAGTTTAGAAACACCCAAGTACACAGTTGCACCATCTGGTTCGTGAGTACAGCACGCAGCAGTCAATATCCAACGACTAGATACTAAAGTACCACCACACCTACACATGCGATGTATTGTACCAGAAAGAGTGGAAAGAAATAGTGAGAACAATGACAGTTGGTGAAGAGATAGACAGAGGAAAGCTTCACTATCTAACAATTACGTTTTTGCACGTTTTTTGGTTATAGGAATGTTGCAGCCCATCTGATGTCAAGGAGACGTATTCAATGTTGAAGCTTTCTTTTAGTAACCATTTCTAGTCATTATTTTACTTCGCTGGTGCTACACAATATCGACGAAGGAGGCCGCTCTGTACCGCCTGTGCCGGTACTATGCAGTGACTAGTGACTATGCTAACATGCTAACTACTTCAGCCATCGCCACTCTCACTTGATAAGGAAATTGACCACCGGCTGCAATGTCGCCGTTGGTTAGACGTTCTTTTATTCCATTCTATAGATTCAGCGCAGGTAAAGTTCCTGCTAAGGCAATAGTTACCTATAAGCTTAAAATAATGAATGTATTCTTCTTAAAAGTGTATTAAACACTAATTTCTTTGGAACAGCAAATTGTAGTATTCACTCAACTTTTGGAAAAATTTAAATTCAGAACGGTATCTTATCCATTTCGTTGCAGCTGCAATAACTTGGCATTTTTGTGCATGTTGACAAAAGTTTTAAGTCCTCTTTTTGTTATCATAAAACGCAAACTGTACGTATATTTTTTCCCCTACAAAGTGTAACATACTAACACTCACCCCTCCTTCACATTCCTTAAAAAAAATTGTAAAAATATGGCAATGAGCAAAGTACATCAATTGTTATCAAATGTTTATAAAAGCTTTATAAATCAAATTTTTATATAAAAGCTTCTATCGGCCGTTATTAATTATGGTTGAGAAAAGTAATGAATTCTATCACTCTTAAGACGTAATCATCTTTGTTTTATAGGAAATGCAATTACAAGTTCTTAAGTTACTTTCACGAGCATGACCGATAAACATATTTATGTACTCGTATACTAGGGTGGTTGTTAAAATTAAAAGTTGGAGTTTTCTAAGTCTCATACTCCAAATTGCATCAGAACGCCCTCCTTCGTCGGTATTGTGTAGCACCGGTGAAGTAAAATAATAATAAAAATGGCTACTCAACCGAAGCTTCAGGACCGGTACGAGTATAAACAAAGAACGTGCGAAAGCAGAGCTGTAAAATAATTAATTAAGCTTCACCTCCTGCCGTTTCTCCTACTATTCCTTTCCTATAGTTCCAGCACAATGCTTCGCATCTGTAGGAGTCATCTCCTGAGTGCTGGTCCCAGATAAAAAAAAAACTGTGGGTAATAGTAAGAAACGACCCCAAAAAAATTCCAGTTTAATCAGTTAAAACGAGTTTGACAAAATACTTAATTTCTAAATTTTATGCATTTTCAATAAGTTTTACCAGAATAATTGCTCACAGAATTTTCATATTCTTTTTTTTTATGCATCCAGAATATTTACTCTTACAACACAAGTCAACAAAATCAAATTTTTTTTTGTGTGGTCTAAGGTTTCAAAGTCAATTTGAATACATATGGTACTCCGATTCAATGCCTATAAAGTCCTTTGAACTGGCTCTGTTTCCCGGAATTTCCGTTATATAGAAAAAAGCCACGAAATTTGCAATAACTCCAGAAGAACTACTAGGAACTAACTAAAAACACGGAAGGATCGAGAATAAATTAACCTTTCAGAATGTTTTGAGAAAAAAAACCCCTTTTTGAAAGAAACAACATTTGGACAAGCGGTTTTATAAAATTTTTCTTCAAAAGCATTTCTCAAGATATTTTCATGTACATTGTGTCTACATGCCAACCATAAATGTGGTTGTTCTATAAAATTTCAATGAGAGCAGAGGTTCCATTTATACGATAAGTATTGACGGCTGTTGTATCAAATACCAAAACTTTTATGTCGTCCCGAAAACTCCATTATTGAATATCAATACACACAGCTAATGCTTGTTGTTTTGCGGTTCCACTTTCTAACCAAGGACTTCAGGCAATTGCTCATTGCATCAGTTTGAAATTATTATTGACAGCTTGTCTACTTTATCGTTCCCAGTGAAAGGAGGTAGGTAATAGCTTTCCATCCCAATGCAATCACAAAGCATTTCCATACATACATACATATGTATGTATATGTATATATTCTAAAAATTCTACAGAAAGCTTTGCCCGAAAATATTAGCATTTTATAATAATTTTGAAATTTTAATGTTTATGGGCATTTTACGATAATTTGCTGTTTATATTTTTAAATAGGCGATTTAGATAACAGTCGGTAAGGCAACAGCTTTTGACAACTACACGGACAACAATTTTTTTATTATTAGGTTATTTTTTTAAGGAGAAGTAACGCTCATGCAATGATTGCCTCTTACTAGATGTTACCTTCTACGGGAAAGGGATGGCGATAGAGATGACATGTGGTAAAAGGATAGCGTCAAAAATTTTTTTTAATCATATTCTAATAATAAAGATATAAATATCTCTTTTTCAGAGTTTAAGAATATTTGTACAATATATTTAATTAACTACTGACTGACTGGCCGCGAGGCCATGAGAGAAAGATGATAAGATACTGGAACAGTAACTGTTTCACTGTCCAGCGTTTAGCCGGATCTGGAATGTCTGAGGGACTCGGATTGGAGACATCTATGGGAATATATAGAGCGTACTGGCGTTTTGGAGTGAGGTGGAGATACCCTGAATCTATGGTACAGCGCACAACATACTTGCTATGAGCATAGGTGTAATTCCGTATGGGATTGGGACGACGTAGTTGCCTTTCAACCTAACATAACCTAATTTGTAACAGGTATTATTATTTACATGACTAAAGCTTAACGAAAATAACTAAAATTTGTTGAGAATCATAATACAAAAAATTAGTTGATTTGAGTTGAAACATTCAACAATCAATTGATACCATGTTCACACGGACAGCAATATTCGTGGTTCGCTCTCTAATTCCTGGTTTGTACCCCAACCATGATTGAAACTATTTGGTTCCACATACAAGATTTTGAACCAAGAACGAACTAAATGAAAAAACTAAAATAGAAAGAACTAAAAATAAGTGTATAAAATAAAATAAAATTTGCAAAAGTAACAAATAGTATACATATTCTTATGTATAAAAAAAATGCAGAAAAGGATATTGAAAAAATGAAATGTTGCCGTGTGAACATGGTACAAGTTGAATTTATATGAAATGCAGTTCTCACTGCATTCGGTAACTAGTTACTTGAATTTCTAGAATCTAAATATAAGAAAAATAATTTTTTAATTAATATAATGAAAAGCGAAAAGTTATACATATACAAGCCTAAAAGGTATGATGTTTATAATTTACATAGTGGTAATGTATGAATGAAATATTTTTATTTCTATTATTTATATGGTTTGTATGGCTAATCTATTCTATATGTACATTTCGTTCCTGATTATGCGAACTCATCAGAAGACCTACAACCAAATTTATAAAAATCTGACATGTTGGCATAAAACTTCCAAAAAATGTTTGAGAATGGCTTAATACAAACAGAAAAAATCAAGTCGCCTATCCAAAATTATTTTATAGAGGAAGTATTTTTCTATTCTATTCAATTTTTCTAAATCATTTTTTTTTTATATTTTAGTTGACAAAGGTCTACTGATGGCCGTTGGTCTCATGTAGATAAACATAGCGGTAGCTAATCGGACCATTTAAATCTAAGTTAACTTTTACTATTGGAAAGTTGTTCGACTTTAATAGAAAAAAAATTATTTATTTCAAAAATTAATTCCAATTACTAATTAATTACATTTATGTTTTTGGGTTGGTTTTATTAACCTGTCATAAATAAAAACTAAACTTGACATTTCTTTATTATTGTTGTAATAACTACAAATTTATATTTTATAATCATTGACATATGCCCATATTTACAGTAATTAGTTTACTAAAGTTTAACTGGCGTTTTAATTTCAAATATGGAAGTTAGCTTTGGAATTATTTTAATAAACAATTTTTAATCAAAATTTTTTTTCTTAGTATTTTTTACAGTAATAAATCTTTTTTCTAGTTTGCAAAAAAACCCTGAAAACTGATATTTTGGGATAAATTAAAATAATAACCAGGCAAGCTAAGATGACTCTATATGTTGTGTTTGTTTTAAAAAAAATTACTGAAAAAATTTACTTTTAGAACTCATAACAGTTTTATTGAATTTCCTATAACGACGCTAACAGTCCTCTAAATCCTATTACTTTATAAATCAGTTTGACTCCATCACACCATGCAGCTTTAAGTCCAGTTGAGAATATACATATGTACGACTTAGGTTTAAGAATTTTTATTTTCAATTACTTCCCAGTAAAGGTTCTTTTATGTAAATCAATCAACTTCAATTATGTTTGAGCCTTCAGCAAAAAAAATTTTAGTTGCCAGGAAATGACTGCACAACATTTACGACAATAATTTTGATCGCGTTCAAGGTTTATGAATACAAGGTTGTCGCAATGCAAATTCGTCAATTCCCTTTGCACGTGAACGACAAATTTTTTGTATACGTGTGTCTTGTTAAATATAACATAACCTAAAAAGAACGTATTAAATTAGTGTAATGTAAGTTAAATTTACAATAATTATTATAAAGAGAAATTTATTTTGCATTCTTATTATTATAATAATAAATTATTATAATTATTACAACCACTTTTCTTAACTTTTTCACAAAAGTAAAAAAACTTTAACGTTCGGCGTTAAAATACGTTACAAATCGTTGAATCCATTGACAGGAGAATTACCTAATGAGTTTACCTAGTACTGAAGTTGCATTGATCGTGTATATAGTCCTAAGATCATATAAGATAAATATATTCTCTGACTTTTTAATTTTGAGATATATTAGACTTTTGCGAACAAAAATAAACAGGAAATAAAAATGTTGATGATTTTAATTTTTCTAAAAGTCTTGTTAAATTTTCTTTAAATTTTCCCACAGTCAATTGTAATAATCAGAACGAAAAGATCTCTCCGAGTTTTTTTTGGCAACTCTATCCGATTTGCAAAAGTTCATGAACATTTTCATAAAATGATACTTTTATGCGATCAGAGATGTATTTTTTTAAAACAGCGGCGTGACAAAAGTATAAAGTACTGCGTATAATAAATGCTAATTTTTGAGAAGAATGCGTATACCAGGAGATGAAAATGCCCTAATTTACTACCCTACACAATTCATGATTCATTCACAGAGGAATGATATCAGGTCTGCGCGACTTTAAAAAATTGCTTCAAAACGACGTAGGTGCAAATAATTAAATAAATAACAGTATGTATAATTAAAAACTATTACAACTGATTAGGGCCTTTCTACATGATATCAACGATATATAATTTTTATTAGTCTATTTCGGAAAATAATAAATTTTTTTTTATTTAATTGATGGCGGTATTCTGTAGTTATAGGTAGCTAAGTGGTAGATAAGTGGTATAGTATACAATCGTCGATTAAAAAATGTTCTTTTAGTTTTTATTTAATTTACTATTTAAGTTAATCGCCCCACATTAGCCACGATATTTTCTTCAGATAAGATTTCAAATATTTTCTACTTTCGAACTAGAAAAATGCAGAATTTTCATGATGACCGACATTATTGTTCAACAACAATGCACCACAATGGGTTCATTTCCAGCAATCGCTGTTATTTCCGTATTGCTTGATGTGCCTGTGGATTGGATACAGCTGAAGCCGTCACTGTTCAGTGACCAGTGACTATGCCTTCGCAACTGAAACCTTCCGACAACAACTGACACAAACACACAGAAAAGCACATCAGATAAAAAAACCGAGATGTTTTTATGAGTCTGAAACTGTGGTTGAACCCAGAAAAATTTTTCGTTTTCTAGTCAACGTGCAGACTACTCGAACAAACAACGTGTGTTGTATTACAACAACTCCATTCAACACCACCTTGTGAAAGACGACTTGATATTAGGCTTTTGCAAAAGTAGCAAATACAAATACTTAAATACATTCTCTTTTCTATCTATTTTTCTATCTTTTCTATCTCTCTCTATCAATTTGTTTTATGCTATCTTCTCTTCACTAATACAAGGTGGGCCAAAAGAAATAGCCCTATTGGAAGATGTTGTTATTTTTGCAAATGGCGGCCAATGTCAAATCTATTTTGACATTTGTGAACTAGACAGATGTAGAATACAAGTGAACAAGCCATGGACCGATAAACTCCCCAAGACCGCGGAATAATCGTGTCTATTTTTTTGCGTAACAATTCGTCTGTGGTGTTGGCGCAGCGCGAATTCCGTCGCCGATTCCCCGGTCGCCCGACTGCGTAAATACTGCGCCGTTTGGCCACCAACTTTGAAGAGTATGGGACCACACGAGACGCTGCCAAGAGTGGACGGCAGCGGAGCGCCAGTTCTGCCAAGAATATCGCCCCTGTTGCCGAGGATGTCGAGCTGTCGCCAGAAACATCGACCAGACGCCGTGCCTCAAAATTAGCCATCAGCCGGTCGTCCCTAAGGCGAATTTTGATCAAAGACCTGCGCATCTTCCCGTACAAAGTCCAGTCTGTGCAACATTTGCTGCCTGTCGACCGTCGAAGTCGTGCAGCATACGCCCATCCTCAATCTCGAGGACGAAGTGGACGATTTTTCGACCAAAATTATAATGCCGCTCATTTCCATCTCAGCGGGTACGTGAACAAGCAAAACTATCGCTTCTGGGGCACCGAAAATCCACGAGTGATGCACGAGGAGCCATTACACCCGCTCAAAGTGACTGTATGGTGCACTGTTCACGCTAGAGGAGTCATCGGGCCATTTTTTTTGAGGACGCCGCTGATCAAACGACAACAGTGGACGGTGCGCGCTATAGGGCCATGTTAACCGAGTTTTTTCTGCCGCAATTTAACGAATTAGGACTGGAGGACATGTGGTTCCAACAGGAGGGAGCAACGGCACACACTGCGCGAGCCACAACCGATATTCTGAAGGTGGCGTTCCCGGGCCGCCTCATCTCTCGTTTTGGCCCACCTTGTACAAATAAAGTACTCCCGTATGAGAAACAAGCACAATAAACATTGTATTTGCTCCAAATAAATTAAGCAGATTTAAATGCTGAGAGAAGTAAGCAGAGTAAATATCAGATATATATTTATTTTAAGAAAAATACAAGCAGTATTTAAAATTCTTTGTTTAATACTCGAGTATTTATGTTAGTAGATGCTTATTGGGTATTGCTTTTGATACCGATTTTTGTGTAACGACTTTAAGTTGAGCTAGGTTCAAAAGAGTATATTATTTATTGTCCTGACAATTAATATATAAATTTTTTATTATACCTGAAAATAAATAAGAAAAAAAATCACACAAGCCGTGACGAAATAGATATTAAGGGATAAAACTGAAAATATAATTTCATACAGTTTTTTTTTTATAAAAAAAATCTATGCAACATATTTATTTCCAGTTTAAAAAAAAAGTCAAAAATACTATTTTATACGTATAGAATAGTAAGCAAAAAGCAAAACCAATATAACAGATGAACAAAATCTTTATTTTAATACAAAATAGATATAAATTCTCAAAAAACAGCATTATCTTCTCACTGTTCTAGATTAAATCACTATCCAATCTTTGAAAATGTATCAGTATTGGACACAGAAAATAATTATAAACGTAGATATGTATGCATAACTTAGAAATGTTACATATAATTAATACACCAATTACCAACAGAATTAATTTAAGGCAGATACAGCAAATGTTGCTCAAAATTATAGGCATTTAGTTAATAAGAGATTTAATTAAGAGATTATAATTGTATTTGTAGTTTTTTTTTTCTTATATATAGAATTACATTTAGAGGAGGAACAAAAATTGTTAGAATTATAAACACATTAATTATTTAAAAAGATATAGAAAAAAGATTTTTATTATTATTATTATTGTAATTATTGATTTTTAAATATTTTATTATCTTGTAACATATTCGTAAAAATGTATTTTGGATTTGGTTTAAGAACAAATTTCAATACAAAATCGAATCTTTATAACTATTTCAAATCCAGAATATATTTTTATGAATATGGCTGTTAATATTTTTATTTTGAATTTTCATTGACAAGAATTTTTTCTGTATTGTGAATTTTAAAAAAATATTTTTTCATTATAAACAAAAACCAATTTTCCTGAAGAAGCTACACGAAGGAGTAGCGAAATATATAATAAAAATAAATATTACATATATAAAAAGGACCTGCAGCTTAAATAATTAGTGTAATTAAAAAATAGTAAATTGCAAAAAAAAGACAAATATATCCGATATATCCGAAAAATACCGAAAATATCCTCATTGTAAAAGAAAACCTACACCTACTTTCCTTAATACTTAGTTGTACAGGGTGTCTGTTAGCAGATTTATATTTTCAAACTTAAATAAAAAATCGTAATAATTGACACAAAGTTTTATTAAGAGCATTGAACGATAGAATGGAAATGCGGATTTTATTTTTTAAAGAGTACGTCATCCAGATCTTTCAGGTCCTTTTTTGAAATTTCATGAATAATCGCTCTTCAAAGTCCCAGTGAGACTGCTCTTTTATGTATTGAAAGTCGCGGATTTTCACGTAAACTGCTTTCAACCAGTTCAATGTTTTCGGAAGTCCTTGAAGATCGACTGGGCCCTGGCCTTGAGGCATTCATAGCCGAAGCAGTTGCGCGGAGTCTCTACGAACGAATTAAATTTAAACTCGGTCCATCACTTATTCGCCAAATACCGAACTTTGAACAAAATTGTCGACGAACATGCTCAAAAAAAAATTATGCCGTCAAAGCGATCTTTTCATAACAAAATATAGCTATGAAACCCTCCAATATATATAATTAAATCGCCTTTTCCTATAGGGTCGATTAGATATTTTCTACAACAACCATTAAAGAAATTAGAATTTTCGCGCCTACACTAGTGAATATGTTGTACAACTTCGTGTTTAAATTGCCCTATAGTGCGATATATTTATATCCTCTATTTCTTTTTCTATGAATTCGGCTTTACTTAGTTTTCTTTTTTTTTCTGTTGGACTACCAAATTATCTTATATACTAAACACTCACTATACACACCATTATTTCAAGAACAGCACACTTAATTATAATAAACTAACTAAAAATTTCAATCAGTAAATTTATGAAAATTAAAATATACGGGCGTGTAAGACGCTTCGTAGAGTTTGTGTTGTTTTTATAAAAAAAATAAAAAAATCTTCCCACTACTCTTCGGCTTTCCAAGAATACCCAAATCGGCCTCCCCAGATAAATTGTTGGCTTGGACCTTGACTTTTTCTTCAGATTATTCTTCGCCTCAAAGTATTGGGATTTCCTCTTTATTAAATTTCTGGGCTTCAGAACCAGCGGACTTTACTCTCCCCTTCTTTCTAATTTCTTCGGTCTCTTCAGTATTACTGAGTTTATTTTCTTTCCGTTCCGTTGAACGAACTATATAATTCTCCCGTTTCTCAACATTTTCTCTAACTCATAGCCGGGAAAACATACCGTTTTCCGTTCTTCTCCTGAAAAAAGTATATATGTCCCGCTAACCTTACACATATGTATTAATCTATGTACATCGATATGACTACAGAAATACCTCCAGGTTGCTAAATACAGTGTCATCCCGTGAAATTCTCCCTATACAACTACTTCCTCAGTGCCCTCGATACCAGGGTAACAGCATTTCTGCAAGCACCATTACCCTTTTAAAATAAATCGTAATAGTTCTACAATTACGAAATATCAAAGCATTTCCAATCATATCGTCCTATTAAAATTAACACAACTAACCCATACATACAAGCCTACATAATCATCAGTCACAATTGACAGAGAAAAACATTCAACGCATAACACACAGAAGTATCACAGCTACATACATATTAGCCTAATAATTCTAAATTCCCCAATTTTCCCCATTTCATCTCGCAGTATGCAACAAACCAGGACAATTCAGGACATATGTTTAGGTCAAGGTCTGTATCGTTCAACTCCATAATAAATGATATTAAATATTATCTTCTCCCTTTCCAGCAATTATACAACACAGTACTACCCACAATACACAGAAATTTAAATAACAATCGCATTCGACTGGGACCCGAACAGGAACTAACAATTGAAGTCAGCCCCTCCCTACTTCTCCTATCATCAAATAAACGATAAATAATTAGCTGTCATATGCCCCCGCAACATATGAACCACTTAGTCCCCTTTTACTCTGTAACTATTGGAAGTAACAGACGAAGTTTGTCGGAGAGGTTTAACGATTTAAAGTGTGTACTACATGAGTCTCTGTACCGAACATTTTTTGTTTCTCTTTTCCACTTTTCCACTTTTCGGTTCATATTATTTTTCTTTTTGGTTCATATTATTTTTCTTACTTCATCGTTGATTTACTACTTTTGCTGTTTATTACACAGTAGGTGTGTTCTTTTACTTTTCTGGTAAAGTTCGGTAAAATGAGAGTAAACTATAATTTATATCAATAAGAGACAAAAATGTAAAAAGTAAGAAAACGCAAAAACCATAAAATTTACCACAAAATAGGTCTGTTCCACGTGCATACCAAAAGTGCCCAAATGAGTTTTATTTTAGTGATTTTAGACGCTTTAAATACATAATATTTGAAAAGTAAAACATTTGCATCGTTGAAAACGGCTGTAAAATGTGGACACAAATAAATTGAAAAAAAGGTAAAAGCCATTTTTTATTAAATAAAGTGATAAAAATGCACAAATATATGTACTTACAACTTCAAGTTTATTTAAAAAATCTTCTTTTTTAAATTTTAAAATCAAAACTTTTGTCGTTTCTTTGCAAATTTTCTGATTAATTTCTTAGTTCCATATGTAAATAAAAAACAGCCGATAATTTTATTCGAGACCGAACTTACCCAAAGAAAAAGTTCGTGCAACTTTGTACAGAAAATTAAAAATTTTACTCTCTAATTTTATCTCAAAAATGCACAAAAATTCTTAATAATTGCTGGAACGCTTTTGTGCAAATTTAGAGGATTCCATCTTACACGTAGTTCACGCAAAGATAAGCTAGTGCTAAGCATTTCTCCCAATTGAACAGATCTAGACTCTGAATATATAGTCATATTCATGCGCAACATAACTTCAATTTATATAGTAGCGCTCTAATAATATTATAACTATTATTTTCTTCATATATGATTATGCTTTTTCCCTTAAAAAATATATGTGAAATTTATTATTACAAACTTTATGATATTCTCATAAAGTATTTTTTTTTTACAAAAGCAAACTCAATAACTGAGGAGGAAAGCATATCTATATAGTACTATTTCGCTAATGCTTACTTAGCTCATCAGTGGATTTTTCCTAATTTTTGAATACAAACTCAAGATCTATATGTTTAAAATTCAACTAATCAATCGAGAATTAAAGTTGAATATCAAACACAAAAACCAAAAAATCTATAAACAAAAACATAACAATCCATGAGTTTACTTTTATAAAACACACACATTTCTATTTTTAGGTTTTTCTTTTTATCTACGCTAGGCTTGCCATCGTAACTAAAGTATTTTGAATCAAATGAAAAATTAAAAAATTAAACAAAAGAATATTAAAATCTTACACCGTGCACATGTAGTATTGCATTTAACTGAATTTATTTTGGGAATATCTCTTTATATATGATTATAATTGTGCTTTTTCCCTTAAAAAATATATGTGAAATTTATTATTACATACTTTATTTGTAAAAAAAAAAAAATACTTTATGAGAATATCATAAAGTATGTAATAATAAATTTCACATATATTTTTTAAGGGAAAAAGCACAATTATAATCATATTTAAAGAGATATTCCCAAAATAAATTCAGTTAGTATATTATTTTCTTCATAAACATTATTTCTATCTTATTTGTTGCCTACATATTTAATTATTCTTATGTGTACACTTGTAGTCCGCCAACTATATATAGCCCTATGAGCTCGGTTGGTTATTGCTATAAATAAATAAAATAGAATATCTCTTTATATGTGATTTTAATTTTAAAATTGTGCTTTTTCCCAAAAAAAAATATGTGAAATGTATTATTATATACTTTATGATATTCTCATAAAGTACTTTTTTATATAAGCAAACTCAAACAAATTATATGCTGGTCGCATAGTTCCGCTGCAGTAAAAATTATACTTTTTTTTTACAAAATTTTTTAAATTATAGAAAAATTAACGTTTTTAAATAAAAATTTTTATATTTTTTCAATGTAAGTCTTATATACATCATTTTCAGTAGGAACAGCATAGTTCAATGCTGAAAGTATATATATAGTATATTTCGAATGTATGCTGCTAAATTATCCAATGTTTATGCAAAAAATTGTGATGCCACATGTATCAAAAATTTCCGTTTTCTTTTTGCCGCCGCCAATATATTTATACTTGGGCCAGATCTTCAACATTGGCTTTTCAGTGTATTATACTTTTTATATATTTTGAACAATTCGACTGCTTTTTCGTATTTTAACTGCATCGGTACGGTTTTCCCACACTTATATATACACACAATGTTCATTTCAACTGCTATTAATAAATATATTGTATAATTCGACTGGTTTTACATACTTTAACAGCAGTCAAATAATACAAATTTTTGTATATGAACAGACTTTGCGTGATATAAAAGTAGAGAGCACTACCACAATTACTTACAATCTCCGAAAGTAGTCTTTCTGGTAAAAATCGGTAGGGGTTTTCCCGTACTTATATATATACACAACGTTTATTTCTACTGCTATTTTTTTATATTTTGTATAATTCGATTGCTTTTGCATACTTTAACTGCAGCAGTCAAAGAATTAATACAATTTTTGTATATGAATAGGCTTTCCTAGCTATCAAATTATTGTGTACTACCAAAATTCTTTACCGGCACATTTATTTGGAATCTCCGAAAGTAGTCTTTTTGGTGTAAATCGGTAGGTTTTTTCCCGTACTTATATATATACACAACGTTTATTTCTACTGCTATTTTTAAATATATTGGATAATTCGACAGCTGTTGCATACTTTAACTGCAGCAGTCAAAGAATTAATACAAATTTTGCATTTTCATTCAATAAATTGAGTGACTGCTACATATACATTTTCTATATATGTAAATAGCTTTTTAAGGTAATAACATTAGGGCATGCCGAATTTATTGTGAACTACTTATGTGGTTGCTAATTGAGTTATTTTACCATTATTTATTTAACGAATGAAATTTAACTTTTATGAATAAAAGCATTATCAAAAGGCAAAAACATCAAAGAGTTCTTAATCTTTTGAGAAGTTTCCGCTGAGAAGTTCAAGTTCAATTCTATGTCTTCAGGTAAGTATGTATGTATACCAATTTCGTGATCTCAAGTCTGTCAACTCGTATGTGTTAGTCTTCAGACGGTCACTTATTTGGTCAAAATTTTGGCATTTGCGAAAATGAATCTTGGAAAGTGAAACATTTAAATGAAAAATTTATCAAATTTGTAACCACACCATTTAAGACTTAGAATTAACCCTTTGAGTCGGCGTGTACACAAATGCGTACATCACTTTGTATCATGAGTGAAATTGAACGTTTTAAAATAATAAAGAGTTTTTGATTGGGAACATATTCTCTGAAGTGTTCTCACCAAGTTTCTCTCACGTTCCATAGAAACATAAATGTTTAAATGATTTTTTTTATAAATTTCTGATACCACTTACGTCATATAAAAAACTGGTGTCATGGATGCATTTTAAAATCCTTTTTACTTGGTCTAGACATATCCGTATGCTATTGGAAATATATTTTTTCGGATGAGAACTGTTACAGACATAATTAATGTTGTAGGTTTTGACTTAAAACGTTTATTTTGCATAAAAATACAGCTAAATAAAAATATGTACGCAATTGTGTACACACATACTGTGGTATTGTGTACGCAAATGTGTACATGGACTCATTTGTGTACAAACAGAAGAAAGTGTTGTATCATAATAACATTCAATTGCATTGCTGTCGCGTTTTAATTATGTGTTGTGTTTTATTTTAACCGTTATAAAAATATGAGAGAACCAAAAATCCTATTAAAATCAGTTTGGCATTAAAATTGCAATATAATACTTTTATTTTAATTAGATATATGAAATGGCTTGCAAAAAAGGGCTTTCTCAGCGGGGTATTCATAATTTGCTTAACGCAATGGACTCACCCTTTGAATTTTCTGATTTATCTGATAGTGAGGACGATAGCAAAATAACCTCAGCAAATCCACAAAAACCAGTAATTGACATGATATCAGCACCCCACTCAAAATCTATAAATTTAATTGACATTGTAATGAATGAGGATTTTATTGATGAGCAAGCACATGAAGACATTGGTGATATTCAACCCACCGAATTTGGTGCAGCAGAAGAAGTCCAGTTTATTGATCAGTTTGAAAGGTATGTTGTGACCGATAAGACACAAATTCAGTTTAGGCGGAGAGAGTTTTCTGCAGAAGCGTTTGATTTTGAGCCAAAAGTTGTGGTTGATAATAAATCAGAGAGTTTGTCAAATAAACGGCCATTATATTATTTCGACAAATACTTGCCTTCTCAAATTTATGAAAGAATGGCAACTTACACCAATATCTATGCAGAACAGAAGGGCACAAGCTGTCGGACATTTAAACATACGACTTCCGAGGAAATGAAGCACTTTATTGGAATTCATATGATTATGGGAACAATGAAATTGCTCCAAATCAAAATGTATTGGAGCAAATATCTGCAAATAGAATCCGTGGCCTCTGTTATGTCCTGCGAACGTTTCTTTCAATTAAGATCAAATCTGCACTTCATCAACAACTTAGAAATTCCAACCGAATGTAACGATAAGTTTGTTAAAACCCGGCCATTAACTGATGCGGTGTTAGAAAGATGTCGAAAAATACCAGTTGAAGAAGTTGTGTCAATTGATGAGCAGATAATTCCATTCACTGGGCATTTAAACATTAAACAATATATAAAGGGCAAGCCATCACCTTGGGGAATTAAAGTTTACATGATATGCGGTAAAAGTGGATTCCCTTATGACTTCTTCCTCTATCAAGGATCTAATACAGAAATATCATCTTTTGAAAGCGCTCGATTTGGCCACGGTGCTGCAACAGTACTTCATCTAATCAAAAGATTATCTTGCACAGGTCATAAGTTATATTTTGACAATTTTTTTACCACCTATCAGTTATTTGAAATATTGAATGAGCGGAAGATCAACGCAGCAGGCACTATAAGGATCAACAGATTCAACAATCCACCATTTGTTTCAGATGCAGTATTAAAGAAAAAAGGACGAGGATGCTCTGATTAGATAGTAAGTCGTGATGGAAAAATTGTACTTATAAAATGGCAGGACAATAAGGCTGTTCATATGGCGAGCAACTTCACTGGAGTAAATGAAGAACAATCTGTCCGACGATTTGATAAGAAATCAAAACAATATGTCGATATAAAGCAACCCAACATTGTCTCTGCCTATAATAATGGAATGGGAGGGGTCAACCTCTTCGATCAACTAATGTCTTATTATAGAATATTTATAAAGTCGAAAAAGTGGACATTGCGTGTTATCTTTCATTTTGTCGATGTTGCTGTTTGTGCCAGCTGGAAAGAATATGAAAAGGATTGTGCTTTGAATAATGTACCGCAGAAGGATATAATGCATTTGTTGGAATTCAAGCAGGTACTAGGACGAAGTCTCACAATAGTCCAACAGCTACAGAATCGGAGAAGAGGATGGCCATCGAATTCTTCCGAAAATAATGCACCAACTACAAGTAAGTTTGTTAGAATAGAAGTGAGACCGCTACACGAAGTAGAGTATGACGGAATAGGTCACTTACCAAATCACGACGATTCAAAAGAGGCTACCAGGTGCAAAAATCCGCAATGTACGGGTAGATCACGAATATATTGCAATAAATGCAAAGTGCACTTGTGTTTAACAAAAGACCGCAATTGCTTTGTTACCTTTCACACAAAGTAAGGGTGTGAATATGAGTGAGTTTGTTAGTACGCAATTGCGTACATCCTGAAACGGGATCTTCGAGCTTTCGGAGAAAATTTTAAATAAAATTTTTGGGGTTTTTGGGCTCTAGTTATTAATATCGGATATCAAATAATTTTTTTACTTTGCTCTAGTTAATTCCCGACTATAGGGTTAACTATATTTAGCATTAGCAAAGTGGTGTTGTAAATTTTTACTCTACACTAACGAAATATACAGAAATGACCTGGATGCTTTTGTGTGAAATAATGATACTAAAATCAGTAGTTTATATTTCCGTTTCCAAAATTCAATTGAGACAATATCAAGAAGAATGAGCACAATGAAATAAATTAAATTTTTTTCAACATTAACTAGAAACAAAATTAGGAAACCACACTTTTTATTTCATGCAAATATTTATAATTGTATAAAAATCACTTACCGATATCCCAATAATGTAATTTCATTAAAGGAATAATATCATCACTTAAAAATAAGCCTCTAGGTATTGTACACATACATACCTATGTAGATCTGTAAGTTCTTAAATATTACTTGGTTTCTGTTTATTTGATTCTGAAATCTTCCTGCTTTAAAAAATTTGTTTAAAAAAACACCAATAATTTTACGACTATAGTAGAGCAATTTTTATTTTATAATTAATATTAAATTGCTTGAATCTTGGAATCATTTTCATTTACAGTATACATATATTTTTAAAAATAATACATACATATATTTCGTTAACCTTCCTATATCGAAGATATAATATCGAAGAGAGAATAAATAAAAAGAGAAAAAACCTTAAAGCTTAAAAAAAAAAAATAGATTGTTAAAATAATAAAAAAGGTTAAAAAAAAGTATTAAGAAAAATTAATTATTATGATTATATAACAATATATCATCATACCCAGCTTCTGAATTACATAATTATATTGTTGTTGTTAACATGTATGTACATAGGTACTTACTTACATATGCACAGATATTTTTAGGATTGTAGTACAAAAAATTAAGTTTTTATTTTGTTAATTTTATTTATAATTTTATATTGTTTGAATTTTTATTTATTTTGATTTAGAGTATATATTTTTTAACATAATACATACATTCTATACTTTTTAAAAAGCATTTATTGTGTAAAAGTTGTATTTGGAATGTATGGCAATTGAACTTTGAAATTTTATTTGGCATTTTACTGCTCGACACAAAAATAAATCCTTATTTTTAAAAGATTTTTAAAAAATTATTTTATATACAATATGATTGTAAATTGTTTAAAAATATACATATTATATTATTGATTTTAACAATAATGGGTACGTACTTACATAAATACATACAAATATTTATAGGATAGTAGTTGAACAAATTAAGTTTTAATTTTATTTATTTTATAAGTAATATTACTTTGTCTGAATTCTTGAATCATTTTCATTTAGAGTATATATTTTTAAAAGTAAGACATGTATGGTTAATCTTTTTAAAAAGCACTTTTGGGCAAAATTAACAGCCTGTTTTTGTAATTCGAAGCAAAACGTTTAAGTGAGAATTTATATTGTAAACAAAAACAATTTTTCGTTTTTTATTGTTGCTTTCAATATAAATTCTCACCTAAAGCTTTCGCTTCCTATTACAAAAGCAGTAAGTAAATTTCGAATATATTCCAATTACAATTTTGATATTAAGAATATTTTTAAAATTTTATTTGACATTTGATTGTTCCAGACAAAAATAAATCATTTAATAATTTTACGTGGCATATTTTTATTTTGTGTACAATTGGGACAAACAATATATAGTTTTTTTTTTGTATTATTATTAATTATGCATATTTTTTTAAGGCAATCATACGTATGTATTTGCCTACAATTTTTAATCTGGAAATTACAATTTTTATGTTATTATTCTAAAATATAACTTAGAATAAATAGATATATACATACATATATTTATAATGGGATATAAGTTTTAAAGGAGAGATATAATTTATTGCAATTAAGGATCTAGCTCATTAGATAGTATTTTAATTTCAGTAATTTAAAATAAAATTAATACAAATTATTTTATGATCTACAATATTATTTGAAACTATGTCAATTGTATTTTTAGGAATCGTACTGTTATATTTGGAAGTTGTAAAAACTCACTTTTTAAGTAATGTGTCATAAGTAAACTAATTTTTATGGAAAATTATTATTTTAATTATTGCAGACAATTTCGTTTATTCAAGAGTCATAAAAGTAGTAGTTTCTTTGTATATTATATCTTTCAGCTGAAAATTAATTAATAAATTATTTATATACATATGCACGCGAGATTTGAATATAAACTTTTAACATTTGTATATAAAAACAAATTAAGACATTTTAGGTCTCCGTTGGTTATGTATCCAACTTTTAATTTGTGGTGGTGTTCTGTTTTTTAAGGCGGCTGAATCTCGTATGGCATTTGAACATTCTTGCAGCGATGGCAAATTTTTGAGGGTTTTTACATCACCAAATATTGAGGAAATCGCTGTTCGTTCCTCTTCGGTCCATTTGCAACGGTTTGTCTTGCCGTAGGGAGATGCTAAATAAAAAAAAATAATATAGTTTATTTTCAAATGTACACATACATACATATGAAATCTATGACGTATGCCCGTATGTATAAATGTGTGTACTTCCTGTAAAAGTGACTTACAAACTTTTGCAAATAATGTAAATACGCATATATATATGTACATATGTAGGAAATGTTTGCTTAATGCAATTAATTTCCTTTTTGCCGAATCTAACTAAACACTTACTGCTTCTACGTTTTCTGCTTGATGAAGAACTGGTCGGCTCGAAATTTATCTCGTCTTCTTCACTGTCAGCTTCTATACCATCAACTGCGTCATCTTTGGTGGTCAGGTGTGGGTCCATAGGGTAAAGTCAGAGTACGATCCTTATGGAGAAACACACAAGAAGACTTACTGCCTCCACGCGGCGGCCACCGTTAACATGCTCGGGTCTGGGTCTTTCTAGGAAACCTCGCTCACCCTACACTGTGGATTGTCCTTGTGTGGTGCGAAGCGTTTTTTCCTTCCTGGAGACCAATACTCGGTCATGGCTAAAGTAAGCAACGATATGGGGGCCGGATCATGGTGGGATGCGACCCGTGCCTGGGATCAGCTTGGCTAGAGGCTCCTTCAGAAAATAGTCTAGTCGCAAACGGAGTTTCACCGATACCTGGCCACCTCGGTGAATAATGTTTTGGCCTTGCTGGGTTATCGGGGGCTATGGCCCGGCCGACCTACTTTCCCCCACACTCGTGGGAATTACATGTATGCAAATAAAAAAAACAATAACGATGATGAGAAGAAAGACGGAGACCAAAAGCTCGACCCACAAGGGGGGCTTATTAGCTCCACTCCAAAGGCCGACCGTCAAAGGGGCCTACAGCTTCGGTTGGGACGCCACTAGTGGGCCGACCCGACTCTTTAGCGGACGCCAAAGGAAAAAAGCTCGACCCACAAGGGGGCTTATTGGCTCCACTCCAAGGGCCGACCCTCAAAGGGGGCCAACAGTTTCGGTTGGGACGCCACTAGTTGGGCGACCCGACTCTTTTGCGGACGTCGCTGCTGCGGGCGCGATGTGTAGCGGTGCCCAGGACTCCTCCACTACCCGGCGCGGGGTGATTTCCGGGATCACCGAAGGTGGAGGGGGCGATGCGATCTTCAGGAGGAGCGGCCTGGTGCTGAGGTCGCCTCCTGTGAGATGCTCCCCGCCCCGGTGGTGACCACGGATGGGGCGGCTTCTGCCTCGCCTGTGGATGCGGGATCTTTGGAGGATACTGTCTGCCCGACGACCAATGGGGTCGGGGGCGGTGACGCGCCGAGTGCGGGTGTGTCTGGTCGGGCGGGGGGATCGCCGCGACTGGAACGTATCCGCGATATGAGGGCGAGGGAAGAGGACGCGATCGCTCAATGCAGGGCTGTGTTGAGCGGGATGCGGGAAGCTTGTGTTCGGCAGAGGAACATCAGTGGTGAGGTGAAGGGAGGCGTGGCCAAAATGGCCGAGCTTCTTGATGTCGCGCTCGATTGTAGGCGTGCGTGGAGGGCAGCTGAGGGGAACGGGTCGCTTCCGGGTCCCCACTGGCGGGCTGCGACTCTGCTTGGGGGGATACTCCTGCACCTGCTGCTGCGGCGGCTCCCACAAGACGGTCGGTGGGTGGTCCGGCTGCCCCCGCCCAACGGGCTAACGCCCCGACTGCCCCCGCCAAACGGACTGATGGCCCGGTTGCCCCCGTCAAACGGGCTAACGGCCCGAGTTCCCCCGCCGGACGGCCTAGGGGCCCGGGTGCCCCCGATGAGCGGGCTGCTGGCTGTCCGGCTGCCCCTGCGAAACGGGCTACACCTGCCAAGCGGGCCAGCCCGGCTGCCACTGGCGGATCTAAGAGGGCCAGGGCGGAGGGGCCGGATGGGACCCTCGGGGCAACTCCTGCGAGCGGGGATGATGACTGGAGGACAGTCAACTCGGGGAGAAGGAGAAAGAGACAGGGTTTGGGGACCCCGGCGGTGGACGATGGGAGGGCACCGCCTCCTGTCCGTCGGTTGCGACCTCGGCGCGCGAGGCCTGAGGCGGTGCTCATTAAGCCCCCGGCGGGGCATACCTATGCGGGGGTGCTGAAGGATTTACATGGCAGCGTGACGGGCGACGCGAATGGGGTACGGTCCGTCAGGAGGACGGGGGCCGGTGACATCCTGTTGGAGCTTGGAAGGGGCGACAGGATTGACCCGGAGTTTGTACGGCGTCTGAGGGACAGCGTCGGTCGCGGAATTAAGACCGAGCGCGACCGTGGAGATGCGGGGTCTTGACTCCTTGACGGTCGTGGAGGAGGTGGAGATGGCGGTCCGTGGTCTGCTCGCCGGGCGCGAAGAGCAGCTACGCGTGAGGGTGACGGCACCGGACGTGCGCGAACAGGTTCGGGCGTACGTTACTTTGTCGGTGGAGGGCGCCGCGAAACTGATCGATATTGGCTACGTGCGTGTCGGATGGATCAGGGCTACGATACGGATGTCCGAGAGTGTCGGTAGGTGTTATCGATGCTTTGGGGCGAGACACACCCAGGCAAAATGTACTGGGACAGACAGGAGGCAACTGTGCATCAGGTGCGGAGGAGCAGGACATAAGATGAGGGACTGCACAGCGGTCCCCAAGTGTGTTCTGTGCTCGGGGGCGGGGCGCGGTAGGACTGACCACCTGCCGGGCTCGAAGGGCTGCCCGCTATCCCGCAGATGAGGGTGCTCCAGGCGAATATGCATAGGAGCAGGACGGCAGATGCTTTGCTATGGCAGATGGTTGCCGAGAGGGGTGCGGACGTGGTTGTTATCAGTGAACAATACGGTCCGATGCACCGAGGGTTCTGGCTTGGGGACGAAATGGGTACGGCGACGCTCTGGCTACCTGGCGGCGGTGAACTCGCGGTTGCGCGGTACGGGATCGGCTGCGGCTATGCGTGGACTCAGAGCGGCGGTTTTGTGCTGGTGAGCTGTTACCTCACTCCTAGCGATAGTGTGGCGCGATTTAGGACGAAGATGGCCGCTATCGAGGATGCTCTGGCTGGTATAGCCGGACCCTTTGTGGTGGCCGGTGATTTCAATGCCAGGGCTGTGGAGTGGGATGATCCGGTGACGAGCACGAGGGGGAGGTGCGTCCTGGATATGGCTGCCATGTTGGGCCTGGTGGTCATGAACGCTTGTGGTGCGACCACCTTCAGGCGGCCGGGGTGCGAGTTCACCACTCCTGACATCACTTTGGTATCCGAGAATCTGTCTGGGATGATCGAAGGATGGAGGGTGCTCGAGGAATATACTGGGAGTGATCACCAGTATGTTGAATTTGGGATAGTATCGGAGGAGGGCGTCGCGCGGGCGCACGGGGGGAGAGGCGCGCGTGGTTGGAACGTCGCGAGGTTAGACCGCGGGTCGTTCTTGGCCGGTTTCGACGGTACTACGGTTTTGGACGGTGGGGGAGACGCTGACTCCCTGGCGGGTGCTATGATGCGGCGCATTGTCCGTCGATGCGACGCATCGATGCCCCGATTGTCGCGACGTGCGGGGAGGCGACCTGTGTACTGGTGGACGCCGGAGATTGCTGGGCTCAGGCGTGACTGCCTCCGCAATAGGAGGGTCTATACTAGGGCTAGGCGGGCCGGCGAGGCTCTACTGGAGGCCCAAGAGTACCAGCGGTCCCGCAGGGCGTTGCGTCGCGCGATTATGGCGAGCAAAAGGGCGAAATGGGAGGAACTTCGGAGCGACCTGAACCGTGATCCATGGGGACTCGGCTATAGGATCGTGGCGGGAAAATTGGGCGCAGGCCGCGCTGGGTTGCAATTGGACGACACGCGGATCGATGCGATTGTACGGGGCCTGTTCCCCACACACCCTCCGCTGGGCGGCGAACGTGGGTCCTACGATGATGAGGTGCCACCGCCCTTTACCGGGGAGGAGCTGAGGATCGCCGCCGGGGCTCTTAGGACGGGGAAAGCCTCTGACCCGGATGGGGTACCGTTGGAGGTGCTGAAGATCCTGGCTGAGAGCAGGCCGGAAGCATTCCTTCCGGTATATGATGCTTGTTTAGTCCAGGGCGTCTTCCCAAGACGCTGGAAAACACAGCGGCTCGTGCTTGTTAGCAAGGGCAGGGGCGATCCGACCCAGCCATCGGCTTATCGGCCACTTTGCATGTTGGATGGTGCCGGCAAGCTGCTGGAGAAGCTACTGCAAAGAAGGCTGGCGGAGGCCGTGAGAATGGCTGGGGGCTGTCGGATAGACAGCATGGCTTCAGACCTGGCAAGTCAACGCTAGGGGTGATTGCTGACGTGGTTGAGTGCTTCGAGCGCGCTCAGAGCGAGAGGCGCTATTATCCGAAGCGCATAGTTGTCCTGGCAACACTCGACGTTCGGAATGCCTTCAACAGCCTACGATGGGCTGATGTTCTAGAGGCGCTACGGGAGAGGTTCCGTATTCCCGGATACTTGTATGGAATTCTCCGTAGTTATCTGGACGATCGGGTACTGTTGTACGATACGCCGACGGGGCGGAGGAGCAGGACGATCACGTCCGGCGGATCTGTGCTGGGCCCGGACCTATGGAATCTGACCTACGGTGGGATCTTTGGGGTGGAAATGCCCGAGGATGCTCAGCTCGTGGGATACGCGGATGATATAGCGGCGGTGATATTGGCGCGGGATATGGATGACGTCAGGGGGAAGCTGAACCGGGTCATGATTAGGACCCGGATGTGGCTTGAGGACCACCGCTTGGAATTGGCCGGGGAGAAGACCGAGGTGATGTTGATGACGCGGGCACAAATACCACTGGGCGTCGGCATGCGGATAGGGGATGTGTCTCTGGTTATCGAGAGTGCCATAAGGTATTTGGGCATCAGACTCGACTGTACGCTGACTTCCTGGGCCCAAATACGGCATGTGGCGACTAGGGCGGCGAAGATGACTGGCATGTTGAGCAGACTCATGGCGAATGTCGGAGGCCCGACACAGAGCAAGAGGAGGCTGATTATGGCGGTCACGAAGTCGATCTTGCTGCATGGGAGCGAGATTTGGGGAAATGTACTGGGTGAGAGAACCAAACGCTCGAGGGTGCTCGAGGCAGTACAGAGGACGGCGGCCCTTAGGGTTGCTTCGGCTTACCGCACGGTCTCGGGCGCTGCGGTCCTGGTGATATGTGGGGAAATACCCATAGACCTACCTCACACGCCAAAAAAAAAAAAAAAAAAAAAGCGTCATCTTCAGCTTCATGTCCTATAGCTGCCAGTAATAGCTTGGACACAGTAGTAACTTCGGCTACGGGGACAGACACTCGGTAGATGCTTTTGTGCACATCTTTGTGGTGACCCATGAAATTAGCTAGTCTCTCCACTGAAGTCTCTTCAACGTTGAGTAGCGAAGTGTAAGTAGCAATATGTTTTCGCAGTGTCGTACCTTTCCGGAATTCTTGCACCACACTCTTTTGAGAACATTTTTAAAAGTGGGCTTGCATGGTAATATTGTTTTGTAAGGGCTGACGTATGCGGTTTACTAAATATGTAATTGTTTTCCTCACTTACACCTGCTTCTTTCCGATATTTTAAAATAATTTCAACAGATTTTAAAGACAGCGGACATAACAATATGCTTACAGTTCCGAGTTTTCCACGCAAAGAAATTCGCACAAACTGTTTTGCGAATTTAATGGAATCTTGTGAAACGTTTTGTAATATATCTTTGTCAATATTATCCGTGATTACTTCTTTGTTTTGAAAGTTTTCTATCATTAGCCTCTCAATCTCACCAGCTCTTCTTCTATTGAAGATCTGAATAAAAATCAGAGTTGCCTGTAACAGCTCCGTCCAACTAGAAGAACAAAATTTTTTTCAAGCTCAGTCATAATGCTTGTAATTTTTTCTTTTAAATACATGTGCCTTAATATCATCCTTCGACGGTAATACAATCTTTTTAACTCGTTTTTGATTATTTTGATCCTCATTTGCCTTTTTATTAACTAAAGGAATTTCTGCGTTCCATAACTGGAGAAATTTGTCCACTTCAGTTTTAATGTCGTCACGGCCTTCCTTGATCATTTCTGTAGATTGTTTCTTGCCACACTTTTTTAAAAGTGTTGTTAAGTTTTGCGCAACTGCAGGCGTTTGAAACCCCATTCGGTCTTCGTCCCATTTAGCGACACTTCGTATGGCTTTAATAAATTTATCAAACATAGATGGTTTATAAATGTCTTTTAATTCGTTTATATCTGAGTCTATACTCTTAATCTCAATTATGAAACGACCAAGTAGACTTAAATTAGCCCGAATCATGTCATGCTGATGTTGAGGTAAATATTTTTCAGCCAAATAATTGCCAAATTTAATGACAAGTTCATCGTATCGAATGGTTTTTGTGATTTCATCACGTCTGAGAATTGGAAATATTTTAGTTTTTAAAGCATAATTTGCTTCCGGATGAATATATTGAGTCAACTTATTACTATCAATTTGGTTCGAACGCTTGCCTTTAGAAATACCACATTTTGTTTGTGAATTCGTATTGTTCGCCGAGAAAAATATGCTTTGCAAGTTTTGCAAACAATGTAGTCATCAACTACATTTTTACATTTATGTTGTTGTTGTCTACTTACAGTGAGAACACCAGTGTTATATCTTGCAGAAGTGTTTTGCTCAAAATCTCCTTTTTTTCTTATAGCGTTCATTATTTCTAAGCGTTCTTTACTATTTTTAGGGAAATGAAAAGCTTTTCTAACCTCCTCGTAAATGGCGTCTGTAACAAACCAATTATTAAGCGACGATATGTATGTATGCATTTACATATATATGTATGAAAATGGCTAGAATATTCGAATGTTATTTTTTTTTACTTACTACTTTTGGTTATCAAGACAGCGCTATATCTTGCTCCTCTGAGTTTTGCGACATACTTATTTCTTCCAGCATTTTGAACTGCACTAGATTTCAATATCGCTAATTCATCATTTCCAAATTGGACCAAAGAGAACATCTATATACATATATACATAATTAAAAATCAATACTTATTTACACACTATTAGAAAATAATTTATTATAATAAAAAAGCTAAAGAAACGAAAGAGTAGATTTCCTATTTGCAACTTCATTAGAACTCAGTTAGATCGTTCAAAATTATGTACCTATGTACATATCTACCCACATACATATGTATGTATGTTGTAATACCAATAACTTGTATCTTTACTTACCTTTTACAACTATACAATATTTATTTAAAAAAAATATAATTAACCACTGTTTTACATATTTTCGCGCATATGTAATAAAATTAAAAAGATTCCTTAAAAAATCTACAGTGGCAAAAAAAACTATTCGACATTGCAATTATTTTCTAAAATTTCATTGAAAATGCTAGTATCCTTTGGTTTTTTATATGTATAAACGTGAGATCACATTGTATTATATGTATTTAATAATTTATGGTCCTAAAAATAATAAAAATTGCACATTTTTAACTCATCTATCTGTTTGAACGAAAAAACAAAAATTGCAAAGCAAAAAAAGTATTCGACTGGCATTGTTTTTCCCTTATTCTGATTGTGTATTTCTTATTACTTCATGTCATTGTTGGTAAAAATATCTCTATGTTTCTTGTTTATCATTTACAAGAACTTTTTTCTTATTTCTGTGCAATTGATCGCGATGATGGGACGTAAAGGGAAAGAAACTTCTGTTGATGTAAGAAATTTAATAATACATCATTTTAAATTAGGAAAAACGGAAAAGACTATATCAGAAATCGTTTAAAGGTCAAGAACTACTGTATATTACATTATAAAAAAGTACAAATCAAGTAAAACTGTGATAAACAAGGTAAGGATTGGGCGACCTTGCAAACTTACAGATTCAGATGAACGGCGAATCGTTCGTGAAGTAAGAAAAAATCCAAAAATTACTGCTAACACTTTAGCTAAAAACACTGAAGAACACTTAGGTATATCCGTTACACCTCAAACAATAAGAAACGTCTTAAAAAAGCATGATTTCAATGCACGATCAGCCAGGAAGAAGCCACACATTACTAAGAAAAATAGAAAGTTGAGATTCGATTTTGCGAAAGAGCATGTAAATAAGCCAATGGAGTTCTGGATGGATTTTATTTTTGCTGACGAAAGTAAATATAACCTTTTTCGATGTGATGGAAAAGTTCTGGTACATCGCAAGCCTAATTTATTATTATTATGATTATGGATCACCGAAAGTACATTGACCTCCTAAAGCAAAATTTGAGCTCAAGTGCTGAAAAATTGGGTCTGGCAAATAGATTTCAGTTTTATCAAGATAATGATCCCAAACATTGTGCCACTAATACAAAGCTTTGGCTTTTATATAATTGTCCAAAATTAATAAAAAAAAAACGCCGCCACAGTCCCCAGACCTTAACCCTATTGAACATCTTTGGGGTCACTTGGAAAAAAAATCAGAAAACGTGAATTTACGAACAAACACCAGATGAAAGTTATCCTGCAGGAGGAATGAGGCCAAATTGATCCAGAATATACCAAAACGTTGGTAAAATCTATGCCAGATCGTTTAAAAGAGGTTATACGTACGCAAGGAAAAGCAACTCGATACTGAAGTAGAAATAAGCTTGTATTTCAATTCATGTATTTTAAAAATGGTACCAATGTCGAATACTTTTTTTGCTTGTTTTTTGTTATTAATATTTTAATTCATGTGTTTTTTGCTTTTTTTACTTTGAGATCTCATTTTTTTTACTGAATATAACTTTGTGTGCCTTAATAAAGACTTTTATAAGTTTATTTTGTTAAAAACAACATTACATATTTTTTTCTTGATAAATATATAAAGTTTACGGCCTATGTCGAATAGTTTTTTTGGCCACTGTATGTATGAAATGATGACCACCGAGTACGAATTCGCAATAATAACGTACTTCTCTACAATTACCGATGCAATGCTGTGCGAAGAAATGATAGAAATAGCTAACCAGATTGTATGTATTAATCTTAAGTATGTATTTAGTCTCCTATCCTATCTCTTTGAGATATTGCTGCTAAACACAACGATCAGGCATGTACATATATACATACATATATTCTCTTCATGACTCGCAAAATTTTTATACCGTTATATATATATTGCTTGTATTTGTATAGAGCTGCCGGATTATACGAATTAAATTATAATGGAAATATTCAAGGTATAATAACTTCTTAAAGAATAATTTTGACAATGGAAACATGCATATTTGACACATTAAACAATTCAGTAGGAAAAATAATTCAGTTATGCTCTTAATTTCTCGCCCATTATTATGCAAAATCATAAATTTTTTAAGACTACGAATAAAAATTATGCAACTGACAACGAAAGATGCATAACTTAACTTAAGTTGTATACCAAACATTACTACAAAACGTTAAGGAAAGCATTTTGTAGAAATTGCATGTAAGGATAGTATTTATTATATGATTATGTACATTTCATGATAGATTAAACTTCACCTGAAACATAGTTTTTATGATTGTTTTAAGCGCCGAATACATTACACAAGCCGCTAGTCAAACATACTTTTTTCATTTGAACATACACTACACAAAACTGATGTACGCAAACACTGATTTGTCATTATTTTTTAGGTGGCAACGAATACAGGCGTTCAGTATGCTGGTGCAATTTTCCTTTTTATTCTGAGGGTGGCGATGGCACGATGGATGGTAGTCTGCACGTTGACTACTAAACCAAAAACAGACATGGGTTCAACCCCAGTTTCAGACTAAAAATTTTTAAAATAAAAATAAACATCTCGCATTTTTCTGATGTGCATTAGTGTGTCTTTGTGTGTCAGTTGTTGTCGGAAGGTTTCAGTGGCGAAGGCATAGTCACTGGTCACTGAACAATACCGGCTTCAGCTGATAGCAATCCACAATCACATCAGAACGCCCTCCTTCGTCGGTATTGTGTAGCACCGGCGAAGTAAAACAATAATAAAAATGGCTACTGAACCGGAGTTCAGCACTGCTAAAAAGTATAAACAAAGAACGTGCGAAAGCAGAGCTGTAAAATAATTAATTAAGCTTCACCTCCTGTCGTTTCTCCTACTATCCCTTTCCTATAGTTCCAGCACAATGCTTCGCATATATAGGAGACATCTCCTGAGTGCTGGTCCCAGATAAAAAAAAAAAAAAAAAAAAAAAAAGCGGAGAAAAGAAAGAAGAAAACATTTGTTTAGGCAACCAGCAGTACTAGAATTCACTGCTAAAAA
The DNA here is from genome assembly GCA_963924685.1 of Dexiosoma caninum. Classification (NCBI taxonomy): domain Eukaryota; kingdom Metazoa; phylum Arthropoda; class Insecta; order Diptera; family Tachinidae; genus Dexiosoma; species Dexiosoma caninum. Next base: position 47,985,432 of record OZ004729.1, on the reverse strand, counting down.
TAATTTTAAATCTGATGAAATTGACTATACACCACGCAAGCTGTTTGCCGCAGACACAAAACGACGGCGAAAATATCTAAAATTTTATATTCTTACAACAGCGGTTTGACGAACAGGCAAACAGCACAACGCAATATACACATGCCTTGTGCAAACACATTTTTGTGTAGTGCATATGTCCCTTTACAAGAACAGAATATTTTGTGATTGTTTTTGTATGAGTAAAGTTTGGCAAACATGTCTATATAAAAATATTTGCAATTTTAATCATAAAGTCTGGCAACTACATATAAATCCCAGCGATGAAAACACATACATATGTACATATCTATATATATAGAGAGAGAAAAAGGTACAGTTCTTTTTGCTAGTAACCAAAGCGAATTACTGATGCCAACTTTTTCACAGTCAAAGACACTCCTAGTTCTTAAAAGAACACTAAATGCAATAAAACAGTTTTTGTGAATATATATTTGCAGGATAAAGGATGAAATATAACTTGTATTTATATTCTTGATGGTAACTGCCTAAATTCAAAACGAAAGGAAATGATTTTTAATTTCCTTATTTAAATGACCTACATACAAATGTAGTTATGTCCATAAATGATTGCCAATTATATTTAAAAAGATTAAATAAAATATTGGTCTATTTCATTCAAGTTTCTAAAACTAAATGAATTTCTTATGTGAAGATACATTATTGCAAAGCAATAACATATTTGTAAATATAAATTAAAACAAATTGAAATTATTTTAAACTTATAAAAAGAATTTCTTCTAAAATACAGAAATTCTGAAAAAAATATTGCATATGATAAATATTTTTATATTCAAATGATTATACTGACCAAGTATATATTCTGAAAACAGTTTTTAAAAAGATTCATCTATGGAAATCCCTGAACTAAATAAATAAAATATTTTCTAGCTACTAGATTATCATAAATTAATATTTAATAGTTACAAAACGCACTATACTTAAAAGTGAAGAAGCACTAAGTTGAAAAAAGTGCACAATGATACGACTAAGCACTAAAGCGCTAAAACTAGTGCTAACGACACTAAATTGACAACTCTGATGCATATCCATTATAAACAGGAATGGAAAAGTTGATAGATAAAATCGTAAGTTCTTTCTGCAAACATTGAAAGAATGTTTTTCCTACAAAAATCTAACGATAACAACATAAAGGAATTACTCAATGCTCCAAAATTCAAGACAGGCCAGATGTATTGTAATCTTCAAAGGCTTGTTTCATAACTATGTATTGCACATTCGTATGTGAACCTCAAGAGAACTTTTAAAAAAATTGATAACATTATATTTCAATGCTATTGATATGATAAATATTTGCGTTCCATATGTGGTATTCGCTAATGAATTTTACATGTACATACATATGTAAATATTTAGTTTATTTTGATTTGACTTTTTGTTTTTATGTCTAAAATGAATACATTTTGATAATTAAAATTTAATTTAAAAGATAAATAAATGTGTTGCTCTTGTATTAAAAGAAGTACTTTGAAAAATATTTTTTTTTAACACGATAAAAATCTCATTTCCCATCACTGATTATAAAGCAGTCGAATCAGCGGATTCGTACATAAGTATATAAGAGGCTAATGTTGTTTAGACGGCATGTTTTTGACATCTGACATGCCAAATTTCCCATTGCAAAATTCAAAGATTCAAAAATTCAAGATGTCAACGAAATTCTTAAAATCAAAATTGTAATTGGAAAATATTCCGAATTTCATTTTACCCAAAAATGCTTTTTAAAGAGGTTACGAAGGTATATATGTATGTATTATTTTTAAAAATATATGTATACTGTAAATGAAAATGATTCCAAGATTCAAGCAATTTAATATTTTTTAAACAAATTTTTTAAAGCAGGAAGATTTCAGAATCAAATAAACAGAAACCAAGTAATATTTAAGAACTTACAGATCTACATAGGTATGTATGTGTACAATACCTAGAGGCTTATTTTTAAGTGATGATATTATTCCTTTAATGAAATTACATTATTGGGATATCGGTAAGTGATTTTTATACAATTATAAATATTTGCATGAAATAAAAAGTGTGGTTTCCTAATTTTGTTTCTAGTTAATGTTGAAAAAAATTTAATTTATTTCATTGTGCTCATTCTTCTTGATATTGTCTCAATTGAATTTTGGAAACGGAAATATAAACTACTGATTTTAGTATCATTATTTCACACAAAAGCATCCAGGTCATTTCTGTATATTTCGTTAGTGTAGAGTAAAAATTTACAACACCACTTTGCTAATGCTAAATATAGTTAACCCTTTGAGTCGGGAATTAACTAGAGCAAAGTAAAAAAATTATTTGATATCCGATATTAATAACTAGAGCCCAAAAACCCCAAAAATTTTATTTAAAATTTTCTCGGAAAGCTCGAAGATCCCGTTTCAGGATGTACGCAATTGCGTACTAACAAACTCACTCATATTCACACCCTTACTTTGTGTGAAAGGTAACAAAGCAATTGCGGTCTTTTGTTAAACACAAGTGCACTTTGCATTTATTGCAATATATTCGTGATCTACCCGTACATTGCGGATTTTTGCACCTGGTAGCCTCTTTTGAATCGTCGTGATTTGGTAAGTGACCTATTCCGTCATACTCTACTTCGTGTAGCGGTCTCACTTCTATTCTAACAAACTTACTTGTAGTTGGTGCATTATTTTCGGAAGAATTCGATGGCCATCCTCTTCTCCGATTCTGTAGCTGTTGGACTATTGTGAGACTTCGTCCTAGTACCTGCTTGAATTCCAACAAATGCATTATATCCTTCTGCGGTACATTATTCAAAGCACAATCCTTTTCATATTCTTTCCAGCTGGCACAAACAGCAACATCGACAAAATGAAAGATAACACGCAATGTCCACTTTTTCGACTTTATAAATATTCTATAATAAGACATTAGTTGATCGAAGAGGTTGACCCCTCCCATTCCATTATTATAGGCAGAGACAATGTTGGGTTGCTTTATATCGACATATTGTTTTGATTTCTTATCAAATCGTCGGACAGATTGTTCTTCATTTACTCCAGTGAAGTTGCTCGCCATATGAACAGCCTTATTGTCCTGCCATTTTATAAGTACAATTTTTCCATCACGACTTACTATCTAATCAGAGCATCCTCGTCCTTTTTTCTTTAATACTGCATCTGAAACAAATGGTGGATTGTTGAATCTGTTGATCCTTATAGTGCCTGCTGCGTTGATCTTCCGCTCATTCAATATTTCAAATAACTGATAGGTGGTAAAAAAATTGTCAAAATATAACTTATGACCTGTGCAAGATAATCTTTTGATTAGATGAAGTACTGTTGCAGCACCGTGGCCAAATCGAGCGCTTTCAAAAGATGATATTTCTGTATTAGATCCTTGATAGAGGAAGAAGTCATAAGGGAATCCACTTTTACCGCATATCATGTAAACTTTAATTCCCCAAGGTGATGGCTTGCCCTTTATATATTGTTTAATGTTTAAATGCCCAGTGAATGGAATTATCTGCTCATCAATTGACACAACTTCTTCAACTGGTATTTTTCGACATCTTTCTAACACCGCATCAGTTAATGGCCGGGTTTTAACAAACTTATCGTTACATTCGGTTGGAATTTCTAAGTTGTTGATGAAGTGCAGATTTGATCTTAATTGAAAGAAACGTTCGCAGGACATAACAGAGGCCACGGATTCTATTTGCAGATATTTGCTCCAATACATTTTGATTTGGAGCAATTTCATTGTTCCCATAATCATATGAATTCCAATAAAGTGCTTCATTTCCTCGGAAGTCGTATGTTTAAATGTCCGACAGCTTGTGCCCTTCTGTTCTGCATAGATATTGGTGTAAGTTGCCATTCTTTCATAAATTTGAGAAGGTAAGTATTTGTCGAAATAATATAATGGCCGTTTATTTGACAAACTCTCTGATTCATTATCAACCACAACTTTTGGCTCAAAATCAAACGCTTCTGCAGAAAACTCTCTCCGCCTAAACTGAATTTGTGTCTTATCGGTCACAACATACCTTTCAAACTGATCAATAAACTGGACTTCTTCTGCTGCACCAAATTCGGTGGGTTGAATATCACCAATGTCTTCATGTGCTTGCTCATCAATAAAATCCTCATTCATTACAATGTCAATTAAATTTATAGATTTTGAGTGGGGTGCTGATATCATGTCAATTACTGGTTTTTGTGGATTTGCTGAGGTTATTTTGCTATCGTCCTCAATTTGCAAGCCATTTCATATATCTAATTAAAATAAAAGTATTATATTGCAATTTTAATGCCAAACTGATTTTAATAGGATTTTTGGTTCTCTCATATTTTTATAACGGTTAAAATAAAACACAACACATAATTAAAACGCGACAGCAATGCAATTGAATGTTATTATGATACAACACTTTCTTCTGTTTGTACACAAATGAGTCCATGTACACATTTGCGTACACAATACCACAGTATGTGTGTACACAATTGCGTACATATTTTTATTTAGCTGTATTTTTGGGTCTATGAAATAACTCCCACAAAATAAGTCCCACTTTTAAAAACGAAATAAGTCCCACCAAAAATTGTATAAAAAAATGAAATAACTCCCACGAAATAAGTCCCACTTTTGAAAGCGAAATAAGTCCCACCAAAATGAAATGATTTAAAAATTTACTTGAAATGAAATAACTCCCACTCAAAATGAAATAACTCCCCCTTGAATAATATATTTCTTAAATGAATTAAGTCCCACCTTCATAAACGAAATAAGTCCCACTTTTTCACTGTTTAATGCGATTTCAAATAAGAAGTATTTGGCTCTTCGAAAAAAACACACGTCGAATAATATGAATAATCAAAGCAGAGGAATAATAAAGAAAAATCGTATGCAAGCTTGCAGAAGGCTTCTTAATGGAATGGATATTACGAATTTTGATAGAGTTCCAGAATTTATTATTAATTCTTTTTTCGGTCAAGGAACGTATAGAGAACGCCTACTAGTAACAACGTTTGGATTCGTAAATGGATTAAGTACAGATCAATTGTTCTTATTATTAAGATGGAAACCGTTTCGGAAGGACCATCAGATTAAAATTATCGACCTTTATAAATGGCTTGAAGATCCAGTGCATGGTAGACGGTATTATAGTTTTAACGTGGCATTGGGATTAGTTGTATTTTGTAATGGTGATATTAGAAAATATGGAACACGAATTCCAATTTCCTACTAAAAATATAATAAAACACTACATACGTAATTACGTCAACAATTTTTTTTAATATTGTTTTTCCAGTAGTTAAGTTCGGTACCTATTTGTACACATTTCTTTAAAGTTTTTTTATTATAGTAAGTATAAAGTAATTAATAACAAAAAAAGGAGAGCCATGAGAGATAAGGACAAAAAATTATAGTTGTCCCTTTTACGAAATGTCCAATATATAACTTTTTGCATAAGAAAAAAATATATATTTAGGGTTATGAAATAACTCCCACTTTACAAAACGAATTTATTCCCACTCAAAACGAAATAAGTCCCACTTAAAATAAAAACGCGTAACGAAATAAGTCCCATCAATTGACGAAATAAGTCCCACTTTTAAAAACGAAATAACTCCCACTTTCAAAACAGCAATTTTTTGTGGGACTTATTTCGTTTTTAAAAGTGGGACTTATTTCGTGGGAGTTACTTCATAGACCCGTATTTTTATGCAAAATAAACGTTTTAAGTCAAAACCTACAACACTAATTATGTCTGTAACAGTTCTCATCCGAAAAAATATATTTCCAATAGCATACGGATATGTCTAGACCAAGTAAAAAGGATTTTAAAATGCATCCATGACACCAGTTTTTTATATGACGTAAGTGGTATCAGAAATTTATAAAAAAAATCATTTAAACATTTATGTTTCTATGGAACGTGAGAGAAACTTGGTGAGAACACTTCAGAGAATATGTTCCCAATCAAAAACTCTTTATTATTTTAAAACGTTCAATTCCACTCATGATAAAAAGTGATGTACGCATTTGTGTACACGCCGACTCAAAGAGTTAATTCTAAGTCTTAAATGGTGTGGTTACAAATTTGATAAATTTTTCATTTAAATGTTTCACTTTCCAAGATTCATTTTCGCAAATGCCAAAATTTTGACCAAATAAGTGACCGTCTGAAGACTAACACATAACAGTTGACAGACTTGAGACTCGGCATGCCCTAATGTTATTACCTTAAAAAGCTATTTACATATGTATATAGAAAATGTATATGTAGCAGTCACTCATTTTGTTGAATGAAAATGCAAAATTTGTTTAATTCTTTGACTGCTGCAGTTAAAGTATGCAAAAGCAATCGAATTATACAAAATATAAAAAAATAGCAGTAGAAATAAACGTTGTGCATATATATAAGTACGGGAAAACCCCTACCGATTTTTACCAGAAAGACTACTTTCGGAGATTGTAAGTAATTGTGGTAGCGCTCTCTACTTTTATATCACGCAAAGTCTGTTCATATACAAAAATTTGTATTATTTGACTGCTGCAGTTAAAGTATGTAAAAGCAGTCGAATTATACAATATACATATTTATTAATAGCAGTTGAAATGAACGTTATTAATATATATAAGTACGGAAAAACTCTTATATATTGTATGTCTATATGATTAATAGATTTGGGCATCAACCGGCAGGGTGGTCATTCTTTTATATACTTATGTACATATGCATACACAAATTTATAGATCATTTGTTATTGCTGTAGATTGAAAACCGTGTTAATTTTTGTATTAAAAAGAGGAAGTTGAAAGTTTGCTTATCTCTATGTATTGTTTAAAAAGAACTTAACATAATACTTCTAATTTCTTCTTATCTTTAACACAATTATCATCATACATAATATTATTAACAATCTTTAACTTTTCCTTATTTTCTTTATTTGCTTTTTAAAACATCAAAGTTGGCAAAATGTGAAAAATATCTTGCCGCCGTCAAATATGCGCCGCTTTTTGGAGAGTTAATTTTTAAGTTAAGTCCGGCAACACAACAGCCGGAAATTGTATTTTTAATTTGAAAATTAACAAAATTAAAGGGAAATTATGTGAAATTGATATGTTCTAATCGATGTGCAACTATAGTAAAATTAATAAAAATTAAAATTATAAATTCGAAAAAAATGCAGTCGAACTAACAAGCAGTCAAACTATACGAAAGACATATTATTAGTTCGACTGCTGCAGTCAAAGAATGCAAAAGCAGGTGAAATATGCAATATATAAAAAAAATGCAGTTAAACAATGCGTCCAGCATATATTTTTTTTTTTTTTTTTATCTTGGACCAGCACAGGGGATTTTTTTTTTTTTTTTTTTTTTTTGGCGTGTGAGGTAGGGTTGAAAATGCCTTCGCACTTACAGAGACCGTCGTCTTCTGCGTCGAGTGGTGTTGCCACTAAAAAATTCCCTCCTCTTCCTCTGGGTAGATTCCTCCCCGGAACCGCTTTCCGCATTACTTCGGGAAGGCCCAGAGCCACGTCCCAATCAGGACCACTCTCAATCACCCACGTCTGGGTCAGGCACTCAAGGGATGACCCCTACACATGCGATGCATTGTGCTGGAACTAGGAAAACAGGTTATGGGAAGGAGGATAGAGGGAGTAGTGTGAATGGACATTTGATTTGAATTTTCCCACGTCATAAGTGACAGGAAAGACCTCGGCAGGGAGTTTGTTCCACATACGCGATGTGCGGCCGAAAAATGAGTTCTCCCTGTAATGCGTAGTGCGGTTCGCTGCCAAGTTGACTACAAATGGATGTGCTCTTAATGATGAACGCGTCGTGCGCGTGAATGATCGGGTTTCGGGAACAAGTTCCCTGATTTCATCAGAACACATCCCATTATAGTAACGATAGAACAACGAAACGCACCCCACGTTGCGACGATGCTCAAGAGAGTTAATAGAGTTGGCTACCCTACTGTCACCGATGAGTTTCTTCGCTCTCTCCTGGACCCGGTCGAGAAACTTCAAAATAGTCTTTGAAGCACCGGCCCAAACATGAGAGTTGTATTCCATTTTCGGTCGGATGTAGGCGGTATAAATAGTGAGGAGATCAGATGGGGTGAAGTATGTCTTGCACCGTCTTAAAAAACCGAGGCACTTGAATGCTTCTTTTGATACCTGAAAAATGTGCTCAGTCCATCGAACATCGCACTGAATTTTCATGCCAAGAACATCAAGAGCTTCTGATTCCTCGATGTTTATACCGCCCATAATTACAGATGATGCAGCGTCATCGGGCATGCGTCGATGTGTAAGCATGCTGCATTGGGTCTTTTGAGAATTGAAATCGACCCTGTTTGCCTGACCCCATTGCGATATTTTCATGAGGTCACAATTCAATGAGTCACTCACATTCTGCCTCAGCGAAGTGATCATAGTCGATGTTGGCCTACGACTAAATGAATATGAGTGAGAAAGGCTGCTGTCATCTGCGAAAGAGTGGATAGGGTTGGAAGTTTGACATAGGAGGTCATTAAGAAAGACTAGAAATAGGGTAGGAGAAAGAGTGGAGCCTTGCGGTACCCCTGAATTTATCTTATACTCGTTAGATGAGATCCCGTCTATAACAATTCTTATAGCGCGATCCCTGAGAAAACTCGATATAAATCGAGAAAAGATATCACCGACACCAAAAGCAATAAGTTTGGACAGAAGTGCCCCATGCCACACTCTATCAAATGCTTTAGAAATATCCAGAGCCACGACTTTACTTTCGCCGAACTGGTGAATAGAATTACACCATTTTTCCGAGAGGAAGGCTAGTAAGTCGCCCGTAGAGCGCCCTTGACGGAAGCCGTATTGACGGTCGTTCAGTAAATTGTTGGACTCTAAATATTTCATTAGGTGAAAGTTCACCATACTTTCCATCACTTTGGAAATCGCGGAACAGATTGCGATTGGGCGGTAATTTTCAGGTTTGCTTGCCTCACCCTTTTTTGGGATCGGCGTTACATTTGCAACCTTCCAGCACGATGGGATATATGTATATAGATGAGGAGAAAAATCTTAAAATATAAATATGTATGTATGTGTAATAAAAAAAGTAAACTCATGGATTGTTACGTTTTTGTTTATAAATTTTTGGTTATTTGTTCGGTATTCAACTTTAATTCTCGATTGATTAGTTAAATTTTGAATATAAGAATCTTGAATTTGTAGTCAAAAATTAGGAAAAGTCCACTGGTGAGCTAAGTAAGCATTATGAGAACACCATAAAGTATGTAATAATATTTTCACATATTTTTTTGGGTAAAACCACAATTTTAAAATTAGAATCATATATAAATAAAATAAATTTGTGCGAGTTCGGGCAATTTCTTTTATGCAGCTGGAAGATACCTAATGTATATGACCATTTACAAATCTACACACATGCATACATCCATAAAAACACAATAATTTGGCTTATACATACATACATGTTAATTAAAGAAACCCCAAATAATTTTTAACTAAATCATGAAATAAAATTATCTATTATTTGTTCATTGCATTGTTGGGAAACTTTTAATTTTACTTCATTATTGTTTACTTATAAACAAGCTGATTGCTTGTTCTTCTCGCCCAAACTAGTCCGACAACTACCTACCTATTTACCTTTAAGCAAATTTATTTGTATGTATGTATATATTATATATGTACACACATATATTCCTGTTTTGTTTTTGTTTCCCTTTTGTACATAATTAATTTTTTGTGATATGAATTCTTTTTGTTATTTAATAAAATATTTTAGATTAAAAAACACACGTCTTATTTCGACCAATTATGTATGTACATACATACATACTGCAATGTATTCCGATACAAGCTCTCTTAAAAGTAATTAAGCGTATTCTTATTATTACCTATGGAAAGTAATTAAATATATCCGATTTAATACCTTTTCCGGATAATTACTCAAAAATCATGTCAATTAAGATGGCGTAATTAACCGGGGCTTAATGTATTTGGCATGTAAACGTAAAGTCTACACGTAACATAATAACTGAGATGAGAACGTTAAATTCAACCGCAGATGTAGACTTCAAATGAATGTTATCTCAATCTTATAACAATTCTTATGAAGAAGTTGTTATAACAAATCTTACAATGTATCAAAATCAGATTTATAATCTGTTGAAATAACTTTTCCATTTTTACTTTACTTATTATTATTACATACTTACTTATTACTTTGTATGGGAGATACCACGCCCTCTTGTCCAATTCCGCGAACCTTTTACTGATGATTTGTACTGACCATTAAGTTACTCAAACCAAATACAGAAATATTAACTTTAACCATTCTAAAGATACAATGAAATCAATATTTAGTTTGCATGGAAGGTACCACGACCACTTGTTCAATCCATCTCAGTTTTTGAGTGATGATTTGTTTTAACTACAAGGTCATTTGGACCATATTAAAAAACTTTCACTTCCACCTTTCTCAAGATATGCAAAATTAAATATTTACTTTGAATGGGCGTGATAACGCCCAGTTGGAATTCTTAAATGTATTTAGCCTATAGTTCCTTTCAGATTTACAGATGGATACCGTGAAAATTTCAAGATAATCGATTCGGCTGTTTATCTGCTATAAGGCAAAAAGACACATTCATGCATAAATCCATACAAAAATATCATTTTTAAATATAAGATAATAACCCAGCAAAAAATTGTTTAAGTGTATTTTAAATTCAGTACTGTCAACAAAAGGTAGTGAACGTTGGCAACCCTACATGTATTTTTTCATTTTGTGGCCACATTTGACAACCACATTAATATAGACAGCTTATTTTTTTATTGAAACAGACGTTGAATAATTAGGAGAAAATAACTAAAACATATACCTATATAGACATTGCGGAAGAATTTTATAATGTCAGCAACAGATCAAATGAGAGCTATGCTCGACCAGCTTATGGGAACCACCCGAAATGGAGACGATGGTCGCGGGCTCAAATTTTCCGATGCTCGAGTTTGTAAAAGTTTTCTTCTGGATTGTTGTCCCCATGATATTCTAGCATCTACTAGAATGGATTTAGGCGAATGTCCCAAAGTGCACGATTTAGCATTTCGAGCAGACTATCAAAGTGCTGTGAAAGCTAGGGATTACTTTTATGACATTGAAGCTATGGAACACTTGCAAGCGTTTATAGCAGATTGTGATAGAAGAACTGAAGCAGCAAAACAGCGCCTCAAAGAAACACAAGAAGAATTGACAGCAGAAGTAGCAGAAAAAGCAAATGCAGTTCATGCTTTAGCTGAGGAAATAGGAAAAAAACTTGCTAAAGCTGAAGCTTTAGGGGAAGCGGGTGAAGTTGAAGAGAGTATGTCATTGATGAAAGAAATTGATGAACTTCGAACCAAAAAAATTAAAGCAGAGCACGAATATCGCACATCAATGCCAGCATCAACATATCAACAGCAAAAACTACGTGTTTGCGAAGTATGCTCAGCTTACCTAGGCATTCATGATAATGATATCAGATTAGCAGATCATTTTGGCGGTAAGTTACATTTGGGATTTTTAACCATAAGAGAAAAATTAGCCGAATTGGAAAAAACAGCCGGACCACGTAAGGCTGAACTTAAACGTACAGGCAAGATCCATGAACGCGATGATGACCGGTCCCGTTCACGTTACTTTGTCGGTGGTCGTGAATTAGATCGCAGATCTCGTGTTCATCGGTCTCGTTCTCGCGAACGTCGTCGCCCAGAGGCGCCAAGCACGGTAAGTCGCTCTGAACGAAGAGATCGAGAACATCGCGATAATGACGTTGATCGTAATAGAAACAATGGTCGCGGAGCAACTGATCGCAGAAGAACACGTTCTCGCTCGCGAGGACGTAACTTTAATTCTAGAAGAAGATCTCATTCTCGAGATCGTCATCGCCGTTAGTTTAATTGCTGTAAATAACTAAATGCTGGAAATGTCTTGAAGGTACGCTGAATTGATTGTATGCCATATCCACTTTTTAATTTTCGTTTGTTTATCCAGGGTAGGCATCCAAATTGGAAATACAAAGACATCCAGTAGCTGAAGGGATTCGGCACAGATGTAAAATTTTACTGTAGGCAACATTTTCATAGCACGTATGTAAATTTGGAATTGCTTTTAAATTAAAATATTACAGTTGTTTAATTATTTATTAAATTAATAATTTACTTTAATTTTCTAAGCAAACAACTTTGCTCTTTTTCTTAGATTCTAATATATTTACTACACACAATTTTTTGAAATTGGACACTGACTTCATGAGTAATATGTGAATAAATTAATTCTTCTTTAGATATGAAATGTAAAATAATTGATGCATATAATATTCTTTGACAAATAGCAAACAGAATGTATTCAAAATAATTTGTGGCGCAAAAGTAATGTCATAATGAAAATAATAACTCCGAATTCTTCAAGTGTAATTAATTTTTGTCAACTAATTCTCCATCTGTCTACAACATAGATGTCAAAGCGCAATGGTATTTGGCGCCTGCTTAAATTAAATCATGCACACGACATGACATTTCTTTTGCACTAACCTCTTTCACCACGGCTGAGTATGTACAGGTCGATTTTATTTTTCACAGTCCATTAACCATTACAGGGATAAATTGGAGGAACTTAATAATTTCGAATTATAAACTTATAATTCCAAAGCCAAGCTATTCCATCGACGACTTGTTTACATATTTAACAATCATTTCAATTCAAAAGCTGATTTTTGGTAAGGAACTGAGAAACAAAAGAAACTTAAACAAACTTTGTCATTTCAGCAAACTGCGTTTAAGGGTCTTAAATTCTTGAGTATACACAATGAATGATAGTTTAGCTATTGGGGACGTATAACCACGATGGCGACGCTACTTTTTATGTGGTGAGCAATAAGCTTTTAATAGATGTTAGATTTTTTAAATGTATTTAACAAAGTCATCAGGCATCCGATATATTTTACAGCATTATAAGCTGAAACTTGTATACATATTAGTATGATTAGGTTGTTCAGCGACCCTTCCTTCGACTTTTGGTACGTATGTACATACTTTATTTTAAAAAATGTTTTCAAAACTTCAAGAGTTGACCAACATGTGAGTACTACATTTTTGCTTACTACAAAAATAGATGGCGATTAAAATATCAAAATCACAGTTGGGTACGTATTTTATTATTAGATATAAAAAGATATTAACAGAAACTTTGTTGAAAAATTTTACAAATTTATTTCATCTCGGTGACTTTTTTAAATTAAATACTATATCTCCAGAAGAAGGTTCAGAAAACAGGGGCAATACTTATTTATATGCATGTATGTATATATAATTTTTTATAACTATGGCGAAATTTGATTTTAATTCCACGATTCTTCAGATTGCATTACATTCATCTCTTTCATGGTACGTATAAATGATTAGATGGACATTTCACTGATATAAATTTAATTTTTGTAATTATGCAGTGGTAGTTATATTTTTGTTATTTTCTTTTAAACTTAGTTTCCAAACAAAAATTAATGTTTTATCAACTATACTGCGAATTCTACCCATCTATTAAAAAATAGAGATATATGTATGTATATATCTACATACGAGTATATATATATATATATGTATATGTTTCATGACTTCAACTCGTTAATTATTTGTCACTTTACAAAATAAGTCCCGTTACTCGTAATTAAAACAAATACTATGAAATTAAATATGGAAAGATTTATCGAAAAAATAAATAAATAAATTCTGACCGCTTCTAGATTGATGTTAAAAATCATCATCAATAATATAATATCATCTACATACTACATTAAATTTGTCTATAAAATATATGTATCTTGTATTCAAAATATATAGTTTATTTTTCCTTTTACAAATAATTTTGAACATATAATTTTCACTATCAAAATCAGGGACCAGAAGTACTTGATACAAAAATAAATAATCCATGTTGTTGTTGATTTGAATGACATTTTTTAATTTCAATATTTAAAGATCAACTTTGAAAACGTCAGAGGTTTAAATTAAAACTGATAGTAATAACAAAACTGGGTTAGTTCCAAATAAATAAAAATAAAACTTTCCCTTTTCAATTTTCAAATTCTGTTAAAAGCAAATACATACATACGTGAGAATATCTTAGATTCAACAATTGAGTACGAAATATAAGTAAATTACATTTTCGAAAACTAAAAGACAAGTTATATGATTGCGAAAATTCAGAATCATCCTTTAGATATATATATGTAGTGAATTTATTAATACATTCTATTTTTAAGATTAAAAACATGTAATCAATAATTTTAATAAAATGCGTAAATTTAAAGAAATGTGTTTTCGTTGAATATTTTATGAAAGATGATGTGACGTTATTTTGAATTTTAAGTGACCTGAAATAGTTTTCTAGCTGTTCACCAATATATAGTCGCCCAAATCTTCAATCTTATTTATAAAAATTACATGTTTGTATGTATGCATGTTTGTGCCTTATAGACAGCTGAACCAATTTTCTTGAAATTTTCACAGTATCTCTTTATATCTGGAAGGAACTATATACATATATAAATTTAAAAAATGTCAACTGGGCGTTTTCAGGCCCATACAAAGTAAATACTTAATTTCGTATATCTTGAGAACGGTTGAAGTGAAAGTTTCTGAATATTTTCCAAATGACCTTGTAGTTAAAAGAAATCATTAGTCAAAAAACAGTGAAGGATAGGGCAAGCGGGCGTGGTACCTTCCATGCAAACTAAATATTGATTTCATTATATCTTGAGAACGGTTAGTTAATATTTCTGTATTTGGTCCGAGTAACTTAATCAAATCATCGGTAAAAAAGCGGGACCTATTGAACAAGTGGGCATGGTGCCTCCCTTACAAAGTAAATAATGATTTTTTTATATATTGAGAACGGTTAAAGCTAGAGTTTCTCACTTTGGTCTGAATGTCTTGATAGTCAATTTTTTTGCTTTGCGAACTTCTATTATAGCTACAGAACTGCAGTTTGGTATACGGGAGAGTAAATAATGGAAAACTGGCAGTTTTTATCAGGGGGACTACGCTGATCACTTTTTACATGTGGTACTCCCATTTGATGTACGGCTGCGCATTCTTCATATAGCCAGAGAACTGAAATTGGGCATACGTGTAGGCACTCGGAAGGTAATGAGGTATAACATAGATAGGTCTACATCTAAATGGACACATAGACTACAAATTAGCTCAAAGATAACAGCTCGACGGTTGGTAGGTGACAATTTCCGCGTCTCCGAAACTAACCAACCGATTTTAATAAAGTTCACAAGGCATATACATAAATTTTTTTAAATAAAACTATTATAACAGCTACAGCAACTCGTGGTGGAGTCAGATAGTAATATATAATTTTTCTTAATTATAATTATCCCTGCCAATTCTAAAAGAAGCCAAACATAAATTCTTAATAATGCTTATCTTTCATGTATAAAAAGTAGAGCCAGATAATATGGCATCAAAAGCTACAAATGTACGAAGAAACCGTTTGTTTCCAGCGTAGTGGGTAATCAAAGCAAACCATCAATAAATCGGGTACCAGTTCGACCTCCTCATATCCCAATTATTACCGGTCCATACAACAACTGACACGCATTAACTATTGAGATCCGCTCCAATCATAGTATTTGTATAGACACTATGCACCGCTGCATTGGTGGTCAGGTGTGGGTCCATAGGGTAAAGTCAGAGTACGATCCTTATGGAGAAACACACAAGAAGACTTACTGCCTCCACGCGGCGGCCACCGTTAACATGCTCGGGTCTGGGTCTTTCTAGGAAACCTCGCTCACCCTACACTGTGGATTGTCCTTGTGTGGTGGGAAGCGTTTTTTCCTTCCTGGAGACCAATACTCGGTCATGGCTAAAGTAAGCAACGATATGCGGGCTGGATCATGGTGTGATGCGACCCGTGCCTGGGATCAGCTTGGCTAGAGGCCCCTTCAGAAAATAGTCTAGTCGCAAACGGAGCTACACCGATACCTGGCCACCTCGGTGAATAATGTTTTGGCCTTGCTGGGTTATCGGGGGCTATGGCCCGGCCGACCTACTTTCCCCCACACTCGTGGGAATTACACGTATACAAATAAGAAAAACAATAACGATGATGAGAAGAAAGACGGAGACCAAAAGCTCGACCCACAAAGGGGGCTTATTGGCTCCACTCCAAAGGCCGACTCTCAAAGGGGGCCTACAGCTTCGGTTGGGACGCCACTAGTGGGCCGGCCCGACTCTTTAGCGGACGCCAAAGGAAAAAAGCTCGACCCACAAGGGGGGCTTATTGGCTCCACTCCAAGGGCCGACCCTCAAAGGGCCCCAACAGTTTCGGTTGGGACGCCACTAGTTGGGCGACCCGACTCTTTTGCGGACGTCGCTGCTGCGGGCGCGATGTGTAGCGGTGCCCAGGACTCCTCCACTTCCCGGCGCCGAGTGTTTTCCGGGACCACCGAAGGTGGAGGGGGCGATTCGATCTTCAGGAGGAGCGGCCTGGTGCTGAGGTCGCCTCCTGTGAGATGCTACCCGCCCCCGGTGGTGACCACGGATGGGGCGGCTTCTGCCTCGCCTGTGGATGCGGTATCTTTGGAGGATACTGTCTGCCCCACGACCAACGGAGTCGGGGGCGGTGACGCACCGCGTGCGGGTGTGTCTGGTCGGGCGGGCGGATCGCCGCGACTGGGACGTATCCGCGATATGAGGGCGAGGGAGGAGGCCGCGATCGCGCAATGCAGGGCTGTGTTGAGCGGGATGCGGGAAGCTTGTGTTCGGCAGAGGAACATAAGTGGTGAGGTGAAGGGAGGCGTGGCCAAAATGGCCGAGCTTCTTGATGTCGCGCTCGATTGTAGGCGTGCGTGGAGGGCAGCTGAGGGGAACGGGCTGCGACTCTGCTTGGGGGGGATACTCCTGCACCTGCTGCTGCGGCGGCTCCCACAAGACGGTCGGTGGGTGGTCCGGCTGCCCCCGCCCAACGGGCTAACGGCCCGACTGCCCCCACCAAACGGGCCAAGGCCCGACTGCGCCCTCCAAACGGGCTGATGGCCCGGTTGCCCCCGTCAAACGGGCTAACGGCTCGAGTGCCCCCGCCGGACGGCCTAGGGGCCCGGGTGCCCCCGATGAGCGGGCTGCTGGCTGCCCCTGCCCCTGGGAAACGGGCTGCACCTGCCAAGCGGGCGGCTGCCAGCCCGGCTGCCACTAGCGGATCTAAGAGGGCCAGGGCGGAGGGGCCGGATGGGACCCTTGGGGCAACTCCTGCGACCGGGGATGGTGACTGGAGGACAGTCACCTTGGGGAGAAGGAGGAAGAGACGGGGTTTGGGGACCCCGGCGGTGGACGATGGGAGGGCACCGCCGCCGGTCCGTCGGTTGCGACCTAGGCGCGCGAAGCCTGAGGCGGTGCTCATTAAGCCCGCGGTGGGGCACACCTATGCGGGGGTGCTGAAGGATCTGCGTGGCAGCGTGACGGGCGACGCGAAGGGGGTACGGTCCGTTAGGAGGACGGGGGCCGGTGACAACCTGTTGGAACTTGTGAGGGGGGACAGGATTGACCCGGAGTTTGTACGGCGTCTGAGGGACGCTGTCCGCGTGACAAAGTGTACTGGGACAGACAGGAGGCAACTGTGCATCAGGTGCGGAGGAGCAGGACATAAGATGAGGGACTGCACAGCGGTCCCCAAGTGCGTTCTGTGCTCGGGGGCGGGGCGCGGTAGGACTGACTACCTGCCGGGCTCGAAGGGCTGCCCGCTATCCCGCAGATGAGGGTGCTCCAGGCGAATATGCACAGAAGCAGGACGGCAGGTGCTCTGCTATTGCAGATGGTTGCCGAGAGGGGCGCGGACGTGGTTGTTATCAGCGAACAATACGGTCCGATGCACCGAGGGTGTGGCTCGGGGACGAAACGGGTACGGCGGCGCTCTGGCTACCTGGCGGCGGTGAACTCGCGGTTGCGCGGTACGGGATCGGCTGCGGCTATGCGTGGGCTCGGATCGGCGGTTTTGTTCTGGTGAGCTGTTACCTCACTCCTAGCGATAGTGTGGCGCGATTTAGGGCGAAGATGGCCGCTATCGAGGACGCTCTGGCTGGTATGGCCGGACCCTTTGTGGTGGCCGGTGATTTCAATGCCAGGGCTGTGGAGTGGGGTGATCCGGTGACGAGCACGAGGGGGAGGTGCGTCCTGGATATGGCGGCCAGGTTGGGCCTGGTGGTCATGAACGCTGGTGGTGCGACCACCTTCAGGCGGCCGGAGTGCGAGTTCACCACTCCTGACATCACTTTGGTATCCGAGAATCTGTCTGGGATTATCGAAGGATGGAGGGTGCTCGAGGAATATACTGGGAGTGTCACCAGTATGTTGAATTTGGGATAGTATCGGAGGCGGGCGTCGCGCGGGCGCACGGGGGGAGAGGCGCGCGTGGTTGGAACGTCGCGAGGTTAGACCGCTGGTCGTTCTTGGCCGGTTTCGACGGTACTACGGTTTTGGGCGGTGGGGGAGACGCTGACTCCCTGGCGGGTGCTATGATGCGGCTCATTGTCCGTGGATGCGACGCATCGATGCCCCGATTGTCGCGACGGGCGGGGAGGCGACCTGTGTACTGGTGGACGCCGGAGATTGCTGGACTCAGGCGTGACTGCCTCCGCAATAGGAGGGTCTATACTAGGGCTATGCGGGCCGGCGAGGCACTACTGGAGGCCTAAGAGTACAAGCGGTCCCGCGGGGCGTTGCGTCGCGCGATTATGGCGAGCAAGAGGGCGAAATGGGAGGAACTTCGGAGCGACCTGAACCGTGATCCATGGGGACTCGGCTATAGGATCGTGGCGGGAAAATTGGGCGCGAGCCGCGCTGGGGTGCAATTGGACGGCGCACGGATCGATGCGGTAGGGGGGGGCCTGTTCCCCACACACCCTCCGCTGGGCGGCGAACATGGGTCCTACGATGATGAGGTTTCACCGCCCTTTACCGGGGAGAAGCTGAGGATCGCCGCCGGGGCTCTTAGGACGGGGAAAGCCTCTGGCCCGGATGGGGTACCGTCGGAGGTGCTGAAGATCCTGGCTGAGAGCAGGCCGGAAGCATTGCTTCCGGTATATGATGCTTGTTTAGTCCAGGGCGTCTTCCCAAGACGCTGGAAAACACAGCGGCTCGTGCTTGTTAGCAAGGGCAGGGGCGATCCGACCCAGCCATCGGCCACTTTGCATGTTGGATGGTGCCGGCAAGCTGCTGGAGAAGCTACTGCAAAGAAGGCTGGCGGAGGCCGTGAGAATGGCTGGGGGGCTGTCGGATAGACAGCATGGCTTCAGACCTGGCAGGTCAACGCTCGGGGCGATTGCTGATGTGGTTGAGTGCTTCGAGCGCGCTCAGAGCGAGAGGCGCTATTATCCGAAGCGCATAGTTGTCCTGGCAACACTCGACGTTCGGAATGCCTTCAACAGCCTACGATGGGCTGATGTTCTAGAGGCGCTACGGGGGAGGTTTCGTATTCCCGGATACTTGTATAGAATTCTCCGTAGTTATCTGGACGATCGGGTACTGTTGTACGATACGCCGACGGGGCGGAGGAGCAGGACGATCACGTCCGGCGCGGCCCAGGGATCTGTGCTGGGCCCGGACCTATGGAATCTGACCTACGATGGGATCTTTGGGGTGGAAATGCCCGAGGATGCTCAGCTCGTGGGATACGCGGATGATATAGCGGCGGTGATCTTGGCGCGGGATATGGATGACGCCAGGGGGAAGCTGAATCGGGTCATGATTAGGACCCGGATGTGGCTTGAGGACCACGGCTTGGAATTGGCCGGGGAGAAGACCGAGGTGATGTTGATGACGCGGGCACACATACCACTCGATGTCGGCATGCAGATAGGGGATGTGTCTCTGGTTACCCAGAGTGCCATAAGGTATTTGGGCGTCAGACTCGACTGTAGGCTGACTTACTGGGCCCAAATACGGCATGTGGCGACTAAGGCGGCGAAGATGACTGGCATGCTGAGCAGACTCATGGCGAATGTCGGAGGCCCGACACAGAGCAAGAGGAGGCTGATTATGGCGGTCACGAAGTCGATCTTGCTGCATGGCAGCGAGATTTGGGGAAATGTACTGGGTGAGAGAACCAAACGCAGGGTACAGCGGACGGCGGCCCTTAGGGTTGCTTCGGCTTACCGCACGGTCTCGGGCGCTGCGGTCCTGGTGATATGTGGGGAAATACCCATAGACCTCTTGGCGCGCGAGCGGTGGGAGGCTTGGAACTCGAGGGGGGAGGACCCTGGTGTTGGTGCTATTGGTCTGAGACCCCAAACTGTCCGGCGATGGCAGGACAGGTGGACCGCGGACACGGTCGGCAGGTGGACGGCAAGGCTCATTCCCTGCGTGGAAGTATGGATTCGGAGGAAATTTGGGGAAGTTAACTACTTCCTGACACAATTCCTCTCGGGCCACGGATACTTTCGAAAGTACCTGTACCGGATGGGCAGGGCAGATGGTCCCGACTGCATTTACTGTAGTATTACGGATGATGATGTAGAACACACTTTCTTCGACTGCACCAGGTGGCATACTGAGAGAGGTGCAATGGCGCAGCGGGTTGGCGGGTTCGCTCCTGCCATCATTATAGGGAGGATGCTCGATTGCGAGGACAATTGGGACGCTGTGGCGCAGTACGTGGGATACGTTCTGCGGAGGAAGAAGAGACACTTCGATGCGCTGCTGCATAGCGGGGCCCCCTCTGACGGGGACCAGGCGATACGGGCCGGGGCCATGGCGCCGGCTGCAAACTTGGCGGACCCAGACGTGGGTGATTGAGAGTGGTCCTGATTGGGACGTGGCTCTGGGCCTTCCCGAAGTAATGCGGAAAGCGGTCCCGGGGAGGAATCTACCCAGAGGAGGAGGAGGGAATTTTTTAGTGGCAACACCACTCGACGCAGAAGACGACGGTCTCTGTAAGTGCGAAGGTATTTTCAACCCTATCTCGCACGCCAAAAAAAAAAAAAAAAAATGCACCGCTGCATTTCCAGTGCTAATTCTCGACTTCCAACCTCATTATGGAGTCGCACTATGAATAGAACTGAGTACCGCCACAATGATTAACTAGTGTACTATTCACTAGAATACCGAGCCATGAAGAAACCTTTCGTATCTGAAAGGATAATCGTTTAAAATTTTTTATTTAAACACTGCACCGTTTTTGTGTGCGGGCAGTGTTCAAGATGTGTCATGAGAATAGCACTTCTTTCGTTGAAAATTTTTTATTGAAATCTGAACTGTATTCGTTTCCGGCAAATTTTACAAAAAATGTATTATGGGTATAACACTTAAAACAAATTGATTCTTGATAACTGAAAGAATTTTTGTATGAAGTGCAAAAAAGATAAATCTGAAATTATGAACAAGAAAAGCAATAAGCGCATTTCGTGATATTTCTTGTTATAAAATTTTTTTTAAAAGCATGGGGAATCCTATACATTAGGCATGTTTCTTTACTCTAAATTGGGCACCCGCGGTATCCCAATCTTAGCAGAAAGCGTTCCCGGACTCTTGTCTCTTATTGAGAGGGTAGCGATGGATAAAGTAGTCTGCACGTTGAATACAAAACAAAAAGTTCTTGGGTTTGACACAGAGAGAGCTCACCTTCGTCGGTGTTGTGTAGCACCAGCGAAGTAAAATAATTACTAAAAACTGGTATAAACAAAAAACGTGCCAAAGCAGAATTGTAAGATAGTAAAGCTTCACCACTTGTCATCTCTCTCAATATCCTTTTCCTCTAGTTCCAGCACAATGCATCGCAAGTGTAGGGGTCTCAGTGGATGTGCTGGTCCAAGATGAAAAAAAAATATATAGTTTACTCTCATTTTACCGGAAAAAGTAAGGAAACGAACTTATTTTTTTGAAAAGATAAATTTGTTGTTGCAGAAAATTGTACAGGTGGGCCACCCGAAATGACCGATGAGGTTGAGTTCAAAAAGCCATTGTGTCCCTCGCAATGTGCGCTGTGCCTCCATCCTGTTGGAACCATACTTGCGGGTGGTTTTCCACGGCTGGCCTGAAAAAATGTTAAAACATTGTCCAATATATAACACCAGTGATGAAAGCGGCGACACCGTGTTAATTTTCAAAAAAATATGGGCCAATTATCCTTTCCGAGGAAGCGAAAGCAGCAATCGGTACACTTAAGTGAGTGTAATTCTCGCTGTTGCAATTCCATTCAAATGGGCTTCGTCACTCATAATTAAATCATGATCTTCTTGTGAAATAAAGTGCAACGATTTAGACTTAATTGTGTACCGTTCCATTTTTAAATTCTCCAAGACTCCTTTACGAAATACTGAAAACAAAAAAAAATAAAAAATATAATAAAAAAATTCGCTTTTTGGGCCACCCGAAAAAGCACTAAACGGCAATTGAAATTTACAATTCTTAGGGTCTCTTTCAGCAAACATATTTAAAAACAATTTAATTTAATTAATGATCTTTATTTAAAGTATGTTAAAAAAAATTTCATTTTCACCAACTGAAATAATGAAACACAAGAAAGTATGGTAACGCTGTGATATTTAATATGATAGCGACAACTTTTAAAAAGCTGTATTAAAGCGGTTTCATGCTGTTGCAAAATCAATATTTAAATGCAGAGTGCTCACTACTTAAACAGTATTTAAATATTCAATGACTATATCTAGATGAAAATGAAAAACGACTTATAAATATTAATTGATATTTAAATAGAATTGGTGAAATAGGCTCTTAGTTGCCCGTTGCCATTTCTAAGACCATTTTCGGTAACTGGTAACGCAACTGAAGTTCGGTTGCCATCACTAATCGATACATTACGTGTTTTTTTACTTTTCTGGTAAAGTTCCGTAAAATGAAAGTAAACTATAACTTATCTCAATAAGAGACCAAAATGTACAAAAGAAAACGCAAAAAACCATAAAATTTACCACATACTTATGTACTTACATTTTGAAATTTATTTAAAAAATCTTTTTTAAATTAAAAACTTTTGTCGTTTCTTTGCAAATTTTCTGATTAATTTCTTAGTATCATATATAAATAAAAAACAGCCTATAATTTAATTCTAGACCGAACTTACCCACAGAAAAAGCTCGTGCAACTTTGTACAGAAACTTTTATTTCAAAATTGTACAAAAATTTTTAATAATTTCTGGCACGCTTTTGGGTAAATTTAGCGGATTCCATCTTACGCGTAGTTTACTTGTTGATAAGCATTTCTCGCAATTGAACTGATCTAGATTCTGAATATATATAGTCAAATACATGCGCAATATATAACTTCCAATTTATATAGTAGCGCTCTAATAATATTATAGCTTATTTGTTGCCTACATATTTAATAACTCTTATGTTACACTTGTAGTCCACCAACTATATATGGCCCTATGGGCTCGGTTGGTTATTGTTATAAATAAATAAAATATAATATCTCTTTTTATATGGCTCTAATTTTTAAATTGTGCTTTTTTGCGCGTACTATGGGAGCACGGCAGAAAAGTTTTTTTTTTGTAGTAGCTCATATTTTTCTTAGATTTTATTTATTGTAGTGAGTTTGCCTGAATGGTATTTTTTTTAGCGTGGAGCAGAAGTGAAAATGATAGAATGAATGGTAATGCCGGCCTCACAGCTGTTTTTTTTTTGGCGTGTGAGGTAGGGTTGAAAATGCCTTCGCACTTACAGAGACCGTCGTCTTCCGCGTCGAGTGGTGTTGCCACTAAAAAATTCCCTCCTCCTCCTCTGGGTAGATTCCTCCCCGGAACCGCTTTCCGCATTACTTCGGGAAGGCCCAGAGCCACGTCCCAATCAGGACCACTCTCAATCACCCACGTCTGGGTCCGCCAAGTTTGCAGCCGGCGCCATGGCCCCGGCCCGTATCGCCTGGTCCCCGTCAGAGGGGGCCCCGCTATGCAGCAGCGCATCGAGGTCCCTCTTCTTCCTCCGCAGAACGTATCCCACGTACTGTGCCACAGCGTCCCAATTGTCTTCACAATCGAGCATCCTCCCTATCACGGTGGCAGGAGCGAACCCGCCAACCCGCTGCGCCATTGCACCTCTCTCAGCATGCCACCTGGTGCAGTCGAAGAAAGTGTGTTCTACATCATCATCCGTAATACTACAGTAAATGCAGTCGGGACCATCTGCCCTGCCCATCCGGTACAGGTACTTTCGAAAGTATCCGTGGCCCGAGAGGAATTGTGTCAGGAAGTAGTTAACTTCCCCAAATTTCCTCCGAATCCATACTTCCACGCAGGGAATGAGCCTTGCCGTCCACCTGCCGACCGTGTCCGCGGTCCACCTGTCCTGCCATCGCCGGACAGTTTGGGGTCTCAGACCAATAGCACCAACACCAGGGTCCTCCCCCCTCGAGTTCCAAGCCTCCCACCGCTCGCGCGCCAAGAGGTCTATGGGTATTTCCCCACATATCACCAGGACCGCAGCGCCCAAGACCGTGCGGTAAGCCGAAGCAACCCTAAGGGCCGCCGTCCGCTGTACCGCCTCGAGTACCCTGCGTTTGGTTCTCTCACCCAGTACATTTCCCCAAATCTCGCTGCCATGCAGCAAGATCGACTTCGTGACCGCCATAATCAGCCTCCTCTTGCTCTGTGTCGGGCCTCCGACATTCGCCATGAGTCTGCTCAGCATGCCAGTCATCTTCGCCGCCTTAGTCGCCACATGCCGTATTTGGGCCCAGTAAGTCAGCCTACAGTCGAGTCTGACGCCCAAATACCTTATGGCACTCTGGGTAACCAGAGACACATCCCCTATCTGCATGCCGACATCGAGTGGTATGTGTGCCCGCGTCATCAACATCACCTCGGTCTTCTCCCCGGCCAATTCCAAGCCGTGGTCCTCAAGCCACATCCGGGTCCTAATCATGACCCGATTCAGCTTCCCCCTGGCGTCATCCATATCCCGCGCCAAGATCACCGCCGCTATATCATCCGCGTATCCCACGAGCTGAGCATCCTCGGGCATTTCCACCCCAAAGATCCCATCGTAGGTCAGATTCCATAGGTCCGGGCCCAGCACAGATCCCTGGGCCGCGCCGGACGTGATCGTCCTGCTCCTCCGCCCCGTCGGCGTATCGTACAACAGTACCCGATCGTCCAGATAACTACGGAGAATTCTATACAAGTATCCGGGAATACGAAACCTCCCCCGTAGCGCCTCTAGAACATCAGCCCATCGTAGGCTGTTGAAGGCATTCCGAACGTCGAGTGTTGCCAGGACAACTATGCGCTTCGGATAATAGCGCCTCTCGCTCTGAGCGCGCTCGAAGCACTCAACCACATCAGCAATCGCCCCGAGCGTTGACCTGCCAGGTCTGAAGCCATGCTGTCTATCCGACAGCCCCCCAGCCATCCTCACGGCCTCCGCCAGCCTTCTTTGCAGTAGCTTCTCCAGCAGCTTGCCGGCACCATCCAACATACAAAGTGGCCGATAAGCCGATGGCTGGGTCGGATCGCCCCTGCCCTTGCTAACAAGCACGAGCCGCTGTGTTTTCCAGCGTCTTGGGAAGACGCCCTGGACTAAACAAGCATCATATACCGGAAGCAATGCTTCCGGCCTGCTCTCAGCCAGGATCTTGAGCACCTCCGACGGTACCCCATCCGGGCCAGGGGCTTTCCCCGTCCTAAGAGCCCCGGCGGCGATCCTCAGTTCCTCCCCGGTAAAGGGCGGTGGAACCTCATCATCGTAGGGCCCACGTTCGCCAACCAGCGGAGGGTGTGTGGGGAACAGGCCCCCCACAATCGTATCGATCCGCGCGCCGTCCAATTGCACCCCAGTGCGGCTCGCGCCCAATTTTCCCGCCACGATCCTATAGCCGAGTCCCCATGGATCACGGTTCAGGTCGCTCCGAAGTTCCTCCCATTTCGCCCTCTTGCTCGCCATAATCGCGCGACGCAACGCCCCGCGGGACCGCTTGTACTCTTGGGCCTCCAGTAGAGCCTCGCCGGCCCGCCTAGCCCTAGTATAGACCCTCCTATTGCGGAGGCAGTCACGCCTGAGTCCAGCAATCTCCGGGGTCCACCAGTACACAGGTCGTCTCCCCGCCCTTCGCGACAATCGGGGCATCGATGCGTCGCATCCACGGACAATGCGCCGCATCATAGCACCCGCCAGGGAGTCAGCGTCCCCCCCACCGTCCAAAACCGTAGTACCGTCGAAACCGTCCAAGAACGACCCGCGGTCTAACCTCGCGACGTTCCATCCACGCGCGCCTCTCCCACCGTGCGACCGCGCGACGCCCGCCTCCGATACTATCCCAAATTCAATATACTGGTGATCACTCCCAGTATATTCCTCGAGTACCCTCCATCCTTCGATCATCCCAGACAGATTCTCGGATACCAAAGTGATGTCAGGAGTGGTGAACTCGCACCCCGGCCGCCTGAAGGTAGTCGCACCGCCAGCGTTCATGACCACCAGGCCCAACCTGGCCGCCATATCCAGGACGCACCTCCCCCTCGTGCTCGTCACCGGATCACCCCACTCCACAGCCCTGGCATTGAAATCACCGGCCACCACAAAGGGTCCGGCCATACCAGCCAGAGCGTCCTCGATAGCGGCCATCTTCGCCCTAAATCGCGCCACGTTATCGCTAGGAGTGAGGTAACAGCTCACCAGCACAAAACCGCCGATCCGAGCCCACGCATAGCCGCAGCCGATCCCGTACCGCGCAACCGCGAGTTCACCGCCGCCTGGTAGCCAGAGCGCCGCCGTACCCGTTTCGTCCCCGAGCCAGAACCCCCGGTGCATCGGACCGTATTGTTCGCTGATAACAACCACGTCCGCGCCCCTCTCGGCAACCATCTGCCATAGCAGAGCATCCGCCGTCCTGCTCCTGTGCATATTCCCCTGGAGCACCCTCATCTGCGGGATAGCGGGCAGCCCTTCGAGCCCGGCAGGTGGTCAGTCCTACCGCGGCTCGCCCCCGAGCACAGAACGCACTTGGGGACCGCACCTCACAGCTGTTTGTTGGATGTGGGATCTATAGTGGTAGGGTTGTATTTGTTGAAAATGGTCGTTAGGAAAATGAAGATAATGGTGTGCATGGAATAATATAGCAGGAACGGGGGAAGGATAAATAGGAGCAAGACAGGGATAAAGAAAAATATTTAAATACCGCAAATGGGCAAAAAAATTCTACAAGAGCTTGGAATGGAGGAAAAAAAAAAAAAGATGGCTACGTTAGCGGGAGATTAGTTGGAAGTTTTATGGAAATTTTAGGGAATACCTGGAACAGGCTAATGCTAGAGTAGGTGAAAAAAAGTGAGTAGAAGAGTAGACAGAAAAGAAAATTTGTGAAAGTAACACGGAGTTGTGCCGGAAGAAATTTTAATTGAAAATTTTAAAATAATAAGAGTAACGGAGGAATATACTCTTATTATTGCTAATATAGCCTGGAGGAAAATTGTAAGATAGTACAAGTAAGGGAGGAAAAATTGTGCGGTTGAGTTCTGATTAAATGGGGGAAATTTAGAGTTACTGTTACTATTTTTTTTTTGTTTGCATAGAAAGAGGAAAATCTGCCTGGATACAATTATACCTTTTTTTTGGGAGCACGGAAAGGAAAGGTGCTTAAGGGTGGAAAAGGCCAAGTACAACTCCGTGGCCAGGGCAGAAAAGGTAAAACAAAAGAAGAAAGAAACCGGAAAAAAAAGGAAAATACCAGGTAACAAAAACCAGTGGATTTAATCCTCCTGCTCTGGTGTAACTTAAGAAAAGAAAAGCGAAAATTGAGCTTCGCTATAAGAGCCCCGAGCAAAAATTATTTGGGAATAAAAATTATAACTGCAAAAAAATATACTGTAAATTGAAAAAAAAATTAGTATAAAAAAGGTATAGAAAAAAAAAAAGAATATAAAAAGAAATAAGGGAAAATATATATATAAATTTTAGTAACAGTTAAGTTAAGAAATTAAATTTAGAGAATTAAAATTATATGTGGATGTTTAATAATAAGTTTGTTTATACAGTACCACCGGTTTGAGATTAAATAGTAAGTGCGCGGTAAAAAATTGAGATTAAATAGTAAGTGCGCGGTAAAAAAGGTTTGTGACCGGGAATAATTTGTATGCGGTCAATTGCGAGTAGGCATTAATAAATTTGTTTTTCTGTCCTTACCAGTAAAATAAAACTAAGGATGTTCAAGGAATTTAATATTTTAAGTGTCAGTATTTGATCACCACCAGCTTTAGGGAGCTCCTTCAAGTTAGGTAATATAACAAAGTTACACAAGATTGACCCTGTTAGAGACGACGGGGGGCATCAGAAACTGTAATTTTTATTGAAAACGCTAACTCCTGAAAGAAAAAGGAAAACTGATTGTATACCATATTATTTTTTTATTTATTTATTTATTGATTGTATTGATTAGTCTAACGTTTATTTCAGTGAATTCATATTTTATATATATCTCGCGTAGATATATATATTAATAAAGGTCAAACAATTCGGTTTAAATTTTGTGTAATGTTAGGTGGTACTAAATAGCGGAAATCGCTGTATCATTAATTAGTGTTAAGATTTTAGATTTAACTGTTTTTTTTAATAAATACTGTACTTTGATGTGAGGAGAAAATTTTACAATGTATCGTGAATAATTGGTTAGTCGGGGTAAAGGCATGAAGGTAAATTAAGGCGGAAACAAAAAGCCGCGCAATTTAGGGTCACAGGGAGGTAATTAAGGAAACAGACGATAATGTGACATGGATGGGAGGGCAGTTTCAGAGGAACAATATCCACCTCTGAAGAAATCTTTTGGTGTCAAACGTGAGGCCGTATTGTCGGTAGTAGCAGAAATAATTTGTATGTAATGAAATTTTTTTGTGGTACAACGTGGCCAGTGAGAGGGGAGGAACTCACCGAGATATGTTCACCTTGTTTATGAGCTGGCAGGAACCCTTGCTGGACTTTACGCTTGTGCAACAAAATGGCGCCCAATATGAAGCATTAGATAACGTGTAGGACAACTAAACACGTAACAATAGCCACTAGTATATTATGCAATAGCCCTACGCTATGAGCAATGGCCGATGTTTCGATCCGTGGAATCTTCGGTAGCCTTTCTGAGAAATGATTCTCGGAAAGAAGTACAAGTAGATCGAGGGTAGATGCATTGGACTTGCTGATTGCGCCAAGTACATAGGGAGAAGATTGCCAACAGCTTGAAAGTACGATGAGAAAGGTTCGTTCCTGAATGGTGTTGGAATTGTTCTTTGAATTTATTTTTTTTATTGAAGCATTTAGAAAGATTAGTAGAAAAGGTGACCGTTCTGATAGCCGTCTGTAGTTTTTTTTTGCTGATGCAGCAACAATAACAGGGTCAGTAGTATCGAACGGGTTGCCGATGAAATCCTCTCGTAGCTCAGGACGCATGGGATGAATGCATCGTGGCTGTATGAGGGAAGTGAAGGAGAAAAGTAGTATTGCAATTTTGACTAGAATTTGTCTAGCGGCTCACGGATGATATTCAAGAGATTTCATTTTTTCTTTTGCGCGACACCGCATTTACCTTCATGCCAAACCCGGTTATTTCGTATATTGGCAGAATATTTATATATATAAAGAAGTTAAGAAGGCAGAATTAAGATTATTGTTAATATAATTTCGTTTGGGAGGTTCAGATTTAGAGTGATTATTTAGTAGAGTGAATGTGTTTGTTTTGAGTATTTCTGATTTTCATATTATAAAAGCGAACAGGTAACCCGTTTTAGAGAAATTTCGAAGGGCTTATGTGGCAAGATTATCACGAACAGAGTAGGAGAAAGCGTGTAAGAGAACAGCAGTTTGATTTGAACAGATCTACTCCAGTCGCAGCTGAAAAAAATTATAAATCAAATACTTCGAGTAGGACATCTAGTGTAGACAGGATAATGATAATGAATCGTGATACCGAGGATAACATACCCCAGATAGTGGACAAATCACAGACAATCATGGTCGGGTAAGCCGTGTACTAGTTCTGGAGTTCGTAGGGATCAAGAGGCTGGAATAGTACAGAGGCCGATTACTCAGTCACGAATGGAGGCACCTAGGAGTGAGGCAAAGGAGCAGGACTTGTCCAACCAAGTTAGCGATCTGAGACGACAGATGGCAGAGCTGACCGCCGCGGTAAGCAAAATAACTGTGGTGGTGCAACAAACGCAACAGCAAGGCAAGAAACGACAAGAGGGCATAATACCAAATATGGCTAGGAGTTACTCTTCGCAAAAGGATGGGTCATCAACCGGTTCAGCAGCATTCCGGAAAGTTTCAGTGGAGAATGTAGAGGCCCACAACTATAGGGATTACCACCGTATGAGAATAGACAAGTGGGGGTTGGAATTTGATGGTACGGCGAGTAAATTAGCTGTTGAGGACTTTGTTTTTAGAGTAGAGAGATTGCAGAAGCAATATGGAGTATCGTGGGGGAGGTCTTAGACAATTTTCATTTATTGGTAAGAGGTGCAGCAGAAAAATGGTACTGGCTTTTTGTTCAGACGAATTATGTGTCTGAATGGCCTACTTTGAGAGAAGCTCTGCTGAGGCAATACCAAAATACGCGTTCTAATTTCGAACTAATGAGCGAAATGGTAGAGAGAAGGCAACAACCCGCCGAATCTATAAATGACTTCTTTTTTACAATGATACAGATGCGATCTCGGATGGATTTTTCGATACCAGAAAGGGAAATGATTAAAATGATAAAGAAGAATTTACGAGAGGATATCAGGGGCAGAATTTATCCAATGTCTGTAAATTCAATAGAAGAATTGAGGCAAGAATGTGTGGAGGCTGAAAAGGTTTTTTGTCAAAAAAGAAATAAATTTTCTTCAACACCTATACCTTTACAACGTTACCCAAGGCAGGTCAATGAGATCAGTGAAAGGCCAGAACAAGACATGACGAACATTACTGAATCGGAGCAGGAGTTAGCAGCCATGGCGATTAATAATGCTCAGCATTGGCACACGAACAAAAATGTGATTTGCTGGAATTGCCGACAGATAGGGCATGTATTTATGGATTGTCCTTCCACAGAGCATTCATTATTTTGCTACCGGTGTGGTAAACCGGAAGTTAAGTTGCCGATATGTAGTTATTGTAGGGGGAGAAATTTTCACAGGAGCGATGTAGTGGCGGGGGAACATCGTCCAGGACAGAACCCGTTATCAAAACACCCTTAAAGGAAAGTGGGGGAAACTCAGTTCAGGTTGAGGGGGAATGTGACGATTTCATTCCGAGCATGCGACACAGGTACAGTATAGAGAAAAGTCAGAAAAATTACGATAGGATAAGAAATATAATTTTTAATGGGGAATTAGAGTTTCATAAAGGCATTTCTAATAGAATTAGGAAATTAAGGGGGAAATTCCGTGAGAAGAGATTGAGGCGAAAACTAGTGTTAGAGGCGATAAAAGTTGTCGATAGAGATTCCGATCCTCGCGTTTTTGACCAAATAGCGATTGGGAATATAAATGTAACAGGTCTATTGGACAGGGGCTTCAGTTAGTCTGCTCGGTAAGGGATGTAGGGAATTAGTTGAAGAATTGAATGTTGTAGTTGAACCTATATTCTCCACAGTTACCACTGCCACTGGCAGAAAACACCGATTATTGGGTAGGATAAAATTGGCAGTCACCTGTAGGGGTAAAACTGAGCCGATAACGTTTTATTTATGTCCAGACCTGGAGCAAGGTGCATACTTTGGTGTCGATTTTTGGAGAACTTTTCGATTAGCGCCGGAAGTTTTAGAAGTTGGGGAATTAAATGTTGAAAGGATACAGGAGGATTTTGGTGAGTGTGACTATAGATCCGATCCTCATGTATTGAGCGCGGAGCAGCGACAAGAACTGGGAAAAGTGGTCGAGCTGTTTCCAGCTTTTGAAAAGGAAGGGTTAGGATGCACGTCTCTTGAGAAACATTCCATAAAACTGATAGTAGGGGCGGTGCCTTTTAAGGACCGACATTATCCTATGTCTATGGCGGTACAGAAAATAGTGTATGAGGAAATCGATAGGATGTTAGCCTTTAATGTTATAGAGGAGAGCGAAAGCCCCTGGTCAAATCGAACGACGGTTGTGAGAAAACCGGAAAAAAACCGATTTTGCCTGGATGCTAGAAAATTTAATAAGCTCACGGTGAAGGATGCTTACCCTCTCCAGAATGTCGATGGTATTTTAAGTAGGATTGACGAAACTTATTACATCAGCAGTGTCGATTTGAAATTTGATTACGGATCACCGGATATCATTACAACCGGATAAGGGGTTTGAGAACATACGGGAGAAAATTAAGCAGAACATGACAAAGGCCTACGAGAGGAGCGCCGAAAGATACAATAAACGGGCGCGAATGACAAGTTTCGTCCCTGGACAGGAAGTGTATCGGTACGTTAGCGGGAGATTAGTTGGAAGTTTTATGGAAATTTTAGGGAATACCTGGAACAGGCTAATGCTAGAGTAGGTGAAAAAAAGTGAGTAGAAGAGTAGACAGAAAAGAAAATTTGTGAAAGTAACACGGAGTTGTGCCGGAAGAAATTTGAATTGAAAATTTTAAAATAATAAGAGTAACGGAGGAAAATACTCTTATTATTGCAAATATAGCCTGGAGGAAAATTGTAAGATAGTACAAGTAAGGGAGGAAAAATTGTGCGGGTGAGTTCTGATTAAATGGGGGAAATTTAGAGTTACTGTTACTATTTTTTTTTTGTTTGCATAGAAAGAGGAAAATCTGCCTGGATACAATTATACCTTTTTTTTGGGAGCACGGAAAGGAAAGGTGCTTAAGGGTGGAAAAGGCCAAGTACAACTCCGTGGCCAGGGCAGAAAAGGTAAAACAAAAGAAGAAAGAAACCGGAAAAAAAGGAAAATACCAGGTAACAAAAACCAGTGGATTTAATTCTCCTGCTCTGGTGTAACTTAAGAAAAGAAAAGCGAAAATTGAGCTTCGCTATAAGAGCCCCGAGCAAAAATTATTTGGGAATAAAAATTATAACTGCAAAAAAATATACTGTAAATTGAAAAAAAAATTAGTATAAAAAAAAAAAGGTATAGAAAAAAAAAAAGAATATAAAAAGAAATAAAAGAAAATATATATATAAATTTTAGTAACAGTTAAGTTAAGAAATTAAATTTAGAGAATTATAAATTATATGTGGATGTTTAATAATAAGTTTGTTTATACAGTGCCACCGGTTTGAGATTAAATAGTAAGTGCGCGGTAAAAAAGGTTTGTGACCGGGAATAATTTGTATGCGGTCAATTGCGAGTAGGCATTAATAAATTTGTTTTTCTGTCCTTACCAGTAAAATAAAACTAAGGAGGTTCAAGGAATAAATGCAGGTGTATTTGAGAATTTATTATTTTAAGTGTCAGTATTTGATCATCACCAGCTTTAGGGAGCTCCTTCAAGTTAGGTAATATAAAAAAGTTACACAAGATTGACCCTGTTAGAGACGACGGGGGGCATCAGAAACTGTAATTTTTATTGAAAACGCTAACTCCTGAAAGAAAAAGGAAAACTGATTGTATACCATATTATTTTTTTATTTATTTATTTATTTATTGATTGTATTGATTAGTCTAACGTTTATTTCAGTGAATTCATATTTTATATACAGTGGTGGCCACGAATTTAAGACACGACATGTAACGAGTATAGTTATGATCATTTTTACAACCCTGTAATATTAAATTTAATCTTGAGTTTTTTCAGTGCACCCTGTAATGTTAAAAAAAAAGTTCCGTTATTTAGTTTTGCGTTTTTTTTCCCGTTTTGTTGGTATTTGCATTGTATTATTGGGGAAATGTGCATTTGAAGCTGGACACGAATTTAAAACATATAAAAAATATTCAGTTTTTAGGTGATTTTTCGATATTTTGTGACGGTAAAAGGTAAGCAATCAACAAGTTATTAAATTTTATTGTGGGCTACATCAAAATATTTACTTAGAGATGGCCAGTGGTACTTGGAGTTCGGATGCCGAGCGAAAACTCATCCAACAATTGAATAGTGATGGAAAAACAATAATGGAGATTTCCAAGCTACTGACATGTTCGCGATCCAAGATTTATAACGCCCTGGAACACATCAGGCAGCATGGAACCACCAAAAATGTTAAACAACAGCCTAGAGCTAGAAAAACGACACCCAGGGAGGACAGTTTAATTTATAAAACAGCTGCTAAAGATCCTTTCAAGAGCTCAAATAAAATTAAAAGTGAAATTTCAGAGGATTTTGGTATAAATCTATCTTCCAGGACAATAAGAAGGCGTCTCAATGAAAAAAATTTACGTGGGTGCATTGCACAACGTAAACCACTTGTGTCAAGAAAAAATATTAAATCCCGGCTAGAATTTGCAAAAGAACATATTTATAAAACTATGACATTTTGGAAAAACATACTTTGGAGCGACGAGTCTAAGTTTTGCCGTTTCGGTTCTGACGGAAAACGGTATGTATGGCGCCCTCCAAACCAAGAATATCATCCAAAGTACACCCTTAAAACTGTTAAGCATAGCGGTGGGAATATCATGGTGTGGGCAGCATTTTCCTGGCATGGTGTAGGTCCCATTCACAAGATTGCCACTAAAATGGACCAGCACGTATACAAAGACATCTTAACAAGTACTATGATACCATTCGCCTATGATAACATGCCTCTATTGTGGAAATTTATGCATGATAATGACCCTAAGCACACTTCACGCCTAGTGAAGAGTTGCTTAGAAGAAAACGGTATTACTGTTCTGAAGTGGCCAGCTCAATCCCCGGATCTCAATCCAATTGAGAACCTGTGGAATGATGTTGAGAAGCAAGTGCGATCGGTAAAGCCAAAAAATTTGGGCGATTTATGGGAAGAAATCCAAAAAGCTTGGTATAACATTCCAAAGGAACATTGTAGGGCATTAGTTGAAAGTTTGCCGAGGAGATGCGCTGCTGTGCTCCAAAATAAAGGATTTCCCACAAAATATTAAGATTTTTTATAAACCTAAGATTTAATTTAGTGAATTAACCTTTATTTTGCCTATGTCTTAAATTCATGACCAGGCTAAAACTTGCATTAATATGAATAATATGTTAAAATAGTTCCTAACTAAATATAAGTAGCAAACAATTGTTGATTTTTTTTCCATAGCATTACTAGGATTTTTGAAAAAATAAAATGGATTTAAAATTTTTTACATAAGATGCAAAAAATATCAGGAATATGTCAGTGATAAGTCGTGTCTTAAATTCATGACCACCACTGTATATCTCGCGTAGATATATATATTAATAAAGGTCAAACAATTCGGTTTAAATTTTGTGTAATGTTAGGTGGTACTAAATAGCGGAAATCGCTGTATCATTAATTAGTGTTAAGATTTTAGATTTAACTGTTTTTTTAATAAATACTGTACTTTGATGTGAGGAGAAAATTTTACAATGTATCGTGAATAATTGGTTAGTCGGGGTAAAGGCATGAAGGTAAATTAAGGCGGAAACAAAAAGCCGCGCAATTTAGGGTCACAGGGAGGTAATTAAGGAAACAGACGATAATGTGACATGGATGGGAGGCAGTTTCAGAGGAACAATATCCACCTCTGAAGAAATCTTTTGGTGTCAAACGTGAGGCCGCATTGTCGGTAGTAGCAGAAGTAATTTGTATGTAATGAAATTTTTTTGTGGTACAACGTGGCCAGTGAGAGGGGAGGAACTCACCGAGATATGTTCACCTTGTTTATGAGTTGGCAGGAACCCTTGCTGGACTTAACGCTTGTGCAACAGCTTTTCCCGAGAAAAATATGTGATATGTATTATTAAATTCTTTATGATATTCTCATAAAGTATTTTTTTTCTAAAAGCAAACTCAACAACTAAGGAGGAAAGTATATATATATATACATATATATATATATATCCACATTGTTGTGTTTTGTAACCACATATTCCTATAACCTATGTTTGTAACATTGTCGTGCTAAAAATTGCGAAATTGTGAGCATAAAGTAGATGAAAAATACGGTTAATTTTCACATCTAGAAAATAAAAATCAAAACAAAACAACAATATTGAGGAATTTAGAAGAAAAAGGAATCACCGAGCAGAGTTAGGGGGTAAAAGAGACAGCAAATCTCTTGATGATGTCTCTTTCTCTGCTTTGAACTGACGGTTCTGTATATTTTGTGGAGCTAAGTATCGTGATTTCTGACGAATGATCTGGCATCCCGTTATTCTTTACGGAAAATTAGTTAGTTGTTAGTTTTACATGTTTTTAGAGATATAAGGTCCGTTAGTTTACACCAAATTGGGCGCCCGCGGTCGCCCAATCTTACCCAAAGGCGTTTTCTTACGCAAAAATTGGGTAAATGATAGAGGTTTTGAGAGAGTAATAACAAGAACATTACTCGCACTTCACGCACGAGAATGCCCGTACTTTTTCTTCGGGCTAGTATGGGCATGAAGAACAAGCAATCAATTTGTTTATAATAAACATTGAAAATAACAAAGAAAAATTACAAATGTCACAAACAGCTGACAGACATTAAAAAAGTTGTGTGTTAAAAATTTTTCTTAACAATAATTAATTACAAACATTTTTGTTATTTATACCATAAATTGTTAAAAACTTTTCATAAAAAATACTATTTTTTTAAATAAATATTTTTGTTAATACAAATTATTATTTCCTAACGATGCTACCTATTTGGTAGCGAAATATTGAAAAATAAATAATTGTTAAAAACTTTTCATAAAAAAGACCATCGCAGAAAAGTAAATATAATTAAATAAATTCTTTCAATATTTGTTTTTTTTAAATAAATGCTTTCACAAATAGTTTTTTTCTGGTAAACTGTCAAATAATCACATTAAACTTTCAATGAAAATCAGGGATAATCAAGCTCGTACAATTGTACTTTTTTCAGTACACAGTACAAGAACATTGACGGTCATTTGACCGGTGATATGACCGTCATTGCTGACAGAATTATCGGTCATTGCTAGAACAAAGTTTATATAATTTTCTTAAGGGCAATATGAGAAAAATTACCGAAACTTCTGTGTGCATGTGATAGTCAGCGTTGATGCATATATATCGCTCACTGTAGACGGATATCCCAATTGAAATGAAACACTATTTATTTCAATTCTTTACGTTGATTTTATTTCAATATTCTTATATGTACATATGTATATAAAAAAAAAAGAAATGTAATAAAATATAAAATAGAAATATCCATCAGAACCTTGGAGTGGGCCATCATCTGTGAATTTTTTCTTAATATAATTGCCACAATTATTTAAGATATACAAATATAAAAACAAACTATTCAGGAATTCCCATAAAAATTAATTCTATCCATCGGCAAAGACAACATATGTCGTTGTTAAAACGTGTCGCCGAGTACCGAACACAAAAACGATGCTTTCTTCCACACCCGTAACATGCTACCAAACTAAATGTTTTTTCGTCTAAGCAATTATAAGTTTATAAACGAGTAAAATTATCCTTTCTGTAGAATTGATGAATTTGAGAAAATTCAAGAATACTTTTGTAATGAACTGCATTAATTTTTAACTATTTAACAACACGTTATAACACACACGCATTTCTATTTTTAAAAAATATTAAAAGTAAACTCATGGATTGTTATGTTTTTGTTTATAGATTTTTTGGTTTGTATGTTTAATATTCAAACAATTCTCGTTTGATTAATTGAATTTTAAACATATAGATCTTGGGTTTGTATTCAGAAATTAGGAAAATCCACTGATGAGCTAAGTAAGCGTTAGCGAAATAGTACTATATGGATATGCTTTCCTCCTCAATTATTGAGTTGCTTTTGTAATAAAATGCTTTATGATATTTTTCATACTGTATGAGAATATCATAAGGTATGTAATAATAAATTTCACATATAGTTTATAAGGGAAAAAGCACAATTAGAATCATATATATAAATGAATATTCCCAAAATAAATTCAGTTAATATAAAATACTACATGTGCACGGTATTAAATTTTGATATTATTTTGTTTCATTTTTTAATTTTTTCATTTGATTCAAAATACATTAGTTATGCTGGCCAATGGCAAGCCTAGTGTAGATGAGAATAAAACACTAAAAATAGAAATGTGTGTGTGTTATAAAAGTAAACTCATGGATTGTTATGTTTTTGTTTATAGATTTTTTGGTTTGTATGTTTAATATTCAAACAATTCTCGTTTGATTAATTGAATTTTAAACATATCGCACCCTAAATACAAAAGTGACACAACTCAAAATTTTCCAAAATGTACTTTTTTCCGTAAAATAATTCACAGTACACATCTCTAACTACTTCAAAAATTTCTTTCTCATCACTGTTTTCTTTAACTGGAAAAATACCGTTATGTCTGTTTTTATGTTAATTGCATTGCTTACGCACGATCGACTAAAAAGACCTATTTTTAATTAAAAATATATAATAATTTAAAATTATACTTTATTTCCACAAATATAATATAAAATTAAAAAAATTTTAGCAAAACCTTCTTCGAAATAGACTTCTTTCATAATGGAACCAATTTTATTTTAAATATTACAATCATTTTTGCATAAACAGTTTTTTGCCTCTCCTGAAAATTTGAGAATTTTGAGTTGTGCCGCTTTTGTATTTAGGGTGCGATATAGATTTTGGGTTTGTATTCAGAAATTAGGAAAATCCACTGATGAGCTAAGTAAGCGTTAGCGAAATAGTACTATATGGATATGCTTTCCTCCTCAATTATTGAGTTGCTTTTGTAATAAAATGCTTTGATATTTTTCATACTGTATGAGAATATCATAAGGTATGTAATAATAAATTTCACATATAGTTTATAAGGGAAAAAGCACAATTAGAATCATATATATAAATGAATATTTCCAAAATAAATTCAGTTAATATGTATATATAAACGCTAGTTTATCAATTGGGGCTTCTAAGTTCGATTCCTAGCATACTCTTGCGTGTATCACTACTACACGTGAAAGTTTTTTCACAACAGGTATCACAATGGGACAATAATAAAATGGACCCAAGTGTGATGGGACCTTTCTTTACGTTTATATCCAGCAACCTGCCGACCTATCCTAACCTACGCACTGTCAAAATTAGATTTTCAATTGCAAATCGTTGACGCCGCGTTATTTCGGTTGGTTTCATACATTTTGTATGGGCATGAGAAATTTTTACAGCCAGACAACGCTTTGCGTCGTAATTTATGTTAGTCTGTAAATAATAAATTTTTACACTTTTTATATCACACATAAATTTCTTGAAGTCAACGATGCATTTGACTTATCAATTTCTTTGTAATTATGTACTTACAACTTTTAATTTTTATTTTGATTTAAAACATGCTTTCACAGTTAGTTTTCGTATATAAAATAAAAATTTATTTAAGTAGTAGTCAATATTTTTATTCGCAATTTTATCTAAAAGTGTAAACGGGAAAAGAAGGATCAAGGATCGGATTGATGTCAGTTTTTAAATTTTTATTGAAAATAATTTACATCGCTATAATTCGTTTTATCAATTCTAATAGGCATTAGATATCTAATTCCGATATACTCAAATATGAATAAATTTAGTAATGCATAAAATGCTTTTTAAGAGAAGATTATCAACACACGAAATAAATTTTTCTCGTGGTCCTTTTGGAAATTTCATAATAAGAATATTTTTGTTGTACATAGTATATACTCGAACAACGTTTGCTATAAATCCTTAATATTCAATGAATAATTTTTATTTACTTAATTTAAATATATTTTAACAATAATAAAATGCCACTAAGCCAGATTTTATTATAAATAACAGTTTCGAGTTATGACAGTCTTCTCTGCAAATTGGCAATATGCTAATTTAATTGTACAATTTATAATAGATAATATATGTATGTATATTTCTTAGATTTTGCTTAGTAGTATGAAAGCGTCAATATACGTATGTATGTTTATACACAATATTTTATACATACTACGAATTTAAAAAAAAACATATTTATGATTAAAATAATGAAAATAATAAACAATAAAAATAAAAAGGGAAGAAACTCTTAAAGAAGTAGATTTTTAAGTACAATAGTTATGGAAAAGGCCACATAGAAATAACGCAATGTTTGTCTATTATATTGAGTTCGTTGTACATTTAGTTCAAAATATTGATTCAAAATATGGAAAAGAGATGTCATTGAAACCAACATACTGCGAAATAGTAGACAACGTTTATGTAAACGTAATATTAGTGATGCATGTCCAGACAGTTGTTGAAAAAAATATTAATCAACTCCTGCAAATCCTTGACTGCCTTCGATAGCCTTGATCAATTTATCCTTAAGCTGTAAATAACCTTCATAAGGCGGCAAATCCAAACGATTAAAGCTGAAATTAAATACAACAAAGAAGCATATTTAATTATTTCAATAAAATTATAAAGAAGTGATGAGTTGGATTGGAAAAATGTGATAAATAAATAATAAGAAAAATATATGGGAATCCGCTAACAAAATGTGTATAGAAAATGGGATTCGCAAATTTTCCACATCTCTTGAACCAATTCGACAAAAACTTTTGAAATTATAAGAATAAAAAAAAGCACGAATCACCCGATTTTAGTCAAATTGGCAGCGATCAAAGTTTCTTTTAGAGGTCAAGAAGAGCTGATTAGTTTGAACTTGATCGGCACTTGCAGACATCTTTCACCTTTCATCATTTCATTTGACAAGATGTTAACATGGATGTAGAAAAAACTCAAAATCTTTGCAAGATGTTCCTATCTCACTTTGTTTCAGTCAACATCTTTCGAAAATTTGGTGTCGTCACTAGAAAAATTATATTTTATTACAAAAAACACACATATGTACATATACTCGTATGACGGATGTTACAAATGTAAACGAACATTTCACATTTCCTCTAAGATGTACGCAAATCCAAAAATGATATTAAGCAACTTGGTAGATCAAAAACAGTTTAGCTTTCATTTAAGTTTAAAAAACTAAAATTGATTTAAGTTTGATTGACACCCGTAAAATTGCCCCTTACAGCGAGGTTTTAACATGGAGATTAGAGACTTATTTAATTTTAATCTTCATCAAGCGCTTAATAGTACTAGTATGTTTTTGAGCATAACTGATTTACACCATCGACGATTTAATTCTACAAATACCCTTAGAATTGTCAAGAGTTTTGAAGTTGATAGATTGATATTCTACGTTTTACCAAATACGAAAATTATTTATGAATAGGAAGACCTTTTGAAAACTGTTAAACTTACCATGTATGTGCTCGAGGAAAATTGTTAGGACTTCCCCACTTTTCGATCGTAAACATTTGTGGTCCATTTGATCCGTACAGCTCCTTAAATCCATTCATTGGCACACGAGAAGTACCTGTGACAAATTGTAGTAAGCGTGAACGCATTTCATTCGGAAACGAGAGTACGGCTCGCCAGAACCATTGAATAATAATGTGATTTTGATGGTAGTCTCCTTTGTACAAAGTATTCTCACGCCAATCTTTTACATCAATATTTTGAATGCCACACATCAATAACTCGAGTTCATGCTCATCGAAAATTTTAATTAAATTTAAAGGAATTATTGAACCGAAACCATCCAAAAATGCAGTCATTTGATCCTTTACTCGCGCCACAAATCTCCATTCAATAACGAGTCTATTAGACGATAAATCATTAGTATATAAAACAAGTAAACTACACGACCAAAAACTTGCTTAATATATTCATCTTTGTTTTCATTAGTCACTTCAATATTAGCTCCTTCTCCTTTTAGTTCATGCTGGCTCTTTTGGCCGAAAGTGTCTTCATCCACACAAAATGTTAACTCCAATTGACGAGGGTCGTTTTCTTTAATCCACATTAGGGAATTATAATACTCTGTATCAACAGATTCCATGTCTTTTAAATCAATTGGCTTCTGTAACATCATTTTGTAGAAAGGCCGAATGAAAAATGCATCAAGTAGTTTACCATGATAAACTGCCATACCAGCTATGCGGCCAATAAATCTACATATTCATAAGTGGAAGGAGAAATGGATTAGAAGCAACTTCATATATCAGTGGAAAGATTAAAATACTTAAAATAATGCAAGTGATCTTCATTGCACAAACCACTCCCATTGTTTATTTGCAAAGTATAATTGTCCATGGCTGAATATTCAAAAAGCCCATAATAAGGATTGAACATTTCTTTAGAAAGCAAGTAAAACCATTCTCTAGCAAGACCACCATAATCTGAAAATGAAACCATTGAAACTTTTTAAACCAACAAAAAAAAAAATACTATTTGAATGTCATTTTACCTAAACCAGTTTCTCCTTCAAATTCTACCCACAATTTCGTTTTTAATAAATCTGTCTTAGTAACTTGACTTATTATTCTATACGAATCTTCAAGTATAGAGGATCGTCGTACACGAATTTCGAATTTATTCGGCACATTTGTCTGAAGAATACAAAAGTTCAGTTTTAAGTTATTAATAAAAGTAAATTGTTACTAATTACTGGTTTCCTGAGGTGGCTTTTAAAGTATTCATACTTCTGTTTATAATCTCTGGAGTATGGTACAGCTTGTCCAGCAATATTAGGATTTGAAAGTCTAGGATCTTCCCATTGTGTTGTTCTTGTATCTAAAATAAAATATATGTATTTACATTTATATATTCAACAGCACAACTCAGAACGTACTATGATCTATATAAAACACTCTTCCGTCTGTATGTACACGTTCTTCCCATCCTTCGGGCAGTGGACCTAAATCATCTTCGACACGTCGCGTTTGATTTGGCATAGGACTAGCGCGGCCATTGCGTGGATCTATCCAAGTAGTTCGTCTAGCGGCATGGTCAATAAAGAATGTGCGTCCATTTGGTGCTACTTGCATTGACCATCTATGAGGCAAAGGTTCTTCATCAGCGCTGGCAGTTACCGTCTATAGATTATAGTATTATAAATACAATAAATAAAAGACAACTAATTATGTACCAGTTTTAAACTTTTAATGAAAGCCATACAACTTCAGAATAGCTTTTGACAGTTTCGAAAGTCGTATTATTACCTGTTCTGCAACTGTAGCATTGTTGTCTTCAACTGAGTTCCGTCTTGTCGATGAAGCGGATGTTTGTGAGCGGTTTCCACTATCAGTTTGATCGCCATCTTCATTCTAATAATAATCAGAGATATATATTGTAATTCTAATAAAATTTTATATATATATATTATAGCGAGTCGATTTAAAAATCGCTCAAATTACAAGGAAAATCGTATTCTAGGGATCAAAATAAGAAACTTTGCCGAAGGAACCATACCTCTACAATGTATTTTGATGTGCTGACTTTTGACCCGAAGGGTCAAATTTTGAAAAATCTCACCTTTGACCCATTTAGAGTGCCTCAATCGAGTCAAAATGTATGACCGACTCCCACTAACTTTGGAGGGCCGACCCACCTATGCCAGTGGCACACCCCTGGGGGGTTCCCCATACAAACATTTCAAAAAATCACCATTTTTGGCACTTTACAAGAAAAAATCAGCGAAATGGTTGTTTTTTTATTTTTGGAGTTTATTTTTCTCTTTAGAAATTTAGTTAGTGAGAATGAAATGAAAAAATTAATTTTACTTAGTAATAGAAAAGAAAATAAAAAAAAAATATTGTTTGAAGTCTTTTTTGCTTTCAAGTCAAAAGTCGGGACATCGAAATACATTGTAGAGGTATGGTTCCTTCGGCAAAGTTTCTTATTTTGATCCCTAGAATACGATTTTCCTTGTAATTTGAGCGATTTTTTTGCCTCCATACAAATCGACCCGCCCTAATATATATATTACATATTAGTCATATATATATATATTATATATTAGTCATATATATATATGACTAATTTACAATGACACAGACATCATTTTGGAAAAACTCATTACGTGGGAAATGTTACCTAATCCAATGGGGAAAAAAATAATTTTAAGTCTTTCAAATGAACATTAAATTATAATTGCTAACTAATAATTTACTTTACCGATTTAGAAAGAAAATTAGTTAGGGCCTTTACGAAAACTTTTAAACTTAAATTAATGAAAGATTTATACATATTCCGTATGTAATCCTACATGTATATAAATAAATTAACATATTAGCAAGCAACTACTTTGTTAGCGGTTATTTTATATTA
Source organism: Dexiosoma caninum (assembly GCA_963924685.1). Classification (NCBI taxonomy): domain Eukaryota; kingdom Metazoa; phylum Arthropoda; class Insecta; order Diptera; family Tachinidae; genus Dexiosoma; species Dexiosoma caninum. Next base: position 47,941,144 of record OZ004729.1, on the reverse strand, counting down.
AAATCAAAATAGAGGTACTTTCTGCAGGAATTCGGAAAACTAAAAATATGAATATTTTCAATTTAACTGAAGCTCTACTCTTTTTTAATGTTTTGATATTAATATGGCTGCTTTTACATTGTGAAATTTTTTTTAAGCAAGTCCGAGTTTGTACGAGAGCAGTGAAAGAAGAAAGAAGAGGGGTACCGAAAACCTACTTCAATTCTCTATTATTATTTAATTTTCATTCTTTGACTTGGTGTGTGCATGTAATTTTTTTCAAAATTTCCGGAGCAGACTGTCTGCAGAAACTTGCTTAGATTTTCTTTTGAAGCTGTATTCGTGTCAACACTATGAAGCTTTTGCTTCGCGGTTTTGTTCACTTGTTTTAATTTCTTATAGAGTTTTTTAAAGTTTCATGTACATGAAACATTGTATATTTGTCTATCCTGTTCCCTTTTTCGCCTACAAACTCAAATGTTTTGCAGCAAATGTTTCACAGTAGGGACGGCACTGTCTAAACACTCCGGCAGTTTTCTTAAAAGAGAATTGAAGAAACTTAACTAAAAAGAAGTTGCTCTATCTTAAAGCAGTCTGACAAAATTTTTGTACGTAAACTCCTTATAGGAGTATCCATGAAGGTTAATTTTTTTGTTACGGTTTGAATATCAATACAATGGATTGCATTGTAGTTCGGGGATTCTCAAGATTGTTATCACAATGTAAAATACAAATTTTTTGTGTGTACTTCTTTTCTCTCAGTTCTTCTTTGCTGTTGATTCGTACGGTTCAGTGATATAGCTTTTGTTTGCTTTTATAATTTTTTTTATTGTCATGCAAAAGCAATACACTTGCTATGGAATTAAATGTATCTGAAACAGAATATAATGGCGTGGGTTCATCACCTGCAGCTGCAACAAGTACTGCCAGATTGGGCCCTACGCAAGCTGCAAATTTCGAGCAAACATATCATCGAAGTCTTTGGATGATTTACCATGGCGCAATGCTTATCTTAACATCTCTGCGTAAGCTTTATTAAATATTGTATTTTTTGTATTTACTTATACAGGTAAACCACCTGGTGGTCAGCGGCAAGCAAATGTATGAGAAAATGTTTTAGCTCCGGTAGATTTTTATAAAGAATCCGGTATAAATATAATAATAATTTTAATGATAATTTTTTTACGGCACCACCTTTGTCCAATCGGCTTCAAATGAGATTAATAAATCTTGCCGGTACCCTTCGTCAAAACAAAGCGTACATTCCTAAAGAGCTACGGCCAACTCCAACAGATAATGTAGGAACTCCACGATATGGCTTCAGTAAGACTGGAGCTCTTTTGTCTGTTGTAACGAAGAGAAGAAAAATGTTTATTTTTTGTCGATAATGCACAATATTCGAGTGGAGCCAGGCAATGAATAAATAAATGATTATTACAATAAAACAAAAGGCGTATTAGATGTTATGGACCAAATGGTATCGAAATATAGCACTATTCTTATGGGCCTTGGCTCTTTTTTTTAACATGGTCGAGATGGCTGCTTTGGGTGCATTTTGTATACTCTCTAGCCTCAATCCAAGTGCCTAAAAAGCTCGAAGCTCCCGTCGTGGTTTTTTGACATCACTTGGTATGGAATTCACAATTGAAAATATGAAAACAGAGCAAATGACAATCGTATAATACGATACGCTAACGATACGCTAACCATCCCTAAGGAAAATTCAAAGGATGCTGCAGGCCCATCGGAAATATTAAAGCGGATAACACTGACCGGCTACCACTAGAAGGTCGTTGCTACCTTTGTGTGGCTATTTATTCAAAATGGGATCTCAAAACACGCAAAATATGCGATGACGATAAACGGCGAATGTGCGAAACACATAACAAAATAATTGCTCTACGCTGAACAAAATGTTAATTTCCCAAGATTTACTATATGCAATGATAACAGTATAAAGTGAGTCTAAATAAAATAAAAACCAAAATTCAATAATACTTTTTTATTTCATTTTTACTTTTTTTATACAAAATATTTTAACTTATATACTGGTACCCAGCTGCCCTTAGGTGGATAAGAACTATTTGACTTTTGGTTGTTCCACAGCCAACCCAAACAAATTAAGAAAGCTTAAAATGATAAAAATCTTTAGAAAATGATTACTTGAAAAAAACTGGCGGAACCCCAACTTTGCATCTTTTGTTGTTTAAAGTTCGCTCGGGTACCGTGGTACCCGTGCCAGGAGAGCAAGCTATGCACGATACAACCATTGTGTTACGTTGTGTCTTGGTTGTACGAAAAATAAAAAAATTTTAATTTTTGTTGTGTTGTATAACACCGTTGTAACGTGTGTGTGACTGCCGCATATTCTTTCATGTAGTACATACACCTCACTTCACAAGAATGGGTGCAGTGTTTTAGCAATCAATGTAAGCTTTGTGCTCTCAAGATAATTCATGGAAAGGATTATTATGTCGAAAAAGTTCATTTAGATTTAATCTGAGCTTCTTTTTATAATTTGTGAAGAAATTTGTGAATTTATTTTTCGTTACTTGAATAGGTGCAGTGATCCTTCCTCAAATCATGGAAGTAGTAGTTAAAACCATCCATCTCCATCAAAAATGATATTTTTTCATCTGAGAAAACTACTTTATTCCGCTCACTCTTCCAAGTGATGTGTTCTTTGCAAAAAATCAAACGTAATTCCTTACGTTGCTGGTTTAGTGGTGTTTTTTTTTCTGCAATTTAATTTGTTTTCAGTGTTCTGCTGCATTTAGAATTCTTCTAACAGTAGAAACACTAGCACTGGAACCACTTTTTGATTTGATTTTTGCAGCAGTCGAATGGGAAGCTATAATATGTAGCCTTCCGTACCTGCTGTGGCCATTAATTGCATTCTTTCCTGTTTTTGCCATATTTTTCTTCATTCTTTAACTATTTCCACACAACGTTAGCACTTTTATTAATCTTTTTGGAGATTTCACGGCCGGATAGATCTTGATCCTCATAGGCATCGATTTTTGCCTTCTCTTTGACCGTTAATGATTTACCACGGCCCATTTCCAATTAAAACCGATTAAAATTATTTTTGTTGTAGGTTAAAAAAAAATGCTAAGCTATTTTGTAATTAAAATTTACACAAATTACCATACAATCACTTTTTAATCACTGCACCTATTCAAGTGACGAAAAATAAATTCACATATTTCTTCACAAATTATAAAAAGGAGCTCATATGACGTTATTGAAGTAAATGAGCGATATGTTTCTTATTGTTATGACCACGTTGCAGTAACTAAATACAGGGTGTCTGATAGCAGATTTATATTTTCAAACTTAAATGAAAAACCTAATAATTGACACAAAGTTTTATTAAGAGCAATGAACGATAGAATGGAAATGCGGATTTTTTAAAGATTATGTCATCCAGATCCTTCAGATCCTGAATAATCGCTCTTGGAAGTCCCAGTGAGGCTGCTCTTTTCCGTATTGAAAGTCGCGGATTTTCACGTAAACTGCTTTCAACCAGTTCAACGTTTTCGGGAGTCCTTGAAGATCGACTGGGCCGTGGCCGTAGGGCATTCATAGCCGAAGCAGTTGCGCGGAATCTCTGGACCCAGGAACGAATTAAATTTACACTCGGTCCATCACTTAATCGCCGAATACCGAACTTTGAACAAAATTGTGACGAGCCATTACGTAAGAAGCATTACTCTTAAAAAATGTCTCCACAGCGAACGCGCGACGCTTACTCGAATACTGCGACATCGTGACTGACAAATCCGTACAATCGATAATTCCAACGGCGCCACTCTCCCCACGCACCGTTTCTTACTTTTTGAAATAATCGCATTTAAAAATATAAATTTGCTACCACACACCCTGTACTCAACTGAAGTTTTCCTGGTATATATATATCTATATCAAGTCTGTATATCAAAAAGTACACTTCCAAAAAATTTAATTTTATTTTATCTTGGACCAGCACTCAGGAGATGACCCCTACACATGCGGTGCATTGTGTTAGAACTAGAAGAGATAGTAGCAGAAGTTATAGGAGGTGAAGTTTCACTATCTTACAATACTGCTTTTGCACTATACCGACGGAGGAGGGCGTTCTGATGTGCCTGTGAATTGATTACAGCTGAAGCCATCACTGTTCAGTGACAATGGTGTTCAAGATTTACGTCAGCACCTGCCCATGGGGCCTTATCTGACGGTGGTCTTAACACCGAGTAAATTTTTGAAACGATTCACTAGCGCCCCCAGAGCACTGATAAGCAAGTGAGCCCGTAGGCCACCTACTTCCAGAGTTGGGTAGCAAATCATGTATAGTTATCCCTGAATTCTATAATGCACCTTGCTGAGGTGTGCGAGCGGTCTAAACTCTTGTCACATCAGAATGTTTTTATGTCAAGACCCATTTAACAGTAATACTGTTGGTTCGAAACACATTCCGGCGACTACTGTCGAATGGCAACAGCACCTAGTAGAGTAAAAGTCATATCATTAATATGTGTGTTACGACTCACACATATTTCCGATTAGACCAAAAACTCCACTCCCTGCGATTTTTAGGTATTAACCACAGCCACTACGAGTCCTTACCCATACCAGCGCACACAAGCCAACTCTTCGGGGTAGACACGAAGTACTCGACTTGAAGTACGATGTACTTAACAAGGAGAACATCAGTCTTTAAACCCGTACTTTAGTTGGGAGTATGGGGCCAAGCTGCTCCCGTAGTGCTAGATTCGAATCTAACTGGTATTAAGCAGTCCTTCATCAATCTGTAGTCAGATTTTGAAGAGTCACCTCTTCTATCATTTTCGATCCTCAGGGAGGAACAAGGCAATACTGCGCCTTGAGCTAGGTACCGCGGGGTCGCTCAGACGCCCCTAGGTTCAGAAATTCAAGATTCCCGAACCCCCCTGCGGGGACTGTTCAGTGACCAGTGACTATGGTCACTGAATGAAACTGGGCTTGAACCCAGGAAATTTTTCGTTTTGTAGTCAACATGCAGACCCCTTCGCCCTTCGCCGCTTTTTACGCTCCAGTTACATGATCGAGATTGCCTTTAAAATTTTTCACATAAGTTATTTGTCACAATTCATTCCAGTTCACCGCCGTAACGGACGCTGCACTCAAGTAATTTGAAACACACAATTGGAAATAATATTGAAAACAAATTCGCATCAAGTTTTAACATTAACATATTACTGAAAAAGTGTAACCCCAAGTTATGAAAAACTTATTTCAAAAACTGTGTTCTTCAAAAAAGTATTTACTTAAAAAGAAAGATACATTCAAGCTTACTTATCAAATAAACTACGGTGATCCATATTTAGGTACATGACTTCGACAAAAATTTATTATGTATATTCAAAAAATATAAGAAGGAACAGGAAGATGGTCGGTTTATTCAATAAGTAGAGTTTTTCATATGTCTGACGTATTTTTGTGTGAAATGAAAGTATGCATACTTTTTCTAAAACGCAAGATCACATTATTCTGTAACTCACTAAAGCTAGTGACAAAAACCGACATAGTACGAGTATACTGTTGTAAAATTTGTTGCGGGGTAATTTCATATTATTATTGATTTGGTAGAATGGCTAAAAAAGGAAAGTAGCAGCCTATTTAATGGGATATTGTGAGGTGGAATGGTACAGACCGTTACCTGAATGAATGTCCTGAAATATCCTGGTCCGTTGCATGCCTGGTGATGAAATTAGTGAATTCTAATTAATCGTACCATGTGTAATGTGTGGAATTTCTTTTCTTGTTTTTATCTGTCAATTGTGAGTGTTGATTATGTAGGGTTGTGTGAGTGTGTGTGTTGAATGTGTTTAATTTTAATAGGGACATGTGATTGGCAACGCTATGATTTTGCGTAATTGTGGAATTACTAGCGGTTTATTTGAGGGGCGAATGTGATTATTATAATGTATGAATGGGATATGGTGCTTGCTGAAATGCTGTTGCCCTGGTATCGGGGAGATATGGGGATATCCTATTACCGGGGGACAGAGGGTATGGAAGTTCATATATGATTTTGTATGTATTAGGTACAGGTAGCAAATGGATATACTGGTGTGATTAGCGGGAAGGAATAAAAAAAATATAGGTAGATGGACACACAGCTAGCAACCTAGAGGTATTTCTGTATATATATGTTTTTATACTAATTTACAGGTATTGATACATATGTATAAGGTTAGCGGGGATTATATATATATCGTTTCCAGGGGAAAGATAGCAAAACGGTATGTTTCTCGGGTCTGGTTTGCTAAATGTATTTGATAATAGAGGAGAGTGAAAGAAATCGTTGAACGAAACAGTCGAATGTACTGTAAAGTCACTTCGAAGAAAATAAAAGGCAAAATTTACCAGAGGCACAAATGAGGGAAAAGCTCGCAAAAAATCTTGTGAGGAAAGGGGAGAGAAGCCCAAAATAAGATTTGAAGCGAGGTAACCAGAAGAGCACGTCCTTAAGCTAACGGGTTATCTGGCGAGGCCGAGTCAAGTGCTTTGTGAAGCCGACATTTGTAGAAGCAGGTCTAACTATAGGAAGGAAAATCTAATTGGGAACAACTGGTAGGACAAAGCAAATATAAGGTAGGCCAGACACCGCTAAATAGATATTCTTTGGAGGTCGGGGAGAGTACTGTGTATTGAATCGCGGGAATCTTTTAAGAAGTAGATCGAAGGAGATCAAATGTCTTCATTTATTTAATTTATTTATTTTACTTCATAATTAAGTGTCTGTGTATGAAATAATTGTGCGTATCGTGAGTGTTTAGTAAGTAAGATAATTATATCGTGCTACAAAAAAATAAGAGAAAAAAGATAAACGGAAGTTAAGTAGGTCCGAGTTAATAGAAAAAAAGGAGAAATTGTGGATATAAATATATCGCACTATAGGGCAAGTAGACGCGGAGTAGAGCAAATTTGCTAGTGCAGAGTACTGATATTCGTCCTCAGAGAGCTCTTTTAGGCGCGTATATATCTTATTTAGCCTGTAGGAAAAGGCGATATAATTGTATATACGAAGCGTGTGATTCGTTTTTTCTTATCGATCGCTATGTATTTAGGATAAGTAATCTGTATAATGTTAAGTTGAATTCTAGTTAATAAATAGTATGTTAAATTGTACTAATATGGAAATGACTGAGTAGAATTTAATGGAAATGGGATTGTTGTAGTCGGATGCGGTAAGACCGACAGGTTTGGGGGTCCATAAAATTGGGCTCTGTACTGATTATGGCCACGTTTGGGTAGGGGCAATCAGAGGTTGACACCAACCTCTCTGTTATAAATGTTTTCCTTTTTTTTGAGTAGTTTGTTTTTGTTGTTAAAATTATTTTTTTTCTTTTTTATGTCTGATACGCCCCTGCATGAGTGTAAGGGTTGAGAACTACGCCCAGAGCGAGCCGCAAGTAGCTAGCAGGGCCAGCTGACGCTAGTGTAGGGAGGAATTCGTATCGTAACAAATTAACTACTGTGATTAGACTTAAAAATAGAATACCGATTTAGGGTCATCGCTAAATTTTTTACCATGATTTTTTTTTCGGATTTTAGCAATCGAGATTTAGTTTTAGCTACGAGAATTGCAGAATAATTAAGAGAAACATTTTATATCAAATTTAAATTTTTATATAAATCCTCTTATTGCATTGCGTTTCAGAATATATGTATGAAAAGATAATTATACACAAATTAACAAAATTATACTAATTTATAGCCGATATAAATACGTATTTACTCGTATATTGCGAAATTACGTAAAAATAAAAGTAATAATAATTACAAATAATCGATCCAAGTATAAGTTTGCACCAAAAATATCATGAACTTTTTGTCGTTGATTAGAAGTCCTACTTATATTTTGGATGCAGTTATTTGATGGACATTGTTGGATGTGGATGTGCTTCAGATCATTCTCGTCTAATCTATCTTGAGCATCAATTCTTCCGAGCCGAATTAAATCGTTAACTTCGTTGTCCAAACCATTTTGAACGGAACCACACACGCAACAGTGACTACCGTCATGTTCACTAAAGGCGCAACTTTCATTGTCGCTACTGGAACATGATCTACATGAACTATCTGTACTAAAAGATCTATTAAGTGTTTTTCCCAAACATACACGACCTGCTTCCTGCTGTGAGTTGTCGTTGCTGTTGTTATTTAGTAGGGCTGTCTGTTTTATGTTATTATTAATAAATATATTGTAAGGCTCACTGAAATCATCATTGGAATGCAGTCTTAAAGCCAACTGTTTGAAAAATAACAAAGGTTTTATAGTGCCCCAGGATAAAAAAGAAATTTGATTTCACTTCATAAATTTATAACAATGTCATCATAATACTTTAAACTTTAATGATCATTATTCTGAATTGTTTTAAAAGTGTCCCAAATTTCGTTTAAAAAACAAAATTGCACGTCTAAATTTTTCTCGTTTTATATAATTTAAATATCGAACTTTCATAATACATACATGTATAATATGTATGTATGTATATGTACAGTAGACCGCACCAACTTACAGACAAAAAAAGTGCTCCGTACACCCCCTAATATAACGTATTTACGGACAGTAATTAAAAAAAAAATTGTTTTTTTTTGGACGAAGGTAGGGATCGCCTTTTTAAACTTTTCTTCATATCTTTGCCATTTGCAGTCGGATCTTAAAGAATGACATATCAATGTTTTTGCCTCGAGAAGCCCAATACTCTGCACCGATTTTACACTCTAATATCAGAAAATTAAAGCTCTCCAAAAAAAAAACAATAGACGTTTGCTAAGGTAGTAATTCGTTAATTCTTGCAGAACAGTCGATATTTATAGTCTGATCTACAACTAACTATGGATGTAACGAAATCGTTTCTATTTGTATACGCTTCTTACTTCAGTATGCCGTTTGGTTCTAAGCACCGCAAACATTCCTGTGAATGGCTTGATACTAAAGTGATCTCTAATGATCACTCTAAAATCAATTGTCAAACACTGGCAATTCAACGAAGTCGCCACGTTTCTCTATTGCCGAAAGACGCTAAACAGTCCCTCCCTTCGTTCATTGAAAATAACTATTCTAGTGTGAGGAATCCTGTCGCGGCGCATGTGATAAATAAAATAAAAATCTTCGTTACTGTGAAAAGGTTTATTAAATAGCCACATAACTTAATTACGGAAAAACCCCATAACACAATTAAGAGCTATTTTAAGAGCATATCAGTGTGAAGAATACTTAAGCGCCGGAGCTGATATTTTCTTTTATTATACAGGGTGGCTGATGAAAGCCGCTACCAAAAAGAAATTTAATAACTTTTTTTCTATTTAAGGAATCTGTCTAATTTTTTTTTATTTTGCAGATTGATTTTTAGATTGAACAAAAGGTTTTTAGAACTGAAAAAAGAATTTAGATTGTCCGCCGCTATCACGCACTGCAGTCCGTAGTTTCGGTTCAAAGAGAGTATAGGCGCACGTTTGGCGGCAATCCTCCGAGCAGATGCACCATAATGAGACTTGTGAAAAATTTTGCCGAGTATGGAACAATCCAAAGACGACCTTACCATCGAAACCCTTCAGTTCGGATGGAGGAAACAATCGCTGCTGTAGCTGCTGCCATACAAAACAATCCATGAGTTTCGACAAGAACCTTATCTGCTCAAATGGGTATAAGCAGACAGTCATTGCAGTCAGTTTTGCACAATGATTTGGACTTATTCCCATATAAAATTGAAATGGTCAACAAACTGAACGCAGCAGACTTACCGATTCGCTTGGAATTTTGCCAGGAGATGCTTCAAATGGTGGAAGAGGACGAAAACATGTTGAACTGTCTTTTTATGTCTGACGACGCCCATTTCGATTTAAACGGCAACATAAACAAACAAAATTGTCGAATATGGAGTGCTTCCAACCAACAGATACTCCATGAGTTGGAATTGCATTCACTTCGTGTCACAGTGTGGTGTGCAGTTTCAGCACGCTGCATTGTCGGGCCCTACTTCTTTGAAGAAAATGGTCACACCGTTACAGTTACTGGAGACCGTTACTTGAGCATGTTGAGAGAGTTTTTCTATCCAGAATTACGCCGAATGAGAATTCCTTTCAACTCTGTGTGGTTTCAACAAGATGGTGCAACTCCTCACATAGCCCGGACTGTTATAACAGAATTGCGACGAAAATTTCCCAATAAGTTGATATCCAGAAACTCCACATTCCGTTGGCCCCCCAGGTCGCCTGACCTTACTGCACCTGACTTTTTCTTGTGGGGTTATTGCAAACAGGAAGTCTACAAAGCAAAACCAACAAATTTGAATGAACTAAAGCAATCCATTCGAGAAACAATTGCGGCTATTCCTGTCTCAACTCTCCAAGCAGTAATGAACAACTTTTTGGTAAGATGCCGCACATGCATCAACGAGCGGGGGGGCATTTTAAATTCCATTATTTTTAAAACTAATTAAGCATATTTAATAAAATTTAATGAACTTTGACATGAATAAAAGAAAAATTAATTCCATACACTGAAAAAAAAACTTATTTGAGTTCCTTGATGTAGCAATATTCATCAGCCACTCTGTACATCACAATTAAGTCTATATTAATATCGAGAAGAAATGGAATTAATAGCAAAGGCGTTGTTCTTGGAACAGGAAAATAATTTGCTCCAGAATACAGAGTAAAGAATTTAAAGGTGGAAATTGAGGGACAATTGCAATCCATTCGAGATGAGTGATAAGTTGTAAAATATTTGTTTTCAATGTGTGTGAAATAATTAGTTTAGTTAAAGATTTCAAAAAAACTTTCGCCTAAATAAAGACGAGTTTAATTTTGTGTTAAACACATTAAAATCGGCAGCTTTTCATATTGCTCAGATGTATTGTTTTTCGACCTGCAATAAAATTAAATAAACCTTTAAAATTTAAAAAAAAAAAAAAAAATATATCAACTAAATATATAGTATTTTATTTTTAATTTTTTTTAGTTGAACACTTTTTAACTATAAAAACAAAAATTGAAAAATTTTCAGTTACTGAATAAACAACGTGCAAAAACGTAGTTACGATCGTAATGCAGAATACATACAATCGAAAAAGAAATCGAAAAGACACGGGGAACGGAACACTGTATACCAAGGTTGCCAAACGGAAAAATTTCGATTCGAACCGAAAAGCAGAATATGGGTGAATATTTTAGTTAATTTTTAATTTAATTATAATTAATTTTTAAAATGCTTCTCCTGGAATTATCGAATTCCTTCCTTAGCAAAGATCTATTGTTTTTTGCAAACTTTAATTTTCTGACATTAGGCGGGTACATTAGGGTGGTATAAAGGGAGATCTGGTGAATAAATACTAGAAGGGGATACTGATGATTGGTTTCTCGAAAAAAAAAACATTGATATATCATAATTTAAGATCAGACTGGAAATGCCAAAGATATAAAGAAAAGTATAAAATAGGGACCCATACCTTGGTCCAAAAAACCATTATATACGGTACGGTACGGTATAATGTACAGTATTATAATTTTCTTCTTTTGTATTTACATTTATATGGATGCGCATATGTATATATCTATATAGTATATGAAAAGGGAGAAGAAAATTTTGATATTGACTTACAGATGCTCTATTCGCCTCAGAATCATCCACACTAATATGAAATCGTCGTTGAAAATCTGATGCTGCAGCTTCCATATTAACATTTGAATGATTAGTGTTTAGTCTGAAATGAAAATTATCAAAGTTTTTTACATAGTTGAATATTATAATGCCCTACATAGTTGGTCTTTCCCATTGAGTATTTCGCGCGGTGTGATTAACATAATAAGTTCGGCCATTGGCGTCTTGCCGTTCTTCCCAACCAGCTGGTAATATCTCATTTCCGCCATTAACACTAAACGTATTCTATATAACGAGTTAGAAAAATGTTCAATATTGTATTACTTGAAAACTTATATATGAACGAACTCGTACATACATACAGTTTGTAAAAAATATGTTTACAAAGCTTAGAAAAATTAAAAAGTTTAAGAGAAACTCTTATTTGCAAGTAAATTATATAACTTTTATTAAATTTTTTTCTTCATGTATTCAATTGAAGATGTTTATAAACACTTTGCACAAAAAAAAACCAAATTAAATTAAATAACAAAATAATAATCGTAACTTAAAAAATACTTCCAGTTTCTACGCTGTAAAATAAATGTTTACAAAATTGTGTTAAATTGAATTAAATATATTCTAAATGGTAAAAAAAAAGATTTGAGGGTGCTAATACTTGGTGTGCCCTCCTTTAGCTTTAATTACAGCTTCTAAGCGTCTAGACATTGAATGGATAAGCTTTGGTATATCGTAATTTTCAGGTATTTTTTCCCACTCTTCTTTAATAAATGTTATTAATTGTTGTTTGTTTTTTGGTGACCTTTTTCCAACTTTTTTCTTTAGGTGGACCCACAAATTTTCTATAGGGTTTAAGTCTGGGCTTTGTGCTGGGGTATCTATCACTTTTGTACAATTATATAACAACCAGGATCTACAAATATATGCCTTATGCTTCGGGTCATTATCCTGGTAAAATTTATACTTGAGCTTTTCTGGGTTTTCTGGGTCAACAAAACCGAATTTGCGAACACTTGTACTCAATTCGTTTTTTAAAATGTTTAGATAGACTTCCTTGGTCATTATATCCTCTAATATTCTTATTTCGCCAACACCCTTGCTCGAAATACAACCCCACACCATAACGGATAGTTTACCGAACTTTACAGTGGGTATTATATTTTTATTTTCTAAAGCCGTCAGAGGTTTTCGCCAAACTTTTTGAGGTCCATCATGGTAGTAAAGCATCACTTTCGTTTCGTCACAAAAAATAACATCATCCCAGTGCTCCGGAGGAAAAGAAATGTGTTCAATGGCAAACTTATACCTTTTTTCTATGTTTGCCGCTAATAGCAAAGGTTTTTTCCTCGCAACTCTTGAAGAGTATTTATGGTTTTGTAGCACATTTCTAACAGTCTGAGAGGGATACTTACTCCACATTCATTACTGATGTTAAGTGCAATTCCTCTAGTGGATTCTCATCAATCATTTTCAAAATTTTCTTTTCAATTCGCCGAGTTACTTTTTTTCGTCTGCCTGGTGATACATTTGGTTCCAGTCTTCCTTCTTTTTCAGCACGGTTAATAACATTATATACCGTCTTTAGGTTAAGAGACAACATTTCAGCAATTTCTCTCTGAGATTTTCCTTTATAGTAATTAAAATACACCAGTTGGGTAATGTCTTTGTTCAGTCGCTTTCCTGGCATAGTTTATATATAATTGGATAATCGCTTGTTTGTTCTATGAGCTCAATTTAAGAATAAAAGACAACAGCTACTCTTAGCGTCCGTATAAAACTCTTACACGCAATACATGTCCAAAAAACCAACGGTTCTTTCTTGACTTTGCATTTTTGTAAACATTGTTTTTACACTGTTGAAAGTATACAAAATTATTTTGTAGCGTTGTTGTTGTAATATATTCATAAATTTGCCAAAGTTTCGACGCCTGCTTGTCGTCAACATACAAAACAACAGTTATAAAAAAAAAATTTACAAATATAATGATATTGTTGTTGTAAATATTTATTTAAACTTAAATTCTTAAAAAATTTTTGTTTTGTAAACATATTTTTTACAAACTGTATGTACATACGTAGTTTTTTACTTTTAGAAAAAATTTTATTCCTCACTTATTTTTGTTTTGTTAACAATCGAACATATTAAAAGTTTGTAACGTTTGTAACGTTTGTAACCCACCTGAGTGCTTCCCGATATTGGTATATTTTCAACATGTTCCCATTCGCCCGCATTTGGTGTTGGTTCTACAGTTTCTCGTTGTTCATGTACGAAAGCATGGTAAATTTCAAGTGTTCCTTTAATACGTGATTTCGCACTGTAGTCATAGAAATACAAACTCTCAGTTTCATAATTCAATAGCAGTTTTATGAAAACAAAAATTTATAATTAAGCACACAAAAAATTAATCCTTAACAATAACAGTAGACACATTAAGCACAATTACTTTCGTTATGAACTGAACAACAATTTCAATTGAAATTAACACTTTGTGATGCAACACATATTTCATAATATAAAAAATAATTTTTTAAAAATCTCACTCACACTTTTGCGGTTTGTTGTCTTTCTCGGATTTGAAATCAAAAACTAAAATTAAATAATAATTATTCAAAATAAACATACCCTACTGACCTTCTAGGCCTTAAAGGATAGCTTTGTGGTTCTATAGTTAATCCTTCTTGTTCGGTTGGTAAATTTGCCAATGTTAGTTCTACCATCCCCAAAAAATCGTCTCTAGTTAATCTGTTCTCATCAAATACTTGGAACACCAACTTATGTTCAGATGGCTTTACCTTCAAAACAATATATCATTTATTATAGGAATTATAACCTCAAATTATGTTATTCTACGCGAGTCAAAGTGAATGCCAATTATTATTTAATGAATTAGTTACTATTATCTTTACCACTTACTCTAAATAAAAATTCTTCGGTCCATGTTGGATTTAAAGTCTGGAGAATAAAATTAAGAAATATATACTAAATAACAATACAAAAAAAAATTCAAATAAAAAACATACCTTTTTCTTAGTCTTTGTCAAGACAGAATCAATATTAATATCACCATTTATAGTATTTAGATCGATTCTCACGTATGGATCGCTGTTTTCAATAAATAAAAAAGCATTTGTTATAATATTTTAAAGCAATTACAAATTAAATAATACCTGGCACCAAAAATATCTTTTTTTGCCAAAGTTTTTCCTTTAAGGACAACAATCCGCAAGTGAGACGTATCAGATGTATCATTCTAAAAAAATTTAAAAGGAGTAAGGAAAAGTAAAAAATTCGAATAAAAATAATTTACTACAAGTTTTTCTCATTCTTTTATTAATTCACGGTTGGTTTTTTGTGTATTCAAATCTATCTTTCCTCTATTAACTAATAATTCACACACATCAAGTTAGTCTCGTCTAGTCTTGAGTATTTGGGTGAACGGGGAAGAGAGAATGGAAAGGGGTACAGACTTGACGGTACTCGTCAAGTTTGTTTCTTTCTCTCTTCTTTCTTTAACCGTACTATTGTAAAACAAACAAAACTTGACGGCAAAATGTTTTCATGTATGAACGTAAATGCAGGTTCAAAAGAAAATTTAACAAAAACTGATCAGGTAAACTTGATGTGTGTGAATCACAAGTATACGTCTAAAAATTGTAATACTAATTCAGAAGAAAATTTTTTGCCTCTATTGCGGTTTATTGAGTTGAGTTGTAATTGGAACAACTCAACATTTTTTCGTTATTATTATATTAACGTTGACAACCTAGGAGTAAAAAGGGTAAATTTGATGGTTAAAAACTTTAGTGTTATTGTGCAAAAATGTAAAACAATAAATTTTTATTAAGCTGTATGAAAATTTGCTTCTTTTCAATAAATAAAAAATGGATATATGCAGGTACTACATAAGCGTGAATTATTGTACAACGACGAAAAACCTTTTAAAATTTTAACTAGAATCTACAACCACCAGATGTAGCTTTCTTTCTTTTTTGGATAAGATGCACAAGTTGATTATATTGTTGGTTCTATGAATCCGTCGCCACTTGCGCAGTTTTTGATGCAGATTCGAAGCTATTTTTTATATTGGTCCAGTACTCAAGAAATGGCCCCTACACATGCGATGCATTGTGCTGGAACTAGAGGAAAGGGATAGTAGGAGAAATGACAGGAGGTGAAGCTTTACTATCTTACAACTCTGCTTTTGCACGTTCTTTGTTATATATCAGTTTTATATAAATTTTGGAAGCTCCGTTTTGGTAGCCATTTTTAGTAATTATTTTACTACGCCGGTGCTACACAATACCGACGAGTGAGGGCGTTCTGATGAGGCTGGGGATTGGTTACAGCTGAATTCGTTACTGTTCAGCGACCAGTGACTATGTCTTCGCCACAGAAACTTTCCGATAACAAATGCGAGATGTTTTTGTGAGTTTGAAACTTGGGTTCAACCCAGGAAATTTTTGGTTTTGTAATCAACGTGCAGACTACTTCAGCCATCACCACAGTCACCTATACATTACCTATGTATATTGCATTTATTATTGTGCATCGAATTGCTGTTTGACTCTTAAATTTTGGGAATGCTCAATAAACTCCGAAAGTTTTTCAAACTGTTCATTATTGTAAATTTATTGTGGGTATATAATACAAGGTTCAGAAAGTACACACATCAAACATTCAGCGTACTGTTCAAAAGCAACCAACACATATTTTTATTTTCATATCATTTATGTGTGGTTCTAACTTTTGTTCGGTGCCAAACACTATCATACATGTGTTTCGTTTTAATATTCAATTTTGTACACGAACTTAAGAAGTTCACGTACTGTCCGATTATAACACACTTCAAACACACAGGTTCGAGTGTACGAATATTTTAAATTCGTGTACGTTTGCGACAATAAAGTACATGTACGATAGACAGATTCAATTTTGCCTATACATTAGGTGTGTTCGTTTACCCCAAATTTCTTACCCAACAGCGTTTTCTTACGCAAAAATTGGGTAAATGAGAGAGGTTTTGAGAGAGTAATGTTCTTGTTCTTCACGCACGAGAATGCCCGTACTTTTTCTTCGGGCTAGTTTGGGCATGAAGAACAAGCAATCAGTTTGTTTATAATAAACATTGAAAATAACAAAGCAAAATTACAAACGTCCCAAACAGCTGACAGACATTAAAAAAGTTGTGTTAAAAATTTTTCTTAACTATAATTAATTACAAACATTTTTGTTATTTATACCATAAATTGTTAAAAACTTTTCATAAAAAAGACCATTTTTTTAAATAAATATTTTTGTTAATACAAATTATTATTTCCTAACGATGCTACCTATTTGGTAGGGAAATATTGAAAAATAAATAATTGTTAAAAACTTTTCATAAAAAAGACCATCGCTGAAAAATAAATATAATTAAATAAATTCTTTCAATACTTGTTTTTTTAAATAAATTCTTTCACAAATAGTTTTTTTTTCGGTAAACTGTCATCAATCACATTAGACTTTCAATGAATATCAGGGATAATCAAGCTCGTACAATTGTACTTTTTTCAGTACACTTTGCATTGCAAAAGTACTACTTTACTCCACTAAATATTAAGTACCAAAGTATATTCATATGATTATACGTTGTTCAGTAATTTAAATTAATTATAGCAAAAATATATTTTCGATTTTTCTTAATATAATATTTAATTATTAAGTTATTCACAACCACTTTTCACAACTTTTTCACAAACTTTGACGTTTGAAGTGACCAGCGAAATAGCTAATAAGTTTAGCTGCCCTACAAGAACATTGACGGTCATTTGACCGGTGATATGACCGTCATTGCTGACAGAATTATCGGTCATTGCGTAGAACAAAGTTTATATCATTTTCTTAAGGGCAATATGAGAAAAATGACCGAAACTTCTGTGTGCATGTGATAGTCAGCGTTGATGCATATACAGCTATGGACATCTAAATGGCACATTTTACCTTTAGTTCTTTCTTGTGCTACAATATCGGAAATATTAATAATAAACAACAAATTTTTGGTTTTTTGCAAAGTTGTATTACTAATATTTAATATTAAATAAGCTTACACTAAAATTCATTAATATAAAAACTAAAAAAATTCATTAAGTCTAAACACTCCTGAAATGAGTTGGACACATAAATGGCACAATCTTGAAAAAGTATAAAAAATTTGCATTCATCGATTTTTTTCTGTGTACCAGCATTTTATTGTTAATATTTAGTGCTCAACACTTTGTTTCTGATGACAGGTTCGCACCTCCTGCCCATACTTTCAACGAGTTTTTCGCATTTTGCTTTAGGTATCTCATACCAAGCTTTTTGCGCTGCTGACCACAGTCTGTCCATATTTCTATAATTATGTTTTGCTATTTCAACCTTGACTTCGTTCCATAGGTTCTCTATGGGGTTTAAGTCAGGGCTCTGGGCTGGCCAATCGAATACATCAATCTTCTACTCACAAAACCACTTTTTTACTACTTTGGAGGTATGCTTGGGATCGTTATCCTGCATGAATTTCCACTTAATTGGCATGGAGTTAAAGGCATATGGCTCCATATAGTTTTTCAAAATTTTTAAATATTGAAACTTGTCAATTTTTTCATTTATTTTAACAAGCGGACCTACTCCATGCCAAGAAAATGCACCCCAAACCATAATGTTGCCCCCACCGTGTTTTACTGTCTTCTGGGTGAACCGAGGATTAAACTCTTGGCCTTTAGGACGACGAACAAATATTTTACCATCAGGTCCCATCCTATTAATTTTTGTTTCGTCGCTCCTTAACACGTTTTTCCAAAAATTTATGGATTTTTCTTTATGGTCTCTGGCGAAAATTAAACGTTTTGAAATATTCTTTTTGAGAGAAGTGGCTTTTTTCTAAAAATGCGTCCAAACAAATTTGCCTCGTTTAATCCAAATTATAAACAGAACTACTAGCTATATGTGAAAAACAAATGGAGCCGTTAGAAATTAACGTATTGGAGTACTGGAAAAAAATATCACAGTATAATTTAAAACTAAGTAAGCTTTCCGAAGTGGTACTTGCTGTACCTGCAACGCAAGTTTCTGTAGAACGTGCGTTTAGTGCACTTGCACTACAGTACAGTTAACGTTGTACAGCTAACGTTAAAAACACATTGTTTTTGACAACCATAGTAGTCTACGTGTGGGGTAGTACAACTCCATTCAACACCACCTTGTTAAAGACGGCTTGGTACGGGCTGTTTCGTGCAAGAAGACATTACTCTCGCCAAATCTTTCTCATTTACCCAATTTATTGTATAAGAAAACGCTTTCTGGTAAAATTCTGATCCCACTGGTGCCCAATTTAGATTTAAAAAAACAGACCTATTGTATTAAAGGTACCCATTTGAAATTATAAATTCTCTAGAAAACTTTAATTCAAAAAATTATGTGAAAATTAGCCGGTAGTCTCTGAATCAACCACATATGTATACATACATACATACATATGTAAAGGGTGGTTAAATTTCAATGGCCGATGTTGATTTTGAATAAAACACAAACTATTTAGGAAATTATTGTAATTTTATTTTATTATGATATATTGGTATTACTCAATTATGTATGGAACAAAATATCGGCCAAATGGGCGCCGCGACCACGGCGGCACACCTCCATCCGATGGTCCAAATTTTCGATGACCCTGAGGCATAATGGAGGTTCTATGCCGTTAATGTGCCGAATTATCTCATCCTTTAGCTCTTGAATTGTTGCTGGCTTATCGACGTACATCTTTTCTTTCAAATAACCCCAAAGAAAAAAGTCCAACGGTGTCAAATCACATGATCTTGGCGGCCAATTGACATCGCCATTACGTGAGATAACACGGCCATTGAATTTGTTGCGCAAAAGAGCCATTGTTTCGTTAGCTGTGTGGCAAGTGGCACCGTCCTGCTGAAATCACATATCGTCCACATCCATATCTTCCAATTCGGGCCATAAAAAGTTCGTTATCATCTCACGATAGCGAACACCATTCACAGTAACTGCCTGACCGGCCTCATTTTGGAAAAAATACGGCCCGATGATGCCGCCAGCCCATAAACCGCACCAAACAGTCACTCTTTGTGGGTGCATTGGTTTTTCGACAATCACTCTTGGATTCTCATTCGCCCAAATGCGGCAATTCTGTTTATTGACGAATCCACTGAGGTGAAAATGTGCCTCATCACTGAAGATGATTTTCTTCGAAAATTGATCATCCACTGTTGCCGTGGTCGCGGCGCCCATTTGGCCGATATTTTGTTCCATACATAATTGAGTAATACCAATATATCATAATAAAATAAAATTACAATAATTTTCTAAATAGTTTGTGTTTTATTCAAAATCAACATCGGCCCTTGAAATTTAACCACCCTTTATATCTAATATATAAAATTCTAGTGTCGCGGTGTTTGTAGTTAAACTCCTCCGAAACGGCTTGACCGATTTTCATGAAATTTTGTGTGCTTATTGGATAGGTCTGAGAATCGAACAACATCTATTTTTCATCCCCCTAAAATTGACCACCCCCAATTTTCTCCCACTTTTTTACCTACTTTTTTTTTGCAATATGGGTATCAAATGAAAGGGTAATTTAAGATATATTTGTTACTTTGATAAAGATTAATTTATTAACCTAAATAAAGCATACTTTCATTGTCTACAACGCTTTCGATTATAAGTAAATCCCCGCACACTTATAGTAGATAGTTATTTTTATTGAACTAAAAAAATGTTTCGTTGAAATAATACACATGGCAAAACAATGTTTGCCGGGTCAGCTAAAAACAGCAGAACTTTTTTTTTCTCATTAGTAAATAGATTCCGTGCGAAGCTGGGACGGTGATCTAGTGTATTTATAACAAAGTTAAGAAAACTTTCAAAAGGGACTGTCATTACAATTAACATGTTGAACTTAGAACTAGAAATTAAACATTCAAAAGGCAAGTTGAACTTACATCACTGTAACCATGAATTTGCTCTTCTACCACAGCTTCAGCCATTGCGTTAAAATTTCGTAGTTGTATACAAATTTTCGATTTAATAATAATTATAATAGGGGTTAATTCCCTTATATTTATTTAATTTACCATGTTGCAAAAATAAAAAAAAACTGCAGAATGCTGAGATTAAGATAATTTTTTAATTAAGATAAGCACATTTTTGTTGTTTTAGTAATGTATTGCTGTACTTTTAAGACTTTGATGTATGTCACTTTAGGAAAAAATCTAGAACATGGTACTTATAAATAAATAAATTACTTATTTTTGGTCATTTGACTAGAGTAAATTATTTCATAATTTAATTAATATTTATTTTCTGCACTGCACGAAAAACGATGACGACATTTTTTATTGTAGACTTTTTTCATGACTAATTGTTAATAGTTGAAAAAAATAGTTTTACACAGAGGCATTTGCACTTCATTCATTTATTATGTTTCTCGGAAATATTAATTTCAGTATTTAGCCTTTGGGAAGTACTTTTTATGTTTAGAGTTTTTTCTATAGTATAAAATACTTTCTATCATTTTTTTAAAGTTTTATTACACACTTTTAGGTCAAATCCTTCAAACATTATTTTTGGAATTACTTTTAATGGTATTTATATTTTTCAAAGTGTTAAGTTTATCATAGTTAAGCAATTAAAAATTCTACCTATAATTAAACTACGACACCCTAAATTTTGTCCGCGCATACACACAGGAACTAAATATAGTAAACATCAGTGTTACCACTACATTTACATTACACATTGCATCGCTAAAATACCCAACTAGAGAAAAATTTATTTAGAATTAATCGCTCATTTTGTAGAAAACGCAGCGTTTTGAAATCGCTCACGGTTTGAAAAACATAAAATGTAAATCAGCGTGTGTGAAAACCGCGTTGAACGTGTGGCTACAGTGCGACATGGTGGTTACACGTTAAATTTTTAATTAAAATCGTGACAAAAGGTTAAAAATTTTTCGTAAAACATTAAATTTAGAAACTGCATCACTTTACTTTCTTTTTGGCAATTATTTATTTACTAAAAAATATATACGACACAAGTTATTATACATACATATATGTACAAATCGGAAAAAAGTATATTCAACAATAATATATGTTCACAC
Organism: Dexiosoma caninum; assembly: GCA_963924685.1. Lineage (NCBI taxonomy): Eukaryota > Metazoa > Arthropoda > Insecta > Diptera > Tachinidae > Dexiosoma > Dexiosoma caninum. Next base: position 47,919,382 of record OZ004729.1, on the reverse strand, counting down.
CTATCGTGTTTAACATCTCAATCGTGTTTAAGGATGAAACACATCGATTTTGAGATATTTTACCATACATTGACGCGTTTTGTTAAACATCTCAAATAAAATGTATCAGATTTAGACACTTCGTTAAACGCGTAAATGGCAGGGTTGCATTTAATTTTGGGATATGTTCAGTGTGTTTTTGACGAATGTGTCACTTTTTTATGGCTATTAAACACATATTAAAATAGCGTTAATTGGCGGCACATCAACAACAAATAAGAAAATCAAATTGCCGTGAATAAATCAAACCGGAAATAAAAAACTTTAGCAAACCGGATGTTTTGGTTTGTTGCTTAGCACATGGAAATTGTAAACAAAGAGTGAAAAAAATTATTGATATTCGATCATTGATTTCCCAGGCATTAGTATATCAATTTAAAAATAAAAAACGAATATATGTAGGAATAAGGTACTAGAATAAAAAAATCGATGGCAGGTAGCGCTATGTATGCACGAAGAATCGTTTGGGTGCAATAAGTGATATACTGAAAATGTACAGTTACGTTTTTTTTTCCAAAAGTTTGGCGGGCTATAGCTTTTCTTGTACATTCTCCTCAAGAATGATATGCATACCAATCGACGCGTATTTGTAATAGCTTTCGAACGCCATATGTGCACGAAGAACGGTTCTCAAATTATAAGCGGATAACTACATATAAAGGCGATTGAACAGGTCATTGAATAATTGGCATATATCATCAATATAATTTATGAACATTATAAAATTTGATTCTAGGGCTTTATTCCTACATATATTCGTTTTTTATTTTTGAATTGATATACTAATGCCTGAGAAATCAACGATCGAATATAAAAAATTTTTTTCACTCTTTGTTTACAATTTCCATGTGCGAAGCAACATTCCAAAACATCCGGTTTGCTAAAGTTTTTTATTTCCGGTTTGATTTATTCACTCACGTGAAAATCTAACGCCATGAACAAGAAAAAGAGGTAGAATTTTCTCAAACTTGTATACAATTTTTTACGAAACCATAAACAGCTGATAAAAAGTCTTTCTTAAACATCTCAAATATAGTGAACAGTTGTGTTTAGTTCTTAAAACACTTTGCTTAAATGCGTTTAAAAACATAAGTGTGAACGTGGTATAATAATAAAATTTATTCTTAAGAAACGAGATATCCCAACTTTTATTTTATCTATGGACGAAATGAAGATATCCCATGCCTATGAAGATACAAAGAGAGAAAAAAAAGAAATCGACTATAATAACCAACACATTACGCAATATAAGATTTAAAATTTCAATAAAAAATGACTATATATATTGTGTTCTACTGCAGACACCAAAATTAAATTTTTCTGCCAAACAGACTTATAAATAAAGATCATATGTCTTAGTTTGACGTATTGATCAAAATCTGACGTGTTCTTCAAAACATAGGAGAATAATTAACATTACAACGGCGTATATGTAAAAACCAGCAGCCATAAAAATTCCATTTGCGTCTGGTCAAACACCATATCTGGCCAAGTACAAATATCATGTTTTTTTATAGTTTTTCTTTGGGAATAAAGCATTATACAAACTTTAATTATTATTCAGTTTCGAAATTACAAACAGATTAGCCATTATATATTATTGGACAGTGGCAGCACTGCTAAATATGAAGGTGATGGTAGTAGTTGCCAGACAAATGTTACTGTAAATCGCCAAAAAAAATTTCTAAGACCAAGTATTAAGTGTTGGAAAATCAACATTTTATTGAATTATAGTTTATTGAAATGAGCTTGAGATCTAATATTGTTTTGTGTTTTAAATTTAATTTTTTCCAATATTTCGTTTTTACAATGTAAAACTTGTTCAGGGAAACATTAAATATAAAACACAAAATAATATAAACTCAAGCTCATGTAAATAAACAATAATTCAACAAGAGAAATGATAAAAAAAAATTTAAAAATATATTACCATTTTATAATTTTTTAAATTTATTTTACATAAAACAATACAATATGCCAGCTATTCTAAACCCTAAAAATTGGAGTCTGGCAACAATATAACGAATTCTTATGAATAATCAAACAGCTGTTTTATCCATTTGTTATCTGGAAGAGTTCAACTATAGGTAACTGTGTTTATGGAATCACAGAACTTTTTGGATAATTTAGGCAAATAAAAGCTCTAAAATTGTTAAAATTACAAAATTGCAACATGAAAAAATATCCAAATAAAATAAGGAAACGTACTCGGATCACTTTATTTTCGAATTATTATGTGATAAAGAAAAACTTTTATTTGCCTGCGTGCACTTATCCAATAAAACACATCATGTGAGAAATTAGACTAGGATAACTTCGGTGCCATACATAAATTGCATCATAATGTGTGCGACATGCATACATAACTATTCAATTTCAAAACAGAAAAATTAATCTGTCGAATTATAATTACTCGAAGTCGATCTGAAGCGGACATACTACATATTTGTCTGAACAATTGAATATTGACTTGAATTGAAGTTCGTAAAGGTTTGCGTAATTCTATAATGCTAACATTGTTAGATAAAATTTTATTATTATTATATTATATATATGATATCGCTTTGCCACAGTAATTTTGCATCACACATTTTACTAACAATTAAACTAGAAGTAATAATATATGTACTTATATACGATTATGGCTTATGTATACTTAAAATAATCAGAAATGCTTATTTATTGATTCAATAACTTACCATTGTTGATAATGATGTCCGAGAGTTCTCAGCGTTTAAATGATCTGGTGAAATAGACGAAGTACAACTTTGCTGACCAGCAATTGAAACAGCTCGTCGCCGTGGCGGTGGTCTAGGGCCGTCACTACTAGCAGAAGTATTCATAATAATAAATGGAGATGATAAAGCTGAAGGTGATGATCGCCTTGACATGGAAAAATATTTTTGAAAATATCAAAAATATAAACAAGCAAATAAGAAAATATTTACTAATTGTGTATATACGCCTTTGTATGTAAATTCATATAAATTATTATGTTTATAACTGAAAGTCCACACTTGCAAGTTTTGTTGCAGTAACTCTTGAGTTTGTTGGCGAGAAAAGTGAGAACATTAAAGAGGTTTATTGTTTCATGCGTTCTGCGTTTTAGTCTTTGATGTAGGTGTATTGGTATAGTAGGTGAAAAAGGTGTAGAAAGTTGTGAAAAGTTTCAAAAATTGTATTTATTAATGTGGACACTAATGATATATCAAAGAATTTTTCAAAATTGCAAGCGTGGACGGCGATCACACTTGTGCCAAAAATAAACATATTGAGTGTCCTACTACAATTCGGTTAACAGGTAAAACGCATATGTACAATTATTAAATAGTTTGAAATTTGAATATTTATATGTATTAGGTGAATCCCGCATATTAACTCATACGTTGGTAATTATGTATGTAAAACGGTTGGATAGCTTCGGAGAAGCATATTAGCCGCAACGACCCCTCCTGATACTATTTCTAAAAAATGTATAGCCTATATCTGCTGTTCTGCTCTTTTAAATTTTATTATACCTGCACGGTCTGGTTCTTTTTTAATCATGTTTCTTCAACCATCAGTGAAAGTATACCTTTCAAATGAATGGTTTTGTAAATCGCTTGAGTGGTTCTCGATTTATAGAATGACGAACATAAGACAACGTTATGTTATATATAAGATTATTTTACAAAAGTTTCCGAAAATAATAAAGATGAGCAGATAGGAAAAACTTGATTTAATTCTACATGTGTAATGAATATGAAGGCTTAAATCTAGTTTATGAAAGCCACTCCGAATTAAAAAAAAGTTACCTCATTTGATAGAAAATTTAATTTTAAGAAAAAAAAGTTTAGTGCAAAAATCTTCGGCAACGCATAGTTTGGGAGTTACGGACCTACAAAGTCGTCGATGTATTTTGCCATTTCTAGTTTATGGAAGCCACTCCGAATTTAAAAAAAGTTACATCATCTGATAGAAAATTTTTTTTTAAGAAAAAAAAGTTTAGTGCAAAAATCTTCGGCAACGCATATTTTCCGAGTTATGGGCCTCGGAAGTTTTACAATAAAAATGTCATTGTGTTTAATATTTCTTAGCTTATTGGGTCAATATGGGTATCATTGGAAAGCTTGTGAAAATGCCGATCACATGATGGTAAAATTTCACATTTTGGGATGATAAAATGTGTAGAGGTGAAAATTCTTAGGCGCCGTCAAAGGCCGGTTATGCAGAAAATCTTTAGTTAGCGAAGCCGGTGTGTGTTATACCATAGAGTAGAAAATCCTTAAACCCGGCCGAAGGCCTGCTATGCGGGAAACCTTTAGTTAGCGAAGCCGGTGTGTGTTATACCATAGAGGTGAAAATCCTTAAGCCCAGCCGAAGGCCGGCTATGTAAAAAACCTTTAGTTAGCGAAGCCGGTGTGTGTTATATCATAGAGGAGAAAATCCTTTAGCTCGGCCGAACGAAACATTACATTTAATTTGTAAAACTAAAAAAAAGAAATTTATTAACTCTATACAAAATATGGCAAAATATTACTGCTTTTCCTAAACACTGTTTTGACATTGCATACGGATGTTTAGGAAGGCAGCCATACCCATACTGTTGCAATGAATCAAAGACTTATAATGAAAATGGCAAAATACATCGACGACTTTGTAGGTCCGTAACTCCCAAACTATGCGTTGCCGAAGATTTTTGTACTATACTTTTTCTTAGAATTTAATTTTCTATCACCTAAAATAATTTTTTTTAAATTTGGAGTGGGTTCCATAAACTAGATTTGTTCCAATATGAATAACGTAAGCAGATACACCATTTATTCAAAATGTCTATCGTATTGCAATGAAATACAAAACGACAAAAACTTTACGAAGTAACTGCCAAATGCAACAACAATTTAGTGAAGTTTTTATGTACATACATACTTTGTATATGAAGAACTCACAAATTTCTGGAAAAAGGTGTCTATACTTTTGCTGGTCCCATTCGTTTTCTGAATTGCAATGTCGTCCGGGGAACGGCACACTTGTTTTGATAATTTTAACCGTTATATTCACACATTTACAAATATATAATAATTATACTAAATCAACTATAATAAAATAGATAAAAGCAAAGAACACAATAAATATCTATGAATATTAAGAAAACCGAAAACAGTACGAGTGTTAAAAGAACAAACAAAAGAACACATGTTAAGTTTTGTAAGAGGTGAGTATAATACTGCGGTGAGAATTTTGTAAAGGAAAATAGATACGTACATAAAATAATTAAACCAGGTGGCATCATTACGCCAGGTTATTATTTTTTCCCTGTTTATTGGTGTCTCCAGGTACAATAACCTTGATACAATTATGTTCGCAACTATCAAAATCTATTGCCAACATGTGGACCGCACGATCATTTATTTGCACATGTATTCGCAATAGTTATTCCAACCAATTATGTTGAACATAACCTGTCATATATGGCTATAATTTCTCTTGCGTGTGTTTCTCCGCGAATTACATAAAAGAAGCTTGTGAAAGCCGTGAAAAAATATAAAATTATTATTATTGTAACACACAGGATACAATAACAAGAAAAACTTTAATTTAATTTATGTATAACTGCACGTTTCCACATTCAATAATTATTTCGAACTTCGGCAGAATGATGTCACAAATATGTTCATTTCCAACGTGTTATGTTCTGTTGAACAGGTTTGCCACAGTAGGATTGGCTTTTTTTTTTTTATCTAGGACCAGCACTCAGGAGATGACTCCTACACATGCGAAGCATTGTGCTGGGAACTATAGGAAAGGGATAGTAGGAGAAACGACAGGAGGTGAAGCTTAATTAATTATTTTGCAGCTCTGCTTTCGCACGTTCTTTTTGTTTTTTTTATACTCGTAGCAGTGCTGAAGCTTCGGTTTAGTAGCCATTTATTTTTTATTATTATTTTACTTCGCCGGTGCTACACAATACCGACGAAGGAAGGCGTTCTGATGTGATTGTGGATTGCTATCAACTGAAGCCGGTATTGTTCAGTGACCAGTGACTATGCCTTCGCCACTGAAACCTTCCGAGAACAACTGACACACAAAGACACACTAATACACATCAGAAAAATGCGAGATGTTTATTTTTATTTTAAAATTTTTTTGTCTGAAACTGGTGTTGAACCCAGGTCTGTTTTTTGGTTGTGTAGTCAACGTGCAGACTACCATCCATCGTGCCATCGCTTTAAATATGTTTTAGCGAAAAGTATGTGCATACTTATGAGAGTACAATCATAGGCTAACTAGACGCGACATATCAAAACTAAAACAGAGTTTGTATGACTAAAACGGAGATGTCGATTGGACAAATTTAAGGAAGTGATAGCAAATCTATAAATCATAGTGCTATCTCTTACATTTTGTCCAATTGTCAAATTTCGTTGTGGACATTTATATTAATAATTCCATTTAAAAAGTTTAGATTAAATAAATAAAAAGTTAAATGTTGAATTTCTTAATAATAAATATAATTTTTAAATAATCTTGTGGTGTAATTTTGTGTGTGTGTGTGTGTTTTTATAAGCATACACACTTAATTGAAAAAAAGGTTTTTGTTTGCTGAAAAAATGTAAGTACTAAAATAAATATTATTATAACATTTTATATTTGTATTTTATATTATTGTAATTGACAGGAGTGGAAGCTGCATAATGGGATGCACGGGAGTGGATAAAGTGCATCGTTTCCCGAGAGATGCAAAAAGGTAAGTCTTTAAATTTTTCTTAAATACATAAGCAATATGTATGCATATGAAGTTTGGGCGTATCCAAAGTTTAGGGCACCCTCCCGGATCCACAAAAAAGTATTCCACCCTATACAAAATTAAAAAATAAGAGGAAGAAATAAAATAAAAAAGTGACCGGAAACCTTTAGTTTCCGAGTTATGTGCCTCCGAAGTTCCATTCCAAACTTGTGAATAAAGGGTGTATTTTCCATCGAATATGGGCAATATGGGTATCATATTGAAAATATATTTCAGAATTTAGTAAAATTGTTAATAAATTCTGAAATTATTTATAAACATAAATTTCCAAACGTCGGCTTCGCTAACAAAACCTCTGCATGAAATTTTTTAAATTTGAAGCTTTTGTTAGCAAAGGCGGCAGTGCGATATGTAAATATATTTTTATATTTGGCAATGTATTATATAGCTGTAGTCCCTTGTAGAACAGCGAGCATTGCTTTGCATTTTTCATTGTCCACTGAATACTAAAATCATCTTTATTCCTTCTGTGGTAAAGGTCGAAAAAAAATCAACATTATTTATATATTTTTGTGATTTTAAGTGATAAATAATTTTTTTTCTATTTTCATATACCACTATTGCCGCTGAACGTGCCGAGAATTGAAATAATCTACAATCACTGGGTTGACCCTGGTAGGAATTACATCACTTCCTGAAGGATGAGCACAGGTAAGTCTTTTTTGTTTGTTAAAATCATATTATTGTAAAAAAACTTATAATTTTTTTTATATATTTTCAGACAGTACCAATTTGTTCATCCAGAAATGTAAAAGCTACCACAAAAATTCAAAATTCAATTAAATAAAAAATGTGTAAATTTAATTTTTTATTTGTAAATTTTATTCAAAAATCATTTAAGTGAAATAAAAAAAAATATGCACATAATATTGTATTATTCTTTTGTATGTGTTTTCATTAGTTGCTTCACATTATGGTATGTTGTAATTGCGAGAGATAGTTATGACGTGTTACATTGCAATTTATTTGAATACAAAGCAAGCAAATTACAAAGCAAATCAATTACAAATAAACTTTTAATACGTGTTGTTTCTAATCGATAAAAGCCTTTCTCATCTATCCGTTAGGTAAATCGTCGGTGACCGGAGGGAAGTTTAAAGTCATGTTTCTTGGGATGAGAAGATAGAGTTTTACCATTCTTAAAGGCTTGTTCACAACAGCGACAAATTTATATGAAAGTAGTGTTTTTATGTATTTCCAGGTAGTGCTAAATGAACGAAAAAAATAACATTATATTTTCATAACAAATTAATTAATTATGTATATAAAATATGCATAACAAAAAGTTAGTAAATGTACGATGAGTAAAAAACAGTTTCAATATTTAAAAACATTAACTATAACATAATTTATTTACGTTTATTGTATAAAAACAATGGTATTGTTTTTAAAGAATTAGAAGTCTGGAAATTCACTTTTAACTAAGGTTGCACTTATGACCAGTCCACTGATTTAAAAAACGAAACTGCATATATCATTGCTTATTCTTTTGCATGCTTTTACTTTTTTTTACCATAACAGAAATAATTCAAATAAATTATCTAGTACAGCACTTACCCTTCGTAAGGCTTGAAATGTTTTAACCGCATAAGTACATCCCGGTTCCTCACAACGATGAACTTCCTGGCTATGTATCAACTGAACATGTTGATTAAGGTCGGATTCCCGCACACATAGGTAATCGCATTCCATACACTTTAGATGACGATAACGAACATGCGTGGCTAAATCACTGGCAGAAGAAAAAGTCATATCACACATGTCAAATTCTCTTGCTGGAGCATTACATCGTGGAATTTAGGCACTGGTATTCCCGTCATTTGATGGTGTGTGGAATAATTTGTAGGTGGTGCTGAATATGGTAAACTCATTCCAAGCGGTAAGCTTTGAGGACCAAAACCTGCTCCAAATGCTGAGCCGTACATCATATTCTGATGCAATTTCCTTTTAATATATTTTCACATTCAATGAAAGGCGTCCATTTGATTTGCTGCACTGATGCCTGTTAAAGAAAATGTGTGATATTGTGAAAAATAGGTTGTTTGAAATCACTTTATATATTTAAATAAGGTACTTACCAATTGCTTAAAAGATAAACCACATTTTCTTGCTAAAATATCAAGTTAATTCACCATAATTAAATAAAGTTTACAAAAATTGTGCTTTTTGCAACAATTTTGTCAACCAAAAATTCTAATAATTTTTTGAACAGATGTTCAACACAGCAATCTATATTTGTTGCTTCTTATACATTGAATTCCCCATTCCTGTTCATAACTTTCGGTTTGGTCCAACAGCTGATACGGGGCTTTTACAACTGTCACTTTTGAGAACTCTGTTTAGACCTCTGTGGTACAATGATGACTGCCTTAACACAGAAAACAACCGACCCCAAGGAAAATTAATATGGTCAGACCAAGTGAAGGTATTGTTAAAGTAAAAAGATTCTTAGCAACATTTACAATTAAAATTGGTTGACTATTAAATATCACAATTTATAATTAATGACCCGATTATGGATCGCAATCGAACTTCAGTTGCGTTGACAGTTGCCGAATATGGTATTATAAATGGCAACTGACAACTTCGAGCTGTACGTTTCAATCACTTCTTAGCTATTTTCAGCAATTGCAAATTTTTAGTTGCCTTTCGGCAATGCAATTGAAGTTCGGTTGTCATTTATAATCGAGCTGTAAGTCTCAATAAATTCTTCCTAATAATCAAACATTTTGACTTGGTGCGATTAATCTGCAGTCCATTATCATTAACCCATTCAAAGACACCATGCAATTGCTCATTCAAAACGTTCACACATCGGTCGACAGTTACAATGTTAAAACATATGTACATATGTATAGCTGCACATCGTCAGCATACAACCTAATTTCGAAATTAACATGTTTGTTTGGCAAATTATTAACGTATAACGAGAACAGTAGTAGTTCCAGGATAGAGTCCTGAGGAACACCTCGACGTAAAGGCATAGGTTGAATTTGAAGCAGCCGACTCAACAAATTGATGCCTTTTCGTTCGACAGCAAAAAATCAGATCTGTAGCAGTGGAAGAAAACTTATGAAAATATTTAAATTTATTACATAAAATTTCATGACCAACAGTGTGAAACGCCTTCGAATGATCAAGAAGTACATAGAATTAAATAATTGTCTTGCGGTTTATTCTGGCTGTGATGTGGCTAATAAGAGGAAAATTGGTACCATTGTACACAAGATTGGCAGGTATGTATACGGACTGAGACTTACTGCACATGTTTCTGATCATACTAAATGTTTCCTGAACCTTACTTTTGATTACTTTTTGAAATTCCGATTGCTTATATATCTCTAAAAAATTGTTCAATTCCAAAGCCCTCCGAAGTATTTCGAATGATATCTTTCACTAGATCTACTAGAAACCCGCAAATTTATTATAGTTATCAAATTAATACCTTAATATAAATGCGACGAAAACAAAGCTGATGCACATTAAACCACCTCATATTACATACGAAGACATAAAAATAAAATTTCATCACATTAATTGCCTACATAACATAAACTTTAATTACAATACCGATTCATGTACAACTATAATCGAACTAGTATCCACATACAACTATTTAGGTGCACATATTGACCATAACTTCAAATGGAATATACATATTGGAGAAGTACGTAAAAAACTAAGAAAAGCATCATATATGTTACACCAATTGAGTTACTGCTCAAGTAATAAGGTAATGAGACAAGCTTATTTTTATTTCGTGGAACCTCATCTTCGACATGGCATAACTGCGTGGGGAAAGTCGTCACACTGTGGCAAACTTCAACAAATTCAAAATAAAATTCTTAAACTAATAAGACTATTTTCGCACCAAAACCAAAGTCTACCAAATCCTATTCGACAACAGAGCACAATTGCAAACAGAACAACACGCGATGGAAGTAATTATGCTAATTATAGGCATGTCTTAAATGTGCTAAACATATACCGAACGACACTTGCCATAGAATTTTACAAGGACAGCAGGTATTTGCAAAAAATAGATCATACCCATCAAACTAGAAGAAATGTTGAGGGGAAATACCGTGTTCAAAAATTCCGGAACGAATACGGTAGATGCACCCTACCCGTCATGCTACCTACAATTTATAATATGATACCCAATGACGTTCTCGAAAGAAGTACCAATGTGAGAGCCAGGAAAAAAATTTTGAAATTACATTTTATAGACACGCAATGATTACTCTATATTTATTATTTTTGTATAGCATGTTATGTTAATTATACCTGCAGACAAGCCATAGAGGCTTTGCAAGGTTATCCTAATATTAATTTGTACACGACAGAATTGATAAATAAAATGAATGAATTGAAAAAAAAAATATATTATCTCATATCGCTCGTTAGTTTTTTATTACTTGTTATATACTTTATATTGGCCAAGAGGGCATATATACAGCCAATGAAATGAAATGATTATAAGATTATCACGATCGTCGCTTGTCTAAAATGTTCCGAAGCATCCAAAGAGCAATTAGCAATAGAGGTTTGTACCTTACGGAATCTAGATTGCAATCAGTAAGGATGTTATTGTTCTCAAAGTATCGAGTATCCTGGTTATGAACCAATCTTTCAAAAACTTTCGACAGAAACGGTATAATTGCTATTGATCTGTATTCGCATTAGTATGTGCCTGTTGCAATATGAAATTCGTAGCATTTCTGAGATTGTATGATTGAACCTCCCCAACATATCTCGTCTGTTCTATTAAATAGTCTGGCGCTTCTCTACTTTATAATTTTTGTATGAAATTTATGGTATTTAGCTGAAGTCGTTGTTTAATATTTAACCATTTTAACGTATCTATCATATAATTTATTGATGTAAAGTGGTTACATTTTAATATCGCACGCATAGCTTGATTTTGAAGCTTTTGAAGTCTTGCAATTTGTTGATCAGTGAAGCTGGAGTATAAAATTGTTGAACTGTACTCAAAGTGTGGTTTAATGATTGTATTATAAATATTTATAGCAGTTATAACTGAGATTTTATTTCTTACACGTTTAAAGAAACCAATTTTTGCCGATTTTTTTACATACACTAGGCGACAATTGAAAGTATCAATTTGCAACCAACAACGTCATGTGGCTCTATATAAAAAAGTACTCGAAATAACTTCAAAATTTTTATTGAAAAGTAAAATAGAAATGTATTAAAAGAGTAAGAACTAGTTTCAAAATTTTAAATAAGGAATTAATTAAAATTTTATTTTATTAAGGGAAAATAAAAGTATTTCATATACGACAATTGAAAGTACAAAATTTTGAATTATAATATTTAATTGACTGCACCATAAAATTTAAATGTATTATTAATAATCCGTGTTTCCTCCCTTATTTTTAATGACAGCGCGGAGTCTGGCTGGCATGCTGTTATCCAAATTTGTTAGTGTTTCAGGAGGTATTTTTGCCCATTGTGTCTGTATTTCTGCCCAAAAAGTAGTAGCGTTAATTCTATTTATTACAGGTATTTTTGTGTCCAGAATTGCCCAAAGGTGTTCAATGGGGTTTAAATCTGGAGATTGGGACGGCCAATCCAACTTCAAGATGCTATTACTTTCAAAAAAGGATATTGCAATACGCGAATTGTGTTTAGCATCGTTGTCCTGTTGAAAGACAAACGATTCTAAACCCATTCTCTCTGCAGATTCTGTTAAATGTTGCTGCAGAATATCCACGTAAACACTTGTTGTCTTTTTTCCATCGATTTTAACTAAATTTCCGACACCATTCTTGGAGAAACAGCCCCAAACCATTATACTACCCCCACCATGTTTCACCGTATTCTGAACAAACTTTGGTTTTAGTCGATCTGATTGTTTTAGGGTTTTTTAATTCAAATTTTGATTCGTCGGACCAAATTATTTGCTCCCAAAACGAAATTCGCTTGTTGACGTGTTCCTTGGCAAATGCAAGACGTTTTCTTCTATTAGCCTTTGACATTGTTTATAATTGTATTTATAAAGTTATTAATTTTGTGTTTGTTGGGTTGACCAACTTTTGTATTTTTGATTTGCACTCTAACTATTTTATTACAATTTTATGTTTCGCTTATTATGCAGTTTGTGTGTGAGTAACTCTTGTTTATTTGTATGATTTAGCACGTTTACCTGTTATACATTGAATTAAATTCTAAGTATTTTATTACAATTTTATTTGTTTCGCTTGTTATGCGGTTTGTTCATAAGTAACTCTTGTTTGGTTGTATGATTTAGTACGATTACCTGTTATACATTAAATTGCAGTCTAAGTATTTTTTGCCTGCCTCATGTTCATGATCACACAGCCAATAAACCTCAAATATCATCAAAAAAACACCATAAATTAGATAACAACATTCTTATGTAAAACTAATAGTAAGCAATATTTTTGTATAAAATAAAGAATAATTTAAATAAAGAGAGCCTTTTCTTTTGAACATTAAAGAGTCTACATCAATCATCCTCTTTGGGAAACAACTCGGTTCAAGTGCCGTTTGTTGTTACACATAGCAATCAACATTTAATCCAGTTTATGTGCTGAGATTAAAACATCCTTTTTTATTAACAAACGAGTTAATAAACATTTTGGTGAGGGTGGTGATGGCACGATGGATGGTAGTCTGCACGTTGACTACGAATCCAAAAACAGACCTGGGTTCAACCCCAGTTTCAGACTAAAAATTTTAAAATAAAAATAAACATCTCGCATTTTTCTGATGTGCATTTGTGTGTCTTTGTGTGTCAGTTGTTGTCGGAAGGTTTCAGTGGCGTAGGCATAGTCACTGGTCACTGAACAATACCGGTTTCAGCTGATAGCAATCCACAATCGCATCAGAACGCCCTCCTTCGTCGGTATTGTGTAGCACCGGCGAAGTAAATTAATAATAGAAATGGCTACTGAACCGAAGCTTCAGCACTGCTACGAGTATAAACAAATAACGTGCGAAAGCAGAGCTGCAAAAATAATTAATTAAGCTTCACCTCCTGTCGTTTCTCCTACTGTCCCTTTCCTATAGTTCCAGCACAATGCTTCGCATGTGTAGGAGTCATCTCCTGAGTGCTGGTCCCAGATAAAAGAAAAATAAGAGGCACAACACACTTCTTCACCTAAAAACCTCAGAACAAAACAGAAGCAACGAGCCTTCAAAAATAGGGCATCGGAAGGAAGCTTAACTGTTGCTGCACAAGAAGGTGCATCATTAACCACAGCCAAAAATTCCAGTTCAAACAATTACATTCTTCTTAGCACAGCACTGATCATCGTCAAGGCAAATGGAAAAGAAGTACAATGCCGAGCAATTCTCGATTCCGGGTCTCAACTCAATTTCGTCAGCGAGCGATTAGTTAAGCGCTTAGATGTGCTTCTAGGGGCAGAATTTTACCACCAGTTATTTTCAATTGAACAAATAAGATTGGGAAAGGAGCTCCCAACTTTGCAAAACACAGTATTGGGATGGATCATTTCAGGTAGGGTTGGTGAAATTCAGCTATCATCGAAAACCTGTGGAATGTGTACTGAAGAAGACACCAAGCTAGAAGAAACAATTAGTCAACTATGGGAACTAGAAAAGGTTGAAACAGCAGATAAGGCGCTTTGTGAAAATCATTTCGCAAATACTTATACAATTGATCAGAATGGAGGATTTGTTGTGAAATTGCCGTTTTGCAGTAATCCCGAGGAATTGGGGGAGTCTCAAGGAATCGCCCTCAACAGATTTCTTGCACTAGAGCGGCGACTTGCAAGGACACCAGAAATTAAAATGCAGTACATACGATTCATGGAAGAGTACGAGTCGTTGGGACATATGACCTTGATGGACACTAAGTTCGTTGCTGAACCTAATTACTTCATTCCTCACCACTGCATACTCAAGCCCGAAAGTTCAACAACTAAATTAAGAGTAGTCTTTGATGCCTAAAACTTCTACTGGTGTGTCATTGAATGATTTAATGTACACTGGACCGACCATTCAAAGTGATCTGTTTACCATTATTCTCCGTTTTCGACTACCACGCTTTGTGTTTACCACAGACGTGGAAAAAATGTACCGACAAATGCTTATACATCCGGAAGAGAGGAAATTTCAAACCATCATTTGGAGAAAGAACCCAACTGCAGCAATCAAGCATTATCAACTGAATACAATATTCTGCGGCACTCGAGCGGCACCATACTTGGCAACGAAATGCCTGGAAAAAATTGCAAAGAAGAATATAGCACGGTATCCGCTTGGAGTCAACTTTTTGCTCAACAATTTTTACGTCGATAATGGAATGAGAGGTGATGACAGTTTGAGTACGACACTCACACTTCAGCGAGAATTGATGCACATACTGAAACAGCATGGTTTAAATTTACAAAAGTGGAGCGCAAATCATCATCAACTACTCCAAAACGTCTCAACGAACGAAGAAGTGAACCTTGATTTTAACAACGAAAATCACCAAACAGTCAAAACCTTGGGATTGACATGGATACCAAGGGTCGATGAGTTCTGTATAAAGGTATGTTTGGGTGAGGCCAAACGTGTGAATAAACGAACTGTTGCCTCAGATTATTTGACCAGCTGGTAATGGTGTCTCCAATTGTAATCACGGCAAAGATGTTCATTCAGGAATTGTTGCAATTGAAACTTGAATGGGATGAAGCCCTACCAGCAGAGCTGCATACAAAATGGATGAAGTTTCGGAACGACTTGAGACACATAGACAGCCTTAAGTTTTCCAGACACATATTTCAAGGGCATGTTGCATCGGTAATACAGATTCATACATTTATGGATGCTTCAGAAAAGGCATATGGGGCAGCAGTATACATAAGGTCAGCCATAAAAAAAGGCCAAATAATAGTGAGGCTACTATGCTCAAAATCACGCTTAGCACCGTTAAAACAACAAAGCATTCCCCGTTTAGAACTCTGTGCAGCATGCTTGGGTGCGCAACTAACGGCTCGAGTGAAAGGGGACTAAAAACTTGAGGATACGCCTA
Source organism: Dexiosoma caninum (assembly GCA_963924685.1). Lineage (NCBI taxonomy): Eukaryota > Metazoa > Arthropoda > Insecta > Diptera > Tachinidae > Dexiosoma > Dexiosoma caninum. Next base: position 47,903,528 of record OZ004729.1, on the reverse strand, counting down.
CCTTCCTTTGGATGGACTCAATGATTGTTTTGGAATGGATCAATTCGCAGTCATCATCACATCAAACGTTTGTGGCCAATCGAATAGCCGCAATTCAGGAGTTGACAGTGGCCGAACAATGGCGACATGTAGGTTCCAAAGAAAATCCTGCTGACATCATATCCCGAGGGCTGTCCCCGAAGGCATTGCCATCATGCAACTTATGGTTTTATGGCCCAATCTTCCTACATGGACATGAAGCAGCTTGGCCACAAAGATATTCGAAGGCCACAGAAATACTGGGAGAGAACATGGAGCTAAAGAAAACAGCTACCGTCCTAGCAATTGAAAATCCAACACCAATAATCTACAAAATTAATCACAAAGGATCGTTTCGAACGTTGCAAAGAATTGTAGCCTATATGCTCCGCTTTATCAACAAGACAAGAAAAAGAAATAATGCACGTTCAGATCTCGCCTTGGCAGTAATAGAACTGGAACAAGCTCTTGTGGTCATTGTGCGAGCAATGCAGTCGGATTTTGAAGACGAACTAAAACATTTGAAAAGAAACAATGAAGTGAGTAAAACAAGTCCTTTCAGCAACTTTACCCAGTTCCTGGATTCGAATGACATCATCAGAGTGGGATGGAAGACGAACTAAAACATTTGAAAAGAAACAATGAAGTGAGTAAAACAAGTCCTTTCAGCAACCTTACCCAGTTCCTGGATTCGATTGGCATCATCAGAGTGGGAGGACGATTAAGCGCATTTCCCTTTCATATGACGCCAAACATCCGATGCTACTGCCCTGCAATGACCCAATCTTAAAGTTACTCATGCAAATGGTGCACGAACAAAACAGACATTGCGGGCCACAAGCACTCTTGTCATACACTAGGCATAGATATTGGCCAATCAAGGGAAAGGCAGCAGCAAGATCTATCGTAAAACATTGTGTGCGATGCGCTAAGGCCAAGCCAAGGCTGCTCAATAAAATTATGGGCAACTTACCAGCTGCGCGGGTCACACCAGCCCGACCATTCATCAACGCTGGAGTTGACTTTTGCGGACCGTTTTGGGTACATTATAAGGTGAGAGGGAAGAAGCCTCAGAAGGTTTACATCACCGTGTTTTGCTGTTTCGTTACCAATGCAGTACACTTGGAACTGCTTGGTGATCTTACCACCGAATCGTTTGTAGGAGCATTGAAGAGATTTATAAGCAGACGAGGTCAATGCCGAAACCTCTACTGCGACAACGCTACCAATTTTGTAGGGGCAAAGAATCAATTAATGGAACTATCAGAAAGTATCCATTCTGGTTCAGCTCAAGACACAATTAACAGAGAATGTACATCTCGAGGAATAACGTTTCATTTTATATCCCCAAGAGCACCACATTTCGGTGGCTTATGGGAAGCTGCGGTCAAATCCGCAAAGCATCTTCTCGTCAGAAGTGTGTCAACAGCATCGGTCACTTATGAAGAGCTTGACACGGTGATCATAGAAATTGAGGGAATTCTCAATTCGAGACTAATAAGCCCAATGTCTGAAAACCCGAATGATTTAGCAGCATTAACTTCTTATTGGGAACCCCTCAATGCTCAAGTTTACGTAAATTGCACACAAGAACGGCGTAACTTACTTACCAGGTGGAAATTGGTAACTCACCTGAAAAACGAGTTTAGGAGACGTTGGTCGCGGGAATATTTAAATAAATTACAATATCGACATAAGTGGAAAACTCAAGCAAACAATATTCAAGCCGGGGATATGGTAGTAATCAAAGACGATAACACAGCCCCACTACAGTGGCCTCTAGGCAGAGTTATATAGGTACATCAAGGAGATGACGGCCTCGTCCAAGTAGCTGACGTGAAAACATTAACTGGCAACTACAGACGGCCAATTACACGTTTAGCACCGTTAACAATAAATACTGAACTCGATACCGAAATATCTGCAGAAGATCAAGCAACTGAAGAAAACATCCATCAAGATGATAACGAATCTGAAACGCCTACGAAAAGGAGACGCGCCTCCACCATTTCAAACCTTCCCATGATGGTAATGACTCTGATGCTGCTACCACTGGTACTAGGAACAAATATCTACAATAAACAATTCGGGCCACAGCCTTGAATTTACTATGAGGGAATTCGAACAACATTTATCTCACCCACAGAATGGCAGTTTTTAATTTATTATGATTTGGAAGGGTTCTGGTCTGAACTGGCTTTATTTTCAAATGGAACCAAGGCACTTAGTCATTAGTGCAAAGAAATGCAGCGAAAGACAACATGCACAGATCTGGTAAATTTTTCACTAATTGAGACTGAATCAATCGATCTCTTCAATCTCATACCAATCCCACGGTGGACTAACAACACCCTAATAGCAATAAAGCCATGTTCTCCGCTGTTGGCAATCAATACTGCTCAAACCAAATACTTCACTATAAGCAGCTCGGAACTCGACGTGTGCACAACCCTCAAAGAAGAAATATATATATGCTTCAAGGGTCAAATTGAATACAGGCCAGGTGCAATGGCATGCGCTTGCGAATTCAATTTGTTTAGAAACAAAACGAAGTCAGACTCTACGTTGCAGCAGTTAACAGCAAATTCTGCAAGGATCCCACTGAGACTTCAGAACAAATGGATATATGCAACACCATCGTCGTCTCACGCAACTACTGTATGCAAAAGGGATATCACGCATTTAACTCTCACAGGATCAGGACTACTTGGTCTGGAGCCAGAATGCGTGCTGCAATACAATTCCACAACCATACAAGCACGACAGAGAATATCCAGCTCTATAAAAACATGCTACACCAAGTTTTGGGAAATCTCGAACGAAACACATACGAAACTTGTCAAATCCCTTCTACATGAAATGCATAAAGACGAGTACAGCTCCCAAATACAGAACTTAACAGAATTACAAACCTCATTAGCAGAACAAAAGATATTCCAGCTTCCAAACCAAATTGATGCCCAAAACTACCACCACATAACGATCGGCTACTCCACATTAATCATTACGCGTGGCATCGTTGTGTATCTAATCATTAAAAGAAGATCCAACTCCAGCTCCTCGCAACTTGCAAGCAACATCAGACTTCACAGTTCATGTTTAGACGAATTGTTGTTTTCCCCATCCTACACCTCAAGAAAAGAAAGGAATGCCAGTTCAACATATTCACCAAACTACGATTCAACACAGGCTTTGAGCTGCGCTCAACCGGGGGAGCATGTTTATAATTGTATTTATAAAGTTATTAATTTTGTGTTTGTTTGGTTGACCAACTCTTGCATTTTTGATTTGCACTCTAAGTATTTTATTACAATTTTATGTTTCGCTTATTATGCAGTTTGTTTGTGAGTAACGCTTGTTTATTTGTATGATTTAGCACGTTTACCTGTTATACATTGAATTAAATTCTAAGTATTTTATTACAATTTTATTTGTTTCGCTTGTTATGCGATTTGTTCATAAGTAACTCTTGTTTGTTTGTATGATTTAGTACGATTACCTGTTATACATTAAATTGCACTCGAAGTATTTTTTGCCTGCCTCATGTTCATGATCACACAGCCAATAAACCTCAAATATCATCAAAAAAACACGATAAATTAGATAACAACATTCCTATGTAAAACTAATAGTAAGCAATATTTTTGTATAAAACAAAGAATAATTTAAATAAAGAGAGCCTTTTGTTTTGAACATTAAGACTCTACATCAGTGTAATCCAAATCTTCATTTTCTGTGCACAATTGTGCTACAAAAACAATAACAAAAAGACACACCGACGCTTGTTCTCTTCTATTTCAGTTTGATTTCAGTCGTTAATTGAGTGTTAACGAGTGCACATGTGCGGATGCTTACTGCTTCTTTTCAGCTTTATTGTTTTTTCAGCTTTGATTTAATTTCAAAGTAAACCAGCAAACAAAATAGTATAATGGAAGACAAAAATCTTTGTTTTGTCATTAAAAATCCTTTTGGTAACATGCAATGCATTTTATGTTACCAAACATTTAAAACAAAGAAAACATTTTCTATTAAAAGGCATTTTGACCTTTTCACAAAGAAATAAATAAATTAAAAGAGGAAAAAGGAAAATGTTTTTTCTTGAGCAAAAAAACCTTTATATGCAAAAAATTAAAGAATGGGTTCTGCAAGAAGAGCAAAATGAGGAAATTTTGCAAAATAAAAGATTAAAAATGGAGATTTCAAGCCAAATAAGTTTGGAAATCGCTCAGCAAGGCAGACCATTTATGGATGGAATGCTAGCAAAAAATATTTTACAAAAAACTTTTCAAACGTTAAATTATAGAACAGATTTCATAAAGTCAAGTCTGGAAAATTCTAAATGATTTCGATTTTCCAGAGTTAAAAAGAAATGCTTTGAAATTGTTATCCCTTTTTCCTTCTACATATTGCTGCGAACAAATTTTTTCCGACTTAAAATTTATTTGTTCCAAGCAGAGAAATAAATTAAGTTCTTCAAATTTAAAACATATTTTGTTAATAAGAAATTGTTACAAAATCTTAAATTTGGAAAACTTAATTTATAATGCCTAAACACACTTAGTTTTTTAAGTTTTAATTGTAAATCAAACTCTACCAATCAAATATATGTGAAAAAAATTGCCTAATTCTGTAAAAACTGAGGCATATTGAGTGTTTAATTTTATTAACTTTTTCTAAACTTCATTTCAATTTTGCTTTTAAAAGTAAAATTCATTACATTTGTAATGCTTCGTTTTGTGTTTGCTGGGCTATATTATCTTATCCAATACAGACGCATGTCATTTATTGAGAGTTTTGGTTGACTATGCTCTACATCAATCTTCCTCTTTGGGAAACAACTCGGTTCAAGTGCCGTTTGTTGTTACACATAGCAATCAACATTTAAGCCAGTTTATGTGGTGAGATTAAAACATCCTTTTTTATTAACAAACGAGTTAAGAAACAGACATCATAGGTCTTTTTTTGCAGCTAAGTTTTTCAAGCCCATTGATCGCAGTTTCCTTTGAATCGTTCTTTCCGAGACATTCAAATTCAGCTCTTCTTTTAACTCTCGGGCAGAGCTTTCTGGTTTAATAGCAATTTTTCGCTTTATCAACCGAGCTTCATGTGCTGAAATTTTTTGCTTTCATCCTCCTCCGTACAATCACCCTTATTGTGCTTGGCGCTTTTGCGGCGAAAACTAGGCGGTTTTTGAAAATGGTACCGTGATTGGCGAAAACGCCAATGTGTACGAAACTTTTTTTTAAAGCTATTACAAAAGACGCCGTAAAAACGGTACCGTGTTTGGTGTATTCGTCTGTCAAAAGTGTATAAACCTCTCGTTAAGATATTTGATCACGACATTATTCAAATTTGTTTAAAATAATTAAATGGAAGGGAACAAAATGTAAGTAATGAAAAAAGTATAATTAATATAATTAAAACATGATTTTATTCGTACATACATACATATGTATGTATTTATGTATACAAATGTACATACATTTTAGAGTAAAAGTCACAACTAGTGGTCAATTTGCGAGGCTAGTTGAAATAATGGAACAGAAACCTTATTTGGCAAAGGGCTTCCAGAAAAGTTTACAAAAAGTAAATTTTAAGGAAAAGTGGAACACCATTTCAGATGATTTAAATTGTATTGGTCCGCCATCGCGTTCTGGGGAGGGCTGGATGAAAGTGTAGGCTGACTTTAAATTTAAATTGAAAAAAAAAAACTAGCACATAATAAAGCTGAAAGCTATGCTATAGGTGGAGGCCCGTTTAAAAAGCTATCTTTTTCAGCTATAGAAGAAGCAGCAATTAATTTATTAGATATGCGTGCTGTTATACAACATAAAGATGCATTTGGAATTAAAAGACCGAAAGCTATTTCTCCAAACCCCGAACCAAATTTAGTCGCTACCACGAGTATTGAAGAAATTGATGAGCCTTGTACTTCAACCCCGCTTAATAAAAATAGAAAAACAAAGAATAAAGAAAAAGTAACGCTTTTAGCAGAACAAGTTAAACTGCAAGAAGAGTTGTGCTTAGAACTGAAACAGAAACTGTCGGAAATTGAACGTTACAACAGAAAAATATTTAAAGCTAAGGAAGAGAAATTAAATTTATATAAAGAGGAACTCAAAAAGAAAGATCAACATAGAAAAGCCCTTTTAGAAATTCGTAAAAGCGAACTCGAACTTAAAAAAAAAAAAATCGAACTCGATGAGTTAAAAAGTGGAATGATGTAATTTTATTTTAAAACGATTTAATTTAATTTTTTCTTGAATTATGTACATGTAGAATATATCCATTTCGTTTATTTGAATTATTTTTAATTTTGTGTTTAAAAAATTTAGGAAAGTAAACTTTTTTTTTCAAAAAGAAAAGAAAAAAAGAAAGATCAACATAGAAAAGCCCTTTTAGAAATTCGTAAAAGCGAACTCGATGAGTTAAAAAGTGGAATGATGTAATTTTATTTTAAAACGATTTAATTTTATTTTTTCTTGAATTATGTACATGTAGAATATATCCATTTCGTTTATTTGAATTATTTTTAATTTTGTGTTTAAAAAATTTAGGAAAGTAAACTTTTTTTTTTTTAATAAAAAAAATAAAAAATAAAAAACTGAATTAAAACAAATTAAACAATAAAATATTTTATTTATTATTTTTAACTAACTTTTTTGTAAGGAGTTTAAATATATTCGCTTGTTGTCTTAACTCCTTCTTTATGGCATTTATTTCCTGTATGCTGATTGTCTCATCATCGTCAGAGGATGAATAAAAAGCTACGCTCAACATTTTCACACAAATTAATAATAAACAATTATGGCACGGAGAAGTTTTATATTTTGAAATTTTCTTTTGTTATTTATGAATGTTTTGACAGATATTTAACCGGGTGTTTCATAATAATTCTATTTATAACAATCTTTTACAATATAATTCATTTACAAAATTTTGCTTGTCGAAAATAGGTCTGAATGTTTACTTTCTGGGAAAGTTCGGTAAAATGAGAGTAAGCTATAATTACTCTCAATAAGACAGCAAAATGTACAAAAGTAAGAAAACGAAAAAAACCATGATCTAAATATATAAGGTCTGCTTGACAGTTCAAATTATTTTTACTGTGACGTCACCGTCGAGATTTGTTTTTAATATGTATGGGGTTTGTTTTTTTTTTTTAAATATTTTGCAATTTTAAAGGTAAAATAAATAAAACAAATTAAATTGTTATGTTATAGTCTTTTTTAATTTGCTTTTTTTCTTGTATTAATATTTTGTTTAAATTTCTTATTCTAAAATATAAACGACTTTTAAAAAATAACGATTTTACATTTTCAGGCACATCTATGTTATCACATTTAATGTTATGGTATTTTAAATAATTATTTCGAAGACTTAAAGTATGATTATTAATTTCCTTAAATATATTTTCTAATTTTAATATGTTTCCCATAATTTCTTGGCAGGGTTTATAGAGCCCTCTGTTTGAACTGCAACTGACTTATTTGGATTTTCATTTTCAATATTTTCAATATTTTCAATACTTTCTTCTTGTAATTTCTGCAGACTATAAATAATTGTAAATATTATTTCATTAAAAAAAGTGGATTTTAAAAAAATTGTATTTACTTTAAATCAAATTCACCAATTCATTCCTTTACAATTTGTTTGTTTGCTCTTTTTACGTATCGTTTCGATCTTTCGACTGGTAAAATGCTGTTTACATGGATATTTAAAGATGGGACAGCCTTCGCATCTAACAATCTTTTTCTTATTGGCGTGTTCAATAATATATCCTTTAAACGCCAATCATTATTCGTAAAATGTCTAGAACAAATTGTTCCAGATTTCCAGTTAACATTTTTTTTACCGCATGCATTGATCCACACTTTCTTTATTTCTGGATCTTTTGGAAACGTAAAATATTTTAGATTTTTATCATCCTGCTTCGAGCTTTTACAATCTTTTACCACACAGTATTTCATTGTCCAAATAAATTTTATGACTCTACACAAATTGTTTATTAAAAACTCTTTTTTTTTTGCTCTAACTCAGTTCACATTTATTTTTAATTAATTGTCAATAAAATAATCCTTTAATTTTCTTAATAAATATGTAATAATAATAATTTTAATCACTAGCTTTTAAATTTCCATTTAACCACAACAAAACATTTCCCGACGATGACGTCAAATTAAAAAAAAATGGCAGCTGTCATTCATTATCAAGCAGGCATTATATATTTAGATCATGGAAAAAAACCATAAAATTTACCAGAAAAAAAGAAATGTCAATTTTTTACAGCTCTGTTTATATCGGAGATGATATTTGACAATTTTAAAACTGTACTTTTTTGACCCCAAATGTACTAAAAACATAAAAGTTGTGTTAAGTATTACTATTATTAACTATTAGTAACAGAAAGATAAAATAAAATGAGTTCTTGAATATTGAGAATTTGTTTCGAAATCAATCAAATTAAAGTAATACTGAAGGAGTTCCTATTACTCGAGAGACCACCGCGTTGCGAGACAACCAACGTGTTGTTGAATAGTTAAAAATTAATGCAGTTCATTACAAAAGTATTCTTGAATTTTCGCAACTTCATCCATTTTACAGAAATGATAATTTTACTCGTTTATAAACTTATAATTCGGACTATAGTTTTTGAAGTTCCGTACTGATTGCTTGTTCTTCACGCCCAAACTAGCCCGAAGAAAAAGTACGGGCATTCTCGTGCGAGAAGAACAAGAGCATTACTCTCTCATTTACTCAATTTTGCGTAAGAAAACGCTTTTGGTAAGATTGGGCGCCCGCGGGACTTACGAGTCCGAGCGTTTTTCAAAATAAAAAAAATAGAAATATTTTATTTCTTCTTTATTTAATGAACTCTTCACTAGAACTAACTTTCTTAATTCTATTTACAATATTTATAACTTATCTTTTACTTTATAATTCAGCTGACGTTTGGTGAAATGGTTTTGCAAAGAAATATTAAATTTAAATTAAATGCGGAAATGCTGAGTACTTAGATTGTGAAATGGTATATTTTATTGAACTATGAAAGTAGAGCATTGAATTTGGTAATTAATTATTATTGCTTACTACGGGAATTGAGTTTGTTGAACCAATGAAAATATTACTGTTCCCAATTAACTGGTAGGGAATGTGTTGGGCTTTTGGAATGGGTGGTTGACATAACTCCTCCCCCGTTTAACTGAAAACTCTCCTGAGTTTTTATAGTTACGTTTATTTTGTGATTTTTTATTTTTTTGTATATAAAAAATATAATTACTACACTTAGTGCCAATAGGCTTAATATCAACGCTAGGCCATTAAAAGCGTAGTTGAGTTTTTTATGAAATCTGATTTCTTTGATCTTCTGAATATTTTCGATCTGATTAAGCACTATTTCGTCAAACGTTAGTTGAGATGTAACATTATTTAAATTAAAGTTATTGTTTATTAAAAAATGTTGTTCAAACTTATCATAAAAATTACAATACATATCTCCATTTATTTCTAATTTACAATCATTAAATGTTATCAGTTGATTTCCTTTTAAATTGAGTTGTCTATTATTGCAACTACTATTAAATATGGAATTTATGTGATTTTTTATAATTATTAAGCCTGGTTTTATTTCTATAGTTTCTATTTGTTTGTTCTTTCTTTTTAAGCAATTGTTCGTAAAAATACATAGTTTAGACTGTTTTAATTTGCTTCTTTTTAATTCCTTATTAAAATCATACTTTGTGTTGTTTATCTTTAAAATTTCTCTGTTTTCGAAGACTAGTTCTTCTTGATTTTCATTAGGTATAGATATCTTTAGATATTTGAATTGCAAAAATTATTTTATTTTCTTTATATTGGGCTGCACTTACTTTAGTATTTTGTGTTTTGTAAAGATCGATATTGTAACGAATTATTTCTTCACTTGTTAATACATTATTATTCATAGTGTTTGTTTTTGCAGCAACAAGATTATTTTGTATGTGTTCCACATTATCTAGCAAAATTCTAATTTTCAGCAATATATCCAGATATATGAGCTTATTTTCTAATTCTTCGTTATTCCTAGATATTCGATTCAATCTTGAGTTAATTTGTGCCCTATCGCTTTCTATTGCGTTCTTTAGTTTCGAAATTGTGCTATTAAATATTTTGTTTATTCGGATACTTCCGTTAAGGTCTTCTATTATTGCATGATTGTTTTCCTCAATTGTACATAGATGTCGTTCTATTTCTGTCCTGTCCGAGTCGTCCATTGTGCCGTATAACCATTTCATTCCTGTTCCTACGAAATTTATTAGTCCTCTTGGATGTCTAGTGGGGGTAATTGTTCTCAATTTTGAATTTACTTTTGTTAGTTCATTATCTAAAAGGTGTTTGTCGTTGATATTTGATATCATCTTTATGTTTTCTCCTAGTCCTTCTATAACGTACTGGATTTCCCCGTGGCCAATGATGTGCAAAATAGTATTGTAACTGTATGTGATGTCCACGTCTTCCAATGCAATTTCAGCGAACCCGTTGGTGCTACTGATATTTTCGATAATTAGGGTGGTGTTGCTCACAGTAAAAAGCATCGTTATCATTATCATTAACAGCGTCATATGTACCTGAAAATTTATTAGTTCTTTTTATATTTGTTGGGTGGATACGTTCTAGTTTCATTTTTTTGTATCTAGGTTCCTGCTTATGTTTAAGAGCTTTGTAATTTCTTACGTACCCTTCCTGATTCGTATTTTGGTATTCTTCCTTGTTAAGGTTCAACTTTGTGATTTGTTTCTCCTTCGTGGTTTTTAATAAATTATAGATTTTGTTTCTCTCAACTTTCCCGTTGGCTATATCTATTGGTTTTGCCCTAGTTACGGAATGAACAGATTTGTTGTACCATTCAGTACATTTGTATAATTTTTCCTGGACTGATAAACCTGAATTTTCGATTTCTAACGTTCTAAATCTCTCTCCTAAGGTGTTATGAAATCTTTCAATATCCGCATTTCCCGTATGAGAATTCGGTTTTGTAAAATGGATTTCTACTTCTTCTTGCCTAAGAAAATCTTTAACATTGGTTGAGTTGAACTCGTTGTCGGCAATTATGAGTTTTGGTTTTGCGGTTAAAGAGAAATATAAACGAAGTTTTTCTATAAGTGTTATACTATTCCTGTCCTCTAGGTAAATAGCAGTAGTGTTTTTTAATAACATAAGTGTCTATGTGTATTATCTCATTCGTGTCTTTGGGTGTTTCTGTTATGTAGTACTTTGGTTTATATGGTTTCCTATCGTATTTACTTCTGCAACACACATCGCAGTTATTTATATACTTTTGGATGACACTCATCTCTAAGATCTCTGATGTATATGGCATTTTTTAAACCTTGGTAATTTTCGTTTATTCCAGCATGACCTGTTTCTTGTTTGTGGTATTTTTGAATATACCTAAGGGCTTCCTCCTCATTTCTCATGTCTTTAGCATGATATGAGCATCTATAGAATTTTACACCTGTGTTAAATAGTTCTATTAGTTTCTGTTGCACTATGTTATAGTCGGAATGTGAAATGCCTGAATATATTCCTACTCTTCCTGTTTTTATAAATCTCCTAAAAATGTCTGACATGAATCCACTTCTAATATCGTCCAAGCTTACAAAAATTTTCCGTTTATTATCAAATACTCTAATTTCTTCCGTCTTACTTTCAGTCAAAATTATTTGGGTATAGAAGCGGTTAACGATGGAGTCTAATATAGGAAAGTGATCATTCCCTTCTTCCTGTTGAGAATGAACAGTAGCGGCTGTACTTAAGTTATCCATGTGAATGTCTTCATCTATTGCACAAATTTCTCCTGTGTCTGCATTGATTCTGCTAAGAAAGTCGGCTAAAGTATTTTCCCTGCCTTCGATATACCCTATGTTAATGTCGTATTCTCCAAGTTTAAGTAACCAACGTTGAAGTCTCGGATTTATATCTTTTCCCTTATGTTTAGTTTGTAGCCATTTTAGTGGTTGGTGATCTGTCATGAGATCAAAGTTTCTTCCGTATACGTATGGCCTAAAATAATTTACTCCCCAAACGATGGCCAACAGCTCCTTTTCTGTTGTGGAGTATTTTCTTTCGTGTTCATTTAGAGTTCTACTTGCGTAGCTGATTGGATGGTTGTCCTGTGTTAATACCGCTCCAATGGCGAATTCACTAGCGTCTGTTGCTAATTTAAATTTTTGTTTAAAATCAGGGTATTTAAGAATGGGTGTGTCAACTAGTAATCTCTTGAGTTTGTAAAATGCGTCTGCATATTGAGGATCATTTTAATTTATTTTAGTATCCTTTTTTAAATACTTTGTTAATCCATGAGCAATTTTGGCGTAGTCTTTTATAAACTTCCTATAATAACCGATTATCCCTAAGAATGATTTTATTTGCTTCTGAGTTTCGGGAAGTTTTAGACTCTGAATGGTTTCAATCTTATTCGGGTTAGGCTTGATACCTTTAGTAGTAAGAATGTGTCCTAGGTATTCGGTGGATTTCGCAAAAAACCTGCACTTGTCGACATGAATCTTAAGATTATGTTTTCTAAGGGCATTAAAGATTGTTTGTATACTTTCCTTATGCTCTTGTACCGTACTGCTAAAAACCAAAATATCATCGAGATATACCACACATATTTTGTTGATGTATTCTCTTAATACCGAATTTATTAATCTTTGAAATGTAGCAGGGGCATTCTTTAACCCGAAAGGCATACGGACGAATTCATAGTGTCCTAGTGGGGTAGAAAATGCCGTCTATTTCCTGTCTTCCTCTTTAATGAGGATCTGGTGAAACCCTTTAGCCAGATCGAGTGTAGTAAAATACTGTGCTTGACCAAGTTTTTCCAGAATAGTACCAATGTTTGGTATTGGGAATTTGTCACTAATAGTAATTTCATTTAAGGCCCTGTAATCGATCACGATTCTCCATTTCTTCCTTCCCGAATTGTCCGACTTCTTGGGTACAATCCATAAGGGAGAATTATATGGAGATACGCTTTCCCTTATTATTCCCTGTTCTATCATTTCTCGCATTTGTTTATTGATTTCCTCCTCGTGTATTTGAGGATACCTGTATATTTTAGAATATATAGCTTTGCTGCTTGTTGTTGTGATCTCATGTTGTATTTCATGAGTATGAGTGAGTAAATTACCTTCTTGAAAAAATAAGTCTGAATTCCTGGAAATAAGTTCTGTTAAAAATGTCTCCTCTTCTTTATTCATGTCTTCATGTTTCAGTTTACCTAAGATATATTCTGATTGTGTTTCTAGAGTTTGTATCTCTTCCGAATTGTATGGACAAGAGTCTATAAATTTTATTTTATTACCGTTAATATGTAGGGAGTCCTCTTCTAAGTTTATTATTGCCGAAAAGGCTTTTAATATATTTTGTCTTATTAAGCCATCAAAATTCTTGCCATCAAAGTTGGTTAGTCTCCAACACATAAGATTATCTTCTTTAAATTCTTCAGGAAGAGGTGTAATAACTTCTTCGTCTATACAGAAATTTCCGTTTATTGTATGAAAATATATTGGTTTCTTTAATTTTGTTCTTTTAAATTGAGGTAATAAGTTTTTGTTCAGCAATGAAGTTGTTGATCCTGTATCGAGTAAAAATTTGAGGGTTGTATTTCCTATTCTTAAGTTAACTATCGGTAAACGAATTTTCGGGCTTGATACTGAAAATTTCCTTCACTTGTATTATTGTTTTCAACATGGTCTACTTCCATTGGAGTAGGCCCATTGTTGTTATGACTAAAAGTTCTGCCTAAATGTTGGCTACGTCTGGATTGTTGGGAATTATTTGCATTAAAAAAGTTTTGGCGAAACTGAGTAGAATTATTATTTTGATGGACTGGAGGATGACTGTTATTGTATGGATTTTGAAATGGTTGTCCTTGAAAAGTCTGTCTGTGTTGAAATATCCTGTTCTGTCCATTTTCACTGTAATTTCCCTGCTGTTGGTTTTGTTGACGTGTATTAGTGTTTTTTTGAAATCTATTGTTATATTGTCTTAGTATTCCAGTCTCTTCTAAAGCGTAATAAGCTTCCCTAAGAGTAGATATATTTCTACTATAAATTATGCTAGATAAATTTGGATGTATTCCATTCAAAAATGTTTTAAGTATAATTGATTCATTAGTAGGAGGCGAAAACTCCTGGGGTTTATTTATATCAAATTCGTACTTAGTGTTTAACTTATCTAATATATTTCTAAGGTTCTTAAAATAATCGCTTACATTAGTATTCTTCATGTTGATTGCTTGATGATAGAGAGAGTGATATCCTTTGATTCCGAAATTCTTTACTAGTTCTTCCTTTATTCGGGTCCATGTTGCTTCTGCTCCTAAAGTTCTCACTACTTGTAGGGCTGGTCCTTGGATTTTATTTTTTACGTATCTTTCAAACACAAACCGTTGTAGGATGGCATTCTCCTGGAACAGCGGCACTATTAACTCCACTTCTCTGATGAATGATGATAGGCTGTACTCTTTGGTACCATGAAATTCTTTAATACGAGCTGCTTCCTTTATCAGGTCAACCCAGATAGTACGGCGGGCTGGATGTTGTTATCTTCTGGTGACATTTTTTTTCCTTTTATCGTCAGATCTTCTTTGACTAGTTTATTCTAGTGTTTTTCCTTTCACTGTCACTCCTTAAGGATATATTGTCTTTAGACACAATTTTAGTTTGAAAGGTTTTATTTAAAAAGTTTTTTTTTCCACTATAGCTCTTTTGTGCTATATTGTCTTTAGACGTTGAAAACTTGCACAAATGCTTGGTAAAGTCTTTAGACTTATTGTTCACGTTATAAAAAAAAATATATTTTCTTTCACGATTATTTCAATGAAATCTTTAGATTTTTCAATGTCACTGTTCGCTTTTTCACAAGGATATTATATTATTATATTTTTTTTTTTTCGATTAACGGTTGAATGATGTTCTTCGGGATATTCAATATTTTCCGTTAAAAAGGATATTTTACCGACTGCGCCACTTACGAGTCCGAGCGTTTTTCAAAATAAAAAAATAGAAATATTTTATTTCTTCTTTATTTAATGAACTCTTCACTAGAACTAACTTTCTTAATTCTATTTACAATATTTATAACTTATCTTTTACTTTATAATTCAGCTGACGTTTGGTGAAATGGTTTTGCAAAGAAATATTAAATTTAAATTAAATGCGGAAATACTGACTACTTAGATTGTGAAATGGTATAGTTTATTGAACTATGAAAGTAGAGCATTGAATTTGGTAATTAATTATTATTGCTTACTATGGGAATTGAGTTTGTTGAACCAATGAAAATATTACTGTTCCCAATTAACTGGTAGGGAATGTGTTGGGCTTTTGGAATGGGTGGTTGACATAACTCGGGCGCCCAATTTTGAGTAAACGAACGGACCTAATATTACACGGTACCATAAGATTGTAAATTCGACAGCAACTACGACAGTTCTCGTTTCTACTACGCCAAACACAATAAGGGGCAATGTTTTACACGTTTTGGTTACTTTATATTTTTCAAATATTTTTCGGGCTCCGCTGATAGATATTTTGTACCTTTTTGCAATAGCAGAATAGGTTTCACCATTTTCTCTATATGCGACAATCAAGCTTCTAATTTCTTCACTTTTTCGCATTTTTGCACAGTAATCCTAACACTTAATTAAAATAAAATAAATTCTAAATGCACTGATTAAAGGGACAAACAAATTTTTACCGTATTTTGAATTTAATGGCACAAAATTAAAGAATTAACAAAAATTTTACTTTCATTTGTCGTACTGAGATATCAACTATCAACTAAACATGAAACGCAAATTTAAATGCAATTATGTGTTTTTAAAGAAAAATAACGATAATCGTTGTTTCTTTGGTTTTATTATTTATTTCAGATTCATTGCTGTATTCTTTTTGCAATAATTCGGGTGCAAAATAGAATCAAACACATTTTTATTTTATATTACACAAATTTATACTTTCAATTGTCGCCTAGTGTATGTATTCAACATGATCATTAAATTTCAAAATTTTGTCTATAATGAAACCAAAATATTTAATACCGTTTACTTTTCCGATTGTGATATTATTAATTTCAAGTGTTCTATTGGATTTCATATTTATTTCCATTAATTTCTTCTTCCTCCGCAGAACGTATCCCACGTACTGTGCCACAGCGTCCCAATTGTCTTCACAATCGAGCATCCTCCCTATCACGGTGGCAGGAGCGAACCCGCCAACCCGCTGCGCCATTGCACCTCTCTCAGCATGCCACCTGGTGCAGTCGAAGAAAGTGTGTTCTGCATCATCATCCGTAATACTACAGTAAATGCAGTCGGGACCATCTGCCCTGCCCATCCGGTACAGGTACTTTAGAAAGTATCCGTGGCCCGAGAGGAATTGTGTCAGGAAGTAGTTAACTTCCCCAAATTTCCTCCGAATCCATACTTCCACGCAGGGAATGAGCCTTGCCGTCCACCTGCCGACCGTGTCCGCGGTCCACCTGTCCTGCCATCGCCGGACAGTTTGGGGTCTCAGACCAATAGCACCAACACCAGGGTCCTCCCCCCTCGAGTTCCAAGCCTCCCACCGCTCGCGCGCCAAGAGGTCTATGGGTATTTCCCCACATATCACCAGGACCGCAGCGCCCGAGACCGTGCGGTAAGCCGAAGCAACCCTAAGGGCCGCCGTCCGCTGTACCGCCTCGAGTACCCTGCGTTTGGTTCTCTCACCCAGTACATTTCCCCAAATCTCGCTCCCATGCAGCAAGATCGACTTCGTGACCGCCATAATCAGCCTCCTCTTGCTCTGTGTCGGGCCTCCGACATTCGCCATGAGTCTGCTCAGCATGCCAGTCATCTTCGCCGCCTTAGTCGCCACATGTCGTATTTGGGCCCAGTAAGTCAGCCTACAGTCGAGTCTGACGCCCAAATACCTTATGGCACTCTGGGTAACCAGAGACACATCCCCTATCTGCATGCCGACATCGAGTGGTATGTGTGCCCGCGTCATCAACATCACCTCGGTCTTCTCCCCGGCCAATTCCAAGCCGTGGTCCTCAAGCCACATCCGGGTCCTAATCATGACCCGGTTCAGCTTCCCCCTGGCGTCATCCATATCCCGCGCCAAGATCACCGCCGCTATATCATCCGCGTATCCCACGAGCTGAGCATCCTCGGGCATTTCCACCCCAAAGATCCCATCGTAGGTCAGATTCCATAGGTCCGGGCCCAGCACAGATCCCTGGGCCGCGCCGGACGTGATCGTCCTGCTCCTCCGCCCCGTCGGCGTATCGTACAACAGTACCCGATCGTCCAGATAACTACGGAGAATTCTATACAAGTATCTGGGAATACGAAACCTCCCCCGTAGCGCCTCTAGAACATCAGCCCATCGTAGGCTGTTGAAGGCATTCCGAACGTCGAGTGTTGCCAGGACAACTATGCGCTTCGGATAATAGCGCCTCTCGCTCTGAGCGCGCTCGAAGCACTCAACCACATCAGCAATCGCCCCGAGCGTTGACCTGCCAGGTCTAAAGCCATGCTGTCTATCCGACAGCCCCCCAGCCATCCTCACGGCCTCCGCCAGCCTTCTTTGCAGTAGCTTCTCCAGCAGCTTGCCGGCACCATCCAACATACAAAGTGGCCGATAAGCCGATGGCTGGGTCGGATCGCCCCTGCCCTTGCTAACAAGCACGAGCCGCTGTGTTTTCCAGCGTCTTGGGAAGACGCCCTGGACTAAACAAGCATCATATACCGGAAGCAATGCTTCCGGCCTGCTCTCAGCCAGGATCTTGAGCACCTCCGACGGTACCCCATCCGGGCCAGGGGCTTTCTCCGTCCTAAGAGCCCCGGCGGCGATCCTCAGTTCCTCCCCGGTAAAGGGCGGTGGAACCTCATCATCGTAGGGCCCACGTTCGCCAACCAGCGGAGGGTGTGTGGGGAACAGGCCCCCCACAATCGTTTCGATCCGCGCGCCGTCCAATTGCACCCCAGTGCGGCTCGCGCCCAATTTTCCCGCCACGATCCTATAGCCGAGTCCCCATGGATCACGGTTCAGGTCGCTCCGAAGTTCCTCCCATTTCGCCCTCTTGCTGGCCATAATCGCGCGACGCAACGCCCCGCGGGACCGCTTGTACTCTTGGGCCTCCAGTAGAGCCTCGCCGGCCCGCCTAGCCCTAGTATAGACCCTCCTATTGCGGAGGCAGTCACGCCTGAGTCCAGCAATCTCTGGGGTCCACCAGTACACAGGTCGCCTCCCCGCCCTTCGCGACGATCGGGGCATCGATGCGTCGCATCCACGGACAATGCGCCGCATCATAGCACCCGCCAGGGAGTCAGCGTCCCCCCCACCGTCCAAAACCGTAGTACCGTCGAAACCGGCAAAGAACGACCCGCGGTCTAACCTCGCGACGTTCCATCCACGCGCGCCTCTCCCACCGTGCGACCGCGCGACGCCCGCCTCCAATACTACCCCAAATTCAATATACTGGTGATCACTCCCAGTATATTCCTCGAGTACCCTCCATCCTTCGATCATCCCAGACAGATTCTCGGATACCAAAGTGATGTCAGGAGTGGTGAACTCGCACCCCGGCCGCCTGAAGGTAGTCGCACCGCCAGCGTTCATGACTACCAGGCCCAACCTGGCCGCCATATCCAGGACGCACCTCCCCCTCGTGCTCGTCACCGGAGCACCCCACTCCACAGCCCTGGCATTGAAATCACCGGCCACCACAAAGGGTCCGGCCATACCAGCCAGAGCGTCCTCGATAGCGGCCATCTTCGCCCTAAATCGCGCCACGTTATCGCTAGGAGTGAGGTAACAGCTCACCAGCACAAAACCGCCGATCCGAGCCCACGCATAGCCGCACCCGATCCCGTACCGCGCAACCGCGAGTTCACCGCCGCCAGGTAGCCAGAGTGCCGCCGTACCCGTTTCGTCCCCGAGCCAGAACCCCCGGTGCATCGGACCGTATTGTTCGCTGATAACAACCACGTCCGCGCCCCTCTCGGCAACCATCTGCCATAGCAGAGCATCCGCCGTCCTGCTCCTGTGCATATTCGCCTGGAGCACCCTCATCTGCGGGATAGCGGGCAGCCCTTCGAGCCCGGCAGGTGATCAGTCCTACCGCGCCCCGCCCCCGAGCACAGAACGCACTTGGGGACCGCTGTGCAGTCCCTCATCTTATGTCCTGCTCCTCCGCACCTTATGCACAGTTGCCTCCTGTCTGTCCCAGTACACCTTGCCTGGGTGTGTCCCGCTCCAAAGCATCGATAACACCTACCGACACTCTCGGACATCCGCATCGCAGCCCTGATCCAACCGACACGCACGTAGCCAATATCGATCAGTTTCGCGGTGCCCTCCGCCGACAAAGTAACGTACGCCCGAACCTGTTCGCGCACGTCCGGTGCCGTCACCCTCACGCGTAGCTGCTCTTCGCGCCCGGCGAGCAGTCCACGGACCGCCATCTCTACCTGCTCCACGACCGTCAAGGAGTCAAGACCCCGCATCTCCACGGTCGCGCTCGGTCTTAATTCCGCGACCGACGCTGTCTCGCGGACAGCGTCCCTCAGACGCCGTACAAACTCCGGGTCAATCCTGTCGCCCCTCCCCAGTTCCAACAGGATGTCACCGGCCCCCGTCCTTCTGACGGACCGTACCCCCTTCGCGTCGCCCGTCACGCTGCCACGCAGATCCTTCAGCACACCCGCATAGGTGTGCCCCACCGCGGGCTTTATGAGCACCGCCTCAGGCTTCGCGCGCCTAGGTCGTAACCGACGGCCCGTGGGCGGTGCCCTCCCATCATCTACCGCCGGGGTCCCCAAACCCCGTCTCTTCCTCCTTCTCCCCGAGGTGACTGTCCTCCAATCGCCATCCCCGGTCGCAGGAGTTGCCCCGAGGGTCCCATCCGGCCCCTCCGCCCTGGCCCTCTTAGATCCGCCAGTGGCAGCCGGGCTGGCAGCCGCCCGCTTGGCAGGTGCAGCCCGTTTCGCAGGGGCAGGGGCAGCCGGACAGCCAGCAGCCCGCTCATCGGCGGCACCCGGGCCCCTAGGCCGTGTGTGTTTCTCCATAAGGATCGTACTCTGACTTTACCCTATGGGCTCACACCTGATCCAAGTGTTCTATTGGATTTCATATTTATTTCCATTAATTTAGTCTTGGCTTCATTTCATTTAAGTTTATTCTTATTTAACCATTCATTAATTTTTTTTTATACATTTTTTAATGTTCTCATAACATTCTTCTTCGGTCTCAGCTTCCGTTAATATTAGTGTATCATCACCATACATTATTATTTTACATTTGTCCAGTATTATTTTAATATCATTTATGTATACAATAAATAAGAGGACTCCTAAAATTCACCCTTGTGGTACACCATAATCATTTATTATTGCATTTGATTTTGCATTGTATTGTTTTCTATTTGTCAGATACGACTTACAACAAATTTAATTCATTACTTTGAAACCCTATTTAAAAAGTTTCAGTATTAATACATATATCCCGGTATATTATCTCAAAAGCTCGTTTAAAATCGAGAAAAGCAATTAACATCTTGTTATTGTTTAATTAACTTCATTCTGTTTATTAAATAGTTCACTGTTGTTTTGCACGAATGTTTTTTTCTGAATCCTGACTGATGTTTAGATAGCGGATAATTATTTTCAAAATATTGCTCCAGATGATTTTTCACGAACTTCTCTATAACTTTTTCACATATTTTCAAACCATTTATTGGACGAAATTCTTCGCGTTTTTGTGTATTCTTAATCTTTTCAACTGGCGTAATCATGGATTCTTTCCAATTTGTAGCAAAAACGTCCGTGTTCAATGAATTATTAAGTATGTTGTATAAAATATTGCCAGTTATTTCCAATGTATTCAAGATGGTGATTTTTGTATTTTCTTGTAGTCAGGTTTGTTGTTCAGATTTTTTAATATGTTTCTTAGTTTTAGCATAGATATTGCACGAAACTTAAATGTAGAACTTATGACAGGTATATGGTTTCCATATTGCACTTGTGCAATTGAGTCTCTTATTTCCTTAACACTATCGACAAAATAAGTATTAAATTTTTCAGCTATTTCTAAGTTTTTCTTATACTCTACTTGATTAAATATCACAGATCCTATCACATTTCTTGGTTTTTTTATCACAGCCCACATTTGTTTCTGATTCTTTGAGAATGAAATTTTATTACTTATGTATATATTTTTGATTTTCATTGTCAATTTTACTTTTGTATTTTTTTCTAATTGATCTATAATTTGTCCACGCTGCATTTGTGTTCTCAATCAGTGCTCTTTGGTATGATCTCACCTTCTGTATTTTCAAGTTTCTAAAGTCATTATTGTACCACTTCCCAGTGAACTTTTTGCTACATACATCTTCGATTTGAGACCAATGACAATGTAAGCAAGACCCATCCAATGTCTGTATACAATTTCTATTTATATTTACACAGCGATGGCCTAGGCTGTAGGATTTATCCAACACAATATACATTGTAAGTGAAGGTTGGATGAGTCCAACACAATATACATTGTAAGCGAATGTTGGATGGGTCCAACTATTATGGTGAATTCGGAGTGCAATAAGATGTATCTGAATGATATTGATCTTGAAATGAATTTTAACTATTGCATAATTAAATTAGGAACTTGATTTTTTTTCAATATTTTAATTTTTTATTGTTATATATATTATTAATATATATTAAATTAATTGTTATAATATGAGAAATAAAAAATAATTAATTAATTATAAAAGTTAAAGAAAATAATTGATAAAGTAATACATATGTATAAGTGTGAAATTTTGACAAAACACTTTAATTCACTTTTAAAAACACTTATGAACTTAATACAAACTTTACTTTGGAATAATAATAAAAATGAAAAAGAAAGAATAACGGAAAAATTACTTCAGAAAAAAGAACAAAATTCATAATTAAAACGAAATGACAATATGATACATTACAAAGCCATCCAAATCAGATGGTAATGCGATGCAAAGTTTTTATTTGTGTTTGTTTTGATCTTCATTTCTAATAAACTTTACAATTGGATGGGAAAAAGACAAATCCGAATCAGATGCGAGTTGTAAGGGCTTAACTATTTTCGTTTTATTTTCCCTATTGACATAATTTTATACAATCGGATGGCTTTCAATTTGTAATGAGTAACCGGACTGCTGGGTTATTATTACCATTCTCTTATTTGTTTTCCTATCGTGAATTTTGTTATTGTTTCTTGCATACATTCTTCAAAATTTTCAACAGCCTCATTAACGTTCAACGTATCGTTATATATTAATATTGCACTTGATTCAATTCTAAAATTGATTCTATTGTATTTAAAAATTTCTATTTGTTTAGTTTCCTCTCCTAAATTATTGTGTTCACTATTGATGAATATGTATATCGCTTCATGATCTGATATTTTATTGTTTATATTCGTTTTTGCTGTTACCAATGTTTAATCTTATATTTTCTTTATGGCAGTTCAGACGTACTTTAGAAACTTCCTTTGTGCAATCCTTGCTCTTATGGTTGCCGTGACATTTAAAACATATTGCTTCATTTCGACATTCTGCTGCCTTATGATTATAACCTTTAGAGTTAAAGCATTGGGTTATATGAGTACCATCAAAAACTCTACATTTCTCCCATCCAACATTAATTTTTTCTAGCGCCATTATTTTTGGATAAGTTTCATGATCAATTTTAATTTTAGCGTTGTATACCTTTTGTTTTCAAAATATTTTTATAAATTCAATTTTACTTTCTTTCATTACATCATTCTAGTTTTTCAATTTTCTTAATAATTCCTCTTCATCATGTTTAAAATTCGTATCTGATATTATTATGTACATCTCTGCCTGTTTTAGGACTTTCACCTTATAGTTCTGACATTTCCTTTTCTATTGCATTTCTTATTTTTGCTCTTTCATCCAAACTTTCACTTTGTATTATAACTAATGTCCCATTATGTCTATTTTCCACTTCATAATTTTGATATGAATATGGTATATTTTTGTTGTTTTTGCTGATTTTTTCGCATATACATACATACATATGTATCTTTACTTTTATTCTCAACTTCACTGACATTACCATATAAATTTGTAACCTCTTTTTAACCACATTTTTTTCAAATGTCTTTTGAATATGTCTATTTTTTCAGCCTTGCATCGTATCTCTTTTCTATCGCCCCTAACAATGCCTTTATTTCATTTTCATTCCGCGTAATCATCAAATTCGAATTCAATCTTATAGTCTATTAATGTCTGTTTATTTTTGTTCACAACATTCTGTATCTCCTTAAGCATCATGTCGATATTATGAATGTATTGCATGCAGTCGTCGCAGATACATCTTACGAACTTGTAATCATCAAAAATTTTGGCGCAGTATTGGTCAATTCACGATCATTTTTTGGGAAAATAATAGTCTTCTTCGCACACACCACTGCAACGTAAACCACTTTCGCCTCTAATTGCTGATCTGCATTTACTGCATTCAGCCATTTCAATGTTTAAGCTCACAATATTATTGTTTTCACTTGTCTTTAATTTATGTTAATCATAAACTGAATTTTCAATGAAATTTTAATTATATATTTTTAAATTTGTTCAGATTCACAAAAAATTGGTTGTTGTTTTCTCCAGAGTATGCCAAAATTGTTGAAAACAAACATTATAAACGGTATGAGAATCCAAAGAAATCTTGCATCAATGCCATCAACTCCTATAGCATTGGACTTTGGCGATGACTACGAATCCAAAAACAGACCTGGGTTCAACCCGTTTCAGACTAAAATTTTAAAATAAAAATAAATATCTCGCATTTTTCTGATGTGTATTAGCAAAGACTATAAATATATAAAGATATTGCACGTAGAACATTGAATAAAAACAAAAATTGTTTGCGTTTATAGATGCTGTGGGGGGAAGTAGCAAGAGAAAAGAACACAAAAATTTTAGGCATACATACATATGTACGTACATAAGTATGTATGTAGTAATAAGCATTAGTTTGTCAAGTTTATTTTGTTGTTGTTTTTGAAACATTTTTGTTTTTTTTAACTACTAGAAATTTTTTTTCCACAGAAATTATGGTTTTTTTTTGTTGTTTACACATATAAATAATGCTTATTGAGAAATGTGTTTGTGTGTGTTATATTTCTTGTCCAAAGCACATTCAATAACAATATTAACAACTAAAAGCAGTTTCTTGTTTTCATATAAATCATGTGCAAATAAACAGTGCAAAGCCAATGCGACCGATTTCTATGGATGTAGGGTAAAATTACATTTTTTGTTATTGTACTATTGCATTTATGTTTATTCGCACCGAACTATGTATACTCATTTGTTTTATTAAATATTTTATTTTAGAATTTTCAATTGTATAGTTAGAATATCTATGTATATGCATAAATCAAATAAAACGTGAGCTTACCTGAGTTCGAAAACCATACAATTTATTATTTTGTTTACAAAACTATTATAAAATTTATTAAAATCTTTTTAATAAGTGATAACTAGCACAAGAAATGTAATTATTTTTGGTGATTGGTACATATTTAATAATTTTCTGAATTGAGCATATGTTTTATTGTTTTAAAATTTTAAGTTTTTCTGCGCTCGTTAATTTGTATTTGTATGTTTCCACGAGGAATGCTTTCGTAAAAGTGTAAGAATTAATAAATTTAGCATCTCCATTATGTGCTTATAGCATACGTTGTTTTCTTGAAACCAAAAGGAATATATTGTATTTTTGGTGCAATTTACACATTGCTCAACAATAGTTTTTTTTGTTTTTTATTTCTTTGGATTCAGAAAAAATTTTTTCGAAAACTTTTATATGAATCTTACATACTGCAAAAAATATGGATGGAGCACACAAACTTCCAAAATCTGAATTTTTATCGTAATTTTTTGCATGTACAAACATTTCTGATGGATATGACAAAATTTGCGCGGGTTTTATTATATCCATACGGCAGCGAGCACAAGATATCCGTTGAGCTATGTAACCAACGAAATAGCGGCTTGATGTTAACTCTATTGGAATGTTTTCAGAGTTAAAACAATCAGCATCTTCATTAAAATAAAAAAGTCGCATTTTTTGCCCCAGCGCATTCTCAAAAGCCCCCCCCCCCCAAATTGCGCTTTTTATATACTTACATATGTATATATATACACATATATACTTTTATATATGTTGTCCCGTTGCTATACTCTTTCAGAGAGGAGAAAGAAAATTGTTTTATAAATGGCAGAGTTATTAACAGATTTCCAAAAATAAATTTATGAGACCCAACTGCAGGCAACGCCTTTCAAACAAAAGAATAATTTTGAAAATCTGTTTATAAATGACCAGGTTATTCAAAAAGCAATTTTGTCTATTTCAAATTCAAAATAAAATATAGCCTATATTTCAAGTTATACACTGTTAACATATCTGCGCAAAATTTCATTTAAATCGGTCCAGTAGTTTCGGAGATTAGCGAGAACAAACGTCGTGACACGTTATTTTTATATGGTATACATAGTTATATAAATTTCCAATTTTAAATAATATTAAACTCGGTGCGAATCGATGTTCTTGCAATAGTACAACAATAAAATACATATATTTGCCAATCAAACAAGAATCAGCGACATTAGCTTTACGTATCTTATGTCCACATATATTGTGCGAACACAAAACGAGCCTTTGCTGTTTTTGTTTGCTTATATGGATTCTTTCGTTTGTTTATTAAATGTACACACATGCACACATACTTGAGAATGCAAAGCCACAAACGTATGAACACATGTATGCATATGTAAATGAATAGTAGAGACATGAGAATAATAAATTCTCTGAGAAAATAAATGACTTTCTTGAAAAAAGTGGTTTTAGCATGGTTTTTGTACTGAAACCATCAGCAAATTTAGCATTGGCAGAACAATGTATGACAGTGCAACATCTTTATATATTTATAGTCTTTGGTATTAGTGTGTCTTTGTGTGTCAGTTGTTGTCGGAAGGTTTCAGTGGCGAAGGCAAAGTCACTCGTCACTGAATACCGGCTTCAGCTGATAGCAATCCACAATCTCATCAGAACGCCCTCCTTCGTTGGTATTGTGTAGCACCGGCGAAGTAAAATAATAATAAATATGGCTACTGAACAGAGCTTCTGCACTGCTACGAGTATAAACAAAGAACGTGCGAAAGCAGAGCTGCAAAAATAATTAATTAAGCTTCACCTTCTGCCGTTTCTCTTACTATCCCTTTCCTATAGTTCCAGCACAATGTTTCGCATGTGTAGGAGTCCGCTCCTGAGTGCTGGTCCCAGATAAAAAAAAAACAAGTCAGAAAAGACCTCTCGTTAGTGAAGTAAAAATCATAAAAAGATAGTGAAAACCAGACGGCCGCTATATTTGCTTAATCTATTTTCCTTTATTAATTAGACCAGAAATATTCAAATATACGTTCCACTTGGAAGGACATCTATCTCCGATCGTTCTTTTGTGCAAAGGATCCATAATGTTTGGAGTCAGCTTCCAAGTAAACTTAAGCTCTTCTCTCATACTCTTGTGCTGAATTTAGGAAGAGAATGCTGATTTATTTGAATGAAAATATTTGTTGATTTTTTTTTCTTAGCCGATCTTAGCTAATTTGTTATCGCAATTATTATTATTTTGGCATTTTATTGTCCGTCTGGTCATAGAGCCATAAGAAACCATCTTGGGTTTAATTTTCAATATATTTCATATTTCTTTTGTTTTTTGCAATATTTATATGGCTGGGGAGCCTAACATATATTTTAATTATTTTTTTTCTCTTCCTCTTGTAATTTTTAGATATGCCTCAATATATACTTACTTATATTAAGAAATAGTTTAAGTCATGTTAAATTTTAGCATTTTAAGTCATTGAATTTAATATTGTATATTATATACTCATAGCTACTTTCCTCACAATACATAATTTATTGGCCGTAAAGGCTTCCTTTGTATTGATATTAATAAAGTAAATAACTAGAGGAATATTCACAAAATGTTTATGCAGAGCATCTGCGACAATCTCACTAAATTTACCGATTCCAATTTGTCGAATTACCATCCATTTGCTCTTCGAGTCAGGTGCAGCAGAAAATCTAGATGAAAAAAATATTTATTTTGCCTCGTCGTCATCCTTCAATTTTCTATCACCCTTTATAATTATTTTTATTTTGAAAAGCGTCAGTAAAGTATATTAAAGTCATTTTAATCAAGAACCAGATGAATAGCAAAAAATAAGTAATTCATTAATTTTCGGTTGTTGAGTCATATTTATATTTAAAACAATGTTTGAATGTGTATGTATGTATGTACGTATACTTTTAATATTTTAAGCCTCCATTGTACACCTGCCCTTTATATTGTGTTGTCCATTTTTTGGCCATTGCTTTCAGCTGAGAAGAAAAATTCACGTACCACAAAAGCTTCGGAATTTGTTTTTGAGGAGTACCACCAAGAAAAGTATTCCCACAGCAGCCGTGAATATTTCAATGCTTATGATCTTGGAATTTACAATTACATTAAGTATGCTGGTTATGGATTCACTATGCAATTCACTGTTACAACAATCACTCATGATTGCAAAAATTTAATTTTATCTAATAAAAAAATAACTTAATTTTCCCAAAACAAACGTAAAAGAAGAAATATTTCTTTATTCTTAGTTTTTCTTTCTTACTTCTCAGCTGCTTAGTCCCCGTCCATATTGTGAAACATTTGCTGCAAAACTTTTGACTTTATTGATGAGAAGGGGAAGAGGAGTGGAAGTATGTACGCTGTTTCATGTACATGCAGCTTTTGTTGAATTTCTTACAGCCTATTTCTGAGCTAAGAAAGATAACTTAAGCGAACGAAAAGCACTCGCTCGAATTCGAATCAATTTGGATTTCTCATTGGCACTCACTTTCTTTCGCAGTAAGTTACGTATGTCAATTTTGGTATCTTACGTTTTAATAAGTAGAAGCAATGCCAGATCATAAATTATTATATTTCTGTTAAAAGTATTAAAAAATACTACGAAGTTATTCTAAAGCTAATACAACTGCGTGTAAGTGTGATCAGCTGGTGGAAAGTATCAATAAATAAAAGGGTGAGAAAATTTAAAAAAATATTTGTAAATTTTGTGTTTTTTGTTTTAATTTTATAAAAGTGTTTCAGTTGCTGTATTGTTGACTTCTTTAAACTGAAAAAACAATTGTTAAATACATACATTCATATGTAGTATATCATATGAATAGTTTATACTTACCACTTGTTATCCATTTGTAAATACTTTTTTATTGTACTTAGATTTTTTATTCTTCTTTTTTTATTTACAAGTATGTATACTCATATGTAAATTCTCAATACGAAAGCAAAACCAAAAGTGAGTGATTTTGACATTTCATTCTCACACGTTCTTAACAGAGAAATCGGATTTTATATGAAAACACTTACGTTTTCATTCGAGTTCTAGATCGAGTCACTGTTCGCATAGAAAGTGTGTAGAGAAATCGAAATCAATGTTCTTTCTCATAGAATGCGAATGAAAGCGTTCTTTCTTAAATCAGAAATAAGCCCTTATTTGCATCTTTTGAGATGAGGTGTATTTGACGTTTCATTTTATTTCTTTTCGTTTGGTATACTGTTAACTTCTATCATAATAATAGCTACCCTGTTTTATTGTTAATTTTTTGTGAAATATAATCAAAAATTTAAAAAAAAAATATAAAATTATATAAAAATTATTATATTATATAAAAATTATATTATATAAAAAATTATATTATATAAAAATTATTATATAATTTTTCTTCTTAGCGTCCATTTTGCTTCAAATTATACCTTGTGCTTCAAATGTGTATCCAAAAAAAAATATTCACACCTATCACAGGGTAGTTATTTTATATTTACATTCGGTATTGAGAAATGTCAAAAAAAATTTAAAAAAGAAGATAGAAGGGAGGAATAAAAAATACTAAACATGAAGCAAAAGTTTCATGTATGGACACTGCTGAAGCTTCAAAAGAGAATTCAAAAAAGTTTTGCAGCAAATGTTTCACAATATGGACGGGGACTTATAACATTAGGTGTGTTCATTTACTTTACTAGTAAAAATTAGCAACGAGAGAGTAACAAAAAATTTTCCAAAATTACTCTCAAAATGTGAAAAAGTAAATGAACACTACAATTTGCAAGTTAAAGTAGTGTTGTAATGTATAGGTATATATGAGTACTTAATAACTGACTGGCGTTTTTCGAGTACGGCTTGTAATAGAATGAAAAGTTTTGCAATTTTATTTAATCTAATACTAGGCGTAGTCGAAATACGCTAAACACGATAAGGGTGATTAGCTACTTTTGAATAAAATATATAATTTTAATTAGTTTATACGTTATAACAGCCTGCCTACACATAGCATTTTTATTTGAAACATCGGAAATAATGACAGAATGAGGTCGCAAAAATGTTTATTTCCAACTTTGTGTTTTATTTTCCAAACGATTTTCATAAAAGGTTGTTTTAATGCGTCTTAGAATAAGAATCCGTTAATAGATATTATTATTTTGGCACCTTATTGCGTTATTATTATAATAATTATATAATATTAAGTATTTTTTAATGTGATTTTATGAAGAACTATTTATGTAAATAAACACTAATAAGAAACTAGATTAACGCGCAAGAAAATGTGAGTTAAAAAGGAGAATTTTTGTTAGTTACTGTCTAACAATAATGCTCTGTCTTTGCAATCGTTTCCAAACATTTGAACACAAAAACATATATGATAGGAAAAGAATCTGACAACTGGCAAAATTAAAATTTTCAAACTTATGTTCGTTTTAATAAAAGTTAGAAATGAACATAATATTTTGTATTTCTTTTTTTATTTACAGTCTTATTTATAAACATTTTCAAAGGCTTTATCAAAAGCTTATAAGGAAAAATGGAAAAAACTTTATTTATATATGCAAATTAGTGTGTTCATTCCTCATACGAACTGAAGTTCATGGGGATTTGAGCGTTTTGTTTGACTAAATTTTGGGACTTAGGTACATACTATGAACTATATTTCATTTCATATGTACACCAATAACTTTTGCTAATTTACCTCATTTGATGTAAATTTTCAAATTCCAAATTTTGACTTCGAATGCTTTTCCACAATAAGAGAAAATAAGTCTTTCTAACCATAAATGAAATATTTTCAAAAGGGGTTACATTTATAGACAAAATAATATAAATGATTAAACCCCAAAAGCAGTAAAAAAAGTAATTTAATAAATTATGTGTTATTTTAAATTTATTTGCAAATATATATCTGAACTAATTGAATTATTTGCCTGCTTAGTGTAAAGTACAGAGTAGCTAGGTACTCATAATATATACAATACTAAAAATAACAGCTGGTCTATTTACCGGAACATCCTTTGCCACTGATGTACCAGATACTGTGCATAGAATACTGTGATACTGTGTTGCTTAGTTAATTTCCATTAGAAATTTTATTTTGCTTCTGTTCTTCTTAAGTTACACAAAAATAAATTTGTTATCTTTTTAATACTTTTTATCGTTTTAAAAGTTTACATTTACTTACAATTTCTTGAATTTTCCAAAATATTTTTATTTTTAACTTAATTTAGAAATATTGTTTTGTAAACACAAACGCAAAACAGCTGTTTGAATAATTATTGCAAGTAAAAATTTTACTTGTAAAGTTTTGTAAGAATTTTTCTGCCTCTCAATTTTTTAAGCCTTCTCGTTGCAAATTTTTTGGGTTAATGAACGCTGTCTAGAAACAATTGTTACAAATTTGTAAAAAATTTTAGTAAATGAACACTATTGTTTTGTTGAATGATAACAGGGCGCTCCATAAATATTGTGTATGTTAATTTGTGCCAAGGCGAATTCATACCAGATCACCGGTCCCTACAAATATAGCATTTTTTGTTTACAAGTTCAACAATTTTATTCAAGTTGTCAAAACAGTTTACGTATTAACATGCTTCGAGTTGAATAAAACTTCAACAACTGAAGAGAATATTAGCTAGTGCAGTCACCTGGTATGAATTCGCCTTGATTTGCGCGTTTCAGTAACAATGATCCAGTTCAGACGAGAACTCTTTTCAAGCCGCACAATTTTTGTTCTTTCCAAAACACACGAGACTAATTCATCTGGCATAAAATCTATACGTATCCATAGCTTTGTGTGGGTTAGTATTTTCTTTATTCATTTCGTATGCGTATATGTATTGTGGTGCTGCAGCACAGAAAACTCAATCAAAACAATTTTTATTAAATTTTTAAATACATACATATGTACAGTGGCCCAAAAAACAATTCGACATAGGCCGTAAACTTTATATATTTATCAAGAAAAAAATATGGAATGTTGTTTTTAACAAAATAAACTTATAAAAGTCTTTATTAAGGAACACAAAGTTATATTCAGTAAAAAAAATGAGATCTCAAAGTAAAAAAAGCAAAAAACACATGAATTAAAATATTAATAACAAAAAACAAGCAAAAAAAGTATTCGACATTGGTAACATTTTTAAAATACATGAATTGAAATACAAGCTTATTTCTATTTCAGTAGCGAGTTGCTTTTCCTTGCCTACGTATAACCTCTTTTAAACGATCTGGCATAGATTTTACCAACGTTTTGGTATATTCTGGATCAATTTGGCTCCATTCCTCCTGCAGGATAACTTTCATCTGGTGTTTGTTCGTAAATTCACGTTTTCTGATTTTTTTTCCAAGAGACCCCAAAGATGTTCAATAGGGTTAAGGTCTGGGGACTGTGGTGACGTTTTTTATTAATTTTGGACAATTATATAAAAGCCAAAACGTTGTATTAGTGGCACAATGTTTGGGATCATTATCTTGATAAAACTGAAATCTATTTGCCAGACCCAATTTTTCAGCACTTGACCTCAAATTTTGATTTAGAAGGTCAATGTACTTCGGTGATCCATAATCCCATCAATAAACCCAATATTACCCACGCCTGATGCCACCATACATCCCCCATACCATAACACCATCGCCACCATGTTTAACAGTTGGTACCATATTCGTTTCATCCAATTCTGTGTTAGGCCTGCGATGTACCAGAACTTTTCCATCACATCGAAAAAGGTTATATTTAGTACTTTCGTCAGCGAAAATAAAATCCATCCAGAACTCCATTGGCTTATTTACATGCTCTTCCGCAAAATCTAATCTCAACTTTCTATTTTTCTTAGTAATGTGTGGCTTCTTCCTGGCTGATCGTGCATGGAACTCGTGTTTTTTAAGACGTTTCTTATTGTTTGAGGTGTAACGGATATACCTAAGTGTTCCTCAGTATTTTTAGCTAAAGTGTTAGCAGTAATTTTTGGATTTTTTCTTACTTCACGCACGATTCGCCGCTCATCTGAATCTGTAAGTTTGCAAGGTCGCCCAATCCTTACTTTGTTTATCACAGTTTTACTTGATTTGTACTTTTTTATAATGTAATATACAGTAGTTCTTGACTTTTAAACGATTTCTGATATAGTCTTTTCCGTTTTTCCTAATTTAAAATGATGTATTATTAAATTTCTTACATCAACAGAAGTTTCTTTCCCTTTACGTCCCATCATCGTGATCACTTGGACAGAAATAAGAAAAAAGTTCTTGTAAATGATAAACAAGAAACATAGCGATATTTTTACCAACAATGACATGAAGTAATAAGAAATACACAATCAGAATAAGGGAAAAACAATGCCAGTCGAATACTTTTTTTGCTTTTCAATTTTTGTTTTTTCGTTGAAACAGATAGATGAGTTAAAAAATGTGCAATTTTTATTATTTTTAGGACCATAAATTATTAAATACATATAATACAATGTGATCTCACGTTTATACATATAAAAAACAAAAGGATACTAGCGTTTTCAATGAAATTTAAGAAAATAATTGCAATGTCGCATAGTTTTTTTGGCCACTGTATATTCTTCTTTCTTTCGAATCTCAGTGTATACTATTTTTTTCTTGGCAGAGCTTGGAATCACAACCGTGTTCTGCTGGCTACAGTGACAACACTCTAACTACTCGCCATCAGCAACCCCATCTTGGAGGTTTTTCACAAACAATACCTTTTCTTAGGCCCGTGTATTGTTTTTCTTTCATTCGGTTTATTTTATTTTCACTTTGTAGGTACACTTTATAGAAAAACACTTTACATTTTAAAATTATTTAAAAACATAGATAGCATATATTATAATGTAAAAAAATGTTAAAAATTATTTTATTGTTATTATTCCTTTAAAAACTTTTTAAATGTCAACATTAAATATAATAAATTCATATTAATTCTCCTTTTTATTGGACGTTCTATTTTGCATTTCATTTTGCTTTTATTTATTATTTATATGGCCCAAGGAGCCATATATGATTTAAAGCAATAGTTAATAATAATTGTAATAAATTGATAATTTTATAAAATGGAGTATGTTTAAATAAAATTATATTTAATAATATTTAGTTGTTAATACATAGTACAAGAATTGTATAGTTGTTATAAAATAAATTGATAAAATTCAAACTTATCTTAGGAGAACTTGGGTAAGAACTGGTAAGCAATACCGTATATGGGGCAATAGTATAAGCTAATTGTTTCCTAATATTTGTGGGTAAGTAAGAATCAGAGGTATATAAGGATTTCAGTAAGAGACCAATTCTGCCACCAATATTCCGTATATGCCGTTCAAAAGATAACTCCCTGTCCAGAGTCAAACTTAGGCAATCGATATAGTCTACAAAAGCTATGCCTATTGAGCCCATGACTATGTTCATAGCATCACTCACATTATTGCGATAGCCAAAGGTTATTACCTTTGTCTTCAAAGGGTTAAATCTCAATCTATTAATTGTCGTCCATTCAGTCGCCAATGACAATGTGTAATTGATAACTTCTTCATGACAGTTCAGGTATTGACTTTCCTCCGAGAAAAGTAAATTTATGTCATCTTCAAACATAAAAGTTCTGCAAAGTGCTGTGCCAATATATTCCTCGAAGTCATTAATGTAAATTAAGAAAAGCAGGGGGCCTAGTATTGATCCCTGGGGTTCTCCACTAAAACATTCAGGTAACGTAGATCTGGTTAATCCACCACCAACAAACTGCTTACGACCGTTTATATAAGAATACAGTAGTTTACATGAGGATAGCGAAAAACCAAACTTCCAGGATAATTTTCTAAGCAATATAGGATAGTCCACAGTATCAAACGCCTTGCTCAGGTCAAGAGAAACCTGGTTGGTATCCTGGTATCCTGACGTACATTCGCCGTTAAGTTTAAAAGTAAAGAGAACGTGCTTCTTCGAGTTCTAAAGCCAAAATGTAAATTGCTAAGCAAATTGTTGGTCCTTATGTTTTTTTTTTTTATCTGGGACCATCACTCAGGAGATGACTCCTGCTTTCGCACGTTCTTTGTTTATTCTTTTAGCAGTGCTGAAGCTTCGGTTCAGTAGCCTTTTTAATTATTGTTTTTCTTCGCCGGTGCTACACAATACCGACGAAGGAGGGCGTTCTGATGCGATTGTGGATTGCTATCAGCTGAAGCCGGTATTGTTCAGTGACCAGTGACTATGCCTTCCTATGACAACAACTGACACACAAAGACACACTAATGCACATCAGAAAAATGCGAGATGTTTATTTTTATTTTAAAAATTTTTAGTCTGAAACTGGGGTTGTCTGTTTTTGGTTTAGTAGTTAACGTGCAGACAACCATCCATCGTGCCATCGCCACCAACATTTGGTCCTTAAGTACAATCTCAAGTGCCTTCGAAAGACAGTTTAGTATACTGATGGGCCTGTAGTTATCAAGACCTAAATATTTACCTTTCTTCCAGGGATAACTCTGGCAACCTTCCAAACAGGGGGTAGCTTGGTGTAAGAATAATATTATTGAAAGCACAAAGTAAATAATTTTCAATATGAGGATATATATTTCTAATAAACATGAGAGGTAACTCATCCGGCCCTACTGAATTTGACTTAAATCTAGCGAAGGCATTAGACAGGTCAATTTTGTTGATACATCTGAACCCAAAACCAAGACGCGACAATTCACTAAAAGTAACCTGAGCCTCATCACAACGACTTAGTGAAGAAATAAAATGATTATTGAAAAACTCAGGATCATGTTGGCCCAAAGGATCAGAGTAACGTTTCCGTTTATTTAAAACCCTCCACATCTCCCTATTGTTACAGTTCTCAAATCTAGATTTCCAATAATCAATCTTAGTTCTCCTTATAGTACTTTTGGCCCTATTTCTATAACGACAGTAAATTTCCCAATTTTCCTGGCACTTGGTTTCCAAATATGGCCTATATGTCAGGTCTCTAAGGTCCATAGTAGCCCTTACAACTGGAGTATCGCAGAAATTCTTACTCCTATACGTTCCAGCCTTCTTGACTGGGATGCTATCATGGATAAAAGAAAGTACATCGTACACCAATTTCATTTGAAGTTCAACGTCGCATGTGTGAAAGATATCATTCCAATGGGGGAGCGATAAGTGTTCCTGTACCCTATCCCAATCCATATTGTCATAGTCCTTTATTTCACTTGCTATAGTTCCTACCCTGAGTGGTACCCCAAAGCACAAGTAAATGAACGCATGGCGTGATAGAGAAGGCACCGAAAACTGCCCACTGCATTTAACTAACTGGGTAGGAATGTAATTATGTACATATGAAAGATTATTCCTGATCATCTCAGTCCTCGAATGTTTAAACATGTTGTTATTAAAATCGCCCAGAATCACAATATCCTCAAATCGACAACATATATCCCCTAATATTCCATCCAACAACTGAATGTTACCATGTGGTGCATAAATCACTCCAACCAAAACCCTTTGATTACCATTTCTAATCTCCATAAATAGGCACTCTACATTAGACGGACCAGACAGCTTAAAAACATTGGCAGGTATTCCCTCACGTATGTAAAGATCCACTCCTCTCATGCATTCGCGGTCATTTGTTAGAACGTAATAGTTTGGAATGTTTATAGAGTTATCCGAAATATGTGGCTTAAGCCACGTTTCGGAAATTGCATTCGGTTAACGAATCCCCAACAACTAACTTTATTTAGTTCATCAAATTTAGTATTCCTGTATGTTTATATGAGAACTTTTTAAATGATTCATGAATTTTGAGAAATTATGCCTCAAAATATTATTCGAACTCTCAATGGGTCCCGAGTTTTCCAGCAAACTGCTATAATTGTTCATTTAAATATAATTATAATAATATAGTATAAAATTAATATAATATAAAAGAAAATGATAAATTCAGATATTAAAGTATATAACCTGGCTTATTAAAGACAAGTATTTACCAAGTTATTGTGATAAGGTCATTTACAGATGCCGAACAACATATAAATAATCAAAGCGAATAATTAA
Organism: Dexiosoma caninum; assembly: GCA_963924685.1. Taxonomy (NCBI): domain Eukaryota; kingdom Metazoa; phylum Arthropoda; class Insecta; order Diptera; family Tachinidae; genus Dexiosoma; species Dexiosoma caninum. Next base: position 47,866,994 of record OZ004729.1, on the reverse strand, counting down.
CTAATTCAAGAAGTTTCGTCAATCGGCATTGTAGATGACTACAAGCAAATAATAAATAACGATATACATAACAACAATTCGTGAGATCTAAGAAAGTAAATATATGATTAAGTAATAAGTAATACTCATAATTATTAGAAAACTGCATCAGCTTCTATAAAAAGTACATCATGTGTGTTATAAAGGGCATTAGAACCGAGTTTTTATGTTGAAGAACGAAAAAAATTCCTCCATGACCAATGTTTGGACGCTCTCATCATTTAGAGTTATTTTAACTTTTGGTTTATCTGAATTAGTAAAGCGGTTTTTCATTAAACTTTTTTCTCTTTGTAGTTTACGGCGTAGATGTAACATTCTACCTGCCTTAGTCCCCGTCCATATTGTGAAGCATATGCTGCAAGTTTTTTGAATTCTCTTTTGAAAGTGCAGCAGTGTCCATACATGAATCTTTTGCTTCATGTTTAGTATTTTTTATTCCTCCCTTCTATCTTCCTTTTTTAATTTTTTTGACATTTCTCAATACCGAATGTAAATATAAAATAACTACCCTGTGATAGAAGGTGTGAATATTTTTTTTTGGATACACATTTGAAGCACAAGGTATAATTTGAAGCAAAATGGACGCTAAGAAGAAAAATTATATAATAATTTTTATATAATTTTATATATTTTTTTTAAATTTTAGATTATAGTTCACAAAAAATTAACAATAAAACAGGGTAGCTATTATTATGATAGAAGTTAACAGTATACCAAACGAAAAGAAATAAAATGAAACGTCAAATACACCTCATCTCAAAAGATGCAAATAAAAAAATTCAACAAAAACTGCATGTACATGAAACAGCGTACATACTTCCACTCCTCTTCCCCTTCTCATCAACAAACTCAAAAGTTTTGCAGCATATGCTTCACAGTATGGACGGGGACTTAGGAGATAGATGATCATTCAGAAATATTCTTTTTTTTATGTATGTGTTGATGAATGTAGGAAGAGTTAAATTTCTAGTTTTAAGATAACTGAGCATGACAATGTCTCGTTTAAAGATGATATGTTTGAGGGTGGCGATGGCACGATGGATGGTAGTCTGCACGTTGACTACTACACCAAAAACAGACGTGGGTTCAACCCCAGTTTCAGACTAAAATTTTAAAATAAAAATATACATCTCGCATTTTTCTGATGTGCATTAGTGTGTCTTTGTTTGTCAGTTGTTGTCGGAAGGTTTCAGCGGCGAAGGCATAGTCACTGGTCACTGAACAATACCGGCTTCAGCTGATAGCAATCCACAATCACATCAGAACGCCCTCCTTCGTCGGTGTTGTGTAGCACCGGCGAAGTAAAATAATAATAAAAATGGCTACTAAACCGAAGCTTCAGCACTGCTACGAGTATAAACAAAGAACCTGCGAAAGCAGAGCTGTAAAATAATTAATTAAGCTGCACCTCCTGTCGTTTCTTCTACTATCCCTTTCCTATAGTTCCAGCACAATGCCTCGCATGAGTAGGAGTCATCTCCGGAGTGCTGGTCCCAGATAAAAAAAAAAAAAAAATATTAAATTTGACCAGTACAGTATTTCCATGATTAATGAAAGTACAACAATGTATGTCATATAATTCGACACCCACACCAAGTTCTTTGAATATTTTTATGGCAATTTCTTCAATATTGTCCATGTATGCTGGTAATCCATTGACAAGTATATCAACAAGTATATTTATTGTATAATAAATTATAATAATTTATTGCATATAATAAATTAATTTCTTTATAAAAATAAATGTTTCTTCATTGATAATTGGTGACCTTATTAAAGAATTATATACGCAAAATAAATTTAATAGCAAAATATTAAGATGGTGGTTTTTGAAGATATGCCAGCAAGAAGTACAACACAAAAGGTGTGTTTTTTACTCTTACCTGAAAGCGTTTTCATACACAAAAATTGGGTAAACGAGAGACGTTTTGAGAGAGTAATGCTCTTGTTCTTCTTGCACGAAACAAGCAGTACTTTTTCTGAAGGGTAGTTTGGGCAAGAAGAACAAGCAATCAGCTGTTTCATAAGTAAACAATAATGAAGTAAAATTAAAAAAGTTTCCCCACAATGCAATGAACAAATAATAGTAAAGTTTATTTCATGATTTAGTTAAAAATTATTAAGGTTTTTGTTGTATAGTCAACACTAAATCTTTTTGCGTTTTTTTCCTACGGATGAGGGTTGACATCACTTATGTTTTTGCAATCACTTTTGGTTTTTAGATTCATTATTCTTCATTATACTTAGAACTATATCTGTAATTTTATTCTTTAATAAATACTAAAGCTAATGTTGCCGGTCTATCTTGCGAATGGAAATTAGGGCCGAGGTAAGCATTCCGGAAAACATAACAGAGAGACGTAAAAATTGGTGACGAGGATAAGCACGGGAGCGTGCAAGAGGTTAAAATGGCGTCCAAATATGGCGAGTTAAAGTCATTTGAGGTGCCAAATGGAAATTGGCGCGTGTATTTGGAACAAATGCAATTTTTCTTCTTGGCAAACAACGTGGGGGAGGACAAAATTCGAAAGGCGATATTTTTATCGTCATGTGGGGCAGAGATGTATACACTGCTAAAATCTGTTGCCACACCCAGTGATGTTTTAGATGAAGAATTCACATACGGAATGGCCATTGAATTATTGTCGAAACATTTTTGCCCACCACCTAACCAGATTATACAGCGATTCCAGTTTTATCGTAGAGACCAGAAAGAAGGCGAATCGATACCAGAATTTTTGGCAGCGCTTCGAAAGTTGAGTCAATACTGCGAATTCAGAGATTTAGACGAAATGCTGCGCGACAGGTTGGTATGTGGTATGCGCGACGAAAACTTACAAAAACGACTGTTGTCAAACGACAAATTAACCTTAAAAATTGCTCAAGATGAGGCTGTAGCCAGCGAAGAGGCACACAAGAATATGTCAGCGTTGAAAATGCCAGTGAATCAAAGGGAAGTTAATAAGATCGGCACCAGTAGGAAGGTTCAACATCAACATCAGAAATGCTATCGATGTAATGGGGACCACAGACCTGAGCAGTGCAAGTTTAAAGAGGTTGAGTGCCGCTATTGTAAAAACCGGGACCACATTGAAAGAGCATGCATCACGAAATTAAAGTCTGGTAAGAAGACAAGGAAAAATAATTCAAGACCCAGTAACCCGGGTGTAAATAGAATTGTATCCTATGGGGATGACGAAAATAAGGAGTATATTTTGTGTGTGACGGGAGGAGAAATTTCACCCATTAAGAAAACTATAATGATTTGTCGACAGCCAATAGAAATGGAAGTTGATTCCGGTGCTAGCTACTCGATTATTGGTGAAGAGATTTATAGGGCAAAATTACGTCACCTGAGACTGAGGAAAAGTGAGGTGCAATTGGAAGCGTGGGGAGCCAGTACAAAATTGAAGGTTTGTGGTGAGATTGTGGTACAGGTGGCATGCGGTAATAATGAGAAAACCCTAAAATTATTGGTATGTGGCGGAAATGGTCCAGCTTTGATAGAGAGGAATTGGTTCCCAGAGTTGGGAATTCGTGTATCGAGTCCCTTGTGCAACATTCGCACTGAAAGTCCGCTGGAAATCTTAGAATTTAATTCTGTGTTTGATAATCTTGATAATCAGCTGGGTGACTATAAGGGTGAGCCTGTAAAGTTAGCCATGCAAAATAATTGTAAACCGAAATTTTTTCGCTATCGTCCAGTACCTTTCGCATTAAAGCCCAAGATTGAGGAGGCACTGGAGAGAATGATACAGGAAGGGGTACTCCGTTCCGTTAGTTTTAGTGAGTGGGCCACCCCAGTGGTACCGGTAAAAAAAGCAGATGGCAGCATCAGGCTTTGCGGTGATTACAAGGGCACCGTTAATCAAATGATTTGCCAGGAAACGTACCCATTGCCAACGAACACAGAGGTGTTTTCAACCCTATCAAATTGTAAATGGTTTTCCAAACTAGATTTGGATCGTGCCTATACTCAGGTCAAAGTGGACGATAAGTCAGCCAAGATACTTACAATAAACACGCACCGCGGTCTGTTTGAAGTTACCCGTTTACCATTCGGCATTTCAACGGCGCCGAGCATTTTCCAACGCATAATAGAGGGCCTCGTGGGCAATATAGATGGAGTCGTGGTCTACTTGGACGACATTCTGATCGGTGGCGCCACTAAAGATGAGATGTGGAAGCGAACACAAATAACCTTGAAGCGCATACAAGAGGCCAGGTTGAAGCTAAAGAAGGCAAAATGTATGTTTGCCGTAAACGAGTTAACGTTCCTGGGGTTCCACCTAGATGCAAATGGAATCCGCCCAACAGATGAAAAAATAAGGGCCATTTCTCAGGCACCAGAACCGTCGAACAGACAGCAGTTGCAAGCATTTTTGGGGTTAATTACATTTTATGACAGGTTCCTTCAAAATAAGGGTCGATGGCTGGAACCGCTTTACCGATTGCTGAGGAAAGACGAAAAGTTTAAGTGGGGCAGGGAACAACAATCGAGTTTCGAACGGGCCAAGAGGATGCTAAGTTCGGGGAATCTGTTGGTTCACTACTCAACCAAATTGCCTCTAATATTATGTAGAGACGCATCACCTTACGGAGTGGGAGCCGTTTTGGCTCACCTCATGCCAGAGGGTCAAGAGGCACCTATAGCTTTCGGGTCAAGAACTCTACAGCCGGCTGAAAAAAATTACGCTCAATTAGACAAGGAGGCACTCTCGATCATTTTTGGCATAAAAAAATTTCACCAGTTTCTATGTGGACGGAAATTCACCATATTTACGGACCATACACCGCTGGTGGGGCTCTTAGATCCGGGGAAGCCAATATCACAACACATCTCGCCTAGAATGTTGCGCTGGTCACTGATGTTGGGGGCCTATCAATACGAGATAAAGTATCGGGAGGGAAAAAAACACCAGAACGCCGACGCTTTGAGTCGGTTACCTATAAATCACGTTAAGTTTCAAATTTCAGCTATTCCCGAAATTTTGTATTGTGGCGAAGGCGAAACCCAGTTTCTAGTAACGTCACAGGAAATTGCCCAACATACCAGAAGGGATCCGGTGCTGGCTAAGGTACTTAAGAATATTCAAGATAAAAATATTAGTTTTCCAGATAACGTGGACAAGTTCAAGCCGTACTCTACCAGGATAGATGAATTGTCGGTAGACAACAAATGTTTGTTATGGGGTGCTAGAGTCGTAATTCCAGAAAAGCTACGCCCCCGGTTATTGGAGACGCTGCATGAAGTACATCAAGGCATGACGGCGATGAAGGCCATATCACGGAGCTATTTTTGGTGGCCAGGTCTTGACAAGGATATCGAAACGACAGCCAGACGTTGTGTAAAATGCTCCCAAAACAGCCAACATCCTCCAACAGCGGCCGCAAAACCATGGCCAACAACTTCGAAACCCTGGTCCAGGTTACATATAGACTATGCCGGACCATTTATGGATGCCAACTTTCTCATAATAGTAGACTCGTATAGTAAATGGGTGGAAGTGAAAATGACAAAGAATACCAGCTCATCAAGGACTATCGAGTTGTTAAGAGATGTGTTTGCAACCCATGGTATACCGGATACAATTGTGTCCGATAACGGACGGAATTTTGTTTCGGACGAACTTAAATCGTTTTTAAAATCCAATGGGATTACACATATTCCCACAGCACCGTATCACCCATCCTCAAACGGGCAGGCGGAAAGGGTTGTGCAAACAATAAAAAACCACCTGAAAAAAATGCCACCTTCAAACATGCCTAAAAATTTGGCCAACTTGTTATTACGCCTTCGTATAACACCAACAGTACATTCCAATGAAAGTCCGGCCGAGATCTTGATGGGTAGGAGACTGAAGACGGTATTGGACCACGTATATCCAGGCTGTAAGTCCAACAAGCAACAAGTTGAGGCTGAGAAACCAGTTAGAAGTTTCAAGACTGGTGATAATGTATGGTACCGGAATTTCGGAAGAGGGGAAAGATGGTTACCGGGAACTATAAAAACAACAGGTGACCGGAATTATGAGGTCATGGCGGGGGAGAGTGTCCAAGCAAGACATATTGACCAGCTACGGAACCGCTTTTCTGACCCACATACACCTACTGGAAATGAAACTCCACTACATCAAGCTTTGCCAACGGAGGTGGACCAACAACGTGTCTCAACCGAAACAACAGCAGTTGGCCACGAAGCAGAGGAGGGACAGCAGGGTCCGGCTGATTCGGCAGCAGAAACCAGGTTGCCAGAGCCCGAGATGGAAATATCCAGGTCGGCAGAACGGGCTGCAGGAACTCCACGCCCAGTACGAGTAAGACAGGCTCCCAAGCGGTATGGTGATTACTTGATGGGGGAGGAACTGTTGTATAGTCAACACTAAATCTTTTTGCGTTTTTTTCCTACGGATGAGGGTTGACATCACTTATGTTTTTGCAATCACTTTTGGTTTTTAGATTCATTATTCTTCATTATACTTAGAACTATATCTGTAATTTTATTCTTTAATAAATACTAAAGCTAATGTTGCCGGTCTATCTTGCGAATGGAAATTAGGGCCGAGGTAAGCATTCCGGAAAACATAACAGAGAGACGTAAAAGTTTTTTTTTAATTAACATGTATAAACCAAATTATTGTGATTTGCCCGAACTCGCACAAATTTATTTTATTTATTTATAACAATAACCAACCGATTCCATAGGGCGATATATAGTTCGTGGGCTACAAGTGCAACATAAAAATAATTAAACATGTAGGCAACAAATAAGCTAGAAATATTGTTCATGAAAAATATAATAGTTATAATATTATTAGATAAGGCTACTATTTAAATTGGAAGTTATAATGCGCATGAATTTGATTATATAAGGGGTTTTTTTTACTTTTCTAGTAAAGTTCGCTAAAATGAGAGTAAGCCATAATTTATCTCAATACGAGACCAAAATGTACAAAAGTTAGAAAACGTAAAAAACCGTAATATTTACCACATAATAGGTCTGTTCAACGTGCATAAGAAAAACATTTGCATCGTTGGTAACGGCTGTAAAATGTGGACAAAAATAAATTGAAAAAAAGTAAAAGCCATTTTTAATTAAATAAAGTGATAAATATGCACAAATATATGTACTTACATTTTGAAATTTATTTAAAAAATCTTTTTTAAATTAAAAACTTTTGTCGTTTCTTTGCAAATTTTCGGATTAATTTCTTTTTTTTTTTTAATCTGGGGCCAGCATTAAGGAGATGACTCCTACACATACGAAGCATTGTGCTGGAACTATAGGAAAGATATAGTAGGAGAAACGACGGGAGGTGAAGCTTAATTAATTATTTTACAGCTCTACTTTCGCACGTTCTTTGTTTATACTCGCAGCAGTGCTGAAGCTTCGGTTCAGTAGCCATTTTTATTATTTTACTTCGCCGGTGCTACACAATACCGACGAAGGAAGGCGTTCTGATGCGATTGTGGATTGCTATCATCTGAAGCCGGTATTGTTCAGTGACCAGTGAAACCTTCCGACAACAACTGACACACAAAGACAGACTAATGCACATCAGAAAAATGCGAGATGCTTATTTTTATTTTAAAAATTTTTTTAGTCTGAAACTGGGGTTGAACCCAGGTCTGTTTTTGGATTCGTAGTCAACGTGCAGACTACCATCCATCGTGCCATCGCCACCATCAAAGTGGTTTCAGGTGAAAGTCCCCACCACATATTGTTGAAAAATTATCCACATGTTTTTACTCCATCTGAAAGTATTCAATCTAATCATGACAGTTATCATCATATTGTTACTCAAGAAGCCACCGTTTCCTGTCGACCAAGACGCTTAGATCCAGTTAAATTGAAACCACCTAAAGATGAATTCCAATATATGTTGGATAAGGGAATAATTAGACCTTCCAGCAGTAATTGGGTAAATCCACTTCTTATAGTAGCAAAACCTAATGGTGAATGGCGTCCTGTGGGAATTATAAGCCCCACTTCCGGAAAAGGTTGGAGTAATTAACCAATTTCCTCTACCCAAAAGAGGAATTAAGACGATTTTTGGCTGTGATGACTTTTTATCGTAATTACTTCTAAATGGAAGGTAAAACTCATACATGTATTATTTTGATAAACCATAAATATTATCGGCGTACTTGTTACTATCTTGCAAAAATTTTAACCATAATGTAATTGCATCATGATTTTAAAGGCCTAGTTAGTAAAAACGTATCGTTCAACTTAAGGGGTCGGTTATTAAAAACATAAAACTTCAAGCAATTCAGTCAGCTGTTGATATTTTCAACAATTTTATAAATTCAAACAGAAAACTAGAAATGAATTTAATCAATTCAATGTTTATTAATTTATGCGTAATGCACAAAGCTTGCAAAAAGAATAAAGGTTTTTGGACGATGGAAGATTCGACATGTTAATGCTGTAGTTTATGATATTAATAAAAACTGGGCAGATTCATGATACTTTCAAAAGCTTTTATTTTATATGTAAGTAATGCCAAGTTGACGTTTGCAACGTAAAAATTAATTTTCTGTAGATTTTCTAAGCGTCAATTTCAACAATACGATTTTAGTAAACAGCAACGAGCATTACTTATGTTACAGCCACAAAATATACATATATATATATCGTCATCTAAAATGCAAAACAACGTATCATAAAAAAAAATCAAAATTCATTTTTTTATTGATTACGATTCACTACATTATATTACATATGTGTACAAAATTTTTAACATCTAATATGAAAAATACACAAGTTATAACCAAAATTCAAAATAACGTATCATCACTCATGCTAATGAAAAAACAACAGAGTAGGTACGTAGGTACTTATTTGTTTTTTTTTAGAAGAATACAGCAAACATTGACTTTTTTATTGTTTATATTTTATTTACTGTTAGTTTTAGTGGAATTTTTTTTTATCAAATTGAAAATTATTACAAAAGCGTTGTAAAAATAATAAAATGTGTTCTATAATCGAAAGTAGTTATAATAAAAAGTTAACAAAAGATAAAAAAAAAGAAACGAATGTATGGTGAAAGACATGAAGGATTATCAAAAGGAAGTATATGCGACAGAAACTCAAGAGAAATGAATGCTGGATGCACGTCCAAGTATTGTGAGAAAAGTTCAACTCGCCATTGTTCTATTTTTCCGGAAAACTTGCGGAAGGAAATATTTGAACGTTTTTGGAAAATGTCTTGGGGCGTATGAACCGGATCCATTTACATATTAAAAAATCATAATTAATTACAACTAACATATTCTTCCACAAAGGATTGCTAGAAATTTTGAAATTCAACAGCTTAAACTATTGCACTCCCAAAGGCTTGCAATCTCCAAGAAGAAATGGCAACATCTCCAGGACTTAAAATCTTTGCTTCCAGCAGATTGCCATTACTTCTATGATAGTATACCTTTTGAGTAATTAATTAATATATAGCTGTTTACATTATTTTTGTTAGTGTCTTATGTTCTGGTTGTCTTTATGAACATTTTATGAAATACCTTTCTTTAGTTATTAATAATAATTAATTATAATGAACATCAGAATACAAAATATAAAAAAACATATAACTGTTTTTATTTTTTCATACAGATTAAAAGGTTGATGATACGTTGGTTTGTTTCAGAAAACAACAGTTGAAAATAACGTAACAGACTATATTTCTTGTTTCATGTCAATCTAGTTTTAAAAACTGTTTTTCAATACCTCAAACCGTTTCCATATTATATAGTTTTTTACTTCTCCTGTAAAGTGATGTTACGTTATTTTGCATTTTAGGTGCCATCTGATCGCCCCGAACGTGTTACGGTTTTACTTAGGCTTAACTTAAGAAACGTTTACTGAACGTAAAAGCGGTGTATTGTTGTAAAACAATCCCAACTTTAATTTATTTATTTTTTAGTTACAGTCTTTTGAATGTCTTTAATAAAATCGTTATTGTTAGACATGTGAGTGGAATTCTTTACGAGACGTTTTTTTTTATTTACAACATAAAATAAAAGTATATTTTAATTGTGTAGAATATTCATGGGTAGAATAGTGGGACCGATTATGGCCTATTAGGCTACGTCTTTTTGAAAAGAATTAATAAATGAAATCAAATTGTTTTTGTTGTTAATTAATTTTTCATCTTAGGTGAATATATATGAATCATATATGGATGTAAGAAGTTACTTCCGAACCAAATATTTTTACCTTGAAACAAAGTTCTTATACAGTATATTTTCAAGTTAAAATGGTTGATAAAAATTACGTGTTCACGTTGAGGAACACTTTTGAAACGTTTACGAAATACTTATTTCTCTCCGATAATCAAGTGGTATGAAGACTACTTCATAGTGGGTTATACTCGTACTGTTAGTTAAAATAATAAGCCATTTCTTTTTGTGAAGTACTCATGTCAAGATTACCCCTTCTATGCCACAACGGATGTTGAAGTGTACATTTAAACAGGTTTACCAATATAAAAGTGCTGATTCAAGCAGATATTAATTTTAGCAAATGTTCTTAAAATTATGGGTTTTTTATAAGCACATAAATAATATGGCAAACAAAAAGTTATTTTTGTATTATTCAAATTAACACTATTTATTTCCATGTTTTTTTATTTATTCGTCATTAGCAAATTCAGCTGGATCCTTCCTAGACAGACGATGATGTTCAGCCTCAGCTAAACTATAAACCAAATACCCAATAACGAATGCTACAATTAGAGAACATCAAAATAGTTCAAAATATATGTTCATCGACATTACTTACGAGGTGTAACAATGAATACATTCGAACGGAAACGTCGGAACATGTTTGGTACACCATTCTTAATAGCGCCGGCGAAAGCCCTTTGTTCGTAAGGAGAAATCTTGTAGGTGACAATATTGTGAACCTTGGCAAGGTTGCCAAAATGTTGACCGTTCAAGAACGAGGTAAGTCGCATGTTGAAAGTATTTCTTAAGAAAAGATTTTACACAAAACGTTTAAATAATTTGATGTTAATATTTATATTGCAAACATTAATAAAACTTTACATATTTTTTTAAAAGAAACCACATAAATTGTAATGCAATTGTTACATAATCGCTTTTTTTATCATAATCTTTAATAATATTTGACATTCTTTGGATATATTTCATCTCTATTAACAAATTGATAGGTTGGAAATTTCCTTCTGAATTACAATTTAAATGGCAATCACATACCTTGTTTCTAAATCGAAAAGAAATTTTTTCCACAAATTCTCAAATGAAACTAAATACGTCTTTCAGCAGAGACCTGCGTTGAAGACTTTAAGCGGCGGCTAAACACCGGCTGTGGGCCGCAAGGTCAGCGGCCCATACAAAAATTTGTCTGTGACAATACATAAATAAAAAGACATTGTTAATTATAATTATTCTTCTAGAGTTAACACTATATCGATAAAAGAGATAAATATATAAATACATATGTACATTATTATATTTATTTATAAAAGTTTATGGTAGGAACACAATTGGGAAGAACGACGAACTTCGTCGTGCTCAACGAATTCGTCTGTAAAAGTTCGTTGCGTATATTCGCAGTATGTCACACAATAGGTCTGTTCGTTTACTTTCTGGGAAAGTTCGGTGAAATGAGAGTGCGCTATAATTACTCTCAATAAGAGACCAAAATGTACAAAAGTAAGAAAACGCAACAAACCATAAAATTTACCAGAAAAAAAGAAATGTAAATTTTTTACAGCTCTGTTTATATCGGAGATGATAATTGACAATTTTAAAATTGTACTTTTTTGACCCCAAATGTACTAAAAACATAAAAGTTGTGTTAAGTTTTACTATTTTTAACTATTAGTAACAGAAAGATAAAATAAAATGTGTTCTTGAATATTGAGAATTTATTTCGAAATCAATCAAATTAAAGTAACACTGAAAGAGTTCCTATTACTCGAGAGACCACCTCGTTGCGAGACAACCAACGTGTTGTTAAATACTTAAAAATTAATGCAGTTCATTACAAAAGTATTCTTGAATTTTCGCAAATTAATCCATTTTACAGAAATGATAATTTTACTCGTTTATAAACTTATAAAACGAACTATAGTGGTCGATATATTCGTCCATGCTGACCGATCAGCAGAGACCGATTTATCCATCAACGCTGACTTATCACATGCACAGAGAAGTTTCGGTAATTTTTCTCATATTGCCATTGAGAAAATTATAGATACTTTGTTCTACGCAATTACCTATAATTCTGTCAACAATGACGGTCGTATCAGCGGTCAAATGGCCGTCACTGTTATTGTAGGGCAGCTAAACTTATTAGCTATTTCGCTGGTCAGTTCATTCAACAGGCCAAACGACAAAGTTTGTGAAAATGTTGTGGAAAGTGGTTGTGAATAATTTAATAATTAAATATTATATTAAGAAAAATCGAAAATATATTTTTGCTATAATTAATTTAAATTACTGAACAACGTATAATCATATGAATATAATACCTTGGTACTTAATATTTAGTGGAGTAAAGTAGTACTTTAGCAATGCAAATTGTACTGAAAAAAGTACAATTGTACGAGCTTCATTATACCTGATTTTCGTTGAAAGTTTAATGTGATTGATGACAGTTTACCGAAAAAAACTATTTGTGAAAGAATTTATTTAAAAAAACAAGTATTGAAAGAATTTATTTAATTATATTTATTTTTGAGCGATGGTCTTTTTTATGAAAAGTTTTTAACAATTATTTATTTTTCAATATTTCGCTACCAAATAGGTAGCATCGTTAGGAAACAATAATTTGTATTAACAAAAATATTTATTTAAAAAAATGGTCTTTTTTATGAAAAGTTTTTAACAATTTATGGTATAAATAACAAAAATGTTTGTAATTAATTATTGTTAAAAAAAATTTTTAACACAACTTTTTTAATGTCTGTCAGCTGTTTGGGACATTTGTAATTTTGCTTTGTTATTTTCAATGTTTATTACATATAAACAAACTTATTGCTTGTTCTTCACGCCCAAACTAGCACGAAAGAAAAGTACGGGCATTCTCGTGCGTGAAGAACAAGAACATTACTCTCTCAAAACCTCATTTACCCAATTTTTGTGTAAGAAAATGCTTTTGAGTAAACGAGCGACCTAATAACGACGAAAAAATTGCAGCAGTCTTAATCATGGAAGCTGTTTGCTGGCTGTGTTACCCTATACAAAAAATAGTTTGAAAAAATATTAACTTTAACAAAAAGCAAATAAAATGCAATTTTATGGTAAATCATTGTCTATATTTAACTCAAATTATTTATTTTAAAAATTAAACAACTATTAAAATACAAATTCACTTTATTTACTAATACAAGGTGGGCCAAAAGAAGTCTTTCGATGTTGTTTGGCTCTAATTTTTTTTCTAAACGAAAAACTTCGATTCTGTTTTTTGATTATGTTTATCTGAACCTTTAGAATTTTATTGGTCAAGTTGAGATGATATCGGTCAAATGGGCGCGTCACAATTGATTGCTATACGGTCTCGTTTTATGGCATTTTTTATCACTTCGGCGAGAACTTCGGGCGACAGATTCTTGCACTCGTGTCGAATGTTGTCCTTGAGGGCTTCCAGGGTCTCGGGTTTGTTCACGTAAACACGGGACTACAAAAAACCCCAGAAAAAAAGGTAGGAACGGTTAAATCGGGCGATCTAGCGGGCAGTGCAAATGTCCAAAACGAGAGATGAGGCGACCCGGGAACGCCGCCTTCCGAATATCGATTGTGGCTCGCGCAGTGTGTGCCGTTGCTCTGTCCTGTTGGAAACACAAGTCCTCCAGTCCTAATTCGTTCAATTGCGGCAGAAAAAACTCGGTTAACATGGCCTTATAGCGCGCACCGACCACTATTGTCGTTTGACCAGCGGCGTTCTCGAAAACGGGCGCTCCGTGGCCGGCCTCTCTTGGCCGCGTCTCGTGTGGTCCCATACTCTTCAAGGTTGGTGGCCAAACGGCGCAGTGTTTGCTCAGTCGGTGTCGGACGACCGGGGAATCGGCGACGAAATTCGCACTGCGCCAATACCACAGACGAATTCTTACGAAAAAAATTAGACACGATTATTACGCGTTCTTGGGGAGTGTATCACTCCATGGCTTGTTCACTTGTATTCTAAATCTATCTAGTTCAAAAATGTCAAAACAGATTTGACATTGGCCGCCATTTGCAAAAATAAAAGCATCTTCCAATAAGGTGATTTCTTTTGGCCCAACTGATATATTTAAAAACTAAAATGAGAAATGCTAACTCTGTACTAATTTGTTCGTCGGCGTATGAAATAGAAATATATCTAACTCAGAGTTCGTCACGCACGACGAATTTCGTCGATTGCGGTATTGTGTTAATTTTCATATGCACTACCATAGAATACCTAGAAGTGTCAGCTGGGGGTCTGAAAACATTTTAAATCAGCTTTTCTTCAAATAGGGGGAGAAAGAGACTAATATACAATTTCACGGAAGATGAAAAAGTTTTTGTAGAAAATAACCAAAACAAAAGAAAAGCAGAAAAAAATACTATAATATTTTTATATCTTTATCAATTATAAAAAGTTGTTTGTAGTAAACTAAGAAAACTCGGCAGCTTTAAGCCGGTTTTTGTCCTTAATTTATCGACGGCAGCAGCGGCGATCCAAAATTCGGCGGCTCCGGGTATGCGGCTATTAGCCGTTCGGCGCAGGTCTTTCAGTTCATACAAGGTCTGTACGTTTACTTTCTGGTAAAGTTCGGTAAAATGAGAGTAAGCTATAATTACTCTCAATAAGAGAGCAAAATGTACAAAAGTAAGAAAACGCCCAATACCATTAAAATTTACCAGAAAAAAAGAAATGTAAATTTTTTACAGCTCTGTTTATATCGGAGATGATAATTGACAATTTTAAAATTGTACTTTTTTGACCACAAATGTACTAAAAACATAAAAGTTGTGTTAAGTTGTACTATTATTAACTATTAGTAACAGAAATATAAAATAAAATGAATTCTTGAATATTGAGAATTTGTTTCGAAATCAATCAGTTCCTATTACTCGAGAGAGCACCTCGTTGGGAGATAACCAACGTGTTGTTGAATAGTTAAAAATTAATGCAGTTCATTACAAAAGTATTATTGAATTTTCGCAAATTCATCAATTTTACAGAAAGGATAATTTTACTCGTTTGTAAACTTATAATTCGGACCATAGTTTTTGAAGCTCCGTACGACTGAGTTTAGACGAGAAAACATTTAGTTTGGTAGCATGTTACGGGTGTGGAAGAGAGCATCGTTTTTGTGTTCGGTACTCGGCGACACGTTTTAACAACGACATATGTTGTCTTTGCTGATGGATAGAATTAATTTTTATGCGAATCCCTGAATAGTTTGTTTTAATATTTGTATATTTTAAATAATTGTGGGCAATTATATTAAGAACAAATTCACAGATGATGGCCCACTCCAAGCTTCTGATGGATATTTCTATTTTATATTATATTACATTTCTTTTTTTTATATACATATGTACATATAAGAATATTGAAATAAAATCAACGTAAAGAATTGAAATAAATAGTGTTTCATTTCAATTGCGATATCCGTCTACAGTAAGCGATATATATGCATCTATGCTGACTATCACATGCACACAGAAGTTTCGGTAATTTTTCTCATATTGCCCTTAAGAAAATGATATAAACTTTGTTCTACGCAATGACCGATAATTCTGTCAGCAATGACGGTCATATCACCGGTCAAATGACCGTCAATGTTCTTGTAGGGCAGCTAAACTTATTAGCTATTTCGCTGGTCACAGGCCAAACGTCAAAGTTTGTGAAAAAGTTGTGAAAAGTGGTTGTGAATAATTTAATAATTAAATATTATATTAAGAAAATCGAAAATATATTTTTGCTATAATTAATTTAAATTACTGAACAACGTATAATCATATGAATATACCTTGGTACTTAATATTTAGTGGAGTAAAGTAGTACTTTTGCAATGCAAAGTGTACTGAAAAAAGTACAATTGTACGAGCTTGATTATCCCTGATTTTCGTTGAAAGTTTAATGTGATGGATGACAGTTTACCGAAAAAAAACTATTTGTGAAAGAATTTATTTAAAAAAACTAGTATTGAAAGTATTTATTTAATTATATTTATTTTTGAGCCATGGTCTTTTTTATGAAAAGTTTTTAACAATTATTTATTTTTCAATATTTCGCTACCAAATAGGTAGCATTGTTAAGAAATAATAATTTGTATTAACAAAAATATTTATTTAAGAAAATGGTATTTTTTATGAAAAGTTTTTAACAATTTATGGTATAAATAACAAAAATGTTTGTAATTATGTTATTAATTGTAAAAATGTTATAAATTAATAAATAATGTAATTAATGTTTATTATAAACAAACTGATTGCTTGTTCTTCATGCCCAAACTAGCCCGAAGAAAAAGTACGGGCATTCTCGTGCGTGAAGAACAAGAACATTACTCTCTCAAACCCTCTCTCATTTACCCAATTTTTGCGTAAGAAAACGCTTTTGGGTAAGATTTTGATTAAACGAAACAATTTTGAGTAAACGACCATACCTATAATAGGCTATAGGCCTTACAGTGTAGTACTGCCAAATTTTTTAGTATGCAAAATGCTAATTAGTATGGCAGCACACTTATAATTTATTATATTTTTGGATTTCATCAAACTTTCTGTGGAAGGTAACAAACTTTTTGAGTCACTTGCAACAAATTTTATTATTTTAAAGAAATTATTTAATTATGTAAGAACGTTATGATTAAAAATTAGAAAATTACGATTCGGAAAAAATTCAAAAATTATGTATTAGGAAAATAAAACACCAGTTCTTAATAAATACAATCACTCACTGTTTCAAAGTTTCAAAGCGATTTCAGTCCCTACACTGTAAGGCCTATAGCTCCGAAACTAGGACTTGTGCCAAAAATCGCCCTATACCGGGTAATAGCTCTAAGTATTTACTACATTTTGCCATCATTCGTTTTCGGCCCAATGGTTCTGCCTTCGAACAAAATTTTTCAAATACTGTTTCAAGGCGATTTCACTCTCTACACTGTAAGGCCTATAGCTCCGAAACTAGGACTTGTGCCAAAAATCGCCCTATACCGTGTGATAGGTCTAAGTATTTACTACATCTTGCCATCATTCGTTTTGGCCCCAATGGTTGTGCCTTCGAACAAAATTTTTCAAATACTGTTTCAAGGCGATTTCACTCACTACACTGTAAGGCCTATAGCTCCGAAACTAGGACTTGTCTCAAAAATCGCCCTATACCGGGTGATAGGTCTAAGTATTTAATACATTTTGCCATCATTCGTTTTCGCCCCAATGGTTGTACCTTCGAACAAAATTTTTCAAATACTGTTTCAAGGCGATTTCACTCACTACACTGTAAGGCCTATAGCTCCGAAACTAGGACTTGTGCCAAAAATCGCCCTATACCGGGTGATAGGTCTAAGTATTTAATACATTTTGCCATCATTCGTTTTCGCCCCAATGGTTGTACCTTCGAACAAAATTTTTCAAATACTGTTTCAAGGCGATTTCAGTCACTACACTGTAAGGCCTATAGCTCCGAAACTAGGACTTGTGCCAAAAATCGCCCTATACCGGGTGATAGGTCTAAGTATTTACTACATTGTGCCATCATTCGTTTTCGCCCCAATGGTTGTGCCTTCGAACAAAATTTTTCAAATACTGTTTCAAGGCGATTTCAGTCACTACACTGTAAGGCCTATAGCTCCGAAACTAGGACTTGTGCCAAAAATCGCCCTATACCGGGTGATATGTCTAAGTATTTAATACATTTTGCCATCATTCGTTTTCGCCCCAATGGTTGTACCTTCGAACAAAATTTTTCAAATACTGTTTCAAGGCGATTTCACTGACTACACTGTAAGGCCTATAGCTCCGAAACTAGGACTTGTGCCAAAAATCGCCCTATACCGGGTGATAGATCTAAGTATTTAATACATTTTGCCATCATTCGTTTTCGCCCCAATAGATGTACCTTCGAACAAAATTTTTCAAATACTGTTTCAAGGCGATTTCAGTCACTACACTGTAAGGCCTATAGCTCCGAAACTAGGACTTGTGCCAAAAATCGCCCTATACCGGGTTATAGGTCTAAGTATTTACTACATTTTGCCATCATTCGTTTTCGGCCCAATGGTTGTGCCTTCGAACAAAATTTTTCAAATACTGTTTCAAGGCGATTTCAGTCACTACACTGTAAGGCCTATAGCTCCGAAACTAGGACTTGTGCCAAAAATCGCCCTATACCGGGTGATAGGTCTAAGTATTTAATACATTTTGCCATCATTCGTTTTCGCCCCAATGGTTGTACCTTCGAACAAAATTTTTCAAATACTGTTTCAAGGCGATTTCACTCACTACACTGTAAGGCCTATAGCTCCGAAACTAAGACTTGTGCCAAAAATCGCCCTATACCGGGTGATAGGTCTAAGTATTTAATACATTTTGCCATCATTCGTTTTCGCCCCAATGGTTGTACCTTCGAACAAAATTTTTCAAATACTGTTTCAAGGCGATTTCAGTCACTACACTGTAAGGCCTATAGCTCCGAAACTAGGACTTGCGCCAAAAATCGCCCTATACGGGGTGATAGGTCTAAGTATTTACTACATTGTGCCATCATTCGTTTTCGCCCCAATGGTTGTGCCTTCGAACAAAATTTTTCAAATACTGTTTCAAGGCGATTTCACTCACTACACTGTAAGGCCTATAGCTCCGAAACTAGGACTTGTCCCAAAAATCGCCCTATACCGGGTGATAGGTCTAAGTATTTACTACATTTTGCCATCATTCGTTTTCGAAGGTACAACCATTGGGGCGAAAACGAATGATGGCACAATGTAGTAAATACTTAGACCTATCACCCGGTATAGGGCGATTTTTGGCACAAGTTCTAGTTTCGGAGCTATAGGCCTTACAGTGTAGTCACTGCAATCGCCTTGAAACAGTATTTGAAAAATTTTGTTCGAAGGCACAACCATTGGGCCGAAAACGAATGATGGCAAAATGTAGTAAATACTTAGACCTATCACCCGGTATAGGGCGATTTTTGGCACAAGTCCTAGTTTCGGAGCTATAGGCCTTACAGTGTAGTGACTGAAATCGCCTTGAAACAGTATTTGAAAAATTTTGTTCGAAGGCACAACCATTGGGCCGAAAACGAATGATGGCAAAATGTAGTAAATACTTAGACCTATCACCCGGTATAGGGCGATTTTTGGCACAAGTCCTAGTTTCGGAGCTATAGGCCTTACAGTGTAGTGAGTGAAATAGCTTTGAAACAGTATTTGAAAAATTTTGTTCGAAGGCACAACCATTGGGGCAAAAACGAATGATGGCACAATGTAGTAAATACTTAGACCTATCACCCGGTATAGGGCGATTTTTGGCACAAGTCCTAGTTTCGGAGCTATAGGCCTTACAGTGTAGTGACTAAAATCGCCTTGAAACAGTATTTGAAAAATTTTGTTCGAAGGTACAACCATTGGGGCGAAAACGAATGATGGCAAAATGTATTAAATACTTAGACCTATCACCCGGTATAGGGCGATTTTTGGCACAAGTCCTAGTTTCGGAGCTATAGGCCTTACAGTGTAGTGAGTGAAATCGCCTTGAAACAGTATTTGAAAAATTTTGTTCGAAGGTACAACCATTGGGGCGAAAACGAATGATGGCAAAATGTATTAAATACTTAGACCTATCACCCGGTATAGGGCGATTTTTGGCACAAGTCCTAGTTTCGGAGCTATAGGCCTTACAGAGTAGTGACTGAAATCGCCTTGAAACAGTATTTGAAAAATTTTGTTCGAAGGCACAACCATTGAGGCGAAAACGAATGATGGCACAATGTAGTAAATACTTAGACCTAACAACCGGGATAGGGCGATTTTTGGCACAAGTCCTAGTTTCGGAGCTATAGGCCTTACAGTGTAGTGACTGAAATCGCCTTGAAACAGTATTTGAAAAATTTTGTTCGAAGGCACAACCATTGGGGCGAAAACGAATGATGGCACAATGTAGTAAATACTTAGACCTAACAACCGGGATAGGGCGATTTTTGGCACAAGTCCTAGTTTCGGAGCTATAGGCCTTACAGTGTAGTGACTGAAATCGCCGTGAAACAGTATTTGAAAAATTTTGTTCGAAGGTACAACCATTGGGGCGAAAACGAATGATGGCAGAATGTATTAAATACTTAGACCTATCACCCGGTATAGGGCGATTTTTGGCACAAGTCATAGTTTCGGAGCTATAGGCCTTACAGTGTAGTGAGTGAAATCGCCTTGAAACAGTATTTGAAAAATTTTGTTCGAAGGTATAACCATTGGGGCGAAAACGAATGATGGCAAAATGTATTAAATACTTAGACCCATCACCCGGTATAGGGCGATTTTTGCACAAGTCCTAGTTTCGGAGCTATAGGCCTTACAGTGTAGTGACTGAAATCGCCTTGAAACAGTATTTGAAAAATTTTGTTCGAAGGCACAACCATTGGGCCGAAAACGAATGATGGCAAAATGTAGTAAATACTTAGACCTATCACCTGGTATAGGGCGATTTTTGGCACAAGTCCTAGTTTCGGAGCTATAGGCCTTACATTGTAGTGACTGAAATCGCCGTGAAACAGTATTTGAAAAATTTTGTTCGAAGGCACAACCATTGGGCCGAAAACGAATGATGGCACAATGTAGTAAATACTTAGACCTATCACCTGGTATAGGGCAATTTTTGGCACAAGTCCTAGTTTCGGAGCTATAGGGCTTACAGTGTAGTGAGTGAAATAGCTTTGAAACAGTATTTGAAAAATTTTGTTCGAAGGCACAACCATTGGGGCGAAAACGAATGATGGCACAATGTAGTAAATACTTAGACCTATCACCCGGTATAGGGCGATTTTTGGCACAAGTTCTAGTTTCGGAGCTATAGGCCTTACAGTGTAGTCACTGCAATCGCCTTGAAACAGTATTTGAAAAATTTTGTTCGAAGGCACAACCATTGGGCCGAAAACGAATGATGGCAAAATGTAGTAAATACTTAGACCTATCACCCGGTATAGGGCGATTTTTGGCACAAGTCCTAGTTTCGGAGCTATAGGCCTTACAGTGTAGTGACTGAAATCGCCTTGAAACAGTATTTGAAAAATTTTGTTCGAAGGCACAACCATTGGGCCGAAAACGAATGATAGCAAAATGTAGTAAATACTTAGACCTATCACCCGGTATAGGGCGATTTTTGGCACAAGTCCTAGTTTCGGAGCTATAGGCCTTACAGTGTAGTGAGTGAAATAGCTTTGAAACAGTATTTGAAAAATTTTGTTCGAAGGCACAACCATTGGGGCAAAAACGAATGATGGCACAATGTAGTAAATACTTAGACCTATCACCCGGTATAGGGCGATTTTTGGCACAAGTCCTAGTTTCGGAGCTATAGGCCTTACAGTGTAGTGACTAAAATCGCCTTGAAACAGTATTTGAAAAATTTTGTTCGAAGGTACAACCATTGGGGCGAAAACGAATGATGGCAAAATGTATTAAATACTTAGACCTATCACCCGGTATAGGGCGATTTTTGGCACAAGTCCTAGTTTCGGAGCTATAGGCCTTACAGTGTAGTGAGTGAAATCGCCTTGAAACAGTATTTGAAAAATTTTGTTCGAAGGTACAACCATTGGGGCGAAAACGAATGATGGCAAAATGTATTAAATACTTAGACCTATCACCCGGTATAGGGCGATTTTTGGCACAAGTCCTAGTTTCGGAGCTATAGGCCTTACAGTGTAGTGACTGAAATCGCCTTGAAACAGTATTTGAAAAATTTTGTTCGAAGGCACAACCATTGGGGCGAAAACGAATGATGGCACAATGTAGTAAATACTTAGACCTAACAACCGGGATAGGGCGATTTTTGGCACAAGTCCTAGTTTCGGAGCTATAGGCCTTACAGTGTAGTGACTGAAATCGCCTTGAAACAGTATTTGAAAAATTTTGTTCGAAGGCACAACCATTGGGGCGAAAACGAATGATGGCACAATGTAGTAAATACTTAGACCTAACAACCGGGATAGGGCGATTTTTGGCACAAGTCCTAGTTTCGGAGCTATAGGCCTTACAGTGTAGTGACTGAAATCGCCGTGAAACAGTATTTGAAAAATTTTGTTCGAAGGTACAACCATTGGGGCGAAAACGAATGATGGCAGAATGTATTAAATACTTAGACCTATCACCCGGTATAGGGCGATTTTTGGCACAAGTCATAGTTTCGGAGCTATAGGCCTTACAGTGTAGTGAGTGAAATCGCCTTGAAACAGTATTTGAAAAATTTTGTTCGAAGGTACAACCATTGGGGCGAAAACGAATGATGGCAAAATGTATTAAATACTTAGACCCATCACCCGGTATAGGGCGATTTTTGCACAAGTCCTAGTTTCGGAGCTATAGGCCTTACAGTGTAGTGACTGAAATCGCCTTGAAACAGTATTTGAAAAATTTTGTTCGAAGGCACAACCATTGGGCCGAAAACGAATGATGGCAAAATGTAGTAAATACTTAGACCTATCACCTGGTATAGGGCGATTTTTGGCACAAGTCCTAGTTTCGGAGCTATAGGCCTTACATTGTAGTGACTGAAATCGCCGTGAAACAGTATTTGAAAAATTTTGTTCGAAGGCACAACCATTGGGCCGAAAACGAATGATGGCACAATGTAGTAAATACTTAGACCTATCACCTGGTATAGGGCAATTTTTGGCACAAGTCCTAGTTTCGGAGCTATAGGGCTTACAGTGTAGTGAGTGAAATAGCTTTGAAACAGTATTTGAAAAATTTTGTTCGAAGGCACAACCATTGGGGCGAAAACGAATGATGGCACAATGTAGTAAATACTTAGACCTATCACCCGGTATAGGGCGATTTTTGGCACAAGTCCTAGTTTCGGAGCTATAGGCCTTACAGTGTAGTGAGTGAAATAGCTTTGAAACAGTATTTGAAAAATTTTGTTCGAAGGCACAACCATTGGGGCGAAAACGAATGATGGCACAATGTAGTAAATACTTAGACCTATCACCCGGTATAGGGCGATTTTTGGCACAAGTCCTAGTTTCGGAGCTATAGGCCTTACAGTGTAGTGACTGAAATCGCCTTGAAACAGTATTTGAAAAATTTTGTTCGAAGGCACAACCATTGGGGCGAAAACGAATGATGGCACAATGTAGTAAATACTTAGACCTATCACCCGGTATAGGGCGATTTTTGGCACAAGTCCTAGTTTCGGAGCTATAGGCCTTACAGTGTAGTGACTGAAATCGCCTTGAAACAGTATTTGAAAAATTTTGTTCGAAGGTACAACCATTGGGGCGAAAACGAATGGTGGCAAAATGTATTAAATACTTAGACCTATCACCCGGTATAGGGCGATTTTTGGCACAAGTCCTAGTTTCGGAGCTATAGGCCTTACAGTGTAGTGACTGAAATCGCCTTGAAACAGTATTTGAAAAATTTTGTTCGAAGGCACAACCATTGGGCCGAAAACGAATGATGGCAAAATGTAGTAAATACTTAGACCTAACAACCGGGATAGGGCGATTTTTGGCACAAGTCCTAGTTTCGGAGCTATAGGCCTTACAGTGTAGTGACTGAAATCGCCGTGAAACAGTATTTGAAAAATTTTGTTCGAAGGTACAACCATTGGGGCGAAAACGAATGATGGCAGAATGTATTAAATACTTAGACCTATCACCCGGTATAGGGCGATTTTTGGCACAAGTCATAGTTTCGGAGCTATAGGCCTTACAGTGTAGTGAGTGAAATCGCCTTGAAACAGTATTTGAAAAATTTTGTTCGAAGGTACAACCATTGGGGCGAAAACGAATGATGGCAAAATGTATTAAATACTTAGACCCATCACCCGGTATAGGGCGATTTTTGCACAAGTCCTAGTTTCGGAGCTATAGGCCTTACAGTGTAGTGACTGAAATCGCCTTGAAACAGTATTTGAAAAATTTTGTTCGAAGGCACAACCATTGGGCCGAAAACGAATGATGGCAAAATGTAGTAAATACTTAGACCTATCACCTGGTATAGGGCGATTTTTGGCACAAGTCCTAGTTTCGGAGCTATAGGCCTTACATTGTAGTGACTGAAATCGCCGTGAAACAGTATTTGAAAAATTTTGTTCGAAGGCACAACCATTGGGCCGAAAACGAATGATGGCACAATGTAGTAAATACTTAGACCTATCACCTGGTATAGGGCAATTTTTGGCACAAGTCCTAGTTTCGGAGCTATAGGGCTTACAGTGTAGTGAGTGAAATAGCTTTGAAACAGTATTTGAAAAATTTTGTTCGAAGGCACAACCATTGGGGCGAAAACGAATGATGGCACAATGTAGTAAATACTTAGACCTATCACCCGGTATAGGGCGATTTTTGGCACAAGTTCTAGTTTCGGAGCTATAGGCCTTACAGTGTAGTCACTGCAATCGCCTTGAAACAGTATTTGAAAAATTTTGTTCGAAGGCACAACCATTGGGCCGAAAACGAATGATGGCAAAATGTAGTAAATACTTAGACCTATCACCCGGTATAGGGCGATTTTTGGCACAAGTCCTAGTTTCGGAGCTATAGGCCTTACAGTGTAGTGACTGAAATCGCCTTGAAACAGTATTTGAAAAATTTTGTTCGAAGGCACAACCATTGGGCCGAAAACGAATGATAGCAAAATGTAGTAAATACTTAGACCTATCACCCGGTATAGGGCGATTTTTGGCACAAGTCCTAGTTTCGGAGCTATAGGCCTTACAGTGTAGTGAGTGAAATAGCTTTGAGACAGTATTTGAAAAATTTTGTTCGAAGGCACAACCATTGGGGCAAAAACGAATGATGGCACAATGTAGTAAATACTTAGACCTATCACCCGGTATAGGGCGATTTTTGGCACAAGTCCTAGTTTCGGAGCTATAGGCCTTACAGTGTAGTGACTAAAATCGCCTTGAAACAGTATTTGAAAAATTTTGTTCGAAGGTACAACCATTGGGGCGAAAACGAATGATGGCAAAATGTATTAAATACTTAGACCTATCACCCGGTATAGGGCGATTTTTGGCACAAGTCCTAGTTTCGGAGCTATAGGCCTTACAGTGTAGTGAGTGAAATCGCCTTGAAACAGTATTTGAAAAATTTTGTTCGAAGGTACAACCATTGGGGCGAAAACGAATGATGGCAAAATGTATTAAATACTTAGACCTATCACCCGGTATAGGGCGATTTTTGGCACAAGTCCTAGTTTCGGAGCTATAGGCCTTACAGTGTAGTGACTGAAATCGCCTTGAAACAGTATTTGAAAAATTTTGTTCGAAGGCACAACCATTGGGGCGAAAACGAATGATGGCACAATGTAGTAAATACTTAGACCTAACAACCGGGATAGGGCGATTTTTGGCACAAGTCCTAGTTTCGGAGCTATAGGCCTTACAGTGTAGTGACTGAAATCGCCGTGAAACAGTATTTGAAAAATTTTGTTCGAAGGTACAACCATTGGGGCGAAAACGAATGATGGCAGAATGTATTAAATACTTAGACCTATCACCCGGTATAGGGCGATTTTTGGCACAAGTCATAGTTTCGGAGCTATAGGCCTTACAGTGTAGTGAGTGAAATCGCCTTGAAACAGTATTTGAAAAATTTTGTTCGAAGGTACAACCATTGGGGCGAAAACGTATGATGGCAAAATGTATTAAATACTTAGACCCATCACCCGGTATAGGGCGATTTTTGCACAAGTCCTAGTTTCGGAGCTATAGGCCTTACAGTGTAGTGACTGAAATCGCCTTGAAACAGTATTTGAAAAATTTTGTTCGAAGGCACAACCATTGGGCCGAAAACGAATGATGGCAAAATGTAGTAAATACTTAGACCTATCACCTGGTATAGGGCGATTTTTGGCACAAGTCCTAGTTTCGGAGCTATAGGCCTTACATTGTAGTGACTGAAATCGCCGTGAAACAGTATTTGAAAAATTTTGTTCGAAGGCACAACCATTGGGCCGAAAACGAATGATGGCACAATGTAGTAAATACTTAGACCTATCACCTGGTATAGGGCAATTTTTGGCACAAGTCCTAGTTTCGGAGCTATAGGGCTTACAGTGTAGTGAGTGAAATAGCTTTGAAACAGTATTTGAAAAATTTTGTTCGAAGGCACAACCATTGGGGCGAAAACGAATGATGGCACAATGTAGTAAATACTTAGACCTATCACCCGGTATAGGGCGATTTTTGGCACAAGTCCTAGTTTCGGAGCTATAGGCCTTACAGTGTAGTGAGTGAAATAGCTTTGAAACAGTATTTGAAAAATTTTGTTCGAAGGCACAACCATTGGGGCGAAAACGAATGATGGCACAATGTAGTAAATACTTAGACCTATCACCCGGTATAGGGCGATTTTTGGCACAAGTCCTAGTTTCGGAGCTATAGGCCTTACAGTGTAGTGACTAAAATCGCCTTGAAACAGTATTTGAAAAATTTTGTTCGAAGGTACAACCATTGGGGCGAAAACGAATGATGGCAAAATGTATTAAATACTTAGACCTATCACCCGGTATAGGGCGATTTTTGGCACAAGTCCTAGTTTCGGAGCTATAGGCCTTACAGTGTAGTGAGTGAAATCGCCTTGAAACAGTATTTGAAAAATTTTGTTCGAAGGTACAACCATTGGGGCGAAAACGAATGATGGCAAAATGTATTAAATACTTAGACCTATCACCCGGTATAGGGCGATTTTTGGCACAAGTCCTAGTTTCGGAGCTATAGGCCTTACAGTGTAGTGACTAAAATCGCCTTGAAACAGTATTTGAAAAATTTTGTTCGAAGGTACAACCATTGGGGCGAAAACGAATGATGGCAAAATGTATTAAATACTTAGACCTATCACCCGGTATAGGGCGATTTTTGGCACAAGTCCTAGTTTCGGAGCTATAGGCCTTACAGTGTAGTGACTGAAATCGCCTTGAAACAGTATTTGAAAAATTTTGTTCGAAGGCACAACCATTGAGGCGAAAACGAATGATGGCACAATGTAGTAAATACTTAGACCTAACAACCGGGATAGGGCGATTTTTGGCACAAGTCCTAGTTTCGGAGCTATAGGCCTTACAGTGTAGTGACTGAAATCGCCTTGAAACAGTATTTGAAAAATTTTGTTCGAAGGCACAACCATTGGGGCGAAAACGAATGATGGCACAATGTAGTAAATACTTAGACCTAACAACCGGGATAGGGCGATTTTTGGCACAAGTCCTAGTTTCGGAGCTATAGGCCTTACAGTGTAGTGACTGAAATCGCCGTGAAACAGTATTTGAAAAATTTTGTTCGAAGGTACAACCATTGGGGCGAAAACGAATGATGGCAGAATGTATTAAATACTTAGACCTATCACCCGGTATAGGGCGATTTTTGGCACAAGTCATAGTTTCGGAGCTATAGGCCTTACAGTGTAGTGAGTGAAATCGCCTTGAAACAGTATTTGAAAAATTTTGTTCGAAGGTATAACCATTGGGGCGAAAACGAATGATGGCAAAATGTATTAAATACTTAGACCCATCACCCGGTATAGGGCGATTTTTGGCACAAGTCCTAGTTTCGGAGATATAGGCCTTACAGTGTAGTGACTGAAATCGCCTTGAAACAGTATTTGAAAAATTTTGTTCGAAGGCACAACCATTGGGCCGAAAACGAATGATGGCAAAATGTAGTAAATACTTAGACCTATCACCTGGTATAGGGCGATTTTTGGCACAAGTCCTAGTTTCGGAGCTATAGGCCTTACATTGTAGTGACTGAAATCGCCGTGAAACAGTATTTGAAAAATTTTGTTCGAAGGCACAACCATTGGGCCGAAAACGAATGATGGCACAATGTAGTAAATACTTAGACCTATCACCTGGTATAGGGCAATTTTTGGCACAAGTCCTAGTTTCGGAGCTATAGGGCTTACAGTGTAGTGAGTGAAATAGCTTTGAAACAGTATTTGAAAAATTTTGTTCGAAGGCACAACCATTGGGGCGAAAACGAATGATGGCACAATGTAGTAAATACTTAGACCTATCACCCGGTATAGGGCGATTTTTGGCACAAGTTCTAGTTTCGGAGCTATAGGCCTTACAGTGTAGTCACTGCAATCGCCTTGAAACAGTATTTGAAAAATTTTGTTCGAAGGCACAACCATTGGGCCGAAAACGAATGATGGCAAAATGTAGTAAATACTTAGACCTATCACCCGGTATAGGGCGATTTTTGGCACAAGTCCTAGTTTCGGAGCTATAGGCCTTACAGTGTAGTGACTGAAATCGCCTTGAAACAGTATTTGAAAAATTTTGTTTGAAGGCACAACCATTGGGCCGAAAACGAATGATAGCAAAATGTAGTAAATACTTAGACCTATCACCCGGTATAGGGCGATTTTTGGCACAAGTCCTAGTTTCGGAGCTATAGGCCTTACAGTGTAGTGAGTGAAATAGCTTTGAAACAGTATTTGAAAAATTTTGTTCGAAGGCACAACCATTGGGGCAAAAACGAATGATGGCACAATGTAGTAAATACTTAGACCTATCACCCGGTATAGGGCGATTTTTGGCACAAGTCCTAGTTTCGGAGCTATAGGCCTTACAGTGTAGTGACTAAAATCGCCTTGAAACAGTATTTGAAAAATTTTGTTCGAAGGTACAACCATTGGGGCGAAAACGAATGATGGCAAAATGTATTAAATACTTAGACCTATCACCCGGTATAGGGCGATTTTTGGCACAAGTCCTAGTTTCGGAGCTATAGGCCTTACAGTGTAGTGAGTGAAATCGCCTTGAAACAGTATTTGAAAAATTTTGTTCGAAGGTACAACCATTGGGGCGAAAACGAATGATGGCAAAATGTATTAAATACTTAGACCTATCACCCGGTATAGGGCGATTTTTGGCACAAGTCCTAGTTTCGGAGCTATAGGCCTTACAGTGTAGTGACTGAAATCGCCTTGAAACAGTATTTGAAAAATTTTGTTCGAAGGCACAACCATTGGGGCGAAAACGAATGATGGCACAATGTAGTAAATACTTAGACCTAACAACCGGGATAGGGCGATTTTTGGCACAAGTCCTAGTTTCGGAGCTATAGGCCTTACAGTGTAGTGACTGAAATCGCCTTGAAACAGTATTTGAAAAATTTTGTTCGAAGGCACAACCATTGGGGCGAAAACGAATGATGGCACAATGTAGTAAATACTTAGACCTAACAACCGGGATAGGGCGATTTTTGGCACAAGTCCTAGTTTCGGAGCTATAGGCCTTACAGTGTAGTGACTGAAATCGCCGTGAAACAGTATTTGAAAAATTTTGTTCGAAGGTACAACCATTGGGGCGAAAACGAATGATGGCAGAATGTATTAAATACTTAGACCTATCACCCGGTATAGGGCGATTTTTGGCACAAGTCATAGTTTCGGAGCTATAGGCCTTACAGTGTAGTGAGTGAAATCGCCTTGAAACAGTATTTGAAAAATTTTGTTCGAAGGTACAACCATTGGGGCGAAAACGAATGATGGCAAAATGTATTAAATACTTAGACCCATCACCCGGTATAGGGCGATTTTTGCACAAGTCCTAGTTTCGGAGCTATAGGCCTTACAGTGTAGTGACTGAAATCGCCTTGAAACAGTATTTGAAAAATTTTGTTCGAAGGCACAACCATTGGGCCGAAAACGAATGATGGCAAAATGTAGTAAATACTTAGACCTATCACCTGGTATAGGGCGATTTTTGGCACAAGTCCTAGTTTCGGAGCTATAGGCCTTACATTGTAGTGACTGAAATCGCCGTGAAACAGTATTTGAAAAATTTTGTTCGAAGGCACAACCATTGGGCCGAAAACGAATGATGGCACAATGTAGTAAATACTTAGACCTATCACCTGGTATAGGGCAATTTTTGGCACAAGTCCTAGTTTCGGAGCTATAGGGCTTACAGTGTAGTGAGTGAAATAGCTTTGAAACAGTATTTGAAAAATTTTGTTCGAAGGCACAACCATTGGGGCGAAAACGAATGATGGCACAATGTAGTAAATACTTAGACCTATCACCCGGTATAGGGCGATTTTTGGCACAAGTCCTAGTTTCGGAGCTATAGGCCTTACAGTGTAGTGAGTGAAATAGCTTTGAAACAGTATTTGAAAAATTTTGTTCGAAGGCACAACCATTGGGGCGAAAACGAATGATGGCACAATGTAGTAAATACTTAGACCTATCACCCGGTATAGGGCGATTTTTGGCACAAGTCCTAGTTTCGGAGCTATAGGCCTTACAGTGTAGTGACTGAAATCGCCTTGAAACAGTATTTGAAAAATTTTGTTCGAAGGCACAACCATTGGGGCGAAAACGAATGATGGCACAATGTAGTAAATACTTAGACCTATCACCCGGTATAGGGCGATTTTTGGCACAAGTCCTAGTTTCGGAGCTATAGGCCTTACAGTGTAGTGACTGAAATCGCCTTGAAACAGTATTTGAAAAATTTTGTTCGAAGGTACAACCATTGGGGCGAAAACGAATGGTGGCAAAATGTATTAAATACTTAGACCTATCACCCGGTATAGGGCGATTTTTGGCACAAGTCCTAGTTTCGGAGCTATAGGCCTTACAGTGTAGTGACTGAAATCGCCTTGAAACAGTATTTGAAAAATTTTGTTCGAAGGCACAACCATTGGGCCGAAAACGAATGATGGCAAAATGTAGTAAATACTTAGACCTAACAACCGGGATAGGGCGATTTTTGGCACAAGTCCTAGTTTCGGAGCTATAGGCCTTACAGTGTAGTGACTGAAATCGCCGTGAAACAGTATTTGAAAAATTTTGTTCGAAGGTACAACCATTGGGGCGAAAACGAATGATGGCAGAATGTATTAAATACTTAGACCTATCACCCGGTATAGGGCGATTTTTGGCACAAGTCATAGTTTCGGAGCTATAGGCCTTACAGTGTAGTGAGTGAAATCGCCTTGAAACAGTATTTGAAAAATTTTGTTCGAAGGTACAACCATTGGGGCGAAAACGAATGATGGCAAAATGTATTAAATACTTAGACCCATCACCCGGTATAGGGCGATTTTTGCACAAGTCCTAGTTTCGGAGCTATAGGCCTTACAGTGTAGTGACTGAAATCGCCTTGAAACAGTATTTGAAAAATTTTGTTCGAAGGCACAACCATTGGGCCGAAAACGAATGATGGCAAAATGTAGTAAATACTTAGACCTATCACCTGGTATAGGGCGATTTTTGGCACAAGTCCTAGTTTCGGAGCTATAGGCCTTACATTGTAGTGACTGAAATCGCCGTGAAACAGTATTTGAAAAATTTTGTTCGAAGGCACAACCATTGGGCCGAAAACGAATGATGGCACAATGTAGTAAATACTTAGACCTATCACCTGGTATAGGGCAATTTTTGGCACAAGTCCTAGTTTCGGAGCTATAGGGCTTACAGTGTAGTGAGTGAAATAGCTTTGAAACAGTATTTGAAAAATTTTGTTCGAAGGCACAACCATTGGGGCGAAAACGAATGATGGCACAATGTAGTAAATACTTAGACCTATCACCCGGTATAGGGCGATTTTTGGCACAAGTTCTAGTTTCGGAGCTATAGGCCTTACAGTGTAGTCACTGCAATCGCCTTGAAACAGTATTTGAAAAATTTTGTTCGAAGGCACAACCATTGGGCCGAAAACGAATGATGGCAAAATGTAGTAAATACTTAGACCTATCACCCGGTATAGGGCGATTTTTGGCACAAGTCCTAGTTTCGCAGCTATAGGCCTTACAGTGTAGTGACTGAAATCGCCTTGAAACAGTATTTGAAAAATTTTGTTCGAAGGCACAACCATTGGGCCGAAAACGAATGATAGCAAAATGTAGTAAATACTTAGACCTATCACCCGGTATAGGGCGATTTTTGGCACAAGTCCTAGTTTCGGAGCTATAGGCCTTACAGTGTAGTGAGTGAAATAGCTTTGAAACAGTATTTGAAAAATTTTGTTCGAAGGCACAACCATTGGGGCAAAAACGAATGATGGCACAATGTAGTAAATACTTAGACCTATCACCCGGTATAGGGCGATTTTTGGCACAAGTCCTAGTTTCGGAGCTATAGGCCTTACAGTGTAGTGACTAAAATCGCCTTGAAACAGTATTTGAAAAATTTTGTTCGAAGGTACAACCATTGGGGCGAAAACGAATGATGGCAAAATGTATTAAATACTTAGACCTATCACCCGGTATAGGGCGATTTTTGGCACAAGTCCTAGTTTCGGAGCTATAGGCCTTACAGTGTAGTGAGTGAAATCGCCTTGAAACAGTATTTGAAAAATTTTGTTCGAAGGTACAACCATTGGGGCGAAAACGAATGATGGCAAAATGTATTAAATACTTAGACCTATCACCCGGTATAGGGCGATTTTTGGCACAAGTCCTAGTTTCGGAGCTATAGGCCTTACAGTGTAGTGACTGAAATCGCCTTGAAACAGTATTTGAAAAATTTTGTTCGAAGGCACAACCATTGGGGCGAAAACGAATGATGGCACAATGTAGTAAATACTTAGACCTAACAACCGGGATAGGGCGATTTTTGGCACAAGTCCTAGTTTCGGAGCTATAGGCCTTACAGTGTAGTGACTGAAATCGCCGTGAAACAGTATTTGAAAAATTTTGTTCGAAGGTACAACCATTGGGGCGAAAACGAATGATGGCAGAATGTATTAAATACTTAGACCTATCACCCGGTATAGGGCGATTTTTGGCACAAGTCATAGTTTCGGAGCTATAGGCCTTACAGTGTAGTGAGTGAAATCGCCTTGAAACAGTATTTGAAAAATTTTGTTCGAAGGTACAACCATTGGGGCGAAAACGTATGATGGCAAAATGTATTAAATACTTAGACCCATCACCCGGTATAGGGCGATTTTTGCACAAGTCCTAGTTTCGGAGCTATAGGCCTTACAGTGTAGTGACTGAAATCGCCTTGAAACAGTATTTGAAAAATTTTGTTCGAAGGCACAACCATTGGGCCGAAAACGAATGATGGCAAAATGTAGTAAATACTTAGACCTATCACCTGGTATAGGGCGATTTTTGGCACAAGTCCTAGTTTCGGAGCTATAGGCCTTACATTGTAGTGACTGAAATCGCCGTGAAACAGTATTTGAAAAATTTTGTTCGAAGGCACAACCATTGGGCCGAAAACGAATGATGGCACAATGTAGTAAATACTTAGACCTATCACCTGGTATAGGGCAATTTTTGGCACAAGTCCTAGTTTCGGAGCTATAGGGCTTACAGTGTAGTGAGTGAAATAGCTTTGAAACAGTATTTGAAAAATTTTGTTCGAAGGCACAACCATTGGGGCGAAAACGAATGATGGCACAATGTAGTAAATACTTAGACCTATCACCCGGTATAGGGCGATTTTTGGCACAAGTCCTAGTTTCGGAGCTATAGGCCTTACAGTGTAGTGAGTGAAATAGCTTTGAAACAGTATTTGAAAAATTTTGTTCGAAGGCACAACCATTGGGGCGAAAACGAATGATGGCACAATGTATTAAATACTTAGACCTATCACCCGGTATAGGGCGATTTTTGGCACAAGTCCTAGTTTCGGAGCTATAGGCCTTACAGTGTAGTGACTGAAATCGCCTTGAAACAGTATTTGAAAAATTTTGTTCGAAGGCACAACCATTGGGGCGAAAACGAATGATGGCACAATGTAGTAAATACTTAGACCTATCACCCGGTATAGGGCGATTTTTGGCACAAGTCCTAGTTTCGGAGCTATAGGCCTTACAGTGTAGTGACTGAAATCGCCTTGAAACAGTATTTGAAAAATTTTGTTCGAAGGTACAACCATTGGGGCGAAAACGAATGGTGGCAAAATGTATTAAATACTTAGACCTATCACCCGGTATAGGGCGATTTTTGGCACAAGTCCTAGTTTCGGAGCTATAGGCCTTACAGTGTAGTGACTGAAATCGCCTTGAAACAGTATTTGAAAAATTTTGTTCGTAGGTACAACCATTGGGGCGAAAACGAATGATGGCAAAATGTATTAAATACTTAGACCTATCACCCGGTATAGGGCGATTTTTGGCACAAGTCCTAGTTTCGGAGCTATAGGCCTTACAGTGTAGTGACTGAAATCGCCTTGAAACAGTATTTGAAAAATTTTGTTCGAAGGCACAACCATTGGGCCGAAAACGAATGATGGCAAAATGTAGTAAATACTTAGACCTATCACCTGGTATAGGGCGATTTTTGGCACAAGTCCTAGTTTCGGAGCTATAGGCCTTACATTGTAGTGACTGAAATCGCCGTGAAACAGTATTTGAAAAATTTTGTTCGAAGGCACAACCATTGGGGCGAAAACGAATGATGGCACAATGTAGTAAATACTTAGACCTATCACCCGGTATAGGGCGATTTTTGGCACAAGTCCTAGTTTCGGAGCTATAGGCCTTACAGTGTAGTGACTGAAATCGCCTTGAAACAGTATTTGAAAAATTTTGTTCGAAGGTACAACCATTGGGGCGAAAACGAATGATGGCACAATGTAGTAAATACTTAGAGCTATCACCCGGTATAGGACGATTTTTGGCACAAGTCCTAGTTTCGGAGCTATAGGCCTTACAGTGTAGTGACTGAAATCGCCTTGAAACAGTATTTGAAAAATTTTGTTCGAAGGCACAACCATTGGGGCAAAAACGAATGATGGCACAATGTAGTAAATACTTAGACCTATCACCCGGTATAGGGCGATTTTTGGCACAAGTCCTAGTTTCGGAGCTATAGGCCTTACAGTGTAGTGACTGAAATCGCCTTGAAACAGTATTTGAAAAATTTTGTTCGAAGGTACAACCATTTGGGCGAAAACGAATGATGGCAAAATGTATTAAATACTTAGACCTATCACCCGGTATAGGGCGATTTTTGGCACAAGTCCTAGTTTCGGAGCCATAGGCCTTACAGTGTAGTGAGTGAAATCGCCTTGAAACAGTATTTGAAAAATTTTGTTCGAAGGTACAACCATTGGGGCGAAAACGAATGCTGGCAAAATGTATTAAATACTTAGACCTATCACCCGGTATAGGGCGATTTTTGGCACAAGTCCTAGTTTCGGAGCTATAGGCCTTACAGTGTAGTGACTGAAATCGCCTTGAAACAGTATTTGAAAAATTTTGTTCGAAGGCACAACCATTGGGGCGAAAACGAATGATGGCACAATGTAGTAAATACTTAGACCTATCACCCGGTATAGGGCGATTTTTGGCACAAGGCCTAGTTTCGGAGCTATAGGCCTTACAGTGTAGTGACTGAAATCGCCTTGAAACAGTATTTGAAAAATTTTGTTCGAAGGTACAACCATTGGGGCGAAAACGAATGATGGCAAAATGTACTAAATACTTAGACCTATCACCCGGTATAGGGCGATTTTTGGCACAAGTCCTAGTTTCGGAGCTATAGGCCTTACAGTGTAGTGACTGAAATCGCCTTGAAACAGTATTTGAAAAATTTTGTTCGAAGGTACAACCATTGGGGCGAAAACGAATGATGGCAAAATGTATTAAATACTTAGACCTATCACCCGGTATAGGGCGATTTTTGGCACAAGTCCTAGTTTCGGAGCTATAGGCCTTACAGTGTAGTGACTGAAATCGCCTTGAAACAGTATTTGAAAAATTTTGTTCGAAGGCACAACCATTGGGCCGAAAACGAATGATGGCAAAATGTAGTAAATACTTAGACCTATCACCTGGTATAGGGCGATTTTTGGCACAAGTCCTAGTTTCGGAGCTATAGGCCTTACAGTGTAGTGAGTGAAATAGCTTTGAAACAGTATTTGAAAAATTTTGTTCGAAGGCACAACCATTGGGGCGAAAACGAATGATGGCACAATATAGTAAATACTTAGACCTATCACCCGGTATAGGGCGATTTTTGGTACAAGTCCTAGTTTCGGAGCTATAGGCCTTACAGTGTAGTCACTGAAATCGCCTTGAAACAGTATTTGAAAAATTTTGTTCGAAGGTACAACCATTGGGGCGAAAACGAATGATGGCAGAATGTATTAAATACTTAGACCTATCACCCGGTATAGGGCGATTTTTGGCGCAAGTCCTAGTTTCGGAGCTATAGGCCTTACAGTGTAGTGACTGAAATCGCCTTGAAACAGTATTTGAAAAACTTTGTTCGAAGGCACAACCATTGGGCCGAAAACGAATGATGGCAAAATGTAGTAAATACTTGGACCTATCACCCGGTATAGGGCGATTTTTGGCACAAGTCCTAGTTTCGGAGCTATAGGCCTTACAGTGTAGTGACTGAAATCGCCTTGAAACAGTATTTGAAAAATTTTGTTCGAAGGCACAACCATTGGGGCGAAAACGAATGATGGCAAAATGTATTAAATACTTAGACCTATCACCCGGTATAGGACGATTTTTGGCGCAAGTCCTAGTTTTGGAGCTATATGCCTTACAGTGTAGTGACTGAAATCGCCTTGAAACAGTATTTGAAAAATTTTGTTCGAAGGCACAACCATTGGGCCGAAAACGAATGATGGCAAAATGTACTAAATACTTAGACCTATCACCCGGTATAGGGCGATTTTTGGCACAAGTCCTAGTTTCGGAGTTATAGGCCTTACAGTGTAGTGACTGAAATCGCCTTGAAACAGTATTTGAAAAATTTTGTTCGAAGGTACAACCATTGGGGCGAAAACGAATGATGGCAAAATGTATTAAATACTTAGACCTATCACCCGGTATAGGGCGATTTTTGGCACAAGTCCTAGTTTCGGAGCTATAGGCCTTACAGTGTAGTGACTGAAATCGCCTTGAAACAGTATTTGAAAAATTTTGTTCGAAGGCACAACCATTGGGCCGAAAACGAATGATGGCAAAATGTAGTAAATACTTAGACCTATCACCTGGTATAGGGCGATTTTTGGCACAAGTCCTAGTTTCGGAGCTATAGGCCTTACAGTGTAGTGAGTGAAATAGCTTTGAAACAGTATTTGAAAAATTTTGTTCGAAGGCACAACCATTGGGGCGAAAACGAATGATGGCACAATATAGTAAATACTTAGACCTATCACCCGGTATAGGGCGATTTTTGGTACAAGTCCTAGTTTCGGAGCTATAGGCCTTACAGTGTAGTCACTGAAATCGCCTTGAAACAGTATTTGAAAAATTTTGTTCGAAGGTACAACCATTGGGGCGAAAACGAATGATGGCAGAATGTATTAAATACTTAGACCTATCACCCGGTATAGGGCGATTTTTGGCACAAGTCCTAGTTTCGGAGCTATAGGCCTTACAGTGTAGTGACTGAAATCGCCTTGAAACAGTATTTGAAAAATTTTGTTCGAAGGTACAACCATTGGGGCGAAAACGAATGATGGCACAATGTAGTAAATACTTAGAGCTATCACCCGGTATAGGACGATTTTTGGCACAAGTCCTAGTTTCGGAGCTATAGGCCTTACAGTGTAGTGACTGAAATCGCCTTGAAACAGTATTTGAAAAATTTTGTTCGAAGGCACAACCATTGGGGCAAAAACGAATGATGGCACAATGTAGTAAATACTTAGACCTATCACCCGGTATAGGGCGATTTTTGGCACAAGTCCTAGTTTCGGAGCTATAGGCCTTACAGTGTAGTGACTGAAATCGCCTTGAAACAGTATTTGAAAAATTTTGTTCGAAGGTACAACCATTTGGGCGAAAACGAATGATGGCAAAATGTATTAAATACTTAGACCTATCACCCGGTATAGGGCGATTTTTGGCACAAGTCCTAGTTTCGGAGCCATAGGCTTTACAGTGTAGTGAGTGAAATCGCCTTGAAACAGTATTTGAAAAATTTTGTTCGAAGGTACAACCATTGGGGCGAAAACGAATGCTGGCAAAATGTATTAAATACTTAGACCTATCACCCGGTATAGGGCGATTTTTGGCACAAGTCCTAGTTTCGGAGCTATAGGCCTTACAGTGTAGTGACTGAAATCGCCTTGAAACAGTATTTGAAAAATTTTGTTCGAAGGCACAACCATTGGGGCGAAAACGAATGATGGCACAATGTAGTAAATACTTAGACCTATCACCCGGTATAGGGCGATTTTTGGCACAAGGCCTAGTTTCGGAGCTATAGGCCTTACAGTGTAGTGACTGAAATCGCCTTGAAACAGTATTTGAAAAATTTTGTTCGAAGGTACAACCATTGGGGCGAAAACGTATGATGGCAAAATGTACTAAATACTTAGACCTATCACCCGGTATAGGGCGATTTTTGGCACAAGTCCTAGTTTCGGAGCTATAGGCCTTACAGTGTAGTGACTGAAATCGCCTTGAAACAGTATTTGAAAAATTTTGTTCGAAGGTACAACCATTGGGGCGAAAACGAATGATGGCAAAATGTATTAAATACTTAGACCTATCACCCGGTATAGGGCGATTTTTGGCACAAGTCCTAGTTTCGGAGCTATAGGCCTTACAGTGTAGTGACTGAAATCGCCTTGAAACAGTATTTGAAAAATTTTGTTCGAAGGCACAACCATTGGGCCGAAAACGAATGATGGCAAAATGTAGTAAATACTTAGACCTATCACCTGGTATAGGGCGATTTTTGGCACAAGTCCTAGTTTCGGAGCTATAGGCCTTACAGTGTAGTGAGTGAAATAGCTTTGAAACAGTATTTGAAAAATTTTGTTCGAAGGCACAACCATTGGGGCGAAAACGAATGATGGCACAATATAGTAAATACTTAGACCTATCACCCGGTATAGGGCGATTTTTGGGACAAGTCCTAGTTTCGGAGCTATAGGCCTTACAGTGTAGTCACTGAAATCGCCTTGAAACAGTATTTGAAAAATTTTGTTCGAAGGTACAACCATTGGGGCGAAAACGAATGATGGCAGAATGTATTAAATACTTAGACCTATCACCCGGTATAGGGCGATTTTTGGCGCAAGTCCTAGTTTCGGAGCTATAGGCCTTACAGTGTAGTGACTGAAATCGCCTTGAAACAGTATTTGAAAAACTTTGTTCGAAGGCACAACCATTGGGCCGAAAACGAATGATGGCAAAATGTAGTAAATACTTGGACCTATCACCCGGTATAGGGCGATTTTTGGTACAAGTCCTAGTTTCGGAGCTATAGGCCTTACAGTGTAGTGACTGAAATCGCCTTGAAACAGTATTTGAAAAATTTTGTTCGAAGGCACAACCATTGGGGCGAAAACGAATGATGGCAAAATGTATTAAATACTTAGACCTATCACCCGGTATAGGACGATTTTTGGCGCAAGTCCTAGTTTCGGAGCTATATGCCTTACAGTGTAGTGACTGAAATCGCCTTGAAACAGTATTTGAAAAATTTTGTTCGAAGGCACAACCATTGGGCCGAAAACGAATGATGGCAAAATGTAGTAAATACTTAGACCTATCACCCGGTATAGGGCGATTTTTGGCACAAGTCCTAGTTTCGGAGCTATAGGCCTTACAGTGTAGTGAGTGAAATCGCCTTGAAACAATATTTGAAAAATTTTGTTCGAAGGTACAACCATTGGGGCGAAAACGAATGATGGCAGAATGTATTAAATACTTAGACCTATCACCCGGTATAGGGCGATTTTTGGCGCAAGTCCTAGTTTCGGAGCTATAGGCCTTACAGTGTAGTGACTGAAATCGCCTTGAAACAGTATTTGAAAAATTTTGTTCGAAGGCACAACCATTGGGCCGAAAACGAATGATGGCAAAATGTAGTAAATACTTAGACCTATCACCCGGTATAGGGCGATTTTTGGCACAAGTCATAGTTTCGGAGCTATAGGCCTTACAGTGTAGTGAGTGAAATCGCCTTGAAACAGTATTTGAAAAATTTTGTTCGAAGGTACAACCATTGGGGCGAAAACGAATCATGGCAAAATGTATTAAATACTTAGACCTATCACCCGGTATAGGGCGATTTTTGGCACAAGTCCTAGTTTCGGAGCTATAGGCCTTACAGTGTAGTGAGTGAAATCGCCTTGAAACAGTATTTGAAAAATTTTGTTCGAAGGTACAACCATTGGGGCGAAAACGAATGATGGCAAAAGTATTAAATACTTAGACCTATCACCCGGTATAGGGCGATTTTTGGCACAAGTCCTAGTTTCGGAGCTATAGGCCTTACAGTGTAGTGACTGAAATCGCCTTGAAACAGTATTTGAAAAATTTTGTTCGAAGGCACAACCATTGGGGCGAAAACGAATGATGGCACAATGTAGTAAATACTTAGACCTATCACCCGGTATAGGGCGATTTTTGGCACAAGGCCTAGTTTCGGAGCTATAGGCCTTACAGTGTAGTGACTGAAATCGCCTTGAAACAGTATTTGAAAAATTTTGTTCGAAGGTACAACCATTGGGGCGAAAACGAATGATGGCAAAATGTACTAAATACTTAGACCTATCACCCGGTATAGGGCGATTTTTGGCACAAGTCCTAGTTTCGGAGCTATAGGTCTTACAGTGTAGTGACTGAAATCGCCTTGAAACAGTATTTGAAAAATTTTGTTCGAAGGTACAACCATTGGGGCGAAAACGAATGATGGCAAAATGTATTAAATACTTAGACCTATCACCCGGTATAGGGCGATTTTTGGCACAAGTCCTAGTTTCGGAGCTATAGGCCTTACAGTGTAGTGACTGAAATCGCCTTGAAACAGTATTTGAAAAATTTTGTTCGAAGGCACAACCATTGGGCCGAAAACGAATGATGGCAAAATGTAGTAAATACTTAGACCTATCACCTGGTATAGGGCGATTTTTGGCACAAGTCCTAGTTTCGGAGCTATAGGCCTTACAGTGTAGTGAGTGAAATAGCTTTGAAACAGTATTTGAAAAATTTTGTTCGAAGGCACAACCATTGGGGCGAAAACGAATGATGGCACAATATAGTAAATACTTAGACCTATCACTCGGTATAGGGCGATTTTTGGTACAAGTCCTAGTTTCGGAGCTATAGGCCTTACAGTGTAGTCACTGAAATCGCCTTGAAACAGTATTTGAAAAATTTTGTTCGAAGGTACAACCATTGGGGCGAAAACGAATGATGGCAGAATGTATTAAATACTTAGACCTATCACCCGGTATAGGGCGATTTTTGGCGCAAGTCCTAGTTTCGGAGCTATAGGCCTTACAGTGTAGTGACTGAAATCGCCTTGAAACAGTATTTGAAAAACTTTGTTCGAAGGCACAACCATTGGGCCGAAAACGAATGATGGCAAAATGTAGTAAATACTTGGACCTATCACCCGGTATAGGGCGATTTTTGGGACAAGTCCTAGTTTCGGAGCTATAGGCCTTACAGTGTAGTGACTGAAATCGCCTTGAAACAGTATTTGAAAAATTTTGTTCGAAGGTACAACCATTGGGGCGAAAACGAATGATGGCAAAATGTATTAAATACTTAGACCTATCACCCGGTATAGGGCGATTTTTGGCACAAGTCCTAGTTTCGGAGCTATAGGCCTTACAGTGTAGTGACTGAAATCGCCTTGAAACAGTA
This sequence comes from Dexiosoma caninum, assembly GCA_963924685.1. Lineage (NCBI taxonomy): Eukaryota > Metazoa > Arthropoda > Insecta > Diptera > Tachinidae > Dexiosoma > Dexiosoma caninum. Next base: position 47,825,253 of record OZ004729.1, on the reverse strand, counting down.
TTTGAAAAATTTTGTTCGAAGGCACAACCATTGGGCCGAAAACGAATGATGGCAAAATGTAGTAAATACTTAGACCTATCACCTGGTATAGGGCGATTTTTGGCACAAGTCCTAGTTTCGGAGCTATAGGCCTTACATTGTAGTGACTGAAATCGCCGTGAAACAGTATTTGAAAAATTTTGTTCGAAGGCACAACCATTGGGGCGAAAACGAATGATGGCACAATGTAGTAAATACTTAGACCTATCACCCGGTATAGGGCGATTTTTGGCACAAGTCCTAGTTTCGGAGCTATAGGCCTTACAGTGTAGTGACTGAAATCGCCTTGAAACAGTATTTGAAAAATTTTGTTCGAAGGTACAACCATTGGGGCGAAAACGAATGATGGCACAATGTAGTAAATACTTAGAGCTATCACCCGGTATAGGACGATTTTTGGCACAAGTCCTAGTTTCGGAGCTATAGGCCTTACAGTGTAGTGACTGAAATCGCCTTGAAACAGTATTTGAAAAATTTTGTTCGAAGGCACAACCATTGGGGCAAAAACGAATGATGGCACAATGTAGTAAATACTTAGACCTATCACCCGGTATAGGGCGATTTTTGGCACAAGTCCTAGTTTCGGAGCTATAGGCCTTACAGTGTAGTGACTGAAATCGCCTTGAAACAGTATTTGAAAAATTTTGTTCGAAGGTACAACCATTTGGGCGAAAACGAATGATGGCAAAATGTATTAAATACTTAGACCTATCACCCGGTATAGGGCGATTTTTGGCACAAGTCCTAGTTTCGGAGCCATAGGCCTTACAGTGTAGTGAGTGAAATCGCCTTGAAACAGTATTTGAAAAATTTTGTTCGAAGGTACAACCATTGGGGCGAAAACGAATGCTGGCAAAATGTATTAAATACTTAGACCTATCACCCGGTATAGGGCGATTTTTGGCACAAGTCCTAGTTTCGGAGCTATAGGCCTTACAGTGTAGTGACTGAAATCGCCTTGAAACAGTATTTGAAAAATTTTGTTCGAAGGCACAACCATTGGGGCGAAAACGAATGATGGCACAATGTAGTAAATACTTAGACCTATCACCCGGTATAGGGCGATTTTTGGCACAAGGCCTAGTTTCGGAGCTATAGGCCTTACAGTGTAGTGACTGAAATCGCCTTGAAACAGTATTTGAAAAATTTTGTTCGAAGGTACAACCATTGGGGCGAAAACGAATGATGGCAAAATGTACTAAATACTTAGACCTATCACCCGGTATAGGGCGATTTTTGGCACAAGTCCTAGTTTCGGAGCTATAGGCCTTACAGTGTAGTGACTGAAATCGCCTTGAAACAGTATTTGAAAAATTTTGTTCGAAGGTACAACCATTTGGGCGAAAACGAATGATGGCAAAATGTATTAAATACTTAGACCTATCACCCGGTATAGGGCGATTTTTGGCACAAGTCCTAGTTTCGGAGCCATAGGCTTTACAGTGTAGTGAGTGAAATCGCCTTGAAACAGTATTTGAAAAATTTTGTTCGAAGGCACAACCATTGGGGCGAAAACGAATGATGGCACAATGTAGTAAATACTTAGACCTATCACCCGGTATAGGGCGATTTTTGGCACAAGGCCTAGTTTCGGAGCTATAGGCCTTACAGTGTAGTGACTGAAATCGCCTTGAAACAGTATTTGAAAAATTTTGTTCGAAGGCACAACCATTGGGGCGAAAACGAATGATGGCACAATGTAGTAAATACTTAGACCTATCACCCGGTATAGGGCGATTTTTGGCACAAGGCCTAGTTTCGGAGCTATAGGCCTTACAGTGTAGTGACTGAAATCGCCTTGAAACAGTATTTGAAAAATTTTGTTCGAAGGTACAACCATTGGGGCGAAAACGTATGATGGCAAAATGTACTAAATACTTAGACCTATCACCCGGTATAGGGCGATTTTTGGCACAAGTCCTAGTTTCGGAGCTATAGGCCTTACAGTGTAGTGACTGAAATCGCCTTGAAACAGTATTTGAAAAATTTTGTTCGAAGGTACAACCATTGGGGCGAAAACGAATGATGGCAAAATGTATTAAATACTTAGACCTATCACCCGGTATAGGGCGATTTTTGGCACAAGTCCTAGTTTCGGAGCTATAGGCCTTACAGTGTAGTGACTGAAATCGCCTTGAAACAGTATTTGAAAAATTTTGTTCGAAGGCACAACCATTGGGCCGAAAACGAATGATGGCAAAATGTAGTAAATACTTAGACCTATCACCTGGTATAGGGCGATTTTTGGCACAAGTCCTAGTTTCGGAGCTATAGGCCTTACAGTGTAGTGAGTGAAATAGCTTTGAAACAGTATTTGAAAAATTTTGTTCGAAGGCACAACCATTGGGGCGAAAACGAATGATGGCACAATATAGTAAATACTTAGACCTATCACCCGGTATAGGGCGATTTTTGGGACAAGTCCTAGTTTCGGAGCTATAGGCCTTACAGTGTAGTCACTGAAATCGCCTTGAAACAGTATTTGAAAAATTTTGTTCGAAGGTACAACCATTGGGGCGAAAACGAATGATGGCAGAATGTATTAAATACTTAGACCTATCACCCGGTATAGGGCGATTTTTGGCGCAAGTCCTAGTTTCGGAGCTATAGGCCTTACAGTGTAGTGACTGAAATCGCCTTGAAACAGTATTTGAAAAACTTTGTTCGAAGGCACAACCATTGGGCCGAAAACGAATGATGGCAAAATGTAGTAAATACTTGGACCTATCACCCGGTATAGGGCGATTTTTGGTACAAGTCCTAGTTTCGGAGCTATAGGCCTTACAGTGTAGTGACTGAAATCGCCTTGAAACAGTATTTGAAAAATTTTGTTCGAAGGCACAACCATTGGGGCGAAAACGAATGATGGCAAAATGTATTAAATACTTAGACCTATCACCCGGTATAGGACGATTTTTGGCGCAAGTCCTAGTTTCGGAGCTATATGCCTTACAGTGTAGTGACTGAAATCGCCTTGAAACAGTATTTGAAAAATTTTGTTCGAAGGCACAACCATTGGGCCGAAAACGAATGATGGCAAAATGTAGTAAATACTTAGACCTATCACCCGGTATAGGGCGATTTTTGGCACAAGTCCTAGTTTCGGAGCTATAGGCCTTACAGTGTAGTGAGTGAAATCGCCTTGAAACAATATTTGAAAAATTTTGTTCGAAGGTACAACCATTGGGGCGAAAACGAATGATGGCAGAATGTATTAAATACTTAGACCTATCACCCGGTATAGGGCGATTTTTGGCGCAAGTCCTAGTTTCGGAGCTATAGGCCTTACAGTGTAGTGACTGAAATCGCCTTGAAACAGTATTTGAAAAATTTTGTTCGAAGGCACAACCATTGGGCCGAAAACGAATGATGGCAAAATGTAGTAAATACTTAGACCTATCACCCGGTATAGGGCGATTTTTGGCACAAGTCATAGTTTCGGAGCTATAGGCCTTACAGTGTAGTGAGTGAAATCGCCTTGAAACAGTATTTGAAAAATTTTGTTCGAAGGTACAACCATTGGGGCGAAAACGAATCATGGCAAAATGTATTAAATACTTAGACCTATCACCCGGTATAGGGCGATTTTTGGCACAAGTCCTAGTTTCGGAGCTATAGGCCTTACAGTGTAGTGAGTGAAATCGCCTTGAAACAGTATTTGAAAAATTTTGTTCGAAGGTACAACCATTGGGGCGAAAACGAATGATGGCAAAAGTATTAAATACTTAGACCTATCACCCGGTATAGGGCGATTTTTGGCACAAGTCCTAGTTTCGGAGCTATAGGCCTTACAGTGTAGTGACTGAAATCGCCTTGAAACAGTATTTGAAAAATTTTGTTCGAAGGCACAACCATTGGGGCGAAAACGAATGATGGCACAATGTAGTAAATACTTAGACCTATCACCCGGTATAGGGCGATTTTTGGCACAAGGCCTAGTTTCGGAGCTATAGGCCTTACAGTGTAGTGACTGAAATCGCCTTGAAACAGTATTTGAAAAATTTTGTTCGAAGGTACAACCATTGGGGCGAAAACGAATGATGGCAAAATGTACTAAATACTTAGACCTATCACCCGGTATAGGGCGATTTTTGGCACAAGTCCTAGTTTCGGAGCTATAGGTCTTACAGTGTAGTGACTGAAATCGCCTTGAAACAGTATTTGAAAAATTTTGTTCGAAGGTACAACCATTGGGGCGAAAACGAATGATGGCAAAATGTATTAAATACTTAGACCTATCACCCGGTATAGGGCGATTTTTGGCACAAGTCCTAGTTTCGGAGCTATAGGCCTTACAGTGTAGTGACTGAAATCGCCTTGAAACAGTATTTGAAAAATTTTGTTCGAAGGCACAACCATTGGGCCGAAAACGAATGATGGCAAAATGTAGTAAATACTTAGACCTATCACCTGGTATAGGGCGATTTTTGGCACAAGTCCTAGTTTCGGAGCTATAGGCCTTACAGTGTAGTGAGTGAAATAGCTTTGAAACAGTATTTGAAAAATTTTGTTCGAAGGCACAACCATTGGGGCGAAAACGAATGATGGCACAATATAGTAAATACTTAGACCTATCACTCGGTATAGGGCGATTTTTGGTACAAGTCCTAGTTTCGGAGCTATAGGCCTTACAGTGTAGTCACTGAAATCGCCTTGAAACAGTATTTGAAAAATTTTGTTCGAAGGTACAACCATTGGGGCGAAAACGAATGATGGCAGAATGTATTAAATACTTAGACCTATCACCCGGTATAGGGCGATTTTTGGCGCAAGTCCTAGTTTCGGAGCTATAGGCCTTACAGTGTAGTGACTGAAATCGCCTTGAAACAGTATTTGAAAAACTTTGTTCGAAGGCACAACCATTGGGCCGAAAACGAATGATGGCAAAATGTAGTAAATACTTGGACCTATCACCCGGTATAGGGCGATTTTTGGGACAAGTCCTAGTTTCGGAGCTATAGGCCTTACAGTGTAGTGACTGAAATCGCCTTGAAACAGTATTTGAAAAATTTTGTTCGAAGGTACAACCATTGGGGCGAAAACGAATGATGGCAAAATGTATTAAATACTTAGACCTATCACCCGGTATAGGGCGATTTTTGGCACAAGTCCTAGTTTCGGAGCTATAGGCCTTACAGTGTAGTGACTGAAATCGCCTTGAAACAGTATTTGAAAAATTTTGTTCGAAGGCACAACCATTGGGCCGAAAACGAATGATGGCAAAATGTAGTAAATACTTAGACCTATCACCTGGTATAGGGCGATTTTTGGCACAAGTCCTAGTTTCGGAGCTATAGGCCTTACATTGTAGTGACTGAAATCGCCGTGAAACAGTATTTGAAAAATTTTGTTCGAAGGCACAACCATTGGGGCGAAAACGAATGATGGCACAATGTAGTAAATACTTAGACCTATCACCCGGTATAGGGCGATTTTTGGCACAAGTCCTAGTTTCGGAGCTATAGGCCTTACAGTGTAGTGACTGAAATCGCCTTGAAACAGTATTTGAAAAATTTTGTTCGAAGGTACAACCATTGGGGCGAAAACGAATGATGGCACAATGTAGTAAATACTTAGAGCTATCACCCGGTATAGGACGATTTTTGGCACAAGTCCTAGTTTCGGAGCTATAGGCCTTACAGTGTAGTGACTGAAATCGCCTTGAAACAGTATTTGAAAAATTTTGTTCGAAGGCACAACCATTGGGGCAAAAACGAATGATGGCACAATGTAGTAAATACTTAGACCTATCACCCGGTATAGGGCGATTTTTGGCACAAGTCCTAGTTTCGGAGCTATAGGCCTTACAGTGTAGTGACTGAAATCGCCTTGAAACAGTATTTGAAAAATTTTGTTCGAAGGTACAACCATTTGGGCGAAAACGAATGATGGCAAAATGTATTAAATACTTAGACCTATCACCCGGTATAGGGCGATTTTTGGCACAAGTCCTAGTTTCGGAGCCATAGGCCTTACAGTGTAGTGAGTGAAATCGCCTTGAAACAGTATTTGAAAAATTTTGTTCGAAGGTACAACCATTGGGGCGAAAACGAATGCTGGCAAAATGTATTAAATACTTAGACCTATCACCCGGTATAGGGCGATTTTTGGCACAAGTCCTAGTTTCGGAGCTATAGGCCTTACAGTGTAGTGACTGAAATCGCCTTGAAACAGTATTTGAAAAATTTTGTTCGAAGGCACAACCATTGGGGCGAAAACGAATGATGGCACAATGTAGTAAATACTTAGACCTATCACCCGGTATAGGGCGATTTTTGGCACAAGGCCTAGTTTCGGAGCTATAGGCCTTACAGTGTAGTGACTGAAATCGCCTTGAAACAGTATTTGAAAAATTTTGTTCGAAGGTACAACCATTGGGGCGAAAACGAATGATGGCAAAATGTACTAAATACTTAGACCTATCACCCGGTATAGGGCGATTTTTGGCACAAGTCCTAGTTTCGGAGCTATAGGCCTTACAGTGTAGTGACTGAAATCGCCTTGAAACAGTATTTGAAAAATTTTGTTCGAAGGTACAACCATTTGGGCGAAAACGAATGATGGCAAAATGTATTAAATACTTAGACCTATCACCCGGTATAGGGCGATTTTTGGCACAAGTCCTAGTTTCGGAGCCATAGGCTTTACAGTGTAGTGAGTGAAATCGCCTTGAAACAGTATTTGAAAAATTTTGTTCGAAGGCACAACCATTGGGGCGAAAACGAATGATGGCACAATGTAGTAAATACTTAGACCTATCACCCGGTATAGGGCGATTTTTGGCACAAGGCCTAGTTTCGGAGCTATAGGCCTTACAGTGTAGTGACTGAAATCGCCTTGAAACAGTATTTGAAAAATTTTGTTCGAAGGCACAACCATTGGGGCGAAAACGAATGATGGCACAATGTAGTAAATACTTAGACCTATCACCCGGTATAGGGCGATTTTTGGCACAAGGCCTAGTTTCGGAGCTATAGGCCTTACAGTGTAGTGACTGAAATCGCCTTGAAACAGTATTTGAAAAATTTTGTTCGAAGGTACAACCATTGGGGCGAAAACGTATGATGGCAAAATGTACTAAATACTTAGACCTATCACCCGGTATAGGGCGATTTTTGGCACAAGTCCTAGTTTCGGAGCTATAGGCCTTACAGTGTAGTGACTGAAATCGCCTTGAAACAGTATTTGAAAAATTTTGTTCGAAGGTACAACCATTGGGGCGAAAACGAATGATGGCAAAATGTATTAAATACTTAGACCTATCACCCGGTATAGGGCGATTTTTGGCACAAGTCCTAGTTTCGGAGCTATAGGCCTTACAGTGTAGTGACTGAAATCGCCTTGAAACAGTATTTGAAAAATTTTGTTCGAAGGCACAACCATTGGGCCGAAAACGAATGATGGCAAAATGTAGTAAATACTTAGACCTATCACCTGGTATAGGGCGATTTTTGGCACAAGTCCTAGTTTCGGAGCTATAGGCCTTACAGTGTAGTGAGTGAAATAGCTTTGAAACAGTATTTGAAAAATTTTGTTCGAAGGCACAACCATTGGGGCGAAAACGAATGATGGCACAATATAGTAAATACTTAGACCTATCACCCGGTATAGGGCGATTTTTGGGACAAGTCCTAGTTTCGGAGCTATAGGCCTTACAGTGTAGTCACTGAAATCGCCTTGAAACAGTATTTGAAAAATTTTGTTCGAAGGTACAACCATTGGGGCGAAAACGAATGATGGCAGAATGTATTAAATACTTAGACCTATCACCCGGTATAGGGCGATTTTTGGCGCAAGTCCTAGTTTCGGAGCTATAGGCCTTACAGTGTAGTGACTGAAATCGCCTTGAAACAGTATTTGAAAAACTTTGTTCGAAGGCACAACCATTGGGCCGAAAACGAATGATGGCAAAATGTAGTAAATACTTGGACCTATCACCCGGTATAGGGCGATTTTTGGTACAAGTCCTAGTTTCGGAGCTATAGGCCTTACAGTGTAGTGACTGAAATCGCCTTGAAACAGTATTTGAAAAATTTTGTTCGAAGGCACAACCATTGGGGCGAAAACGAATGATGGCAAAATGTATTAAATACTTAGACCTATCACCCGGTATAGGACGATTTTTGGCGCAAGTCCTAGTTTCGGAGCTATATGCCTTACAGTGTAGTGACTGAAATCGCCTTGAAACAGTATTTGAAAAATTTTGTTCGAAGGCACAACCATTGGGCCGAAAACGAATGATGGCAAAATGTAGTAAATACTTAGACCTATCACCCGGTATAGGGCGATTTTTGGCACAAGTCCTAGTTTCGGAGCTATAGGCCTTACAGTGTAGTGAGTGAAATCGCCTTGAAACAATATTTGAAAAATTTTGTTCGAAGGTACAACCATTGGGGCGAAAACGAATGATGGCAGAATGTATTAAATACTTAGACCTATCACCCGGTATAGGGCGATTTTTGGCGCAAGTCCTAGTTTCGGAGCTATAGGCCTTACAGTGTAGTGACTGAAATCGCCTTGAAACAGTATTTGAAAAATTTTGTTCGAAGGCACAACCATTGGGCCGAAAACGAATGATGGCAAAATGTAGTAAATACTTAGACCTATCACCCGGTATAGGGCGATTTTTGGCACAAGTCATAGTTTCGGAGCTATAGGCCTTACAGTGTAGTGAGTGAAATCGCCTTGAAACAGTATTTGAAAAATTTTGTTCGAAGGTACAACCATTGGGGCGAAAACGAATCATGGCAAAATGTATTAAATACTTAGACCTATCACCCGGTATAGGGCGATTTTTGGCACAAGTCCTAGTTTCGGAGCTATAGGCCTTACAGTGTAGTGAGTGAAATCGCCTTGAAACAGTATTTGAAAAATTTTGTTCGAAGGTACAACCATTGGGGCGAAAACGAATGATGGCAAAAGTATTAAATACTTAGACCTATCACCCGGTATAGGGCGATTTTTGGCACAAGTCCTAGTTTCGGAGCTATAGGCCTTACAGTGTAGTGACTGAAATCGCCTTGAAACAGTATTTGAAAAATTTTGTTCGAAGGCACAACCATTGGGGCGAAAACGAATGATGGCACAATGTAGTAAATACTTAGACCTATCACCCGGTATAGGGCGATTTTTGGCACAAGGCCTAGTTTCGGAGCTATAGGCCTTACAGTGTAGTGACTGAAATCGCCTTGAAACAGTATTTGAAAAATTTTGTTCGAAGGTACAACCATTGGGGCGAAAACGAATGATGGCAAAATGTACTAAATACTTAGACCTATCACCCGGTATAGGGCGATTTTTGGCACAAGTCCTAGTTTCGGAGCTATAGGTCTTACAGTGTAGTGACTGAAATCGCCTTGAAACAGTATTTGAAAAATTTTGTTCGAAGGTACAACCATTGGGGCGAAAACGAATGATGGCAAAATGTATTAAATACTTAGACCTATCACCCGGTATAGGGCGATTTTTGGCACAAGTCCTAGTTTCGGAGCTATAGGCCTTACAGTGTAGTGACTGAAATCGCCTTGAAACAGTATTTGAAAAATTTTGTTCGAAGGCACAACCATTGGGCCGAAAACGAATGATGGCAAAATGTAGTAAATACTTAGACCTATCACCTGGTATAGGGCGATTTTTGGCACAAGTCCTAGTTTCGGAGCTATAGGCCTTACAGTGTAGTGAGTGAAATAGCTTTGAAACAGTATTTGAAAAATTTTGTTCGAAGGCACAACCATTGGGGCGAAAACGAATGATGGCACAATATAGTAAATACTTAGACCTATCACTCGGTATAGGGCGATTTTTGGTACAAGTCCTAGTTTCGGAGCTATAGGCCTTACAGTGTAGTCACTGAAATCGCCTTGAAACAGTATTTGAAAAATTTTGTTCGAAGGTACAACCATTGGGGCGAAAACGAATGATGGCAGAATGTATTAAATACTTAGACCTATCACCCGGTATAGGGCGATTTTTGGCGCAAGTCCTAGTTTCGGAGCTATAGGCCTTACAGTGTAGTGACTGAAATCGCCTTGAAACAGTATTTGAAAAACTTTGTTCGAAGGCACAACCATTGGGCCGAAAACGAATGATGGCAAAATGTAGTAAATACTTGGACCTATCACCCGGTATAGGGCGATTTTTGGGACAAGTCCTAGTTTCGGAGCTATAGGCCTTACAGTGTAGTGACTGAAATCGCCTTGAAACAGTATTTGAAAAATTTTGTTCGAAGGTACAACCATTGGGGCGAAAACGAATGATGGCAAAATGTATTAAATACTTAGACCTATCACCCGGTATAGGGCGATTTTTGGCACAAGTCCTAGTTTCGGAGCTATAGGCCTTACAGTGTAGTGACTGAAATCGCCTTGAAACAGTATTTGAAAAATTTTGTTCGAAGGCACAACCATTGGGCCGAAAACGAATGATGGCAAAATGTAGTAAATACTTAGACCTATCACCTGGTATAGGGCGATTTTTGGCACAAGTCCTAGTTTCGGAGCTATAGGCCTTACATTGTAGTGACTGAAATCGCCGTGAAACAGTATTTGAAAAATTTTGTTCGAAGGCACAACCATTGGGGCGAAAACGAATGATGGCACAATGTAGTAAATACTTAGACCTATCACCCGGTATAGGGCGATTTTTGGCACAAGTCCTAGTTTCGGAGCTATAGGCCTTACAGTGTAGTGACTGAAATCGCCTTGAAACAGTATTTGAAAAATTTTGTTCGAAGGTACAACCATTGGGGCGAAAACGAATGATGGCACAATGTAGTAAATACTTAGAGCTATCACCCGGTATAGGACGATTTTTGGCACAAGTCCTAGTTTCGGAGCTATAGGCCTTACAGTGTAGTGACTGAAATCGCCTTGAAACAGTATTTGAAAAATTTTGTTCGAAGGCACAACCATTGGGGCAAAAACGAATGATGGCACAATGTAGTAAATACTTAGACCTATCACCCGGTATAGGGCGATTTTTGGCACAAGTCCTAGTTTCGGAGCTATAGGCCTTACAGTGTAGTGACTGAAATCGCCTTGAAACAGTATTTGAAAAATTTTGTTCGAAGGTACAACCATTTGGGCGAAAACGAATGATGGCAAAATGTATTAAATACTTAGACCTATCACCCGGTATAGGGCGATTTTTGGCACAAGTCCTAGTTTCGGAGCCATAGGCCTTACAGTGTAGTGAGTGAAATCGCCTTGAAACAGTATTTGAAAAATTTTGTTCGAAGGTACAACCATTGGGGCGAAAACGAATGCTGGCAAAATGTATTAAATACTTAGACCTATCACCCGGTATAGGGCGATTTTTGGCACAAGTCCTAGTTTCGGAGCTATAGGCCTTACAGTGTAGTGACTGAAATCGCCTTGAAACAGTATTTGAAAAATTTTGTTCGAAGGCACAACCATTGGGGCGAAAACGAATGATGGCACAATGTAGTAAATACTTAGACCTATCACCCGGTATAGGGCGATTTTTGGCACAAGGCCTAGTTTCGGAGCTATAGGCCTTACAGTGTAGTGACTGAAATCGCCTTGAAACAGTATTTGAAAAATTTTGTTCGAAGGTACAACCATTGGGGCGAAAACGAATGATGGCAAAATGTACTAAATACTTAGACCTATCACCCGGTATAGGGCGATTTTTGGCACAAGTCCTAGTTTCGGAGCTATAGGCCTTACAGTGTAGTGACTGAAATCGCCTTGAAACAGTATTTGAAAAATTTTGTTCGAAGGTACAACCATTTGGGCGAAAACGAATGATGGCAAAATGTATTAAATACTTAGACCTATCACCCGGTATAGGGCGATTTTTGGCACAAGTCCTAGTTTCGGAGCCATAGGCTTTACAGTGTAGTGAGTGAAATCGCCTTGAAACAGTATTTGAAAAATTTTGTTCGAAGGCACAACCATTGGGGCGAAAACGAATGATGGCACAATGTAGTAAATACTTAGACCTATCACCCGGTATAGGGCGATTTTTGGCACAAGGCCTAGTTTCGGAGCTATAGGCCTTACAGTGTAGTGACTGAAATCGCCTTGAAACAGTATTTGAAAAATTTTGTTCGAAGGCACAACCATTGGGGCGAAAACGAATGATGGCACAATGTAGTAAATACTTAGACCTATCACCCGGTATAGGGCGATTTTTGGCACAAGGCCTAGTTTCGGAGCTATAGGCCTTACAGTGTAGTGACTGAAATCGCCTTGAAACAGTATTTGAAAAATTTTGTTCGAAGGTACAACCATTGGGGCGAAAACGTATGATGGCAAAATGTACTAAATACTTAGACCTATCACCCGGTATAGGGCGATTTTTGGCACAAGTCCTAGTTTCGGAGCTATAGGCCTTACAGTGTAGTGACTGAAATCGCCTTGAAACAGTATTTGAAAAATTTTGTTCGAAGGTACAACCATTGGGGCGAAAACGAATGATGGCAAAATGTATTAAATACTTAGACCTATCACCCGGTATAGGGCGATTTTTGGCACAAGTCCTAGTTTCGGAGCTATAGGCCTTACAGTGTAGTGACTGAAATCGCCTTGAAACAGTATTTGAAAAATTTTGTTCGAAGGCACAACCATTGGGCCGAAAACGAATGATGGCAAAATGTAGTAAATACTTAGACCTATCACCTGGTATAGGGCGATTTTTGGCACAAGTCCTAGTTTCGGAGCTATAGGCCTTACAGTGTAGTGAGTGAAATAGCTTTGAAACAGTATTTGAAAAATTTTGTTCGAAGGCACAACCATTGGGGCGAAAACGAATGATGGCACAATATAGTAAATACTTAGACCTATCACCCGGTATAGGGCGATTTTTGGGACAAGTCCTAGTTTCGGAGCTATAGGCCTTACAGTGTAGTCACTGAAATCGCCTTGAAACAGTATTTGAAAAATTTTGTTCGAAGGTACAACCATTGGGGCGAAAACGAATGATGGCAGAATGTATTAAATACTTAGACCTATCACCCGGTATAGGGCGATTTTTGGCGCAAGTCCTAGTTTCGGAGCTATAGGCCTTACAGTGTAGTGACTGAAATCGCCTTGAAACAGTATTTGAAAAACTTTGTTCGAAGGCACAACCATTGGGCCGAAAACGAATGATGGCAAAATGTAGTAAATACTTGGACCTATCACCCGGTATAGGGCGATTTTTGGTACAAGTCCTAGTTTCGGAGCTATAGGCCTTACAGTGTAGTGACTGAAATCGCCTTGAAACAGTATTTGAAAAATTTTGTTCGAAGGCACAACCATTGGGGCGAAAACGAATGATGGCAAAATGTATTAAATACTTAGACCTATCACCCGGTATAGGACGATTTTTGGCGCAAGTCCTAGTTTCGGAGCTATATGCCTTACAGTGTAGTGACTGAAATCGCCTTGAAACAGTATTTGAAAAATTTTGTTCGAAGGCACAACCATTGGGCCGAAAACGAATGATGGCAAAATGTAGTAAATACTTAGACCTATCACCCGGTATAGGGCGATTTTTGGCACAAGTCCTAGTTTCGGAGCTATAGGCCTTACAGTGTAGTGAGTGAAATCGCCTTGAAACAATATTTGAAAAATTTTGTTCGAAGGTACAACCATTGGGGCGAAAACGAATGATGGCAGAATGTATTAAATACTTAGACCTATCACCCGGTATAGGGCGATTTTTGGCGCAAGTCCTAGTTTCGGAGCTATAGGCCTTACAGTGTAGTGACTGAAATCGCCTTGAAACAGTATTTGAAAAATTTTGTTCGAAGGCACAACCATTGGGCCGAAAACGAATGATGGCAAAATGTAGTAAATACTTAGACCTATCACCCGGTATAGGGCGATTTTTGGCACAAGTCATAGTTTCGGAGCTATAGGCCTTACAGTGTAGTGAGTGAAATCGCCTTGAAACAGTATTTGAAAAATTTTGTTCGAAGGTACAACCATTGGGGCGAAAACGAATCATGGCAAAATGTATTAAATACTTAGACCTATCACCCGGTATAGGGCGATTTTTGGCACAAGTCCTAGTTTCGGAGCTATAGGCCTTACAGTGTAGTGAGTGAAATCGCCTTGAAACAGTATTTGAAAAATTTTGTTCGAAGGTACAACCATTGGGGCGAAAACGAATGATGGCAAAAGTATTAAATACTTAGACCTATCACCCGGTATAGGGCGATTTTTGGCACAAGTCCTAGTTTCGGAGCTATAGGCCTTACAGTGTAGTGACTGAAATCGCCTTGAAACAGTATTTGAAAAATTTTGTTCGAAGGCACAACCATTGGGGCGAAAACGAATGATGGCACAATGTAGTAAATACTTAGACCTATCACCCGGTATAGGGCGATTTTTGGCACAAGGCCTAGTTTCGGAGCTATAGGCCTTACAGTGTAGTGACTGAAATCGCCTTGAAACAGTATTTGAAAAATTTTGTTCGAAGGTACAACCATTGGGGCGAAAACGAATGATGGCAAAATGTACTAAATACTTAGACCTATCATCCGGTATAGGGCGATTTTTGGCACAAGTCCTAGTTTCGGAGCTATAGGTCTTACAGTGTAGTGACTGAAATCGCCTTGAAACAGTATTTGAAAAATTTTGTTCGAAGGTACAACCATTGGGGCGAAAACGAATGATGGCAAAATGTACTAAATACTTAGACCTATCATCCGGTATAGGGCGATTTTTGGCACAAGTCCTAGTTTCGGAGCTATAGGTCTTACAGTGTAGTGACTGAAATCGCCTTGAAACAGTATTTGAAAAATTTTGTTCGAAGGTACAACCATTGGGGCGAAAACGAATGATGGCAAAATGTATTAAATACTTAGACCTATCACCCGGTATAGGGCGATTTTTGGCACAAGTCCTAGTTTCGGAGCTATAGGCCTTACAGTGTAGTGACTGAAATCGCCTTGAAACAGTATTTGAAAAACTTTGTTCGAAGGCACAACCATTGGGCCGAAAACGAATGATGGCAAAATGTAGTAAATACTTGGACCTATCACCCGGTATAGGGCGATTTTTGGGACAAGTCCTAGTTTCGGAGCTATAGGCCTTACAGTGTAGTGACTGAAATCGCCTTGAAACAGTATTTGAAAAATTTTGTTCGAAGGTACAACCATTGGGGCGAAAACGAATGATGGCAAAATGTATTAAATACTTAGACCTATCACCCGGTATAGGGCGATTTTTGGCACAAGTCCTAGTTTCGGAGCTATAGGCCTTACAGTGTAGTGACTGAAATCGCCTTGAAACAGTATTTGAAAAATTTTGTTCGAAGGCACAACCATTGGGCCGAAAACGAATGATGGCAAAATGTAGTAAATACTTAGACCTATCACCTGGTATAGGGCGATTTTTGGCACAAGTCCTAGTTTCGGAGCTATAGGCCTTACATTGTAGTGACTGAAATCGCCGTGAAACAGTATTTGAAAAATTTTGTTCGAAGGCACAACCATTGGGGCGAAAACGAATGATGGCACAATGTAGTAAATACTTAGACCTATCACCCGGTATAGGGCGATTTTTGGCACAAGTCCTAGTTTCGGAGCTATAGGCCTTACAGTGTAGTGACTGAAATCGCCTTGAAACAGTATTTGAAAAATTTTGTTCGAAGGTACAACCATTGGGGCGAAAACGAATGATGGCACAATGTAGTAAATACTTAGAGCTATCACCCGGTATAGGACGATTTTTGGCACAAGTCCTAGTTTCGGAGCTATAGGCCTTACAGTGTAGTGACTGAAATCGCCTTGAAACAGTATTTGAAAAATTTTGTTCGAAGGCACAACCATTGGGGCAAAAACGAATGATGGCACAATGTAGTAAATACTTAGACCTATCACCCGGTATAGGGCGATTTTTGGCACAAGTCCTAGTTTCGGAGCTATAGGCCTTACAGTGTAGTGACTGAAATCGCCTTGAAACAGTATTTGAAAAATTTTGTTCGAAGGTACAACCATTTGGGCGAAAACGAATGATGGCAAAATGTATTAAATACTTAGACCTATCACCCGGTATAGGGCGATTTTTGGCACAAGTCCTAGTTTCGGAGCCATAGGCCTTACAGTGTAGTGAGTGAAATCGCCTTGAAACAGTATTTGAAAAATTTTGTTCGAAGGTACAACCATTGGGGCGAAAACGAATGCTGGCAAAATGTATTAAATACTTAGACCTATCACCCGGTATAGGGCGATTTTTGGCACAAGTCCTAGTTTCGGAGCTATAGGCCTTACAGTGTAGTGACTGAAATCGCCTTGAAACAGTATTTGAAAAATTTTGTTCGAAGGCACAACCATTGGGGCGAAAACGAATGATGGCACAATGTAGTAAATACTTAGACCTATCACCCGGTATAGGGCGATTTTTGGCACAAGGCCTAGTTTCGGAGCTATAGGCCTTACAGTGTAGTGACTGAAATCGCCTTGAAACAGTATTTGAAAAATTTTGTTCGAAGGTACAACCATTGGGGCGAAAACGAATGATGGCAAAATGTACTAAATACTTAGACCTATCACCCGGTATAGGGCGATTTTTGGCACAAGTCCTAGTTTCGGAGCTATAGGCCTTACAGTGTAGTGACTGAAATCGCCTTGAAACAGTATTTGAAAAATTTTGTTCGAAGGTACAACCATTTGGGCGAAAACGAATGATGGCAAAATGTATTAAATACTTAGACCTATCACCCGGTATAGGGCGATTTTTGGCACAAGTCCTAGTTTCGGAGCCATAGGCTTTACAGTGTAGTGAGTGAAATCGCCTTGAAACAGTATTTGAAAAATTTTGTTCGAAGGCACAACCATTGGGGCGAAAACGAATGATGGCACAATGTAGTAAATACTTAGACCTATCACCCGGTATAGGGCGATTTTTGGCACAAGGCCTAGTTTCGGAGCTATAGGCCTTACAGTGTAGTGACTGAAATCGCCTTGAAACAGTATTTGAAAAATTTTGTTCGAAGGCACAACCATTGGGGCGAAAACGAATGATGGCACAATGTAGTAAATACTTAGACCTATCACCCGGTATAGGGCGATTTTTGGCACAAGGCCTAGTTTCGGAGCTATAGGCCTTACAGTGTAGTGACTGAAATCGCCTTGAAACAGTATTTGAAAAATTTTGTTCGAAGGTACAACCATTGGGGCGAAAACGTATGATGGCAAAATGTACTAAATACTTAGACCTATCACCCGGTATAGGGCGATTTTTGGCACAAGTCCTAGTTTCGGAGCTATAGGCCTTACAGTGTAGTGACTGAAATCGCCTTGAAACAGTATTTGAAAAATTTTGTTCGAAGGTACAACCATTGGGGCGAAAACGAATGATGGCAAAATGTATTAAATACTTAGACCTATCACCCGGTATAGGGCGATTTTTGGCACAAGTCCTAGTTTCGGAGCTATAGGCCTTACAGTGTAGTGACTGAAATCGCCTTGAAACAGTATTTGAAAAATTTTGTTCGAAGGCACAACCATTGGGCCGAAAACGAATGATGGCAAAATGTAGTAAATACTTAGACCTATCACCTGGTATAGGGCGATTTTTGGCACAAGTCCTAGTTTCGGAGCTATAGGCCTTACAGTGTAGTGAGTGAAATAGCTTTGAAACAGTATTTGAAAAATTTTGTTCGAAGGCACAACCATTGGGGCGAAAACGAATGATGGCACAATATAGTAAATACTTAGACCTATCACCCGGTATAGGGCGATTTTTGGGACAAGTCCTAGTTTCGGAGCTATAGGCCTTACAGTGTAGTCACTGAAATCGCCTTGAAACAGTATTTGAAAAATTTTGTTCGAAGGTACAACCATTGGGGCGAAAACGAATGATGGCAGAATGTATTAAATACTTAGACCTATCACCCGGTATAGGGCGATTTTTGGCGCAAGTCCTAGTTTCGGAGCTATAGGCCTTACAGTGTAGTGACTGAAATCGCCTTGAAACAGTATTTGAAAAACTTTGTTCGAAGGCACAACCATTGGGCCGAAAACGAATGATGGCAAAATGTAGTAAATACTTGGACCTATCACCCGGTATAGGGCGATTTTTGGTACAAGTCCTAGTTTCGGAGCTATAGGCCTTACAGTGTAGTGACTGAAATCGCCTTGAAACAGTATTTGAAAAATTTTGTTCGAAGGCACAACCATTGGGGCGAAAACGAATGATGGCAAAATGTATTAAATACTTAGACCTATCACCCGGTATAGGACGATTTTTGGCGCAAGTCCTAGTTTCGGAGCTATATGCCTTACAGTGTAGTGACTGAAATCGCCTTGAAACAGTATTTGAAAAATTTTGTTCGAAGGCACAACCATTGGGCCGAAAACGAATGATGGCAAAATGTAGTAAATACTTAGACCTATCACCCGGTATAGGGCGATTTTTGGCACAAGTCCTAGTTTCGGAGCTATAGGCCTTACAGTGTAGTGAGTGAAATCGCCTTGAAACAATATTTGAAAAATTTTGTTCGAAGGTACAACCATTGGGGCGAAAACGAATGATGGCAGAATGTATTAAATACTTAGACCTATCACCCGGTATAGGGCGATTTTTGGCGCAAGTCCTAGTTTCGGAGCTATAGGCCTTACAGTGTAGTGACTGAAATCGCCTTGAAACAGTATTTGAAAAATTTTGTTCGAAGGCACAACCATTGGGCCGAAAACGAATGATGGCAAAATGTAGTAAATACTTAGACCTATCACCCGGTATAGGGCGATTTTTGGCACAAGTCATAGTTTCGGAGCTATAGGCCTTACAGTGTAGTGAGTGAAATCGCCTTGAAACAGTATTTGAAAAATTTTGTTCGAAGGTACAACCATTGGGGCGAAAACGAATCATGGCAAAATGTATTAAATACTTAGACCTATCACCCGGTATAGGGCGATTTTTGGCACAAGTCCTAGTTTCGGAGCTATAGGCCTTACAGTGTAGTGAGTGAAATCGCCTTGAAACAGTATTTGAAAAATTTTGTTCGAAGGTACAACCATTGGGGCGAAAACGAATGATGGCAAAAGTATTAAATACTTAGACCTATCACCCGGTATAGGGCGATTTTTGGCACAAGTCCTAGTTTCGGAGCTATAGGCCTTACAGTGTAGTGACTGAAATCGCCTTGAAACAGTATTTGAAAAATTTTGTTCGAAGGCACAACCATTGGGGCGAAAACGAATGATGGCACAATGTAGTAAATACTTAGACCTATCACCCGGTATAGGGCGATTTTTGGCACAAGGCCTAGTTTCGGAGCTATAGGCCTTACAGTGTAGTGACTGAAATCGCCTTGAAACAGTATTTGAAAAATTTTGTTCGAAGGTACAACCATTGGGGCGAAAACGAATGATGGCAAAATGTACTAAATACTTAGACCTATCACCCGGTATAGGGCGATTTTTGGCACAAGTCCTAGTTTCGGAGCTATAGGTCTTACAGTGTAGTGACTGAAATCGCCTTGAAACAGTATTTGAAAAATTTTGTTCGAAGGTACAACCATTGGGGCGAAAACGAATGATGGCAAAATGTATTAAATACTTAGACCTATCACCCGGTATAGGGCGATTTTTGGCACAAGTCCTAGTTTCGGAGCTATAGGCCTTACAGTGTAGTGACTGAAATCGCCTTGAAACAGTATTTGAAAAATTTTGTTCGAAGGCACAACCATTGGGCCGAAAACGAATGATGGCAAAATGTAGTAAATACTTAGACCTATCACCTGGTATAGGGCGATTTTTGGCACAAGTCCTAGTTTCGGAGCTATAGGCCTTACAGTGTAGTGAGTGAAATAGCTTTGAAACAGTATTTGAAAAATTTTGTTCGAAGGCACAACCATTGGGGCGAAAACGAATGATGGCACAATATAGTAAATACTTAGACCTATCACTCGGTATAGGGCGATTTTTGGTACAAGTCCTAGTTTCGGAGCTATAGGCCTTACAGTGTAGTCACTGAAATCGCCTTGAAACAGTATTTGAAAAATTTTGTTCGAAGGTACAACCATTGGGGCGAAAACGAATGATGGCAGAATGTATTAAATACTTAGACCTATCACCCGGTATAGGGCGATTTTTGGCGCAAGTCCTAGTTTCGGAGCTATAGGCCTTACAGTGTAGTGACTGAAATCGCCTTGAAACAGTATTTGAAAAACTTTGTTCGAAGGCACAACCATTGGGCCGAAAACGAATGATGGCAAAATGTAGTAAATACTTGGACCTATCACCCGGTATAGGGCGATTTTTGGGACAAGTCCTAGTTTCGGAGCTATAGGCCTTACAGTGTAGTGACTGAAATCGCCTTGAAACAGTATTTGAAAAATTTTGTTCGAAGGTACAACCATTGGGGCGAAAACGAATGATGGCAAAATGTATTAAATACTTAGACCTATCACCCGGTATAGGGCGATTTTTGGCACAAGTCCTAGTTTCGGAGCTATAGGCCTTACAGTGTAGTGACTGAAATCGCCTTGAAACAGTATTTGAAAAATTTTGTTCGAAGGCACAACCATTGGGCCGAAAACGAATGATGGCAAAATGTAGTAAATACTTAGACCTATCACCTGGTATAGGGCGATTTTTGGCACAAGTCCTAGTTTCGGAGCTATAGGCCTTACATTGTAGTGACTGAAATCGCCGTGAAACAGTATTTGAAAAATTTTGTTCGAAGGCACAACCATTGGGGCGAAAACGAATGATGGCACAATGTAGTAAATACTTAGACCTATCACCCGGTATAGGGCGATTTTTGGCACAAGTCCTAGTTTCGGAGCTATAGGCCTTACAGTGTAGTGACTGAAATCGCCTTGAAACAGTATTTGAAAAATTTTGTTCGAAGGTACAACCATTGGGGCGAAAACGAATGATGGCACAATGTAGTAAATACTTAGAGCTATCACCCGGTATAGGACGATTTTTGGCACAAGTCCTAGTTTCGGAGCTATAGGCCTTACAGTGTAGTGACTGAAATCGCCTTGAAACAGTATTTGAAAAATTTTGTTCGAAGGCACAACCATTGGGGCAAAAACGAATGATGGCACAATGTAGTAAATACTTAGACCTATCACCCGGTATAGGGCGATTTTTGGCACAAGTCCTAGTTTCGGAGCTATAGGCCTTACAGTGTAGTGACTGAAATCGCCTTGAAACAGTATTTGAAAAATTTTGTTCGAAGGTACAACCATTTGGGCGAAAACGAATGATGGCAAAATGTATTAAATACTTAGACCTATCACCCGGTATAGGGCGATTTTTGGCACAAGTCCTAGTTTCGGAGCCATAGGCCTTACAGTGTAGTGAGTGAAATCGCCTTGAAACAGTATTTGAAAAATTTTGTTCGAAGGTACAACCATTGGGGCGAAAACGAATGCTGGCAAAATGTATTAAATACTTAGACCTATCACCCGGTATAGGGCGATTTTTGGCACAAGTCCTAGTTTCGGAGCTATAGGCCTTACAGTGTAGTGACTGAAATCGCCTTGAAACAGTATTTGAAAAATTTTGTTCGAAGGCACAACCATTGGGGCGAAAACGAATGATGGCACAATGTAGTAAATACTTAGACCTATCACCCGGTATAGGGCGATTTTTGGCACAAGGCCTAGTTTCGGAGCTATAGGCCTTACAGTGTAGTGACTGAAATCGCCTTGAAACAGTATTTGAAAAATTTTGTTCGAAGGTACAACCATTGGGGCGAAAACGAATGATGGCAAAATGTACTAAATACTTAGACCTATCACCCGGTATAGGGCGATTTTTGGCACAAGTCCTAGTTTCGGAGCTATAGGCCTTACAGTGTAGTGACTGAAATCGCCTTGAAACAGTATTTGAAAAATTTTGTTCGAAGGTACAACCATTTGGGCGAAAACGAATGATGGCAAAATGTATTAAATACTTAGACCTATCACCCGGTATAGGGCGATTTTTGGCACAAGTCCTAGTTTCGGAGCCATAGGCTTTACAGTGTAGTGAGTGAAATCGCCTTGAAACAGTATTTGAAAAATTTTGTTCGAAGGCACAACCATTGGGGCGAAAACGAATGATGGCACAATGTAGTAAATACTTAGACCTATCACCCGGTATAGGGCGATTTTTGGCACAAGGCCTAGTTTCGGAGCTATAGGCCTTACAGTGTAGTGACTGAAATCGCCTTGAAACAGTATTTGAAAAATTTTGTTCGAAGGCACAACCATTGGGGCGAAAACGAATGATGGCACAATGTAGTAAATACTTAGACCTATCACCCGGTATAGGGCGATTTTTGGCACAAGGCCTAGTTTCGGAGCTATAGGCCTTACAGTGTAGTGACTGAAATCGCCTTGAAACAGTATTTGAAAAATTTTGTTCGAAGGTACAACCATTGGGGCGAAAACGTATGATGGCAAAATGTACTAAATACTTAGACCTATCACCCGGTATAGGGCGATTTTTGGCACAAGTCCTAGTTTCGGAGCTATAGGCCTTACAGTGTAGTGACTGAAATCGCCTTGAAACAGTATTTGAAAAATTTTGTTCGAAGGTACAACCATTGGGGCGAAAACGAATGATGGCAAAATGTATTAAATACTTAGACCTATCACCCGGTATAGGGCGATTTTTGGCACAAGTCCTAGTTTCGGAGCTATAGGCCTTACAGTGTAGTGACTGAAATCGCCTTGAAACAGTATTTGAAAAATTTTGTTCGAAGGCACAACCATTGGGCCGAAAACGAATGATGGCAAAATGTAGTAAATACTTAGACCTATCACCTGGTATAGGGCGATTTTTGGCACAAGTCCTAGTTTCGGAGCTATAGGCCTTACAGTGTAGTGAGTGAAATAGCTTTGAAACAGTATTTGAAAAATTTTGTTCGAAGGCACAACCATTGGGGCGAAAACGAATGATGGCACAATATAGTAAATACTTAGACCTATCACCCGGTATAGGGCGATTTTTGGGACAAGTCCTAGTTTCGGAGCTATAGGCCTTACAGTGTAGTCACTGAAATCGCCTTGAAACAGTATTTGAAAAATTTTGTTCGAAGGTACAACCATTGGGGCGAAAACGAATGATGGCAGAATGTATTAAATACTTAGACCTATCACCCGGTATAGGGCGATTTTTGGCGCAAGTCCTAGTTTCGGAGCTATAGGCCTTACAGTGTAGTGACTGAAATCGCCTTGAAACAGTATTTGAAAAACTTTGTTCGAAGGCACAACCATTGGGCCGAAAACGAATGATGGCAAAATGTAGTAAATACTTGGACCTATCACCCGGTATAGGGCGATTTTTGGTACAAGTCCTAGTTTCGGAGCTATAGGCCTTACAGTGTAGTGACTGAAATCGCCTTGAAACAGTATTTGAAAAATTTTGTTCGAAGGCACAACCATTGGGGCGAAAACGAATGATGGCAAAATGTATTAAATACTTAGACCTATCACCCGGTATAGGACGATTTTTGGCGCAAGTCCTAGTTTCGGAGCTATATGCCTTACAGTGTAGTGACTGAAATCGCCTTGAAACAGTATTTGAAAAATTTTGTTCGAAGGCACAACCATTGGGCCGAAAACGAATGATGGCAAAATGTAGTAAATACTTAGACCTATCACCCGGTATAGGGCGATTTTTGGCACAAGTCCTAGTTTCGGAGCTATAGGCCTTACAGTGTAGTGAGTGAAATCGCCTTGAAACAATATTTGAAAAATTTTGTTCGAAGGTACAACCATTGGGGCGAAAACGAATGATGGCAGAATGTATTAAATACTTAGACCTATCACCCGGTATAGGGCGATTTTTGGCGCAAGTCCTAGTTTCGGAGCTATAGGCCTTACAGTGTAGTGACTGAAATCGCCTTGAAACAGTATTTGAAAAATTTTGTTCGAAGGCACAACCATTGGGCCGAAAACGAATGATGGCAAAATGTAGTAAATACTTAGACCTATCACCCGGTATAGGGCGATTTTTGGCACAAGTCATAGTTTCGGAGCTATAGGCCTTACAGTGTAGTGAGTGAAATCGCCTTGAAACAGTATTTGAAAAATTTTGTTCGAAGGTACAACCATTGGGGCGAAAACGAATCATGGCAAAATGTATTAAATACTTAGACCTATCACCCGGTATAGGGCGATTTTTGGCACAAGTCCTAGTTTCGGAGCTATAGGCCTTACAGTGTAGTGAGTGAAATCGCCTTGAAACAGTATTTGAAAAATTTTGTTCGAAGGTACAACCATTGGGGCGAAAACGAATGATGGCAAAAGTATTAAATACTTAGACCTATCACCCGGTATAGGGCGATTTTTGGCACAAGTCCTAGTTTCGGAGCTATAGGCCTTACAGTGTAGTGACTGAAATCGCCTTGAAACAGTATTTGAAAAATTTTGTTCGAAGGCACAACCATTGGGGCGAAAACGAATGATGGCACAATGTAGTAAATACTTAGACCTATCACCCGGTATAGGGCGATTTTTGGCACAAGGCCTAGTTTCGGAGCTATAGGCCTTACAGTGTAGTGACTGAAATCGCCTTGAAACAGTATTTGAAAAATTTTGTTCGAAGGTACAACCATTGGGGCGAAAACGAATGATGGCAAAATGTACTAAATACTTAGACCTATCACCCGGTATAGGGCGATTTTTGGCACAAGTCCTAGTTTCGGAGCTATAGGTCTTACAGTGTAGTGACTGAAATCGCCTTGAAACAGTATTTGAAAAATTTTGTTCGAAGGTACAACCATTGGGGCGAAAACGAATGATGGCAAAATGTATTAAATACTTAGACCTATCACCCGGTATAGGGCGATTTTTGGCACAAGTCCTAGTTTCGGAGCTATAGGCCTTACAGTGTAGTGACTGAAATCGCCTTGAAACAGTATTTGAAAAATTTTGTTCGAAGGCACAACCATTGGGCCGAAAACGAATGATGGCAAAATGTAGTAAATACTTAGACCTATCACCTGGTATAGGGCGATTTTTGGCACAAGTCCTAGTTTCGGAGCTATAGGCCTTACAGTGTAGTGAGTGAAATAGCTTTGAAACAGTATTTGAAAAATTTTGTTCGAAGGCACAACCATTGGGGCGAAAACGAATGATGGCACAATATAGTAAATACTTAGACCTATCACTCGGTATAGGGCGATTTTTGGTACAAGTCCTAGTTTCGGAGCTATAGGCCTTACAGTGTAGTCACTGAAATCGCCTTGAAACAGTATTTGAAAAATTTTGTTCGAAGGTACAACCATTGGGGCGAAAACGAATGATGGCAGAATGTATTAAATACTTAGACCTATCACCCGGTATAGGGCGATTTTTGGCGCAAGTCCTAGTTTCGGAGCTATAGGCCTTACAGTGTAGTGACTGAAATCGCCTTGAAACAGTATTTGAAAAACTTTGTTCGAAGGCACAACCATTGGGCCGAAAACGAATGATGGCAAAATGTAGTAAATACTTGGACCTATCACCCGGTATAGGGCGATTTTTGGGACAAGTCCTAGTTTCGGAGCTATAGGCCTTACAGTGTAGTGACTGAAATCGCCTTGAAACAGTATTTGAAAAATTTTGTTCGAAGGTACAACCATTGGGGCGAAAACGAATGATGGCAAAATGTATTAAATACTTAGACCTATCACCCGGTATAGGGCGATTTTTGGCACAAGTCCTAGTTTCGGAGCTATAGGCCTTACAGTGTAGTGACTGAAATCGCCTTGAAACAGTATTTGAAAAATTTTGTTCGAAGGCACAACCATTGGGCCGAAAACGAATGATGGCAAAATGTAGTAAATACTTAGACCTATCACCTGGTATAGGGCGATTTTTGGCACAAGTCCTAGTTTCGGAGCTATAGGCCTTACATTGTAGTGACTGAAATCGCCGTGAAACAGTATTTGAAAAATTTTGTTCGAAGGCACAACCATTGGGGCGAAAACGAATGATGGCACAATGTAGTAAATACTTAGACCTATCACCCGGTATAGGGCGATTTTTGGCACAAGTCCTAGTTTCGGAGCTATAGGCCTTACAGTGTAGTGACTGAAATCGCCTTGAAACAGTATTTGAAAAATTTTGTTCGAAGGTACAACCATTGGGGCGAAAACGAATGATGGCACAATGTAGTAAATACTTAGAGCTATCACCCGGTATAGGACGATTTTTGGCACAAGTCCTAGTTTCGGAGCTATAGGCCTTACAGTGTAGTGACTGAAATCGCCTTGAAACAGTATTTGAAAAATTTTGTTCGAAGGCACAACCATTGGGGCAAAAACGAATGATGGCACAATGTAGTAAATACTTAGACCTATCACCCGGTATAGGGCGATTTTTGGCACAAGTCCTAGTTTCGGAGCTATAGGCCTTACAGTGTAGTGACTGAAATCGCCTTGAAACAGTATTTGAAAAATTTTGTTCGAAGGTACAACCATTTGGGCGAAAACGAATGATGGCAAAATGTATTAAATACTTAGACCTATCACCCGGTATAGGGCGATTTTTGGCACAAGTCCTAGTTTCGGAGCCATAGGCCTTACAGTGTAGTGAGTGAAATCGCCTTGAAACAGTATTTGAAAAATTTTGTTCGAAGGTACAACCATTGGGGCGAAAACGAATGCTGGCAAAATGTATTAAATACTTAGACCTATCACCCGGTATAGGGCGATTTTTGGCACAAGTCCTAGT
Source organism: Dexiosoma caninum (assembly GCA_963924685.1). NCBI lineage: Eukaryota > Metazoa > Arthropoda > Insecta > Diptera > Tachinidae > Dexiosoma > Dexiosoma caninum. The sequence continues at coordinate 47,798,598 of OZ004729.1, read as the reverse complement.
TTCGGAGCTATAGGCCTTACAGTGTAGTGACTGAAATCGCCTTGAAACAGTATTTGAAAAATTTTGTTCGAAGGCACAACCATTGGGGCGAAAACGAATGATGGCACAATGTAGTAAATACTTAGACCTATCACCCGGTATAGGGCGATTTTTGGCACAAGGCCTAGTTTCGGAGCTATAGGCCTTACAGTGTAGTGACTGAAATCGCCTTGAAACAGTATTTGAAAAATTTTGTTCGAAGGTACAACCATTGGGGCGAAAACGAATGATGGCAAAATGTACTAAATACTTAGACCTATCACCCGGTATAGGGCGATTTTTGGCACAAGTCCTAGTTTCGGAGCTATAGGCCTTACAGTGTAGTGACTGAAATCGCCTTGAAACAGTATTTGAAAAATTTTGTTCGAAGGTACAACCATTTGGGCGAAAACGAATGATGGCAAAATGTATTAAATACTTAGACCTATCACCCGGTATAGGGCGATTTTTGGCACAAGTCCTAGTTTCGGAGCCATAGGCTTTACAGTGTAGTGAGTGAAATCGCCTTGAAACAGTATTTGAAAAATTTTGTTCGAAGGCACAACCATTGGGGCGAAAACGAATGATGGCACAATGTAGTAAATACTTAGACCTATCACCCGGTATAGGGCGATTTTTGGCACAAGGCCTAGTTTCGGAGCTATAGGCCTTACAGTGTAGTGACTGAAATCGCCTTGAAACAGTATTTGAAAAATTTTGTTCGAAGGCACAACCATTGGGGCGAAAACGAATGATGGCACAATGTAGTAAATACTTAGACCTATCACCCGGTATAGGGCGATTTTTGGCACAAGGCCTAGTTTCGGAGCTATAGGCCTTACAGTGTAGTGACTGAAATCGCCTTGAAACAGTATTTGAAAAATTTTGTTCGAAGGTACAACCATTGGGGCGAAAACGTATGATGGCAAAATGTACTAAATACTTAGACCTATCACCCGGTATAGGGCGATTTTTGGCACAAGTCCTAGTTTCGGAGCTATAGGCCTTACAGTGTAGTGACTGAAATCGCCTTGAAACAGTATTTGAAAAATTTTGTTCGAAGGTACAACCATTGGGGCGAAAACGAATGATGGCAAAATGTATTAAATACTTAGACCTATCACCCGGTATAGGGCGATTTTTGGCACAAGTCCTAGTTTCGGAGCTATAGGCCTTACAGTGTAGTGACTGAAATCGCCTTGAAACAGTATTTGAAAAATTTTGTTCGAAGGCACAACCATTGGGCCGAAAACGAATGATGGCAAAATGTAGTAAATACTTAGACCTATCACCTGGTATAGGGCGATTTTTGGCACAAGTCCTAGTTTCGGAGCTATAGGCCTTACAGTGTAGTGAGTGAAATAGCTTTGAAACAGTATTTGAAAAATTTTGTTCGAAGGCACAACCATTGGGGCGAAAACGAATGATGGCACAATATAGTAAATACTTAGACCTATCACCCGGTATAGGGCGATTTTGGCACAAGTCCTATTTTCGGAGCTATAGGCCTTACAGTGTAGTGACTGAAATCGCCTTGAAACAGTATTTGAAAAATTTTGTTCGAAGGCACAACCATTGGGGCGAAAACGAATGATGGCACAATGTAGTAAATACTTAGACCTATCACCCGGTATAGGGCGATTTTTAGCACAAGTCCTAGTTTCGGAGCTATAGGCCTTACAGTGTAGTGACTGAAATCGCCTTGAAACAGTATTTGAAAAATTTTGTTCGAAGGCACAACCATTGGGCCGAAAACGAATGATGGCACAATGTAGTAAATACTTAGACCTATCACCCGGTATAGGGCGATTTTTGGCACAAGTCCTAGTTTCGGAGTTATAGGCCTTACAGTGTAGTGACTGAAATCGCCTTGAAACAGTATTTGAAAAATTTTGTTCGAAGGCACAACCATTGGGCCGAAAACGAATGATGGCAAAATGTAGTAAATACTTAGACCTATCACCCGGTATAGGGCGATTTTTGGCATAAGTCCTAGTTTCGGAGCTATAGGCCTTACAGTGTAGTGACTGAAATCGCCTTGAAACAGTATTTGAAAAATTTTGTTCGAAGGCACAACCATTGGGCCGAAAACGAATGATGGCACAATGTAGTAAATAGTTAGACCTATCACCCGGTATAGGGCGATTTTTGGCACAAGTCCTAGTTTCGGAGCTATAGGCCTTACAGTGTAGTGACTGAAATCGCCTTGAAACAGTATTTGAAAAATTTTGTTCGAAGGCACAACCATTGGGGCGAAAACGAATGATGGCAAAATGTAGTAAATACTTAGACCTATCACCCGGTATAGGGCGATTTTTGGCACAAGTCCTAGTTTCGGAGGTATAGGCCTTAAAGTGTAGTGACTGAAATCGCCTTGAAACAGTATTTGAAAAATTTTGTTCGAAGGCACAACCATTGGGGCGAAAACGAATGATGGCACAATGTAGTAAATACTTAGACCTATCACCCGGTATAGGGCGATTTTTAGCACAAGTCCTAGTTTCGGAGCTATAGGCCTTACAGTGTAGTGACTGAAATCGCCTTGAAACAGTATTTGAAAAATTTTGTTCGAAGGCACAACCATTGGGCCGAAAACGAATGATGGCACAATGTAGTAAATACTTAGACCTATCACCCGGTATAGGGCGATTTTTGGCACAAGTCCTAGTTTCGGAGCTATAGGCCTTACAGTGTAGTGACTGAAATCGCCTTGAAACAGTATTTGAAAAATTTTGTTCGAAGGTACAACCATTGGGCCGAAAACGAATGATGACACAATGTAGTAAATACTTAGACCTATCACCCGGTATAGGGCGATTTTTAGCACAAGTCCTAGTTTCGGAGCTATAGGCCTTACAGTGTAGTGACTGAAATCGCCTTGAAACAGTATTTGAAAAATTTTGTTCGAAGGTACAACCATTGGGGCGAAAACGAATGATGGCAAAATGTATTAAATACTTAGACCTATCACCCGGTATAGGGCGATTTTTGGCACAAGTCCTAGTTTCGGAGCTATAGGCCTTACAGTGTAGTGAGTGAAATCGCCTTGAAACGGTATTTGAAAAATTTTGTTCGAAGGCACAACCATTGGCGCGAAAACGAATGATGGCACAATCTAGTAAATACTTAGACCTATCACCCGGTATAGGGCGATTTTTGGCACAAGTCCTAGTTTCGGAGCTATAGGCCTTACAGTGTAGTGACTGAAATCGCCTTGAAACAGTATTTGAAAAATTTTGTTCGAAGGCACAACCATTGGGGCGAAAACGAATGATGGCAAAAAGTAGTAAATACTTAGACCTATCACCCGGTATAGGGCGATTTTGGCACAAGTCCTATTTTCGGAGCTATAGGCCTTACAGTGTAGTGACTGAAATCGCCTTGAAACAGTATTTGAAAAACTTTGTTCGAAGGCACAACCATTGGGGCGAAAACGAATGATGGCAAAATGTAGTAAATACTTAGACCTATCACCCGGTATAGGGCGATTTTTGGCACAAGTCCTAGTTTCGGAGCTATAGGCCTTACAGTGTAGTGACTGAAATCGCCTTGAAACAGTATTTGAAAAATTTTGTTCGAAGGTACAACCATTGGGCCGAAAACGAATGATGGCACAATGTAGTAAATACTTAGACCTATCACCCGGTATAGGGCGATTTTTAGCACAAGTCCTAGTTTCGGAGCTATAGGCCTTACAGTGTAGTGACTGAAATCGCCTTGAAACAGTATTTGAAAAATTTTGTTCGAAGGTACAACCATTGGCGTGAAAACGAAAGATGGCAAAATGTATTAAATACTTAGACCTATCACCCGGTATAGGGCGATTTTTGGCACAAGTCCTAGTTTCGGAGCTATAGGCCTTACAGTGTAGTGAGTGAAATCGCCTTGAAACAGTATTTGAAAAATTTTGTTCGAAGGCACAACCATTGGGGCAAAAACGAATGATGGCAAAATGTAGTAAATACTTAGGCCTATCACCCGGTATAGGGCGATTTTTGGCACAAGTCCTAGTTTCGGAGCTATAGGCCTTACAGTGTAGTGACTGAAATCGCCTTGAAACAGTATTTGAAAAATTTTGTTCGAAGGCACAACCATTGGGGCGAAAACGAATGATGGCAAAAAGTAGTAAATACTTAGACCTATCACCCGGTTTAGGGCGATTTTTGGCACAAGTCCTATTTTCGGAGCTATAGGCCTTACAGTGTAGTGACTGAAATCGCCTTGAAACAGTATTTGAAAAATTTTGTTCGAAGGCACAACCATTGGGGCGAACACGAATGATGGCAAAATGTAGTAAATACTTAGACCTATCACCCGGTATAGGGCGATTTTTGGCACAAGTCCTAGTTTCGGAGCTATAGGCCTTACAGTGTAGTGACTGAAATCGCCTTGAAACAGTATTTGAAAAATTTTGTTCGAAGGCACAACCATTGGGGCGAAAACGAATGATGGCAAAATGTAGTAAATACTTAGACCTATCACCCGGTATAGGGCGATTTTTGGCACAAGTCCTAGTTTCGGAGCTATAGGCCTTAAAGTGTAGTGACTGAAATCGCCTTGAAACAGTATTTGAAAAATTTTGTTCGAAGGCACAACCATTAGGGCGAAAACGAATGATGGCAAAATGTAGTAAATACTTAGACCTATCACCCGGTATAGGGCGATTTTTGGCACAAGTCCTAGTTTCGGAGCTATAGGCCTTACAGTGTAGTGACTGAAATCGCCTTGAAACAGTATTTGAAAAATTTTGTTCGAAGGCACAACCATTGGGCCGAAAACGAATGATGGCAAAATGTAGTAAATACTTAGACCTATCACCTGGTATAGGGCGATTTTTGGCACAAGTCCTAGTTTCGGAGCTATAGGCCTTACAGTGTAGTGACTGAAATCGCCTTGAAACAGTATTTGAAAAATTTTGTTCGAAGGCACAACCATTGGGGCGAAAACGAATGATGGCAAAATTTAGTAAATACTTAGACCTATCACCCGGTATAGGGCGATTTTTGGCACAAGTCCTAGTTTCGGAGCTATAGGCCTTAAAGTGTAGTGACTGAAATCGCCTTGAAACAGTATTTGAAAAATTTTGTTCGAAGGCACAACCATTGGGGCGAAAACGAATGATGGCAAAATGTAGTAAATACTTAGACCTATCACCCGGTATAGGGCGATTTTTGGCACAAGTCCTAGTTTCGGAGCTATAGGCCTTACAGTGTAGTGACTGAAATCGCCTTGAAACAGTATTTGAAAAATTTTGTTCGAAGGCACAACCATTGGGGCTAAAACGAATGAAGGCAAAATGTAGTAAATACTTAGACCTATCACCCGGTATAGGGCGATTTTTGGCACAAGTCCTAGTTTCGGATCTATAGGCCTTACAGTGTAGTGACTGAAATCGCCTTGAAACAGTATTTGAAAAATTTTGTTCGAAGGCTCAACCATTGGGGCGAAAACGAATGATGGCAAAATGTAGTAAATACTTAGACCTATCACCCGGTATAGGGCGATTTTTGGCACAAGTCCTAGTTTCGGAGCTATAGGCCTTAAAGTGTAGTGACTGAAATCGCCTTGAAACAGTATTTGAAAAATTTTGTTCGAAGGCACAACCATTGGGGCGAAAACGAATGATGGCAAAATGTAGTAAATACTTAGACCTATCACCCGGTATAGGGCGATTTTTGGCACAAGTCCTAGTTTCGGAGCTATAGGCCTTACAGTGTAGTGACTGAAATCGCCTTGAAACAGTATTTGAAAAATTTTGTTCGAAGGCACAACCATTGGGGCGAAAACGAATGATGGCAAAATGTAGTAAATACTCAGACCTATCACCCGGTATAGGGCGATTTTTGGCACAAGTCCTAGTTTCGGAGCTATAGGCCTTAAAGTGTAGTGACTGAAATCGCCTTGAAACAGTATTTGAAAAATTTTGTTCGAAGGCACAACCATTAGGGCGAAAACGAATGATGGCAAAATGTAGTAAATACTTAGACCTATCACCCGGTATAGGGCGATTTTTGGCACAAGTCCTAGTTTCGGAGCTATAGGCCTTACAGTGTAGTGACTGAAATCGCCTTGAAACAGTATTTGAAAAATTTTGTTCGAAGGCACAACCATTGGGCCGAAAACGAATGATGGCAAAATGTAGTAAATACTTAGACCTATCACCTGGTATAGGGCGATTTTTGGTACAAGTCCTAGTTTCGGAGCTATAGGCCTTACAGTGTAGTGACTGAAATCGCCTTGAAACAGTATTTGAAAAATTTTGTTCGAAGGCACAACCATTGGGGCGAAAACGAATGATGGCAAAATATAGTAAATACTTAGACCTATCACCCGGTATAGGGCGATTTTTGGCACAAGTCCTAGTTTCGGAGCTATAGGCCTTAAAGTGTAGTGACTGAAATCGCCTTGAAACAGTATTTGAAAAATTTTGTTCGAAGGCACAACCATTGGGGCGAAAACGAATGATGGCAAAATGTAGTAAATACTTAGACCTATCACCCGGTATAGGGCGATTTTTGGCACAAGTCCTAGTTTCGGAGCTATAGGCCTTACAGTGTAGTGACTGAAATCGCCTTGAAACAGTATTTGAAAAATTTTGTTCGAAGGCACAACCATTGGGGCTAAAACGAATGATGGTAAAATGTAGTAAATACTTAGACCTATCACCCGGTATAGGGCGATTTCTGGCACAAGTCCTAGTTTCGGAGCTATAGGCCTTACAGTGTAGTGACTGAAATCGCCTTGAAACAGTATTTGAAAAATTTTGTTCGAAGGCTCAACCATTGGGGCGAAAACGAATGATGGCAAAATGTAGTAAATACTTAGACCTATCACCCGGTATAGGGCGATTTTTGGCACAAGTCCTAGTTTCGGAGCTATAGGCCTTACAGTGTAGTGACTGAAATCGCCTTGAAACAGTATTTGAAAAATTTTGTTCGAAGGCACAACCATTGGGCCGAAAACGAATGATGCAACAATGTAGTAAATACTTAGACCTATCACCCGGTATAGGGCGATTTTTAGCACAAGTCCTAGTTTCGGAGCTATAGGCCTTACAGTGTAGTGACTGAAATCGCCTTGAAACAGTATTTGAAAAATTTTGTTCGAAGGTACAACCATTGGGGCGAAAACGAAAGATGGCAAAATGTATTAAATACTTAGACCTATCACCCGGTATAGGGCGATTTTTGGCACAAGTCCTAGTTTCGGAGCTATAGGCCTTACAGTGTAGTGAGTGAAATCGCCTTGAAACAGTATTTGAAAAATTTTGTTCGAAGGCACAACCATTGGGGCCGAAACGAATGATGGCAAAATGTAGTAAATACTTAGACCTATCACCCGGTATAGGGCGATTTTTGGCACAAGTCCTAGTTTCGGAGCTATAGGCCTCACAGTGTAGTGAGTGAAATCGCCTTGAAACAGTATTTTAAAAATTTTGTTCGAAGGCACAACCATTGGGGCGAAAACGAATGATGGCAAAATGTAGTAAATACTTAGACCTATCACCCGGTATAGGGCGATTTTTGGCACAAGTCCTAGTTTCGGAGCTATAGGCCTTACAGTGTAGTGACTGAAATCGCCTTGAAACAGTATTTGAAAAATTTTGTTCGAAGGCATAACCATTGGGCCGAAAACGAATGATGGCAGAATGTAGTAAATACTTAGACCTATCACCCATATAGGGCGATTTTTGGCACAAGTCCTAGTTTCGGAGCTATAGGCCTTACAGTGTAGTGACTGAAATCGCCTTGAAACAGTATTTGAAAAATTTTGTTCGAAGGCACAACCATTGGGGCGAAAACGAATGATGGCAAAATGTAGTAAATACTTAGACCTATCACCCGGTATAGGGCGATTTTTGGCACAAGTCCTAGTTTCGGAGCTATAGGCCTTACAGTGTAGTGACTGAAATCGCCTTGAAACAGTATTTGAAAAATTTTGTTTGAAGGCACAACCATTGGGCCGAAAACGAATGATGCAACAATGTAGTAAATACTTAGACCTATCACCCGGTATAGGGCGATTTTTGGCACAAGTCCTAGTTTCGGAGCTATAGGCCTTACAGTGTAGTGACTGAAATCGCCTTGAAACAGTATTTGAAAAATTTTGTTCGAAGGTACAACCATTGGGGCGAAAACGAATGATGGCAAAATGTAGTAAATACTTAGACCTATCACCCGGTATAGGGCGATTTTTGGCACAAGTCCTAGTTTCGGAGCTATAGGCCTTACAGTGTAGTGACTGAAATCGCCTTGAAACAGTATTTGAAAAATTTTATTCGAAGGCACAACCATTGGGCCGAAAACGAATGATGGCACAATGTAGTAAATACTTAGACCTATCACCCGGTATAGGGCGATTTTTGGCACAAGTCCTAGTTTCGGAGCTATAGGCCTTACAGTGTAGTGACTGAAATCGCCTTGAAACAGTATTTGAAAAATTTTGTTCGAAGGCACAACCATTGGGGCGAAAACGAATGATGGCAAAATGTAGTAAATACTTAGACCTATCACCCGGTATAGGGCGATTTTTGGCACAAGTCCTAGTTTCGGAGCTATAGGCCTTACAGTGTAGTGACTGAAATCGCCTTGAAACAGTATTTGAAAAATTTTGTTCGAAGGTACAACCATTGGGGCGAAAACGAATGATGGCAAAATGTAGTAAATACTTAGACCTATCACCCGGTATAGGGCGATTTTTGGCACAAGTCCTAGTTTCGGAGCTATAGGCCTTACAGTGTAGTGACTGAAATCGCCTTGAAACAGTATTTGAAAAATTTTATTCGAAGGCACAACCATTGGGCCGAAAACGAATGATGGCACAATGTAGTAAATACTTAGACCTATCACCCGGTATAGGGCGATTTTTGGCACAAGTCCTAGTTTCGGAGCTATAGGCCTTACAGTGTAGTGACTGAAATCGCCTTGAAACAGTATTTGAAAAATTTTGTTCGAAGGCACAACCATTGGGGCGAAAACGAATGATGGCAAAATGTAGTAAATACTTAGACCTATCACCCGGTATAGGGCGATTTTTGGCACAAGTCCTAGTTTCGGAGCTATAGGCCTTAAAGTGTAGTGACTGAAATCGCCTTGAAACAGTATTTGAAAAATTTTGTTCGAAGGCACAACCATTGGGGCGAAAACGAATGATGGCACAATGTAGTAAATACTTAGACCTATCACCCGGTATAGGGCGATTTTTAGCACAAGTCCTAGTTTCGGAGCTATAGGCCTTACAGTGTAGTGACTGAAATCGCCTTGAAACAGTATTTGAAAAATTTTGTTCGAAGGTACAACCATTGGGGCGAAAACGAATGATGGCAAAATGTATGAAATACTTAGACCTATCACCCGGTATAGGGCGATTTTTGGCACAAGTCCTAGTTTCGGAGCTATAGGCCTTACAGTGTAGTGACTGAAATCGCCTTGAAACAGTATTTGAAAAATTTTGTTCGAAGGTACAATCATTGGGCCGAAAACGAATGATGGCACAATGTAGTAAATACTTAGACCTATCACCCGGTATAGGGCGATTTTTAGCACAAGTCCTAGTTTCGGAGCTATAGGCCTTACAGTGTAGTGACTGAAATCGCCTTGAAACAGTATTTGAAAAATTTTGTTCGAAGGTACAACCATTGGGTCGAAAACGAATGATGGCAAAATGTATTAAATACTTAGACCTATCACCCTGTATAGGGCGATTTTTGGCACAAGTCCTAGTTTCGGAGCTATAGGCCTTACAGTGTAGTGAGTGAAATCGCCTTGAAACAGTATTTGAAAAATTTTGTTCGAAGGCACAACCATTGGGGCGAAAACGAATGATGGCACAATATAGTAAATACTTAGACCTATCACCCGGTATAGGGCGATTTTTGGCACAAGTCCTAGTTTCGGAGCTATAGGCCTTACAGTGTAGTGACTGAAATCGCATTGAAACAGTATTTGAAAAATTTTGTTCGAAGGCACAACCATTGGGGCGAAAACGAATGATGGCAAAAAGTAGTAAATACTTAGACCTATCACCCGGTATAGGGCGATTTTTGGCACAAGTCCTATTTTCGGAGCTATAGGCCTTACAGTGTAGTGACTGAAATCGCCTTGAAACAGTATTTGAAAAATTTTGTTCGAAGGCACAACCATTGGGGCGAAAACGAATGATGGCAAAATGTAGTAAATACTTAGACCTATCACCCGGTATAGGGCGATTTTTGGCACAAGTCCTAGTTTCGGAGCTATAGGCCTTACAGTGTAGTGACTGAAATCGCCTTGAAACAGTATTTGAAAAATTTTGTTCGAAGGTACAACCATAGGGCCGAAAACGAATGATGGCACAATGTAGTAAATCCTTAGACCTATCACCCGGTATAGGGCGATTTTTAGCACAAGTCCTAGTTTCGGAGCTATAGGCCTTACAGTGTAGTGACTGAAATCGCCTTGAAACAGTATTTGAAAAATTTTGTTCGAAGGTACAACCATTGGGGCGAAAACGAATGATGGCAAAATGTATTAAATACTTAGACCTATCACCCGGTATAGGGCGATTTTTGGCACAAGTCCTAGTTTCGGAGCTATAGGCCTTACAGTGTAGTGAGTGAAATCGCCTTGAAACAGTATTTGAAAAATTTTGTTCGATGGCACAACCATTGGGGCGAAAACGAATGATGGCAAAATGTAGTAAATACTTAGACCTATCACCCGGTATAGGGCGATTTTTGGCACAAGTCCTAGTTTCGGAGCTATAGGCCTTACAGTGTAGTGACTGAAATCGCCTTGAAACAGTATTTGAAAAATTTTGTTCGAAGGCACAACCATTGGGGCGAAAACGAATGATGGCAAAAAGTAGTAAATACTTAGACCTATCACCCGGTATAGGGCGATTTTTGGCACAAGTCCTATTTTCGGAGCTATAGGCCTTACAGTGTAGTGACTGAAATCGCCTTGAAACAGTATTTGAAAAATTTTGTTCGAAGGCACAACCATTGGGGCGAAAACGCATGATGGCAAAATGTAGTAAATACTTAGACCTATCACCCGGTATAGGGCGATTTTTGGCACAAGTCCTAGTTTCGGAGCTATAGGCCTTACAGTGTAGTGACTGAAATCGCCTTGAAACAGTATTTGAAAAATTTTGTTCGAAGGCACAACCATTGGGGCGAAAACGAATGATGACAAAATGTAGTAAATACTTAGACCTATCACCCGGTATAGGGCGATTTTTGGCACAAGTCCTAGTTTCGGAGCTATAGGCCTTAAAGTGTAGTGACTGAAATCGCCTTGAAACAGTATTTGAAAAATTTTGTTCGAAGGCACAACCATTGGGGCGAAAACGAATGATGGCAAAATGTAGTAAATACTTAGAGCTATCACCCGGTATAGGGCGATTTTTCGCACAAGTCCTAGTTTCGGAGCTATAGGCCTTACAGTGTAGTGACTGAAATCGCCTTGAAACAGTATTTGAAAAATTTTGTTCGAAGGCACAACCATTGGGCCGAAAACGAATGATGGCACAATGGAGTAAATACTTAGACCTATCACCCGGTATAGGGCGATTTTTGGCACAAGTCCTAGTTTCGGAGCTATAGGCCTTACAGTGTAGTGACTGAAGTCGCCTTGAAACAGTATTTGAAAAATTTTGTTCGAAGGCACAACCATTGGGCAGAAAACGAATGATGGCAAAATGTAGTAAATACTTAGACCTATCACCCGGTATAGGGCGATTTTTGGCACAAGTCCTAGTTTCGGAGCTATAGGCCTTACAGTGTAGTAACTGAAATCGCCTTGAAACAGTATTTGAAAAATTTTGTTCGAAGGCACAACCATTGGGGCGAAAACGAATGATGGCAAAATGTAGTAAATACTTAGACCTATCACCCGGTATAGGGCGATTTTTGGCACAAGTCCTAGTTTCGGAGCTATAGGCCTTACAGTGTAGTGACTGAAATCGCCTTGAAACAGTATTTGAAAAATTTTGTTCGAAGGCACAACCATTGGGGCGAAAACGAATGATGGCAAAATGTAGTAAATACTTAGACCTATCACCCGGTATAGGGCGATTTTTGGCACAAGTCCTAGTTTCGGAGCTATAGGCCTTACAGTGTAGTGACTGAAATCGCCTTGAAACAGTATTTGAAAAATTTTGTTCGAAGGTACAACCATTGGGGCGAAAACGAATGATGGCAAAATATAGTAAATACTTAGACCTATCACCCGGTATAGGGCGATTTTTGGCACAAGTCCTAGTTTCGGAGCTATAGGCCTTACAGTGTAGTGACTGAAATCGCCTTGAAACAGTATTTGAAAAATTTTGTTCGAAGGCACAACCATTGGGCCGAAAACGAATGATGCAACAATGTAGTAAATACTTAGACCTATCACCCGGTATAGGGCGATTTTTAGCACAAGTCCTAGTTTCGGAGCTATAGGCCTTACAGTGTAGTGACTGAAATCGCCTTGAAACAGTATTTGAAAAATTTTGTTCGAAGGCACAACCATTGGGCCGAAAACGAATGATGCAACAATGTAGTAAATACTTAGACCTATCACCCGGTATAGAGCGATTTTTAGCACAAGTCCTAGTTTCGGAGCTATAGGCCTTACAGTGTAGTGACTGAAATCGCCTTGAAACAGTATTTGAAAAATTTTGTTCGAAGGCACAACCATTGGGCCGAAAACGAATGATGCAACAATGTAGTAAATACTTAGACCTATCACCCGGTATAGGGCGATTTTTAGCACAAGTCCTAGTTTCGGAGCTATAGGCCTTACAGTGTAGTGACTGAAATCGCCTTGAAACAGTATTTGAAAAATTTTGTTCGAAGGTACAACCATTGGGGCGAAAACGAATGATGGCAAAATATAGTAAATACTTAGACCTATCACCCGGTATAGGGCGATTTTTGGCACAAGTCCTAGTTTCGGAGCTATAGGCCTTACAGTGTAGTGACTGAAATCGCCTTGAAACAGTATTTGAAAAATTTTGTTCGAAGGCACAACCATTGGGCCGAAAACGAATGATGCAACAATGTAGTAAATACTTAGACCTATCACCCGGTATAGGGCGATTTTTAGCACAAGTCCTAGTTTCGGAGCTATAGGCCTTACAGTGTAGTGACTGAAATCGCCTTGAAACAGTATTTGAAAAATTTTGTTTGAAGGCACAACCATTGGGCCGAAAACGAATGATGGCACAATGTAGTAAATACTTAGACTTATCACCCGGTATAGGGCGATTTTTGGCACAAGTCCCAGTTTCGGAGCTATAGGCCTTACAGTGTAGTGATTGAAATCGCCTTGAAACAGTATTTGAAAAATTTTGTTCGAAGGCACAACCATTGGGCCGAAAACGAATGATGGCACAATGTAGTAAATACTTAGACCTATCACCCGGTATAGGGCGATTTTTGGCACAAGTCCTAGTTTCGGAGCTATAGGCCTTACAGTGTAGTGACTGAAATCGCCTTGAAACAGTATTTGAAAAATTTTGTTCGAAGGCACAACCATTGGGCCGAAAACGAATGATGCAACAATGTAGTAAATACTTAGACCTATCACCCGGTATAGGGCGATTTTTGGCACAAGTCCTAGTTTCGGAGCTATAGACCGTAAAGTGTAGTGACTGAAATCGCCTTGAAACAGTATTTGAAAAATTTTGTTCGAAGGCACAACCTTTGGGCCGAAAACGAATGATGGCACAATGTAGTAAATACTTAGACCTATCACCCGGTATAGGGCGATTTTTGGCACAAGTCCTAGTTTCGGAGCTATAGGTCTTACAGTGTAGTGACTGAAATCGCCTTGAAACAGTATTTGAAAAATTTTGTTCGAAGGCACAACCATTGGGCCGAAAACGAATGATGGCAAAATGTAGTAAATACTTAGACCTATCACTCGGTATAGGGCGATTTTTGGCCCAAGTCCTAGTTTCGGAGCTATAGGCCTTACAGTGTAGTGACTGAAATCGCCTTGAAACAGTATTTGAAAAATTTTGTTCGAATGCACAACCATTGGGCCGAAAACGAATGATGGCACAATGTAGTAAATACTTAGACCTATCACCCGGTATAGGGCGATTTTTGGCACAAGTCCTAGTTTCGGAGCTATATGCCTTACAGTGTAGTGACTGAAATCGCCTTGAAACAGTATTTGAAAAATTTTGTTCGAAGGCACAACCATTGGGCCAAAAACGAATGATGGCACAATGTAGTAAATACTTAGACCTATCACCCGGTATAGGGCGATTTTTGGCACAAGTCCTAGTTTCGGAGCTATAGGCCTTACAGTGTAGTGACTGAAATCGCCTTGAAACAGTATTTGAAAAATTTTGTTTGAAGGCACAACCATTGGGCCGAAAACGAATGATGGCAAAATGTAGTAAATACTTAGACCTATCACCCGGTATAGGGTGATTTTTGGCACAAGTCCTAGTTTCGGAGCTATAGGCCTTACAGTGTAGTGACTGAAATCGCCTTGAAACAGTATTTGAAAAATTTTGTTCGAAGGCACAACCATTGGGCCAAAAACGAATGATGGCACAATGTAGTAAATACTTAGACCTATCACCCGGTATAGGGCGATTTTTGGCACAAGTCCTAGTTTCGGAGCTATAGGCCTTACAGTGTAGTGACTGAAATCGCCTTGAAACAGTATTTGAAAAATTTTGTTTGAAGGCACAACCATTGGGCCGAAAATGAATGATGGCAAAATGTAGTAAATACTTAGACCTATCACCCGGTATAGGGCGATTTTTGGCACATGTCCTAGTTTCAGAGCTATAGGCCTTACAGTGTAGTGACTGAAATAGCTTCGAAACAGTGAGTGATTGTATTTATTAAGAACTGGTGTTTTATTTTCCTTATACATAATTTTTGAATATTTTCCGAATCGTAATTTTCTAATTTTTAATCATAACGTTCTTACATAATTAAATAATTTCTTTAAAATAATAAAATTTGTTGCAAGTGACTCAAAAAGTTTGTTACCTTCCACAGAAAGTTTGATGAAATCCAAAAATATAATAAATTATAAGTGTGCTGCCATACTAATTAACATTTTGCATACTAAAAAATTTGGCAGTACTAGTCTGTAAAGCCGGAAATCTGCATTGAATTCAGTACAAGGGAGGATTTTTTCTCTCTCTCTATGTAAATAAAATAGTTTGTTGAAAAAGTTTGTTATCTGCACGGGTATACAATTTTCGATGATTTGATGTTTGAGAGCTTTAAGAGAGTTAAGTTAACGGTAATATGCTAAAAACAGAGATAGCAAAATTTGTAACTTACAACGTTATTCGCGACTGTCTTTAATTGTTAAATTTGCCGAAAGTTAAGTAGTGTGATTCAGTAACCTTTTATTACGATAATCGTATCGTTAAAACAATTAAAATTTTTTTAGCACACAAAATTATTGAAAATAATTTAATTGAAAACAGCTGTATCCGGTGATAGGAGCTGAATATTTTTTTTGACGGCGGCTAGTACCTAAATGTTAAGCCGTTACTGTTCAGTGACCAGTGACTATGCCTTCGCCACTGAAACCTTCCGACAACAACTGACAGACAAAGACACACTAATACACATCAGAAAAATGCGAGATGTTTATTTTTATTTTAAAATTTTAGTCTGAAACTGGGGTTGAACCCAGGTCTGTTTTTGGTTTAGTAGTAGACGTGCAGACTACCATCCATCGTTCCATCGCGATGCATCGCCACCTCAAACTTACTTTGGCTTAAATGAAATTTAGGTATCACTTTAAAGCTGTTGAGAAGATCTTTAAAAATTTACTAACATTTATTCAATATAAAGTGAAATAAACTTTTAAATTTTTATTCACATTCTGAATCACTTTCTATATTTTTAGTTTGCACACAAAATTTTAATGTATGCACACAAACATACGTATGTAGGTATTAGTGTACGCAAACAAAATTAATTTTTATATATAATAAACGAATTTATTAAAAATTGTACCAAATTTAAAGATCTTCTCAAAATGATACCTAAAGTTGCCCATATTCGATGGAAAATACACCCTTCATTCACAAGTTTGTAATTGAACTTCAGAGGCCCATAATTGGGAACCAATGGTTCCGTTCATTTTTTAATTTTATATTTTTATTTTTAAATTTTCCCTTAAGTTTTTGGTACGTT
Source organism: Dexiosoma caninum (assembly GCA_963924685.1). Classification (NCBI taxonomy): domain Eukaryota; kingdom Metazoa; phylum Arthropoda; class Insecta; order Diptera; family Tachinidae; genus Dexiosoma; species Dexiosoma caninum. Next base: position 47,782,433 of record OZ004729.1, on the reverse strand, counting down.
ATTCTGCTGGGGATCAGAGTTGCCATCTTTATTAACAAAGCAAAGAATCGTTACGAACATTATTATTTTATATTCTTATAATAAATAACATTCATAAAATCACGAGATAAATTTTTCTACTATTAAACAGAAAATATTATAACAAGAAATTTTCTAAACTTAATGCGCGTAATGTACAAAGTATAAATTTACAGTGTGTAAATTGATAATTTTTATATATCGATTGATATAGCGACGAAATTTTGGCATTAGATATCGATCGAAATCTCTATTAAAATTTCTAGTGTTGTAAAACAATATTAAAACCAAATACAAGTATCATATACATATGCACTTATAAACATACAAACATACATATGTAGATATGCCCATACGTACATACATATGTATATATACTTAAATACATAATTAAAAGCAATACACAAATGTCCAATATAAAGCATTGAAGGCAAGAAACATTACAGGAAATAAGAATCGCGATCGTCGGTCAATCCACATGGCAATTTCCTGTGGTGTCATTGAGGTGAACGTTATATTTTCGCCATTTTTATTATTATTATCTTTATTATCGACATTAATAACATGATCAGCACTATTTTGATTACTCGTTATTGATACAGTATCGGCACATTGAGTAGTTATTATTGGTAGATTCTGTAAGTATATTAAAATTAAAAAAGGAATTAAATTAAAAATAAAAGAGAACAAATTGTTTAAGGGTTGTAATCAGTAAATCAGTTGTTTTACGGAACTTGAGGTTTATTTTTGGTACAGTAAAATATTTAAATTAGGGGAATTATTATATAAACTTGTGAGATTTTTTCGGTTTTTGGAAAGATCCATGGACCAGGCATATACCCTACAGTTATTACTAGTACTACTATCATTCCCCTGTGAATGAATCATGCGATGCAGAATCAACGCGCTAACAACTCAGACAGCACCACCTCTTATTAAATTATAAATACTAGTACATGCATGCATATATATAAAGATAAATGTTGTACTTACATGGACAGTTAAGTAATTATTAAAACCCTGATTAACATTTCCATTCATCACACTCTCCGTACTTGATACAATGTTGTCTAAACTGCTGCAAGATCTTGTTCGTGATTGATTATTTAGTCCAATTTCACGACGTGTTGGTCTTGGTGTCAGCGTAGACTTGAGAATATATTTGCTATTGACTTTTTTCAATTCGATATTTTCTTTCCGTCGCCAGATGGTATTAACGAATGCGAACTCGACCAGACTACCAAATATGAAGAAAGTGCAGCCAAGAAACCACACTTCAGACACTTTAATGTAACTAACTTTGGGTAGAGTTTTACTTTGTGAAGACGATAGTGTAATAAATGACAACATAGTACTGGTGCCTGTAAAGAAATTGTAAAATAATATATTAATATCAAATTTTTTAATTTTAAGAAGGAATTGTTTTGGTTGATCAGTGTGTTAGAAAATAATTAAGTACGAGGCACTAGCAGCGCAATGTGTTCTTTTCGCATAATTTATGATGCTGAAGATTTTTCATTTAAACATTCGAAATGCCAAATTCACTTTTTTTTATCTGGGACCAGCACTCAGGAGATGACTCCTACACATGCGAAGTATTGTGCTGCAACTATAGGAAAGGGATAGTAGGAGAAACGACATGAGGTGAAGCTTAGTTAATTATTTTTCAGCTCTGCTTTTGTACGTTCTTTTGTTTGTTTATACTCGTAGTAGTGCTAAAGCTTCGGTTTAGTAGCCATTTTTATTATTATTTTACTTCGCCGGTGCTACACAATACCGACGAAGGAGGGCGTTCTGATGTGATTGTGGATTGCTATCAGCTGAAGCCGGTATTGTTTAGTGACCAGTGACTATGCCTTCGACACTGAAACCTTCCGACAACAACTGACACACAAAGCCACACTAATGCCCATCAGAAAAATGCGAGATGTGTTCATTTTTTATTTATAATTTTAGTCTGAAACTGGAATTGAACCCAGGTCTGTTTTTTGGTTTTGTAGTCAACCATCGTGCCATCGAATAATATTCAATATTTTAGTGCTTGGACAACTGAAAATAGTGTTCAAGTAATCTGTCTATATATTAAAATTGCAGTTATTTGCTTTGGGTTAAATATTATTGTTAGAAAATTATGCTTAATTAATCCATTACCAACCCAGCATTATGCGTGGAGGAGAGGCATCAGCTTGTAACCAAAATGATACCCAGGATATAGCAACAATCATCATTGAAGGCAAAAAATAGTCCATAAGGTAAAAGCCAATTTCACGATTTAGATTCACAGTAAAACTTAGCGAACTATAATTTCCAACTGAAAATGAAAATTCTCAAGAATTTATTTTCAATTCAAAAATACTTTCAATACATACTAAAAGCGCCATGTCGAAAATGTACTTCGTTTGAATTGACAACTGTTTCGTTATACCAATAGTGCTGCATGTTGTATTCGGTCAAACGCATATCGGGATCAAAAGATATGGGCGTTTTTTTTTCCCACTTTAAGACCAATTCTGTGGTGTTATACATCCCTGTAAAGAAATATAGATATATTTTTTTGTAATGAGAGAATTTTCCATATAAAATTATATTCATATTCAAAATATTTACAACTTTCGAGTACTGTGGAGCAATGTTGTTCATCAAAAGGGAACTTCTTGAAGTTCATCCAACAATAAACGGTTGCTTGCAAACGGGTCGAGATAATCACTCGACCGTCGGGAGATATTGATGTCAATACGTCTTTTTCATCTGTCCCCAAAATACTGGATTCCCGTTCATTGGCAAAGAAAATATGAGGTAACCACAAACGTTCGCTTAAGTGTTTTTGACCCAATATATTTTCTTTACGATTTGGGGCATAATTAGTATAGGCTAATCGTTTGTCGAGAAAACTTAGTTGTAGGAGAGCGTGCATTTTAAACTGCAACAAATCTGAGTTCAGATTTTGCATATAGTAAATATATATTCGAGCTTTCACAGTAATCGGTAATCGTTCGCCTCCGGTTCCATATTCTTCGTGATAATTAAGAAGTAATTAAAATCATAAATAAATAAAATATTACTGTTAGAGTTGTTAGAATCGGGTGGCGATGGCTGAAGTAGTCTGCACGTTGACTATAAAACTAGAAATTTCTTGGGTTCAACCCCAGTTTCTGACTCATAAAAACATCTCGCATTTTTCTGATGTACATTTGTGGGCCGTTGTGTCAGTTGCTGTCGCAACTGTTTCAGTGTTGTGTAGCACCGGCGAAGTAAAATAATTACTAAAAAATGGATACTAAAAAAAACGACCCCTATGACCCCTACACATGCGATGCATTGTGGTGGAACTAAAGGAAAGGGATAGTAGGAGAAATGATAGGAGGTAAAGCTTCACTATCTTACAACTCTGCAATTTGCACGTTATTTGTTTTTACAGCAGTGTTGTAGCGCCTCTGATGTCAAGGAGACGTATTAAATTGTGAAGTTTCGTTTTTAGTAGCCATTTTTAGTAATTATTTTACTTCTCCGTTGCTACACAATACCGACGAAGGAGACATTTCTGTTGTGCCTGTGGATTGGTTGGAAGCAGTTACAGTTCAGTCACTAGTGACTATGCATTCGCCACTGACCCCTTCCGACAACAATTTACACAAAGCCACACAAATGCACATCAGGAAAATTGCGATGTGTTTTTATGGGTCTGAAACTGGGATTGAACCTAGGAAATTTTTGGTTTTGTAGTCAATGTGCAGACTACTTCAGCTATCGCCACCCTTAATAACTCAAAAACATTTTCAAAAGAAAAATTCACAATAACAATGAAAAGAAAATTTGTTTAGTCAAACATATTATATAAACTCAAAATATTATATACTACTAGATTAACCCGGTGCCCTTCTCTATCACCAC